>JAIOJX010000030.1:120655281-121894031 GCA_022376925.1 Tragulus kanchil | reverse complement strand
CAGCTGGTAAAGAATCCGCCTGCAGTGCAGAATATCCCAGTTCAATTCCTGATACAGAAAGATACCCTGGAGAAGGGATAGGCTACCCGCTCCAGTATTCTTGGGCTTCCCTGGTGGCTCAGACAGTAAAGAATTCACCTGCAATATCAGAGATGGAGGTTCGACCCTTGGGTTGAGAATATCCCCTGAAGAAGGGAATGGCTACTCACTCCAGTATTCTTGCCTGGAGATTTCCATGGTTTATGAAGAGTCAACACAATTAAGCGACTTTCACTTTCATTTTTCTCTACCATTCCTCAGTTCCCTAAATACAACTACAAAACATCCAGATGTTCATAGCTAGGAATCTCCTGATTTCCTCCACTTTTCCACAATCCACCAGTAAATGGTTTCAGTAATCCAAAACAGGTATAAAGCCTAATCTCTGCTCCCATTATATTAATAGCAGCTTCAAAATGTTCCTCCAGCTTTTGTTCTTGATCCTCTGTATTTGGTTTCCCACACAGTTGCATGAGTGATTCTTTGAAATGTTTATTGAATTCTGCATGCATCTGAGCAAAAACTTCAATGGTTTTCTTTTTTTCTTTTCATTTTTTGCATTTGAGAAAATGAATAAAGAATTGTCATGGCCTTGTAATTACAGACATCTGCAATCATAATGACCTCTTCCTTATTCCTGCTGAACACATTTCCTCTTATGTTCCAGACATGTGTCCCTTCCTAACATTTGCACATGTAGTCTCCTCTGCCAGGAATGTCCTTCCTTCTTTTCTCTGAATGGCCCATTCTGTTCATTGGTCATAACTCAGCTAAACATCTCAGAAAGACTCTTCTTTTCATTTCACTCAAAAATGTGTTCTCTGACTCCAACTCACCCCACTCCCAAATGTTGGGTTTCCAGATCCTTTTGTTTAAATGATCAACTATCTATATTTCTTTGATTTGGTCATTCAATGCTGATGGCTTAGCCTTTCTCCCCACCCTAACGAGAACCTGCTGGAGTGAAGAAACCCTATCTTTAATAATACATAAAAGTAACTCCAATGTTCAGAAATTTTAAATTAATGACTAATTGGTAACAATGTGGGCAAAATGTGAACATTTTTAGTTTTTGATAACTTTCATGGCATTAGAGGTAAAGAAACTGCCTGACAATGAAGGAGACCTAAGAGACACAGGTTCAATCCCTAGGTCAGAAAGATCCCCTAGAGGAGGGCATGGCAACCTACTCCAGTATTCTTTCCTGGAGAATCCCCATGGACAGAGGTGCCTGGCAGACTATAGTTTGTGGAACTGCAAAGAGCTGAACACAACTGAAACAACTTAGCACCTGCTTATAAAATTAAAAACCTAGCAATCTTAAGCATTTTCAAGTTAAACAAAGATGGCATTCCTTTGAGTAAAGAATCCTAAGACCAAGGAGAGCATATTTAAGTATGAGCTTTGATAAGTACATATACCCTGATGACTATTAGAGATATTTTTATTGGAATCTTCTCAGGGCCTTGCTTCCCTAGTGGCTTGGCAGTAACAAATTTGCCGGCAATGCAGGAACCTCATGCAGGAGATGTGAGTTTGATCCCTGGTTTGGGAAGATACCCTGGAGAAGGAAATAGCAACCCACTCCAATATTCTTGTCTTTGAAATCCCATGGACAGAGGAGCCTGGCAAGCTACAGTCCATGCGGTCAGAAAAGAGTCATCAATGACTAAAGAATACCAAGGCACTGGAAGTGAATAGATAATTCAAGTGAAGCTTTTTTTTTTTTTTTAGACACTACATACCTTTGTCAACCTAACTACAGAAAAAATTCTTTCTCGTGAACCTATGTTCTGGAGAACACCAATTTTAAGATAAAATATAGCCAGTCATAATTGACAGGTTATTCATAAATTGTGATGGATTTTTGCTGATAATGATGAGTTCTTTCACCCCTTGTAACTTACATGCATTGGTGGTACAGTTATGGTCATCTCAAAAAATTTTTTGCTGTTTGGGTTTCCAGATCCTTTTGTTTAAATGATCAACTATCTATATTTCTTTGATTTGGTCATTCAATGCTGATGGCTTAGCCTTTCTCCCCACCCTAACGAGAACCTGCTGGAGTGAAGAAACCCTATCTTTAATAATACATAAAAGTAACTCCAATGTTCAGAAATTTTAAATTAATGACTAATTGGTAACAATGTGGGCAAAATGTGAACATTTTTAGTTTTTGATAACTTTCATGGCATTAGAGGTAAAGAAACTGCCTGACAATGAAGGAGACCTAAGAGACACAGGTTCAATCCCTAGGTCAGAAAGATCCCCTAGAGGAGGGCATGGCAACCTACTCCAGTATTCTTTCCTGGAGAATCCCCATGGACAGAGGTGCCTGGCAGACTATAGTTTGTGGAACTGCAAAGAGCTGAACACAACTGAAACAACTTAGCACCTGCTTATAAAATTAAAAACCTAGCAATCTTAAGCATTTTCAAGTTAAACAAAGATGGCATTCCTTTGAGTAAAGAATCCTAAGACCAAGGAGAGCATATTTAAGTATGAGCTTTGATAAGTACATATACCCTGATGACTATTAGAGATATTTTTATTGGAATCTTCTCAGGGCCTTGCTTCCCTAGTGGCTTGGCAGTAACAAATTTGCCGGCAATGCAGGAACCTCATGCAGGAGATGTGAGTTTGATCCCTGGTTTGGGAAGATACCCTGGAGAAGGAAATAGCAACCCACTCCAATATTCTTGTCTTTGAAATCCCATGGACAGAGGAGCCTGGCAAGCTACAGTCCATGCGGTCAGAAAAGAGTCATCAATGACTAAAGAATACCAAGGCACTGGAAGTGAATAGATAATTCAAGTGAAGCTTTTTTTTTTTTTTGAGACACTACATACCTTTGTCAACCTAACTACAGAAAAAATTCTTTCTCGTGAACCTATGTTCTGGAGAACACCAATTTTAAGATAAAATATAGCCAGTCATAATTGACAGGTTATTCATAAATTGTGATGGATTTTTGCTGATAATGATGAGTTCTTTCACCCCTTGTAACTTACATGCATTGGTGGTACAGTTGGTGAGAGTTAGAAAACTATCTCAGGCTCTGCAGTGAAGTTTTCCTCAGTATGAAGCTAATTAAGCCACACAGGGGCTCTCCCCCTGATCTTCACCTCATTAGCATCATACTGTAACTAGTGAAGCCAACTAGCCCAACAGACTGAAGGCCAAAGTACTCATTTCATTTTCATTTTCAGTCAAAAGAGGAACAAGCTTTTGATATTTACCAGAAAGCCTGGTGATAAATTCCACAACTTAATTTAAAAGATAGATCAAATAAGATGCCAAAGTAACAGTTACACTTTTTGATATTGTAGGTAAGGTCTATTTCAGTACTCTCTCAATTATACCAAATAATGTATGCTTTAGAGGTGGAAAATTCATGATGGCAGCATAGAAGGCTTCATTTAGCATATGAAATATTTCCCTAAAAAGTGAATAATCATACACGTTGTGTGTAATATATGTATGTATATATGCAAAATATATACACATATGTTATATATATGCATACATATAAAACAGCAATTACAGAACACTGTTCATATATAATTTCCCCAAATTCTGATCCCCATCCTATGCACCAACGCAACAAGTGCAAGAATATCATATTGATTTCTCTCAGTCAATGGGCGTGCTACTTTGAGCTTTGGGCATTCTGAAACCTGTATTGTTCAAAGCACTTACTCTTTCTGATAGTCATTTTGTGTTTAGGGGGAATATTTTTATCTTTTACTGGCGAAAAGAGAGAATAAGTAATAGTCCTGAATGATCACAAAGCAGAAAAATGAAAGAATACATCAGGCTAATGTTAGGTTTTGCAGTAGATCAAGGAACTAATACAATAAGTAAGAGTTAGATCACGAACATACAGGAAAAACTAGTGGTTAGCAGTGGGAGAGGGAGGAAGGAGGAACAAAATAGGGGTAGAGGGGGCTTCCCCTGGTGGTCCAGTGGGTAAGGACACCACCTTGCACTGCAAGGGGCGCCGGTTCGATCCTTGGCCTGGGAAGATCCCACATGCTGTGGAGCGGCTGGACCGATGTGTCCAATTACCGAGCTGGAGCTATGGAACGCATGCACCCAGAGCTGGCGCTCTGCAACGACAGACACCACCGCGATGGGAGGCCCACAGGAGCCAAAGAACAAAGACGGGTGAAAATAGAGAAATGAAAGACCAATAGAAGTGGCCCACCTGCTCCCCTCCCTCCTCAACCCAACCCCCGCCCGAAATAAATAAATAAATAAATCTTAAAAAAAAAAAAAATAGGGGTAGAGGATTAGGAAGTACAAACCACTAAGTATAAAATAAGCTAAAAAGATACATTGTACATTGTACAACACAGGGAATATAGCAAATATTTTATAACAACTATAAATGGAATATAACCTTAAAAAACTATGAATCACTATATTGTACATCTATAACTTATTCAATATTGTATATCAACTATACTTCAATTTAAAAGAAAATTTAAAAAAGAAGACCACAAAATAACAAATGTTGGTGAGGATGTGGAAAAAGGACCATTAATGAAATTTTACTATGAATTCCTAAAAGTGAAAAATTATACACGTTGTGTGTAATATATGTATGTATATATGCAAAATATATACACATATGTTATATATATGCATACATATAAAACAGCAATTACAGAACACTGTTCATATATAATTTCCCCAAATTCTGATCCCCATCCTATGCACCAACGCAACAAGTGCAAGAATATCATATTGATTTCTCTCAGTCAATGGGCGTGCTACTTTGAGCTTTGGGCATTCTGAAACCTGTATTGTTCAAAGCACTTACTCTTTCTGATAGTCATTTTGTGTTTAGGGGGAATATTTTTATCTTTTACTGGCGAAAAGAGAGAATAAGTAATAGTCCTGAATGATCACAAAGCAGAAAAATGAAAGAATACATCAGGCTAATGTTAGGTTTTGCAGTAGATCAAGGAACTAATACAATAAGTAAGAGTTAGATCACGAACATACAGGAAAAACTAGTGGTTAGCAGTGGGAGAGGGAGGAAGGAGGAACAAAATAGGGGTAGAGGGGGCTTCCCCTGGTGGTCCAGTGGGTAAGGACACCACCTTGCACTGCAAGGGGCGCCGGTTCGATCCTTGGCCTGGGAAGATCCCACATGCTGTGGAGCGGCTGGACCGATGTGTCCAATTACCGAGCTGGAGCTATGGAACGCATGCACCCAGAGCTGGCGCTCTGCAACGACAGACACCACCGCGATGGGAGGCCCACAGGAGCCAAAGAACAAAGACGGGTGAAAATAGAGAAATGAAAGACCAATAGAAGTGGCCCACCTGCTCCCCTCCCTCCTCAACCCAACCCCCGCCCGAAATAAATAAATAAATAAATCTTAAAAAAAAAAAAATAGGGGTAGAGGATTAGGAAGTACAAACCACTAAGTATAAAATAAGCTAAAAAGATACATTGTACATTGTACAACACAGGGAATATAGCAAATATTTTATAACAACTATAAATGGAATATAACCTTAAAAAACTATGAATCACTATATTGTACATCTATAACTTATTCAATATTGTATATCAACTATACTTCAATTTAAAAGAAAATTTAAAAAAGAAGACCACAAAATAACAAATGTTGGTGAGGATGTGGAAAAAAGGAGTCCTATTACACTGTTGGTTAAAATGTAAAATTGGTGAGCTCCTGTGGAAAAAGAGGATAGAAGTTCTTCTAACAACTAACTATAGAACTATCATATAATTCCTCAATTTCACTCCTTAGTGCATATCCAGAGAAAATGAAAATGCTAATTTGAAAAGATACATGCACCCCAATGTTCACAGCACTATTATGTATAATAAGAGATGGAAGCAACCTAAGTGTTCATCAACAGATGAATACATAAAGAAGATGAATCAATAAACAGATGAACTGATAAAGATACACACACACATAACACACATATATATAAGAAACATTACTCAGCCATAAAAGAGTAACACTCTGTAATTTGCAATAATGAGGTGGACTTAGAGAATGTTATGCTTAGTGAAATACGACAGAGAAAGACAAATACTGTACGTTATCACTATATTTGGAGTCTAAAATTAAGAGGAAAGTATATAAGAAATCTGAAACAGACCTAGAGATATAGAGAGCACACCAGTGACTACCAGTGAGAAGAGGGAAAGGAAAAAAAGGAAGATAAGGGTATGGGATTAAGCGATGAAAAAGTACCATGTATAAAACAGAAATGCAACAAAGACATAATTGTATAGCCTAGGAAAATATAGCCATTATTTTGTAGCAACCTTAAATGGTATATGATCTATAAAAATATTAAACCCCATGTTGTACACCTGAAACTAATATTATACTGCAAATCAGCTATACTTCAATAAAACAAATATTAAATAAATAAGCTACAAGTAGTATTATATTTATTGATAAGAAACTTAACTTCTTCTTCCTCCTAAAATCGGAAACAGGTCACAATTGCATAACATAATTATTTCTAATCAATATTGTACTAGAAGCACAAGTTGATGTACTAAGGCTAAAAAACAAAATGAATTTATCCAGAGCCAAAGGAAAAATGAAAACTTTATTAAGAGATAACATAATTTTAAACACAGAATGCTAAGAAATCTTAAAAATCTGCTAGAACTAATAAGCGAGTTTAACAAGGTTGAATCACAAAAGATCAACAAAAAAAAAATAAGTTGTATTTCTGTATGTGATAAAGACAGTTTAAAATGAAACTTAAAACCACACAATCAAAGAGATAAAATAGGGATACATCTAGTAAAAATGTGTAAAATTACTGCCTCAGAAATAATAAAACATTGCTGAGAGAAACTGATGAACATCTTAATTAACAGATATATGTTATGTTTATGAAACAGAAGACTCTAATAATATTATTAACATATTCTTTATGCTCAGACTAATAAGAAGGCACAATTCTGTCCAATAAAATTCTCAGTAGACTTGTTTGTAGATACATACAAGCTGAATTTTAAATTTATATGGTAATGAAGACCGACAGTAGCAAAAATAATCTTGAAATATAACAAAACTGGAAAAGTTCACAATACTGGACTTAAAAGACTTACAATTAACCACATCAAACAAGACAGTATAAGGCTGGCATAAGACAGACAAAGAGTTGAGTAGAAAAGAAGTAACCACATGCCTATATGGTCTTTTCAAAATGCCCCAAAATAACTTAATGGGGAAAGAAAAATCTTTCAATAAATAAAACTACGTAAACTAGAGAAAGAAAACTTAAGCCTATATCTTGTATAGTGCACAAAATTAGCTCAGTATGTGGATTATAGTCCTCAATGTAAAGCTGAAACTATAAAACTCATTATTTTGTAGCAACCTTAAATGGTATATGATCTATAAAAATATTAAACCCCATGTTGTACACCTGAAACTAATATTATACTGCAAATCAGCTATACTTCAATAAAACAAATATTAAATAAATAAGCTACAAGTAGTATTATATTTATTGATAAGAAACTTAACTTCTTCTTCCTCCTAAAATCGGAAACAGGTCACAATTGCATAACATAATTATTTCTAATCAATATTGTACTAGAAGCACAAGTTGATGTACTAAGGCTAAAAAACAAAATGAATTTATCCAGAGCCAAAGGAAAAATGAAAACTTTATTAAGAGATAACATAATTTTAAACACAGAATGCTAAGAAATCTTAAAAATCTGCTAGAACTAATAAGCGAGTTTAACAAGGTTGAATCACAAAAGATCAACAAAAAAAAAATAAGTTGTATTTCTGTATGTGATAAAGACAGTTTAAAATGAAACTTAAAACCACACAATCAAAGAGATAAAATAGGGATACATCTAGTAAAAATGTGTAAAATTACTGCCTCAGAAATAATAAAACATTGCTGAGAGAAACTGATGAACATCTTAATTAACAGATATATGTTATGTTTATGAAACAGAAGACTCTAATAATATTATTAACATATTCTTTATGCTCAGACTAATAAGAAGGCACAATTCTGTCCAATAAAATTCTCAGTAGACTTGTTTGTAGATACATACAAGCTGAATTTTAAATTTATATGGTAATGAAGACCGACAGTAGCAAAAATAATCTTGAAATATAACAAAACTGGAAAAGTTCACAATACTGGACTTAAAAGACTTACAATTAACCACATCAAACAAGACAGTATAAGGCTGGCATAAGACAGACAAAGAGTTGAGTAGAAAAGAAGTAACCACATGCCTATATGGTCTTTTCAAAATGCCCCAAAATAACTTAATGGGGAAAGAAAAATCTTTTCAATAAATAAAACTACGTAAACTAGAGAAAGAAAAACTTAAGCCTATATCTTGTATAGTGCACAAAAATTAGCTCAGTATGTGGATTATAGTCCTCAATGTAAAGCTGAAACTATAAAACTCATTTAAAAGTATTTAGACCTCCTAGAGTAATGGAAATAAAAACAAAAATAAACAAGTAGTACCTAATTAAAACCTTTTACACAGCAAAGGAAAATATAAACAAGGTGAAAAGACAGAATGGGAGAAAATAATAGCAAATAAAACAACTGACAAATGATTAATTTCAAAAATATACAAGCAGCTCACACAACTCAATAGCAAAATAAATAAATAAATAAGTGGGTAAAACACGTAAACACACATCTCTCCAAAGGAGACATAAAGATGGCCAACAATGAAAAGATGCTTAACACTGTCTATTATTAGGGAAGTGTAAGTCAAAACTGCAATGAGATATCATCTCACACCAGCCAGAATGGTCATCATCAAAAGGTCTACAAACAATAAATGCTGGAGAAGATGTTCAGAAAAGGGAACCCTCTTGCACTGTTGGTGGGAATGAAAATTTTAAGGAGATTCCTTAAAACTAGGGACAAAACCACCCTATGATCCAGAAATCCCACTGCTAAGCATATACCCTAAGGAAACCAAAATGGAAAGAGACACATGTACCCCATCGTTCTTTGCAGCATTATTTGCAATAGCTAGAACGTGGAAGCAACCTAGATGTCCGTCAACAGATGAATGGATAAAGAAGCAATGGTACATATATACAACAGAATATTACTCAGCCAAAAAAAAGGAATGCATTTGAGTCAGTTCTAATGAGGTGGATAAGCCTAGAGTCTCTTACATTGAGTTAAATAAGTCAGAAAGAGAAAGAGAAATATTGTATACTAACACATAAACATAGAATCTATGAAGATAGTACTAATGAATGTATATGCAAGGCAGAAATGGAGAAACATACATAGAGAATAGACTTATGGACATTGAGGGGAGGGAGGAGTGATTGCAATGTGTGGAAAGAGTAACATGGAAACTGACATTACCATATGTAAAACAGATAACCAGTGAGAATCTGCTGTAAGACTAAGGGAAGCCAAACAGGAGCTCTGTAACAACCTAGAAGGGTGGGAGGGAGACAGGGGAGAAGTTCAAGAGGAAAGGAACAAATGTATACCTATGGCTGATTTATCTTGAGATTTGGCAGTAAACAACAAAACTCTGTAAAGCTATTATTCTTCCATCAAAAAAATATTTAGTATTATATTATGACATGGATGTAAGCAATAATTTCTAAGAGCCGAGAAAGCAGTAACAATAAAGGAAACTATTTATAAATTAGACCTTATGAAGTATAATAGTTCCTCTTCAAAAAACACCATTAAACCTGGATTAATATGCCACAGTCTAGGGGGAAAATTTGTGATGAACATCTGACAAAAAATTTATATCTAGAAGATGTAAAGAACTTTTATGACTCAATGATAAAAAAGTGAACTTAAAATGAGTAAAAGACATAAGCAGACACTTTACAAAAGACCATGTACAAATGGCCAATTAAGTCATTAAAGAAATACATGTTAAATATCTTCAGAGATCAAGGAAATATTAAAAATTAGATTAATTAAAACCACTAATAAAGTACCACTACACACCAGAACACCATCACACTTTAGTGAACATGTGGAACTTTCATGCATTGTTGACAGGGATGTAAAATGATACAGACACTTTAGAAAATGATTTGGGAATTTCTTATAAAAAACATGTACATTTTATACAACTAGCAATAGATGTCCGTCAACAGATGAATGGATAAAGAAGCAATGGTACATATATACAACAGAATATTACTCAGCCAAAAAAAAGGAATGCATTTGAGTCAGTTCTAATGAGGTGGATAAGCCTAGAGTCTCTTACATTGAGTTAAATAAGTCAGAAAGAGAAAGAGAAATATTGTATACTAACACATAAACATAGAATCTATGAAGATAGTACTAATGAATGTATATGCAAGGCAGAAATGGAGAAACATACATAGAGAATAGACTTATGGACATTGAGGGGAGGGAGGAGTGATTGCAATGTGTGGAAAGAGTAACATGGAAACTGACATTACCATATGTAAAACAGATAACCAGTGAGAATCTGCTGTAAGACTAAGGGAAGCCAAACAGGAGCTCTGTAACAACCTAGAAGGGTGGGAGGGAGACAGGGGAGAAGTTCAAGAGGAAAGGAACAAATGTATACCTATGGCTGATTTATCTTGAGATTTGGCAGTAAACAACAAAACTCTGTAAAGCTATTATTCTTCCATCAAAAAAATATTTAGTATTATATTATGACATGGATGTAAGCAATAATTTCTAAGAGCCGAGAAAGCAGTAACAATAAAGGAAACTATTTATAAATTAGACCTTATGAAGTATAATAGTTCCTCTTCAAAAAACACCATTAAACCTGGATTAATATGCCACAGTCTAGGGGGAAAATTTGTGATGAACATCTGACAAAAAATTTATATCTAGAAGATGTAAAGAACTTTTATGACTCAATGATAAAAAAGTGAACTTAAAATGAGTAAAAGACATAAGCAGACACTTTACAAAAGACCATGTACAAATGGCCAATTAAGTCATTAAAGAAATACATGTTAAATATCTTCAGAGATCAAGGAAATATTAAAAATTAGATTAATTAAAACCACTAATAAAGTACCACTACACACCAGAACACCATCACACTTTAGTGAACATGTGGAACTTTCATGCATTGTTGACAGGGATGTAAAATGATACAGACACTTTAGAAAATGATTTGGGAATTTCTTATAAAAATAAACATACTTAGTCTGTGATACAGTAGTCTCATTCTTGAGAATTTCTCAAGGTAAATGAGAGTATATGTCTACAAAACAACTTGTAAAAGATTGTTCATTGTAGGGCCATTTACAATAATAAAAGGATGGAATGAATCTAAATATTTATCACAAAGAATAATATATTTATGCCATAGGTGGCACAGTGGTAAAAATCTGCCTGCCAATGCAAGAGATGCAGTTTGTATACTTGGACCAGGAAGATCTCCTGGAGTAGGAAATGGGAACTCACCCTAGTATTTTTGCCTGAAAAATTCCATGGACAGAGGAGCCTGGTGAGCTTCAGTCCATAGGGTCACAAAGAGTTGGACATGACTGAGCACACACACACACACCATGGAACACAACTAAGTTGTAAAGAATAAACTACTGATACAAGAAACAACATGAGCACATCTCCAAAAAATTATGCTTAGTGAAAGGAAGTTCAATCTTTCAACTTTAAAGCCATCAGAAGCTTCTAGTCACTCTGGAATAAGTGAAAACTGCATTGCAAAACAGGCACAGGCCTCCATAATGAGATTCCAGCTTCTAATGGTACTCCTGAGGTTTCAGCAATATTGTATTTATTTCAGCAATTGGTAAACATTCCTCTAAAGATAGTAAACATTTAAGACATTTCAGGCTGTGTGATCTCTACCACAAATGCTCAGTTCTGCCACCGAAGGCGGCAAGGTGGCATAGACAAAAGAAAACAAAAGAGTATGTCTGTTTCAATAAAACTTTATTCAAAAGACAAAAATTTATATCTAGAAGATGTAAAGAACTTTTATGACTCAATGATAAAAAAGTGAACTTAAAATGAGTAAAAGACATAAGCAGACACTTTACAAAAGACCATGTACAAATGGCCAATTAAGTCATTAAAGAAATACATGTTAAATATCTTCAGAGATCAAGGAAATATTAAAAATTAGATTAATTAAAACCACTAATAAAGTACCACTACACACCAGAACACCATCACACTTTAGTGAACATGTGGAACTTTCATGCATTGTTGACAGGGATGTAAAATGATACAGACACTTTAGAAAATGATTTGGGAATTTCTTATAAAAATAAACATACTTAGTCTGTGATACAGTAGTCTCATTCTTGAGAATTTCTCAAGGTAAATGAGAGTATATGTCTACAAAACAACTTGTAAAAGATTGTTCATTGTAGGGCCATTTACAATAATAAAAGGATGGAATGAATCTAAATATTTATCACAAAGAATAATATATTTATGCCATAGGTGGCACAGTGGTAAAAATCTGCCTGCCAATGCAAGAGATGCAGTTTGTATACTTGGACCAGGAAGATCTCCTGGAGTAGGAAATGGGAACTCACCCTAGTATTTTTGCCTGAAAAATTCCATGGACAGAGGAGCCTGGTGAGCTTCAGTCCATAGGGTCACAAAGAGTTGGACATGACTGAGCACACACACACACCATGGAACACAACTAAGTTGTAAAGAATAAACTACTGATACAAGAAACAACATGAGCACATCTCCAAAAAATTATGCTTAGTGAAAGGAAGTTCAATCTTTCAACTTTAAAGCCATCAGAAGCTTCTAGTCACTCTGGAATAAGTGAAAACTGCATTGCAAAACAGGCACAGGCCTCCATAATGAGATTCCAGCTTCTAATGGTACTCCTGAGGTTTCAGCAATATTGTATTTATTTCAGCAATTGGTAAACATTCCTCTAAAGATAGTAAACATTTAAGACATTTCAGGCTGTGTGATCTCTACCACAAATGCTCAGTTCTGCCACCGAAGGCGGCAAGGTGGCATAGACAAAAGAAAACAAAAGAGTATGTCTGTTTCAATAAAACTTTATTCAAAAGACAGGCAATTCCCTGCGTTAGCACTACAACCCATAGCCTGTGACTTCAGCTTCACTACTAACTGTTCTCTTTGATAAAACACCAAGCTATATTCTACTCAAATGAGCACCTACAGTATGATTCCATGTTAGAATAGGCAAAATTAGTCCACAGTAAATAACACCAAGATAATGATTGCTTTTGAGAGTTGTTCAAGGAGCTGTCTAGGAAAGGATACAATGAAATCTTCTTGGATGATGGAAATTTTAGGTCTGATAGGCATGTGGGTCTATGGTGTTAACATTTTCTAAAGCTTAATTTAAAAAAAAATATAGAAATCAATGCTGTTACATCAAAAAAATAAAAACTGATACAGATACAAATATTTAGAACTTACAATTAATGTTCTCTGTATGATGTAACTACAGTCTGCTATAAGGATTTTAACTAAATGCCCTTTAAAAGTACTCAGAAGTTTTCCTCAGGTTTATATAGAAAAAAAATGTTACACAGTAATGAAAACTTATTTTGAACAAATTTCAATACTAAGAATATTATGTCACACAATATACTTTTGTCCGTGTTGGGTAAGTCAACAAGCAGACTTCCATGACAGTAAAACATCATCCAAAATTTCTAAGGAGATACAACTTTTCACTGCTACAAAGGAGGAATTAAATGGAAAAGTTGAATGAAACTGAACATAGTAAGGCTGTCATTTGACCTAAAAATATATTTTAAATGTTCTAATATATAAATGGATATATATGAATGTATGCATATATAATACATATAAATATACATGTGGAAATACAGTGAGTTTCTTAATGGTTTGAGCATTAAAGCTTGTGTTTAAATGTGGCTCCATCGCTTACAAACTGTATGACTGTGGGGAAGTCACTTAATCTTCTGGTTTCTGAGTATGAAATATAGATAATAAAGTATCTAACAAGGAGAGTTTTCTGAAGAATCTTTAAGACAACACAAGAACAAAATTTTAGACATACTGCAGGTTGAATAAAAATTAGTTAGCTGCACTGTTATCTTATCAGCCATGTCCATAGATTAAGATATGGACACTGACAGAAGTAAGTATGAATATGGATGTTAAAAAAATTAAACATCTTAACTGACTTTTCCCGGGTGATGGGTATTATGTAGAATTGTTTAAATACTTCATGCTTTCTACAGTTCTTCAGCGAAAATTTTTGTCATCAAAACAAATTTTAATCTGGGGAAAAAAATTGTTATCTCCCCAAATCCCACGCAAATATTCCAATGCCCTCCAAGGTAGTCCAGCTGTCCTTGAAACATGCAGACCTTCTCCTGAGTGAATTCTCTGCTATAACTGTGAAAATATCTCAATAATTAAAGCATTAGCCAGTTGGCCTTTTCCATAAAATCATAACAGAAATGGCTGATCACCACATTATGTGAAATTCAGTATCCCATGGCTGGAGATTAATAGAAGGGCATATTCAATTGACATTGTCATACTAAGCAACAGTGTTCTCTCCACGCAGCCACAGAAGTGGGTACGCTGTTCTGAGCCAATCTAAGGTGATTACAACAGAATGGCGCTCATTTTACTAACAGCAAGGCATATTATCCTTCATGCATGGTGTAGCATCCAAGTTTAATAAGATTGTGAAAGTGAAACTGAGGACATTTGGGAAAAGGACCCTAAATCCTATGGAACGTAGTATTTCGTCACCTCTTGTTTATCACCATGTGTCACATAGTGATCTCAGTTATGCTAATGGCTCAATTTAATAGAAGGGCAAGTGGACACACTATTATAGAAAGAAGGCAACGTCGGTGTTACAGACTTCAAAGTTTGATTAAAGGAGTGGAAAAATCATCTCTCTGTGTTATAGACATTTCATTGAGGTGTGGGATAAAACACAAGATCATTTTACATTAGGACAGCAGAGATAAAAAAGAAAGTAGCCTTTTAAATAACCATTTTTGGTGAGGCTCACCAAACATCAAAGATCAAGACTGGCTTCATGTGAAGAAGTATTGTGAAGACTGGGACACTTTGTAACTCAGCCCACCCTATTACCGGTATTCTTTCTAAAAGACAAATCCTTATTTTTAAACCCTGTCAGGAGCTCCAAGCATCACCAACAAGACAAGAGGAGACCGGTTTTGCTTAGCAGGTGTAAGCCTCAGCCATCAGGCTCTAGTTTCGTCTACTTTGATGCATGGCAGTACTCCCGAGGGTTTGGCAATGCTACTTGCTGGTTCCTTAACACACCACCTTGTTTTCCCACACAGCAAAGCCTCTAAATATGCTGTTTTACCTACATAAAATGGCCCTTTCTCCTTTTTTCACCTGAATTATTCTTACTTAGCCTTTAAAATTAAGCTTTTACATTTTCTACATACTAAATAGATTTGATCACACCTCTTTTGAGTTGTCCATAACTTGTATGTGGATAACGTATTAACACAGGAATTATTGATGCATGCATTTGTCTTCCACATAGAGGACTATGTGTTTCAGTAGAGAGGTCAGAGATGGTGTCTTTTTTATGTTGTAGTTTATTTACAATACTGTGTTAGTTGTAGGAGTACAGTATACTGGTTCAGAAGTTTTGCAGATTATACTCCATAAATCACTATAAGATAATGGGTATAATTCTTTGTGCTATTCAGTATATCTCACCACTTACCTATTTTATATATCATGGCTTATATCTATTAATCACATACCCCTAATTTGTCCTGTACCTCTTCCCTCTCTCCTTTAGTAACCACAATTTATTATATATCTGTAGCCCTTAAATTGAAACTGAGGACATTTGGGAAAAGGACCCTAAATCCTATGGAACGTAGTATTTCGTCACCTCTTGTTTATCACCATGTGTCACATAGTGATCTCAGTTATGCTAATGGCTCAATTTAATAGAAGGGCAAGTGGACACACTATTATAGAAAGAAGGCAACGTCGGTGTTACAGACTTCAAAGTTTGATTAAAGGAGTGGAAAAATCATCTCTCTGTGTTATAGACATTTCATTGAGGTGTGGGATAAAACACAAGATCATTTTACATTAGGACAGCAGAGATAAAAAAGAAAGTAGCCTTTTAAATAACCATTTTTGGTGAGGCTCACCAAACATCAAAGATCAAGACTGGCTTCATGTGAAGAAGTATTGTGAAGACTGGGACACTTTGTAACTCAGCCCACCCTATTACCGGTATTCTTTCTAAAAGACAAATCCTTATTTTTAAACCCTGTCAGGAGCTCCAAGCATCACCAACAAGACAAGAGGAGACCGGTTTTGCTTAGCAGGTGTAAGCCTCAGCCATCAGGCTCTAGTTTCGTCTACTTTGATGCATGGCAGTACTCCCGAGGGTTTGGCAATGCTACTTGCTGGTTCCTTAACACACCACCTTGTTTTCCCACACAGCAAAGCCTCTAAATATGCTGTTTTACCTACATAAAATGGCCCTTTCTCCTTTTTTCACCTGAATTATTCTTACTTAGCCTTTAAAATTAAGCTTTTACATTTTCTACATACTAAATAGATTTGATCACACCTCTTTTGAGTTGTCCATAACTTGTATGTGGATAACGTATTAACACAGGAATTATTGATGCATGCATTTGTCTTCCACATAGAGGACTATGTGTTTCAGTAGAGAGGTCAGAGATGGTGTCTTTTTTATGTTGTAGTTTATTTACAATACTGTGTTAGTTGTAGGAGTACAGTATACTGGTTCAGAAGTTTTGCAGATTATACTCCATAAATCACTATAAGATAATGGGTATAATTCTTTGTGCTATTCAGTATATCTCACCACTTACCTATTTTATATATCATGGCTTATATCTATTAATCACATACCCCTAATTTGTCCTGTACCTCTTCCCTCTCTCCTTTAGTAACCACAATTTATTATATATCTCTAAGTCTTTTTCTGCTTTGCATATATATTCTTTTGTAATATGTTTTAGATTCCACATATAAGCAATAACATTCAGTATTTTTCTTTCTCTGTCTGACTTACTTTACTAAGTATAATACTCTCCAGGTTAATTCATATTGCTGCAAATAGCAGTTCCTCATTCTTTTTTATGGCTGAGTAATAGTCTACTCTATGTGCATATTACATCTTCTTAACCCAGCTGTCTGTTAATGGGCACTTAGTCTGCTTCTATTATAAACAGTGCTCTATGAATATTGAGATGCATGTTATCTTTTTGAATTAATCTCTTCCTTGTTTTCAGATATACATCCAGGAGTAGAACTGCTGGATCATATGGTAGTTCTACTTTTCATTTTTTTATGGAGCCTCCATAATATTTTCTATAGTGGCCGCACTAATTTATTAATAAATTCTCAAGTCAATATAGGATGGTTCTCTTTCCTCCAGAGATTGTGTCCTGATTACATTTGTATGCCTCTTCAAAGTAAATAGATATTCTACAAAATTTTATTAAAGGTTGACTGTTGAATAAACTAAGAGTATAATACTATTTTTTAAATGATCACAAAATTAAATCCAGAGGAAAACTATATATTAATAAGTGAGAGGCAAAACAAAATTAATCAGTAGTTATGTGACTTATTTTTCTAATATTTCAACACATTTGTCCCCAGAAAAATTCTTTCTTTAGTCCTTCAAACTATTTGGACCTGACTTAAGCACATTGCTTCTTTGACACAAGTGACACCCAACTAAGAGAATTGTAACAGTGGAAGACTAAGGTAAGAAAAGACTGTTTCTCACTGGAGTGAACTGAGACAGTAAGTAATAACAGTAAGTACACTCTGCTTACAAAGGTGCAGGTTTCCATGCACATTTCCAAGGAACTCCAGGACAGAAGCATCATATAAAACTTTTCTGGAAATAATTTAACCTCCAGTAAAAATTAGTTTTTCAGTTATTCTGTTTGATTGAAATTGGGTCCACATAGTTGTTCTGAATATTTGCAAGTAAAATGGAAATTTCATATTTGACATATTTTCCTCTGTGAGTAGTTTGACTGATACATCTCAATAGGTTTCTGCACAATCATTTCCTTTACCCTGTACCAGCTGATTAGAAGGGAAATATGTATACCTATGGCAGATTCAGGTTGATGTGTGGCATTAGACAACAAAACTCTGTAAAAAATAAAATAAATAAGTAAAAAAGAGCCCACAGCCTAGTTAAACTTTCTGGCCCTCTCCAGTTAATATCAAGTCCCTAGAACATTAAAATCATTTGCTAAAGTGTACTATCTGAAACCTCAATTCCACAGGATATTAATATTTATTGTATGAATCTTAAGAGCTTGCAGAGTAATGCTCATAATCCTTCAACAGTATGTGAACCGAGAACTTCCAGATCCACAAGCTGGGTTTAGAAAAGGCAGAGGAACCAGAGATCAAATTGCCAACATACATTGGATCATAGAAAAATAAAGATAATTTCATAAAAACATGTACTTCTGCTTCACTGACTACTCTAAACTTTTGACTGTGTAGATTGCAAGAAACTGTGGAAAATTCTGAAAGAGATTGGAATACCAGACCACCTTACCTGTCTCCTGATAAACCTATATGCAGATCAAGAAGCAACAGTTAGAACTGGACATGGAACAACAGACTGGATTAAGACTGGGAAAGGAGTATGTCAAGGGTGTATATTCTCACCCTGCTTATTTAACTTATATAAAGAGTACATCATGTGAAATGCCTGGCTAGATGAAGCACAAGCTAGAATCAAGAGTGCCAGGAGAAATAACCTCAGATACATAGATGATACCACCTTTATGGCAGAACAGGAAGAGTAACTAAAGAGCCAATTGGTGAAGGTGAAAGAGGAGAGTGAAAAAGCTGACTTAAAATTCAACATTGAAAAATGAAGATAATGGTATCCAGTCCCATACTTCATGGCAAATAGAAGGAGAAAAAGTGGAAGCAGTGACAAACTTTACTTTCTTGGGCTCCAAAATCACTGCAGTGATTGCAGCTATGAAATTAAAAGACACTTCGTGTAAGAAAAGCTATGACAATCACAGATAGTATATTAGAAAGCAAAGACATCACTTTGTCAAGAAAGGTTCATATAGTTAAAGCTACGGTTTTTGTAAGGGGTAGTTTGACTGATACATCTCAATAGGTTTCTGCACAATCATTTCCTTTACCCTGTACCAGCTGATTAGAAGGAAATATGTATACCTATGGCAGATTCAGGTTGATGTGTGGCATTAGACAACAAAACTCTGTAAAAAATAAAATAAATAAGTAAAAAAGAGCCCACAGCCTAGTTAAACTTTCTGGCCCTCTCCAGTTAATATCAAGTCCCTAGAACATTAAAATCATTTGCTAAAGTGTACTATCTGAAACCTCAATTCCACAGGATATTAATATTTATTGTATGAATCTTAAGAGCTTGCAGAGTAATGCTCATAATCCTTCAACAGTATGTGAACCGAGAACTTCCAGATCCACAAGCTGGGTTTAGAAAAGGCAGAGGAACCAGAGATCAAATTGCCAACATACATTGGATCATAGAAAAATAAAGATAATTTCATAAAAACATGTACTTCTGCTTCACTGACTACTCTAAACTTTTGACTGTGTAGATTGCAAGAAACTGTGGAAAATTCTGAAAGAGATTGGAATACCAGACCACCTTACCTGTCTCCTGATAAACCTATATGCAGATCAAGAAGCAACAGTTAGAACTGGACATGGAACAACAGACTGGATTAAGACTGGGAAAGGAGTATGTCAAGGGTGTATATTCTCACCCTGCTTATTTAACTTATATAAAGAGTACATCATGTGAAATGCCTGGCTAGATGAAGCACAAGCTAGAATCAAGAGTGCCAGGAGAAATAACCTCAGATACATAGATGATACCACCTTTATGGCAGAACAGGAAGAGTAACTAAAGAGCCAATTGGTGAAGGTGAAAGAGGAGAGTGAAAAAGCTGACTTAAAATTCAACATTGAAAAAATGAAGATAATGGTATCCAGTCCCATACTTCATGGCAAATAGAAGGAGAAAAAGTGGAAGCAGTGACAAACTTTACTTTCTTGGGCTCCAAAATCACTGCAGTGATTGCAGCTATGAAATTAAAAGACACTTCGTGTAAGAAAAGCTATGACAATCACAGATAGTATATTAGAAAGCAAAGACATCACTTTGTCAAGAAAGGTTCATATAGTTAAAGCTACGGTTTTTACAGTGTTCATCTATGGATGTGTGAGTTGGAGTATAAAGAAGGCTGAGTGCCAAAGAACTGATGCTTCTGAACTGTGGTATTGGAGGAGATTCTTGAATGTCCCTTGGACAACAAGGGAATCAAACCAGTCAATCCTAAAGGAAATCAACCCTGAATATTAATTGGAAGGACTGATGCTTAAGCGTAAGTTCTAATATTATGGCCACCTGATACAAAGAGCCAATCCTCTTTGATTGATTGATGCTGGGAAAGATTTAAGGCAGGAGGAGAAAAGGGGCAAAAGAGGATGAGATTGTTAGATGGCATCACTGATTCAATGGGACATGAGTTTGAGCAAACTCCAGGATATGATAAAGGACAGGAATCCTGGCCTGTCACAGTCCATGGGGTCTCAGAGAGTCAGACACAACTGAGTGACTGAATAACAACAATAGTCAAATCAGTAAATGATATGGTCTTCCACCAGGACTCCTCAGAATATTTAATACATCATGCTGTGCTACGTGCTAAGTCATTTCTTTCACGTCCAGCTCTTTATGACCCTATGAACCATATAGCCTGACAGGCTTCTCTGTCCATGGGATTCTCCAGCCCAGAATTTTTGACTCAGGGATTGAACTTGGTTCTCCTGTATTGGCAGGCAGGTTCTTTACCACTAGTGCCACCTGGGAAACATATTAATATATGAAATGTTTATATGCTTCTAAGATGGATATAATATTCAAGAATTACTGTGTATATGACCACATTGCATTTTTTCCAGGGCACTTCTCAATTTACTAGTGGTCTATGAAATACAATTTGAGAAATTCTGCTCTTACACCCAAAAGAATGTAAGGAAAATAAGATAATTTGGCCAATTGGTGAAGGTGAAAGAGGAGAGTGAAAAAGCTGACTTAAAATTCAACATTGAAAAAATGAAGATAATGGTATCCAGTCCCATACTTCATGGCAAATAGAAGGAGAAAAAGTGGAAGCAGTGACAAACTTTACTTTCTTGGGCTCCAAAATCACTGCAGTGATTGCAGCTATGAAATTAAAAGACACTTCGTGTAAGAAAAGCTATGACAATCACAGATAGTATATTAGAAAGCAAAGACATCACTTTGTCAAGAAAGGTTCATATAGTTAAAGCTACGGTTTTTACAGTGTTCATCTATGGATGTGTGAGTTGGAGTATAAAGAAGGCTGAGTGCCAAAGAACTGATGCTTCTGAACTGTGGTATTGGAGGAGATTCTTGAATGTCCCTTGGACAACAAGGGAATCAAACCAGTCAATCCTAAAGGAAATCAACCCTGAATATTAATTGGAAGGACTGATGCTTAAGCGTAAGTTCTAATATTATGGCCACCTGATACAAAGAGCCAATCCTCTTTGATTGATTGATGCTGGGAAAGATTTAAGGCAGGAGGAGAAAAGGGGCAAAAGAGGATGAGATTGTTAGATGGCATCACTGATTCAATGGGACATGAGTTTGAGCAAACTCCAGGATATGATAAAGGACAGGAATCCTGGCCTGTCACAGTCCATGGGGTCTCAGAGAGTCAGACACAACTGAGTGACTGAATAACAACAATAGTCAAATCAGTAAATGATATGGTCTTCCACCAGGACTCCTCAGAATATTTAATACATCATGCTGTGCTACGTGCTAAGTCATTTCTTTCACGTCCAGCTCTTTATGACCCTATGAACCATATAGCCTGACAGGCTTCTCTGTCCATGGGATTCTCCAGCCCAGAATTTTTGACTCAGGGATTGAACTTGGTTCTCCTGTATTGGCAGGCAGGTTCTTTACCACTAGTGCCACCTGGGAAACATATTAATATATGAAATGTTTATATGCTTCTAAGATGGATATAATATTCAAGAATTACTGTGTATATGACCACATTGCATTTTTTCCAGGGCACTTCTCAATTTACTAGTGGTCTATGAAATACAATTTGAGAAATTCTGCTCTTACACCCAAAAGAATGTAAGGAAAATAAGATATTTCAAGAGTTTCCTGGCAGTCCATTCTC
Organism: Tragulus kanchil; assembly: GCA_022376925.1. Taxonomy (NCBI): domain Eukaryota; kingdom Metazoa; phylum Chordata; class Mammalia; order Artiodactyla; family Tragulidae; genus Tragulus; species Tragulus kanchil. Next base: position 121,871,743 of record JAIOJX010000030.1, on the reverse strand, counting down.
AATGTGACAAGACAGACAAAAGAATGACTGCAATTAACAATGGATCATCTCACTAACCAAACTGTGTCTCCCAAATAAGAAAGTTATATATATGTGAATAGTCATGCAGGTATGCTCATGCTCAGTATGCTGACTCTTTGTGACCCCATGGATTGTAGCCTGCCATGGACTTCTGCCCATAGCATTTTCCAGAGAATAATGAATTGGTTGCCATTTCTTATTCCAGGGGATCTTTCCAACTCAGGGATCTAACTCACATCTCTTGTGATTCTTGCACTGGCAGTTGGATTCTTTACCACTAGCACCACTGAGGAAGTCCACCAATTAAGACAGACGTGAGTTCAAATAACTGCTGGGAGCACAAAATATAAGAAGGGAACCATTAATACACAAGATTCCAGGCTGGTCCAAGTCTGTCTATGGATAGAGAATATTTGTCCTGTCAATAGAAGATAAACAGAGACACTGAAGTCTGATGTAAGAGAAACTGGTTAAAATTAAAATAGGCTTAAGATCCTAGAAAACTAGAGACTATGTATTGTGGTCTAGTCAGAGTCATGTTAGTGCAACTGGTTAGTAAATTTGGCCGTTAAATAAGAAGTTCACAGAGACTCTTGAATTTAATTCTATATTCTGTCTCTTCCTAGCTGTGAGATATTTGGACATGTTCTCTATGAGAAATTTCCAACACTATCAAGAGAATTAAATGAAATGATGTATGTAAATGAACTAAAATCATTCCTATCACACAAAAGATGTTTAGTAAATATTAGCTATTGTTATCATTGACATGTTTCCAGGATAACAATTAGGGATCAGAATGAAGCAGAGAGCTTACTTATATTAAATAGCTGGGAACTTATATTAACAGGAACCTGTTTATCAGAAGGGAGGCCAGGAGGAAAACCAGGATGCTGTTTAGACATTCAGGGAACAACATTGGACAGGGTCTGAGGTCTAATTCACAATCGAACATCTCAGATTTAGTGTCAGGCCTCAGAGATGCTTGCTTTCACCATTAACCTGGGTCAGCCTGGCTGAGGGTGTTAACAATACAGCACATTCTCTGCCTCTCTCTGTTTCTCGCCTGAAGGTATACTTAGTATATTTAGAGACTGCATTCATCACCTTACTTCTTCAGTGACAGGCATGAGTACTGTGCACAGCATGGAGCTGAACATGACTTGCATCTAGTCACCTTCAGCAGGCTTAGTCATATGTCAGTTGTAACCACTGTGCTTCCTGAGATGAGAAAAATGCCTGCCTCAAGCAGGGCTTGAGCAGGAACTAGAGTAGAACAGAGGTCATACTTGGGAGACGTCTGCGGATGAAGAAAGTAGAGATTGGTGGCAGGCAAGAAGGAACTAGACTTTCTGTTCACAGCCCGTCTCACTAAACCTCCAGGGATCTTTCCAACTCAGGGATCTAACTCACATCTCTTGTGATTCTTGCACTGGCAGTTGGATTCTTTACCACTAGCACCACTGAGGAAGTCCACCAATTAAGACAGACGTGAGTTCAAATAACTGCTGGGAGCACAAAATATAAGAAGGGAACCATTAATACACAAGATTCCAGGCTGGTCCAAGTCTGTCTATGGATAGAGAATATTTGTCCTGTCAATAGAAGATAAACAGAGACACTGAAGTCTGATGTAAGAGAAACTGGTTAAAATTAAAATAGGCTTAAGATCCTAGAAAACTAGAGACTATGTATTGTGGTCTAGTCAGAGTCATGTTAGTGCAACTGGTTAGTAAATTTGGCCGTTAAATAAGAAGTTCACAGAGACTCTTGAATTTAATTCTATATTCTGTCTCTTCCTAGCTGTGAGATATTTGGACATGTTCTCTATGAGAAATTTCCAACACTATCAAGAGAATTAAATGAAATGATGTATGTAAATGAACTAAAATCATTCCTATCACACAAAAGATGTTTAGTAAATATTAGCTATTGTTATCATTGACATGTTTCCAGGATAACAATTAGGGATCAGAATGAAGCAGAGAGCTTACTTATATTAAATAGCTGGGAACTTATATTAACAGGAACCTGTTTATCAGAAGGGAGGCCAGGAGGAAAACCAGGATGCTGTTTAGACATTCAGGGAACAACATTGGACAGGGTCTGAGGTCTAATTCACAATCGAACATCTCAGATTTAGTGTCAGGCCTCAGAGATGCTTCGGCTTTCACCATTAACCTGGGTCAGCCTGGCTGAGGGTGTTAACAATACAGCACATTCTCTGCCTCTCTCTGTTTCTCGCCTGAAGGTATACTTAGTATATTTAGAGACTGCATTCATCACCTTACTTCTTCAGTGACAGGCATGAGTACTGTGCACAGCATGGAGCTGAACATGACTTGCATCTAGTCACCTTCAGCAGGCTTAGTCATATGTCAGTTGTAACCACTGTGCTTCCTGAGATGAGAAAAATGCCTGCCTCAAGCAGGGCTTGAGCAGGAACTAGAGTAGAACAGAGGTCATACTTGGGAGACGTCTGCGGATGAAGAAAGTAGAGATTGGTGGCAGGCAAGAAGGAACTAGACTTTCTGTTCACAGCCCGTCTCACTAAACCTACCCCTGACTTTTTTCAGTGACATTTGAGGCCCTCTACCAACTTTTCTCAATTCTCTTTTTCTCATCACACTTCTTATTGATCTGGTATTTATGTTTCTTCTTTGGGTAGAGTACATAAGGGTCACCTAGAAAGTCTGTGTAAGTTAATGTTGCCCCCACTGCTACTGAGAGAATTGGAGGTTCTGATTTGGTGGACCACAGAACAGTGTTAGCGTAGAGGGTAACCCAAGCAATTCTGAAACACAGACACAATGAGTTGCTCAACTTTGAAAATACTGCTCTCACCTTGCTCTTTTTGTCAGACAAGGAAACAGATTTATCCAATGCCAGATTTGGGTATACACACATACACCCATGCTCACCCTCCTGAATGTTGTCTTGTCATCATTAATCCATGCCTCATATTCAGCTCAAAACTGGACAATTAAAAATCAAACTTGTAACTCGGAGTTATACAAGACAGATAAAATTTGGATATCTGATATGCACTTATCTCCCTTAATATACACCATATAAATGAAAAAAAAAGTTTGCCCTTCTTATATTGTTCGAAATGCAAACTCTTAGAGTCATTCAATGTCATACAAAGCTTATACTAATTTAAAAAATCAGCCTCTTAATTGTTCTTTCTTTGGTTAGAGTTGTCCTTCTGACTGGCATGCTCCATAAAAGCTTTGCAAGTAATGCAAAGAGGTTGCTAAGTGGAAAATATTCCAAGAGTTTTGAAAATATAAGCTTGACAGAGTCCTAACCTTGAAGCCCTCAGTATACAAGAAAAAATTTATTACTCAGCCTGTTTCCTCGGCAGCCGGGAGTGTTAACAATACAGCACATTCTCTGCCTCTCTCTGTTTCTCGCCTGAAGGTATACTTAGTATATTTAGAGACTGCATTCATCACCTTACTTCTTCAGTGACAGGCATGAGTACTGTGCACAGCATGGAGCTGAACATGACTTGCATCTAGTCACCTTCAGCAGGCTTAGTCATATGTCAGTTGTAACCACTGTGCTTCCTGAGATGAGAAAAATGCCTGCCTCAAGCAGGGCTTGAGCAGGAACTAGAGTAGAACAGAGGTCATACTTGGGAGACGTCTGCGGATGAAGAAAGTAGAGATTGGTGGCAGGCAAGAAGGAACTAGACTTTCTGTTCACAGCCCGTCTCACTAAACCTACCCCTGACTTTTTTCAGTGACATTTGAGGCCCTCTACCAACTTTTCTCAATTCTCTTTTTCTCATCACACTTCTTATTGATCTGGTATTTATGTTTCTTCTTTGGGTAGAGTACATAAGGGTCACCTAGAAAGTCTGTGTAAGTTAATGTTGCCCCCACTGCTACTGAGAGAATTGGAGGTTCTGATTTGGTGGACCACAGAACAGTGTTAGCGTAGAGGGTAACCCAAGCAATTCTGAAACACAGACACAATGAGTTGCTCAACTTTGAAAATACTGCTCTCACCTTGCTCTTTTTGTCAGACAAGGAAACAGATTTATCCAATGCCAGATTTGGGTATACACACATACACCCATGCTCACCCTCCTGAATGTTGTCTTGTCATCATTAATCCATGCCTCATATTCAGCTCAAAACTGGACAATTAAAAATCAAACTTGTAACTCGGAGTTATACAAGACAGATAAAATTTGGATATCTGATATGCACTTATCTCCCTTAATATACACCATATAAATGAAAAAAAAAGTTTGCCCTTCTTATATTGTTCGAAATGCAAACTCTTAGAGTCATTCAATGTCATACAAAGCTTATACTAATTTAAAAAATCAGCCTCTTAATTGTTCTTTCTTTGGTTAGAGTTGTCCTTCTGACTGGCATGCTCCATAAAAGCTTTGCAAGTAATGCAAAGAGGTTGCTAAGTGGAAAATATTCCAAGAGTTTTGAAAATATAAGCTTGACAGAGTCCTAACCTTGAAGCCCTCAGTATACAAGAAAATTTATTATCTACACATGTTGTAGCATTAGAATGCAGTATATGGCATTAAATCAAAAGAGAGACACCCAGACACCTGCAGTACTCTGATGAAGTGAAAAACAGAGAACAAAAACTATCACCCAGAGAAGAAAAAAAAATAAGTATCAGGAAAATAAATCACCATACAAAGTATCATGGGAAGGTTTTAAATATTGTTTTCTGGGTTCTGAGTTCAAACTAGTAAGCTTCTTCAAATGGCTCCAACAGATGGAAAATGAAAATTACCAATGAATACACTGGAACCTTGTTTCACAGCTCTCTACATTTGAGACACATTTCAAAGAAGTAAAACTGAATGCCCTCCATAAATATAATGGCAACAGTTACAGAGGTGACAAGCATGAAGTTGGCTGGAGAGGGAAGACATTGTAACTTTTGTCTTTTTTGCAACATATCAGTTTGTGGAAACAGGAAGCTACCATTTCCAGAGGACATCACAACTGGTGTAAAAGACAACAATTTATCACACTCTGCTTTGCGCCCCCAGTGACTCAAGTGACTTTTTCTGACAATAAGTAAAAAGTTCATACCAGGTCTTAGGGAAATGTGCAAGGGTCATGATTAGGAGCAACAGCTCGGGGGCGGAGGGGGAGGTGGAATAGTCTATTTTTTTTTAATGGTAATATTTCAAGAAGGTATTTTTATTAGAGCTGCTTCTTTTGCTAGAATTTAACAACTCCCAAGAATTGTCTTGGCTCTGCAACTGTAATTCTCAGAGACAATACTGTAACCTCAAACTACTCACTATGGCCTTGATATGAAAGACACAATAAGAACAAATAAAGACTGTTCACAGTAATGTGCTCAGTCAGAATCTGAACTTAGTGCCTAAAAGCACTGAGGAAGAGAGGAAGAGGAGAGAGAACAGCAGAAAATACTCAACACTTAAAAGGGCATATCATTATCACTTGGATTTTGGTAGTCTGTTTATTCTCATCTTCAGATTCTTTTACATTATAGGTTATTACAAGATATTGAGCATGTTCCCTGTGCTATATAGTAGATCCTTATTGTATACTTTATATATATTGTGTTATATTTTTTATATAGTAGTAACCACTGTGTTAGTCACTCGGTCATATCTGTCTTTGTAAGCTCATGGACTGTAGCCCACCAGGCTCCTCTGTCCATGGAATTTTCCAGGAATGAATACTGAAGTGCCATCCCTTCTCCAGGGAAATTTCCTGCCCAGGAACTGAACCTGGGTCTCCTGCATTGTGGGCAGATTCTTTACTTTCTGAGCCACTTATTAAGACCCCATTTCCAATTTATGCCTCCCCACCCTTTCCTCTCTGGTAACCATAACTTTTCATTTCTAAGTTTGTGAGTCTACTTTTCTTTTGTAAGTAAGTTCATTTGTATCAAAATAAAGTTTTTGAAAACATTTTACACGATCCAACTGTGCAGTCTTTTAAAGTAGAAACATACATTGAAATCATATATTTCACTTATACATAACAAATAGCAACAGAAGCAGAATGGTATTGTTGAGTATAGTCAAGGAAATCCTAAAAGGTTTTTAACAAGCTGAAGTCAGAATACATTGTTTCAAGTGCTCCCATAGACTATTCCAAGGTCCAACATTTTAAAAGAAATCTAAATAATAAAAGACAAGTAAAGTTGTAAAATAAAAGGCTTCACAGACTTGCTCTGAGCTCTGAGTGAGGTAATTACCTTTCTTCTCATGTTTCATAAATAGTACAGCTGCTATATTATTCTGCTGCACACATCCTTGCATGAGCTCTTTTGTTGGGATATGTATATGCTATGAAGAAAAGACTTGGCTACTGGTGTTTATCCAACAATAGAACAGCCCTATTCATAACCCCAGCAAACACATGATGAATAGAACCAAGTCCAAACTGTGCCAAGTGGATCATTATGCTGACCCTGCAGGACAATCCATTGTATTTCAAAGCAACTATTAGTAACATATGCAAACAAAAACGTGGGATGGCTTAAATTTTAATTTGGAATGTGCAGCTGGTTCTGTTTATTCTCATCTTCAGATTCTTTTACATTATAGGTTATTACAAGATATTGAGCATGTTCCCTGTGCTATATAGTAGATCCTTATTGTATACTTTATATATATTGTGTTATATTTTTTATATAGTAGTAACCACTGTGTTAGTCACTCGGTCATATCTGTCTTTGTAAGCTCGTGGACTGTAGCCCACCAGGCTCCTCTGTCCATGGAATTTTCCAGGAATGAATACTGAAGTGCCATCCCTTCTCCAGGGAAATTTCCTGCCCAGGAACTGAACCTGGGTCTCCTGCATTGTGGGCAGATTCTTTACTTTCTGAGCCACTTATTAAGACCCCATTTCCAATTTATGCCTCCCCACCCTTTCCTCTCTGGTAACCATAACTTTTCATTTCTAAGTTTGTGAGTCTACTTTTCTTTTGTAAGTAAGTTCATTTGTATCAAAATAAAGTTTTTGAAAACATTTTACACGATCCAACTGTGCAGTCTTTTAAAGTAGAAACATACATTGAAATCATATATTTCACTTATACATAACAAATAGCAACAGAAGCAGAATGGTATTGTTGAGTATAGTCAAGGAAATCCTAAAAGGTTTTTAACAAGCTGAAGTCAGAATACATTGTTTCAAGTGCTCCCATAGACTATTCCAAGGTCCAACATTTTAAAAGAAATCTAAATAATAAAAGACAAGTAAAGTTGTAAAATAAAAGGCTTCACAGACTTGCTCTGAGCTCTGAGTGAGGTAATTACCTTTCTTCTCATGTTTCATAAATAGTACAGCTGCTATATTATTCTGCTGCACACATCCTTGCATGAGCTCTTTTGTTGGGATATGTATATGCTATGAAGAAAAGACTTGGCTACTGGTGTTTATCCAACAATAGAACAGCCCTATTCATAACCCCAGCAAACACATGATGAATAGAACCAAGTCCAAACTGTGCCAAGTGGATCATTATGCTGACCCTGCAGGACAATCCATTGTATTTCAAAGCAACTATTAGTAACATATGCAAACAAAAACGTGGGATGGCTTAAATTTTAATTTGGAATGTGCAGCTGGTTCTGTTTACCTTCCATCTATTAACCCTTCCTCCTTCTTAACAAATCCTGAATTTTTTTTAGGTATTCACTCCCACAAACAGCCCAAATGACTTAAGAGACATAGTATTTCTCTCTGCCAGTTTCTGAAATGTTCACCCAGCCATTATGGCTTCCAGTGGGAGACACTGCAGAAACAGAGAATTCAATATCTGTGAAAATCCTATTCTAGTCATCTGGATACTGTCCAAACTTAAGCAGCAAATGAGTCTTTTTATCAGAAATTAATACTGCAGTTTGTTCTGATATCCACCCATTCATCTTATCGAGGAAAGTCAAGGCAAAGTCCTGTTATAGGCCTTGTTATAAACAAGATAGTTTCATGATTCAGTCTGTGCTGCCTCAGCCTCACCTAAAACTGACCTTCCAAAACCCTTGGAATATTGATGATGTTTAATATTGTTGATGATTAGTCCAGGCACACTACTTCCTCAGAGTTACCATTTATTACATTGGGCTGCTGTCATGAAATTTATGTTTGATGAAGTTCATTCAATGGTAAAAAAGTCACAAGATAATTCTGTTAATACTGTTATTTTCAAAAATACCCAAATCAAAGTGGTCCTGGAAAATGGTCACCTTTTCAGATTATGCTATGTACTTCTAATGAGGCTTCTGGTATTTAAATATTTTTGTAAGAAGTCTAGAGAACTCAGAGTCAGTTAGTTGTTTTTCAGTTACAAAGTCATGTATGACTCTTTGTGACCCCATTGACTGCAGCACACCAGGCTTCCCAGTCTTTCACTGTCTCCCAGAGTTTGCTCAAGCTCATCTCCATTGACTTGGTGTGATGCCATCCCCACCTTGCATTCAAGCCTTCCCAGCATCAGGGTCTTTTCCAATGAGTTAGTTTTCTTCCATCATTTAAAAGAAACTGCTATGATACCTTCTTGCACACATGATGAATAGTATATGCTATGAAGAAAAGACTTGGCTACTGGTGTTTATCCAACAATAGAACAGCCCTATTCATAACCCCAGCAAACACATGATGAATAGAACCAAGTCCAAACTGTGCCAAGTGGATCATTATGCTGACCCTGCAGGACAATCCATTGTATTTCAAAGCAACTATTAGTAACATATGCAAACAAAAACGTGGGATGGCTTAAATTTTAATTTGGAATGTGCAGCTGGTTCTGTTTACCTTCCATCTATTAACCCTTCCTCCTTCTTAACAAATCCTGAATTTTTTTTAGGTATTCACTCCCACAAACAGCCCAAATGACTTAAGAGACATAGTATTTCTCTCTGCCAGTTTCTGAAATGTTCACCCAGCCATTATGGCTTCCAGTGGGAGACACTGCAGAAACAGAGAATTCAATATCTGTGAAAATCCTATTCTAGTCATCTGGATACTGTCCAAACTTAAGCAGCAAATGAGTCTTTTTATCAGAAATTAATACTGCAGTTTGTTCTGATATCCACCCATTCATCTTATCGAGGAAAGTCAAGGCAAAGTCCTGTTATAGGCCTTGTTATAAACAAGATAGTTTCATGATTCAGTCTGTGCTGCCTCAGCCTCACCTAAAACTGACCTTCCAAAACCCTTGGAATATTGATGATGTTTAATATTGTTGATGATTAGTCCAGGCACACTACTTCCTCAGAGTTACCATTTATTACATTGGGCTGCTGTCATGAAATTTATGTTTGATGAAGTTCATTCAATGGTAAAAAAGTCACAAGATAATTCTGTTAATACTGTTATTTTCAAAAATACCCAAATCAAAGTGGTCCTGGAAAATGGTCACCTTTTCAGATTATGCTATGTACTTCTAATGAGGCTTCTGGTATTTAAATATTTTTGTAAGAAGTCTAGAGAACTCAGAGTCAGTTAGTTGTTTTTCAGTTACAAAGTCATGTATGACTCTTTGTGACCCCATTGACTGCAGCACACCAGGCTTCCCAGTCTTTCACTGTCTCCCAGAGTTTGCTCAAGCTCATCTCCATTGACTTGGTGTGATGCCATCCAACCAATCTCCTCCTGCATTCAAGCCTTCCCAGCATCAGGGTCTTTTCCAATGAGTTAGTTCTTCCCATCAGGAGGTCAAAGTATTGGAGCTTTAGCATCAGTCCTTACAGTGAATCTTCATGGTTAATTGCCTTTAGGATTGACTGGATTAATCTCTTTGCTGTCCAAAGGACTCTTAAGAGTCAGTTAGAAGTCACAGGAAAAAAAATGTTTTAGTTCTATCACATCTAAAGTGATAGTGACCAAAGCCAAGCTTATCAACACAAATACTCAAGACATTACACTTAAAGACCAATTCTAAACCATGCCATCTGGATACTAATTAGGATAGAGACACATCTCAATATGTTGACAATGATAGACTTTTGACACAAACTTATGTGTTTTACGTAAGGATTTTGCAATATATCACCATCAATTAAATAATGTTTTGAGGTTTTCCATTATGTTGTCACATTTAACTGGCTTTGACAAGATTAACGTTGACACCTCTTCTAACATGCTCTTTACTCATTTACTTTCTGCCACCCCTCAGCAGACTATGCATGCATGAGTACTAAGTCGCTTCAGTCGTGTCTGACTCTTTGCGACATTATGAACTGTACCCCACTAGGCTTCTCTGTCCATGGGATTCTCCAGGAGAGAATGCTGGAGTGGGCTGTCTTGCCCTCCTTCAGGAGATATTCCTTCAAGAGATGTTCCTGACCTAGGAAGCAAACCCTTGCCTCTTAGGTCTCCTGCACTGGCAGGCAGGTTCTTTACCACTGGTGCCACCTGGGAAGCTCCAGTAGAATATAAGCTCCCATAAAGTTATGTCTTTTTATTTTTTATGCATCCTCAAAACAGAAAACTGTGCCTAAGACATAATAAGCACTCAAGAGATATTTATTGAATGAATGAGCAAACTTAGAACACAGGCCATATGCTCTGCAAAGGAAGACCTAAGTTACAAGCTTCCAAGTGTCCACTAGGCATGATACTTAGAACAAGAATGAATAAGCAAATGATCATAGTGTCTCATAGGCTTGGCAACTTGGCAAAGCCTCCTATATTTTTATACCTCTACCACAAGAAGCATCTCGATACACTTTAACATTAGCATTAATGTTAAAACTTATTCTTTCCCTGGAAATTGGCAACCACGTGTTGCTTCTGCTTTTGGGCTAAGAGTTTCTAGATGTCCTAAGGGAAGAATTCACGAATGATTGCTGAGCATAACATCATAGTCATCAAATCATTTTATTCATGACACCCAGAGAGCCACTTAAACTAAATTATGTCAAGTGCATCACTTGAAAATAAAAGGCAGAGTGACTGGGACCTGGAGACATCACTAACAGAATAAAAATACAGAGCTTGTGAAATAATGACTGAATGGGTGAAGAATTTCAAAAGGTGAAGCAAATCTTCATATATGGGCTCCAGATTTATAGCCCTAGAAAAAGTCGTTTGATCTGAACTCTTATAGCAAAAAACTTTTGACACAAACTTATGTGTTTTACGTAAGGATTTTGCAATATATCACCATCAATTAAATAATGTTTTGAGGTTTTCCATTATGTTGTCACATTTAACTGGCTTTGACAAGATTAACGTTGACACCTCTTCTAACATGCTCTTTACTCATTTACTTTCTGCCACCCCTCAGCAGACTATGCATGCATGAGTACTAAGTCGCTTCAGTCGTGTCTGACTCTTTGCGACATTATGAACTGTACCCCACTAGGCTTCTCTGTCCATGGGATTCTCCAGGAGAGAATGCTGGAGTGGGCTGTCTTGCCCTCCTTCAGGAGATATTCCTTCAAGAGATGTTCCTGACCTAGGAAGCAAACCCTTGCCTCTTAGGTCTCCTGCACTGGCAGGCAGGTTCTTTACCACTGGTGCCACCTGGGAAGCTCCAGTAGAATATAAGCTCCCATAAAGTTATGTCTTTTTATTTTTTATGCATCCTCAAAACAGAAAACTGTGCCTAAGACATAATAAGCACTCAAGAGATATTTATTGAATGAATGAGCAAACTTAGAACACAGGCCATATGCTCTGCAAAGGAAGACCTAAGTTACAAGCTTCCAAGTGTCCACTAGGCATGATACTTAGAACAAGAATGAATAAGCAAATGATCATAGTGTCTCATAGGCTTGGCAACTTGGCAAAGCCTCCTATATTTTTATACCTCTACCACAAGAAGCATCTCGATACACTTTAACATTAGCATTAATGTTAAAACTTATTCTTTCCCTGGAAATTGGCAACCACGTGTTGCTTCTGCTTTTGGGCTAAGAGTTTCTAGATGTCCTAAGGGAAGAATTCACGAATGATTGCTGAGCATAACATCATAGTCATCAAATCATTTTATTCATGACACCCAGAGAGCCACTTAAACTAAATTATGTCAAGTGCATCACTTGAAAATAAAAGGCAGAGTGACTGGGACCTGGAGACATCACTAACAGAATAAAAATACAGAGCTTGTGAAATAATGACTGAATGGGTGAAGAATTTCAAAAGGTGAAGCAAATCTTCATATATGGGCTCCAGATTTATAGCCTATTGATTGTGAGGTTAAAACAAAATTGGAGAATAAGAATGATATCTTGTAGTAAATGTAATACTAAAAATAAATTCTTTCTTAAACAGGTCAACAAAAGTACATATGGCAAGAAAGAAACAAGATGGAAATGTTTAATAAAATCAATCCAGGTCTTGCTTGACTTTAAGGACACAGTTCATGTACTACTTTGTGTCATTTGTACTGACAAAACTATTAGTGTTGATAAAATTAACAATTAAGACAATTTTGTTTTCTGACAAGCAACTGTAGTTTGCTTTATGCATGCATGTTAAGTTGCTTCAGTTGTATCTGACTATGGACTATAGCCCACCAGGCTCCTCTGCCCATGGGAATCCTCAGGCAAGAATACTAGAATGAGTTGCTATGCCTACCTCCAGGGGATCTTCCCAACCCAGGGATCAAACTTGCATATCTTGCAACTCCCACACTGGCAGGTGGTAACTTTACCACGTGTGCCTCCTGAGAAGCCCCTGCTTTATGGTTAAGATACTGAAACTGGAACGAGGTGGATATGTCCTCATCTTCTGTATTCTGTATACTTGATGAAGATTACTTTTTACCCTTTACATTAAGATCAACTATCTCACCAATGCAGCTGCCATTAGCAGGAATGTTTACATTTTTCATGGGACTCCTTCATGCCCTTCTCAAGGGTCAGTTCATAAGAGCATAGAGACTTGGTAACACTCTCATGTCTTCATTAAGTCACCTTTTCTCACAGTAAAGTGCTTGGGGTCTTCTAGACTACCTAGACGATGCTATTCCAGGAAACTCTTTCTATATCACTACATTAAAACAAAACCAAAATGTATTTTGCAAATCTATGCCTATGTCAGAGTCGACTCTTTGGCGTATGTCATTTCATTTTAATCTTCACTAATCTGTGAGATAGAAATTAATAGTCCTCTCTTATGAATTATGAAGCTGAGGAGTCATGACTTCCCGAAAGTTAAAGAGCCCTTCTACGTCTGGCTATACTGACCCCAGATATTTAAGGCTGGAGCTTTTTGTTTGTTTCACAGCAGCCTTCCTATTGAACTTTTCAGAGTTGTTCAGTTCTCAGAAAACACTTTCACATTCTGGATCATTGTAATGATGGCTCAAGGAAGATACTGGAATATGTTTTCTCAAGAGTCAAATACAAATTAAAGACCCAATTCACAAATGGCAGTATTCATGGATGAAAAATAAAATAGCTGGGCTACAAGAAAAAATCATTTCTTTCAAAGGTCTGCAGTCTGCACACACAGAGATAAATGATTAGTCTTCCTTGATTTGTATGCAGTGGGTAACTTTGAAGGACACAGTTCATGTACTACTTTGTGTCATTTGTACTGACAAAACTATTAGTGTTGATAAAATTAACAATTAAGACAATTTTGTTTTCTGACAAGCAACTGTAGTTTGCTTTATGCATGCATGTTAAGTTGCTTCAGTTGTATCTGACTATGGACTATAGCCCACCAGGCTCCTCTGCCCATGGGAATCCTCAGGCAAGAATACTAGAATGAGTTGCTATGCCTACCTCCAGGGGATCTTCCCAACCCAGGGATCAAACTTGCATATCTTGCAACTCCCACACTGGCAGGTGGTAACTTTACCACGTGTGCCTCCTGAGAAGCCCCTGCTTTATGGTTAAGATACTGAAACTGGAACGAGGTGGATATGTCCTCATCTTCTGTATTCTGTATACTTGATGAAGATTACTTTTTACCCTTTACATTAAGATCAACTATCTCACCAATGCAGCTGCCATTAGCAGGAATGTTTACATTTTTCATGGGACTCCTTCATGCCCTTCTCAAGGGTCAGTTCATAAGAGCATAGAGACTTGGTAACACTCTCATGTCTTCATTAAGTCACCTTTTCTCACAGTAAAGTGCTTGGGGTCTTCTAGACTACCTAGACGATGCTATTCCAGGAAACTCTTTCTATATCACTACATTAAAACAAAACCAAAATGTATTTTGCAAATCTATGCCTATGTCAGAGTCGACTCTTTGGCGTATGTCATTTCATTTTAATCTTCACTAATCTGTGAGATAGAAATTAATAGTCCTCTCTTATGAATTATGAAGCTGAGGAGTCATGACTTCCCGAAAGTTAAAGAGCCCTTCTACGTCTGGCTATACTGACCCCAGATATTTAAGGCTGGAGCTTTTTGTTTGTTTCACAGCAGCCTTCCTATTGAACTTTTCAGAGTTGTTCAGTTCTCAGAAAACACTTTCACATTCTGGATCATTGTAATGATGGCTCAAGGAAGATACTGGAATATGTTTTCTCAAGAGTCAAATACAAATTAAAGACCCAATTCACAAATGGCAGTATTCATGGATGAAAAATAAAATAGCTGGGCTACAAGTATAAAAGATCATTTCTTTCAAAGGTCTGCAGTCTGCACACACAGAGATAAATGATTAGTCTTCCTTGATTTGTATGCAGTGGGTAACTTGTCTGAACCCTTCAGGTTATGACCATGACACTGGGAAACTTTTGATTTTCTTCTTAATTGAAAATCACATGGTAACGATGGCCAAGTTCTGTGTAACATAATCTCATCATCTCTCAGGGGCAATCAATGATTTCAAAGCTGTCTGGCACTAATAGAAGTGCACTCAAATAGCTTTTAGAAGAACACAATCACTGTCTTCTCTTTTCTAATTTTTCAGCACAATAGTTTATAGCAATGGAGGAAAAACAGTGTGTGACTAGCAGAGAAGATGTGAGTTTTTAATCTTGGTTTTATTTCTTTCTAACTGGGTTACTTAGGTAAGTCACTTAACCTCTCTGAGCCTCAATTATCTCATATGTAAGACTTGGAGATAACAATGCTTGACCTGGCAACAAAGCAGAGCAATTGGGAGAGAATCATTTGACATAAGGTGGATACAAAGTGTTATGTAAATGTAAAGGACAGGCAAGGAAATCAGGCAAGTACCTGATTTTTACTTTTATACCCAAATTTTTAAAATACAATATTCTATAAAGTAGGAGAATGAGAATTTTTACAAGCTTTTCCAGTAAGGTTTTTATTTTTCTCTAAGTGCTGTCAGTTTTTGGTTTATCTTAGATGTTTCTGTTTTTCATTTTATAATTTTTACATGCTCTTGAAGAAATTTTTGGAATAACATGTTAGTGGGGAAAATTACCCATGACAAATTTACAAATAACAGTTTATTAATTTCCATGTCATTTCTCTGCACACAATTATAAATAATTGTATATTGCTAATATAAAACTAGAATCATTGTTTAGAGATTTTTTTTTACTTATCAAGAGCTTTATGCAGACTTTTAGTCTGTAGAAACATGAAATCTTTACATTAAAAACTATTCCATGAATAAATGTAACAGTTAATTTTTAAACAAACTGAGATGACTTTCATCCGATGATGTCTTTCATCTTCTTTATATCATCATGAATAAATATATGATAACTATTTTCTGTGCAAATTGTTGACTATTTTTTGAGTATTATTTTATAACTGGTACCTGGAAGCGGGATTTCCAGGTTAAACATATTGAAAATTTTAAGGTTTTTGATACAGATTGAAAAATGACCTTCAGAAATGGTATTAATATGCACTCCCACAAGATATGAATAAAACTTTCTATCTTAAGTCACCACCGGAATCAGACATCCTACACACACTCCCACACACAGATGAACACACACATTGTACAACAGAAAACAATGCACAGCATCTATAGCGATGATGAATACACATTCGTTTGTAGTCAAATCTCAGATTGGTTATAAACATGTTTATGAGGCTAACAGACACATTACAGTAACCTATGGTGATACTACTTAAGAGACAGGATAGGCATCCTTTTGTCACTGATTATTTACGTAGGATAGATTCTTAAAAGTGAAATGTGCTGGGGCAAAAACTTATGAACAAGTGAAAACAAACTTTACATCCATTCTCATTTGCTGTCCAGCATCAGTCATGTTGATGTAGTTTCCTGCAAACGATACCTTTCATTCATTTATTCAACAGACACATACTGATCACTTACTCTGTGCTAGGCATTGTTCTGGGCACTGGAAACACAGCAATGAACAAATCAGTCAGAAACTGCCACCCTCAGAGTGCTCATGATCTAGTTGGTAGGAGAGACAGTAAATAGGATGGAAAGCTGAAACCTAGATGGACATAATAGTCAGGGAGAAGGAGAGTAATGAGGGTGGGATTTAAAAAATTCTAGATCTATCGGTCGGGTAAAACCTCAAAAAGAAAGTGACATTTGTAGACTTTTTAGTGATGGCCATTCTGACTGATGTGAGGTGATATCTCACTGTAGTTTTGATTTGAATTTCTCTCACAGTGAGCGATGTTGAGCATCCTTTCATGTGTGTTGACCATCTGTATGACTTCTTTGGAGAGATGTCTGTTTAGGTTTTTCTCCTACTTTTTGATTGCATTGTTTATTTTTTGGTGTTGAGTTGTCTGAGTTGCTTGTACATTTTTTAAATTAATTCTTTCTCAGTTGTTTCATTTGCTATTATTTTCTTCCATTCTGAAGGCTGTCTTTTCACCTTGTTTACAATTTCCTTTGCTGTGCAAAAGCTTTTAAGTTTAATTAGGTCCCTGTTGTTTATTTTTGTCTTTATTTCCATTATTCCAAGAGGCAGGTCATAGAATATTCTGCTTTGATTTATGTCATTGAGTGTTCTTTCTATGTTTTCCTCTAAGAGTTTTATGGTTTCTGGTCTTATAGTTAGGTCTTTAATCCACTTTGAGTTTATCTCTGTGTATGGTATTAGTAAGTGTGCCGACTTCATTCTTTTACATGTAGCTGTCCAGTTTTCCCAGAATCGCTTATTGAAGAGGTCTGTCTTTGCCCCATTGTATATTCTTGTCTCCTTTGTCAAAAGTAAGGTACCCATAAGTTCCCGGGTTTATCTCTTGGTGCTCTCTTGTTACATTTTCTATATTTCTGTTTTGTGCCAGTACCATACTGTCTTGATAGCTATAGCTTTGTAGTATAGTCTTAAGTCAGGAAGGTTGGTCTACAAACAATAAATGCTGGAGAGGGTATGGAGAAAAGGGAACCCTCTGGCATTGTTGATGGGAATGTAAACTGATAAAGCCACTACGGAAGACAGTATGGAGCAAACGATACCTTTCATTCATTTATTCAACAGACACATACTGATCACTTACTCTGTGCTAGGCATTGTTCTGGGCACTGGAAACACAGCAATGAACAAATCAGTCAGAAACTGCCACCCTCAGAGTGCTCATGATCTAGTTGGTAGGAGAGACAGTAAATAGGATGGAAAGCTGAAACCTAGATGGACATAATAGTCAGGGAGAAGGAGAGTAATGAGGGTGGGATTTAAAAAATTCTAGATCTATCGGTCGGGTAAAACCTCAAAAAGAAAGTGACATTTGTAGACTTTTTAGTGATGGCCATTCTGACTGATGTGAGGTGATATCTCACTGTAGTTTTGATTTGAATTTCTCTCACAGTGAGCGATGTTGAGCATCCTTTCATGTGTGTTGACCATCTGTATGACTTCTTTGGAGAGATGTCTGTTTAGGTTTTTCTCCTACTTTTTGATTGCATTGTTTATTTTTTGGTGTTGAGTTGTCTGAGTTGCTTGTACATTTTTTAAATTAATTCTTTCTCAGTTGTTTCATTTGCTATTATTTTCTTCCATTCTGAAGGCTGTCTTTTCACCTTGTTTACAATTTCCTTTGCTGTGCAAAAGCTTTTAAGTTTAATTAGGTCCCTGTTGTTTATTTTTGTCTTTATTTCCATTATTCCAAGAGGCAGGTCATAGAATATTCTGCTTTGATTTATGTCATTGAGTGTTCTTTCTATGTTTTCCTCTAAGAGTTTTATGGTTTCTGGTCTTATAGTTAGGTCTTTAATCCACTTTGAGTTTATCTCTGTGTATGGTATTAGTAAGTGTGCCGACTTCATTCTTTTACATGTAGCTGTCCAGTTTTCCCAGAATCGCTTATTGAAGAGGTCTGTCTTTGCCCCATTGTATATTCTTGTCTCCTTTGTCAAAAGTAAGGTACCCATAAGTTCCCGGGTTTATCTCTTGGTGCTCTCTTGTTACATTTTTCTATATTTCTGTTTTTGTGCCAGTACCATACTGTCTTGATAGCTATAGCTTTGTAGTATAGTCTTAAGTCAGGAAGGTTGGTCTACAAACAATAAATGCTGGAGAGGGTATGGAGAAAAGGGAACCCTCTGGCATTGTTGATGGGAATGTAAACTGATAAAGCCACTACGGAAGACAGTATGGAGATTCCTCAAAAAATTAGGACTAGAAACACCACACGACCCAGCAATCCCACTGCTAAGCATATACCCTGAGGAAATCAAAATTGAAAGAGACACATGTACCCCATTGTTCATTGCAGCACTATTTACAATAGCTATAACATGGAAGCAACCTAGATGTTCATCAACAGATGAATGGATAAAGAAGCTGTGGTACATATATACAATGGAATATTACTCATCCACAAAAAAATGCATTTGAATCAGTTCTAATGAGGTGCATGAATCTAGAACCCATTATACAGAGTGAAGTATGTCAGAGAGAGAAAGACAAAAACTGTATACTGACACACATATATATGGAATCTAGAAAGATGGTGCTGATACATGAACATGCAGAGCAGCAATAGGGAGGTGGACATGGAGAACAGTCTTATGGACATTGGAGTGAGGGAGGGGAATATGCTGTGAGACTAGGGGACCTCCAACAGGGGTTCTTTGGTGACCTGGAGGGGTGGGATGGGAGGGCGACAGGGGAAAGTTTCAGAGGGGTGGGGGGGACATGTGTATACCTATGGAGGATTCAGGTTGACGTGTGGCAGTAAACAACAAAACTCTGTACAAAATAAAAGAAGGTGACATGTGAATAAAAATCTCACTATGTCACTGATAGGTTAGGTCAGGTGAAGTCAAGTACTGGCCAATGGACTTAGCAATGTGGTGACCTTTTCTGACTGATTTCCGTGGGCTGAAAGGTGTCAGAGCATGAACCTAAGGGAAAAGGGTCAAAGAGGTCATTAGTTCTGTGAGTAAAGATTTTTCTCTGCTTTCAACAAGGTTACCTCCTAATAAACTCATCATTAAGTTGAAAATATGATAAGTTGAAATGTATTTAATACTTCTAGTCTTGCCTACCTTAAACATGTTCACAACGTTTATATCAGCCTACAGATAGGCAACATAATTTACCACAAAACCCATGTAAAGGTATTGAATCCCATACTGAAAGTGAAAAACAGACTGTCTTCAAGTGCACTGGTTGTTGCCCTCATGGATGACTGGAACTTGAGGCTTGCTGCAGCTGATCAAGCATCCCAAGACGGTACCATATCACACATCAATAGCCAGGAAGATACCAAAATTCAAATTTTAGGTACATTTCTGCTGAATGTACAACACTTTCTTATCATGATAAAGTTCCCATCATAAATTGAACAGCATTAAGTACGTATGTTCATGAGGAAAAAGGCATTTAGTCCAGGTCAGGAGACTAGAGAGTAGTTTAGGATCAAAGACCTAGTTAAATATAAGCTTTATTTGGCTGAATGTCCTCTGTGTATCATATACCCAACGTATAATTGTCAGCCTGGTATTTTCTTTTAAAATGCTTAAATATAGTGTGCAAATTACACTAGAAAAGGAAAGTGGAGAGTGAAAGTCACTCAGTAATATCTGACTCTTTGTGACCCACTGGAAAGTAGCCCACCAGGCTCCTACGTCTGCGGACTTCTCTAGGTAAGAATACCAAAGTGGGTAACCTAGTCTGTCTCCAGGGCAACTTCCCAACCGAGGGATCGAACCCAGGCCTCCCACGTTGCAGGTGGACTCTTTACCATCTGAGCCACCAGGCAAGCCCAAGAACACTGGAGTAGCCTATCCTTTCTTAAGGGGATCTTCCCAGTCCAAGAATTGAACCAGGGTCTCCTGCATTGCAGGCAGATTCTTTGCCAGCTGAGCTACCAAAGAAAGTAAAGGTAACATATCTTTGGAAGATTTCCTCACCCAAATCGGCTCTCAGGTATCGCTATGCAAGTGCTTCATATATATGAAAAGCTATTTTCAGAACATCCACTAATTTCTTAAGATGAGTAAGTAATCATTTTCATTGATAAAACAAACGTGCTCAAGATGTCCGATTACCTAAAAGTTAATTTGCAATATTTCATTGAACCTAAGGGAAAAGGGTCAAAGAGGTCATTAGTTCTGTGAGTAAAGATTTTCTCTGCTTTCAACAAGGTTACCTCCTAATAAACTCATCATTAAGTTGAAAATATGATAAGTTGAAATGTATTTAATACTTCTAGTCTTGCCTACCTTAAACATGTTCACAACGTTTATATCAGCCTACAGATAGGCAACATAATTTACCACAAAACCCATGTAAAGGTATTGAATCCCATACTGAAAGTGAAAAACAGACTGTCTTCAAGTGCACTGGTTGTTGCCCTCATGGATGACTGGAACTTGAGGCTTGCTGCAGCTGATCAAGCATCCCAAGACGGTACCATATCACACATCAATAGCCAGGAAGATACCAAAATTCAAATTTTAGGTACATTTCTGCTGAATGTACAACACTTTCTTATCATGATAAAGTTCCCATCATAAATTGAACAGCATTAAGTACGTATGTTCATGAGGAAAAAGGCATTTAGTCCAGGTCAGGAGACTAGAGAGTAGTTTAGGATCAAAGACCTAGTTAAATATAAGCTTTATTTGGCTGAATGTCCTCTGTGTATCATATACCCAACGTATAATTGTCAGCCTGGTATTTTCTTTTAAAATGCTTAAATATAGTGTGCAAATTACACTAGAAAAGGAAAGTGGAGAGTGAAAGTCACTCAGTAATATCTGACTCTTTGTGACCCACTGGAAAGTAGCCCACCAGGCTCCTACGTCTGCGGACTTCTCTAGGTAAGAATACCAAAGTGGGTAACCTAGTCTGTCTCCAGGGCAACTTCCCAACCGAGGATCGAACCCAGGCCTCCCACGTTGCAGGTGGACTCTTTACCATCTGAGCCACCAGGCAAGCCCAAGAACACTGGAGTAGCCTATCCTTTCTTAAGGGGATCTTCCCAGTCCAAGAATTGAACCAGGGTCTCCTGCATTGCAGGCAGATTCTTTGCCAGCTGAGCTACCAAAGAAAGTAAAGGTAACATATCTTTGGAAGATTTCCTCACCCAAATCGGCTCTCAGGTATCGCTATGCAAGTGCTTCATATATATGAAAAGCTATTTTCAGAACATCCACTAATTTCTTAAGATGAGTAAGTAATCATTTTCATTGATAAAACAAACGTGCTCAAGATGTCCGATTACCTAAAAAGATTTGCAACACTCATTTGCTTTGATAAATATATAAGAATCCTGAATCCCAATTATCTCAGCACCCTATTTGAAATAGCACTTTAGCTTAGGAACTCCATTCAGGCCTGTGCAACCTCATTGCATGAAGGACTCTTTATATATTCAGATTTTAAAATTGGCTGAAATTGTCTTCAGAATACTGGTAGATTCACCTGGGAGTGAAACTCTCATGAAATATGCTTGCCCAAAATCCTGAGGGTCTCCTATCTCTTTTTCTCCCTAAGCCTCTAGTTCAACCTTGTGCCTGTAGTGCTGGGACACTTGTGAGGGGGAAAAGGTAAAGCTAGAGTATTTTCTGGATCTCCAAACTATGCATGAATGCTGCCCCATCTTCCAGGAGGATGCCATAGAAACCTCCAGTCTTTGACAAGAATCTGAATCAAGTCTTGTTATGTCCATATAAACTCTTCTATGTGGATTCCTGTGGAGTCATGCCATGGGTGAGGTTGTGGAAACTTCCAAGATGAGTGACCACTTGACCAAGCTACACAGCTTCCCTGAGTGGTTTCTCCATGAGCATCTCATTGTCAAGAATGGCAATGGACATTTCAGTTTGGGTCTTCTCAGTTGAGTTGTTTCAGTGTTGTAGCTTAAAGGCTTCTCCTTGAATTTTTTCCAACATTATGGATGCTTATTGGCCATTCTCCAAGACTCACAACCATGAGCCAAGTAGCAAGAGTAAAGCTTTTCTATTTTTCCAAACAGCTTAAGCTCAATATTTACCTTTGATTTATTTTGTTTTTTTATTTACTTACTTCTGGAGAAACAGCTGCTTCTTCTATTGGTTTTTGCCCATAAACATATGGGTAGATTTTCCTAGGTGTCCCTCATCACAAACCTGATTGCTACTTGGATATTCTAGGACAATTCACCTCAGAATCTCTAGACAAATTTCCAGTATCTTTAATAACTTTTACCTCCTACTTCTGGTCCTTAATTATCTGGCTCTATAAGAATGAATTTATGCCTTAAACACCTGAACTATTCTAAATTAATTAGGAATGGTGACACTGAAATCAAACAGAAATGGGATGCACCAGTTCTTCCATTTTCAGACTGTACAATCATAAACCATAGGATTTAACTTTTTTTTGGAACCCATTTCCATCATTTGTAAGATATATATAATAACATCTTTCTTGTAGTGTTATGAGAATTAAACAGAATAGGATATGTGAAGTGTTTAGCAGATTGCCTGGCACATCATTAATTCTGGATAAATGGTACCTAATACTGCTCCTAAAATAGCAATGGTTTCTTGCTAGTATAAGTGCCACCATTCTCAGTATGCTTGCTTTGGCACTCCCAGTTTGCACTTTTTCTTACACCTGATTGCTCAACATGGCAGGACTATATCACCTGTCACCCATGGCCAAAGTGTATTACAAGGAAAGGTATGACTGGACAGACAGACAGCAATAAAATTGCTCTACATTCATCAGAAAGCAATTTGCTTATTATAGTCAGAGAGTGGCTTTATTTCTAGTCAATAAATTGATTCAGTATCTTAGAACTTAGTAGAAGTTCAGGAGAATTCAGTATCAGAGTTCAGTAGAATTCAGTAGAATTCAGAGTTCAGTAGAATTCAGTATCTTAGAACCCTTAGAAGGGTTTGTAGTAGGAATAGATAGAAAGCTACCTGTTCCTATATAACTGAACTCTCAGTGGCTTCTGTGAGTTTTTTAATAAACATTCCTTCTAGGATATAGTAAGTTTTTACAATTAACCTTAATATATATTAATTTCATTCCATATATTCTTCTATATTCTGGTTGCTTGTTTTCTTGATATAATTTAATTTTTGTCTTTTGTTGTGGTTTTGCACTGGTTTTCTCTCTTCAGATTCTTAGTAACTATTGACAGTTTTCTTGTTGTCCACTGAGCATGCTTTCATGTCTTCTTATAAGAAAAATGATCAGAAATAATGCCAGGTATATTATAGTCAATGTAGAAATGCTATGGCAGCATATGCTCTCCAAATATTTATTAATCTTTTAAAAAAGAACTATTCATATGGACTCAATTTATCACTAAATTATTTTAATTGATTGCATTTCACAAGATTCTTTAAGAATACTTAAAGGTCAGTTTGATAATAGGCTTTGAACATCACCCCTGCCTTACTGGATTGCACCACATTCATGCATGCTTCTGAGGCTTTTCACTCTTGTGTAATCTCAAAAGAAAGCATCACCACAATCAGACTGAGGCACCCCGATAACACCTACAAAGCACTGATGGCAAAGAGAAGCCTACAACGTTTTGACTGTATGTTTTTCCTGAAAGCCTGTGAGTCTTCTCATGAAAGAGCTCTTCAAGACTAACACACCCTCCCTGAGAAACTGAACCGAGCCCATACAAGAAAGTTCATTACCCATCACTGAGCAGGCTGCACATGAACACATTCAGCCGCAGAATAAATCTCAGTCAATAAATCTCAAAGCTTTGCAAGTTATTGTATTTCATGATTCCTTCAACACACATGCATTAAGAATCATTTATTTACAAGCTCTTTTGAGAATACAAAAGGCAAGAGACGTGGTCCAGGTTTCCAATGAGCTTACACTTGACCCAAGGAGCTTGTAAAACACTTACAGCAAAAGAACACAAATTCAAAATGTTAAATATGCTGCCAAGTAAATGTTTTTACAGAGGCAAGGAGTTCAATGAAAGACTATACAAGAGATATTCCTATTGGTGGAGAAATAATGAAAATCACCAAAGAGAATATGAAGAATATGAAAAAGGCAGGTAAATTCCAAAATTGTGGTGCAAAAGATGACAGATATTCTTGTTTGACAAACAAGGTCTGTTCAAAGAGACAAAAGTAAGTCTGCAGTGAGTTCTTAGGTCTAGTTACAGTGGAACTTTCACATAGAGAATTATTCAGAAGAAAGGTTTAAGTACTTTGTGGATGGTTTAAGTAAAAAATAAGATGCTCATGTATCACTATGTGCTCTTTTCAATTAAAACAGTGTTTTGTATCTCAGGCAAAATCCTTCTTCTACAGACATACACGCACACCTCATAATGAAATGGCAGAACATAGTACAGAGATATTTAGGTTCTTTCCTTACTCTCTTCAGATTTCTCAATCTTACTATCACATGTTCTGGACCTTTCCCGTGACAGTCCAGTTCATAATTTCTTCCTGCCTGCCCAAACCTGTGTCACTTGCTATCACGATCTCCTACTTGGCAATTTTCTTTGACCTTACTTTGCCCTTTCTCTTTTCATGAATATAACATTCTTGGCCAAATTTTAATATATCTTGAGAGCAGATACCATGTTTCATATTTTTATGCCTTATACTTATTTTCACTTATTAACCTAATATTTCTGGTATTACTGCTTCTGGGTTATAAGAAAAGTCACTTTCTATATTCTGCTGGAAAACAAAAGAAATAAAATAAAACACTATAACCTCACTATCTACTAAATAAAGTGAATTAAAGAATAAAAATATATGGATCTGTCTCCACTCCAACCATATAAATGCTTTTAAAATAAGCGTTTTTTAAATGTTATCTCTCAACTTCTTTAGACTAACAGATACAGATACATTTTAGTGCTAGTATTTAAATTTAATAGACCAGAGCTTTATAATTACCTCAGAGTGGGTCTGGGGAATAATTATGCCACCATTTGGTGAATTTTCTTCTCAGATGACGTCACCCTGAGTATTCAACCTCAGGGGACTTTTAATAAAGTGTAGTCATCTCAAGTTGCTATGACAGTCAGCTGTAGAAATTTTATTAAAACAGATTAGACTCCATGTAAATTGGTTGGAATATCAGAAATGTCTGGACTTAGCACTGACTGAGGAGCAGAAAAGTAATTTCATATCAATACCAATTATAAAAGCATGCCATGTTTACTTTAGTACTATTGGGGTTTAGAGGACATATAAATAAATATATTTTTCTCTGACCCATAGAAGACCTACTGTGTGATAAACATAGGAATAAGGTAGCTGGATACCAAAATATTATTATCTTAAAAAAATTTCTTATAGTATAAACAAGTACAGAATTACAGGGAATAATATTATAAACATAAACACTAGATCATCCAACTTCAACATTCATTAGTTCTTGACCTCATTGGTTTCATTCATATACCTCCATCCACTTTCCTACCCTTGACTGTATTCTTTGGAAGCAAATCACAGACTTAATATAATTTCATCAATAAATATTCAAGTATATATCAATAAAATATAGGAAAGATTTATAACAAACCATAATGTCATTGGGGGTTTCTCAATCTTACTATCACATGTTCTGGACCTTTCCCGTGACAGTCCAGTTCATAATTTCTTCCTGCCTGCCCAAACCTGTGTCACTTGCTATCACGATCTCCTACTTGGCAATTTTCTTTGACCTTACTTTGCCCTTTCTCTTTTCATGAATATAACATTCTTGGCCAAATTTTAATATATCTTGAGAGCAGATACCATGTTTCATATTTTTATGCCTTATACTTATTTTCACTTATTAACCTAATATTTCTGGTATTACTGCTTCTGGGTTATAAGAAAAGTCACTTTCTATATTCTGCTGGAAAACAAAAGAAATAAAATAAAACACTATAACCTCACTATCTACTAAATAAAGTGAATTAAAGAATAAAAATATATGGATCTGTCTCCACTCCAACCATATAAATGCTTTTAAAATAAGCGTTTTTTAAATGTTATCTCTCAACTTCTTTAGACTAACAGATACAGATACATTTTAGTGCTAGTATTTAAATTTAATAGACCAGAGCTTTATAATTACCTCAGAGTGGGTCTGGGGAATAATTATGCCACCATTTGGTGAATTTTCTTCTCAGATGACGTCACCCTGAGTATTCAACCTCAGGGGACTTTTAATAAAGTGTAGTCATCTCAAGTTGCTATGACAGTCAGCTGTAGAAATTTTATTAAAACAGATTAGACTCCATGTAAATTGGTTGGAATATCAGAAATGTCTGGACTTAGCACTGACTGAGGAGCAGAAAAGTAATTTCATATCAATACCAATTATAAAAGCATGCCATGTTTACTTTAGTACTATTGGGGTTTAGAGGACATATAAATAAATATATTTTTCTCTGACCCATAGAAGACCTATTGTGTGATAAACATAGGAATAAGGTAGCTGGATACCAAAATATTATTATCTTAAAAAAATTTCTTATAGTATAAACAAGTACAGAATTACAGGGAATAATATTATAAACATAAACACTAGATCATCCAACTTCAACATTCATTAGTTCTTGACCTCATTGGTTTCATTCATATACCTCCATCCACTTTCCTACCCTTGACTGTATTCTTTGGAAGCAAATCACAGACTTAATATAATTTCATCAATAAATATTCAAGTATATATCAATAAAATATAGGAAAGATTTATAACAAACCATAATGTCATTGGGGGTTTCCCTGTGGCTCAGAAGGTAAAGAATTTATTTGCCTCCAGTGCAAGAGAAAAGGATTCAGTCCTTGGGTCAGGAAGATGCCCTGGAGAAGGGAATGGTTACCCACTCTAGTGTTCTTGCCTGTGAAAACCTATGGACAGAGGAGCCTGGAGGGATACTATCTAAGGGTCACAAAGAGTCAAACACAGTAATATTATCATATGTGAATAAAATAAATTATAATCCCTTAATATCTGTGATAGGAACCTTCTAAGATGATCCCAATGATCCTCATCACCTGCTATGTAAGCCCTTGTTTGACTTGCTCCCCATGAGTGTGAACTGAACATATTAGTGAAATTTTATCTTGCAAATTCTCTCTCTCTCTCTCTCTCTCTCACTTTATCTCTTTCTGAGCCTTCATCTGTAGAAAGTAAGCTCCTTTGTGAATAGTCCTATGAACAGACCTAATAAGAAACTGAGGATGGGCCATCAGCCAGATTTCGGCTGAAGCCTGCCAACAGCAGCAAGAGAGAAATTTGGAAGTAAATTCTTCCTAATCAAGCCTTGAAGCAACTGAGCCTTCAGAGAATCCCTTGATTGTAGCCTATGAGAGACCTTGAGCCACGCAGATAAGTCATGCCCAGATTGCTGACCTACAGAAATCATGAGATAATCACTGTTTAATATTTCAAGCCACTAAATCCTGGGGCAATTTTTTACATGGTCATAGGTAACTAATATAGATCATTAAATGTTTGGTTAGTGTTCAAATTCTTGAGTGATTTTTATAAACTGTTTACTTGAATCAGGATACAAATAAGATCCTCACCTTGCTTTCAGTCATATGTGGCTTAAGTCTGCTAATCACTAGACTCCTTTTCCCATATTTTTTTTTCTTTGTCACTTTCCACTCTTGTTACTGATAAAGCTGATACTGAAGATCCCAACATAACGTGGAAACAATGGATGTGCAACATCTTCCTGATACTCCTATCTAGACCTCAAAATAGCATTCTGAAAGTTTAGATGTCCTGAGCAATTATACTTCTTCAGAGTCTCAATTTGAACACGTGTGGCATAAAAATAGTAGAAAATCCTGAAGATGCCACCATAAAATTACTAGATCAATGAATACAGTAAAGTTGTAGGATATAAAATTAATATACAGAAATCCCTTGCATTCCTATACACTAAAAATGAAACATCAGAAAGAGAAATTAAGTAAACAATCCCATTCAGCATTGCAAAGAAAAGAATATAATAATTAGGAATAACTTAAAGAAACAAAAGACCTATATACAGAAAGCTATAAAACACTGATGAAAGAAATCACAGATGACACAAATAGATGGAGAAATATACCATGTTCTTGGACTGGAAGAATCGATACAGTGAAAATGAATGTACTACCCAAAGCAATCTATAAATCTGTTTCAATCCTTATCAAAGTACAAACCCAAAATAAGGTATCATCTCATGCTGGTCAGAATGGTCATCATCAAGAAGTCTACAGGCAATATATGGTGGGGGGCTTCCCTGGTGGTCCAGTGGGTAAAGAGATCACCTTGCAGTGCAAGGGGCACCAGTCTTATCCCTGGCCCCAGAAGATCCCACATGCTGAAGAGCAGCTGGACCAGTGTGTCCAATTGGGAGTCAGTGCTCTGGAGCACAAGTGCCAGGAGCAGATGCTCTGCAACAGGAGAGGCCACTGAAATGGGAGGCTCACACAGGCCAAAGAATAAAGATGGATGAAAATGAATGTATGGAAAATCAATGAAAAGAGGCCAAAAATATTTTTTTTATTGCAAAAAAACCCCGCTGAAGATGGTATGGAGAAAAGGGAACCCGCTTGCACTGTTGATAAGAATGCAAACTAGTATAGTCACTATGGAGAACAGTATAGAGATTCCTTAAAAAACTGGGAATAGAACTGCCATATGACCCAGAAGTCCCACTACTGGGCATACACTCCAAGGAAAACAGAGTTGAAAGAGACACGTGCACCCCAAAGTTCATTGCAGCACTATTTACAATAACTAGGACATGGAAGCAACCTAGGTATCCAGTGGTGGATGAACAGATAAGGAAGTTGTAATACATATGCATAATAGGAGTATTACTCAGCTATAAAAAGGAATACATTCTAGTCAGTTCTAATGAGGTGGAAGAAACTGAAATCTCTTATACAGAGTGAAGTCAGAAAAAGAAAGACAATTACTGTATATTATGCATATATATGAAATTTAGAAAGACAGTAACAATGACCCTACATGCAGGGCAGTAAAGGAGACACAAATATAAAGAACAGATTTTGGACTCAGTGGGAGAGGGTGAGGGTGGATGATTTGAGAGAATAGCATTGAAACATATACATTACTATATGTAAAACAGATGGCCAGGTCAAGTTTGATGCATGAAGCAGAGCACCCAAAGCCAGTTCTCTGGGACAACCCTGAGGGATGGGGTGGGGAGGAAGGTGGGAAAGGGGTCAGGATGGGGGGTGGTGGCACATGTATACTTGTGACTGATTCATGTTGATTTATGACACAATCCATCACAATATTGTAAAGTAATTATCCTCTAATTAAAATAAATTAATCTAAATATTAAAAAATAATACAAGTTATTATCTTACAATATCTTCTCAACTCAATGTAAAATGGGTCTTGCTAGCTAAAATCAAGATGTCAGCAGAACCTTCTCTGTAATTAGCCTACGAGAAAATTTGCTGTATTTCTTCACTTCCTTGCGGAAACACTTTCTTTACCGGCTTCCCAGGACACCACTCTTTCTTAGGATCTCTTCCTATCATATGGCTATGACTCCTCAGTTTCCCTTACTTGACACTCTTCACTGTTCTAAGCTCAAACACTGTAGTATTCTCAGGTTCAGTTTTTAGGTGTCTTCTCCTGTATCTCATCTCTGTTTGAATCATCTTATCTTGCTCGTGGTTTTAATTACCACTGTAACGTATGCTTTGAGATATCACTATACTTCCACTGAAAAATGTGTCATTCTAGATGTGGTAGAGTGTAGTGGGTAAAAGTCACAAGCTCCAGGGGCAACTTTCTTGGATTTGAGACCCTACTCTGCCACTAACAATGGCACTGAGCCATTGTTAATACTCTGTGCCTCAACTTCCTCATGAGTAAAATGGAGGCTACAATTTTTGAATTATTATCCCTCACAGGGATACTGTGAGGCCTAAGTGAGTGAATACATACTTAAAGCTCTTAGAACAGTTCCCAGCATCTTAAAATATTCAATAAATGCTTTGTATTACTGTTAGGCATCCACTTGACTATTTATGGTCTACAAGTCTTGTTTTTCCCAAGCAAACTTATGTTCATTTAGCCTTTCCTATTTCAGCAAATAATAATTCCATCATTCCAGATTCTTAGGGAAAAAAATTAACAGAGTTTTACTTATTTCTTTCCCTTATACCTATGACCAACATATCAGCAAATTTTCAGTTCTACTTTCAAATCACTTCTGGGATCTGACAGCTTCTCACCATTTCCATTCATAATACCCTTAGTCTCAATCTAAGTCTTCATCTAAGGAGATTATCCCTCATCTTATTCATCTTATTAGTCTAATTATGATCTTGCTGATTCTGTTAACCCCTTTAAAGTTAGTTTTCAATAAAGCAGCTACAATGATTATATTAAGTCTTAAGTAAAGGTACCTTATCTGCCCAAAACTCTCCAATGGTTTTTCAGTCAGAGTATAAGCCAAGGCCCTTACAATGACCTCAAAAGGTGTGTATGACTCTTCCCCCATGCTCCATCTCAGTACTGAACTACTTACTCCATCAATTACTTCACTGTGACCACACTTGTCGGTATGATGTTCTTCAGTCACACCAAGGAGCCTTTATTGACCATAAAGCCTCTTATTTGTGAGACTCCATATTTTCTTTACCCCACTTTACCTCTCCTTAGCAATTACCACTATTTGGCTTGATAATATTCATTTTTTAGTTCTCAACTCTTCCAAATAAACCATGAACTTCATGATGACAGAGTTTGTCTTACATAATGTTGCATTTCAACTGCCCGAAACTGTGTCTGGCACGTGGTAATCACTGAATGAATAAATAAACCAATTCCCAATGATTTTATGTCTATGTGCTTCAGTCGTTCAGTTGTGCCTGACTCTTTAGGATGCTGTGGACTGCAGTCTTCCTCTGTGCCTGGGGATTCTCCAGGCAAGAACACTGGAGTGGGTTGCCATGTCCTCCTCCAGGGGATCTTCCCAAGGAAGGGATCAAACCCAGGCCTCCTGCATTGTATGCAGATTCTTTAGTGACTGAGCCACCAGGGAAGGCCGGAAGAGAGCATTTTTAAAAGCTTTGTATTACTGTTAGGCATCCACTTGACTATTTATGGTCTACAAGTCTTGTTTTTCCCAAGCAAACTTATGTTCATTTAGCCTTTCCTATTTCAGCAAATAATAATTCCATCATTCCAGATTCTTAGGGAAAAAAATTAACAGAGTTTTACTTATTTCTTTCCCTTATACCTATGACCAACATATCAGCAAATTTTCAGTTCTACTTTCAAATCACTTCTGGGATCTGACAGCTTCTCACCATTTCCATTCATAATACCCTTAGTCTCAATCTAAGTCTTCATCTAAGGAGATTATCCCTCATCTTATTCATCTTATTAGTCTAATTATGATCTTGCTGATTCTGTTAACCCCTTTAAAGTTAGTTTTCAATAAAGCAGCTACAATGATTATATTAAGTCTTAAGTAAAGGTACCTTATCTGCCCAAAACTCTCCAATGGTTTTTCAGTCAGAGTATAAGCCAAGGCCCTTACAATGACCTCAAAAGGTGTGTATGACTCTTCCCCCATGCTCCATCTCAGTACTGAACTACTTACTCCATCAATTACTTCACTGTGACCACACTTGTCGGTATGATGTTCTTCAGTCACACCAAGGAGCCTTTATTGACCATAAAGCCTCTTATTTGTGAGACTCCATATTTTCTTTACCCCACTTTACCTCTCCTTAGCAATTACCACTATTTGGCTTGATAATATTCATTTTTTAGTTCTCAACTCTTCCAAATAAACCATGAACTTCATGATGACAGAGTTTGTCTTACATAATGTTGCATTTCAACTGCCCGAAACTGTGTCTGGCACGTGGTAATCACTGAATGAATAAATAAACCAATTCCCAATGATTTTATGTCTATGTGCTTCAGTCGTTCAGTTGTGCCTGACTCTTTAGGATGCTGTGGACTGCAGTCTTCCTCTGTGCCTGGGGATTCTCCAGGCAAGAACACTGGAGTGGGTTGCCATGTCCTCCTCCAGGGGATCTTCCCAAGGAAGGGATCAAACCCAGGCCTCCTGCATTGTATGCAGATTCTTTAGTGACTGAGCCACCAGGGAAGGCCGGAAGAGAGAATCCCATAGCAAGAGGGAAAGATCAGCAAGTAAGAGAGGTAAGAGACAGTCAGAGTGAGCAGTAACTCTCAATACTTACTTGAAGTTTGCTGGAAAGGAAATGTCATTATAGGGAGTGACTGAGGCAATGTTGGAGAGGGCTAGGACCAGGAGGTACAACTTGTTAGGGAGACTCAAGTGTCCAGTGGGAGCCTGAAGGTTCAAAGATAAAATAAAACAAAATATAACAAAAACCATAGTTTGAACTAAATGGATTAAGATCAGGTTTCAAAGAAGCAGTGTTTGTAGTGATAAAAAGGTGAAGGTTGCTACCTTGGCTTTCAGCATTTTTCATCTTTGCACAATAAAAATATTTTTGGCAGGGCTTCTCTGGTGGCCCAGTGGGTACAGAGTCTGCCTTGCAGTGCAAGGGGCACCAGATCGATCCCCGGCCCAAGAAGATATTGAATGCCACAGAGCCACTGGGCCCGTGTGTTCAATTACGAGCCAGCACTCTGGAGTGCATGTGCCTAGAGCTAGTGCTCTGCAACGAGAGGCCACTGTGATGGGAGACCCACACAGGCCGAAGAATAAAGATGGATGAAAATAAATAAATAAAAAACCAAAAAGAGGCTAAAAATTTAAAAAAAAAAAAAGCCCTGAAAAATAACATTTTTGGCAAAGGACTCCCATGTATCTAGCCTCATTAAAATTCTTCAAAACATTGGGAGGAACTGCTCTTAAAGCAAAGGGTATGCTTTGGTTGAACTGCGCAGAGCTGAAAGAGTTTACTATCAGGACTTAATCTTTCCACTGTGACCGCAATTTCTCTGTCATCAATCATGTGAAAGGAGTCATTTCACAATATATGAACCAAATGAATATCTAA
The DNA here is from genome assembly GCA_022376925.1 of Tragulus kanchil. Taxonomy (NCBI): domain Eukaryota; kingdom Metazoa; phylum Chordata; class Mammalia; order Artiodactyla; family Tragulidae; genus Tragulus; species Tragulus kanchil. Next base: position 121,838,444 of record JAIOJX010000030.1, on the reverse strand, counting down.
ATACATCCTATGTGATTTTTCTCCCTTGAGTTGGTCTTGATGGCTTTGGGAATAAGCACTCTGATTCCTCAGGCTTTCAGAAGGAAAGCACATTTTAAGCACTTTGCATCACACAAGAAATTTACCTAAGGTTATTGATGAAAAGTGATCAGAGAAGAATATCACCCATCAGGAATTAAGATGACTTAGATATGCAGGAGCAACCAGGGAACATTCTTTATAGTCAAATCAGTATGAGAATATCAAGTGGCAAATACCATTGACACAAACTTAAGCCACTTAAACCATTGATCAAATCCACAAATATTTTATTCAACAAAATGGGTGATCAATCATGGTAGTTTTCTTTAAAGAAAACTCATGGTCTCATAACACTTCGACTTTATCCAATAATCTCTTAGAAGGTTTTCCCACAGATATACGACCAGTTTCCTTACTTACTTCCTTGAGGTATTATGTCACCTCCCAGGTGGGCCTTCTCTGGCTACCCTATATAAAATTGCAATCTCTATCAATTTTATACTTCTACTTTTTTTATTTATTAAAGCAATAAAACCTATTTGCTATCAAAATTTAAAAAGGTGAAGGTTGCTACCTGGGCCCAGGGCTTCTCTGGTGGCCCAGTGGGTACAGAGTCTGCCTTGCAGTGCAAGGGGCACCAGATCGATCCCCGGCCCAAGAAGATATTGAATGCCACAGAGCCACTGGGCCCGTGTGTTCAATTACGAGCCAGCACTCTGGAGTGCATGTGCCTAGAGCTAGTGCTCTGCAACGAGAGGCCACTGTGATGGGAGACCCACACAGGCCGAAGAATAAAGATGGATGAAAATAAATAAATAAAAAACCAAAAAGAGGCTAAAAATTTAAAAAAAAAAAAAGCCCTGAAAAATAACATTTTTGGCAAAGGACTCCCATGTATCTAGCCTCATTAAAATTCTTCAAAACATTGGGAGGAACTGCTCTTAAAGCAAAGGGTATGCTTTGGTTGAACTGCGCAGAGCTGAAAGAGTTTACTATCAGGACTTAATCTTTCCACTGTGACCGCAATTTCTCTGTCATCAATCATGTGAAAGGAGTCATTTCACAATATATGAACCAAATGAATATCTAAATACATCCTATGTGATTTTTCTCCCTTGAGTTGGTCTTGATGGCTTTGGGAATAAGCACTCTGATTCCTCAGGCTTTCAGAAGGAAAGCACATTTTAAGCACTTTGCATCACACAAGAAATTTACCTAAGGTTATTGATGAAAAGTGATCAGAGAAGAATATCACCCATCAGGAATTAAGATGACTTAGATATGCAGGAGCAACCAGGGAACATTCTTTATAGTCAAATCAGTATGAGAATATCAAGTGGCAAATACCATTGACACAAACTTAAGCCACTTAAACCATTGATCAAATCCACAAATATTTTATTCAACAAAATGGGTGATCAATCATGGTAGTTTTCTTTAAAGAAAACTCATGGTCTCATAACACTTCGACTTTATCCAATAATCTCTTAGAAGGTTTTCCCACAGATATACGACCAGTTTCCTTACTTACTTCCTTGAGGTATTATGTCACCTCCCAGGTGGGCCTTCTCTGGCTACCCTATATAAAATTGCAATCTCTCTATCAATTTTTATACTTCTACTATTATTTATTTACTTACTGCCATTGTTTTCCACCTCATTCCATTTTGAATGTGACATTTTTGAAAGCAGAACATTTTTTTGTCATGGATATATTCCCAATACCTGGTAGAGCGTAGGGACTCATTTGTTTGTATGAATGAATGAAGCATACTTATTTGAAGGAGAGGCTATACATAAATTAATTCCACACTGCTTTCTACAGCTGGAGTTACCTGAAGTTTATAGTTGTTCCAGAGAAATAACATAATATTGAGGAAAGATAGAAGTAAGGTTTACAGATAAAGATTTCACAGGCTTGGCTATTCATCTTAGCAGGGCTATTTCCTAACTCTGCAACTTGGGTAAATTCTGAATCCTTTATGCATCAAGTTTTTCATTATAAGTGTCAACTACTCATTTCTCCAGAAGTCCTGCAGTAAAACTATTGATAAGGCACAGCTAACTTCATTAGATTTTACTACAGTAGAAGAGAGCATGAGAAAATGTCCCAGATATGAGAAATCAGAAAAGAAAAAACAGTTACAGAGTTTTTAAGGCTCAGGCTGGGTGGTTTAAAAGCAAGGCTTTCAAGAAGTGAAGTGGCCAGGATTTATAACATAATACTTTTTGGATTCACTGGCCCATTAAGGTGAAAGTCTTGAAGGGATTCTTAATGAGCAAACTGAGAGTCTTGATAAAGAAAGTACTGTTTTAGTTGGTTCATTTTTATCTTCTGACATTATGTAAACCCTGAAATAAACAAACTGAGTTAGTTTCACTTGTTCTCAATGTTGGGAAAGTAAAGTATGCCTTCATCCAGTATTTTTTAACACAAGGACCAGAAATTATATTGGTTTCATGTCCTTAAATATGATAATTCCTGCCCAGTTTGCTGAGTGAATAAAGGTCAAATCAGATGTGTTTCCAAACTTATAGATAAGCATGCTCTGCTACTGTAAAAATCACAATACAATAGCTATTTATGTTCAGAAGTTATTATGCACAAGATACAATATTAGTCCCTGAAAAATGATACTGAAAAAATAAGACGTGATCATTATTCAAAGGAGTTTACAGTTTGGACAGGTGGTTAAAACTGATAATAATAAGTAACAACAAAAGTCAGAGTAAGATACATGCCATGAGAAAGGTACCTTAAAAAGTGCTACAAAATTTTCAATAAGGAGACCTATGTTTGACAGTGATTCAGGAAGAGCTGTGTGGCAGAGGGCGCATTTGTATTGGTTTGTAACTTTCGAGAGAGGGTTCTGTCAGATGCACATAGAAGCACTGAGTATGAATTTACACCAGACAGAAGGATGCGTTTGAATAAGAGCACCTGAACTTTTATGGGAATGTTTGCACTGAAAATAGTTCTATGAGCCAATAAGTCTGAGAAAGCTAGTCAAAACTAAACAATTTTCTTTACTGCAGGCCATCGTAGGCTTTCATTTAAAAATAGGCATTGTCTTCTGGAAAGGACACACAGTCTGCAGTCTTCCTAAATGTATGTAATGTGGGACAACCATTCCCGTATTTTAGAGTATCTCACTGGACTTGCTGCTACCAAATACAGTCTAGCTAGCCTTGGGATGGAGAGATAAGACAGTTGTGGGGGTGGGAGTGGAGGGTCAAGGTCATTGAACAGCAGAAAAGTTCTGTTTTCCTGGAGCTAAAAAAGTTTCTGGGGTTCCAAATTTTAAAAAGTCTCAAGCATTACAGGAAAAAGAAAAAAATATATATATATATATATATATTTAACTCAGTAGCAATGCAGGAAACAACAGAGTGAGCAGAAATTATGATGAAACAACACTTGACATGGATCTGTTTGTCAGTATTATGTAAGATACACGTGTAAAGGGAGAAGAGGGAAAAACAGCAGAGCAGGTTTCAGAGTTCTACAGCATCCCACATAAAAACCATAGAGAGATATAACTAAGGGAGTGGCAATAATGATAAAAATGAGATTTAAGAAACAAAGTCTACGGAATATGGCATATGATAGGACAGAAGAGGTGAATTATAAATCAAAGTTAATACTAAGCTCTTAAGCCAGGGAACTAATACCAGAAGAGTTGTGTTTCCAAACTTATAGATAAGCATGCTCTGCTACTGTAAAAATCACAATACAATAGCTATTTATGTTCAGAAGTTATTATGCACAAGATACAATATTAGTCCCTGAAAATGATACTGAAAAATAAGACGTGATCATTATTCAAAGGAGTTTACAGTTTGGACAGGTGGTTAAAACTGATAATAATAAGTAACAACAAAAGTCAGAGTAAGATACATGCCATGAGAAAGGTACCTTAAAAAGTGCTACAAAATTTTCAATAAGGAGACCTATGTTTGACAGTGATTCAGGAAGAGCTGTGTGGCAGAGGGCGCATTTGTATTGGTTTGTAACTTTCGAGAGAGGGTTCTGTCAGATGCACATAGAAGCACTGAGTATGAATTTACACCAGACAGAAGGATGCGTTTGAATAAGAGCACCTGAACTTTTATGGGAATGTTTGCACTGAAAATAGTTCTATGAGCCAATAAGTCTGAGAAAGCTAGTCAAAACTAAACAATTTTCTTTACTGCAGGCCATCGTAGGCTTTCATTTAAAAATAGGCATTGTCTTCTGGAAAGGACACACAGTCTGCAGTCTTCCTAAATGTATGTAATGTGGGACAACCTTTCCCCGTATTTTAGAGTATCTCACTGGACTTGCTGCTACCAAATACAGTCTAGCTAGCCTTGGGATGGAGAGAGAAGACAGTTGTGGGGGTGGGAGTGGAGGGTCAAGGTCATTGAACAGCAGAAAAGTTCTGTTTTCCTGGAGCTAAAAAAGTTTCTGGGGTTCCAAATTTTAAAAAGTCTCAAGCATTACAGGAAAAAGAAAAAAAAAAAAAATATATATATATATATATATATTTAACTCAGTAGCAATGCAGGAAACAACAGAGTGAGCAGAAATTATGATGAAACAACACTTGACATGGATCTGTTTGTCAGTATTATGTAAGATACACGTGTAAAGGGAGAAGAGGGAAAAACAGCAGAGCAGGTTTCAGAGTTCTACAGCATCCCACATAAAAACCATAGAGAGATATAACTAAGGGAGTGGCAATAATGATAAAAATGAGATTTAAGAAACAAAGTCTACGGAATATGGCATATGATAGGACAGAAGAGGTGAATTATAAATCAAAGTTAATACTAAGCTCTTAAGCCAGGTTCCTGGGAGAAAGCTGAAGGTAGTGACAGTCAGGAAATCATGAAACAGTTTGGAGGGAGATGTTTAAAAGTGAATTAAAGGAGTTTTTGACATAATGGATTTCATATTATATTTCTTTTTTAATCAATTTCTTTTCACATTCTATTTCTTTTAAAAAGAATACTATGTGCACATAATGTTAACACTTCTATATGCATCCTGTGTAAGGACAATACTTCCAAGAAATTTTATGGTTCCAGAATATAAACGTTTCATGATTTTTAACTTTCTATGCAAAATCTAACACTGATAAAACATGCTTTATAAGTTAATAAAATATTCATTTTAATTTCCTGTTATGCAGAATATATCTCATAGTTACTCTTTCTACGTATAAAGTGTGTCAAAGCAAATACTTGTCATAATTTATCCAAATTAATTCTCTTTGAAAGATAAATTTCAAATCAGCAGAATCTTATTTTGCTCAGATAATTAGTATCATGTAAATAACTAAGCATTAGACTGATTAAGAAAGATAATAAGACTGTAAATGGGCCAAAAAAGGTAGCTTCTCAAGTGGATGCTAAAGTCAATATTGTAAAGAAAGTTTTAAATTCCACCCAAATGCTGAGACATTCTCCCCCAAATTGTCTTGCCATAAAAATCATCTGTTAATTTAGCCTAAAATGTCTTCATTTCATTTACATAACACAAGCCCTGTCACAGTATGAAGGCACCTAAAATAGTTATTATGTCTTTGGGCAAAAATAGACAGACAGCATTGGCCAACAAAGCATGTGAATGCTTAGATTCCCTGCAGAGACAGAGATTCTATGTCTGGTTTCCTAAATAACAGAAGCAAGACTGGATTAAAACTGTGCCAGTGAAAGACTCCCAAATGTAGCTGGTTGCTATCCAAGATTCTTCCTTCCCAAACATACCTGATGTCCAGGAGGAAGGAAGGAGGGAGATGAGAAATACGATTTTTCTTGTTGAAACACTCTTCCAGTGGTTATGATTTGGACAGTTTTCTGTGACCTTGGGAAGGGTTTTCTCAATGTAACCATCTATACAGATCTCATTGTCTCAGCTTTGGAGGTTTGTTTAATTGGTAAAGTGTTCTGAGGTGCTAAATAAAAAGTGCTAGACAAATATGTGTTTTCCTTTTCCAGTCCATTCTGAAATAGGATTAGATTTTTACATCCTGCTAACCACCAGGAAGATGAGCTATCTATAGAGCAATTTAAGGCGGAAAGTACAGAGAATAAGAGGAGAATCTCTAGAAAGGATTTAAAGACACATGTCTTAAAAAAAAGTCCTAAGAATGGAGAGTAAAGGAGGGAAGAACAGAGATAAACTGACTATAGACACAACGCCCAGTTCAGGAAAGGAATAGGTAAAGCACAGGGCATTTTAGGGCAGTAAAATTATTGTGTATGATATTGTAATGATGAATGCAATGATTATCTATTTATCAAAACCCATAGAACTTTGCAGTAAGAAGAGTAAAACTTAATGTGTACAAATATTTGACCAATCATCTAGGAAATCAGAGTATCTCAGGAAGGAATGCACACTGTGATAAGAGAATCTAACTGTATTAAAAATGCATAAAACACCGCCAATGGGGCTTCCCTGGTGGTCCAGTGGGTAAGGATACTGCCTTGCAGTGCAAGGGGCGCCGGTTCCATCCCTGGCCTGGGAGGATCCCACGTGCCATGGAGCAGCTGGACCCATGTGTCCAATTACCGAGCCGGAGCTCTGGAGCACATGCGCCCAGAGCTGGTGCTCTGTGACAACAGAGGCCACTGCAATGGGAGGCCTACACAGACCAAAGAACAAAAAAGATGGATGAAAATAGATAAATGAAGGACCAATAGAAGTGGCCCACCCTCCCCCTCCCTCCCCACCCCACCCTCAAAAAAGTAAATAAATAAATAAGAAGCTCATTTTAAAATAAATAAACAAATAAATAAATAACACCCTCAATGAAGAGGACAGGGGAAAAGGACTGATCTAAACCACTTCAGAAAGGAGCAGGGTCTGGAAGACTAAAACAACAGGAATTACACATAAACACCAGGGTGTGTTGATAATGTTCTTTCAAACGGGATTAGGGGTTAATGATTCTGATACTAGTATACATGTAAACTGGAATGGAACATTTAAATAAGGTTTGTCACTGTTGGAATATGAGCATACAAACAAGCAAGAGTGAGAGACCAGAATGACTCAGGTGGTCATAAAGTTGAAGACAACATTAGGAACTCAGATTTTTCTTAATATAGATACAAATGACTCCATGCAGAAATAGTTATAGATATATGTACCTACATGTATTAATACAAGCATATATATTTTTTACTCTGTCATCTGAGAGGCCCTAAAAGAAACAGCACCCCAACAGCAATAAGTACACCTAACACCAAGATCTTGGTTTCTAATACCATTCTCCTTTAACAGAACCAGAATTCTTGGAGAAAAAGCTGATTCTAGAATTGGAACAGGAAGTATACAAGATGAACTTTCTGCATCTTATAGTGTCAAAGAGTAAGAAAGTCTTCAATTTAATCAAAAAATAAATTCATTAGTATTGCATTATAAACCAAAGTATACAATGAATACCTACATCAAAACTGACATAAATAAATATATACATACGAGATAAATATTCTTATAGATGAATTTCATATAATCAGTGTAGCTATTCAATCCTCAAGAAGCTCTTTGTAGTCCTCTGTATTATTCTTTTCTGGTAACATACACAGAGAAGAAACACAGTAGCAATGGGTTGAAGTTTGAATCCAGAAGTGGCAGAGATAGAGATCTTAAGGGATACATAAGCTAAATGGAGGTAATTTGTATATCATATAGGAAAGTAGATCTCATTGATTGCATATGTAATTCAACTATTCATCTAATATATCCTATAGTAGGATATTGTTAGTCACTCAGTCATGTCTGACTCTATGCAACCCCATGGACTGTAGTCTACTAGGCTCATCTGTCCATGGAATCCTTCAGGCAAGAATACTGTAGTGAGTAGCCATTCCCTTCTCCAGGGTATATTCCTGACCCAACAGCTAAACCCAGATCTCCTGCACTGCAGGCAGATTCTTTACCATCTGAGCCACCAGGGAGAGATTAAGGGAACATTTCATGCAAGAATGGGCATGATAAAGGACAGAGACAGTAAGGACCCAACAGGAACAAAGTGATAAGAGGTAACAAGAACACATAGAACTATACAAAAAAAAGGTCTTAATGACCCAGATAACCACGATGGTGTGGTCACTCCCCTAGAGCCAGATATTTTGGAATGTGAAGTCAAGTGAGCTTTAGCAAGCAATAATACAAACAAAACTAGAGGAGGTGATGGAATTTCAGCTGAGCTATTTCAAGTTGTAAAAGATAATGCTGTTAAAATGTTGCACCCAGTATGTCAGCAAATGTGGAAAACTCAGTAGTGGCCACAGGACTGAAAAAGTTGCTTTCATTCCAATCTCAAAGATGCCGAAAGATGTTCAAACTACAGCACAATTGGGCTTATTGCATGCTAGTAAGGCTGATTCTAGAATTGGAACAGGAAGTATACAAGATGAACTTTCTGCATCTTATAGTGTCAAAGAGTAAGAAAGTCTTCAATTTAATCAAAAAATAAATTCATTAGTATTGCATTATAAACCAAAGTATACAATGAATACCTACATCAAAACTGACATAAATAAATATATACATACGAGATAAATATTCTTATAGATGAATTTCATATAATCAGTGTAGCTATTCAATCCTCAAGAAGCTCTTTGTAGTCCTCTGTATTATTCTTTTCTGGTAACATACACAGAGAAGAAACACAGTAGCAATGGGTTGAAGTTTGAATCCAGAAGTGGCAGAGATAGAGATCTTAAGGGATACATAAGCTAAATGGAGGTAATTTGTATATCATATAGGAAAGTAGATCTCATTGATTGCATATGTAATTCAACTATTCATCTAATATATCCTATAGTAGGATATTGTTAGTCACTCAGTCATGTCTGACTCTATGCAACCCCATGGACTGTAGTCTACTAGGCTCATCTGTCCATGGAATCCTTCAGGCAAGAATACTGTAGTGAGTAGCCATTCCCTTCTCCAGGGTATATTCCTGACCCAACAGCTAAACCCAGATCTCCTGCACTGCAGGCAGATTCTTTACCATCTGAGCCACCAGGGAGAGATTAAGGGAACATTTCATGCAAGAATGGGCATGATAAAGGACAGAGACAGTAAGGACCCAACAGGAACAAAGTGATAAGAGGTAACAAGAATACATAGAACTATACAAAAAAGGTCTTAATGACCCAGATAACCACGATGGTGTGGTCACTCCCCTAGAGCCAGATATTTTGGAATGTGAAGTCAAGTGAGCTTTAGCAAGCAATAATACAAACAAAACTAGAGGAGGTGATGGAATTTCAGCTGAGCTATTTCAAGTTGTAAAAGATAATGCTGTTAAAATGTTGCACCCAGTATGTCAGCAAATGTGGAAAACTCAGTAGTGGCCACAGGACTGAAAAAGTTGCTTTCATTCCAATCTCAAAGATGCCGAAAGATGTTCAAACTACAGCACAATTGGGCTTATTGCATGCTAGTAAGGCTATGATCAAAATCTGTTAAGCTAGGCTTCAGCATTTCGTGAACTGAGAATTTCCAGGTGTACAAGCTGGGATAGAAAAGGCAGAGGAATCAAAGATCAAATTGTTAATATTTGTGGGATTATAGAAGAGGCAAGGGGGATTCCACAAAAGCATCTAATTCTGCTTCATTGACTATACTAAAGCCTTTGACTTTGTGGGTCACAACAAACTAGAATAATCTTAAAGAGATAAGAATACCAAACTACCTTAGCTATCACCTCAGAAATCTGTATATGAGTCAAAAAGCAACAGTTAGAACCTTACATTCAAAAAACTAAGATCATGGCATCCAGTCCCATCACCTCAGGGAAATTGAACTGAAAAGTGGAGCTTTCCCTTTATTTTCTTGGGCTCCCAAATCACCATGGACAGTGACTGCAGCTGTGAAATTAAAAGACACTCACTTGGCTTCTGAATCAAGATGGCAGAGTAGAAGGATGTGCACTCATCTCCTCCTGTGACAGCAACAAAATCACAGCTACCCGCCCAATAACCATAGACGGGAGGATACTGGAACCTACCTAAAAAAGATACCCCACAGCCAAAGACAAAGAAGCAGCCATAGCAAGACAGCAGGAGGGGCACAGTCTCAATAAAATCAAACCCAATATCCAGCAGGTGGATGCCCCACAAACTGGCAAACGAAAATACTAAGGAATTTTGTTAAGGTTTTGAACTCCACATTAGGCTTCCAGCCTGGGGACCCAACAAAGGGACTGCAGGATTTGATTACAACACTTCCACAGGACTGGGGAAAACAGAGGCTCCAGTCATGGAGCACACAGCCAAAATCTTACCCACACCAAGACTCAGAAGAAAGAAGTAGTGACTCCACAGGAAAATGACCCAAAACTACCTGATAGTGTTGGAGTGTCTCCTGTGGAGGTATGGGTTGGCAAGGGCTAGCCACAAGGTTGGGAGGACTTATAGCAGTTGTCTGGGAGCCCCTTGGACTGCAAGGAGATCAAACCAATCAATCCTGAAGGAAATCAACCCTGTATATTCATTGGAAGAACTGATGCTGAATCTGTAGCTCCAATACTGTAGCCCCCTGATGTGAAGAGCCAACACATTGAAAAAGACCTGATGCTTTGAAAAATTAAGTGCAAAAGGAGAAGGACGTGACATAGGATGAGATGTTTGGATGGCATCACTGACTCAAGGGACGGGTTTGAGCAAACTCGGGGAGACAGTGAAGGACCAGGAAGCCTGACATGCTGCAGTTCACGGGGTTGCAAAGAGTTGGACACAACTTAGTGACTGAACAACAACAGCATAATTATGTTCCTGTAACAGTACTTAGCACATAAGCATTTCATACATATTGACAAATAAAGGAATAAAGTTTTCAAGAGACAGCCAAGACTTTTCTGTATTAGAACCTAATTGTATAAATAATTTCTTGAAATAAGCCTCATATTATCTGGAGCTTTCTAATATATTTCATTATACAGATTTTTATTCTTAATGCTTTTGTGTTAATGGGATGTGACTTGCTGTAGAATAATATTTCATATTAATTTTTCAACACATCTGCAAGTTGACCATTTGCTTATATCTGGGATAATTGCATTATTTTCTGCACATAGTTTTCTCATCAAATCCAGGTTGCATAATCATCACTGTAAAAAAAAAAAAATTTTTTTTTCAAATTCACACTGCAAATAAAGCAGGTATATGTCTAATTTTGTTAGAGCCAAAAGGGGAAAAGCAGACAAATATAAATCCTATTGGCTTTTAATCAATTAGTATATTTATCTACTTACTGGAAATCTTAGCCTCCATCTTTGGAAGCTCTTACCCTGTACTATCAAAGGAGCCTATTTCTTCTGTGTATGCTTTTAACAAATACATGTCCACCAGAGCACACAAACTCAGATCCTGTCTGAGGCTGCTCTTTGTTATCATAATTAGTTCTCATGATTGTGTCTGATGACACACCACCTGCACACCTTAAAGGCTTCTCTCAGGTTCTGTTGTCCTTTTTTAAATTCTACTTAAACTGGAGACATATAGGCAGGAGAAGTGCCCAGATATTCTTTAAAAGATGGGATAATGTATTTCCCTAAAGAATTCAAAGTCGCTCAGACTATCTCGAGAACAATGGGCTCTCTCAGTTTTCAAAACCTGCCATAAACTGTGGAAGGCAGCCACGTGACATAAACACATAGCTCCTTTGAAATAAATGATACAAGGGAATGGCATTGGAAGCTATTTATCCAAAAGAAAGTTTAATAATACAGAGTTATTGTTTTTGAAAAACCGGATAACTTCTTAATTTTGACCATACACAAGTTCCTCCCAACATACTTACTCTAAGGAGTGAATAGGCAGACTTTGTAAAGAGACCAGCAGTTTCCAAGGAGGAGGAGGAAGAGGAGGGAGAACAAACATTTTCTAGCCCCAAATGTTTGCCATAATAAAGATCTACTCTGAAAATAACTTTAGTGCCTAATGGAGGCAAATTACTTTGCATTGGAATGTCTCATCTAATCTTGATGACCAGAGACCATCCTCTGGCAATCTTATGTTAATGTTGTGGCAGTGGGTCTAGTAAGACCTTTGAAACCTTAAAACATTCTTTTTATCTATTGTCAAAAACAAGTTTGAAAGTACAAAATGCCTGGTCTAAACTAGCTTCAGGGGGTACTCTTCTATCCCTCTTCCATTCCTGTAGTTGGAAGCTTTCCCTAACCTCCACCCACCCCCCCTCCACCTATTTTTAAATAAACTTTTTATTACATGAAGCTCTGAGCGAGCAAAACCGAGTCTTTTTGATCCTAATGTGAATTCTTCTCCTTTGGAGATCAAGAATCCAACACCATTCACAGTAAACTATCTACCATCATCTACCAATACCAACTAGAGTGTAAGATGGGGTGGAAAGGAAAATACTTTTTAATATACTGCTGAGCTTAAGAAAGGTAATGAAAACTTCCATTTCTTTCCTACAGCTCCTGCAATAAAAATAAGCCAACAATAAAATTTGAACTATGAATTCTGATGTGGAGTGATGAATATTAAACAACAGAGAAGGATTCTCTGAAGGCAATACTCATGCAAGGTCTGCTATTTGAAAATTGAGTTGATCCAGCAGCCAGAGGGCTGGCTACACCAAACACTTAGGCCTTCAATTCTGAACTCTTTTTTTAATTTTTATTTATTTATTTTGGGAGGGGGGAGCAGGTGGACCACTTCTATTGGTCTTTCATTTATATATTTTCATCCATCTTTGTTCTTTAGCCCGTGTGGGCATCCCATCGCGGTGGCCTCTGTTGTCACAGAGCACTGGCTCCAAGCACATGTGCTCCAGAGCTTGAGCTTGCTAACTGGACACATCGGTCCAGCCACTCTCCACGGCACGTGGGATCTTCCCAGGCCAGGGATCAAACCAGCACCCCTTGCATTGCAAGGCGGTGTCCTTACCCACTGGACCACCAGGGAAACCCCAATTCTGAACTCTTAAAGGAAGCTACAGCAGTTAAAGTTCGTAGTACTTTTAGTTTCTTATGGAAGTAAATTCAAATCCCATCTTCAAAAGAAATTCCCTATTTAGACCTTCAGGATTCTTGCAGAATAACGTCAAACACAAATGAGATTATAATCAAGAGGGTTCTGTCAAATAAGCAAGATAACAAACCAGAATGAGAGGCAATCTGTAGAAATACAAGTTTTAAATTTAGAAAATCCAAGGTTCAGCATATAAGTTAATTATGAAGGAAAGGTTTAAAGAAATAAAAGGTGGAATACAAAGAATGAGCTAGCAATGGTGAATTTTTAAATGCTCAGGTTTAAAAGAACAATATAGAACACTCAGAATTAAAAATCTAATTTTGAATTAAAAGCTTTATAGATGGTAAAATACAAAATAGGCATAACTGATAAGAGAATTAATGAATTTGTACTGTTCAGGAAGAATGGTTAGGATATTGATGAATTTCAGACTTTCTTTATGCTTGATAAAATTTCAAAATGTCAACGATTTTTAAAAACAGAAATAGACGCTATAACTTTTAAACACTAAAGGAAGAAAAGTAAACTTAAGAAAACTTAGAAAAAGGAAAAATGCAATCAAATTTTTAAAATGCAAGAAAGGAGGAAAAGGAGTATAGAAAAAATTGAGACAGAAAGATAAAAATAAGATCATTAAAGAAAATCAAAATTTATCAAAAATCACAATAAATATATCTAGTTTATGAGATAGTCATGTCTTAGAAGAGACAAGTAAAACATAAGGATATAGAATAGTTTATATCTACGTGCTGCTATATTTAAAATAGATAACCAATAAGGGCCTACTACATAATATAGGGAACTCTGCTCAATATTCTATCATAACCTAAATGGGAAAAGAATATGAAAAAGAACAGATACTGGCATATACATAACTAAATCACTGTGCTATACACCTGATACTAACACAACATTGCTAATCAACCACATTCCAATATAAAGTAAAATTAAAATAAGCCATTTTTTTAAACTAAAGGAATGGGTAGAGAAACAGTAAGTATATACTGTGTTTTCCAGGGAACTATATTCAAAATCTTATAATAACTAATAACAGAAATGAATGTTATATATATAGTATGTGTATATATATATGTTATATAATGATATAGCTGAATCACTTTGCTGTATACTTGAAACTTACATAATATTGTAAATCAACTATACTGCAGTTTTTCAAAAACCTAAAAGAAAGCAAAGGAATGTGAAAAACTTATATATAAAGTCATGAACCTTTTGAAAGAGATGGAGTAAGATTCTAATAAAGACTAATAAAAACAAAGTTTAGTATCTATAATAAAATCAGAAAAATAGACTTTAAAGCAGTACTTAGATTAAGAGGATCACATCATTGTGATAAGAGGTTCAGTTCACAAAGATGACATGGTAATTCTTTATTTGTATGTACCTACTCCTACTCCAGTATTATTGCCTGGAGAATCCCATGGACAGAGGACTCTGATGGGCTACAGCCCACAGGGTCTCAAAGAGTCAGACATGACTAAAGTAACTGAGCATGCATGCATGTACCTACTAAAATGATCTTAAACTATATTAAGCAAAAATTGATAAAATTCAGTTGTCAAATGTGTTCTTTTATCAAAGATTAGTAGGTTAAAAAGGTCAAGAAGTAACACATATAAAAATACTTGAATTCTAATTAAGTATGAAATTCAACACAAGGATTGAGTCCTGGCCTCCCGTACTTGCAGAGATTCTTTATGAGCTGAGCCACCAGGAAAGCCCACAAGTATGACTCAATGAACATTTATTGATTTGTTCACCTAACAATTAAAGGATATACATATTTGTCAGGTGTAAACACATTTGTAAAAGATAACCATGTAGTACACCATAGAGTATGTATAGTATTTTCAAAACATACCTTCAAATGTTTTGACACATCTCCCATCAAGGTACGAGTTCTATGTCATATTATCTTAATCTAGGAATAGTTATAATTGCTTTGGCCAATGGAATTAAGTGGAAAAAAGTCACTATGTGACTTAACAGGGTAATTTACAGAATGACACACCAATTTCTCCTTCTTTGCTCTTGGATGTCTGAACCTCAAAATGAGAAGTCCAACTATCCACAGCTCACTAAGTTGGGGAGATAATATGTTAGCCATTTGACCAAGTGATTAACAGGTAATACGTGACACTATATATATAGTATGTGTATATATATGTTATATAATGATATAGCTGAATCTTTTACTTGAAACTTACATAATATTGTAAATCAACTATACTGCAGTTTTCAAAACCTAAAAGAAAGCAAAGGAATGTGAAAAACTTATATATAAAGTCATGAACCTTTTGAAAGAGATGGAGTAAGATTCTAATAAAGACTAATAAAAACAAAGTTTAGTATCTATAATAAAATCAGAAAAATAGACTTTAAAGCAGTACTTAGATTAAGAGGATCACATCATTGTGATAAGAGGTTCAGTTCACAAAGATGACATGGTAATTCTTTATTTGTATGTACCTACTCCTACTCCAGTATTATTGCCTGGAGAATCCCATGGACAGAGGACTCTGATGGGCTACAGCCCACAGGGTCTCAAAGAGTCAGACATGACTAAAGTAACTGAGCATGCATGCATGTACCTACTAAAATGATCTTAAACTATATTAAGCAAAAATTGATAAAATTCAGTTGTCAAATGTGTTCTTTTATCAAAGATTAGTAGGTTAAAAAGGTCAAGAAGTAACACATATAAAAATACTTGAATTCTAATTAAGTATGAAATTCAACACAAGGATTGAGTCCTGGCCTCCCGCACTTGCAGAGATTCTTTATGAGCTGAGCCACCAGGAAAGCCCACAAGTATGACTCAATGAACATTTATTGATTTGTTCACCTAACAATTAAAGGATATACATATTTGTCAGGTGTAAACACATTTGTAAAAGATAACCATGTAGTACACCATAGAGTATGTATAGTATTTTCAAAACATACCTTCAAATGTTTTGACACATCTCCCATCAAGGTACGAGTTCTATGTCATATTATCTTAATCTAGGAATAGTTATAATTGCTTTGGCCAATGGAATTAAGTGGAAAAAAGTCACTATGTGACTTAACAGGGTAATTTACAGAATGACACACCAATTTCTCCTTCTTTGCTCTTGGATGTCTGAACCTCAAAATGAGAAGTCCAACTATCCACAGGTCACTAAGTTGGGGAGATAATATGTTAGCCATTTGACCAAGTGAGACCAATTTTTCAATCATGCTTGTCAACACTCCAAACACATGATAAAGCCATCTTGGACTCTCTAGATCACTCAATACAATGATGCCCCATTGAACAAAGTATTCACTCATATAACTCTGTCTACAGTTCAGTAGGTAACTAAAATAGTAGTTTTAAATTTTTAAGACTGAATATGACATAGACTACACTCACTAACCTCAGTATAATTACAGTCAGTAACAGTAAGATCAATTTAACTATGCCCTTATATCATTAAACTAAATAACATAAAGAAAAGGAAATAATATCAATGTGATAATTTTAGTAATAATAAGTAATGGTAATTAATTAAAATTCTACATATGAATACTGTGAGATAAAGCAAAAGTGATAACAGGAAAATGTATAACTTTATCTGTATTAGAAAGGGAGAAGAAATGAAAAGGTTGAAAAAAAAATAGTTAAGTGTGTAATTTAAGAATTAACAAAGAAACCTTAAAATAAACCCAAAGACATCCTATGCTTAGCTCAAAACCTCACAAACATTTAGATATTAAGGCTTAATCACATAACCCACAGAATTCTATTCCACAATTTAGAGTTAATCATCTTTAACTAATCCTTTTATCATCATCATAAACTCCTGAATTAAATATTTGTTTGAGGTTACTAGAGATGGTTAACTGGACCAGTTAGACCAAATTAACCATTAAGCTAAGGTTCAATCAGGTTCTCCCCTGTAGAATTCCATGCTCATTTGCCACATTGCTATCTAGACAGTGTTTAACTGACATTACAGTTTACGTTTTAGCATTTGCACATTCTTCTGCAGTTTTTCAAAACATACCTTCAAATGTTTTGACACATCTCCCATCAAGGTACGAGTTCTATGTCATATTATCTTAATCTAGGAATAGTTATAATTGCTTTGGCCAATGGAATTAGTGGAAAAGTCACTATGTGACTTAACAGGGTAATTTACAGAATGACACACCAATTTCTCCTTCTTTGCTCTTGGATGTCTGAACCTCAAAATGAGAAGTCCAACTATCCACAGGTCACTAAGTTGGGGAGATAATATGTTAGCCATTTGACCAAGTGAGACCAATTTTTCAATCATGCTTGTCAACACTCCAAACACATGATAAAGCCATCTTGGACTCTCTAGATCACTCAATACAATGATGCCCCATTGAACAAAGTATTCACTCATATAACTCTGTCTACAGTTCAGTAGGTAACTAAAATAGTAGTTTTAAATTTTTAAGACTGAATATGACATAGACTACACTCACTAACCTCAGTATAATTACAGTCAGTAACAGTAAGATCAATTTAACTATGCCCTTATATCATTAAACTAAATAACATAAAGAAAAGGAAATAATATCAATGTGATAATTTTAGTAATAATAAGTAATGGTAATTAATTAAAATTCTACATATGAATACTGTGAGATAAAGCAAAAGTGATAACAGGAAAATGTATAACTTTATCTGTATTAGAAAGGGAGAAGAAATGAAAAGGTTGAAAAAAAAATAGTTAAGTGTGTAATTTAAGAATTAACAAAGAAACCTTAAAATAAACCCAAAGACATCCTATGCTTAGCTCAAAACCTCACAAACATTTAGATATTAAGGCTTAATCACATAACCCACAGAATTCTATTCCACAATTTAGAGTTAATCATCTTTAACTAATCCTTTTATCATCATCATAAACTCCTGAATTAAATATTTGTTTGAGGTTACTAGAGATGGTTAACTGGACCAGTTAGACCAAATTAACCATTAAGCTAAGGTTCAATCAGGTTCTCCCCTGTAGAATTCCATGCTCATTTGCCACATTGCTATCTAGACAGTGTTTAACTGACATTACAGTTTACGTTTTAGCATTTCCTTCTCAGTTTTATTCTCATAACACAGTTATTGCCTGATGCTTCAGGTCTTTACAAGAATCTGTAAGGTTTTTAAAAAAATAACTGCAAAGATATTTTTATAAATGACACAAAAACTTACCTAGTAAATCCTTGCCAAGTCATATACAAGATAAAAACATAATGGAAGATGCTATTCTCTTAATATTTTTACATATTATCTTTAAGAAATATGAATAATTTAATAACTACTACACTTCAGTTGTTTTACTATATCCTCTATTAATCTGCAGTATTTTCCAGAGTAAAGATTTACTTTGTTTCTTTTTACCACAATAGTACACATTCTTTCTATACTGACAGTGTTTCGCCTCAAGCAAACAACTCAGCACATCTTGTCCCTTTGGTATTGTTTATAAACAATGCTGTGACTTTTGAAATTCTATTTTGTTGTTCTCATGTGCAAATTTTATTTCCTCTAGCTCCATAATAATATAGAAAGAATATCTCCATGATGGTCAGTTGTGGATTTGTCTGGTGATGAAAATAAAATTTGATGTTGTAAAGAACAGTGTTCAATAGGAACCTGGAATATTTGGTCCATGAATCAAGGTCAGTTGAATGTGGTAAAGCAGGAAACGGCAAGAGTGAACATCAACATCTTAGGAATCAGTGCATTAAAATGGATAGGAATGTATGAAGTTAAATCAGATAACCATTATATCTACTATTATGGGTAAGATTGCCTTAGAAGAAATGGAGTAGCCTTCATAATCAACAAAAATTCTAGAATGCAGGGACTTGGGTTTGCAACCAGTAATCTCAAAACCTCACAAACATTTAGATATTAAGGCTTAATCACATAACCCACAGAATTCTATTCCACAATTTAGAGTTAATCATCTTTAACTAATCCTTTTATCATCATCATAAACTCCTGAATTAAATATTTGTTTGAGGTTACTAGAGATGGTTAACTGGACCAGTTAGACCAAATTAACCATTAAGCTAAGGTTCAATCAGGTTCTCCCCTGTAGAATTCCATGCTCATTTGCCACATTGCTATCTAGACAGTGTTTAACTGACATTACAGTTTACGTTTTAGCATTTCCTTCTCAGTTTTATTCTCATAACACAGTTATTGCCTGATGCTTCAGGTCTTTACAAGAATCTGTAAGGTTTTTAAAAAAATAACTGCAAAGATATTTTTATAAATGACACAAAAACTTACCTAGTAAATCCTTGCCAAGTCATATACAAGATAAAAAAACATAATGGAAGATGCTATTCTCTTAATATTTTTACATATTATCTTTAAGAAATATGAATAATTTAATAACTACTACACTTCAGTTGTTTTACTATATCCTCTATTAATCTGCAGTATTTTCCAGAGTAAAGATTTACTTTGTTTCTTTTTACCACAATAGTACACATTCTTTCTATACTGACAGTGTTTCGCCTCAAGCAAACAACTCAGCACATCTTGTCCCTTTGGTATTGTTTATAAACAATGCTGTGACTTTTGAAATTCTATTTTGTTGTTCTCATGTGCAAATTTTATTTCCTCTAGCTCCATAATAATATAGAAAGAATATCTCCATGATGGTCAGTTGTGGATTTGTCTGGTGATGAAAATAAAATTTGATGTTGTAAAGAACAGTGTTCAATAGGAACCTGGAATATTTGGTCCATGAATCAAGGTCAGTTGAATGTGGTAAAGCAGGAAACGGCAAGAGTGAACATCAACATCTTAGGAATCAGTGCATTAAAATGGATAGGAATGTATGAAGTTAAATCAGATAACCATTATATCTACTATTATGGGTAAGATTGCCTTAGAAGAAATGGAGTAGCCTTCATAATCAACAAAAATTCTAGAATGCAGTACTTGGGTGCAACCTTAAAAATGACAGAATGATCTATGTTCATTTCCAGGGAAAACCATTTAACACCGCAGTAATTCAAGTCTATGCTCCAATCACTGATGCTGAAGAAGCTGAAGATGATCAGTTTTATGATGACCTAGAAGACCTCCTAGAACTAACATCAAAAAAAGATGTCCTATTTATCAATGGAATGCAAAAGTAGGAAATTGAGAGATACCTGGAGTAACAGGCAAGTTTGGCCTTGGAGTACAAAGCAAAGCAGGGTAAAGGCTAACAGTTCCGCCAAGAGAATGCACTGGTCATAGTAAACCCCCTTTTCCAACAACATAAGAGACAACTTTACATATGGACATCACCAAGTGGTCAGTACTGAAATCAGATTGTTACATTCTTTGTAAGCTAACAACAGAGAAACTGTATACAGTGAGCAAAAAACAAGAGCTAGAGTTGACTGCGGCTCAGATAATCAGCTCCCCATAGCAAAAATTCAGGCTTAAACTAAAGAAAGCAAATAAAACTATTAGGCCAGCCAGGTATGAATTAAATCAAACACCCTATGAACATACAGTAAAGGTGATAAATAGATTCTAAGGGATTAGATCTAGTAACAGAGTGCCTGAAAAAATATGGATGGAGATCCATACTATTATACAAGAGAAAGTGAACAAGACCATCCCAAGGAAAAAGAAATACAAGAAGGCAAAGTGGTTGTTTGAGGGTACTTAATAAATAGCTAAGAAAAAAGAGAATTGAAATGCAAGGGAGAAAGGAAAAGATACACCCAACTAAATACACAGTTCCAGAGAATAGCAAGGAGAGAAAAGAAGGCCTTCTTCAATCAACAGTGCAAATAGAGGAAAACAATAAAAAGGGTAAGATTAGAGTTATCTTCAAGAAAATGGGAAATATCAAAGGACTAGTTCATCTAAAGATGGGCAAATAAAGGAAAGAAAGAATAAAGACCTAACAGAAGGAAGAGAGATCAAAAAGAGATGGCAAGAAAACACAAAGGAACTGTACAAAAAAAAAAAGATCTTAAGGACCTGGATAGCCACAATGGTACAGTCTCTCACTCAGAGTCAGATATTCTGCAGTGTGAAATCAAGCGGGCCTTAAGAAGCACTGCTGGGAATAAAGCAAGTGGAAGTGCTGGAATTCCAGCAGAGCTATTTAAATTTCTAAAAAATGATGCTATTAAATTGCTGCACTCAATATATCAGCAAATTTGGAAAACCCAGCAGTGACCACAGGACTGGGAAAGGTGATCAGTTTTATGATGACCTAGAAGACCTCCTAGAACTAACATCAAAAAAAGATGTCCTATTTATCAATGGAATGCAAAAGTAGGAAATTGAGAGATACCTGGAGTAACAGGCAAGTTTGGCCTTGGAGTACAAAGCAAAGCAGGGTAAAGGCTAACAGTTCCGCCAAGAGAATGCACTGGTCATAGTAAACCCCCTTTTCCAACAACATAAGAGACAACTTTACATATGGACATCACCAAGTGGTCAGTACTGAAATCAGATTGTTACATTCTTTGTAAGCTAACAACAGAGAAACTGTATACAGTGAGCAAAAAACAAGAGCTAGAGTTGACTGCGGCTCAGATAATCAGCTCCCCATAGCAAAAATTCAGGCTTAAACTAAAGAAAGCAAATAAAACTATTAGGCCAGCCAGGTATGAATTAAATCAAACACCCTATGAACATACAGTAAAGGTGATAAATAGATTCTAAGGGATTAGATCTAGTAACAGAGTGCCTGAAAAAATATGGATGGAGATCCATACTATTATACAAGAGAAAGTGAACAAGACCATCCCAAGGAAAAAGAAATACAAGAAGGCAAAGTGGTTGTTTGAGGGTACTTAATAAATAGCTAAGAAAAAAGAGAATTGAAATGCAAGGGAGAAAGGAAAAGATACACCCAACTAAATACACAGTTCCAGAGAATAGCAAGGAGAGAAAAGAAGGCCTTCTTCAATCAACAGTGCAAATAGAGGAAAACAATAAAAAGGGTAAGATTAGAGTTATCTTCAAGAAAATGGGAAATATCAAAGGACTAGTTCATCTAAAGATGGGCAAATAAAGGAAAGAAAGAATAAAGACCTAACAGAAGGAAGAGAGATCAAAAAGAGATGGCAAGAAAACACAAAGGAACTGTACAAAAAAAAAAAGATCTTAAGGACCTGGATAGCCACAATGGTACAGTCTCTCACTCAGAGTCAGATATTCTGCAGTGTGAAATCAAGTGGGCCTTAAGAAGCACTGCTGCCAATAAAGCCAGTGGAAGTGATGGAATTCCAGCAGAGCTATTTAAATTTCTAAAAAATGATGCTATTAAATTGCTGCACTCAATATATCAGCAAATTTGGAAAACCCAGCAGTGACCACAGGACTGGGAAAGGTCAATCCTCATCCCAGTTCCCAAGAAGGGCAGTACTAAAGAATGTTCAAACCACTAGACAGTTGCCTCATCTCCCATGGTAATAAGGCTATGCTCAAAATCCTCCAAGCTAGGCTTCAGCATTTTTTGAACTGAGAGCTAGATGTTCAAGGTGGGTTTAGAAAAGACAGAGAAACCAGAGATAAAATTACCAAGATTTCCTTGATCGTAGAGGAAGCAAAGGACCTCCAGAGTGCTTCATTGACTACTCTGAAGTCTTTGACTGTGTGAACCATAACAAACTGTGAAAAACACTTAAAGAGATGGGGATACCAGATCATCATATCTGTCTCCTGAGAAACCTGTATGTGGGTCAAGAAGCAACAGTTGGAACCCTGCATGGAACAACTGACTGGTTCAGGGTTGAGAAAGGAATTGTCACCCTGTTTATTTAATTTGTATGCAGAACACATCATGCAAAATGCTGGCCTGGATGAGTTACAGGCTGGAATCAAGATTACTGGGAGAAACATTAACAACCTCAGATATGTGAATGATACCACTCTAATGGCATAAGTAGAAGAGAAACTAAAAAGTGTCTTGATGAGAATGAAGAAGGAGAGTGAAAACTCTGGCTTAAAAGTCAATATTTAAAAAGCTAAGATCATGGCATCCAGTCCCATCACTTCAAGGCAAATGGAAGGAGAAAAGGTGGAAGCAGTGACAGATTTCCTCTTATTGGGCTCTAAAATCACTGTAGATGGTGATGCAGTCATGAAATTAGAAGATGATTACTTCTTGGCAAGAAGGCTATGACAAACTTAGACAATGTTAGAAAGCAAAGACATCAGTTTGCAGACAAAAGTCCATATAGTCAAGGCTATGGTCTTTCTAATGTTTTTTCATACAGTTTATGAGGTTCTCATAGCAAGTATACAGGGGTGGTTTGCCATTCCCTCCTCCAATGGATCATATTTTTTTCAGAACTCTCCACTATAAGCTGTTTGTCTTCGGTGGCCCTACATAGCATGGCTCATAGCTTCATTGAACTACTCAGGCCCCTTTGGCACAACAAAGCAGTGATCTGTGAAGACTGATGCTGAAGCTGAAGTTCCAATATTTTTAGCCATGTGATGCAAATAGTCAACTCATTGGAAAAGTCCCTGATGCTGGGCAAGATGGAGGGCAGAAGGAGAAGAGGGCATCAGAGGATGAGAAGGCTGGATGGCATCATCAGTGTAATGGAAATGAACTTGGTCCATGAGGTACAAAGAGTCAGACATGACTGAGCAACAGAAAAACAACATGGTCTTTCCAGTAGTCATTTACAGAGGTGACAGCTGGACAAAAAAAAAGGCAGAGTGCTAAATTGATACTTTAAATCTGTGGTACTAAAGAAGATTCTTGAGGGTCCCTTGCAAAGCAAGGAGATAAACCATTCAATCTTAAAGGAAATCACCCCTGAACATTTTCTGGAAGGACTTATAAAAAGAAAAAAAAATTCAGAGATGTATGCCATGGTACTGCAAATTCTTTTCCTCCCTCCTCCCTCTCACTACACTCTCCCCATTCCCTTGCTTTCTCATTTGGGTCTAATACTGAAAGAGCAGCCAACGTCTCCTCTTGAAACAGACACTTAACATCCAGATGATCTAATCAACAAATAAACTTATAATGAAATCATACAACCAAAGGATTCCTTGTCATTTTTCATGAGACTGAATGTTTCTTCTCATCACTCAGTCAACAGCTTTGTAAGGCCCAGATAGACACCACTTAAAATCCCAATAGCTAAGATCAAGGCAAATGGAAGGAGAAAAGGTGGAAGCAGTGACAGATTTCCTCTTATTGGGCTCTAAAATCACTGTAGATGGTGATGCAGTCATGAAATTAGAAGATGATTACTTCTTGGCAAGAAGGCTATGACAAACTTAGACAATGTTAGAAAGCAAAGACATCAGTTTGCAGACAAAAGTCCATATAGTCAAGGCTATGGTCTTTCTAATGTTTTTTCATACAGTTTATGAGGTTCTCATAGCAAGTATACAGGGGTGGTTTGCCATTCCCTCCTCCAATGGATCATATTTTTTTCAGAACTCTCCACTATAAGCTGTTTGTCTTCGGTGGCCCTACATAGCATGGCTCATAGCTTCATTGAACTACTCAGGCCCCTTTGGCACAACAAAGCAGTGATCTGTGAAGACTGATGCTGAAGCTGAAGTTCCAATATTTTTAGCCATGTGATGCAAATAGTCAACTCATTGGAAAAGTCCCTGATGCTGGGCAAGATGGAGGGCAGAAGGAGAAGAGGGCATCAGAGGATGAGAAGGCTGGATGGCATCATCAGTGTAATGGAAATGAACTTGGTCCATGAGGTACAAAGAGTCAGACATGACTGAGCAACAGAAAAACAACATGGTCTTTCCAGTAGTCATTTACAGAGGTGACAGCTGGACAAAAAAAAAGGCAGAGTGCTAAATTGATACTTTAAATCTGTGGTACTAAAGAAGATTCTTGAGGGTCCCTTGCAAAGCAAGGAGATAAACCATTCAATCTTAAAGGAAATCACCCCTGAACATTTTCTGGAAGGACTTATAAAAAGAAAAAAAAAATCAGAGATGTATGCCATGGTACTGCAAATTCTTTTCCTCCCTCCTCCCTCTCACTACACTCTCCCCATTCCCTTGCTTTCTCATTTGGGTCTAATACTGAAAGAGCAGCCAACGTCTCCTCTTGAAACAGACACTTAACATCCAGATGATCTAATCAACAAATAAACTTATAATGAAATCATACAACCAAAGGATTCCTTGTCATTTTTCATGAGACTGAATGTTTCTTCTCATCACTCAGTCAACAGCTTTGTAAGGCCCAGATAGACACCAGGAGAAAGGAAAAAATAAATGAATAAAAGACATGATTCCTCCCCTCCACCCCTAAAAAAGGCACAAAATAATTGGTTACCCATAGCACAGAGTCAGGGGGAAAATGACTAGGAATGATTTCAAAGCAATGCATAAATGGCTGCAAATGATCGCATTGTAAAGAGAACAAAACCACACAACAGAAATGTAAGATTAATTTCCTATCATAATGAAATGGCAACACAAAAGGAAAGTTTCCTGGAAAGCAGAGATTAGAACCAGGCTTTAGAGGTGTGGCAGGGGAGGATAGAGTTGCCAGCGGCTCCTCTCCTGACAAATGTCCAGACAGCATTATCTCAGGTGTACCATGCACAATGGGCTCCCTAACGTGTAAGGTTTCACAGTTCTGTTATTGGATACCATTTGTTTCTGTATGTCACGCTGTCTGAGTACTGCATCCACTACACACTTTCCATGGGGCTGAAAACAGAGCTCTGTTTTCCAGAATGATAACTTACAAACACCTTCCATTCCTAAAACACATAAAATCTGGAGGATACCTTCAAAACAAAGCAAAGAAATACAAGTGTCATTCATCTTCTGTGTGGGCTCTCCACACTCTTTTGAGGAAAATTATTTCATTTTGGATTGTCTCAGGAACAGATGAAAATTCTAAGATTTAGAATCTTCAGGGATAGTGGTGGAACCCCAGGGCTGGGGAGTTCAGTGAAAAAATGAAAGTCTGAGAAAGGGGGAAGAATTTATCATGAAAAGAGACAGAAAAGAGGGCTTACATCCAAAGCTCAATGCCAAATCCTACAGGCCCAAATTTCTAAACTTTAAGTTTATAAACTTCAGTTTCCTCAGAGATTCTTTATATTTAAAGGTGTCACAGAAAGCACAGTTCATTTTCAGCCTCCCCTGTTCTGCTCATCTTTCCACCGGACCTTTTGCAAAGTCAAAAGTTGACAGTCAGAATAACTGGTTTTAGTAGCTTCTGCACTCGGCTTTGATTTGGGGAGAAGGAGAACCTGCTAGCTGACCTCTGGCCTTGCAGATGGGGGGGTTATATGCAGCAGTTCTCATCTTCTTCTTTGTAACAGTGGAAAAGGCATGTGTTTTCTCCTTTCTTTTCTTGGTCGATTTTTGTCTAGTTTTTCTGACATCTGAAGAATTAGCTCATGAGGAAATCTCAGTAACTAGTAGATAAATCTCTACTAAATTTTGAACAAATAAATGGTCCCAACTTTTCAGAAATATAAGATACAGATCTATTCTCCTTTTATTATCTCTCTCTCCTGGTGTAAATAAAGTGTGGTGCTTCTATAAATCACTGAGAAGTTATAGAATTTCTCAAGTCTGCCTGCTAGAGATCTATAAGAATTATGATGCTCTCATTTTTTTTTTTTTTTAGTTTCATGGACAGAGTCAAGAAATCTTTGCTAAACCAAACACTGTCAATAGAATTAAGCCAGGTTTCCTGGTATTTATAATATTCCTGTCATATCTGCTCTCTTTGTTATGAAGCTAAGAAGACATAGGCAGTTTTCCAAAGAAAACACCTGAGTATCTTCTGCCAAACACCAGTTGCTACCCTGAATATTATATTTAAACCTGTAATACACACAAGGACATCACTCTAAAGTCAGGAAATGTCCCAGTTTCATATTTTTTGCCTAATAGGTAGATGTGCTATATTTCTGTAGTTCAGTGGGAAAACAGAAAGTGGAGCTCCTTCTAAAGTTTGATAAGGCCTAGTGTTCTGAAATAGTGGAATGGAGCTCAGAATTACAGTAAGACCTACCTCTTCCTCATGTTTCAGATCACAAAATAGTGTAAATATCACTAAACCATCATCTAATTAGAAGAAAAAATGATGGCACTAGAAGACAAAAATGACAATTCTGGGTGAGGAATACTCTGTATTTGACACAGTATTAGCTGAAACTGCCATTATCACAACAAAGGAATCAGAGACAATGGTTCCTGCTTAGTATGAGCTGACTTTGTATTCATTGCAAAATAAATGAAACCTTTGTAAAAGAAAAAAAAGGTATTTTTTCCAAAGAAATTCTGACTTTGAAAGCTATCTGAGAGATTATCTACTGCTGTCTTTTTAATATATCCACAATGCGAAAGATTCTTCATCTCTTCATCCACTCATCTGCCACTTTACCTCTAAGTGGTAGAAAGCACAGTTTTATACTGAATTCATTTACCTTTAAGGGTATCAGAAAGTGAATTTAATAGAGATTTAAAGTTTTTATAAATCAATTTGGGGAAATAAGAAAAAGACAGTGTGACACTCCAAAATTACTGCAAGTTTTTTTATTTGTTTTAATCACACTGGTGATTCTGATACATTTTGATGTCTCAACATGTTTCTCACAATAAGAGTGAATTCAATCTACTCTTTCAGCTATTCAGCTTTTAAGGGGAAGAGAAACTAACATATATTAAGTGTTGCTATAATGTTATACTGGGTATCTTAAATATAATCTCATTTTTATCTTCACAGTAATTCAATAACAGATATTTCATCTAATTCCCAGATGAGAACACCAAAGCTTATAGAGGCCAAAGTCATAAGCTAATAAGTGGTAGAGCTATAATTTAGTGTCAACTCTGACTTCAAAGTCCATACTCTTCTCCTTGTATATGAAAAATTCTGAGGAAAAAAAACTTCCTCCAGTAAAACTGCAAATCCATGGAAGTTCACTTCATAAGTATAGGAGTCACTCTTTTATTCTTCCAAAGTTTTTTTAAATTTTAAACACACAAGGACATCACTCTAAAGTCAGGAAATGTCCCATTTCTTTTTGCTAATTAGAAGAAAAACAGAAAGTGGAGCTCCTTCTAAAGTTTGATAAGGCCTAGTGTTCTGAAATAGTGGAATGGAGCTCAGAATTACAGTAAGACCTACCTCTTCCTCATGTTTCAGATCACAAAATAGTGTAAATATCACTAAACCATCATCTAATTAGAAGAAAAAATGATGGCACTAGAAGACAAAAATGACAATTCTGGGTGAGGAATACTCTGTATTTGACACAGTATTAGCTGAAACTGCCATTATCACAACAAAGGAATCAGAGACAATGGTTCCTGCTTAGTATGAGCTGACTTTGTATTCATTGCAAAATAAATGAAACCTTTGTAAAAGAAAAAAAAGGTATTTTTTCCAAAGAAATTCTGACTTTGAAAGCTATCTGAGAGATTATCTACTGCTGTCTTTTTAATATATCCACAATGCGAAAGATTCTTCATCTCTTCATCCACTCATCTGCCACTTTACCTCTAAGTGGTAGAAAGCACAGTTTTATACTGAATTCATTTACCTTTAAGGGTATCAGAAAGTGAATTTAATAGAGATTTAAAGTTTTTATAAATCAATTTGGGGAAATAAGAAAAAGACAGTGTGACACTCCAAAATTACTGCAAGTTTTTTTATTTGTTTTAATCACACTGGTGATTCTGATACATTTTGATGTCTCAACATGTTTCTCACAATAAGAGTGAATTCAATCTACTCTTTCAGCTATTCAGCTTTTAAGGGGAAGAGAAACTAACATATATTAAGTGTTGCTATAATGTTATACTGGGTATCTTAAATATAATCTCATTTTTATCTTCACAGTAATTCAATAACAGATATTTCATCTAATTCCCAGATGAGAACACCAAAGCTTATAGAGGCCAAAGTCATAAGCTAATAAGTGGTAGAGCTATAATTTAGTGTCAACTCTGACTTCAAAGTCCATACTCTTCTCCTTGTATATGAAAAATTCTGGGGAAAAAAAAAAACTTCCTCCAGTAAAAACTGCAAATCCATGGAAGTTCACTTCATAAGTATAGGAGTCATTGTTTTCCAATGTCATTTTATAGAGTGTTTCTTCCATTTGGGAAGGAATTATTTTTACCATTTCTAACTTACACTACCATTTTATTTAGTGATTTACATTTGCATCAAGTCTTCCAGCAAATATTTGTTGAATGCTTACTTGTAAGGAATTAGAAGTGCTTTGCTTAGTCTTTCTTTGGTAATTAGTCAAGATTTAACAAGAAAATATTGGCTAAATATAACATGGCAAATCATACACTATTATTATCAGTTATTCACTTCCTCTTTCAAAAGAATTACATCTCTGCTTCATTAAGTTGGGCTTGGTTATACGACTTGCTTTGGCCATTGCAATGTGAATATATATTAAGATATACACCATGTGTAAGTATAAAATTGAAATGTAAATCCATGGTTTGACAGTCTGATGAATTATTAAAATAGTGTATCTGTAATAATACTCATTATTTTGTGTACTTCCTGCTCAAGATCAACAAATGGAAATTACACATCCATCAAGAATGGTTAGCACAGTAACACCATGATTCCCTACATGTTGGAATAAGGAAGCATGCTTCCCTTTGGGGACATATCATATTCTAATGGTTGGCTTGAATATTGAAAAGAGCAGCTTATTTTCAAGAGACCTGTCCCCAAAGGAGAGTATGGAAACTTAGCAAAGTTGGTGTACTCCTCTCCAGATATTCTGATTTTTTTCTTATAATAATAGCCCTCTCTGGGGAAGAAGAATATATCCCACAATATAAAACTCAGAAATGTCCAGGTGACTTGAGTCAGCACACGAAATGTGGACAGAAGTGACATGTTGTGCTTGCAGACATGACTTTTAACAGTTTGTAGTTCTTCATACCTCTTTCACTTGTATTATCAAACTTGAAATTTTCAAAATAGACTCTGCTCTCATATCAAGTTTAGGGCAAAGAAAATGTGAAGCAAAGTCACAAATGACCTCTAATAAACATGTTTCTTGTATGAGTGACAAATTTGTGACTTTAAGCACTAAGAAGGGGATCCCTTTGTTAATGTGACATAGCCAAGCTTATTCTAATAATACCATTAGTCTGGGAAATTCTCATCCCTTCTTGATAATCACTGATTTAGTGAACTTTATAGCATCCCAGCACTTCTCTCGCTAATTATTTCTCTCAGCTGAATTTCTGAAAGGTAATGAATAGATATTTCAAGATTACATTATGACAAGCACCTATAGCACATCCACTCCCAATGCTGATTTTAGTTTTTAACAATTAGTGGAGGTGGAGGGAGGGCTAAGGTCCTCTTTGAACAAATAAGGAGATTAAAAAAGATGTCTCTCTGAATAGAAGAGGTAAGCCAAGTAAATGCTCATATCCATAATTTTTTTTTAAAGATTTATTTACTTATTTATTTGAGGGGGTGGGGTGGGAAGGGAGGGGAGCAGGTGGGCCACTTCTATTGGTCTTTCCTTTGTCCATTTTCATCCATCTTTGTTCTTCAGCCCTTGTGGGCCTCCCATCGCAGAGGCCTCTGTTGTCGCAGAGCACTGGCTCTGGGCGTATGCGCCCCAGAGCTCCAGCTCAGTAATTGGACACATAGATCCAGTCGCTCCGTGGAACGTGGGATCTTCCCAGGCCAGGGATCGAACTGGCGCCCCTTGCCCTGCAAGCCGGTGTCCTTACCCACTGGACCACCAGGGAAGCCCCATATCCATAATTTTTAAAAAAAACCTGATCATAGGTAATCTCTGACCAAAAAGTGGGTGATATATGATAGGTAGTTTCCTAAGTAGGTAGTCAGATATCCAGAATACCATTCCTAAGTCAAGTCTAATACTAACCTGGAGATATTTAAGGAACTTTAACAAGTATACTCTTTTACCACCAATGGTGTTTTTAGTAAAACATGCGTAGTTTCAGGTAAAACAACAAAGCTACAAAACTAATGAAGAATTATTTCAAAACATACTTCTAGACAGCTATATGTCAAACTATTATTTATAAATCAGCTAAAATAAAACATCTGCCTTCTCTTAACGACTTTAGATTTAAAGCAGTTGATCTAGATGCTTTCTCTTCCAGGATGAGAAAGCAGAGTCACTTATTAAAGCCACTCCTCATGATGCTAAACTCACACCACCTTTATGATGAGGGAAATTCTCATCCCTTCTTGATAATCACTGATTTAGTGAACTTTATAGCATCCCAGCACTTCTCTCGCTAATTATTTCTCTCAGCTGAATTTCTGAAAGGTAATGAATAGATATTTCAAGATTACATTATGACAAGCACCTATAGCACATCCACTCCCAATGCTGATTTTAGTTTTTAACAATTAGTGGAGGTGGAGGGAGGGCTAAGGTCCTCTTTGAACAAATAAGGAGATTAAAAAAGATGTCTCTCTGAATAGAAGAGGTAAGCCAAGTAAATGCTCATATCCATAATTTTTTTTTAAAGATTTATTTACTTATTTATTTGAGGGGGTGGGGTGGGAAGGGAGGGGAGCAGGTGGGCCACTTCTATTGGTCTTTCCTTTGTCCATTTTCATCCATCTTTGTTCTTCAGCCCTTGTGGGCCTCCCATCGCAGAGGCCTCTGTTGTCGCAGAGCACTGGCTCTGGGCGTATGCGCCCCAGAGCTCCAGCTCAGTAATTGGACACATAGATCCAGTCGCTCCGTGGAACGTGGGATCTTCCCAGGCCAGGGATCGAACTGGCGCCCCTTGGACTGCAAGGCGGTGTCCTTACCCACTGGACCACCAGGGAAGCCCCATATCCATAATTTTTAAAAAAAACCTGATCATAGGTAATCTCTGACCAAAAAGTGGGTGATATATGATAGGTAGTTTCCTAAGTAGGTAGTCAGATATCCAGAATACCATTCCTAAGTCAAGTCTAATACTAACCTGGAGATATTTAAGGAACTTTAACAAGTATACTCTTTTACCACCAATGGTGTTTTTAGTAAAACATGCGTAGTTTCAGGTAAAACAACAAAGCTACAAAACTAATGAAGAATTATTTCAAAACATACTTCTAGACAGCTATATGTCAAACTATTATTTATAAATCAGCTAAAATAAAACATCTGCCTTCTCTTAACGACTTTAGATTTAAAGCAGTTGATCTAGATGCTTTCTCTCTTCCAGGATGAGAAAGCAGAGTCACTTCTTATTAAAGCCACTCCTAAGTCATGATGCTAAACTCACACCACCTTTATGATGAGAGAATCCCCAGATCACTCTTCACTCTTGAAGATGGAAATGCTTTCTGAGCATTGGAACATGGAATTAAATTATAAAGCAAAATATTAAGAAGACAAGAAGGGGAATTAAAGTGCATCTCCTTTTCAATCAGTTTGGAAATTACTGTCTGAAGTATAAAGAGAGCGTTCTTACTGACATTCTTTTGGCTTATATGTAGTTTAAGATCTATACAGTTATAGTCAAATATAACAAATTTCTACCCAGAGAGTCAAAATCCAAAGAAAGAGCATCAAAATCTATGATCTTATATTATTAGCACACCACTCTTGTATTATTCTTGGAATTTCATATAAAGAATGTCGAGTTTATTAGGTGTCACCAGTGGAAGGGATAGGGCTCTCTAAGCTCACTAGTTCTGCATATCAGCACTGAGCTAAGAGGTATAAACTTAAAGTTTATCAAGCTTGTGTGTGACACATTTAGACTGAACAATTTGTATTTCATTGTGTTTATAATTTAGAGAAAACAAAGGCCCAGTGAGGCAGTATCAAACCCACTGAACTGGTAAAGGTAAACAAGTTAACAAGATTGGAACGGTGTATTCCATGGGTGCATTTAAACACTCATGATGCAACAATGCTTTCCTGGGTGGCATTTAGCTATTGATGCCTACACTTCCCCATCATGCTGCTTATTTCTAAACATAGTAATTTCAGCTTGACATTTGCTTTATGAACATTTGATTCTCAGAGTTAAGAAAATAGCTTAAGTAGGAGAACAGTTCTGCAAAATTAAAGGTTATTTATATAATCACTAACAGTGATGTTTAAGACACTTGGAACTGCTCTGAAATTTTAGGGTTATAATATCAAGCCATACACTTTGAAAAATTAATTCAAATTAGTTTGGAAATGAGCACTTTTATATCCACTGAAAATTTCATTAACAATAGAAATATGAGGTTATAATCAAAGAAATGGTAGAACACTAGGAAGATGTCTACAGAGATTAAAATTGGGTCCTTTTTTTAATATCCTCATTAAAGACCTAAAATCAATAACAAGCCAATTATTCAAATGTACAAATATTAAGAAAGAATAATAATAAAGTCATTAGAAAATAATTGCAGGTACTTAAAAATTAAATATCAAAATCAGATTAATTTCAAATGGCAAAGATACGGAAATAAATACTAGATATTAGAAAAAGATAAGGAAAAGGACCTGGAAAGCAATTATGTAAATAAATAAATCCACAATATTATGTGAAAATCCCAATATTATTTGGAAAGAAGCTGTTACAACTGGGAGAGTTGAAGCTCTCTATATCTAACAAGATCTCAGCTATCTGCCCCACAGGACATTGCCCTAGATATGAAAATGAAGATTATCAACAATATTATATAGATGGGAATAATATAAGGCACTATTAAACCATGCTTTGTTCTTTTGACAGTATGATATCAAAACTAGTCCATATGATTTCCAAAGTATGATAAAAAGAGAACCTATCATTCAATACTCTTGGGCAAGCAAAAAATTCATGTGTCTCCTGGTTCTTAGAGTATACTCAACATGTAATTAATCTCCTCCAGTTCAAATCACCCACTTTGTGCTAATTCTCAGGGCTTCTGTGGGAAGCAGGGCTATAAATTGTCTCTTCATCTCCTGACTGAAAAGCATGGCTATCTTAGAGCCGAGGCCACTGTAACCTAACATATTCCCTCAAAGTGCTACATAGTTTATCAGCTTTCTTATTATCCAGGGTCACTGTCTGGCAGGGTGGGGATAAAAGAAATCCCTGGAGATGCTTCTCTGAATATATAGACAGAGAAACAACAGGGCCTTGACCACCATAGTTCTGGAACCTACCCTTGGCAAGGAATGAGAAGTTGTTGACAAGCAGCTGTTAATCACAGTGGGTTTACAAAGACTCCAGCATGCAGTACAAGTACACATGTAGCCATAAAGTGTCTTTTGGAGAGTCCAGGAGAAGGGCTACTGGAGCAGTATCTTTTTAGACTAGAAATCAAGCTAAATTTCAAAATGTGTATATAAATGGTCTTATCTTTGAGGATAAATAGGAGTAAGTAAGAAACAACACATCTTTAAAAAAAATTAAAACAATAGAAATTTTTAAAAAAGGTTATAATCAAAGAAATGGTAGAACACTAGGAAGATGTCTACAGAGATTAAAATTGGGTCCTTTTTTTAATATCCTCATTAAAGACCTAAAATCAATAACAAGCCAATTATTCAAATGTACAAATATTAAGAAAGAATAATAATAAAGTCATTAGAAAATAATTGCAGGTACTTAAAAATTAAATATCAAAATCAGATTAATTTCAAATGGCAAAGATACGGAAATAAATACTAGATATTAGAAAAAGATAAGGAAAAGGACCTGGAAAGCAATTATGTAAATAAATAAATCCACAATATTATGTGAAAATCCCAATATTATTTGGAAAGAAGCTGTTACAACTGGGAGAGTTGAAGCTCTCTATATCTAACAAGATCTCAGCTATCTGCCCCACAGGACATTGCCCTAGATATGAAAATGAAGATTATCAACAATATTATATAGATGGGAATAATATAAGGCACTATTAAACCATGCTTTGTTCTTTTGACAGTATGATATCAAAACTAGTCCATATGATTTCCAAAGTATGATAAAAAGAGAACCTATCATTCAATACTCTTGGGCAAGCAAAAAATTCATGTGTCTCCTGGTTCTTAGAGTATACTCAACATGTAATTAATCTCCTCCAGTTCAAATCACCCACTTTGTGCTAATTCTCAGGGCTTCTGTGGGAAGCAGGGCTATAAATTGTCTCTTCATCTCCTGACTGAAAAGCATGGCTATCTTAGAGCCGAGGCCACTGTAACCTAACATATTCCCTCAAAGTGCTACATAGTTTATCAGCTTTCTTATTATCCAGGGTCACTGTCTGGCAGGGTGGGGATAAAAGAAATCCCTGGAGATGCTTCTCTGAATATATAGACAGAGAAACAACAGGGCCTTGACCACCATAGTTCTGGAACCTACCCTTGGCAAGGAATGAGAAGTTGTTGACAAGCAGCTGTTAATCACAGTGGGTTTACAAAGACTCCAGCATGCAGTACAAGTACACATGTAGCCATAAAGTGTCTTTTGGAGAGTCCAGGAGAAGGGCTACTGGAGCAGTATCTTTTTAGACTAGAAATCAAGCTAAATTTCAAAATGTGTATATAAATGGTCTTATCTTTGAGGCTAAATAGGAGTAAGTAAGAAACAACACATCTTGTCAACTGGTCCAATGACTCCTTGATCTTTAAACTCAGAGAACAGAGAAAGAAGAGCAACTATAATCTCTGAAAGACAGCCTGAAAGATGATCAGTCTATGTTCCAACCATTAATATAGGCAAGAGTCAAGAGTGATAAGGGCAGAAGAGCAGAACTGCAATTCTGCCTGGATAAACCCTATTCCAGCTTTTCCAGGTAAGAGAGACAGACAGTCCAAAAAAGGGTTTAAAGCTAATGACATTCACCACTGAAAAATGAGCTCAGATGCCCCCTCCACCCATTCTCTTTCCTCTTGGATAATCATAATAGATAGTTGTTCCCTGTGGTTAAACAATTGGGAAATTACTAAAACGATCTGCAATAAGCAGACATTTATAACATTGAAATATTATAAACGAAACAAACTGACATTTCAAAGGCATTTCACTGAAGGAATCTTGCCAGTTTCAAGTTTAAAATTGTTTTGCCACAACAAACTAGAACTACAAAGACAATCTAGTTTAAAATATATGTTATCTCCTTCCAAAAGTCTCCCGTGGATGAAATATCAGTTTTGTGGCTTTCATGAGCATATTTTGAAATTAATATTTAAGTATGTAATATTTCAATGTGCTTAACCAGGGCAGTCCTCAGTAAAATGCCAGGAGAAGTAAGGTTATGAAGCGCCATATTCTAAAGATCTATCAGGAAGTCAAGATGGTTCTCTCATCACTCAGAAAGTGATCATGAGTTTTATTCTTATGACTCCATACATAATGACATCTATATTTCATTTCTACATATATTTTATATTAACTGTATTTTATTGTCTGGAGATGCTTCTCTGAATATATAGACAGAGAAACAACAGGGCCTTGACCACCATAGTTCTGGAACCTACCCTTGGCAAGGAATGAGAAGTTGTTGACAAGCAGCTGTTAATCACAGTGGGTTTACAAAGACTCCAGCATGCAGTACAAGTACACATGTAGCCATAAAGTGTCTTTTGGAGAGTCCAGGAGAAGGGCTACTGGAGCAGTATCTTTTTAGACTAGAAATCAAGCTAAATTTCAAAATGTGTATATAAATGGTCTTATCTTTGAGGCTAAATAGGAGTAAGTAAGAAACAACACATCTTGTCAACTGGTCCAATGACTCCTTGATCTTTAAACTCAGAGAACAGAGAAAGAAGAGCAACTATAATCTCTGAAAGACAGCCTGAAAGATGATCAGTCTATGTTCCAACCATTAATATAGGCAAGAGTCAAGAGTGATAAGGGCAGAAGAGCAGAACTGCAATTCTGCCTGGATAAACCCTATTCCAGCTTTTCCAGGTAAGAGAGACAGACAGTCCAAAAAGGTTAATGCTAATGACATTCACCACTGAAAAATGAGCTCAGATGCCCCCTCCACCCATTCTCTTTCCTCTTGGATAATCATAATAGATAGTTGTTCCCTGTGGTTAAACAATTGGGAAATTACTAAAACGATCTGCAATAAGCAGACATTTATAACATTGAAATATTATAAACGAAACAAACTGACATTTCAAAGGCATTTCACTGAAGGAATCTTGCCAGTTTCAAGTTTAAAATTGTTTTGCCACAACAAACTAGAACTACAAAGACAATCTAGTTTAAAATATATGTTATCTCCTTCCAAAAGTCTCCCGTGGATGAAATATCAGTTTTGTGGCTTTCATGAGCATATTTTGAAATTAATATTTAAGTATGTAATATTTCAATGTGCTTAACCAGGGCAGTCCTCAGTAAAATGCCAGGAGAAGTAAGGTTATGAAGCGCCATATTCTAAAGATCTATCAGGAAGTCAAGATGGTTCTCTCATCACTCAGAAAGTGATCATGAGTTTTATTCTTATGACTCCATACATAATGACATCTATATTTCATTTCTACATATATTTTATATTAACTGTATGTGTCTTCTTCAATTGTAGCCAATCTTAAATTTGCATTTTCAGTATCTATCCCAGTATCTAACATACTGTAGATGCTAAAGAAATGTTTCTGAATGAACAAATGCAGTTTTTTCGTGTCCTGAAACACAGTCCGAATCATCTCAAGGACTGCCACTCCTATATTAAATTTCATCTCTTTTTTATTACCAATTTCTTCCTCCTTCATGGATTAAGTTCTTGTGTCCTGAACTCTTCCAAATCCTCATTTTACCCACATACCACTCCAGCTTTTTTGCCTCCGTGTTTCCCCCAAATTTTTAGTCCCTGTCAGCACTTTGTCACCTCCCATTTATTCTTCCATCCATTCCAAACTGACTCCCCACCTTATTATTGCAAAGACATTCTTGATCTGGTCTTTAAGGGATTCCATGTTTAAAATCCAATGGATGTTTCTCTTTTTGTACTTATTCTAAATTCTCATATGATTATCACACAGCTAAGCATTCCCTCCATTATCCATATTTATTTTTCATTATTCAGTCTTCAGCCTTCTGTATCAGTATTCTTTGTCTCAATAATCTATTTCTAAATCTTAAAATATTATCCACATACTTTCCCATTTTTGTATCCCTGTTATTGTTATCCATACACTGAAGATTTACAAACATTTATCATCATATATTGATGACCCTGATTATATATATGTATATATATATATATATATATAAAACCCTAAAGTCCTTACTCATATAGCCAGTGGGTCCCACAACTTCTCTAGTTGTGTGACTTAACATATTCAAAGGAATCTTGTGATTCTCTCAACTTGGTTTCCTAACTAGTCTTTTCTTAGTAAATGATACCATCAAATCGTTCAAGCCCAAAACTATAGGATTCACTCTTCACTCTTCCCTTTTCTTGATAAATCCCATAAGATCTATAAGCAGATTGACAGTTCTACTTCCAAAGTAAACCCAAATTTACCCACTTTAGCTCATCCTCACTGCTGTCCTAGTTCAAGCCACCACTTTTACTGGAATCCTTTTCAATAATGGCCTCCAAACAGCAAAGTCTCCCTACTTCAACTGTTGTTCCTCACATACTCAATTTATTTTCCACTCAGCAGCCATTATCTTTTTTAAAGGCAAATAAAATTGCATTGTTTCCCCACTTAAACCCTCTTTCTCAAAGCATGCTGAAAAGAATTCAAATTCCTTACCAAGACTTATAAGGTCAAACGATGTTCCAGCTCTCAACTGCCTCTCCAATTTCATCTTCCACTCTTCAACTGTTCATGTTTTCTTTCTTTCCTTGAAAAGCCTGAACTTTTTTCAAGCAAAGAGCTTATGCATTGGTTCCCTTTGCATAAAATCATTCTTCACTTGGCCCTGTGTATGGCTAGTTCCATCTCATCCTTCAAGACTCACTTTAAACAGCCTCCTCAGAAAGGCTGTCCATGAGCACCCTACCTAAAGTAGCCCTCTCCAACTCCTTAGCCTAGTTATACTCTTTCATATCAAGATATTTACCACAATCTAAATTTTGGTAACTGTCTGTTTGCTCTAACTAAAATATAAAAAGGTCTTACTCAATTACTTCATTTCTGAAACCCAGAATAGTGTCTGGCAAACAATAAATATATTATTCATGTGTGAAGAATGAATGGATACATGAGAAATGGAGCAATTTAAGAATCACATACTCTTGAACATCTTACTGTTACATAACATCTCAATCACTGCTATAGATTCCCTTCATTGGTAAGAATCTACTGGCTTCCCAGGTGGTGCTAGTGGTAAAGAACCCCGCCACCAATGCAGCAGACACAGGAGACAGGAGACACAGATTTGATTCCTGGGTGGGGAAGATTCTCTGGAGGAGGAAATGGCAATCCACTACAGTATTCTTGCCTGGAGAATCCCATGGACAGAGGAGTCTGGAGGGTTACAGTCCATAGAGTCACAAATAATCGTGCACAACTAAAGCGACTTAGCATGCACACAATATAGATTCCCTTCTTTGGTAAGAATCAACCAGAAAAATATGAAACATGAATTCATTCATCAAATCCTTTTACAAAGGATTTTTTTTCTAGAGGAGGGGGCTGTTATCCTAGAACCCCTGTCTCGTCTCTATTCCTTTAAGTCAGATCTAATACTTCCACTGGATTGAAAATAAACATGAGCTACAGAAGTACAGAAGTTTCATTCTATGGCCAATTTTCCACTCTTCAACTGTTTTCCACTTAAACCCTCTTTCTCAAAGCATGCTGAAAAGAATTCAAATTCCTTACCAAGACTTATAAGGTCAAACGATGTTCCAGCTCTCAACTGCCTCTCCAATTTCATCTTCCACTCTTCAACTGTTCATGTTTTCTTTCTTTCCTTGAAAAGCCTGAACTTTTTTCAAGCAAAGAGCTTATGCATTGGTTCCTTTGCATAAAATCATTCTTCACTTGGCCCTGTGTATGGCTAGTTCCATCTCATCCTTCAAGACTCACTTTAAACAGCCTCCTCAGAAAGGCTGTCCATGAGCACCCTACCTAAAGTAGCCCTCTCCAACTCCTTAGCCTAGTTATACTCTTTCATATCAAGATATTTACCACAATCTAAATTTTGGTAACTGTCTGTTTGCTCTAACTAAAATATAAAAAGGTCTTACTCAATTACTTCATTTCTGAAACCCAGAATAGTGTCTGGCAAACAATAAATATATTATTCATGTGTGAAGAATGAATGGATACATGAGAAATGGAGCAATTTAAGAATCACATACTCTTGAACATCTTACTGTTACATAACATCTCAATCACTGCTATAGATTCCCTTCATTGGTAAGAATCTACTGGCTTCCCAGGTGGTGCTAGTGGTAAAGAACCCCGCCACCAATGCAGCAGACACAGGAGACAGGAGACACAGATTTGATTCCTGGGTGGGGAAGATTCTCTGGAGGAGGAAATGGCAATCCACTACAGTATTCTTGCCTGGAGAATCCCATGGACAGAGGAGTCTGGAGGGTTACAGTCCATAGAGTCACAAATAATCGTGCACAACTAAAGCGACTTAGCATGCACACAATATAGATTCCCTTCTTTGGTAAGAATCAACCAGAAAAATATGAAACATGAATTCATTCATCAAATCCTTTTACAAAGGATTTTTTTTCTAGAGGAGGGGGCTGTTATCCTAGAACCCCTGTCTCGTCTCTATTCCTTTAAGTCAGATCTAATACTTCCACTGGATTGAAAATAAACATGAGCTACAGAAGTACAGAAGTTTCATTCTATGGCCAATTCAGGACTTTCTCTTTATTCTGTCCATCCACTCCAAAACCCTAACTGCTTTTCCTTTTCAGAATCAGTGATCTGTGGGCTTACATGTAGACTATTTCCAAACATTCTTGAATTCTCTTCTCCAGGG
Source organism: Tragulus kanchil (assembly GCA_022376925.1). Classification (NCBI taxonomy): domain Eukaryota; kingdom Metazoa; phylum Chordata; class Mammalia; order Artiodactyla; family Tragulidae; genus Tragulus; species Tragulus kanchil. The sequence continues at coordinate 121,797,553 of JAIOJX010000030.1, read as the reverse complement.
GACCTTCCAAACCCAGGGATCGAACCTGGGTCTCCAGCATTGCAGGCAGATTTTTTACCACAGATCTGAACCACAATGGAACCCCCCAGACATTCTTGAATTATTCTGTTCCATTGGCTTTTTTCCTTTCAAACCACCTTGAGTAAGAGGCATTAAGTTATGATGACTGGTAACTCTACTTTGAGTAGGAAATTCTATAATAAGTATTGATTCAGTTTCTTCTCTCTTACCCAAAGAGGATGTTTGGCAGATGTGATAAATGGAAATGCAAGATTCCTAGTTGAATTTAAATTTCAAGTAAACAATATTTTTAAAAAATATAAATAGATCCCACATTTGCATAGAACATATTTGAGAAATACTGGTGAAAAAAAATAATTCATTGTGTCTGAAACAGAAATTTAAGTAGGTGACATAGATTTTATCTGGCAACCTTACCCATGAAAAATATGGGTTTCCTGAGATATTGGTCCAAATGAGGAGACAAGTTCTCTCTGAGTCTGAGTCCCAAACTGAGTTCATGCATAAATTCATCAAATATTTATTGAGCATATATTTTATACCCAGCATGGTCAGAATGATTAGTGGCCAGAAAAAACCAGATATGGATCAATCCAAGCTAATCAACCAGTATAGGAAAGAGACAATAAAAATTTAAATAAACAAGTAAGTTCAGTTATTATCCTGCTTCCTCAAGATTTTCCTCAGATTTTCTCTCTCACTCTCTCTCTCAGAGCACACACACAGACACACACACACAACACATCCAACAGCATATAGCACTTTTCGTTATTTATAAAATATAACATAGCTCTATTTTATTTTTCTTGTAGCTAAACAATAGCCTCCTTTCAGAAAGAAACAAGCCAGTATTGTTACCATTCTACTAGCAACGTTACAGAAAATTAAATGGTAGTGATGTTATCATATTCCTTGCAGAATTCTTTTGAGATCTTGATTTTAGATTTTAAAGCAGAGTAAAACTCACTTTTCATCTAAGTAGCAGTGAGTTTATTATGAATGGACTGTCTTAAGAAAAGAGGATCCTTTATGATACTTATCCAGACTTTCCTTATTTTTTCCTATTAATATGTTCTGCAGTTATCTATTACTTTTGATCAAAAAGTTTAGCTCCAAGCATGAATTAGTTAGCAGTAATGTGGAGTTAAATACTTATACATGTCATGGCCTGGAAAAGTCAAGGAAATGTGTTCTAAAGTTCTTTATTAACCTGATATGCTGAAGGTTAAAGAACTTTGTATGGAAAAAATATTTAATTTTTACAAAATTATATTGAAGAAGAACCAAAGATATATTGCAGGTAAAAGGTTGAGGGACTGTCCTCTTGGATACATAGACCTGAATGAAAAATCATTTATCTCAAGCTGTTCACTACCTTTGACTTCTAGTAGCAAATAAGAGAATATGAACAACCCTTGTTCTAGCAGCAAAGGCTAACACACTGAATACCAGTATATGTTGCAGGGTTCCTACTGAAGCATATTCCAATTCTTCAGTGACCTCAATGATTTCAGCTTTCTCCAGCCCCTGGCACCTGCTTCCTCTACTCTCTTACACCCTTGGAACCTTGGAGGCTAAGTCGAGATGGTCAAGCTGAACAGAACTGCTTTTAACATCACCAAGCCTTTCTCCACCAACATTCTCCAGTTCAAGCATCCTGTCCTTAGTACAAAGAGGGGAAAAGAAATGACAACACTGTGTACCATTCCAATCACTAAAGCCCATATTTATGTACTTCAGTTTCGAAAGTCTGAATATCACAAAGTCTCAATTCAATCAGCCCCATGTAGACTATATTAAAAAATCCTACTAAAGAGCTGCAAGTTTTCATCAGTGCTTAGACCAAGCCTGGGGTCATTCCAAGTTACTGGTGAAAAGTTTAAATAATAAATTGTTATTAAAATTGAGTTTCACTACTTTTCTCACGTGTAAAACTTTCCCCAAAAAAAAAATTTCCTTATTTCTATTAAATATGTTTTCTTCTTGCAGAATTCTTTTGAGATCTTGATTTTAGATTTTAAAGCAGAGTAAAACTCACTTTTCATCTAAGTAGCAGTGAGTTTATTATGAATGGACTGTCTTAAGAAAAGAGGATCCTTTATGATACTTATCCAGACTTTCCTTATTTTTTCCTATTAATATGTTCTGCAGTTATCTATTACTTTTGATCAAAAAGTTTAGCTCCAAGCATGAATTAGTTAGCAGTAATGTGGAGTTAAATACTTATACATGTCATGGCCTGGAAAAGTCAAGGAAATGTGTTCTAAAGTTCTTTATTAACCTGATATGCTGAAGGTTAAAGAACTTTGTATGGAAAAAATATTTAATTTTTACAAAATTATATTGAAGAAGAACCAAAGATATATTGCAGGTAAAAGGTTGAGGGACTGTCCTCTTGGATACATAGACCTGAATAAAAAATCATTTATCTCAAGCTGTTCACTACCTTTGACTTCTAGTAGCAAATAAGAGAATATGAACAACCCTTGTTCTAGCAGCAAAGGCTAACACACTGAATACCAGTATATGTTGCAGGGTTCCTACTGAAGCATATTCCAATTCTTCAGTGACCTCAATGATTTCAGCTTTCTCCAGCCCCTGGCACCTGCTTCCTCTACTCTCTTACACCCTTGGAACCTTGGAGGCTAAGTCGAGATGGTCAAGCTGAACAGAACTGCTTTTAACATCACCAAGCCTTTCTCCACCAACATTCTCCAGTTCAAGCATCCTGTCCTTAGTACAAAGAGGGGAAAAGAAATGACAACACTGTGTACCATTCCAATCACTAAAGCCCATATTTATGTACTTCAGTTTCGAAAGTCTGAATATCACAAAGTCTCAATTCAATCAGCCCCATGTAGACTATATTAAAAAATCCTACTAAAGAGCTGCAAGTTTTCATCAGTGCTTAGACCAAGCCTGGGGTCATTCCAAGTTACTGGTGAAAAGTTTAAATAATAAATTGTTATTAAAATTGAGTTTCACTACTTTTCTACATGTTCAATATTTGAAATTAGGTTAACTCAATCCTACCTTGTAGACACCTTACTACAAAAAATGTAATTAACATTTATTATATTAATTTAACAAAATATATTCAGTGGCCACTATATTTTGGGTATTGTGAGGCACTGAGGACTCCCTTGTGGCTCAGATGGTAAAGAACTGCTTGCACTGTGAGAGACCCAGTTTCCATCCCTGGGTCAGGAAGATTCCCTAGAAAAGGGCATGGCTATCCACTCCAGTATTCTTGCCTGGAGAATTCCATAGACACAGGAGGCTGGCAGGCTACTGTCCATGGGATCACAAAAAGTCTGACACGACTGAGTGACCAATGCACACACAGACACATGCACACAAAAAAAGGCAGTTAAGGACTCTACTATAAAAAAATGTGGCTACGCATCTAACGTTACACATAAATGATGCTTTCAGAATATTTGATATCCCTAGAAAATATTATACATTTTTTAAAATACTTGAAGAGATTCAAACACTAATGATTAGGGCAATTTTTATTCTTTTATCTCTAGATGAATAGGAAAGATATGTGTAATCAAGTTATTTATACTCTGATGAGAGACAAAAACATACACATTTACAAAGGCAGTAAACCTGGACAGCAGGGGCATGGAACACCATAAATCATTCAGCATATAACTAGTCAGGGTTCTATTAAGCATAGAATTGCTGTGGTTTGAATGTTTGTGTCCTCTCAAAATTCATGTTAAATCCTAAAGCTCTCTGTGATAGTATTTAAAGGCAGGAGCTTTGCAATGTTAGATTGTATGGTGGAGCCCTCAAGAATGGATTTACTGTCTTTAAAAAAGAGGAACCAGAGAGATCCCTGAGCCCTGTATGTCATATGAGTATAATAAAATGAAGTCTGAGACCCTGAAGAGGACCCTTACCCCTCATCCTGGCACATTTATCTCAGACTTCCAGCCTCCAAAACAGTGAAAAATAAATTCCTGTTGTTTTTAAGCCATCCAGTTTATGGTATTTTTGTTAAAGTGACTCAAATGGATCAAGTCAAAGTTCTACATAGACGACAGCCATCCTCCACTGTCCTGCACTGCCCTGATTATTATATATAAATGTTATTATTCACTACTTTTCTACATGTTCAATATTTGAAATTAGGTTAACTCAATCCTACCTTGTAGACACCTTACTACAAAAAATGTAATTAACATTTATTATATTAATTTAACAAAATATATTCAGTGGCCACTATATTTTGGGTATTGTGAGGCACTGAGGACTCCCTTGTGGCTCAGATGGTAAAGAACTGCTTGCACTGTGAGAGACCCAGTTTCCATCCCTGGGTCAGGAAGATTCCCTAGAAAAGGGCATGGCTATCCACTCCAGTATTCTTGCCTGGAGAATTCCATAGACACAGGAGGCTGGCAGGCTACTGTCCATGGGATCACAAAAAGTCTGACACGACTGAGTGACCAATGCACACACAGACACATGCACACAAAAAGAGGCAGTTAAGGACTCTACTATAAAAAAATGTGGCTACGCATCTAACGTTACACATAAATGATGCTTTCAGAATATTTGATATCCCTAGAAAATATTATACATTTTTTAAAATACTTGAAGAGATTCAAACACTAATGATTAGGGCAATTTTTATTCTTTTATCTCTAGATGAATAGGAAAGATATGTGTAATCAAGTTATTTATACTCTGATGAGAGACAAAAACATACACATTTACAAAGGCAGTAAACCTGGACAGCAGGGGCATGGAACACCATAAATCATTCAGCATATAACTAGTCAGGGTTCTATTAAGCATAGAATTGCTGTGGTTTGAATGTTTGTGTCCTCTCAAAATTCATGTTAAATCCTAAAGCTCTCTGTGATAGTATTTAAAGGCAGGAGCTTTGCAATGTTAGATTGTATGGTGGAGCCCTCAAGAATGGATTTACTGTCTTTAAAAAAGAGGAACCAGAGAGATCCCTGAGCCCTGTATGTCATATGAGTATAATAAAATGAAGTCTGAGACCCTGAAGAGGACCCTTACCCCTCATCCTGGCACATTTATCTCAGACTTCCAGCCTCCAAAACAGTGAAAAATAAATTCCTGTTGTTTTTAAGCCATCCAGTTTATGGTATTTTTGTTAAAGTGACTCAAATGGATCAAGTCAAAGTTCTACATAGACGACAGCCACCTCCTCCACTGTCCTGCACTGCCCTCCACAAAACTACACAGAATTGTGCGCAAACATTTAAATAGTCATTTAGAGTTTACTATTGAAATTGCACATGTGAACCAAATGATAAAGTTCCTGTCTTCTGTTGCTTCTACTCTAGTACATCCTCAGTAGCATCCAGCAGAAACTATACATTTATTTTAATAAGTATTAGAATACCATCTACCCAAACAATATAAATGCCTTCTTCTCAGGCCTGGTGCAGTGGCTTCCACATCTTTGGTGCTTAGTACATGTTTCTTGGGAAAGACTGAGAGCAGGAGGAGAAGGGGGTGACAGAGGATGATACTATTCTTTAGCATTACCAACTTAATGAACATGAGTTTGTACAAACTCTGTGAGATGGTGAAGGACAGGAAAGCCTCATGCACTGCAGTCCATGGGATCACAAACAGTTGGACGCGACTTAGTGACTGAACAACCAAAAACAACATGTTCCTTGAATAAATTATCTCAAGTGAGCATAAAGACAGTCCTGTTAGATAACTGTATTATCAAATATCACTTCAAAACAGAAGATTTAACTCTAAAATGAAGCCTTAAAGAGGCTGAGTGACTTGTGCAAGGTTACGCACTTAGTACAGGAGTTAGCTTACAGTTTTGTTGAAAAGACAAAAGGCAGTATTGAAGTAAAGAAGCTCTGTAAACTCAAGAGCTACTGTGTTGACCTAAAAGGCACTCACAAAAATTAGTGGCAGCAGCTTTCAGTGTTCACAGTTCTCACTCATTTTTCAAACAAACCTGAAAGATATTACCCTGGATTTCCACCACACTGACTACTTCTGACACTTTTAATATTAGACACTACTTCAATGAACTATTTTTCAAACCATAACTATTATTTAAGTATACACAAATGTTCATCTTTGGGAGAATGACTGGATTCCTGTAGTAAGTAAATTCTTTCTATAAAAGTTTATGATTCATCAGGAAATTTGAGGGTGTACTATATATTCAATTAATGTTGACAGTCACCAAGGTCAAGATGCATTAATGCTTTCCTCAGTCTGACTAAGCTTTAGACAAGCTTGTTCTTAACTCTAGGCTTCAGATCTCTTTTTTCTTAGAACAGTTCCTTTAAAAAACTCTTGTAATTTGTCAATTCTTTCTCTGCCTCTTTGAAATGTATATCATTTTAAAAGCCTCTTGACATTTATAACATAGGCACATTTTTTCCAGGAACTTGGGAATCTCTTTTAAATGTAATCATCAAAGGAGATAGCACCCTCTTTCCCAGTTTTTATGAAAAGGTAGAAGTCTAACTCTAGAAGGCACATTGTTCCAAGATACAAAATTGCCTCCTATCATAAATATATGAGATGTAAACTTTTCCCTTGGATAAAGCTCATTAGAAGACACAGAGAGTCCTTTCTTTATCCCTAATGTCCTCTGGTACTTTTTCACGAGCTCACTCTAGTCCATAAAAAACTCTTCTCCCTATGTTGCTAGGGAGTTCAGATTTATTTTGGCACCTCTCTCCTACTGCAATAGTAGTGAATAAAGTCTTCCTTGTTTCTATACTTTTGCCAAGTGCAATTTCACTCTGACACCACATTTTTAGAAATTGTTATGATATATAGGGATGTCACATACAAAAACAAAACACAAAAGAGTGCACTTCATTTACCATAAAGATACAAAGCATGGGACAAAATACAAATTCAAGTGGCAAACTCTAGTTTATAAATTATTGGTTAAGATGTTTCTGACATTTAATAAATTTAGTTTTCCCATTCAAAGGGACATTTTCATAGGCAAGAAACAAACATGGATGTTCCTTATGTGAAAGTCACTAATCTAAATGTTATTTGCAGAAATCTGAGTAACTTAAAAATACATTTCATGACATTTTTTCACAGAACTAGACCAAAGAATAACACAGTTCATATGGAAACACAAAAGACCTCGAATAGCCAAAGTAATCCTGAGAAAGAAAAACGGAGCTGGAGGGATCAGCCTCCCTAACTTCAGACTCTACTACAAAGCAACAGTCATCAAGACAGTATGGTACTGGCACAAAAACAGAACTATAGACCAATGGAACAAGATCGAGAACCCAGAGATAAACCCACGCACCTATGGGTACCTTATTTTTGACAAAGGAGGCGAAACTATAAAATGGGACAAAGACAGCCTCTTCAACAAGTGGTGCTGGGAGAATTGGACAGCTACATGTGAAAAAATGAAATTGGAACATTCCCTGACACCATACACTAAGATCAACTCAAAATGGATTAAAGACCTAAATGGAAGACCAGAAACCATCAAACTCTTAGAGGAGAATATAGGCAAAACCCTCAAGGACACCAATCAAAGCAAGATCTTCTCTGACCCACCTACTATAATAGTGCAAATGAAAAGAAAAGTCAACACGTGGGACCTCATGAAACTTAAAAGCTTTTGTACAGCAAAAGAAATCACAAAAAAGCTGAACAGACAGGGCACAGAATGGGAGAAAATCATAGCAAATGAAACAACAGATAAAGAATTAGTCTCCAAAATCTACAAGCAACTCAGACAACTCAGCACAGGGAAAACGAACAACCCAATCAAAAAATGGGAAAAAGATCTAAAGAGACGCCTCCCCAAAGAGGACATACAGATGGCCCAAAAGCACATGAAACGATGCTCAACCTCGCTTATTATTAGAGAAATGAAATTAAAACTACAATGAGATACCACCTCACACCCGTCAGAATGGCCATCTTCAAAAAATTTGCAGACAATAAATGCTGGAGAGGGTGCGGAGAAAAGGGAACACTCCTGCATTGCTGGTGGGAATGTAAATTGATACAGCCTCTATGGAAGACAGTATGGAGATTTCTTAAAAAAATTAAAAATAGAGCACCCTATGACCCAGCAATCCCACTATTAGGCTTATATCCTGATGAAATCAAATCTGAAAGAAGCACCTGTACCCCAGTGTTCATTGCAGCTCTCTATACAATAGCCAAAACATGGAAGCAACCTAGATGTCCATCGACGAATGAATGGATCCAGAAGCTCTGGTACATATATACAATGGAATACTACTCAGCTGTTAAAAGAAATGCAGAAGACTCAGTCCTAATGAAGTGGCTGGCTCTAGAACTTATCATAAAAAGTGAAGTAAGTCAAAAAGAGAAAGACAAATACAGTATACTAACACACATATATGGAATCTAGTAGGACAGTCTTGATATCACATGCAGGGAACTCATGGAAAAACTGACAGAGCATAGACATAGGGACATCGTGGTGAAGAAATAGGGAGGGGGAAGCATGGAGGAAGTAACAAGGAAACCTATAGTGTTATGTGTGGAAAAGATAGCTAGTGTCATAGTGCTAAGGGAATAGGAGTGCTTACAATGGCTTGGGGCGAAGGTCTGGAGGGGTGGGATGGGGGGATCTGGGTGGGTGGGGACCATGGATATGCATATGACTGATCTGGGAACATACATGTCTGTGAACAACAAAACTCTGTAAAACCTTTAAAATAAAGAATAAAAAAAAAAAAAAAAAAGAAAATCTGGGACGCCCAGACAAAAAAAAAAAAATACATTTCAGTTCAGAAGCATTATCAGGAGTTGATAATCAACCAATTTTACAAAAGGAACCTATACTTGGGAGTTCAGGAGTTTAGCATGATCAATAGTAGATACTCACTGTCCTCCCAATGTAATGCCCTACCATTTTCCTTTTCTACTAGGAAATTAAAAAGCAGTAGAAAGACATCAAGTTACTTGTAAGAAAATGTAAATGAGAAGAAAAAATCAAGAAGATTGAATACAACAGGCAACAGAGCATACAGAAGATAAAGTAAGAGGAAAATCAATCTGAATGTCTGAAACCAAGATGCAAATTAACATACCCAAACTTGAAAAATATCCCTGTAAATTAGACAATTTGAATGTGGAGATGAACTCAAACAAAAGCTAAAGATACTCATTGTAAATAGGCCCTGTTCTCATTGCTTAGAATAGCAAGAATCAATTTTAAATGATAATTCATCAATATGAAACTTCTGAAGACAGACCAAAACATTAAATTAGAATCTAATTTCTCATAAACTGGGATGATAGCACATGGCTGAGATATCTATATCTGAGAGAGAAAAAAATAGTCAACTAGGAGTGTCGACTTAAGTGTCGGGAAGTTATGGAACACTCAAAACTGCTCTCTAATGAACTAAAAGAAATAATCTTTCCTAAAGAATGAAATCTTAATTGTTTAGCCCAAACCAACCAGTCCATTTTGACTAAGGATTGGAAAACTCAGACACACCAGGAAATAGCTTGACAAAAGGAATCATTTCACAGGAATCAATTTTATATTAATAAATATTACTTGACCTTAAGAGAATTCCCAATTGAATGTAATAGCTATAAATCATAATCATCTTTATTAAAATATTAAAATTATTATTTCAGTTACTTTTATAACAGAAGTTGTGACTGCTGAGGAATAAAATTAAGAACCAAAATAGGAAACATATTCAATCTATTAATTTCCCATGTGATTTATATAGCATGGCATAGTTCAGAAAAATATAATGAAGTTCAATTATACAGCTAATTTGGTTCAATGTTTATCAAATTAATTATATGAAACCAAAAGTGGCAATAGTCTAAAATAATTTTTAAATCACAGAACTATTTATTCAACAGGTATTAGATTGGATCTTAAATCTCCCTATATAAATCTCATTTACTATGTCAAATTATTTTAAAGAATTTACGACCCAGAAATTGCAACATGTATTTCTAATCAATTCTAAACACCAATGAAGTCTCCCAAAGACTGACTAACTCAGCAAATAAACAGAATCAAACAAAATAACATTACAGGCATTGTCATTAAGGTATTCATCGATATACTCTCCAACACATGATTTAAATTCAGTGCAAGTTCTGTACCAGAAACAAAAGCATATTTGTTTTTCGCTGTTTCCTTTCCTTTTTCCTTCAATATTTAGTATCTCATTCACGTTTTCTCTTTTCCTAGTAGCTTTTAGTGTACACCCAGAAGTTATTAGACTGATATTTGTGCATGCAAGCTCAGTCACTGAGTCGTGTCTTTTTGCAACCATATGGACTGTAGCCCACCAGGCTCCTCTGTCCGCTGGAATTTCCAGGCAAGAAGACTGGAGTAGGTTGCTATTTCTTTGTCCAGGGGATTTTCCAATCCAGCAATCGAACCCGTGTCTCCATGTCTCCTGCACTGGCAGGCGAATTCTTTACCACTGAGCCACCTGGGAAGACCATACAGATACTTGTTGCTCTCTTCATTCAACCACTAACTTTTCTACTTAAAGTCCAATAAAAAATTCACAGTGGTGGCTTCCCTGGTGGTCCAGTGGGTAAAGAGTCCGCCTTGCAGCACAAGGGGCGCTGGTTCGATCCATGACTCGGGAAGATCCTACGTGCCACAGAGTGGTTGGACCGGTGTGTCCAATTACTGAGCCAGTGCTCTGGAGCACACGTGCCCAGAGCCAGTGCTCTGCAACCAGGTCACTGTAATGGGAGGCCCACATAGTCCAAATAATTAAAGACAGATGAAGATAAATAAATAAATAACCAATAAAAAAAGAGAGACCAAATTTTTTTAAAAAAATAGCTAAAAATATTCACAGTAAAACATGAACACTGCATATTAGAAATTGTATTTCTTAATCGAGGAAAATAAACAAAATTATCTTTTCCTTTAGGAATACTGTTTCCAGAATAAAGTTTAATTTTTTGAAGAAGCAGAAAACAAAGTCCATGATTTTTCACTTATACTTACATTGCTATCTAGCTCCAGTTAAAATCAAATACAGTGATTCAATTGAAATCAACACATCATATAAGTAATCAGTACATGTACTCTGTCATTAAATCTTCAGGCTCACTATTTGTGATTTTTATAAAGTGTTGACCTACATAATGCCATACTTTCTTTATCTTTATATAATTTTCTTCTAAGTTCATCTGTCTTTGTTATTTATGAGATGGAAAAAAATCTTTAAAAACTGCTAAGTTAACACTTTGAGAACTTAGAGGCTTTGTTTTCTGTACCATACATAAACAGTATAATTTGAATGTGCTTCTAAACACTTCTCAGAAGGATTGAAACCAATGTACTAGAATATTGAAGAGAATGTGTATGCTCCACAGAAAGAAGGGACAGAAAAGGGAAACACACAGAGATAGTAAGAGAGGGGCTTCCCTGGTGGTCCAGTGGGTAAGGACACTGCCTTGCAATACAAGGGGCACTGGTTCGATCCCTGGCCTGGGAAGATCCCACGTGCTGCGGAGTGGCTGGACCGATGTGTCCAATTACTGAGCCAGAGCTCTGGAGCACATATGCCCAGAGCCGGCGCTCTGCAACAACAGAGGCCACCATGATGGGAGGCCCACATAGGCTAAAGAACAAAGGTGGATGAAAATAGACAGATGAAGGACCAATAGAAGTGGCCTGCCCTACCCTCCTTCAAAAAAAAAAAAAGAATGTAAGAGAGGAAGAGAAAAGAAAGTCAAAAAGATAGTGAAACATTATGTAGGCCTGATAGAAACTCCCCACTGATCTCACAAGTGTTTAATAAGGCTTCCAAACTCAAGAGATATTCAAAGTGCATGAATATTTTCAGTAAATGGTGAGGCATCAGATTTTCACATATAGGTTAACATTGGGCAATATGGTAAAAACAACTGAAGATAACAGGAATGAAAGACTATTGAGACAATAAGGAAATTCAGAGAATGCTTGATGTTCAAGATTGTGGCATAAGCCTTCAAGATGATCCTCCCTAACTGTCAAGAGTCTAGGAAGTCCAAGCTGGAAACCAAGTAAGGCACAATGCTTGGGAGGAGGGAGATTTTTAAAGGAGTGCCAAATTGATGGGCTTTTTGCAACTTCTTATTTATTCTTAGATTCTAACACAATTGCTTATTAATTATGCTTCTTCTAATTGCATTGTTTTTCCATGTTTTTGCTAGATTTAGAATTTTCTTTCCTTTTGAGATTTATGCAAATTATACTTGTTGGAGTCTTGATTATTTTTGAGCTGAATTTCCTTTTAAAAATTCTCTCATATTGGTAACTAACTATGATAGCTAGGGCCACCATGACAAAATATCAATACCATGGATTGGTGGCTTAAAAAACTGGACCTTACTTTCTTACAGTACTGAAGACTAAATATCCCAGATCAAGGTGCCAGGAAGACTGGTTTCTTCTGTTGCCTCATTCCTGGGCTTGCAATATGGGGGCCTTCTCACTGTACCCTCACATGATCACCTCTGAGTTTATGTCATAATTCCCTCTTATAAAGACATTAATTATTTTGGATTAGGGTGCATACTAATGACTCCATGGTACCTTAACTATATCTTTTAAAGACAGTATAAATACAGTCATATTCTGAGGTATACAGATTTAGGCTTCAACACACGAATTTTGGGGAGATACAATTCAGTCTGTAATAGTAATATTACCATATTTTCTTTGAAATTACGTGATCTAATTTGTCAGAATCTTCTGTATCATATCTAAATGAACCTTCTCTTTATAATGTATTATATTCCTTTACCATCATAGATGGAAACAATTTTTTTATCAAAAATTTTATATCTATAAACAGACACACCTACACACATAGGTCAGAAATCTCAATACAGGCAGGTTTGTGTGCAGATCATTCTAGAATAGAATCTTTACCCTCCACATACTGAATTGTATCTGTGGATGCATGTATGTGTGTGACTTTATGTGCTAATGTGTTAGTCTTATTTATTCACAGTATCTTAATTAGGATTAGAAGGGATTCATTCTTAGTACTACCATAGAAGTTGCATATTTTAATAAAGTGAATTGCACATGGAATTGTCTATTAGGCAACTATCTAATGATCCATGTAAACATCTATTTGGAATTGGAAATTTGAGTCAGAAGCCTCAGATGGTAAGCCATGGTTAAGGAAGTAGCTGCAAATTGAATGGGCTTTTTGCAACTTCTTATTTATTCTTAGATTCTAACACAATTGCTTATTAATTATGCTTCTTCTAATTGCATTGTTTTTCCATGTTTTTGCTAGATTTAGAATTTTCTTTCCTTTTGAGATTTATGCAAATTATACTTGTTGGAGTCTTGATTATTTTTGAGCTGAATTTCCTTTTAAAAATTCTCTCATATTGGTAACTAACTATGATAGCTAGGGCCACCATGACAAAATATCAATACCATGGATTGGTGGCTTAAAAAACTGGACCTTACTTTCTTACAGTACTGAAGACTAAATATCCCAGATCAAGGTGCCAGGAAGACTGGTTTCTTCTGTTGCCTCATTCCTGGGCTTGCAATATGGGGGCCTTCTCACTGTACCCTCACATGATCACCTCTGAGTTTATGTCATAATTCCCTCTTATAAAGACATTAATTATTTTGGATTAGGGTGCATACTAATGACTCCATGGTACCTTAACTATATCTTTTAAAGACAGTATAAATACAGTCATATTCTGAGGTATACAGATTTAGGCTTCAACACACGAATTTTGGGGAGATACAATTCAGTCTGTAATAGTAATATTACCATATTTTCTTTGAAATTACGTGATCTAATTTGTCAGAATCTTCTGTATCATATCTAAATGAACCTTCTCTTTATAATGTATTATATTCCTTTACCATCATAGATGGAAACAATTTTTTTATCAAAAATTTTATATCTATAAACAGACACACCTACACACATAGGTCAGAAATCTCAATACAGGCAGGTTTGTGTGCAGATCATTCTAGAATAGAATCTTTACCCTCCACATACTGAATTGTATCTGTGGATGCATGTATGTGTGTGACTTTATGTGCTAATGTGTTAGTCTTATTTATTCACAGTATCTTAATTAGGATTAGAAGGGATTCATTCTTAGTACTACCATAGAAGTTGCATATTTTAATAAAGTGAATTGCACATGGAATTGTCTATTAGGCAACTATCTAATGATCCATGTAAACATCTATTTGGAATTGGAAATTTGAGTCAGAAGCCTCAGATGGTAAGCCATGGTTAAGGATGAAGAACAAAGAAGCAGAAAACAGTATAAATTTTTGGAGCATAAGGAGCCCAGTGACAGGCATGAAAGTAAAATTTAAGTCTTTCAACACTCTATGACAAGCATTTTCTATTAGATGTTGATATCTTAGATGTTAGTCATAGAAATACCACTACTTCTTTTCTTTCTGTGTCTTTTTGTTTTTATTGTAGTAATTTACTTTACAATGTTGTGTTAGTTTCTGCCATATAATGAAGTGAACCAATCATACATACATAAATATATATATATGTCCAATCTTTTTTACATTTCCTTCCAGTATTCAGAGCACTGAATAGAGGTCCCTGTTCTATGCAGTGGGTTCTTATTAATTATCTTATTAATTATTAATTATCTATTTAATATATAGTAGTGTGTATATGTTCAGGCCAGTCTCCAAATTTACCCCACTCTGCCTTGTACACTGTCCTTGGCAATGGTTTGTTTTCTACATCTGAGACTGTTTCTTCTTTGCAAATAACATCATCTGAATCACTTTTCTAGATTCCACATATAAGTGATATAATACAATATTTGTCTTCCTCTTTCTGACTTCACTCTGTATGACAATTTCTAGGTTCATTCATGTCACTGCAGATGGCTATTTCATTCCTTTTTATACTAATATCCACTATATATATGCACCATTTCTTCTTTATCCATTCCTCTGTCAATGGACACTTACATTGCTTCCATATCTTGACTACTGTAAACAGTGCTGCAATAAACATTGGGGTGCATATATTCTTCTGAATTATGATTTTCTCGGAATCTATGCACAGGAGTGGGGTTGCTGTATTGTGTGGAGCTTTACTTTTGGTATTTTAAGGAACCTCCATACTATTCTCCATGGACTTCCCTGGTAGTTATCAGTAAAGAATTTGCCTGCAATGCGGGAGACCCAGATTCGATTCCTGGTTTGGGAAGATCATCTGGAGCAGGAAATAGCAACCCACACCATTATTCTTGCCTAGAGAATTCTATGGTCAGTAAAGCCTAACAGGCTACAGTCCATGGGGTTGCAAAGAGTCAGATATGACTGACTAACACACATACACATACTGCTCTTCATAGTGGCTGTACCAATTTACATTCCCACCAACAGTGTAGGAGGATTCCATTCTCTCCACATCCTCTCCAGCATTTATTCTTTGTAGATTTTTTTGTTGTTGTTATGATGGCCATTCTTATAAGTGTGAGGTGATTATCTCACTGTAGTTTTGATTTGCCTTTCTCTAATAATTAGTGATGTTGAGCATCTTTTCATTTGTTTTAAGGCCATCTGTATGTCTTCTTTGGAGAAACGTCTATTTAGGTCTTCCGCCCATTTTGGGGGATGGGGGATGGGTGTTGTTAGTTTTCTTCAGCTACATTATTTTTTTATATATTTTGGAGATAAATACCTTGTCAGTTACTTCATTTGCAAATATTTTCTCACATTCTGAGGGTTGTCTTTTCATTTTTTTATGATTTCCTTTGCTGTGCAAAAGCTTTTATGTTTAATTAGGACCCATTTGCTTATCCTTGTTGTTTTCATTACTTAGGCAATAAATTGAAAAAGTTCTTGCTATGATTTATGTCAAAGAGTGTTCTGCTTATGCTTTCCTCTAAGAGTTTATTTTTGTATATGGTGCTAGAGAGTATTATAATTTTATTCTTTTACATACAGCTGTCCAATTTTCCCACCACGACTTATTTAAGAGACTGTCTTTTCGCCATTGTATTTTCTTGCCTCCTTTGTCATGGATTAGCTCTCCATAGATGTGTGGGTTTATCTCTGGACTTTCCTGTTTCACTGATCCACATTTCTGTTTATGTGCCAGTACCATACTGTTTTAATTACTATAGCTTTTTAATATAGTCTGAAGTCAGGAAACTTCATTCCTCCAGCTCTGTTGTTCTTTCTCAAGATTTCTTTGGTTATCCATGGTCTTTTGTGCTTCCAAGTTGTAAATTTTATTATTTTAATTTTGGAAAACTGGCCATTCGATTGGGACTGCATTGAATCTATATGACTACTTTTGGTATTGACATCACTTTTACAATATCGATTCTACCTCAAGAACATGGTATGTCTCTCCATCTATATGTGTCATCTATGATTCCTCTCATCAGTATTTTATATATTTTTGAATATAGGTCTTTTGCCTCCCTAGGTAGGTTGTTTCCACACTTAGAGAAGAATTAACACCTACTCTTTTGAAACTCATCCAAAAATTTTCAGAGGAAGGAATACTCCCAGGCTCATTCTATAAGGCCACCATCACCATCATACCAAATCCAGACAAAAATATCACAGAAAAAAAGAAAAGTACTGATGAGCATAGATGCAAAAAACTCAAAACAATACTAGCAAACTGAATCCAACAACACATTAAAAGGCTTACACACCTGATCAAGTGAATTTATCTCAGAGATGAAAGGATTCTTCAATATATACAAATTAATCAATGTGATTAATAAACTGAAGAATAAAAACCATATGATCATCTCAATAAGTGAAACTGTTAGTTGCTTAGTCATGTCCAACTCTTTGCAAATCCATGGACTGTAGCCCACTAGGCTCCTCTGTCCATGGAATTCTCCAAGCAAGAATACTGGAGTGGGTAGCCATCCCCTTTTTCCAAGGAATCTTCCTGACTCAGGGATTAAACCTGGGTCTCCTGCATTGCAGGCAAACCCTTTACTGCCTGAGCCACCAGAGAAGTAGATGCAGAAAAAGCTTTTGACAAAGTTAAATACCCATTTATGATAAAAACTCTCCAGAAAGTGAGCTTAGAGGGAAGCCCCTCCAACATAATGAAGGCTATATACAACAAACCTACAGCTAACATCATACTCATTGGTGAAAAGCTGAATGCATTTCCTCTAAAATCAAAAATAAGACAAGGATATTCACTCTTGCTACTTTCTTTCAACATGGTTTTGGAAGTCCTAGCCACAGATATCAGGGAAGAAAAATAAATAAAAGGAATTTAAATTGGAAGAGAAGTAAAAATATCACTTTTTGCAGATAGCATGATACTATACATAGACAACTCTATAAAGACGTTACCAGAAAACTACTAGAGCTCAATGAATTTCACAAAATTGAAGGATACAAAATATAGAGCAATCTCTTGCATTCCCATACAATAACAATGAAAAATCAAAAAGATTCCCAAAACAGTCCCATTTACCATCGCATCAAATATAAATGTCACTACTTCTTGAAATTTTATAGCTCCCTCTAAAATATGGTTTCCACCAAACTTTGGAGATTTTATGAAAACTAATTGTAGAAAATGGCACAAAGTACTGTGAGCTTCTAAGAAAAGCATAAAGTAAAACCAAGTAAATGTCATTATTTTCATTATTATGCATTACACATGTCAGATTGCTTCAGAAAGGTCACTCAGGGGACTGAAAAAGCTAGTATTGGAGTGAGAAATATATTGAATTGATTAATATTTAAAAGGGCATATAAGAATCATTGCCCCACAGGAATTTACCTTTTATTAATCAAATTACTAAATATAAGTATTAAAGCCATATTTCATGCATATCAGCAAATATAGAATTCCCAGATAACAAATAAAGACTAAATTTGCCTTCTGGCATATTCAGATTTGTCTGCACGTAAAACGCTCCACAGCCAGAATATAAAGTATTTACAGCTCTAGGGTTTCCAATAACTTCTTAAGTAATTTCATAAGTTACCGTATGAATAACTATTAGTAGTGATATGATACAGGATTAAACTAAATCTGAAGATTTGATAAGTATAGAAAGCTTCTTAGTAAGTCTCTTTCTGTTCTCAAAAAATGTAAACTGTTCAAGCCAGGAATCTAACCTTTAGCAAAACAAAAATGAGAATTTCAAGTGTTTTCCACATTCTGTCAGTGCTACCCAATTTGCATAGTCATCAGAGACATAAACTATGTAAAAGTATCTGTATATTAATTTCAGTGAGGCATTTTGATACCCAAAAGAATTGGGATGAATCAGGATTCAAAAATGTTTGCCTGTCCACTGCATACAAAAGGTCAGCCAATTCAAATGTAGCTGTAAATTCAAATATCAGAATTATTGTGCATCTGGACATAGCTAGATTATTATGTGCCAACAAAAATGTCAATTTGTTATAAAGACTTCTAATTATTACTCATCTCTTAGGAAATGTGTTCATTTCTATTCATTTCACACCCATATATAGCTTACTCTGTAAAGACTATCAAAAATAAACAAAAAATAAAAGTTTATTGCTAACAGACCTGTTTTACAAGAGATACTAAAGGAAGTTCCCCAGGAATAAAGCAAGTAACCCAAAGTACTACTTCTTAAATTTGCTCCTCTAAAATATGGTTTCCACCAAACTTTGGAGATTTTATGAAAACTAATTGTAGAAAATGGCACAAAGTACTGTGAGCTTCTAAGAAAAGCATAAAGTAAAACCAAGTAAATGTCATTATTTTCATTATTATGCATTACACATGTCAGATTGCTTCAGAAAGGTCACTCAGGGGACTGAAAAAGCTAGTATTGGAGTGAGAAATATATTGAATTGATTAATATTTAAAAGGGCATATAAGAATCATTGCCCCACAGGAATTTACCTTTTATTAATCAAATTACTAAATATAAGTATTAAAGCCATATTTCATGCATATCAGCAAATATAGAATTCCCAGATAACAAATAAAGACTAAATTTGCCTTCTGGCATATTCAGATTTGTCTGCACGTAAAACGCTCCACAGCCAGAATATAAAGTATTTACAGCTCTAGGGTTTCCAATAACTTCTTAAGTAATTTCATAAGTTACCGTATGAATAACTATTAGTAGTGATATGATACAGGATTAAACTAAATCTGAAGATTTGATAAGTATAGAAAGCTTCTTAGTAAGTCTCTTTCTGTTCTCAAAAAATGTAAACTGTTCAAGCCAGGAATCTAACCTTTAGCAAAACAAAAATGAGAATTTCAAGTGTTTTCCACATTCTGTCAGTGCTACCCAATTTGCATAGTCATCAGAGACATAAACTATGTAAAAGTATCTGTATATTAATTTCAGTGAGGCATTTTGATACCCAAAAGAATTGGGATGAATCAGGATTCAAAAATGTTTGCCTGTCCACTGCATACAAAAGGTCAGCCAATTCAAATGTAGCTGTAAATTCAAATATCAGAATTATTGTGCATCTGGACATAGCTAGATTATTATGTGCCAACAAAAATGTCAATTTGTTATAAAGACTTCTAATTATTACTCATCTCTTAGGAAATGTGTTCATTTCTATTCATTTCACACCCATATATAGCTTACTCTGTAAAGACTATCAAAAATAAACAAAAAATAAAAGTTTATTGCTAACAGACCTGTTTTACAAGAGATACTAAAGGAAGTTCCCCAGGAATAAAGCAAGTAAGCCCAGATAGTAATCTGAATCCATAAGAATAGGAAGTACTAGTAAAGGCAATTATGTAATTACATTTTTTTAAAAGATTTATTTATTTATTTATTTCCTGGGGGGGTGGGGAGGGAGGGGAGCAGGCGGGCTACTTCTATTGGTCTTTCATTTGTCTATTTTCATCCATCTTTGTTTTTTGGCCTCCCATCGCGGTGGCCTCTGTTGTCGCAGAGCACCAGCTCTGGGCACACGCACTCCAGAGCTCTGGCTTGGCAATTGGACACATGGGTCCAGCTGCTCTGCTGCACGTGGGATCTTCCCAAGCCAGGGATCGAACCAGCGCCCCTTGCAGTGCAAGGCAGTGTCCTTATCCACTGGACCACCAGGGAAGCCCCTGTAATTACATTTTTAAAAAAGACTTTAAATACAGTTTTATCCTTTCTCATAACTTATTTATAAAGCAATTTAATAAAATAATATGTATATGACATACTGTTGGCCTTATGTAGAAATGGAATATAATTTAACACATTTGCCAATAATACCTTAAAGATCATGAATAAGAACAAAATCATTTTTGCTAAGAAATATCTGTGAATGGTAAAATGGTAATTACAACATTTGTAACATTGATACATATAATATACTTCCCTAGTGGCTCAGTGATAAGGGATCCACCTACCAATGAAGAAGACAGGTTCAATTCCTGGGTCTGGAAGATCCTCTAGAGAAGGAAGTGTCAATCCATTCTAGTATTCTTGCCAGGGAAGTCCCATAGACAGGGGAGTCTGGTGGGCTACAGTCCACATGGTTAATACGAGTTGTATGTGACTGAGTGACTAAACAACAACAATATCTGAAGATGATTTTGACAAGGTTAAATGTGTATTATTAGCCCTGGAGTACTACTAAAGAGTG
The DNA here is from genome assembly GCA_022376925.1 of Tragulus kanchil. Taxonomy (NCBI): domain Eukaryota; kingdom Metazoa; phylum Chordata; class Mammalia; order Artiodactyla; family Tragulidae; genus Tragulus; species Tragulus kanchil. The sequence goes on along the minus strand of JAIOJX010000030.1, from coordinate 121,776,945 downwards.
CAAAACTCATTAAAATTGTTAAAATGTTAAATAGAAATGATTTACTGTTTCACTAAATAGAAAGGATTTAGTTTCAACAAAAATAAAGAAGCAAAAAATGCAAGATGTGAAAAAATACAACAGTAGATATAAATACAACCATAGCAATAACATTAAATGTGAATAAATTAAACAACTCAACCAAAAGGCAGAGACTGTTAGACTAAATTTTTTTCTAAAATTCACATATTGGAACATTCATGCCCAGTGTGATGGTCTTAAAGGTGAGACTTTTGAAAGGTTTTCAAATCATGAATCGTATTAGTATTCTTAGTAATTAGTGCATAGAGACCTCATAGGAATCCCTAGTCACTTCCACATGTAAGAACACAGCAAAAAGTGCTAGCTATGAACCAGGAAACAAGGTCCTCACTTGACCATACTTGTATTGTAATTTCAAACTTCCGGTCTTCAGAACTGTGAGAAATACATTTCAGTTGTGTATGAACTACCCAGTTTGCGGTGTTTTGTTATAGTAGCTTGAACATAACACAGTACCACATTTGCAGAAAACACTATATGCATAGAATGCATCACCTTGCTCTAAGAATATATGAAGTTAATAATGCTTTTGAAGAAAACAATTCTTTTCTCACACAGGGGAACAGTTAATAAGCAAACCAGCAACTTATGATTTATTTGAATAAATGATTCTATCATGGATGCTGTTTTAAACAAGTTTTTGGCTTTCATCCTACAAAGGTGGTATCTGAATTTCACCAGATATAAAAAGGTTATAGAGGAGTTGCTTTACACTGTTCATATTAAGACCAAAGTTACTACCTGTCCAATATACAAACTATAACCATAGAAAGATGTTTGTTGAGCCAAAGACATGACTTTACTCATAATATTACAGAATAATGGCCACTGATATGATATTATAGGACTTTTTTATTATAAAGTATGGCTCCTTAATGCTAATGAACAACCATAGGTAATAAATAACAGGCATAACTAATAAGGACCTCCAAGGTAGCAAACATGGTTTAAAAAAAATGCAGGAGACCTAACAGATCCAGATTTGATCCCTGGGTCAGGAAGATGCCCTGGATGAGTGCATGGCAACCCAGTCCAGTATTCTTGCCTGGGGAATCCCATGGACAGAGGAGCCTGGTGGGCTACAGAGCATAAGGTTGTAAAGAGTCAGACACAACTGAAGCAACTTAGCATGCACGCACAGCTAATGGGTAAGATTTTCATTTGCCAAGAACGATATCACTTTTTTAAAAATCTCATTGAATATGTGCATTCATTTTAACGTTCAAAGTGTTTTTGCATGTGACATTTCAATTGATCCTCACAGTGAGGATAAATAAAATCTAGGACAAAGCAAGAGAATATATCCCTTTACCAATAATATTTTCATTTTTATGGTGTAACATGGCTAAAATCATTCTGTCATGCATTTGATGAAGAAAATAATGGTTTCATTCTGATATTCAAGAGGGTCATCAGATCACATGCTCAACATTAAGCTAGTATAGATTTATGCCTGACCTAGGCTATTACAAATGTATGAATATTTTTTTAAAAAAGCAATTTCTATTCACAGTTAATCAAAGGAGTTATTTCTTTAAGATAGTATCCTAGCAACTTCAGACAGAAGAGGAAGTCTTGCTGATGTTAGAAACAGATTTGTTTATCACATGTCCAGATCTAACTTCTGAGTGTGCTTCAAAGTGTTGCTTTGATCAAGCAACTATCAAAACTTTTCCTGTTTTGGAACTAACAAGGTTGTAAAAATCATTTTACAATTTCTGAATCTGAGATGCCTATTGAGAGAAAACAGTGATTGTCCTTTATTACACATAGGTTTCTTTAAGTACTATGTTAATGAGAATGTAACTCTGAAATAAATGCAAGTTACCAACAGACAAATATTTGACAAAATTTTTCAAAAATTTGGGCTGACAACTAAATAATTAGTTTTCCAACCTTCCTTAAAACACACCCTACCTGGTATATTGTCCAACCACTATTTCAGTCAGTGACAGATGAAAATAGTGTGAGCCACTAATATTATGTTAAAGCCTAAGAAAGCCCCTCTTCTTTGCTTCCAAACTCTACTGTGATTTAAAGACAGAAGTTTAAATAACAATACTAACCCCAGCTAAGAAGCAGATAACAGGTCAATCCATTCAAGATATTTCACAACTTTGTGTCTCTATTAAACGTCTCTCAGAGATGTGGCCATGACTCTACATTTTAATGCAAAAACGTAAGGTCCTTATTTATTGATCAGATTAATCCAGAAGAAGGAGCAGGAAATCCAAAAACCAAATCCAAATTTGGAAATAATGATAGTTCAGGAAATTATCTAACCTAAACAATCAAATGGAAACTGACTCAAGTAAGACATTGAATCAGGCCTTAAGGAGAATACATAAATGATAAACAAGATGTGCAGAGAAAATCTATTTCTTCAGGTATTATAATTAAAGATGCTATAAAATATGATATTTGAAAATAAATAAGTGGATGTGTTTCACTTCTTAAATCTGTAATTCATAATTAATTATTAACAATGAAGAAAAATACAAGCCTCTAATGCTTAAATTTCACTCCTATAAATATCACTGCCTGAATTTGGTAAACATTTTTTAAAAAAGTCTTAAAACTACTAAACATTGCTTAATTGCTTACCCTCCCCATCACTTCTTATGAATCAATCACCATTAAGAAAGTAGGTTAGGACAGGAACAATGCCGAACATAATGGATACTGGAAATAATAACATTAAGAAGCAAAATGTGGCAAAAAATCAATAAATCAGGAAAGAAATCCTCTACAAGTAGCTGATATGCAGGGTCAATAATAGCATCTCACCTCTAGTAAGTTTTAGGCATTGTGATAAATTCTTAACATACATTAGCTCAAGTAACTTTCACAACAAACCTAGAAGGTAGAAATTATTATGCCCAATTTGTAGTTGAAAAAAAATGAGGCTGAAAAAGGTTTTGCAACTTACTCAGAGTTTTTCAAAAAGTGACAGAGTTGGAATTCAAATCAGGTCTCTACGCTCCTGAGCCTGTGACAGGCATGATGTTACCCAGTCTTTCATCAATCCCAGCAAGTTTGGTCTTATCCTTAGACAATGTGACATGCATAAAAACAATATTATGTTAAAAAAAGCCCTCTTCTTTGCTTCCAAACTCTACTGTGATTTAAAGACAGAAGTTTAAATAACAATACTAACCCCAGCTAAGAAGCAGATAACAGGTCAATCCATTCAAGATATTTCACAACTTTGTGTCTCTATTAAACGTCTCTCAGAGATGTGGCCATGACTCTACATTTTAATGCAAAAACGTAAGGTCCTTATTTATTGATCAGATTAATCCAGAAGAAGGAGCAGGAAATCCAAAAACCAAATCCAAATTTGGAAATAATGATAGTTCAGGAAATTATCTAACCTAAACAATCAAATGGAAACTGACTCAAGTAAGACATTGAATCAGGCCTTAAGGAGAATACATAAATGATAAACAAGATGTGCAGAGAAAATCTATTTCTTCAGGTATTATAATTAAAGATGCTATAAAATATGATATTTGAAAATAAATAAGTGGATGTGTTTCACTTCTTAAATCTGTAATTCATAATTAATTATTAACAATGAAGAAAAATACAAGCCTCTAATGCTTAAATTTCACTCCTATAAATATCACTGCCTGAATTTGGTAAACATTTTTTAAAAAAGTCTTAAAACTACTAAACATTGCTTAATTGCTTACCCTCCCCATCACTTCTTATGAATCAATCACCATTAAGAAAGTAGGTTAGGACAGGAACAATGCCGAACATAATGGATACTGGAAATAATAACATTAAGAAGCAAAATGTGGCAAAAAATCAATAAATCAGGAAAGAAATCCTCTACAAGTAGCTGATATGCAGGGTCAATAATAGCATCTCACCTCTAGTAAGTTTTAGGCATTGTGATAAATTCTTAACATACATTAGCTCAAGTAACTTTCACAACAAACCTAGAAGGTAGAAATTATTATGCCCAATTTGTAGTTGAAAAAAAATGAGGCTGAAAAAGGTTTTGCAACTTACTCAGAGTTTTTCAAAAAGTGACAGAGTTGGAATTCAAATCAGGTCTCTACGCTCCTGAGCCTGTGACAGGCATGATGTTACCCAGTCTTTCATCAATCCCAGCAAGTTTGGTCTTATCCTTAGACAATGTGACATGCATACAACAATGCTTTACCTTCTCATGAGCCACTTTTTTGCAACAGCAATTTTAGTTTGTGTATTCATCAGGTAAAATTAGATTTTTATGCATAGAACAGAATATCCTATCCCAATATAACAATGACTTAAGCAACACAGAGTGAAAACACTAGCCTAAAACTCAACATTCAGAAAGTAAGATCATGACATCAGGTCCCATGACTTCATACAAATAGATGGGCAAACAATGTAAACAGTGACAGACTTTATTTTCTAGGGCTCCAAAATCATTGTGGGTGGTCACTGCAGTCATGAAATTAAAAGACACTTATTCCTTGAAAGAAAAGCTACAACAAATCTAGATAGCACATTCAAAAGCTGAGACACCACTTTGCTGACAAAAGTTCATCTAGTTAAAGCTATGGTTATCCAATAGTCATGTATGGATGTGAGAGTTGGACCATGAGGAAGGCTGAGTGCTAAAGAATTAATGTCTTTGAATTGTGATGTTGGAGAAGACTCTTGAGAGTCCCTTGGACTGGAAGAGGATCAAGCCAGTCAATCCTAAAGGAAATCAATCCTGAAATATTCACTGGAAGGACTGATGCGGAAGCTGAAGCTCCAAAACCTTGGCCACCTGATGCAAAGAGATGACTTGTTGGAAAAGACCCTGATGCTGGGGCAAATAGAAGGCAAAAGGAGAAGGGGATGACACAGGACAAAATGGTTGGATGGCATCACTGACTCAATGGACATGAGTTTCAGTAAGCTCCAGGAGATGGTGAAGGACAGGGAAGCCTGGTGTGCTGCAGGTCATGTGGTCTCAAAGAGTCAGACAGGACTGAGTGACTGAACGGAACTGAACTGAAGCAAGATAGATGTTTATTTTTCCTTATAACAGGAAAACTTAAGATGTAGAGTCCAGACCTAATAAGGTAATTCAACAGGTATTTGAAATCCAAGTTCAGCCTGTCTTTTATACACATTAATCTTTAGAGGTAGCTTCCATTGACAACATTGCCTCATGATCCAAGATAGCTGCTTAAGTGTTCACCATTTAGTTTGAGACAGGAAGAAGGAAGAGGAGAGAAGTGAAAGGGCACATCCTCCCAAAAGCAGTGCTATTATAAAAAAGAAAACAATTCCCATCAATCTTGCACTCAGGTCTTACTGGCTACCTTTCTGATGTTTAAAAATGTAAAGATTTGGGGTTTATTCATCAGGTAAAATTAGATTTTTATGCATAGAACAGAATATCCTATCCCAATATAACAATGACTTAAGCAACACAGAGTGAAAACACTAGCCTAAAACTCAACATTCAGAAAGTAAGATCATGACATCAGGTCCCATGACTTCATACAAATAGATGGGCAAACAATGTAAACAGTGACAGACTTTATTTTCTAGGGCTCCAAAATCATTGTGGGTGGTCACTGCAGTCATGAAATTAAAAGACACTTATTCCTTGAAAGAAAAGCTACAACAAATCTAGATAGCACATTCAAAAGCTGAGACACCACTTTGCTGACAAAAGTTCATCTAGTTAAAGCTATGGTTATCCAATAGTCATGTATGGATGTGAGAGTTGGACCATGAGGAAGGCTGAGTGCTAAAGAATTAATGTCTTTGAATTGTGATGTTGAGAAGACTCTTGAGAGTCCCTTGGACTGGAAGAGGATCAAGCCAGTCAATCCTAAAGGAAATCAATCCTGAAATATTCACTGGAAGGACTGATGCGGAAGCTGAAGCTCCAAAACCTTGGCCACCTGATGCAAAGAGATGACTTGTTGGAAAAGACCCTGATGCTGGGGCAAATAGAAGGCAAAAGGAGAAGGGGATGACACAGGACAAAATGGTTGGATGGCATCACTGACTCAATGGACATGAGTTTCAGTAAGCTCCAGGAGATGGTGAAGGACAGGGAAGCCTGGTGTGCTGCAGGTCATGTGGTCTCAAAGAGTCAGACAGGACTGAGTGACTGAACGGAACTGAACTGAAGCAAGATAGATGTTTATTTTTCCTTATAACAGGAAAACTTAAGATGTAGAGTCCAGACCTAATAAGGTAATTCAACAGGTATTTGAAATCCAAGTTCAGCCTGTCTTTTATACACATTAATCTTTAGAGGTAGCTTCCATTGACAACATTGCCTCATGATCCAAGATAGCTGCTTAAGTGTTCACCATTTAGTTTGAGACAGGAAGAAGGAAGAGGAGAGAAAGTGAAAGGGGCACATCCTCCCAAATGAGTCCATGTGCTATTATAAAAAAAGAAAAAATCAACTTCTAGAAACACCAATACTACATCTTGCACTCAGGTCTTACTGGCTACCCATAATTCTAAGGATGTTTAAAAATGTAGTCCTTCAATTGGGCAGGCTTCTGTTAGCAAATTAGGATGGGGTAACAGATCTTATACCAACATGTAGCAGTTTCTACCCTGAGAGTGAGAAACAATCACCACTTGGGCTTTTAAATATCTTCTTAAGAAACTGTTTCCAACCCAAAGCTACTAAATAAAACTTGGCATCTGGTAGAAGGAACAATGCTGACTCCCTTGGAAACACATAAAAGTATGCAAATCTCATTATCAGGAGTGTATTGCTGATATAATAAACAAAACAAACTTTCTAATAATTTGTAATAACTCCAAGTTTGCTAATTCAATATGAAATACAAATGTGACCTATGTAATAAAGGACTAACAATAAAAATCCTAAGCTACTAGGTAATACACATCTAATTTATTCTGCTTCATTTGGGTCAGTTCCCTGGAAGAATTTCATGAACTTATAGCAAATTCTGATCTGATGACCACGTGCATAATTAAGATTCCTGATCTCTTGCCCAATGTTTTCTTTATCAACATATGTTATCTCTGATGCAGCATCCTCTGCTCCACTTCTATTAGCACATAATCTTCTATGAGAATATAATCTCAAAGTATATTTATTCTAGTTTGTAATCAAATATCCTTGCTTCTCTGCCACTTTAATGAGAGAAAATCACACAGTACCTACCTCTGCTTCCTCTCCCAAAATCTTGATACATCCTCTTCACTTTCTTTTAAGTAGCTATACATGTGTTTGTCTTCCCTCATATACACTCCTATGAACAATTATCATATATAATAAAATGTATAGGAAACATTCAATGTGGCTTCATAGTATAGAAAGAGAGCTTATTTGGTAGAAATGATCAGACATTTCCATTGTGGATAAGACCATCTCAAGGGAGAGACCATAAGCACCACAAATGGTCAAGCAAAGGCTAGATACTAACTAGCAAGAAATACTAAAAAGTGAATTATTGTATTGAGTAGAGGTCAACTGATTCCCTAACATCCTTTCCCACTAAACTATTTTGTAAAACATTTTAAAATAAACTGAGTTGCACTACAGCCCTCCAAATGTTAGCTAATGAAACCTCATATTTTCTTGGATATTAGCGGAGCTCATGAAATTACACTGAACCCTCTTTGGGAGTCCCTGTGCAAAATATTTAATACTAATTAGACAGCAAATTTCAGATCTAGCATTGACATAGGGAGGAGAAGCAAAGAGGATTATTAAATTGAGGTAATAATTACACTGATTTTTATTGCTTTGGGAAGAACTTAAAACTTAATCAGCTCTTCAAGTGTTTCATTATTTACATTGCTAACAAAGGATTAAGTATTGAGAGAAAATGCCAAGAGCTCTAAAGAAAGCTAAGTGAAAAATCTACCTATCTATTATCACCATTAACAATTACTATTTGTTAAGTAATATTAGAACAAGGTAAAGTTCTATGAAAATATACTAATAATTTGATTGTTCAAAACTACTGAGAAAATTAATATAATAAAATACGCCAAGGTGAAACTTTTTCATTTTCACATAAAAATAATTTAAAATTTTTGCTTTTAAGATTAATTTAATTTTTTTACAATTTTAGTAATGTCATTAAATAGGTATGCTTATCCTGAAACTGGGCTCTTAAATTTTAATAATTTCACTTCTATTGAACCAGGCATATAGAGAAATAATGTCAAAAACCCATTTTGAATTAATAGTTCACAAAGTTGTGATTGTTTTAGTTGCTAAGTCATGTTTTACACCTCTGTGATCCAATGGATTGCAGCCTACCAGGTTCCTCTATCCATGGGATTCTCCAGGCAAGAATACAAGAGTGGGTTGCCATTTCATTCTCCAGAGGATCTTTCTAACCCAGGGATCCAACCTGTGTCTCCTGCATTGGTAGGCAGATTTGTTACCATTGAGCCAACAAGCAAGCCCCATTCCACAAAGTACAAAGCAGTACTTGAATGGAGAAGAGATATGGGGGCCAGTGTGTGTGCTATATCATATAATTCACATTTTTTGTATTTATTTATTTATTTATATTGGCTATTCTGGGTTTTCACTGTTTCCACAAGCTCTTCTCTAGTTGCAGGGAGTGGGGGACACTCTCTAGTTGAGGTGAGCAGGTTTCTTGTTGTGGTGACTTCTCTTGTTGTAGAACTCAGGCTCTAGGGCTCATGGGCTTCACTAGTTGTGGTCCATGGGCTCAATAGTTGTGGCTCTAAGGCTCTAGCCACAGGCTCAATAGTTGTGGCTCATGGCTACGTTGCTCCACAGCATGTGGGATCTTCCTGGATCGGGGATCGAACCCATGTCTCCTGCACTGGCAGGCGAACTCTTTGCCACTGAGCTACTAGGGAAGCCCCCATACATTTCGCTTTTGAGCTCCCTGTCAATACTGTATCACTTTAAAAAGAAATGAGGAATTTTCCCACAAAATAGACTATATTTTCATGGAGCAAGACAGAAGAGTTAAGTCTAAGGAAAACATAGCTATGGCCTAGAATGCTTGAAGACCCTCTTGAAAAAGACAACAACTGAATTTATACTGAATTTAATTTATGAAGAGAGTTATAGGAACATGAGGCACAGGATGCTGACTCAATTTCATCTTCAGATTGGAAAATAGCAATATAAACATAGTTATTAAGAGAAAAATAGCTTGCTCATATTATTGCAAAATCTTTACCATAATACATCAGTTTGTTGTACATCTCTGCACTGATGTTTTGAGAGAAGTGTGTTGCAATTATATATGCAATAAACCAAACCAGTAAAAACTCATAGCCTAGGCTTGTAGATTCTGTATGATGTAAGGACAACACTGAATGTGGGAAGAACATTAAATTCAGGAATGGACCTTGGTATAACCTGACAGTACATGAAATTATCAAGGTGGTTAATGTCTCAAAACCTCAGTAAACTGATAAGGAAAATTAAGATTTTCAGTCTTTTCTTAGTGATATAGCTAGAGTGATTTTTTTTTTTAAATTAGATATAGGAATTCCTCAGTTGTCCAGTGGTTAGAGGACTTCCCAGGTACTCAGTGGTAAAGAACCTACCTGAGCTGCAAGAGATACAGGAGATGTAGTTTTGATCAGGAAGATCCCTTGAAGGAGCAAATCAGAAGCCACTCCAGCATTCCTGCCTGGGAAATCTCATGGACAGAGGAGCTTGGAATCCAGGAGAGATTTAATGATAATGTAGGCTAAAATAGCAACAGAGTTAATAATAAGAAGTCAAATTCTGAATATATTTTGAAACTATGTTAGCCCTTCCTTCTAAATGTAATGAATATCTTTTTCTCTTGAGTTATAATTCAGATGCACTGTTGAATCTGAGCATTATAAAATTTCTAAAAATAATTTGTAGCAGACAAAAGAGAAGTTTGAAACACCCAAGTTGGTTTTTCTGATACTATAACTAGTGGATTTTTGCTGCCTACACAAGTTGCAAGGCAAACTTTGATCCTTGTGGTAGCTTCCAGAGAAAGTATTACTCTTTGTTCAGATTACATAACCCTTCCAAAATCTTACAGACAAAAAAAAGTCACCTAGTATTGACATGGAAGAATTCCAAACTATGTTTACACTGAGAAGCCAATTGTGCCTAGGAGGAAACATGATTGACACAGATTTCCAAATATAAATCATTCTGGTTCTTTTGTTCAATTAATGATTATAGTGCATTCATTCCGGAAAACATGCTAGTAGAGAAAGACAGTAATAGTTGGTGCCTTAACACATAAACAGAGCCCATGAGGCAATTTATTATCTGTGAATTCACTAATGTGAAAATTTTAAATGTGCTCATCGTGTTGGATAGGAGCTCAGTTATCATGAATAATGGGATAATACATATTGTTATCATTAGTGTAATACAAGATAATACGCTGTAGCTTCTTATAATAACATCACCTCCCCTTTTCATAACTCTTCTCATTCATGGCTCTTAGATGGTTTTACAAACATTCATTAAGACTTATATCACCTCTGTGAGACTGGGAACTGCCACAGTCACCATCCTGATGGGAGACTAGAGATTAAGCCATGTTATTAGAAGCAGTACAAGGGTGAAAGCTCATAACATTTCAAACCAGAATTTTTAAACAATGAAACAAATTCCCACTCCATTACCCTTTCGATCCCTGGTCCCAAACCTAGATATTTTGTAGCACATATTTATATCTTTGTGGAAATTGTGCACACAGATTGCAAAAGTTTTCAAATTAAAGTGTACTTAGTTTGCCTATCTTCATCTTAATACTGCCAAAGACTAAATTCTTTTAGTAGGTCATCTTCATTGATATACAGAGTTTAATGATAATGTAGGCTAAAATAGCAACAGAGTTAATAATAAGAAGTCAAATTCTGAATATATTTTGAAACTATGTTAGCCCTTCCTTCTAAATGTAATGAATATCTTTTTCTCTTGAGTTATAATTCAGATGCACTGTTGAATCTGAGCATTATAAAATTTCTAAAAATAATTTGTAGCAGACAAAAGAGAAGTTTGAAACACCCAAGTTGGTTTTTCTGATACTATAACTAGTGGATTTTTGCTGCCTACACAAGTTGCAAGGCAAACTTTGATCCTTGTGGTAGCTTCCAGAGAAAGTATTACTCTTTGTTCAGATTACATAACCCTTCCAAAATCTTACAGACAAAAAAAAGTCACCTAGTATTGACATGGAAGAATTCCAAACTATGTTTACACTGAGAAGCCAATTGTGCCTAGGAGGAAACATGATTGACACAGATTTCCAAATATAAATCATTCTGGTTCTTTTGTTCAATTAATGATTATAGTGCATTCATTCCGGAAAACATGCTAGTAGAGAAAGACAGTAATAGTTGGTGCCTTAACACATAAACAGAGCCCATGAGGCAATTTATTATCTGTGAATTCACTAATGTGAAAATTTTAAATGTGCTCATCGTGTTGGATAGGAGCTCAGTTATCATGAATAATGGGATAATACATATTGTTATCATTAGTGTAATACAAGATAATACGCTGTAGCTTCTTATAATAACATCACCTCCCCTTTTCATAACTCTTCTCATTCATGGCTCTTAGATGGTTTTACAAACATTCATTAAGACTTATATCACCTCTGTGAGACTGGGAACTGCCACAGTCACCATCCTGATGGGAGACTAGAGATTAAGCCATGTTATTAGAAGCAGTACAAGGGTGAAAGCTCATAACATTTCAAACCAGAATTTTTAAACAATGAAACAAATTCCCACTCCATTACCCTTTCGATCCCTGGTCCCAAACCTAGATATTTTGTAGCACATATTTATATCTTTGTGGAAATTGTGCACACAGATTGCAAAAGTTTTCAAATTAAAGTGTACTTAGTTTGCCTATCTTCATCTTAATACTGCCAAAGACTAAATTCTTTTAGTAGGTCATCTTCATTGATATAATACATTATATTATCTTTCACAGCCATTGAGAGAAGGCAATCAGGCTATGTTATTCCCAGCCACAAGGAGTGAGTGCCTCGCAATTTAGTAACAGGGTCTGGAATCGAACTTCTTATCCTCTAACTTTTCATCCGATTTGCTCTAGTGAGCCATGCTACATTGCACTAAAACAGAGCATGCCAAGAATGTGAATTTTCTTTAGAAGGTCAGCTTTGTTGGAAGACTGCTGCTCTTTTCCTCACCATTAAAAACAGTAAGTAAAAATGAAAAAGTCATATTCTGAAAAGTCATCTTTATTGTGTCTTCCACATTCTAAAATAAAACTGAGAAAGTTTTCAGTGTTGTAATTGGAGCTACCTATTTCCTCACAGATTATCTTCTCTTTAATTCAGTGTCCTGTTGAAACACCTAAAAGCATTTACTCTCATTTCCTTTATCTTTTTTTTATTAATTCCAAAGGATCTACATTCATTTGAATATCCTTTTAATTGTCTATAAATATTAGCATGATCATATGGTTTTACTATGCATGGCTTTACACCATCAATTATCATTTCAAAAAGGGTCTCTATATAAGTGCAAAAAAACTATTTGACCTCAAGGCTTTTTTTCTCATCTAGCCTAAGCCCTTTAAGCAATTCTGCACAAGCAGCAGAAAGCAATAAATGATAAAAACTTTACCTTTTAACTACACTTTCTCTATATGGACAAGGATGAAATTACCTCTTTTATTTACTAAGATAGATGGAACTCACATTTCAAAGACAATGTGGAGCAAATACTATCCTATCCATGTTCAATACTAAATTACTGTCGACAGCTGGGGGCTTCTAAACATGCCACCAAACACAGCATGATCTTTATATAAAGGAAACATTAGTACTTTCTGGCTCATAATGTTGGTATTATGTTTACCTTTTTAGCAAAAGCACCCTACTTGGAAGAAATACAATTCAATTAAACGTAGATTGCTAGTTTCTATATTACAGCATCCTAGATACTAATTTTTCAGGACTATGTGAGATAAAAGGACAAAACTTTACTTATTGCTTTGAAATATTTTTGAAAAGTAAAGTGAGATCTTCCACTAGAATTTTTAACAAGCTATTGAATAGCCCATGACTAACTGAATAAAAAAGAGAAGATATATGCAGTACTTTTCAACATTCACTTTAAAATAAACACTATATGATATACATAAGCCACTTTTTAAAGAGATTACATACTTTATACAGGGTCTATATTATTTAATATTTTGTGTTATCATTCAACTTCAACATCTCTTTGGAAAGAGAATAAAATTTAAAGATATAGTAGAAAAGTATTATCTGTTTTGTAATAAAGTTGTTCTATTGTTTTTCATTATAATTTAAAGCTTTTAAGTCATAAAGGCAAAGAGCTTTTTTGTAATTGGAGCTACCTATTTCCTCACAGATTATCTTCTCTTTAATTCAGTGTCCTGTTGAAACACCTAAAAGCATTTACTCTCATTTCCTTTATCTTTTTTTTATTAATTCCAAAGGATCTACATTCATTTGAATATCCTTTTAATTGTCTATAAATATTAGCATGATCATATGGTTTTACTATGCATGGCTTTACACCATCAATTATCATTTCAAAAAGGGTCTCTATATAAGTGCAAAAAAACTATTTGACCTCAAGGCTTTTTTTCTCATCTAGCCTAAGCCCTTTAAGCAATTCTGCACAAGCAGCAGAAAGCAATAAATGATAAAAACTTTACCTTTTAACTACACTTTCTCTATATGGACAAGGATGAAATTACCTCTTTTATTTACTAAGATAGATGGAACTCACATTTCAAAGACAATGTGGAGCAAATACTATCCTATCCATGTTCAATACTAAATTACTGTCGACAGCTGGGGGCTTCTAAACATGCCACCAAACACAGCATGATCTTTATATAAAGGAAACATTAGTACTTTCTGGCTCATAATGTTGGTATTATGTTTCCCTTTTTTAGCAAAAGCACCCTACTTGGAAGAAATACAATTCAATTAAACGTAGATTGCTAGTTTCTATATTACAGCATCCTAGATACTAATTTTTCAGGACTATGTGAGATAAAAGGACAAAACTTTACTTATTGCTTTGAAATATTTTTGAAAAGTAAAGTGAGATCTTCCACTAGAATTTTTAACAAGCTATTGAATAGCCCATGACTAACTGAATAAAAAAGAGAAGATATATGCAGTACTTTTCAACATTCACTTTAAAATAAACACTATATGATATACATAAGCCACTTTTTAAAGAGATTACATACTTTATACAGGGTCTATATTATTTAATATTTTTGTGTTATCATTCAACTTCAACATCTCTTTGGAAAGAGAATAAAATTTAAAGATATAGTAGAAAAGTATTATCTGTTTTGTAATAAAGTTGTTCTATTGTTTTTTCATTATAATTTGGCAAAATTGTTATTTAAATTTCTTTAAAAGTCATAAAGGCAAAGAGCTTGATTTATTATTTAAATAAGTTATTGTTGCCTTTTGTTTAAAGAGTACTTATCTCACCTGAAAAAATTAATACATTAAGAATATACTAAGTTCTGATGACCAATTCTGGCACATGTGAAAATGCAGGTTCATTATTACTGTACTAAAGGAATCATCAATACTCCACAGGCAGAATATTCTTTGCAGTAAAATTCATGAGCTAGATCTTGATTGAGGTACCATTTTAACACTACAGAGCATGGAAGAAATTGTTTTACATGTATAAATTGAGAACAAGTATAAATAACTTGTCTTCTTGTTAACAAGAATATCCAGTATGATTCTTGTTGCTCTAAATGCTTCTAGTAACACTGCTTTCCAAACAGCTTACCACCAAAATCTATCCCAACAAAATTAAACAAATTGATTCAAACTGGCAATGAAATCATTTAATATTGTCTATCCTAATTTTGAAGAGTCTCTGCCCTAGTCAACTGGAGTACTTTGATTTTTCTTTTTTAAGATTTATTTATTTATTTATTTTGGGGCAGGGGTCGGGTTGGGGAGGGAGGGGAGCAGGCGGGCCACGTCTATTGGTCTTTCATTTGTCTGTTTTCATCCGTCTTTGTTCCTTGGCTCCTGTGGGCCTCCCATCGTGGTGGCATCTGTCGTTGCTGAGCGACGGCTCTGGGCACACGCGCTCCAGAACTCCGGCTCGGAATTTTTCAGACTATGAATAAAAGACAATATATGCAAAGAAAAAGAGATCTTCCACTAGAATTTTTAACAAGCTATTGAATAGCCCATGACTAACTGAATAAAAAAGAGAAGATATATGCAGTACTTTTCAACATTCACTTTAAAATAAACACTATATGATATACATAAGCCACTTTTTAAAGAGATTACATACTTTATACAGGGTCTATATTATTTAATATTTTTGTGTTATCATTCAACTTCAACATCTCTTTGGAAAGAGAATAAAATTTAAAGATATAGTAGAAAAGTATTATCTGTTTTGTAATAAAGTTGTTCTATTGTTTTTTCATTATAATTTGGCAAAATTGTTATTTAAATTTCTTTAAAAGTCATAAAGGCAAAGAGCTTGATTTATTATTTAAATAAGTTATTGTTGCCTTTTGTTTAAAGAGTACTTATCTCACCTGAAAAAATTAATACATTAAGAATATACTAAGTTCTGATGACCAATTCTGGCACATGTGAAAATGCAGGTTCATTATTACTGTACTAAAGGAATCATCAATACTCCACAGGCAGAATATTCTTTGCAGTAAAATTCATGAGCTAGATCTTGATTGAGGTACCATTTTAACACTACAGAGCATGGAAGAAATTGTTTTACATGTATAAATTGAGAACAAGTATAAATAACTTGTCTTCTTGTTAACAAGAATATCCAGTATGATTCTTGTTGCTCTAAATGCTTCTAGTAACACTGCTTTCCAAACAGCTTACCACCAAAATCTATCCCAACAAAATTAAACAAATTGATTCAAACTGGCAATGAAATCATTTAATATTGTCTATCCTAATTTTGAAGAGTCTCTGCCCTAGTCAACTGGAGTACTTTGATTTTTCTTTTTTAAGATTTATTTATTTATTTATTTTGGGGCAGGGGTCGGGTTGGGGAGGGAGGGGAGCAGGCGGGCCACGTCTATTGGTCTTTCATTTGTCTGTTTTCATCCGTCTTTGTTCCTTGGCTCCTGTGGGCCTCCCATCGTGGTGGCATCTGTCGTTGCTGAGCGACGGCTCTGGGCACACGCGCTCCAGAACTCCGGCTCGGTAATTGGACACAAAGGTCCAGCCGCTCCGCGGCACATGGGATCTTCCCAGACCAGGGATCAAACCGGCGCCCCTTGCACTGCAAGGCAGTGTCCTTACCCACTGGACCACCAGGGGAAGCCCCTTTGATTTTGATACAATAGGCTGCTACTTAATTGTTCATCCCTACAATAATTAGACACAGCTGATATTTGCTTCTCTTGGCCATTTCTAATCCATTTACATCCTCAGTATGAGACTTGTTTTGAGTATTTCCTATCCCAGTGGACTATTCATCCATCCCATTTGTTACATGCATACTCAATCAATTAGCTGTATCACACTCTTTTCCATCCCACAGACTAGCCCACAGAGAAGCCTGGCGGGATTTTCCACACAAAAATACTGTAGTGGGTTGCCATTCTTCCTCCAGGGGTTCTTCCTGACCCAGGGATGGAACTGGCATCTCCTGCACTAGGTGGTGGGTTCCTCACCACTGAGTCACCTGAGAGGCCCATCCTCAAGGTACCAGGATATAAAGTACACAGAGATGGCTTAAGACAGAATTGTACTTTAACTGAGAGTTATATTTGGTAAGTAAAAAAACCCTAACCACTGACTATCAAAATGTTTAACTTACGAGAAGGCTGTGCCAATCTATACTGAATTTATGTAACAAGTTCTATAGCTCATTTCTGCAAAATCCAATGAGATAAAAGAATACTGTAAGTGCTTTTGTAAATTTTTTCAAATGTGTACCTCAATATACCCATCCATAGAACAGAAGCCTTATTTATATATTGAGGCTTATGTAATAATAAAGTAGGCAATTAATAGAGTATTCTACTTGTTTTAGACTTTCATCTCTCCTTATTTGTCACCTTTAAGATGAAAATAGTAATTAACAAGCTTTATCCTCCCTAGAGGAAATGTTGAGAGCTCAACTCACTTTTAAAACATCAGTTATCTATCATTTATAAGGTTTACTCATCTGATATATGATATTTGTTTTTGGTTCACTTCACATACTAGATCGTATCATGATAAAAGAATTGAGGGTGCTTCCATATTTCATAAAGTAACAGAACTCACAGTCCTAAAACTGTCTATTTAACCCTGTGAGACCAAACACAAGATTTACATTTCCTTCAAACAGTCCTCTAGAGCCTCACCCTTTGTGTAACACAATTTTAAATGAAATCAGTTGGCTTTTTAAGGTATATGCTCTAGCAACTGACTAAGAGAACTTACTCAATCTTTCTAAAATATCAGTAGCTACCAGCACTTGATTTGTGCACATGAATAAGCGATCTAGACTTAACTAAAATACTATGAACTCCATGCTGCTGCATCTGAATGATTTTCTCATTTTTAAAGTTGTTTAAAAATAAACCTATAAAACCCACAGGAGAAAATAATAGCAAATGAAACAACAAAGAATTCATCTCCAAAATCTACAAGCAACTCAGACAACTCAACATTGGAAAAATGAACATCCCAATTAAAAAATGGGAAAAAAACCTAAACAGACATCTCACCAAAGAGGACATACAGATGGCCAAAAAAACACATGAAATGAAGCTCAGCCTTGCTTATTATTAGAGAAATGCAAATCAAAAATACAATGAGATGTCACCTCACACCCGTCAGAATGGCCATCATCAACAAATTGACAGATAATAAATGCTGGAGAGGGTGAGGAGAAAAGGGAATACTCTTGCATTGCTGGTGGGAATGTACATTGATACAGCCTCTATGGAAGATAGTCTGGAGATTCCTTAAAAAAAAAACTAAAAATAAAAGCACACTATGACCCAGCAATCCCACTACTAGGCTTATAACCTGATGAAATCAAAATTGAAAGAAGCACCTGTACCCCAATGTTCATCACAGCACTCTATACAATAGCTAGAACATGGAAGCAACCTAGATGTCCATGGATGAACGAATGGACAAAGAAGCTACATATACAGAATAGAGTACTTTGTCACTTTTAAATGAAAAAAAAGCTTTATCCTCCCTAGAGGAAATGTTGAGAGCTCAACTCACTTTTAAAACATCAGTTATCTATCATTTATAAGGTTTACTCATCTGATATATGATATTTGTTTTTGGTTCACTTCACATACTAGATCGTATCATGATAAAAGAATTGAGGGTGCTTCCATATTTCATAAAGTAACAGAACTCACAGTCCTAAAACTGTCTATTTAACCCTGTGAGACCAAACACAAGATTTACATTTCCTTCAAACAGTCCTCTAGAGCCTCACCCTTTGTGTAACACAATTTTAAATGAAATCAGTTGGCTTTTTAAGGTATATGCTCTAGCAACTGACTAAGAGAACTTACTCAATCTTTCTAAAATATCAGTAGCTACCAGCACTTGATTTGTGCACATGAATAAGCGATCTAGACTTAACTAAAATACTATGAACTCCATGCTGCTGCATCTGAATGATTTTCTCATTTTTAAAGTTGTTTAAAAATAAACCTATAAAACCCACAGGAGAAAATAATAGCAAATGAAACAACAAAGAATTCATCTCCAAAATCTACAAGCAACTCAGACAACTCAACATTGGAAAAATGAACATCCCAATTAAAAAATGGGAAAAAAACCTAAACAGACATCTCACCAAAGAGGACATACAGATGGCCAAAAAAACACATGAAATGAAGCTCAGCCTTGCTTATTATTAGAGAAATGCAAATCAAAAATACAATGAGATGTCACCTCACACCCGTCAGAATGGCCATCATCAACAAATTGACAGATAATAAATGCTGGAGAGGGTGAGGAGAAAAGGGAATACTCTTGCATTGCTGGTGGGAATGTACATTGATACAGCCTCTATGGAAGATAGTCTGGAGATTCCTTAAAAAAAAAACTAAAAATAAAAGCACACTATGACCCAGCAATCCCACTACTAGGCTTATAACCTGATGAAATCAAAATTGAAAGAAGCACCTGTACCCCAATGTTCATCACAGCACTCTATACAATAGCTAGAACATGGAAGCAACCTAGATGTCCATGGATGAACGAATGGACAAAGAAGCTCTGGTACATATACAGAATAGAGTACTTCTCAGTTGTAAAAAGAAACGCAGAAGAATCAGTCCTAATGATGTGGATGAATCTAGAATCTCCACCCACCTGATGATACCAACACCTTCCAACTGTGACAACCAAAAATCTCTTTAGATGTTCTCAAACATTGGGAGACAAGGAGCAAAAATTACCGCTGGTTGAGAACTACTGCGATAAAGCCTTGAATTGACTTTTTATATAGCCCTATGACTTTTTTTTCTGAGTTTAGCCTGAGATAGGAAAAATAATTTCTTTAGTCTATGATTTTTTTTTTCTACTCAAGTTAGGGAAACTGGTGTTTCATCTTTATTCAAACCCTACTGTCTTCTTTAAGAATTATATCAATAACAATAAATAATTTTAATCAGAATAAATTTTTGAAAGGAGTATAAAATTCCTATATGTGTATGCACTTTTGCCAAGCGCTTCTACTTCTTTAAAGATAGCGTGTACCAAAAGGTACACATTGTAGCACTATTTACAATAGCCAGGACATGGATGCAACCTAAATGGCCATCGACAGATGAATGGATAAGGAAGTTTTGCTACATATATACAATGGAATTTTGCTCAGCCATAAAAAGGAACAAATTGAGTCAGTTGAACTGAGGTGGATGAACCAAGAGTCTTCTATACAGAGTAAGTCAGAAAGAGAAAAACAAATATCATATATTAATGCATATATATGGAATCTAGAAAAATGGTATCAGTGAGCCTATTCACAAGGCAAGAATAGAGTCGCAGACAAATACAACAGATGTGTGAACACAGATAATAAATGCTGGAGAGGGTGAGGAGAAAAGGGAAGACTCTGGCATTGCTGGTGGGAATGTACATTGATACAGCCTCTATGGAAGATAGTCTGGAGATTCCTTAAAAAAAAAACTAAAAATAAAAGCACACTATGACCCAGCAATCCCACTACTAGGCTTATAACCTGATGAAATCAAAATTGAAAGAAGCACCTGTACCCCAATGTTCATCACAGCACTCTATACAATAGCTAGAACATGGAAGCAACCTAGATGTCCATGGATGAACGAATGGACAAAGAAGCTCTGGTACATATACAGAATAGAGTACTTCTCAGTTGTAAAAAGAAACGCAGAAGAATCAGTCCTAATGATGTGGATGAATCTAGAATCTCCACCCACCTGATGATACCAACACCTTCCAACTGTGACAACCAAAAATCTCTTTAGATGTTCTCAAACATTGGGAGACAAGGAGCAAAAATTACCGCTGGTTGAGAACTACTGCGATAAAGCCTTGAATTGACTTTTTATATAGCCCTATGACTTTTTTTTTTTCTGAGTTTAGCCTGAGATAGGAAAAATAATTTCTTTAGTCTATGATTTTTTTTTTCTACTCAAGTTAGGGAAACTGGTGTTTCATCTTTATTCAAACCCTACTGTCTTCTTTAAGAATTATATCAATAACAATAAATAATTTTAATCAGAATAAATTTTTGAAAGGAGTATAAAATTCCTATATGTGTATGCACTTTTGCCAAGCGCTTCTACTTCTTTAAAGATAGCGTGTACCAAAAGGTACACATTGTAGCACTATTTACAATAGCCAGGACATGGATGCAACCTAAATGGCCATCGACAGATGAATGGATAAGGAAGTTTTGCTACATATATACAATGGAATTTTGCTCAGCCATAAAAAGGAACAAATTGAGTCAGTTGAACTGAGGTGGATGAACCAAGAGTCTTCTATACAGAGTAAGTCAGAAAGAGAAAAACAAATATCATATATTAATGCATATATATGGAATCTAGAAAAATGGTATCAGTGAGCCTATTCACAAGGCAAGAATAGAGTCGCAGACAAATACAACAGATGTGTGAACACAGCAGGGGAAGGAGAGGATGAGATGAATTGAGAGAGTAGCACTGAAACATATACATTACGATATGTAAGACAGATAGCCAGGGGGAAGTTTTTGTATAACACAGGGAGCTCAGCCCAGTGTTTTGTGACAACCTAGAGAGGTGGGATGAGGCAGGTAAAAGGGAGACTCAAGAGGGAAGGAATATATGTATATATATATGGATGATATGGGGTTGCAAAGAGTCGGACACGAATGAGTGACCAAACTGAACTGAACAGCAGAAACAAACACACATTGTAAAGCAGTTATCCTTCAAGTAGAAATAAAGTTAAAAATATTTTTAACAGATATAAGAAAATAGACACACAGACAGTTTGTATGTTGTTGTCGTTCAGTCACAGAGAGTTCGACTCTCTGTGACTCCTTGGATTTCAGCACGGCCAGGCCTCCCTGTACCTCACCATCTTACGGAGTTTACTCAATGTGATACAACTGTTACCAGCATAAGTTTTGAAAAGAAAAAACTCAAAACAATTGAATTCTTCAATACTAGGGAAATGACTAGATAAACTATGTTCTAAACATATAGCGAAGTTTTATACAGTAACTTTCTAAATGTTAAAAAGTCATATGAATGCAAATTTTAAGGTAATATTTAACTTATTTAAGCAATATTTAAGGAATGGAGTCAAACCCTTTCATGGAGAAAAATCCATAGAGCAGCATGTACATTACAGTACAATTTGTCCAACTACAAAATACACATAGAAAAAAAATTAGAAATACAGATACCAAATTATTAACTGTGATGTTTTGGAGGTATAGATATTGAGTGTTTTTTTAAATTTTTATTTGAGGTTTCCTACATTTTTTTACACATGACCTGTTTGTCACTTTTATAAGAAGGCAAGAGGGCAGTTTAAAAAGATTTTTCACTTTAGGTATCAGATTGAATATTACTATACGGCTGTGCATTTCTTTAAAGTCTGAGGTCCGTACATTAAAGCAAGTGAATTTTACTGTATGTCAGCTATATGGATACTTGAATGAATCTCGTGTGCACCATATATATTTCTACACCACAAGTGTCTTAATTTAGTGGGAAAAAAAACCCCACTATATTTGCTATTTTTTGTTATTCTGTGTTCCATCAAATTTGGTATTCATATTTTTACTGTCCTCCTGTTGGATCAAAGTAAAAGTAATTAGTCAAATAGCATCTCTGAAAACATGATACAACTACTCAAGATCATATTTCTAGAAGCACTGTGTCCTTTATATGTGTGTGTGTGTGTGTGTGTGTGTATATATATATGTATATATATATAAAACATTTCCTAAAACATTTTTGATTACAGTAGGCTTCTATTGAAATAAGTTTGGTTGTTTATCTACTTATAAAAATTAGTTTTGAAACAGAATATATGTGTACATAACATATATATATATATATATTCTTGAATGAATAGGAAAGTGATTTGTGTATAGACAGAAATAACAGATCCTCAGACCATGGTTTTGAAAGAGTATGTAAAAGAATAGTTATAGACAAGGAAATTATTTCATTTAGTAATAAAGTGTAGTGTTATTTTCAATAAACACTTCTTATAATAAAATTGTATTTGTGAAATGTTGCCCTCAAAACTACCACTGAATTATTTCTGAAATCTAATTAGGTCGCTTATTTAAAGAAAGAGATTGTAGGACTCCATTAAATACTAAGCCAAGAAACAACTGAATTCCGGAGCTTATTTATTCTTCTATCTGTATAGGAAGTTATCTAGAAATATTACTTCAATTAGAGTTTTCTATATTAGCTTTTTTCTTCCTTTCAATGTTAAAATAAATATTTTCATATCTATAAATAATTCAAGGAATTTTCTTCCCTAAGGCTGAGTAACTGCTATCTTCCTCTGGTCTGTTTTTCTTGGGTTAAAAATGTTGCGAGGTCCATTATAGGCAAAATATCAATAAGGAGATAAGTTCTAGCATAGAGCCATCATGCTCCACAGACTGCACAGATAAGATGCAAATTGACTCCGGGAGGAAAAAAACGAGTCTCCCAATCTTCATATGTTATCTCTTCCCTACCATACCTTCAAAACAGCCCTTCCAAGTAACCTCAAATAATTGAGAAGTTTGGTTTTCATAGGTAAAAGCCGTCTTTAAAGGAATCAATGAAATCCCTCTTTTTAGAATTGTTTTATTTTCTCATCCTCACATGATTAGACCATATAAAAAGAGCATTTCAAGCTTGCTTAAAACAGGACCCTTCAAATCTTGTTCCGTCAGTTATGTGACAGTTCAATCAATATTAGATAGAATCAAAAATCTATTTCCTGTCCCTGACAAAAGAAAGAGATCCATAAAATTATCTGTTCTGAATGGTAAATGCAAACTTCATCCTATCTCAGATTCTCAACTATGCTACTGTTGCCTCTACACATTATTGGAACTATGGTCAAAGCCTGGTGCTCTTAATTACATAAAACCTTAATTTTTAATTGTGATTGAAAGATAATGAAAAGATAAGCCACCAAATCACCTCAAAGTCACAGAAAGGTTGACACTGTTTTTTGGTCAGGTGTCTTACTCTTAAAAACTGATTGAAGCTATAGTCTTCTAGTTTTCTTCAAATGACCATCAGAAATGAAACTGAGTGTGCCAGTGAAATTCTGAGGATGGTATATGCACAAAACTGTCAGACATACTTCATTAGGAAAAAGGGACATAACAGTTTTCCACTTTAATAAATATATTAAAATATAGAAATACTTCTGCTATCATTTACTGAAATACCCAAAGAAGTAAACACCTAAAAACCCCATGCTGAATCAAGATTTATGCTGGTAATTTCCATTCCATTTTTATATCTATCTGTATTTAGAGAAAATACTACATTACCATGGAAAATTTAGGAAAGAAAAGCAGAAACAATGACCATAAAAATGTAGCTAGTTAACATTTCGCACTTATCAGTCAGATACTGTGATAAGTCTGTGAATTCATTTAATACTTAAAACAATCCTTCATGATTAACACTATTAACACTATCATTATCACCACTATTTTTTTAAACATTTATTTATTTATTTTATGGAGGTGGGGGTGGGAAGGGAGGGAGATGGGCGGGCCACTTCTATTGGTCTTTCATTTGTCATCCACCTTTGTTCTTTGCCTCTTGTGGGCCTCCCATCGTGGTGGCCTCTGTTGTCACAGAGCGCTGGCTCTGGGCGCACGCGCTCCAGAGCTCCGGTTCGGTAATTGGACACATGGGTCCAGCTGCTCCACGGCACATGGGATCTTCCCAGGCCAGGGATCGAACCAGCGCCCCTTGTACTGCAAGGCGGTGTCCTTACCCACTGGACCACCAGGGAAGCCCTATTACCACTTCCGTCAGTTATGTGACAGTTCAATCAATATTAGATAGAATCAAAAATCTATTTCCTGTCCCTGACAAAAGAAAGAGATCCATAAAATTATCTGTTCTGAATGGTAAATGCAAACTTCATCCTATCTCAGATTCTCAACTATGCTACTGTTGCCTCTACACATTATTGGAACTATGGTCAAAGCCTGGTGCTCTTAATTACATAAAACCTTAATTTTTAATTGTGATTGAAAGATAATGAAAAGATAAGCCACCAAATCACCTCAAAGTCACAGAAAGGTTGACACTGTTTTTTGGTCAGGTGTCTTACTCTTAAAAACTGATTGAAGCTATAGTCTTCTAGTTTTCTTCAAATGACCATCAGAAATGAAACTGAGTGTGCCAGTGAAATTCTGAGGATGGTATATGCACAAAACTGTCAGACATACTTCATTAGGAAAAAGGGACATAACAGTTTTCCACTTTAATAAATATATTAAAATATAGAAATACTTCTGCTATCATTTACTGAAATACCCAAAGAAGTAAACACCTAAAAACCCCATGCTGAATCAAGATTTATGCTGGTAATTTCCATTCCATTTTTATATCTATCTGTATTTAGAGAAAATACTACATTACCATGGAAAATTTAGGAAAGAAAAGCAGAAACAATGACCATAAAAATGTAGCTAGTTAACATTTCGCACTTATCAGTCAGATACTGTGATAAGTCTGTGAATTCATTTAATACTTAAAACAATCCTTCATGATTAACACTATTAACACTATCATTATCACCACTATTTTTTTAAACATTTATTTATTTATTTTATGGAGGTGGGGGTGGGAAGGGAGGGAGATGGGCGGGCCACTTCTATTGGTCTTTCATTTGTCATCCACCTTTGTTCTTTGCCTCTTGTGGGCCTCCCATCGTGGTGGCCTCTGTTGTCACAGAGCGCTGGCTCTGGGCGCACGCGCTCCAGAGCTCCGGTTCGGTAATTGGACACATGGGTCCAGCTGCTCCACGGCACATGGGATCTTCCCAGGCCAGGGATCGAACCAGCGCCCCTTGTACTGCAAGGCGGTGTCCTTACCCACTGGACCACCAGGGAAGCCCTATTACCACTATTTTTAAGATGCTGAGACTAATGTAGAAAGTAGCATACGAGGCATTAAAATCCAGACAGCCTTGCTCCAGAATTCATGCAGTACAAAAAGATTAAATTGATCCACAGTTCCACTGGGCAGGGAAGAGATTTTACTTATTCTTATCCATGTATTTCTTCCCTTGAATTTTCAAACCAGTTTATTACAGCTCAAAACAATAGTAAATTAAGGGTGTCAATTTTAAATCTATGCAAGAAAAATTACCAAACATTATTTGTTTACCATATGAATTAGTGTATAGTTATCATTACTACCTACAGTTATACAAAAATACTGGGGTCTAAATCTGTTCTCTAAACTGAGATACATAGAAACAAATACAGATTTCTTTACTGTTCTAGATTCTCCAGTTCCTACTAAAGGCAGAAAAAAGGTGAACAGTTAGAAGCAACTACACCTCATTTTGCTTAAGAACAATTATGTTTTATAAATATTGATGCAATTCTACATTCAAAGTCTCTAGGTCGATTTCTGGATTCTTTGGCTCTCTTTCCAGATATTTTTCCCTTGCCTAGATGGTGATTTCTCTTGGAAAATCCTCTGTATCCTCAATGTCAAGGAACCAGAGGAGGGGTGATGAGCAGGTGCTGTTTTCTGTAGCCCGTCCCCGTCTCTGAGCCTGAGCTCTGCCGTCACTATCAGGAATAAGTTCGGTTCAGTCTGCAGACACAAACAAAGTACTGTGATGGTTCCCAGGAAACACAACCATCTCTAAAGATAATGCCCTTGCCTCAGCAGTAACAGCCCCTGTGGAACTTGTGAGTGCAGCCGCCAGCCTCATTCTCTTCTTAGTATAGGAGAGACACCTTTCAACTTCTTCTAAGGGTCTCTTGTCCTCTTTAAAGCAACATTTTCCACACCAAATCCCATAATAGTCTTCCTTGACTTACTTCATGGAAGGTATTGGTAACTTTGTAAATGTCTTATGAGACATACATAGTCTATGAGGAATCAGGTTATTCTAATTCAGTTCCATCAATTTATACATCTCTGTACCATCTTGCACTGCACTGAGTTTCCCTGGAGGCTTAGAAGTCCCTAAGTAGCAGGAGCAATACCTCCTTACTAAGAACTTCCTGTCAAACCCACCCAGTGTTTTTATAGCTCCTCGGTCACTTACGCTCTGCCACTAGACAGTGATACTTGATGCTTTTTGACAGAGTTAAGATAATCACACACACACAAACACATATACACACATACTTAAACACAAAATGACTTTCTATGTTCTCTTCTTGTCAGGTGAGAGTTTTTCTAGGTCAATGAATCTTAAATTTCAGGGGGTTCCAAAATCACCTAGAAGGACAATTAGAACATAGATTACTGGACTCCACTACCAGAGTTTCTAACCCAGTATGTCTGGGGCAAGCCCTGAGAATCTGCATATCTACTTGCTCTGCCATTTTGGGTACCTTACTTAGAGAACCACCAGACTTTTCAATGATATTCAGAGCATAGTCCCTGGACCAGCAGGTGCATGACTGAGACACGTTCCAGAAATGCAGACTCTTAGGACTCACCATACCTAGGGAATCAGAACATACATTTAATCTAGATCCTTGATAAATGCACATTAAAGTCTGAAAAGCACTTTTTTAAGAAATATCATCCTTCTTTTTCATTTTATGATCTTTGATCCTACCCTCCCTTTTGTGGACAGCCAACATCATTCCTAAACCTATATGTACACATAGTTACTTACATACAGGGGTACTGGCAGCTGCAGTCCTGGGAGGCA
Source organism: Tragulus kanchil (assembly GCA_022376925.1). Classification (NCBI taxonomy): domain Eukaryota; kingdom Metazoa; phylum Chordata; class Mammalia; order Artiodactyla; family Tragulidae; genus Tragulus; species Tragulus kanchil. The sequence goes on along the minus strand of JAIOJX010000030.1, from coordinate 121,749,487 downwards.
TGGCTTATTGGCCTAAATCCTCCTGAGGGAAGTCACCATTAGGCCCACTGTAGAGATTATAATCTACCATAGAGACTGTAGTTACGTAGTTACATATAGGCTTCCCAGGTGATCCTAGTGATAAAGAACCTCCTGGCCAGTGCAGGAGATTTAAGGGAAATGGGTTCAATCCCTGGGTCAGGAAGATCCCCTGGAGGAGGACACGGCAGCCCACTCCAATATTCTCGTTTCTGGAGTATCCTACGGATAGAGGATCCTGGTGGGATACAGTCCATAGGGGTCACAAAGACTCAGACACAACCGCAGCAACTTAGCACATGTGCATAGTTATGGAGGAAAGGAAAAAATACATTTCAAATACAATTCCCAAAATATAAAATAAAATGACTTCTTATTTTTGTTACCAAAATTTTTTTCTCCACAATTAACTATGAAATCTTCCTGAGTTTTGCTACATATATGAAATCTTCTGCATGTTGTTTTAGTTTATTAAAAGTCTTATTTTATATAACTGAGTAAAGGATTTTAATCTTCTTTATATTTGCCCAAACTGTATGTCTAGTATTAAGTCTATTCTTAGACAGTTAATTTTCTAGTTTACTGACTGTGTGGATCTTTTTTCCATTAAGCTTCCTACCATTCATTGCTAGTATATGGTTATTGTTTTATGCAGCTATTGTTTTTACTATTTTAACAGTCATTTTGTAATAGGCACTAATGAACAATCTGTACATTTCAGTGTATACCATACCTTATTTATAATCCATGTAGAATATTTCTAACAGAATTGTATACTTTTAATCCAATGCAGGTTTTTATATTTTAGACAGTGGGTTTTTTTTTCTTTTAAAGAGCTACTCCTAAGATTGAACATTCCTGTTATTTTTGTTTCTGCTTTCCAATTTGTTAATTTCTGATTTTATCTTTTATCGTTTCTCTCCTGCCTTTCTTGAGATTATTCTGGGGTGGCATTTCTGATTTATCTGATACTAGTGCTATGACCCTCTTTGTTCATTTACCTGATAAGTCTTTCTTACCCTTTAAGCAGTCTGTGTCCTTTGCTTTAGATATAGTCAAAGCATTATAAACCCTGAATGTGGGTTCTATCTACCAAATTTGAGACTTTTAAAGTTTTTGTTATGGATTTACTATAAAGAGTGCTAACCTTGGCATTATACTGTCACCGGGATTTTGCTTTTTTTTTCATTGTTTACTTAATCATTTTTTTGTTCTCTTCATTAAAAATATACATTTAGTTTCTTTCTTTTAGCTGTTCAAAAATTGTGTTTGAATTACAATTGTGATTACTTTTCATTTTTAACAACCTTGAAAACTGAACTTGGGTCTGACTCTTTGTGACCCTGTGTACTATAGCCTGCAAGCTCCTCTATCCATGGAATTTCCCCTCCTCCAAGGGATAACTTTACTTGAATGTATTTCTAATTATCAATATAAATAATATTATCACATTTATCAATTTGTACCTATGTTATAGAAGAAAATTAGTTTTCTTTTTCAAATTACTTCTGGCTTTTGTTGTATAATTGAACATTTTAGAGAATGTTATGTAACTTCTTTTAATAATTAAAATATTGGGCTTCCCCGGTGGACCAATGGGTAAGGACACTGCCTTGCAGCGCAAGGGGCGCTGGTTCAATCTCTGGCCTGGGAAGATCCCATGTGCCGTGGAGCGGCTGGACCGATGTATCCAACTACCGAGCAGGAGCTCTGGAGCTCGTGCGCCCAGAGCCGGTGCTCTGTGGGGAGAGCGCCCACTGCAGTGGGAGGCCCACACAGGCCAAAGAACAAAGATAAATAAATGAAAGATCACTAGAAATGGCAAACACATACACACAGGGAAAAAAATAATTAAAATATTGTAATAATCACTATAATTGTAGATGTCAAAAATAAGCATTAGTATCAATCAACAGATCTAACAAAAATTGCAATATATCCAAATGGGAGAATGGAGGAAAGAGAAAGAGGCACATTTGTTATAGGCATTATAGAGTCAGGGAGAAAGAGTACTAAATCTACATCTTGTCCATGAAAAACCAATAGATAATTCTTGAAAAAAATGAAAAAGTAACAGTAGCAATGTGAGAATACTGTTGATATTTAGAGACACAGATAAAAATGCCAGAAAAATCAACTTAAAAAAATAAAGTGGGCCATGGGGAAAGAGAGACAGAACTTCTATATTTCATGAAAAGAAATTGCAGGACCATTTCATTCCTTAAAGTATATGTATTCACAACTTTGGGTTTCCCTGGTAGCTCAATGGCAAAGAATCTGCCTGCAATGTAGGAGACACAGGAGATACAAGTTTTGATTCCTGGGTGGAGAACCTCCTTCTAGAGGAGGGCATTGCAGCCCTCCCCAGTATTCTTGCCTGGAGGATCCCACAGACAGAGGAGCCTGGTGGGCTATAGCCCATAGGGTTGCAAAGAGTCAGACACAACTAAATTGACTTAGCATGCATGCACGCATGACTTTATTTTAAATATAAAAATTATATTAAAAATATACATTACATAGGTATAGCAATACAAAAATACTAGCATGATATAGCCTGCAACACATTCTCTTTCAGTGCACTTATAAGCTGTTTTTATTATTAGCTATATAAAACAAATGCTTTCAGAAATTTCTTTCTGCTTTTTGTAATACAAATTTTAAGAATACCTTTTATCTCCATAATGATCATTGTATTCATTTTTTTATTAACACTGATGGTTATTTTATAAATATCATATTGTTGTTTATTTATTTGACTTTCTGCTCACTTTTTCTTGAGCAGAAATCTCACCATGCCTAGAAATAGACCAGAAGCAGTGTTATCTGGCTATCCTTGATTCCCCTCATTTTCTACCTTTTTGCTTTGGAATTCACTCAACAAATCTTAGTCCAAAATTTTGGTCAATATAAATTTATCTCATTATTTTCATAATTTAGCAGTCTTTGGGAAGAGGCGAGAATAGATTCTGGGAATGCCTAACATTAGAACCTGATTTCCAACTTCTTCCTTCTCTAGTGGAGCCATCTTCTTGGAAAGAAAGTTTCTTCAGGTTTGAATCAATTTCCATACTTTGTACAACGTAAGCTGTGCTTCCGACTGGCATGCTTCCTGGTGCTGTTATCCACTTTGCTGGAAACAAACCTCCATCTGCTGCTGACTTTCTGCTTGTGTGTCCAGTGTGTGGAAAATCCTGGCTTAGTGCTAGCGCTTCCATGTTATTTATCTAACAAAGGAATGTCCCAACATTGCCTCCAGATCTCACTTATGTTGAGTCATGTCTGACTTTCCTGCATTTTTTAAAAACACAGATAGTAAAGAGGAGATGAAACCTAAGCAGCTTTCAACATTTATTTATTCCTGGTAGCTCAATGGCAAAGAATCTGCCTGCAATGTAGGAGACACAGGAGATACAAGTTTTGATTCCTGGGTGGAGAACCTCCTTCTAGAGGAGGGCATTGCAGCCCTCCCCAGTATTCTTGCCTGGAGGATCCCACAGACAGAGGAGCCTGGTGGGCTATAGCCCATAGGGTTGCAAAGAGTCAGACACAACTAAATTGACTTAGCATGCATGCACGCATGACTTTATTTTAAATATAAAAATTATATTAAAAATATACATTACATAGGTATAGCAATACAAAAATACTAGCATGATATAGCCTGCAACACATTCTCTTTCAGTGCACTTATAAGCTGTTTTTATTATTAGCTATATAAAACAAATGCTTTCAGAAATTTCTTTCTGCTTTTTGTAATACAAATTTTAAGAATACCTTTTATCTCCATAATGATCATTGTATTCATTTTTTTATTAACACTGATGGTTATTTTATAAATATCATATTGTTGTTTATTTATTTGACTTTCTGCTCACTTTTTCTTGAGCAGAAATCTCACCATGCCTAGAAATAGACCAGAAGCAGTGTTATCTGGCTATCCTTGATTCCCCTCATTTTCTACCTTTTTGCTTTGGAATTCACTCAACAAATCTTAGTCCAAAATTTTGGTCAATATAAATTTATCTCATTATTTTCATAATTTAGCAGTCTTTGGGAAGAGGCGAGAATAGATTCTGGGAATGCCTAACATTAGAACCTGATTTCCAACTTCTTCCTTCTCTAGTGGAGCCATCTTCTTGGAAAGAAAGTTTCTTCAGGTTTGAATCAATTTCCATACTTTGTACAACGTAAGCTGTGCTTCCGACTGGCATGCTTCCTGGTGCTGTTATCCACTTTGCTGGAAACAAACCTCCATCTGCTGCTGACTTTCTGCTTGTGTGTCCAGTGTGTGGAAAATCCTGGCTTAGTGCTAGCGCTTCCATGTTATTTATCTAACAAAGGAATGTCCCAACATTGCCTCCAGATCTCACTTATGTTGAGTCATGTCTGACTTTCCTGCATTTTTTCAAAACACAGATAGTAAAGAGGAGATGATAATTAATCCTCATAAATTTCCTTCTGCCAAAAAGGATCTGAGTCCTAACAGAAGTCATTTATTTAATTATATATGAGGGCCCAAAAGTCACAGATTATTTTTTATGGAGCAAAAATTTCTTAAGGTATCAAAACTCAAAAACCCCTCATTTCTTCCCTGGCTTCTCAGAGGTAAAACTTTTTACATTTGGGGTCAGCTTCTGAGTTTATTTTGTCATACAAAACCTGGGTAAGGGATGATACAAAGAGAAAATGAAACAAGAAAACAGTAAGACAAAATATTTATCTCTTTAAGAGAAAAAGGTTTGACTAGAAAGTCAGAAAAGAATCACGTGACTTCTGTGTTAGGAACATTCAAGAAACATTTGAGGAACATTCCTCAAATTCCAGGATTGGACTTCAGATAGAGAAGGAGAGTTTCTAGGAATGCCATCAGTACTAGTGAGGATATACAGTGTTTACTATGGGAAAGACAGATTTTACATTTAATAAGTCTAATGAGACGAATGATATCCCTCCAAGAATATGAACATATTTTAATCCTGGAAACCTCTGGTTTATTATCTGACTTGTGATTTAAGGATTTTTGAGGTGGAGAAATTATCTTGAATTATCCAAGTGGGTGCTAAATGCTATCACAAATGTCCTTATATAAGAAAAGGCAGAGGGAAATAAGCTGGAAACACAGAGGAGAGGGCATTATGGAGATGGAGGTGGAGACCAAAGTGATGCCAGCACAAGCCAAGGAACATTTGCTCATAAGAAGCTGAAAGAGGTAAGGAATCAATGGTCTTCTAGAGCTTCCAAAGGAAATGGGACCCAGCTGATACCTCGATCTATCCTTCCAGACTTCTAGCCTCCAGAAGTATAAGTGAGGAAATGTCTGTTGGTTTAAGCTACCAGTGTGTGGTGATTTTATAAGGCAGTGCCAGGAAGTTAACATGATTATGCATTCCTCCCTTTCACAGTTCTCCTGGGAGTGAGCAAGAATCTGAAGTGTACTTAATTATTTTTTTCTAACAAAGGAATGTCCCAACATTGCCTCCAGATCTCACTTATGTTGAGTCAATTAAAAATTTTCCTCATAAATTTCCTTCTGCCAAAAAGGATCTGAGTCCTAACAGAAGTCATTTATTTAATTATATATGAGGGCCCAAAAGTCACAGATTATTTTTTATGGAGCAAAAATTTCTTAAGGTATCAAAACTCAAAAACCCCTCATTTCTTCCCTGGCTTCTCAGAGGTAAAACTTTTTACATTTGGGGTCAGCTTCTGAGTTTATTTTGTCATACAAAACCTGGGTAAGGGATGATACAAAGAGAAAATGAAACAAGAAAACAGTAAGACAAAATATTTATCTCTTTAAGAGAAAAAGGTTTGACTAGAAAGTCAGAAAAGAATCACGTGACTTCTGTGTTAGGAACATTCAAGAAACATTTGAGGAACATTCCTCAAATTCCAGGATTGGACTTCAGATAGAGAAGGAGAGTTTCTAGGAATGCCATCAGTACTAGTGAGGATATACAGTGTTTACTATGGGAAAGACAGATTTTACATTTAATAAGTCTAATGAGACGAATGATATCCCTCCAAGAATATGAACATATTTTAATCCTGGAAACCTCTGGTTTATTATCTGACTTGTGATTTAAGGATTTTTGAGGTGGAGAAATTATCTTGAATTATCCAAGTGGGTGCTAAATGCTATCACAAATGTCCTTATATAAGAAAAGGCAGAGGGAAATAAGCTGGAAACACAGAGGAGAGGGCATTATGGAGATGGAGGTGGAGACCAAAGTGATGCCAGCACAAGCCAAGGAACATTTGCTCATAAGAAGCTGAAAGAGGTAAGGAATCAATGGTCTTCTAGAGCTTCCAAAGGAAATGGGACCCAGCTGATACCTCGATCTATCCTTCCAGACTTCTAGCCTCCAGAAGTATAAGTGAGGAAATGTCTGTTGGTTTAAGCTACCAGTGTGTGGTGATTTTATAAGGCAGTGCCAGGAAGTTAACATGATTATGCATTCCTCCCTTTCACAGTTCTCCTGGGAGTGAGCAAGAATCTGAAGTGTACTTAATTATTTTTTAGTTATCAAACCATATCTCTTTAAACACTGTTTTAGGTTTGGGCCATGCCAAGTGACTGAGTCAGAGGACAGGATGACAACTAATATTAGCAGAGGGTTTCCTGTGTACAGGCATTTGTCTAAGCAGTTTACACATGTTAATTCTTTTCCTCATAAAAGAAGAATGTGTACAGCTTATAAAAGATCACCAGATGAGTGGTCAATGGTAGACCTCAGATTAAAACTAAAGTCTTCTGAATTTGAAACCCAAGCTCTTAGTAGCTAAAAGGGATTCACTGCTTTTCATCTCAATTTGCAGCAGAGGGACTAGTTAGATGCCTATGTGCCTGTCCCTTTCAAGTGTTTTTATCAGAGAAACTGAAATGATGGCTCAATCTGTAGGAAGATTTTTCTCAAGTCACACACTGATATTCTATCAATACAACTTTGGGGAAACATGTCTATGCTCCCTGGGCTCTCTATTTTTAATGGTAGAGGTACCACCATTAAAGTCCACCTGTTGCTGTTCTCTATCAGAGAAGCATCTGCCTCCCTTCTACTTCAGTCTGCTCTTATCTAAATGGGTGACTCAGTCTCTCTGACCATCTCTCATAAACCAGGTTTTATCTTTCCACAACACTTGAGTAAATATTTTTTAGCATAACTATTTCTATTTTCTAAGCCAAAAAAAATTTTACAACTAAAAGTGTCCTGTTGATAATTATACAAAGACAAAATACCCAAAGCAGGTTGTCCTGAGCAAACTGGCATGTATGATCATTCTATTTCCTTAATGGGTTAAACATTTCATTTCTCTCTTCCCTTAAGGACTGTAAGCCCTAGAGAACATAGACCTAACTTATTTTTGTTCTTCATTTTATCTTTAATGTCTAGTACAGTGTCTCGCAATAAGTTAATAACAAATACTTAATTAGTAACTAAATATAAGCTAACAAGTGACTATATGATGGTAAAAAGCATGGCTGGTATTCTTATATGGTAAAATTCACATGTAACCATCTTTAAAAATATTGGAATTATGAAATAATGCAAATGGTTGAAAATAACCCAGGCCAAGGCAAAATGGACACATTCAAATAAGATTAGCAGCAATTCACGTGGGACAATTTTCAGCCTGATGAGGCAGGTATTTCTCTGGGCACAGCACATCCACAAGCAGTTGTCATAGAAAACCAAAATTTCATTTCATCCAATTTGATTTTGTTTCTAAAGCCACAGGCTGAGTCACCTCTAATATGTGGTGAAATTTATTATGGCACTACAGAGTAAGAACCCTATGGCCCAGAATTCTCTAAACATTAAACCATATTCTTTACTTTCAGAAAAATATATGTTATGAAATGCTTAGAAGGCCATGAAAGTTATCTGTAATTTATAATCTTACTAAAAAAGCTAAAACTATCAGATAATTCCAAGTAAGCTGATAATTTTTAAGACCCTTATCTGTAAGAGACAATATTTTCATTGAACTATTTCTGTGTTATTTTGCCATATTTGGGAGGACTTATTCAAGCTGTTGTTGTTATTTTTCATAGAAAGAGACACTATCCAAGTTTTGCTTTAGAAAAAAATGACCCTAAATGTTCTTCAAAGTGAAAGCGAAAGTCACTCAGTCATGTCCAACTCTTTGCAATCCCATGGACTGTAGCCTTTCAGGATCCTCTGTTTGAGGAGTTCTCCAGGCAAGAATACTCGAGTGGGTAGCCATTCCCTTCTCCAGGGAATCTCCCCAACCCAGAGATTGAATCCAGGTCTTCTGCATTGCAGGTGGATTCTTTTCCATCTGAGCCACCATAAAACTATAAGCAAAAATAGGTTGGATTTGTTTCTTATTAACTAACGTGCAAAGGTTAGACTTCTTGTCTGAGCTACTTGAAAGCAAAATAGGCACCACACAAATAGATGTAAAGATTGTCCTGACTGTAGGCTTGTAATTAGGCCATTAATAAAAGCTAAGTACCAGTGACTACCTTCCTGAGAAAATTTGATATGGCTGGCACTGAAAACCTGGCTTCCTCACAGTCCCATTATCAGGTTCTGAAAAATCTTGGCTGAATTGAAGCAGAAAAAAACAATTTACCACATCACCAGTTGACACAGGATGTTCAGCTCATCCAAAGTCTACTTACTGTATATTTGACTCTCTCTTCGAAGAGGCTTGGAAATCATTCACACCAAGATAACTAGTTATCCAAAGATAGGCTGACAAGCACAATGTAAGAAAGGCAGATGCCTGCACTGATTAAGTTCCAGGCTATCATGGCTGAGCTGCATAAGCTCTTAGAGAGTAAAAAGATAAGAAATAAGCTATATGGACCACAACTTAGTTTGTCATTTAGAAGAGAGAGTGTTCGAGGTATGAAAAGTCATAATTAAAGATGTTCTCTCCATATATCTCACACTCTCAAATTTCTTTGACAATTCTGAAATGGAAATATCTTTTCTCCTAAAAGTCAATATGTTAATACATCTGTAGTACATTCCCCTTGGATGTTGATTATTAGAATGTCATGATTTTTATAAATTTCAGAATATTTTATAATATCTGTGTTGGATAATGTGCTTAAGACTAACAGAACTGAAGGAATGTTGGAGATTAAATGTTGAAACAAAAGAAATAGAATCGAAACACTTGGTCTTTACTTGAAAGGCTTCCTGAAGAGGTTGATCAATGGAAAGATATTCAAAATATGGAAATCAATCCAGCTGTCAGGAAAGTTTCACCCTTGTCCTTTAGAAAAGGTTAATAAGAATTTATTATTAATAGGCCTGAACTTAGAGTTCCAAATGAAATGTGAATAATAGTAGTGAGCTAGGTGTATCATTTGAGAAGTAAAGTAATGGCATGAGGTTATTTCAGGGCACTAAATGACTATTACCTCATCCCAATGCAACACAGAACTAAAAACACTTTTCTCACTAGGTCTAACGTGCAAAGGTTAGACTTCTTGTCTGAGCTACTTGAAAGCAAAATAGGCACCACACAAATAGATGTAAAGATTGTCCTGACTGTAGGCTTGTAATTAGGCCATTAATAAAAGCTAAGTACCAGTGACTACCTTCCTGAGAAAATTTGATATGGCTGGCACTGAAAACCTGGCTTCCTCACAGTCCCATTATCAGGTTCTGAAAAATCTTGGCTGAATTGAAGCAGAAAAAAACAATTTACCACATCACCAGTTGACACAGGATGTTCAGCTCATCCAAAGTCTACTTACTGTATATTTGACTCTCTCTTCGAAGAGGCTTGGAAATCATTCACACCAAGATAACTAGTTATCCAAAGATAGGCTGACAAGCACAATGTAAGAAAGGCAGATGCCTGCACTGATTAAGTTCCAGGCTATCATGGCTGAGCTGCATAAGCTCTTAGAGAGTAAAAAGATAAGAAATAAGCTATATGGACCACAACTTAGTTTGTCATTTAGAAGAGAGAGTGTTCGAGGTATGAAAAGTCATAATTAAAGATGTTCTCTCCATATATCTCACACTCTCAAATTTCTTTGACAATTCTGAAATGGAAATATCTTTTCTCCTAAAAGTCAATATGTTAATACATCTGTAGTACATTCCCCTTGGATGTTGATTATTAGAATGTCATGATTTTTATAAATTTCAGAATATTTTATAATATCTGTGTTGGATAATGTGCTTAAGACTAACAGAACTGAAGGAATGTTGGAGATTAAATGTTGAAACAAAAGAAATAGAATCGAAACACTTGGTCTTTACTTGAAAGGCTTCCTGAAGAGGTTGATCAATGGAAAGATATTCAAAATATGGAAATCAATCCAGCTGTCAGGAAAGTTTCACCCTTGTCCTTTAGAAAAGGTTAATAAGAATTTATTATTAATAGGCCTGAACTTAGAGTTCCAAATGAAATGTGAATAATAGTAGTGAGCTAGGTGTATCATTTGAGAAGTAAAGTAATGGCATGAGGTTATTTCCAGGGCACTAAATGACTATTACCTCATCCCAATGCAACACAGAACTAAAAAACACTTTTCTCACTAGGTCTAAGACAGTTTCTCAAGCATTGCCCTGAAACAATCAGCCTCTTTGCATTACGAGTGGACATCTAGACTTCTAAAGAGCAATTGGCCAGCATCTAAGACACTCCCATGGTGTGACTCCTTTGACGTGCAATGACCTTATGAGGGGTACAATTTTGCCATCTGTCCTTATTCAAAATAGTTCAGCTTATTTTTTGCTCACAAATTACAGTTTTCTGAATATTCCTTATTAACACTAATATGGAGTTCTAGGGGGAAAAAAAGAATATTTCTACTGATATATAATCTTCTACTACTTCATTTCAGTCCAAATCCTATGCATTCAAAAACCACATTATTTGGCTGTCATCATATATTATGTAAGGTTTTGGACTACTTAAGTTATATACCCATTACATGGTCAGTCATCAGTTCTTTGGACAGGAATCAATATGATGGGTGATATAAGTGATTTCAAATGAGGGATTTGCTGATGAATATGAATTTTATCTCTTCTTTCTTGCCCTGTCTACAATTTTGTAGAGTTATTCATCACCACTGAAACAGAAGACTATAACATTCCAGGAGGGAAACAAAGAGTCTCTGGCAGTTACAGATTACAAGATGAGCTCTCACAAATGTTTAAACATCCTCTACATAGAGAACTAAAATCTACCAATATTACGTTATATCATGCTCCTCACTGAGCTTCTCTACTAGTAAGGGGAAGTCATATTTAGAAATAGCTTTTCCTAAATTAAAAATAAAAATTTATCCTTAGGACAGAAAGCATGAGCGATCAATCTATTTTAACCTAGTTCTTTGGAAAGTCAGTAAAGGATGAAAGGACTGATGTAAAAAAAAAAAAAATGGCTCTAAGAAGCAGTGTATAACCTCTGTATCTGAAACACACAGCAGCTTTTGAAAATGGATATGTAACTGTTTAAATTATTTTTTCGTTGTGCATAAAATTACTGGATGGGGTTTTCATTTTTGACTAGTTGGAAAGTTGAGGCAGTCTAATTTCTACATACCCTATCAACCCTTGGGCTTTCCTGGTGGCTTAGACAATAAAGAATCTGCCTGCAATGCAGGAGACATGAGTTTGATTCCTGGGTCAGGAAAGATCTCTTGGGGAAGAGAATGGCTACCTACTCCAGTATTCTTTCCCAGAGAATCCCATGGACAGAGAAGACTGGTGGGCTACAGTCCACCAGTCACAAAGAGTTGGATGCAACTGAATGACCAACACTTTCACATTCGTGCCGACCCTTGGTAGAGGGTTCCCTGAAATGCTGACTGCCCAAAGTCTTTAAAGCAATAATGTCTGACTCCTGCCATTTGTAAATAGTACCTCCAAAGTCACACATGCTATACTGCTGCCCATTCAGCATTTTACTGCCTAAGAGACCTATTGTAAGAAAAAGAATATAATCAGAATGATTGCTTAACTTCTTCAAAAGGACCATCAAAGTTTGTGCTTCATTAAGCCTTACTTCCTTGTTTATCTTTTTAGTCACAGCAAGACAAGAAATCCAAGCCTTCCAGCTCACCCCTCATTTACAAACACATTTATACACTCTCCTTACTGACTCAGTTTCTGCCCTTCCCTATATTTCAGACTCTGCCACTGTGCTACATTGCATTCTCAACCTCTTCCCTAAATTTATTTTCACCTTCTTATAATTGAAAACTGGCTATCCATGAAAAATCTATTTGTCCTCCAGCAAATAGACGTCAGGACTTTTTTTTTCCATCTACACTATAACACCCAGAAATGTCCTCCTTATTCCTCTCTTTCTTCCGATGATTGACAATTTTATTCTTCCTTAAAAGCTCTAGTATCCTTCAAGTACATTCCATCAACCCTTCCATCACTATTTTTCCTGGTTGCACTCTTACACTGACCTCTGGTCACTAATCTCCTTTAAAAAAAGAAAAAATAGCACCTGGATTATATCCTTAGTCTGCTTGGTATCATCCAGATAAGATTACCTAGGCAACTCCATCTCCAGCACTTTAATAGTCTACCCTATCTGAGTCAACATATTTCATCAGTGAGTGCACCACAAGCAAAGCATCAGTTTCTAGCATCCCACTTTCGGAACAAAATCTTCTGTCTTTCTAATTCACTTACTTCAAGACCCTCACCTTTAGGTTTATCCCCACTGACACCTCCAATCAACTGACAGTCTTCATTTGTATGAGTTTTCTAATGCTGCTTTAAGAGACGGCCACAAATTTAGTGGTTTAAAAGAAAACCTATGTATTGTCTCAGTTTCTGAGGTCAGAAATCTGGGCACAGTGTGGCTCAGGTGGTTCTCTTCTGTAATCATGTAAGGCCCAAAGCAAGGTATTGGCAGGGCTGCCTTCCTCACTGAAGGTTCTTGGGATGATTCCACTGCCAAACACATTCAGGTTGCAGGTAGAATTCTGTTCCATGTAGTTCTAAGACTGAGATCCCTTTTCTTTGCTGGATGTCAGCAAGGCTTATTCTCAGTTTCTGGAGGTCACTCGTATTCCTTGGCTTATGGCCCACTCTCTCCATCTTAAAAGCCAGCAACAGCCTGCCAAGTTCCTCTCATTCATCAGATCTCTTTTACTTCCCCTCTACTTTTAAAGGTTTAAGGACTAATATGATAAGATTGGGGTCACCTAGGTAACCCAGGAAAATCTATCCACATCAAGGTCTGTAATCATAATTACATTTGCAAAATCCTTTCTGCCCCATAACATAACATCTTCAAAGATTCTAGGGATTATGGTATGGATGTTTTAGAGAGGCTCTTATTATGCTTTCCTCACTTTTAATGCCAGTAATTTCCCTCCTTACCCAGTTTAGATTTAAGGAAACATCACTATAGCCTACTCTGTAAAATCTCTCCATCACTTTATGCTTTTCCCTCTTATTTACTTAGAAAAATCCTAATTAGGGCTAAGCCCAACTTTACTCCAATTTCATGCATTTATCCAATAATTTGAACACAACTGGAAGAAAACATGACAGACTTAATTATATATATATATATATATATATCGCATCTTAGTCTAATTCTGTCAGCCACCCTGTATGTATTACTCATGAATTCAGTTTTTCACTGAAAAGATGACTATTTCATATCTTTACCATACTCCTCAATCTTTCAACAATCTCCTCCCCAATTCCTTCTCAGCAGATGGAATTTCCGCCATTACAGTTCATCTATAGTCATATGCTTTACTTCCATTAAAGATGACGAATCTTCTCTTCTCCTTCCTTTCTCATCTAAGGCCACTAGTGCACTGGACCAAACACTCGGTTACTTTACAAGGAGATAGCTTGCATGATTATTAATCCTTTTCCCACATCACATATTTCCCCATTCTTCTGTATAATCTCAATCAGAATACAAGCATGGTGTAGTATCTCCCATGTAAATATCTTCCCTTTATCACTCCATTTTTTGTTTCCATTTATAGAAAAATTTATCAGAAGAATTTTCTGGTACCTGTTATATCTTCTTCCTCACCTCTGAATTCACCATAATCAGGCTACTGTCCCTTCTATTTGATTGAATCCACTCTTTTCTTTATCACCATTGATCTTCATCATATCAAAGTCAATGGTCAGCTCTCTGCTCTCACTATACCATAAGTTTGGACAACAACTGACACTGTGGAACATTTCTCTTTCTTGAAACACTTTCTACCTCTGGCTTCCATGATACCACTTCCCAGTTTTCCTCATAAAAGACACATACCAGTCATCTTTAATCCCATGATGTGAATTCTTCTCTCCTCAACTGCTAACTATTAGAGAGGGGCCCCATTTCAGCAGTTGTGGTCCTCTCCTCTTCTGTCTATAAACTCACTCTCATTCAACTTCGAGCTTTTAAATAACATATATATGGCTCATAAATCCCTAGCCTCAATTTTCTTTCATTGAAAAATCCAATTCCCTCTTCTTCTGTCTATGTAATAGGCATTTCAGACTTAGCAAAACCAAGACCAAACTCTTAACTGTACTGTTTGTGACAGAGGCATTTAGCAATTTCCAAATATCCATTATCTCTTTTTCCTTAGACTAAGATCTCCTGATTTTCAACAGGGCACATGGCTACCCTGAATCAAGACTATCTTTCATAGCCTTCCTTGCAGTTGTATGTGATTATTTTGTTAAGGTTACACCAGGGAGATGTTAGTAGAAATATGTAACTTTTGAAAAATACCATGTGCAACCTCTGGAAATTGTCCTGAAAAGGAAAAAGGATAATTCTTTGCCCCTGGCCATGCCAACTTTCAAAATGTAGTATGTTTATATCCAGATATAAACTTTATTACTGGATTACACTGCCATGTGGGAGTTAGCTGAATTTGACTAGGACCAAACACTCGGTTACTTTACAAGGAGATAGCTTGCATGATTATTAATCCTTTTCCCACATCACATATTTCCCCATTCTTCTGTATAATCTCAATCAGAATACAAGCATGGTGTAGTATCTCCCATGTAAATATCTTCCCTTTATCACTCCATTTTTTGTTTCCATTTATAGAAAAATTTATCAGAAGAATTTTCTGGTACCTGTTATATCTTCTTCCTCACCTCTGAATTCACCATAATCAGGCTACTGTCCCTTCTATTTGATTGAATCCACTCTTTTCTTTATCACCATTGATCTTCATCATATCAAAGTCAATGGTCAGCTCTCTGCTCTCACTATACCATAAGTTTGGACAACAACTGACACTGTGGAACATTTCTCTTTCTTGAAACACTTTCTACCTCTGGCTTCCATGATACCACTTCCCAGTTTTCCTCATAAAAGACACATACCAGTCATCTTTAATCCCATGATGTGAATTCTTCTCTCCTCAACTGCTAACTATTAGAGAGGGCCACATTTCAGCAGTTGTGGTCCTCTCCTCTTCTGTCTATAAACTCACTCTCATTCAACTTCGAGCTTTTAAATAACATATATATGGCTCATAAATCCCTAGCCTCAATTTTCTTTCATTGAAAAATCCAATTCCCTCTTCTTCTGTCTATGTAATAGGCATTTCAGACTTAGCAAAACCAAGACCAAACTCTTAACTGTACTGTTTGTGACAGAGGCATTTAGCAATTTCCAAATATCCATTATCTCTTTTTCCTTAGACTAAGATCTCCTGATTTTCAACAGGGCACATGGCTACCCTGAATCAAGACTATCTTTCATAGCCTTCCTTGCAGTTGTATGTGATTATTTTGTTAAGGTTACACCAGGGAGATGTTAGTAGAAATATGTAACTTTTGAAAAATACCATGTGCAACCTCTGGAAATTGTCCTGAAAAGGAAAAAGGATAATTCTTTGCCCCTGGCCATGCCAACTTTCAAAATGTAGTATGTTTATATCCAGATATAAACTTTATTACTGGATTACACTGCCATGTGGAGAGGAAGTTATGCCTGAATGTTGCCTCCTGACAGGAAGAGTCAAGCTTCATTTGGCATGGTAAGAAAACAGGTGACTTATTTTCCATTCAATTATGCCCCTTATCTTCCCTCAGCCAGCAATAACCCAATACCCTGGGTCAAATATAAAATAAAATTCTAATATCAGAATTTTAAGCAAAAGTATACCTGTAAGTCCACTCCACCCCCTGTCTATCACCCTGCAAACATCTCAGAAAGCTTACTGAGTGCAGAGCACTGGTTGGAGTATGGCACCCCATGGGTGTCCAGGGATAACTAAGCAAGGAATAAAACCCTTCAAATCTTGGAGTTCCAAGGTGCCCTATCCATCTGTACTCTCAGCATTGAAGTGATAGGCTAAACAACTCCTGGATGTTCAAAGAAACCGTCATATTTGTACTACTCTCAGCTGTGTGTATAAACTGAATATTCCACTCTAACTCTTCCACATCTTTGGGGCATAGCTGTCAACTGGATATCTATCTTTATAGACCATATTAAATATGTAATTACTGATCACAATGGCTTTTTTCCAGTAGATACTTAACCAGTCCTATGGAATTCTGCATGTGTCTTTCTATGTTAATTTTATTTTCCATTTATTGCTCTATTTTGTAGTGCACATTTTCTCTATACTTATTATATCCTTTATATTGACTGAATTTTGCAGGCCACATAAAATTTTTTGCGGAATAGGCCTTAAATAATTATGCAAATGCAATAAAATTCTCTTGGCTGGAATGGGTTAACATGGCTTACAAAGTACTCAGCAGGAAGTCGGGATGTGGACTCAATGCTGACAGTCTATTTTTAGATGACTACTTGGCTTTTCTTTTCCACATAAGTAAGATTCTAATTTCTGGAAGGCTCTCTTTTGCTTAAATTTAATTGACTTTGCCCTGCCATGCCAACTTTCAAAATGTAGTATGTTTATATCCAGATATAAACTTTATTACTGGATTACACTGCCATGTGGAGAGGAAGTTATGCCTGAATGTTGCCTCCTGACAGGAAGAGTCAAGCTTCATTTGGCATGGTAAGAAAACAGGTGACTTATTTTCCATTCAATTATGCCCTTATCTTCCTCAGCCAGCAATAACCCAATACCCTGGGTCAAATATAAAATAAAATTCTAATATCAGAATTTTAAGCAAAAGTATACCTGTAAGTCCACTCCACCCCCTGTCTATCACCCTGCAAACATCTCAGAAAGCTTACTGAGTGCAGAGCACTGGTTGGAGTATGGCACCCCATGGGTGTCCAGGGATAACTAAGCAAGGAATAAAACCCTTCAAATCTTGGAGTTCCAAGGTGCCCTATCCATCTGTACTCTCAGCATTGAAGTGATAGGCTAAACAACTCCTGGATGTTCAAAGAAACCGTCATATTTGTACTACTCTCAGCTGTGTGTATAAACTGAATATTCCACTCTAACTCTTCCACATCTTTGGGGCATAGCTGTCAACTGGATATCTATCTTTATAGACCATATTAAATATGTAATTACTGATCACAATGGCTTTTTTCCAGTAGATACTTAACCAGTCCTATGGAATTCTGCATGTGTCTTTCTATGTTAATTTTATTTTCCATTTATTGCTCTATTTTGTAGTGCACATTTTCTCTATACTTATTATATCCTTTATATTGACTGAATTTTGCAGGCCACATAAAATTTTTTGCGGAATAGGCCTTAAATAATTATGCAAATGCAATAAAATTCTCTTGGCTGGAATGGGTTAACATGGCTTACAAAGTACTCAGCAGGAAGTCGGGATGTGGACTCAATGCTGACAGTCTATTTTTAGATGACTACTTGGCTTTTCTTTTCCACATAAGTAAGATTCTAATTTCTGGAAGGCTCTCTTTTGCTTAAATTTAATTGACTTTGCATTGCCATCCTTTTATATTAATCTCTGCTTTTTAAATGTGTTTTAAGATGGCAGACTGATTGCACCATTGAGACAGAGACCTGCTATCTGGAATAGGCTCTTCATAAACCAATCACTTCTCATCTTTTCAGGCCATCACAGTCATTTTCTCATATAGAAAAGCAAACAAACCTTACCAAAGCCTTTCATAAGTAAAGGTTGAAATTATTCAGGACAGATGAGGTTCAATTGGAGCAAGACTGGCATAAAGAGGGAAGCCTGAAAGAGTGAGATAGAGAATCAGCAGGAAGGATGTAAAGTGATGCTTCCCTGTTATCTGTTGTGTAAATAATAAAATTAAAAACAAACTGCACAATAAATGATAACGTTCTGTTTCCCTTATATGAAAAGCTATTGATGAAAGTGGACATTTTGAATCTTTAAGGGTGAATTCTATATGTTGTATGAATGAAAAGAAACAAGAGCCAATGAAAGGACTGCTGTGAGTTCTTTACCCTCAAACCTAATGTTATCAAAGGAAAAAGAAACAAATGGAACTCATCCATCTTTCTATTCCTTTCATCTTTATATCATATTATCTGGTCACAATTTCAACACATTCCAAAGTTATGTATCAGCATCTTTACACTTTCAGATATGGGAAACTCAAGCATGATTCTACATCATGTACACACGTTAACTGACATGGGAGAGCAATACAATAATGACCTCATTCATATGGTAATTTTTACATATTACAGACACTTTCTAGGGCAGCTGAAAATTTAGTAACTCAAAATTATTAGGCAATAAAAATACAGCTTTGGGTACAACATTTACTTGGGGAAAAAAAAAAAAAAAAAACAGAAAGCAGGATCGCTGAATGAACCTAATGTCTTAGGAGGCAATATTTTTAAAAAATTAACCTTTAAGTGGAGTTTCTCTGCCTGTCATTGAGTGCAATATGAGAAAGGCTAGGGGTAACGGTTTGCTTTCTTGTAAGAGATGGGGTCTGTTTAAGATTACCTTTGGGGGGCCGGCTTCCCTGGTGGTCCAGTGGCTCAGCAGGAAGTCGGTGGACTCAATGCTGACAGTCTATTTTTAGATGACTACTTGGCTTTTCTTTTCCACATAAGTAAGATTCTAATTTCTGGAAGGCTCTCTTTTGCTTAAATTTAATTGACTTTGCATTGCCATCCTTTTATATTAATCTCTGCTTTTTAAATGTGTTTTAAGATGGCAGACTGATTGCACCATTGAGACAGAGACCTGCTATCTGGAATAGGCTCTTCATAAACCAATCACTTCTCATCTTTTCAGGCCATCACAGTCATTTTCTCATATAGAAAAGCAAACAAACCTTACCAAAGCCTTTCATAAGTAAAGGTTGAAATTATTCAGGACAGATGAGGTTCAATTGGAGCAAGACTGGCATAAAGAGGGAAGCCTGAAAGAGTGAGATAGAGAATCAGCAGGAAGGATGTAAAGTGATGCTTCCCTGTTATCTGTTGTGTAAATAATAAAATTAAAAACAAACTGCACAATAAATGATAACGTTCTGTTTCCCTTATATGAAAAGCTATTGATGAAAGTGGACATTTTGAATCTTTAAGGGTGAATTCTATATGTTGTATGAATGAAAAGAAACAAGAGCCAATGAAAGGACTGCTGTGAGTTCTTTACCCTCAAACCTAATGTTATCAAAGGAAAAAGAAACAAATGGAACTCATCCATCTTTCTATTCCTTTCATCTTTATATCATATTATCTGGTCACAATTTCAACACATTCCAAAGTTATGTATCAGCATCTTTACACTTTCAGATATGGGAAACTCAAGCATGATTCTACATCATGTACACACGTTAACTGACATGGGAGAGCAATACAATAATGACCTCATTCATATGGTAATTTTTACATATTACAGACACTTTCTAGGGCAGCTGAAAATTTAGTAACTCAAAATTATTAGGCAATAAAAATACAGCTTTGGGTACAACATTTACTTGGGGAAAAAAAAAAAAAAAAAACAGAAAGCAGGATCGCTGAATGAACCTAATGTCTTAGGAGGCAATATTTTTAAAAAATTAACCTTTTAAGTGGAGTTTCTCTGCCTGTCATTGAGTGCAATATGAGAAAGGCTAGGGGTAACGGTTTGCTTTCTTGTAAGAGATGGGGTCTGTTTAAGATTACCTTTGGGGGGCGGGCTTCCCCTGGTGGTCCAGTGGTTAAGGACACTGCCTTGCAGTGCAAGGGGCGCCAGTTCGAGCCCTGGCCTGGGAAGATCCCATGTGCCGCGGAGCGGCTGGACCGATGTGTCCAATTGCCCAGCCGAAGCTCTGGGGCGCTGCACCCAGAGCCGGTGCTCTGCGACAACAGACGCCAGCGCGATGGGAGGCCCACACGGGCCAAAGAACAAAGACGGATGAAAATGGAGAAATGAAAGACCAATGGAAGTGGCCCGCCCGCTCCACTCCCTCCCCAACCCAACCCCCGCTCAAAAACTAAAATAAATAAATAAATCTTTAAAAAAAAATAAAAGATTACCTTTGGGTTTAGAGTAAAGGTAAATGGTAGGGGGAGAGGGAGATTAAATAAGGATTTGCATTATGCTAACCATATCCCTAGCCTGAGCCCTAACCTAGCTTCATCTTCTCCTTAATCCTCTGCTTATCCCTTCTTAAAGTAAACTCTGATTATAGCACACAGCCTCACCATTTCTCTTTACTCTAAACTCAATACTCAAAAAAACACCATCTCTTATGGTCAAGATAACCCTAACTACCAATTTCACCCAAACTGTCTCTGTCTCCATGTGTAAAACAAGCCCTATTTCTGACACAGACCCTCACTATTTTTCTTTAAACTCAATGCTTAAAGCAACACCACCTCTTACCTTCAAGATAACCGTAACCCTTGCCCTGATCCTATTCCTTCCAATTTCTCCAGAACTCTCACCTTCTCCTAGCTTAAACCATACCCTAAAGCTAACACCTTCCCTCACAATTCCATTTCCTCTAAACTCAATGCTAACCATAAAGCGACCCCAATTCTTATGGTTAAACTAACCCTAACCCTAGCTCTAGCACTTGTTCTAGCACAAACCCCAGCTCCAACTTCACCTGAACCCTCTGTTGGTCTCTCATTAAGTTTAGGGTTCAGTTTAGAGTAAAGGGAAATGGTGAGGGCTGGTGTTAGAAGTACAGTTTGTTTTAACGGAGAAAAAGCAAAGGGTTCAGCTTAGGCTGGTGCTAGGGTTAATGCTAGGACGAGAACTAGGGTTAGGGTTAGCATTAGCGTAACCATAGGCTTGGGCTCCCTTTAAGCTTAGGAATTAATTTAAAGGAAAGGGAATAGATGAGAACTAGTGTTCCCTTTAGGGTTCGATTTGAGCTGGGTAAAGCAAAGGGTTCTAGTTTAAATGGAGCTATGGTCAGGAATAACTGTATGGCTAGAGTTAGGGTGAGCTATAACGTAAGTAATGGGGTCGTTTAAGGTTAGCATTGAGTTTAGAGTAATAGGAAATTGTGAGGGCGGGTGCTAGAATTGATGTTTGATTTATGTGGGGATAAGAAGAGGGTTCAGGAGTCATTGGAGTTATGGTTTGGACTTGGATGAGGGCTTGAGTTTGGGTCAGCTGAACCATAAGAGTTCGGAGTTAGGAGTATGGGGCAGCAGTGCACCACTTGGTGCCAAGCAGAGAACGAGGCACGCCTCACAGAGGATGGATCTTCAACACACTGCGCTGCGCAGAGTATGGAGCAGTGTCACATGATGTAGTGCAGACCACAGCGGAACCACAGAGCAACATCACACAGTGCAGTGGCACAGGGGAGTGAGGTCTAGGACACTACCTGGAGTGCTAAGAGCAACCTGGCACAGGGACAGCCACACTGTGGAGAAACCAGAAAAACCATTCTGCAAGGACCTCCCCCAACAAATTCCAAATCTGGCTCTCTCCGAAACCTCAGATATAAGCAGATGCTACACCCCCACAACTGGCCCCGGCTAAGACAGACTAAAAGCTCCTAGGATGGCCTCAGAAACAGACTCTAGTGGATGATTCACACACAGATGAGAAGGTAAGCTCACAACTGAGAACCAGGAACAGGGCTTTTTCTGTTTTGTTTTCTTTTTTGTTTGTTTATTGCCTTTGTCCTATTTTCTACTTTATTTATTTTATTAACCACAGATTTCTCTCCCTCCACTTTAACTATTATAAATTATACTTATATCTACTGTTATTCTCTCTATAACTATTCCTTTCCTTGCTTTCTCTACTGCTTTCTTCCTGCTACATACTAAATCTTAACATATGTAAATCTTCGTCACCTGTCCCTATATATCCCTGCAACGTGATTCGTTTCTCCTCATTACCTATTCATTCTTCTCCTCCCCTTCCCCATCATATTTGCAAGTGAATAACTGCTTTTATTACCATATCTTCACCTGAGACCTTGTTCTAGTTTTGTTATCTAGAATGTGTTTCGATTAGCTTAGATCTTAAAAGTTGGGTATCAACTTTGGTCATGTTGTTTGCCAGAATGATCTCCTGTACACCCTTTCCAGACTGTCCAGATTTGGTTATGGATACATATATATATGTATCTTTCCATCATGTTTTTTAATAGTAGCACAATTTTATAACTGCCATTTATCAGGAATGTGCCTTTTATCCCTCATACATTTATATTTCACCTAATACCACTGAAAACCATGACAAAGCAGATGTGAAATCTCCATTCCCTGGCTAAAGATAAAACCCAGGAACCTCAGGGAGAAAACACTGACTCCAAGACTCAAACATAAAAAAAATCAAAAAGTAACAATAAAAATGCAAACACAGAGAAACAACGCACAAATAAAGGAACAAACTATAAACATGCAAACTCCAATGACTGAAGAAGAACAGACAAACTATCACAAATAGAATTCAGAAGAGTGATACTAATGATCCAAAACTCTGAAAGTAGAATAATAGAGATAACTGACACACTGGAGAAAGACAAGATATTAAAAAACAGCAAAAAGAGACAAACAACTCAATTGCTGAACTTAAAAATACTATGCAAGGACTCCATAGTAGAGTATCTCAGGCAGAAGAACAAATAAGCAAGCTGGAAGATAGAATGGTGGAAATAACTGCTGAAGAACAGGAAAAAAAGAACAAAGAATGAAAAGAACTGAGGATAGTCTCAGAGACCTCTGGGATAATATCAAACCTGCCAACATTCTAATAATAGGCAGTCCCAGAAGAAAAAGAGAGAAAGGATATGGAAAACTTTTTGAAGAGATTATAGTTGAAAACTTCCCCAGCATGGGAAAGGAAATAGTCAATCAAGTTCAAGAAGCCCAAAGAGTCCCATACAGGATAAACCCTAGGAAAAACACACCAAGACACATACTAATCAAGCTAACATAACCTAAACACAAAGACAGAATACTTAAAGCAATAAGGGACAAGCAACAAGTAACATACAAGTGAAGTCCTATACATTAACTGCTTGACCTCTCAGCAGAAACCCTGCAGGCCAGAAGACAATGGCAAGACGCACTTAAAGGCACTGAAAGAGAAAAATCTACAACCAAGAATACTCTACCGTGGAAGCATCTCATTCAAAATTTGATGGAGAAATCAAAGCTTTATAGACAAACAAAAACTAAAAGAATTCAGTACCACCAACCAGCCTTTAAACAAGTGTCAAAAGGACTTATATAGACAACGAGTATAAGAAAAATAGATCCACAAAACAAAACCATCACAACATTTAAGAAGATGACAACAGGATCATTTGTACCAGTAATTGCTTTAAATGTAAATGGACTAAATGCCCCAACCAAAAGACACAGACTGGTTGAATGGTACAAAAGTAAGACCCGTACATATGCTGCCTACAAGAAACTCACTTCAGACCTAGAGACATCCATAGACTAAAAGTGAGAGGATGAAAAAATATATTCCATGCAAATGGAAATCAAAAGACAGCTGGAATAGCAATCCTCATATCAGACAAAATAGACCTTAAAATAAAGAAGATTATAAGAGACAAGGCAGGACACTACATAATGATCAAGGGATCTATCCAAGAGGAAGGCATAACAATCATAAGTATCCATGCACCCAACACAGAAGCACCTCAATACATAAGGCGAACACTTTCAGACATAAAAGAAGAAACTGACAGTAACACAATAATAGTGGGAGAGTTTAACACCTCTCTTACACCAATAGACAGATCATCAAAACAGAAAATCAATAAGGAAGCACAAGCCTTAAATGATACATTACAAGAGCTGCATTTCACTGATATCTTTAGGACCTTAATATCAAACCTGACTCTAATAATAGGCAGTCCCAGAAGAAAAGAGATAAAGGATATGGAAAACTCTTTGAAGAGATTATAGTTGAAAACTTCCCCAGCATGGGAAAGGAAATAGTCAATCAAGTTCAAGAAGCCCAAAGAGTCCCATACAGGATAAACCCTAGGAAAAACACACCAAGACACATACTAATCAAGCTAACATAACCTAAACACAAAGACAGAATACTTAAAGCAATAAGGGACAAGCAACAAGTAACATACAAGTGAAGTCCTATACATTAACTGCTTGACCTCTCAGCAGAAACCCTGCAGGCCAGAAGACAATGGCAAGACGCACTTAAAGGCACTGAAAGAGAAAAATCTACAACCAAGAATACTCTACCGTGGAAGCATCTCATTCAAAATTTGATGGAGAAATCAAAGCTTTATAGACAAACAAAAACTAAAAGAATTCAGTACCACCAACCAGCCTTTAAACAAGTGTCAAAAGGACTTATATAGACAACGAGTATAAGAAAAATAGATCCACAAAACAAAACCATCACAACATTTAAGAAGATGACAACAGGATCATTTGTACCAGTAATTGCTTTAAATGTAAATGGACTAAATGCCCCAACCAAAAGACACAGACTGGTTGAATGGTACAAAAGTAAGACCCGTACATATGCTGCCTACAAGAAACTCACTTCAGACCTAGAGACATCCATAGACTAAAAGTGAGAGGATGAAAAAATATATTCCATGCAAATGGAAATCAAAAGACAGCTGGAATAGCAATCCTCATATCAGACAAAATAGACCTTAAAATAAAGAAGATTATAAGAGACAAGGCAGGACACTACATAATGATCAAGGGATCTATCCAAGAGGAAGGCATAACAATCATAAGTATCCATGCACCCAACACAGAAGCACCTCAATACATAAGGCGAACACTTTCAGACATAAAAGAAGAAACTGACAGTAACACAATAATAGTGGGAGAGTTTAACACCTCTCTTACACCAATAGACAGATCATCAAAACAGAAAATCAATAAGGAAGCACAAGCCTTAAATGATACATTACAAGAGCTGCATTTCACTGATATCTTTAGGACCTTCCATCCAAAAGCAGAAGAACACACTTTCTTCTCAAGTTCACATGGAACATAATCCAGGACACATCACATCCTGGTCCACAAATCAAACCTCAGTAAGTTCAAGAAAATCATATGTATCCGATTATACAAGGTTATGCACAATAACATCACATTTCTCTATGATTCCTCAGAGAAATAAAACCCAAAAGCATAAAGCTCTTCAGAAGCCTGAAAGGTGAATCTGTCACTTCAATTGTATAGCTACTCCTGCCCTAAAGATTGCTATTGCTTACAAGATATTTGAAAAGGCGTCTGATTCCTAACTAGGTGATTGACAACACTTAAAGCAAGTGCTCACTGTTGGAAGAGGTCTAAAATTCAAAATCAGAGTGAACCGTTCCAGGAAGCCAGCTTGAGGCATAAGGGATTCTTAAACTTGCCCGGGTCTTTTTCTTTATTCTCCAAGCCAGAACCCTTCATGATGAATAACTTGTTCTCTGAGGCCTAAGGCTTCCTCTGCTTCCTTTGTCCTCCTGCTTAAAAGGCTTTTATGTTGGAGAATCCCTCACATCCTGCCTTTTTTTCTTTTTTTTCCTTCTCAAAGCCGAGCTTCTGGAGACACTCACTTTTAGCTGAAGCGGTTTTGTACTTGCAGTCTATTTTGTGGCTAAGGATATAGTAAATTAGTGACCTCTTTTTCCCTATTTGCTATGTAGAGTTTATTCAGTTTAACTTTTTAATATAAAACTGGCATGAACTAGAAGAGAGCAAAGAAGGGTTAAAAGTCCTGCTTGGCTCCCAAAACTTAGAATCTCCAAGTGCTTATAGAGCTCTAGCACATCAAGAGGAGAAAGAGTTACTGGCTGGAATCCTAAAGAGAAATATCAAACGCTCCCTCTTTTCTCTTTCTCCTTCAGTGATTTTTGACTCTTACGTTACAGGTTTCTATGGTACAGGGACAAAATTGGGAGGGATTCTGGGAAAACATTATAATGTGGACATGAGATAGTATATAAATTCTCTGTGAGATCAGAACAGAATTGTCACATTGCCTATGCTTGTGTTGTCCCAGTTGCGTAGCATACAGATTATTCCTGAAGCTTTCATTAAAAAAGAGGACAAGGTAATATTAAGATTCAGGAGCTTACACCCCCATCCCCGCACTATTTCTTAAAGAAACAATCACTGTCATTATTTACTGGAACAGTAGTAGCCATCCTAAATAAAAGAACAAATATACTCCCAAGATAATCATTTGAAAAAAAATAGGGAAAATCTGAAAGCATTGTAAATGAAAGAATTTTCCAAATGCTCTTCTCTCTTATTCAGCATATTACTCAATTACAAAGGTGGCAGCCATAGGAGACTGCAGTTGGTTTTGTATACTCAGCCTCCATTGCTTCTGATTCTGCTTTCCAGACCCATTCTTACCCCTTTACACACAGCAGGACCTACTGTTGTTCAGGTTACCTCTCCCTCTCCCGTCTAAGAAGTGGTGGGTATGAAATCCAAACTTCGACAATCAGATTCTCCTCCACCCCAAAATCAGAACTGAAAATTCAAATATAATGGCATTTGTTGTTGTTCAGTTGATAAATCGTGTCCAACTTTGCAACCTGATGGATTTCAGCATGCCAGGTTTCCCTGTCCTTCACTATCTCCCTGGATTTGCTCCGACTCATCCCCACTGAGTCAGTGATGCCATCGAATAATGTTATAATCTAAATATAACAGCCTAAAAACTAAAATCAGGTGGCTTTCATCACCCCAAATGAAATTTTAAAGCACGTTTTACCATGGCAGTTTTAAAAACTATAGATACCTCTGTACAGCCAAGAGACCTTGATTTGACTGGTCTGGAATGTGCCCTGAGCATCAAGACTTTTAAAACTTACAAGGATATTGTGAATTTCAGTAAGAACTGAGAACCACTTCTCCAAATAATAAGAGACACAGTGTGTTCTACTACCTTTATCTATGAAATTTCCTGATTTTTATCTCTTCAAAACCTGATTATTTTTTTTCTCTCATACTGTGAACTATGATATATTATTCCAATAAATATTAACCAAAGTCAGTTGCTTTTAACTTTAAATGCAAAAGCTTTAACAGTTCTAATGCTGAAGACAGTATATGCTGTTAAATTTTTGGAAAATATCTTCCTAATAACTCTTCCATCCCTCTAAAACTAATTTCTCCCACATAATTTATAGTGTCAACTACGAATTGGTACTTACCAATTACATTACCAATGACTCAACAACAAGGGCATTTGCCATCCACCGCTGTGGAGACTGAACCCTGTGCTATGATAGCTGCTGACTCTCAACACCCTCTGAGAGAGTTCAGGGTGGAGGGAGACACTCTGTGCTCCAGAGGATCTGGTGAGACAGGTCTTTAGACAGGCAGATGTTTTCAGGAACAGATTTTATGATCTCAATTCTTGCATCTCCCCATACCTAGAAAAGCACTAAATCCCTGAATAGTGGCTCATGACTAACCAAAAACCCCCTTTGTAAAATGAATATTTAATGGTATTGAAACCTCCCTTCATCAAAACTTTATATATTGATTTTCCTCCTGCTGCCTCTTTGGACCAGTCTCTCAGAGCTAGCTGCCTCCCAAACTGCAGTCCTAACTGTGCCCCAAATAAAACTTAACTCACTACTCTGAAGATGTTCATCATTTTTTAGTCAACAACAGGACCACCATTCTTGGTTGTATAGAGTATTTAATGTCCAAGGAAGAAGGGAGGGATTATAATTTAGATGGAATCTTCTTGCCAAGTCATGTATCCTAACAAGAGACTTCATTTGCCCAAAGGAAGAGACACTCTTAAAAAAATGGATAATGGTACCACCTGCTTTTCAAGCCATAAACCCATGGAACTAATCCACCAGAGGGTGTCTTTTTCTAATATGCACAAAGAAGACACAGCAGAGTTTCCCTAAGTATCCATTGTCCAACATGATCAGTTAGTTTTTTAGAATGCTTCATTCAGTTAAAGACCCTATGCCTCTCACTTTCAAAATCTGCATTGTGACTACTTAGTTTTTGATAAAAAAAAAAATCTATAATATTATTCACATACTTATTTTAAAATTAATCATATATATGTTTTCACATTGTCACAAAAGAATTTTGATTCACATGAGCAAGGTAAGTGTCTCATCTGACAACAGGGTCAGAAGTTGTAGAATCAGGAAATATGATTTAAAGCAGTGTTGGTTTGTTGGATGTTTTTCCTCCCCATCATAGGTGAAAAGACTGATAAAGAAAAATGAAGTATTGATTGACTTGTTCTTAAAAATATTAAAAATTTTCACTGAGCTCAGTTTTTAAAAGATACGTAGTCACTAAAACAAAATATATTTGCATTCAAATGATTTAGGATGATTCAACAGTTTCAACATATTTAGCCAATTGGTAGATGTGAGTTTGAATATATTTTAATGATGAGTTTCTCATACCAAATTCTTAAGCTACCTCATAATGAAAATTAGCAGAAGATCTTCAACCATAAAATGCATTACACATCCAGCCATGATTTAAGAAAGATGCAATTTTAAGTACTTCAGAGATTGATAATTACCGGCTTCAGTTTGCAAGATTTATATCATTGGCATACAGGATTTTATTCATCATTTCTCCAGGAGGGCAATTTTCCTTTTACTAGATTAATGTGGCCAACTGAAGTTTTTCTTTCACTTGCTTTATTTGATTGAGGCTTATATTTTATTAATCTCTCAGTATAAAATTTTAACAGATTAAACTGGTTTTTATAAGATGATTATAGATTACTAAACAATCAAAAACATTTTTCCACATACAAAAGCACCCAATTGTGTTTGTTATTTGAGCAGATCGGCATGAAATGAAAAGTGTGAACCTTTCTGTTTAATGTTAATTTTTAATACAGAGTTCACAGACATTTGAGAGAAGGAAATACATCAACCTAAGAATAGTGTTCACATAAGATATATGGGCAATATAAGGTGAAAATAACTCAATTCATGGATTTGGGTCTTTACCAGCCCTGTGGTTTTGTGGAAATTCTTGGGAGAGTCTTTAAAACAGGCAGAATGAGAAGAATTTTGATTATTAATAAACTGACTTTCAAAAGATAGTGCTTAAATTGCTACCACAGAGTCACTGTCTCTGTGTAGGTGTAGGATAGTTGGTCCAGATTCAAGTTCAGAAATTCCCATTGAGCTGTTGTCATACAGTAAGAGCTTAATTCCCATCAGAAACCAAATGTAAAGCAGTGTTGGTTTGTTGGATGTTTTTCCTCCCCATCATAGGTGAAAAGACTGATAAAGAAAAATGAAGTATTGATTGACTTGTTCTTAAAAATATTAAAAATTTTCACTGAGCTCAGTTTTTAAAAGATACGTAGTCACTAAAACAAAATATATTTGCATTCAAATGATTTAGGATGATTCAACAGTTTCAACATATTTAGCCAATTGGTAGATGTGAGTTTGAATATATTTTAATGATGAGTTTCTCATACCAAATTCTTAAGCTACCTCATAATGAAAATTAGCAGAAGATCTTCAACCATAAAATGCATTACACATCCAGCCATGATTTAAGAAAGATGCAATTTTAAGTACTTCAGAGATTGATAATTACCGGCTTCAGTTTGCAAGATTTATATCATTGGCATACAGGATTTTATTCATCATTTCTCCAGGAGGGCAATTTTCCTTTTACTAGATTAATGTGGCCAACTGAAGTTTTTCTTTCACTTGCTTTATTTGATTGAGGCTTATATTTTATTAATCTCTCAGTATAAAATTTTAACAGATTAAACTGGTTTTTATAAGATGATTATAGATTACTAAACAATCAAAAACATTTTTCCACATACAAAAGCACCCAATTGTGTTTGTTATTTGAGCAGATCGGCATGAAATGAAAAGTGTGAACCTTTCTGTTTAATGTTAATTTTTAATACAGAGTTCACAGACATTTGAGAGAAGGAAATACATCAACCTAAGAATAGTGTTCACATAAGATATATGGGCAATATAAGGTGAAAATAACTCAATTCATGGATTTGGGTCTTTACCAGCCCTGTGGTTTTGTGGAAATTCTTGGGAGAGTCTTTAAAACAGGCAGAATGAGAAGAATTTTGATTATTAATAAACTGACTTTCAAAAGATAGTGCTTAAATTGCTACCACAGAGTCACTGTCTCTGTGTAGGTGTAGGATAGTTGGTCCAGATTCAAGTTCAGAAATTCCCATTGAGCTGTTGTCATACAGTAAGAGCTTAATTCCCATCAGAAACCAAATGTAGAGCACTGATATTTTTTAGGTCTCATAATATATAATCAGTGAAAAGAAAACTGAAAATATTGCACAAAATAATCAATTCCTCACTCATGTTCTAAGGTGATTTATTTTCACAAAACACACATTAATCATATCCTATATTACTTAGTGAAAACCTCTGAAATTTCAGTAAATCTATAATCCTTATGTTTTTTAAATTCCATATCACTATTATGGTTTAATGGAATCAACAAATTGAATTATGTGAATTATGCCAGTCTGTCATGGAGATAATATTTATGTTCATGTTAGTTTACTAATATTTGGACATCTGTATTTTGAATGAAACTATATATGACAATTGATCAGAAAATTATTTTACAATTGCTGTAGTAATGCCCTGTAACTTGGAAAACTTGAAGAAAAACCTGTTTTACTATATTTACCCAATTATTGTCATCATAATAATCATATCTTTCATGAAACTACCTTTTTCCTTGTGTTCTATCTTAAATACAGTATCTTTATGGCCCAGTTTTGGTAAATATAACACATAATATATCAAGGCTTCAACTTTCCCCTTAAGTCATGTGATTTCAAACGTATGAATAAACTCAATTCCAATCAAATTAACAATTTCATTTGAATTACTGTGGTTATTGGTGACTATATACCAGTTACCCCCAAATGTAGCAACTTAAAACAACACATATATTATCTCACAGTTTCTCTGTGTTGGGAATCTGTATTTAACTTATCTGGGTACCTCTGGCTTAATATCTGTCATTTGGCTGTATTCAAGTTAAGTTATATAAGCTAAAGGCTTTCCTAATGGCTCTGTGGCAAAGAATTCACCTGCCAGTGCAGAAGACTCAGGTTCTATCCCTGTGTCAGGAAGATCCACGGCGGACGGAAACAGTAACCGCCTCCAGTATTCTTGCCTGGAAAGTCCCATGGACAGAGGAGCCTGGAGGCCTACAGTTCACTGGGTCACAAAAGAGTCAGACATGACTTAGTGACTAAACAAAAGCAACAACATGTCAGCTAAAACACTCATATTACTGAAAGCTCAACACATGGACATTTTGGGGGGGAAGCCTGGGCTTTCCAGGAAAACCGATCTGAGAGCAAATGACAGATGTAAATCCTTATTAGTTTAATTTTTTGCACAAAATAATCAATTCCTCACTCATGTTCTAAGGTGATTTATTTTCACAAAACACACATTAATCATATCCTATATTACTTAGTGAAAACCTCTGAAATTTCAGTAAATCTATAATCCTTATGTTTTTTAAATTCCATATCACTATTATGGTTTAATGGAATCAACAAATTGAATTATGTGAATTATGCCAGTCTGTCATGGAGATAATATTTATGTTCATGTTAGTTTACTAATATTTGGACATCTGTATTTTGAATGAAACTATATATGACAATTGATCAGAAAATTATTTTACAATTGCTGTAGTAATGCCCTGTAACTTGGAAAACTTGAAGAAAAACCTGTTTTACTATATTTACCCAATTATTGTCATCATAATAATCATATCTTTCATGAAACTACCTTTTTCCTTGTGTTCTATCTTAAATACAGTATCTTTATGGCCCAGTTTTGGTAAATATAACACATAATATATCAAGGCTTCAACTTTCCCCTTAAGTCATGTGATTTCAAACGTATGAATAAACTCAATTCCAATCAAATTAACAATTTCATTTGAATTACTGTGGTTATTGGTGACTATATACCAGTTACCCCCAAATGTAGCAACTTAAAACAACACATATATTATCTCACAGTTTCTCTGTGTTGGGAATCTGTATTTAACTTATCTGGGTACCTCTGGCTTAATATCTGTCATTTGGCTGTATTCAAGTTAAGTTATATAAGCTAAAGGCTTTCCTAATGGCTCTGTGGCAAAGAATTCACCTGCCAGTGCAGAAGACTCAGGTTCTATCCCTGTGTCAGGAAGATCCCCTGAGGAAGGAAATAGTAACCCACTCCAGTATTCTTGCCTGGAAAGTCCCATGGACAGAGGAGCCTGGAGGCCTACAGTTCACTGGGTCACAAAAGAGTCAGACATGACTTAGTGACTAAACAAAAGCAACAACATGTCAGCTAAAACACTCATCTTACTGAAAGCTCAACTGGAAAAGGAGGGCAGTGTGTTTCCAAGCTTACTCATGTGGTTGTTGGTCTCGATCTGTCTCTTGCTACATATGCTCTTCAAGGCAGCTAGCTTTCCCCAGGAAAACCGATCTGAGAGCAAAAGAGATGACCAAGATGCAAGCCTCAGTTTTATTAAAATAGCCTAATCTCAGAAGTGACATCATACCTCACCCCTCATATTCAATTCATTAGGAACAATGTATTAAACTCAGCCCATACTCATTGGAAGAATATTACTCATGCATGTGAATCACAGGAAGTAGGGATTATTAGGTGTCATCTAGAAGCTCCTTACTATATTACTATTCTCAAATCCAAGATATTTAAATCTGAATCTGTGATAGTCTCACCCCATAGTAATTATCCTCCTTTTTCTCTATAATAACACCCTACTCCTTACCACCAAGGGTCAAAGCTTCATGTACATTTCACACCCACTAAAACTCTAAAATAACTTAGTGGGCAGCTGCCTGGCTAGCTCAGTCAGTAGAGCATGAGACTCAACATAATTTACTGAGACTCAATTTTCCATTACATCTTACTTGGATGTGCCTTTCTCATTTCAAAGCTGCCATCTTAACTCAGACTGAATCATCATTATCTTGATCAACCTAACTATCATTAAATACCACATAATTTTATCACATAATGTCCATCTTAACCTTGCAGGACAAAGTCATAGCATCTTATCTGGACCTCAACCTGATTTTTATTTAACTTTGCCTATTTTACTTGGTCAATCATGTTTTCTAGCTAAATTAGCCCATTCACTATACCCAATAATGTTTTGTACACTTCTAGCTGTGTATCTAATGAGCCAGATAACCATGATGGTATGGTCACTCACCTACAGCCAGACATCTTAGAGTGCGAAGTCAAGAGGGCCTTAGGAAGCATTATTACAAACAAAGCTAGTGGAGGAAGTAGAAATCCAGCTGAGCTACTTCTAATTCTAAGAGATTAAAGTGCTATATTCAATATGCCAGCAAATTTGACTGGGTCACAAAAGAGTAAAATGACTTAGTGACTAAACAAAAGCAACAACATGTCAGCTAAAACACTCATCTTACTGAAAGCTCAACTGGAAAAGGAGGGCAGTGTGTTTCCAAGCTTACTCATGTGGTTGTTGGTCTCGATCTGTCTCTTGCTACATATGCTCTTCAAGGCAGCTAGCTTTCCCCAGGAAAACCGATCTGAGAGCAAAAGAGATGACCAAGATGCAAGCCTCAGTTTTATTAAAATAGCCTAATCTCAGAAGTGACATCATACCTCACCCCTCATATTCAATTCATTAGGAACAATGTATTAAACTCAGCCCATACTCATTGGAAGAATATTACTCATGCATGTGAATCACAGGAAGTAGGGATTATTAGGTGTCATCTAGAAGCTCCTTACTATATTACTATTCTCAAATCCAAGATATTTAAATCTGAATCTGTGATAGTCTCACCCCATAGTAATTATCCTCCTTTTTCTCTATAATAACACCCTACTCCTTACCACCAAGGGTCAAAGCTTCATGTACATTTCACACCCACTAAAACTCTAAAATAACTTAGTGGGCAGCTGCCTGGCTAGCTCAGTCAGTAGAGCATGAGACTCAACATAATTTACTGAGACTCAATTTTCCATTACATCTTACTTGGATGTGCCTTTCTCATTTCAAAGCTGCCATCTTAACTCAGACTGAATCATCATTATCTTGATCAACCTAACTATCATTAAATACCACATAATTTTATCACATAATGTCCATCTTAACCTTGCAGGACAAAGTCATAGCATCTTATCTGGACCTCAACCTGATTTTTATTTAACTTTGCCTATTTTACTTGGTCAATCATGTTTTCTAGCTAAATTAGCCCATTCACTATACCCAATAATGTTTTGTACACTTCTAGCTGTGTATCTAA
Source organism: Tragulus kanchil (assembly GCA_022376925.1). Taxonomy (NCBI): domain Eukaryota; kingdom Metazoa; phylum Chordata; class Mammalia; order Artiodactyla; family Tragulidae; genus Tragulus; species Tragulus kanchil. Next base: position 121,714,868 of record JAIOJX010000030.1, on the reverse strand, counting down.
TGAGCCAGATAACCATGATGGTATGGTCACTCACCTACAGCCAGACATCTTAGAGTGCGAAGTCAAGAGGGCCTTAGGAAGCATTATTACAAACAAAGCTAGTGGAGGAAGTAGAAATCCAGCTGAGCTACTTCTAATTCTAAGAGATTAAAGTGCTATATTCAATATGCCAGCAAATTTGGAAAACTCAGTAGTGGCCACAAAACTAGAAAAAATCATTTTTCATTCCAATTCCAAAGAAGAGTAATGCAAAAGAATGTTCAAACTACCAAATAATTGCACTTGTTCCACATACTAGCAAGGTCATACTCAAAATCCTGCAAGATATGTTTCAGCAGTACATGAACTAAGAACTTCCAGATGTACAAGCTAGATTTAGAAAAGGCAGAGGAACCACAGATCAAATTGCCAACATACCACTGGATCATAGAAAAAGCAAGTGAATTTCAAAACACATCTACTTCTTCTTCATTGACTGTGCTAAAGTCTTTGACTGTGTGGATCACTAATAAACTGTGGAAAATTCTTAAAGGGATGGGAATACCAGAACACCCTACCTGCTTCCTGAGAAACCTGTATGCAGGGCAAGAAGCAACAGTTAGAACAGGACATGGTACAAATTGGGAAAGGAGTACATCAAGGCTGTATATTGTTGCCCTGTTTATTTCACTTATATGCAGAATACATCATACTTAAATGCAAGGCTCAATGAAGCACAAGCTGGAATCAAGATTGCCTGGAAAATATCAACAACCTCAGATATCCAGATGACACCACATTAATGGCAGAAAGAGAAGAAGAACTAAAGAGCCTCTTGCTGAAGGTAAAAGAGGAGAGTGAAAAATTTGGTTTAACATTCAACATTTGGGCCCTCTCTGGTAAAGAATTCATCTGCCAATTCAGGAAACACAGGTTTGATCCCTGGGGTGGGAGGTGCAGAGCGACTAAGTCCATGAACCACGACTATTGAGCCTGTGCTGTAGAGCTAGGGAACTGCAGTTACTGAAGCTCACATGCCCTAGAGCCCCTGCACAGCAACAAGAGAAGCCATCACAATGAGAAGCCCAAGCTCTGTAACTAGAGAAAAGTCCACACAGCAACAAAGACCCAGCAAAGCTAATCGATAAATAAAATTATTAAAAAAAAAACTTCAACATTCAAAGAAACATATCTGGTCCCATTACTTCAAAGCAAATAGATGGGGAAACAGTGGAAACAGCACCAGAGTTCATTTTCTTAGGCTCCAAAATCACTGTGGGTGGTAACTGCAGTCACAAAATTAAAACGTGTTTGTTTCTTAGAAGAAAAACTATCACAAACAGCTTATTAAAAAACAGAGACATCACTTTGCTGACAAAGGTCCATATAGTCAAACCTATAGTTTTTCCAGTAGTCATGTACAGATGTGAGAGTTGGACCATATAGAAGGCTGAGTCCCAAAGAACTGATACTTTCAATATGGTGCTGGAGAAGACTCTTAACAGTCCCTTGGACAGCAAAGAGATCAAACCAGTCAATTCTAAAGGAAATCAACCCTGAATATTCAGTGGAGGGACTGATGCTGAAGCAACAATACTTTGACCACCTGATGTGAAGACCTGACTAAGTAGAAAAAAAACCTGATGCTGGGAAAGACTGAGGGCAAAAGGAGAAGGGGGCAACAGAGGATGAGGTGGTTGGATGTCATCTCTACATTAATGAACATAAGTTTGAGCAAACACTGAGAGATAGTGAAGAACAAGGAAGACGGGCATGTTGCAGTTCATGGGGTCACAAAAGTCAGACACAATGTAGGGACTGAACAACAACAAGCTGTATATATTCACACAGATTTTGGATGACTTTTCAACAATTTCGAATCTCATCATCTTTCATGATCCATTCAATATCCAATATTCTCCTTCATTCATTCTGTGTTCACTTATTCAATTAGTCAGAAACTTAAAATGCTGCTTCCTAGATGCAAAGATTCAAATGTATTAGTAATGAACCTTGGTTGTGTTAAGTTACTCTGCTCTGAACTGTCTGTCATACAGAATTTCTGAACCAATGGCTACCTAACTGATTCCAGATCCAAACACATGTATCTAGTAGGGAATTATAAAGTAATCAAGAGCTTATGAGAGAGGCTTAGACTAAACCATACCTGTCACTTTAGCTAAAAATGTTTTCCTTCCCTAGAATTCCTCTATACTATGTGCCTAGACAGCTAATGTGGTGATTATTACATTCAATCTCATGTAGTGAATTATTTTTTAAATTCATAGATTCTATATCCTGGCTAGATCATAAAATTTTAACTATAATTTTTTGTGCTTTGTCTATGTAAGCACTGAAGAAAAATTTATTAGATAAATGACTGGATAACAACAAAAAAATACTTTAGTCTAAATTATACCATTAGTTGGCCTGTGAAGTTCTTACCATTCTGTGTTTCTTTTTCTAATTTGTTTCCCATTTATCATATCTAAGTAATTCTACCAATGAATACTCAAGCATCTCTTTTTCCTAGAATGAATTGTCTGGTAAAGTTGTCCCATTAGCAATAATTAAATATCCAAATGGCTTTACTCTTAAAATAGCAGTATTTATTATAAAACATTGTTTAGCACTTCTTTTAGGAAATAGGAATTTAACTGCCTTAACCATTAACATAAAGATAGCATAAAAACTTTATATACTTACAGCCAAATAAACAATGTCAAAGGATAAAAGCTTATCTTTCTGAAAGACTGTGGCAAACACTGCTGGAGCGTTACCAACCACCTCCTTACCCCCTCACCCTGCTTTCTTCCTTTCCAGCAGAACTGTAAATTCGTTCAACCTTGTTGTAAAAAACTACAGATTCAGAATTTCAAACCAAGACTTTGCTGTTTATACGAATGCATTACAGAAAGTAAGGGGAGAAAATTTCACCAGCCAGTGACTGAGAATTCCCATACCTCAGTTCCTGTTGTTGTTTAGTTGCTAAATTCTGTTCAACTCTTTTGTGACCCTATGGATTGTAATCCAGACTCCTCTCCCTGGCATACTCCAGGCAAGAAGTCAATTCCTCCAGAGGATCTCCTGGGGAAATTTCCCGCATTGCAGGAGGGTTCTTACCCACTAAACCACCTGGGACATCCTGCAGGCATCACTTGGTCTTATGCTGCTTCCTAGATGCAAAGATTCAAATGTATTAGTAATGAACCTTGGTTGTGTTAAGTTACTCTGCTCTGAACTGTCTGTCATACAGAATTTCTGAACCAATGGCTACCTAACTGATTCCAGATCCAAACACATGTATCTAGTAGGGAATTATAAAGTAATCAAGAGCTTATGAGAGAGGCTTAGACTAAACCATACCTGTCACTTTAGCTAAAAATGTTTTCCTTCCCTAGAATTCCTCTATACTATGTGCCTAGACAGCTAATGTGGTGATTATTACATTCAATCTCATGTAGTGAATTATTTTTTAAATTCATAGATTCTATATCCTGGCTAGATCATAAAATTTTAACTATAATTTTTTGTGCTTTGTCTATGTAAGCACTGAAGAAAAATTTATTAGATAAATGACTGGATAACAACAAAAAAATACTTTAGTCTAAATTATACCATTAGTTGGCCTGTGAAGTTCTTACCATTCTGTGTTTCTTTTTCTAATTTGTTTCCCATTTATCATATCTAAGTAATTCTACCAATGAATACTCAAGCATCTCTTTTTCCTAGAATGAATTGTCTGGTAAAGTTGTCCCATTAGCAATAATTAAATATCCAAATGGCTTTACTCTTAAAATAGCAGTATTTATTATAAAACATTGTTTAGCACTTCTTTTAGGAAATAGGAATTTAACTGCCTTAACCATTAACATAAAGATAGCATAAAAACTTTATATACTTACAGCCAAATAAACAATGTCAAAGGATAAAAGCTTATCTTTCTGAAAGACTGTGGCAAACACTGCTGGAGCGTTACCAACCACCTCCTTACCCCCTCACCCTGCTTTCTTCCTTTCCAGCAGAACTGTAAATTCGTTCAACCTTGTTGTAAAAAACTACAGATTCAGAATTTCAAACCAAGACTTTGCTGTTTATACGAATGCATTACAGAAAGTAAGGGGAGAAAATTTCACCAGCCAGTGACTGAGAATTCCCATACCTCAGTTCCTGTTGTTGTTTAGTTGCTAAATTCTGTTCAACTCTTTTGTGACCCTATGGATTGTAATCCGCCAGACTCCTCTCCCTGGCATACTCCAGGCAAGAAGTCAATTCCCTCTCCAGAGGATCTCCTGACAGAGGGTCAGCCAAGTCTCCTGCATTGCAGGAGGGTTCTTTACCCACTAAACCACCTGGGACATCCTGCAGGCATCACGGTTATAGCCTCATGTACACTGGCACATTCCAAGACTCCTTTCTAAATTTCCCTCATGATTGGTGAGGTAGAGAATCCATGTGATACTCAAAGAAGCTGAAACCTCAGATGCTCAGTGAGTTGAGGAAAAGAAGCCGTTAAAACTAAACCTCAAAACAACTATTTAAAAGGATACAAGTAAAAACAAACAAAAAGGATACATGTAATATACATTTTAAAAATCAAAGTAATTCTTTGAGAAAACAACCCAGGAATTATCCAAGAGTTACATTTTTTTCAAAAGAATAAAATATTGAGGATCTACAAAGAGTCACAGTGCTCATACTATGAAATAAAAATGAAAGACTTTCTTTGTTAAAAAGATCTTCATGCTAACCTGGCAGAAGTTCTGCTTACAATGGATGGTCTGATTTTAAGTGAGCTAGGAAATCAGGAGATTAGGCAGGTGCTTCCCCAGGCCCCTGTGATTAAATGACAGGTCTGAATCACTGTGGAGGCTACCCCTGCCAGAGACTGGTTCAGTAATGAACATGTAAATGAGTTCTGGGTGTTAAATATGAATTTCTTACTGACTTGAGGGTAATTTTTGGATGTCAGAAAAATCTATTCATACATTAACTTTGATTTTTTTTAAATTAATTTTATTAAAGTTACATATTTAAAATCTAGTCCTCAAGCTTTCAGCTTATAGATTTACTATCATTATAATGATAATCTAGCTAGTTTTAATAATTGGTTTTAGAGCTTTCTTCCTTTCCAGCAGAACTGTAAATTCGTTCAACCTTGTTGTAAAAAACTACAGATTCAGAATTTCAAACCAAGACTTTGCTGTTTATACGAATGCATTACAGAAAGTAAGGGGAGAAAATTTCACCAGCCAGTGACTGAGAATTCCCATACCTCAGTTCCTGTTGTTGTTTAGTTGCTAAATTCTGTTCAACTCTTTTGTGACCCTATGGATTGTAATCCGCCAGACTCCTCTCCCTGGCATACTCCAGGCAAGAAGTCAATTCCCTCTCCAGAGGATCTCCCTGACAGAGGGGTCAAAGCCAAGTCTCCTGCATTGCAGGAGGGTTCTTTACCCACTAAACCACCTGGGACATCCTGCAGGCATCACGGTTATAGCCTCATGTACACTGGCACATTCCAAGACTCCTTTCTAAATTTCCCTCATGATTGGTGAGGTAGAGAATCCATGTGATACTCAAAGAAGCTGAAACCTCAGATGCTCAGTGAGTTGAGGAAAAGAAGCCGTTAAAACTAAACCTCAAAACAACTATTTAAAAGGATACAAGTAAAAACAAACAAAAAGGATACATGTAATATACATTTTAAAAATCAAAGTAATTCTTTGAGAAAACAACCCAGGAATTATCCAAGAGTTACATTTTTTTCAAAAGAATAAAATATTGAGGATCTACAAAGAGTCACAGTGCTCATACTATGAAATAAAAATGAAAGACTTTCTTTGTTAAAAAGATCTTCATGCTAACCTGGCAGAAGTTCTGCTTACAATGGATGGTCTGATTTTAAGTGAGCTAGGAAATCAGGAGATTAGGCAGGTGCTTCCCCAGGCCCCTGTGATTAAATGACAGGTCTGAATCACTGTGGAGGCTACCCCTGCCAGAGACTGGTTCAGTAATGAACATGTAAATGAGTTCTGGGTGTTAAATATGAATTTCTTACTGACTTGAGGGTAATTTTTGGATGTCAGAAAAATCTATTCATACATTAACTTTGATTTTTTTTAAATTAATTTTATTAAAGTTACATATTTAAAAATCTAGTCCTCAAGCTTTCAGCTTATAGATTTACTATCATTATAATGATAATCTAGCTAGTTTTAATAATTGGTTTTAGAGGCCATTTGATTAATATTTGGCAACATTTACAAACTTAGTTAAGCAACTTTGAACATTTTAATTTGTATTTATAAATTAAATATGGGCTTCCCTGTTGGCTCAGACAGTAGAAAATCCACCTGCAATGCAAGAGACGTGAGTTCAATCCCCGATCAGGAAGATCCCCTGGGGAAGGGGATGGCTACCCACTCCAGTATTCTTACCTAAAGAATTCCATGGACAGAGGAGCCTGGTAGGCCACACAGTCCATAGAGTCGCAAGAAGTCAGATCTGGCTGAGTGATTAACATATACATAAATCAAATGTATTCAAATTTTAAAATATTCAAATTATTTTACTGATTTCAAACTCTGAGTTAAAAATAACTTTTTATGTTTAATAAACATTACTATTATGAATCATATATGCTCATAAATGTTTCAACATTGTATATAAATCTGGTGTGATTTTAGTGCAAAACATAGGTCAAAATTGTTAACAATCTTATACTTTAAATCAGAATAACCATGCTAATTATGTAAGGCTAAGTCTACTGAAGTCAATTTCTTAAAAGTTATAATTATATAAAATGTCAATTATATAATACCATTGTTTGATTATCTCAAACTTTTTGACACAGAATTCTCAATCTCCCCAGGGTTAAAAGTTGCTTGACTATTTAGATAACAGTTATGTCATAACATAATTTTGAGGAATAACCTATCAGTGTGATTGTTTAACAGCCATATATTTCCACTATGTTCCTGTTGTTTTACTGTTTATACACACTTTGAGAGGGTGTCCTGGTTCCTCTTTATAGTCTAAAACAAGGATTTTATAAATAAAAGTTATTCTTGCACCTTGAAATCAGTAGAATGTCTGTCTCCAGTTACACACGTTAATGACACTATCGTACTCTGCATTTTCAGCTCTTAGATAAGAAAATGTTCTGCTTGTCCAACCCTAAAGATAATTAAGCTTTACGCAATCTGATTTTCTCTTTGAAAGCCCCCTAACTTTCAGGAACATATCACTGCTATGATACAAAATGATCTCTAGTAGAATTCTGGTAACTTCTCATGATACTGCCTGACTTCTCAAGGTACCTCCAAAATCATGAGACTGACACTGACCAGTGACCTCTGAAGAGAAGCTTCTCATAGGGTTCTGCAAAATTAAGAGAGATGTATAGGAGGAAAGCAATGCTTCTTTAACTGGGTGTTTTCCTGTCAGCAGGCGGTACTTAGAATCTCAAGTGCCTCTGTAATTTTGAGGAGGCAAGCCTAAAACCTAGCCAACACAAAATTCAATGAAGTCAAATCATGGCACATCGTACCTATGAGATTTTCATTAAATGAGATAATTCAGCTAGTTTGAGTTGAATTTTCTGTAGTGCAATCCAAATCACAGTAACTAACGAAGTAATCCATTAACACACATAATCAAGATTCAAGTTACAATGAATCACTGTGGCAAACAGTATGTATCAAGTAATACCACTAGTTGCCCACATATACATAGCAATGTATCCAAAGCCAAAAATAGTTCTCATGCAAACAGGTATTTAAGCCATTTATTATCTAGTGCTTATGTAAGAGTAATGAAAACAATATAAACTGACAGACGCGAAATAGTTTATATCTATCATGTCTCAGCCTAAACACACAAGCAAATGGCCAGTGGGTTTCTGTGTGTTCCAGTTATCTACAGTTGCATTAAAAAACACTCCAAACTTTAGTGGCCTAAAACATCAACAACATTTACCTTACTTACAAAGCTGGAATCTAAGTAGTGTTCAGGGACAGTTTTTCTCTACTCCACACAGAATCCACATGAAGGTAAGAGGTTGTAATCAACCAAAAGCCCAACATTCAGAAAGACCTCAAACATGTACAGCTGTCACAGCTGAGGATCCTCAGGTGTCTTTCTGTCTCTCCACAGGCCCTTCTTATAGGGTCTCTACAGCTTCAGGGTAGCTGGACCTCTTACAAGGTACAGGAAGAGAGAGAGAGAATGGGAGGGCGCAGATGAAAGAGAGAGAGAGGAAGAGAGAGAGGATGAAAGAAAGAGAGAGAATGAGATAGGCAGGCAGGTAGGCAGGAGCTGCATCACTTTTAGGACCTCACCTTGGAAATCACGTAACCTCTTTCCACCTCATTCCATTTGCCAAGGTAGTGAGGGACTCACCTGAAGTGACAAGCAGAATATGTGGGAGCAGAAAAATTAATGCACTCATTGTTGACACAATCTACCACACTGTGACATCACAGATATTTTTCAGTTGAATCAAAAGCAGTTTCTTTAAAGAGATGGAAGTTTGAGTCCAATCTTAAAGAATTTAAGAGACCTGGCCTGTCACAGTAAGTCTGTCATTTTAAAATAACATATTTTAAAGCAGTCACTTATTAAGTTATAGTTTATATCAAGGAGTGACAAAATACACAATTCTACTTAGAAGTTCTCAATGGTTTCACGATGTTAATTTATAAATATCCCAAATCCAGTGCTTATCCCCTTATCTACATGTGCAAAATAATCCTGAAAGTAAGCATTGTGGAAGTTTTTTGTGACACAGAATTTTACTAGAGAAACACAAATATCTTCAACCTTTTAAACTTTTCCTCAGGTTTAGATATAAACAAGCTATGAAATAAACTCCAGTGATTTCTAACACAGGGCAAAAAATTAGCCTTAAAATTCTAGATTTGAACTGAAATGGAAGCTCTTTCATGTCCAGGGCTTCTGTCACTTTATTCAGTCCTCCCTTATAGCCCCCACTCCGCCTAGAGCACTGCTTTGCAAATAATAAACTGAGTGTATGAATACATAAAACCATTACTATTACATATTTTACCTCAAAATAACTTGTGACATAAGTAGTATTATTATTATTGGCCCCATTTCACAAAATAGAAAGGTGAGAAACCAGTTACAGAAATAGTGAAGAAAAAGAAATGAGTTAGAACACAAGGCCTTCCTTATTCAAAAATCTCTACTCTTTCCATTGATGATTGACATATTTTACATGTTGTCATGACTTTTACTAGAGCATTATTTCAGACAAGCATCTGTGCTTTCCTTGATCCTCACAAATACCCCAAAGTAATCAATACCCCAAAGTAATCACTCTATACAAAACCGTCATCCTCGGATGATGAAGCTCCACTGTCAAGATTATTGTTAAATTTTCCAATTCCTACCTGTCTTTTAGGTGCTCATCTCCCATTATATTCATTTGTTAACAGCTTTAATACAGTTAGAACTGTTGATTCACTTATTATCAGTTGTAACCCTTAGTGAATGTTTTTCAAGACCTAACATATAACCAAAACTTCTTTCCAACCAAATACAGCTATATGATCAGCTTATGCAGACATCACAACGTTAAGATTAAAAGGAAAGTAAAAGAAAGGGTCAATAATCATTTTAGCACATTAACGTATCAAAGCAATGATAAATATTTAACACATGGAAATATCTAATAACAGAAACCAGTTCTGTTTTAAGGAAGGGCCTATTCATATGTAATACATGGCCATAATTAGAGCATATTTGCATATTTACCTTGGGGAACTTTTCTCATGGAATTTAATTTGCATCCTGACCCAGAACTCTGATGAGATATACAAAGAAAAATAGAACTTCTCTAAATTCGTGTCTAGCAGAGTTTAGACTTTGATGTCATTTTTCCTATACATTAAGGCAAGTTGAAAGAATTAAATGAGATGATGCATTTATAACAAGAAAGAAACAGTCCCCGAAGTTTTAAAAAATTAGCCTTAAAATTCTAGATTTGAACTGAAATGGAAGCTCTTTCATGTCCAGGGCTTCTGTCACTTTATTCAGTCCTCCCTTATAGCCCCCACTCCGCCTAGAGCACTGCTTTGCAAATAATAAACTGAGTGTATGAATACATAAAACCATTACTATTACATATTTTACCTCAAAATAACTTGTGACATAAGTAGTATTATTATTATTGGCCCCATTTCACAAAATAGAAAGGTGAGAAACCAGTTACAGAAATAGTGAAGAAAAAGAAATGAGTTAGAACACAAGGCCTTCCTTATTCAAAAATCTCTACTCTTTCCATTGATGATTGACATATTTTACATGTTGTCATGACTTTTACTAGAGCATTATTTCAGACAAGCATCTGTGCTTTCCTTGATCCTCACAAATACCCCAAAGTAATCAATACCCCAAAGTAATCACTCTATACAAAACCGTCATCCTCGGATGATGAAGCTCCACTGTCAAGATTATTGTTAAATTTTCCAATTCCTACCTGTCTTTTAGGTGCTCATCTCCCATTATATTCATTTGTTAACAGCTTTAATACAGTTAGAACTGTTGATTCACTTATTATCAGTTGTAACCCTTAGTGAATGTTTTTCAAGACCTAACATATAACCAAAACTTCTTTCCAACCAAATACAGCTATATGATCAGCTTATGCAGACATCACAACGTTAAGATTAAAAGGAAAGTAAAAGAAAGGGTCAATAATCATTTTAGCACATTAACGTATCAAAGCAATGATAAATATTTAACACATGGAAATATCTAATAACAGAAACCAGTTCTGTTTTAAGGAAGGGCCTATTCATATGTAATACATGGCCATAATTAGAGCATATTTGCATATTTACCTTGGGGAACTTTTCTCATGGAATTTAATTTGCATCCTGACCCAGAACTCTGATGAGATATACAAAGAAAAATAGAACTTCTCTAAATTCGTGTCTAGCAGAGTTTAGACTTTGATGTCATTTTTCCTATACATTAAGGCAAGTTGAAAGAATTAAATGAGATGATGCATTTATAACAAGAAAGAAACAGTCATCAATCACAATGAATGGCATTATCCTCCTCAGCATACTCACGAAGAGAATGCCTGCCCCAGATCCAGGGCTCAAAGGAAGCAACTTCATTGCTGAGACTTGAGAGCAGAGAAGAGAAGAGGGGTCAGAGATCATGACATACCAGGAGAGTTAACACTGAAACAAAGCCTCCAGAGAATTTCTATTTGTGCAATAAGGAAACCAGGACTTACTTTTAGGACAACATGCTTGCTTTCTGAGAAGCCAAATGGCTATAAAGCAACACTGGTGGGTTGTGCTAAAAGTACGGTCCCAAAAACAGAGTCTGTAAAATGCTGTACTTAAGTCTTGGCAAGACTCCTGTTTCATGCTGCCCGCTAGAACCAAGACCTGTGGCCTAAAGAGAATGCCTGAACCCAAACACTTAGCTGAACTCTCCCTATGTTTGAAGATCAGAGAAAGCAATCTTCCCCCCCTCTCCAACCCCCCTCAAAGAAGGATGAGAGTAAGGAAACACCGGAATACTTGGCTGGGTACCAACAAAAATACGCGAGGCTGATGAATAGCAGCTGGAACAAGCCATCATTTATGTGCAAAGACAAGGAATGTGTGTGTGAGGTGATGAAGTCACAAAGATCCCAGTTTCTGAAAACCAGCACAAACACAAGGTTTAGATGATTCTAAGCCATCAAAATATAGCCTCACTCTTCACTTTTGCCTCATTGGGCAGTAATGTTTCCAAAGCCTGAAGGAGCACACAGCCTATGGATGGAGGGTGAGTGGTCTGGGCAAGTACATTCTAAAGGAATGTAAAGGTAAATACAATAGGAAAATGTTAGTCACTTTGCTGTACACCTGCAAAATTGTATATCAACTATAATTCAATATATATTCATATATATGTATATATATTTTACAAGAATGAGCTGGCTTTAGAAAGTCTTTATTTTTTTTTAATTTTGGCCTCTTTTATTGGTCTTTCATTTGTTTATTTTCATCCATCTTTGTTCTTTGGCCTGGGTGGGGCTCGCATCACAGTGGCCTCTCTTGTAGCAGAGTACCACCAGTTCTGGGCACACGCACTCCAGAATGCTGGCTCACAATTGGACACACCAGTCCAGCCCCTCCGTGGCACGTGGGATCTTCTTGGGCCAGGGATTGAACCGGTGCCCCTTGCACTGCAAGGCAGACTCTTTAAGCACACTGGACCACCAGGGAAACCCCTAGAATGCCTTTCTTTTTAAGCATTAATATTTTCTTGCCTCTAGACTGAAGCCAGTTGTACCTAATTCTAGAGAACACAGAAAGTAATTCCCAATGTTTCCAAAGGTGCTGGTGTTCTTGTCATTGCTATTATGTTTGTTGTTAAAAGACAATGAATCCTGTGCTCTTTCTATGAATAATTGACCTTTGATTCAGGTTTTTAGATATATCTTTGCTTTCTGGGTTTAGTCATTCTAGGTTTTACTAAACTTGATACACCTCAAATAAACCAACTAAGAACATTCATAGGCTTTAAATTTGTTTATAGTTTGTGCAGATTCTGTGTTCTTTGGGGAACTTCCCCTGAATTTTCAGTGAACAGAAAAGGCTTCAGTTCTGTGACAGCCAACAAATAAGAGAAATCTGACACCAATGCTCAAGTCTATTCAAAAGTGATCAAACATTTTTTTTAAAACTGGGGTATGGTTACTGTACAATGTTGGGTTCATTTTTGCTGTACAATGAAGTGAATCAGATATATATACACACAAAAATTCCTTCTCTCTTGGATCTCCCCTTCCCCACTATCCCATCCATCTAGGTCAGCACAGAGCACTGAGTTGAGCTCTTGTAAAACAGGATGAGAAAAATTTGATTGAAAGATGTTCTTTCTCTGCTCAGCTCAAAGCCTGATTCAGGTCAAGAGGTCATGATTTTGTTGTTGCTTACTTGCTAAGTCTTGTCTGACTTTTGCAACCCCATGCACCATAGCTTTCCAGGGTCCTCTGTGCATGGAATTTTCCAGGCAAGAATGCTGGGGTGGACTGCTATTTCATTCTCCAGGGAATCTTCCTGACCCAGGGAGAGAACTTGAATCTCCTGAATTGGCAGATGGATTCTTTACCACTGAGTCATTTCATGGAAAAACCCACAAGAGGTCATATGACACTCCAAATCCATCAATGGGTTTTCTCTTGACTGATTATTCCTCTTCTCTTTCCTACCTTCAGGAGTTTTTAAGAGGAGGCAAGCAAGGATTCACCTCTACTTGCATGGGCAAGGAAATTATGTATTCCTTAAGTATTTGGTAATCTCTGATTTGAGATATGATGTTAATTCTGCTGTAGATCAATCTGAGGAGTCATTCTACTATGCTTCAATAAAATTAAGACTGTCTATGCATAGCTGTTGCATTTAAAAGCCCCCTTTCATTACCTGGAGAAGGAAATGGCAACCCACTCCAGCAAATCCCATGGACAGAGAAGCCTGACAGGCTACAGTCCATGAGGTCGCAAAGACTTAGTAACTGACACTTTCATACTTTCATTACCTTTAGATGTCATTTGAGATGAGAATACATAAATAAAGAACCCGAATGGGCTCTCTGTATTTTATAGTTAAACATGGGATGTAAAATTTCTTTGATAGGCCCAAGTAACCATTATAACTGTGAAATAACTTAGGTACTCAACCACACACTAAATATGGTTTTTCCAGTAGTCATGTATGGACTGTAAAGAAGGCAAAGCACAGAAAAATTAATGCTTTTGACTTATGGTGCTGGAGAAGATCTTGATAGTCCCTTAGACTGCAGAGACAGTAAATGGTCAATCCTAAAGGAAATCAATCCTGAATATTCATTGGAAGGACTGATGCTGAAGCTGAAGTTCCAATACTTCAGACACCTGACGCAAAGAGTGGACCCACCATAAAAGACCCTGATGCTGGGAAAGATTGAGGGTAGGAAGAGAAGAGGATGATATGGTTGGATGGCATCACTGGCTCAATGGACCTGAATTTGAGTAAACTCTGGGAGATGGAGAAGGACAGGGAAGCCTGGCATTCTGCAGTCCATGGGGACGCAAAGAGTTCGACACGACTGAGTGACTGAACAAGAAGAGTAAGTACAACAAAGTGTGTAAAATATATTTTTACAAGGTTGAATTACAGAGTTTTTAGATTTATTTTTCTATGTTTTAAGGTTTATTTATTCATTTTATATTTTGGCTGTGGTGGGTCTCTGTTACTGCTTGTGGGCTTTCTCTACTTTCAGTGAGTAAGGGCTACTCTTCCTTATGGTGTATGGGCTTCTCATTGTGGTGGCTTCTCTTGTTGCAGAGCAAAGTCTCTATGGCACATAGGCTTCAGCATTTGTGGCACATGGGTTCAACAGTTGCAGCTTGCCAGCTCCAGAACATGACTGAGGTTGTGGTGCACGGGCTTCATTGCTCCTCAGCATGTAGGATCTTCCCAGACTAGGGATCAAGCCAATGTCCTTTGCATTACAAGGTAGATTCTTAACCACTAGACAACCAGGAAAGCCCCCTATTTTTCAATTTTTAAACAATGAACATCTATTGTTTCATGACCAATAACTACACATTTGTCTAAAATATATAAATATAGGTTATATTATTAATCTATTACATTAAATAACCATTTAAGTGAAATTTTACACTTAAATCTAGAAGTCAATATGCATCAGGGGAGGGAAGGAGAAAATGTTCTGTCAATGCACTTTTCCCTGTTGCTTCCTTGGGTGTCGGAGAAGCTATGTGCACTGTTCCATAAATCCTGCACATGATGTAAGATGTCTCCCCATCTAGTAGTTAGGACCCCATGCATGGACACCCAAAGACCTACTCCATCATAATCACAGCCTTAACCCCTGTTATCCTGAGTGACTTGCAGGCTCAGCCACTGACTGTGCTAGAGCCAGTTCTCACCTATAACTTCGTTCCTATGCCAGCTCTCGGTCCCTGACTTCAAAAAGCACTCCCTTTCCAGTCCTGAGGATGCTGCACTTCATTCTGCCAGGTCTTCCTAGAAGCAGGAGTTGAAATAAGGCCTGTGGGTCTTCATTAGAACTAACCCCTACCCTAGTGGTCAGAATCACAGTTTCACAGAGAATGATTGCCTTAATCAAGTCAGCAAGAATCGAGGAACACCTTGATCTCTAGACTGCCTCCAGACCCTACTTTGAATATCTATTGTGTTTGTCACTCAAGCACTCTTACTTTAATACAAAGGTCTAAGTCGGGTAGCTTGAAGTCTACATTCTAGAGCTTAAAGAGACTGGCATTTTCCATGCCGCCAAAGTGACTGGCCTATTTAGCCTCAGTGTTAGAGATAATCCTATTACATTTGCAGTTGACCCTTGAACGACATGGGTTTAAACTGTGCAGGCCCACTTTTACACAGGTCTTTTTCAATAGAAAATACTAAGGTACTACATGATCCTGTGGGTGGTTGAATCCACAAATGTAGGACTGTGGGGTACAGAGGGAGGCTGACTATAAGGTTACATGTGGATTTTGGACCGAGGTGTAGGGTCGTCACCCCCAGTCCTAGCATCATTTAAGGGTCAACTGTACCTCCCAATCACTTTACAAGTTGGCGGCTTGGACTTGAACCAAAACCAAAATTCAAAAGTCCTAAATAAATGTTTCCCATTGGAAAACAGTGTGTCTGATTAACTCCCTCATTTTAATAAGTCCCCTCCCACTCCACACACCCCAAAAGGACAGAGGTATAGTCCTTTTTGGGAGAGTCTCAAGACTCTGGCTAACATTAATTGGAAAATATTCTGAAGGTAAATATAATAGGCTATCAATCTGTAGATTCACATAATGACTTTTGTCAATTGTTGACTGTCCTTAAAGTATGCAATAGCATTGAAAAAGGGAATAGTCTATTACATGTGATGAGAACTGTGACATGATAATTTTCCCATTGGAAGAAATAATCAAGGAAGGAAAATATTTTCTAACCTGTAGTAGATAACGTCTGCAATAAGATAAAATCCTTCTTAAGACACCACTAAATGCTTTCTCTATGCACAAGAATTTGAAGTCTTCTGTTTCTCATGAGTGGTTACCTGAGAGACAAACCTTTCCGGAAAAGGAATCAAAGGGTGACAAATGTTGTCAAAATGATATAGAATAAGGGAACGTTCTAGAAGGCCTTCCAGGGAATTGCTAGGAAACAGAGTGAAAATGATGCCTTGGATTTGCAGCAGAAAGAGGGAAGAAGATCGGAAGGAAAAAGTAACTAGAAAGACAAAGTCTTAGTGGCTTCTTCTCTGCTTTTTTCAGAAGGGGAAGAAGTTTCAAAGGGAAAAAAAAAGAAATGAAATCATGCTACATTTCACCTGTTAAAAATAAGAACTTGTTCAAGAAAAAGCAACTGTTACCTGAATGAATAAGAAAGCACTCAGCCACAAGCCGAAACTAAAGTAGCATCCTGCTGAGAATAGAATAATAAAAGCTAACATGTACTGAATACTTGCTATGTGCCAGGCGCTGGTCTAAACATTTTATATGTTAACCCATTTAATCCTCATAATAACTCTATGAGGAACTGAAGCCAAAGAAAATCTGGGAGCAAGAGTATGGGGTGGAGAACAGAAAACCTCTCTTGGCTCGTGAGGATTATGACTGATCTGGTGTCATACTCGGCATGGGGCTCCATGAGCCTGGACATTGTGGAATTCTTGATCAGCTTCTACAGGCTGAAAATCCAATGTTTTATGTTCAAAACAAAACAGAGAATTCCTTAATGAAGTATGTTAAGCAAAGAGCACTGGAATATCTAGTGTATTTTCCAGGAGCTAACCAAAGTCAAACACAATGCCACCAACAGTTCTGAAAAAGGCTTATAGAGATATTCAGTAAACAGTGACAGTTTCAGCCTTGTGTTCAGAAAAAAAGAAGCTATTTTTTAGATAGGTAGATAGATAGAGCCATATCTCTGAAAAAGGTATCTAATGACAGTTTTCTGTGGGCTTTTTTGTCTTTATTTTAATGGATGTACTGACCTCAAAAATTTGGGGTAAGCCTGGGGAAGAAATAGCAATATAAAGAAATGACAATAGAAAATACAAACCAAAGAGATACAGATCATAGTTGTTTTCATCACATCTTGGTGATCTTTGAGCTTTCATTTAGATAACCAAAAAATACACTAAGCAACTGGTTAAAATCCAATTTTTCTAGTTAAAAAAATAAATAAATAAAGCAGTCCAGGCACTTCATAAAAGGTGCCTTTTCTTTTTATTTCAATTTTATGCTAAAATTTCTCCCTGCTCTCTCAGCAGTATTCTTTGCCCCTTTAACTTTTCAAATTCCATTCTGAAGCTGTTTTAAGATTATTTTCAAACACTTCTGGTAAAGTATTGGAGAGTGTGTGTGTATATGCACTTGCATGTGTGTGTGAGCATACATGTGTGTTTTTAACAGTAAAAATAAGAAACTACCTTTCCGTTTGCGTTAGAACTGAGATGAAATGAGGAATGGCCGCCACCAAGCAGAAAATGTGCTCACTTTATGTGTGCCAGTTAATTACGACACTTCAGAGGCGCTTCCGAAAGGATAAGGCAAGCTGCATAAATTTAGCTGTAATCCAGGCAGGCAAAACTAATTTGCAGGGGATGGCCTTATCTAGCCACTGCAGCTTTCTCAGAAAATTAACCTTGGATATTTGGGCCCAATTCAGAAAGTGTTTGATTTTTTTCCTTTCCCTGCTCAGCATAAGAGAATTTTTGAATTCAATACAATACCTGACTTTTAAGAGGCACGATGAATGCTGTCGGCAGTTCAGAGTTATTACTGACAAGCAAAAATATATATTTTATATATACATATAGATGATTGTCCTTCATGCCCATTATCCTGCCTTCTTACATGTGCATCAGAGGGCTTTATCAGTGTAGGTATAGGGGGTTTCTCGGATTAAGAGAAGGATGCAACTCATTTTTAATGTACTTAGAAAAATTCATCAAAGTTCAGCACAGAATAAGTCATGCATACCAACTTGTTCATTCCGGTGGAAATGAAGAAATCCCAAAAGAAATGCCATATCTCTGAAAAAGGTATCTAATGACAGTTTTCTGTGGGCTTTTTTGTCTTTATTTTAATGGATGTACTGACCTCAAAAATTTGGGGTAAGCCTGGGGAAGAAATAGCAATATAAAGAAATGACAATAGAAAATACAAACCAAAGAGATACAGATCATAGTTGTTTTCATCACATCTTGGTGATCTTTGAGCTTTCATTTAGATAACCAAAAAATACACTAAGCAACTGGTTAAAATCCAATTTTTCTAGTTAAAAAAATAAATAAATAAAGCAGTCCAGGCACTTCATAAAAGGTGCCTTTTCTTTTTATTTCAATTTTATGCTAAAATTTCTCCCTGCTCTCTCAGCAGTATTCTTTGCCCCTTTAACTTTTCAAATTCCATTCTGAAGCTGTTTTAAGATTATTTTCAAACACTTCTGGTAAAGTATTGGAGAGTGTGTGTGTATATGCACTTGCATGTGTGTGTGAGCATACATGTGTGTTTTTAACAGTAAAAATAAGAAACTACCTTTCCGTTTGCGTTAGAACTGAGATGAAATGAGGAATGGCCGCCACCAAGCAGAAAATGTGCTCACTTTATGTGTGCCAGTTAATTACGACACTTCAGAGGCGCTTCCGAAAGGATAAGGCAAGCTGCATAAATTTAGCTGTAATCCAGGCAGGCAAAACTAATTTGCAGGGGATGGCCTTATCTAGCCACTGCAGCTTTCTCAGAAAATTAACCTTGGATATTTGGGCCCAATTCAGAAAGTGTTTGATTTTTTCCTTTCCCTGCTCAGCATAAGAGAATTTTTGAATTCAATACAATACCTGACTTTTAAGAGGCACGATGAATGCTGTCGGCAGTTCAGAGTTATTACTGACAAGCAAAAATATATATTTTATATATACATATAGATGATTGTCCTTCATGCCCATTATCCTGCCTTCTTACATGTGCATCAGAGGGCTTTATCAGTGTAGGTATAGGGGGTTTCTCGGATTAAGAGAAGGATGCAACTCATTTTTAATGTACTTAGAAAAATTCATCAAAGTTCAGCACAGAATAAGTCATGCATACCAACTTGTTCATTCCGGTGGAAATGAAGAAATCCCCATAAAAATAGAAGTTTAATGAAGTGTTGGAGCCGAGTCTTGCCTGTCATTGCAATTATCACTGATTTCGACCCTTCCTTGATGTCCCTCTATTAATTAACCTAACAGCACAGTTAAAAAAGTTTGCCTTATTTTTTTTTTATCATGTAATCACTCCTTCGATCTATAGTCACTGAAGTCGGTATGCGTTCCTATGTTTTTTCATTTAATCCTCATGACATCCCTGTTTATATTTCACTCATTTCATGAGTACAAGAGTCAAAGGTTTACTATGCCAGTGGTTCTGATGCATTTTAAAATTTCTTAAGGCAGTGGCAATATATAAGCATAAAAAGATTGCATAATAAAATTTGATGTTTTTTTTTCCTTAAAATTTTGATTTTGTTTTAATAATATCTTTAGAATACAAATATAACTCATTCTGATTTTTCTAAATTTTAAACGGCAAATTGAATTTTTATTGACCAGCTTTAAAGATAAGTTCATAATAAGTCCCACATGACTATCAATAGTGGCTGAGCTGAACTTTAAAGAAAAAGTTTTATTTAATATCCCATCTACAATATAATTATTGTTTCACTCATTTTAAACCATAGTTACTTATTCTAGAGTGCTATGAATTCAATTGGCAATAATTGTTCTTGAGGATGTCACAATTAAGCAGAAGGGAGCATATTTATAACAGTAAAAGAGACATTTTAAAACATAGATTGCACACTGAATCATGAAATGTGAAACAATGACTCCCATTTGGATCTAAATTTTCCTCATACTCATTCAATAGCCAGGTCTAAATGTTATGGCTATTTATAGTTATACTCTTGGGTGAAAGGGTGGGGGAATTAGGTGTCATAAAGAATCATACATGATGCATAAAGACTTAAATTATATTTTATGAGAACTGAAAAATTTAAGAAACTCTGGCTGAAATACAGAAATGTCACACCAAGCAGAACTTTGCCATGCACAATAATGTTACTAAAGATTCAACAGATAAGAGCATAGTAAACCTTCCAAGCATCCTGGACTGATCTTCATTTCTCTTACACACATTAACAATTAAATAAACATAGTAAGGCTGTTTGAAGGTCACTGTGAAAAAGATATTACTATAGATGCCAATGCATTCAGTCTGCTGACTGTGGGATCAAAGTTATAAAACTACTAAACAAATGCTTGGCTAGATACATTTACCTACCATAAACCATTTGCAACCGGCTTTAATAAAAAAAAAAAAAAAAAAAAACACCTTTATATATGAGAGCAATTTTAGGTTTACAACAAAATTAAAAGGAGAGTTAGCAGAGATTTTCCAAATACTTCCTATCCCCACACAAATAAAAATTCCCCCATTATCAACACTACTTACTGGAATGGTGCATTTTTTGCCAAAGATGAACCTACACTGACACATCATAATCTCCCAGAGGCCATAATTTACCTTAGGGATATACCTGACTTTTAAAACTTATTTCCTATTTCAGCCAGTCTCTTATAAGATTTAAGTTTGCTTATAAAGAGGTCTAATTTACTGTAACCACGCAAAACAGAACAAGGCTTTGTAATCGATCCCACCTTGCAGCAATCAACCACAACATTATAGGTCCTTTACGGTCAAGAGAGTCCAGATAATCACTAAGATTTCCCAAGGATCTAACTGATACTGTGCCTATAACATAAAAAACACAAAATAAATGCTAACCAAATGAATGTGTGATTGAATACATGTCTGGATATTGGAATGAAAAAAACAGTTAAAGGAATGAAAAAATAGTTAAAGTATTTATTTTGCAAAGACAATTCTGTGCTTTATCATCTCTGCTCTAAGAAGCTCTGGGGTGTCCTTACTGCTGTCTCAAGGTAAAGGACCTAAAACCACACCCACTAGCTGCGCCAGCTATCCCTACCACCACTGCACTCCTCCCACCCCACAGACACACTTCTCCTCTAACTTGAGCAAGGGAAACTCTAGTTGTAAAAGTTTATAAAATAGGGTGATGCTTTGAAAGATCAGTTCACATAGCAGTTTGACTTACCTGAAAATATCTAGGACTGCTTCTAGTATACATAAAATAAAGTGCACTGTTTTCTATTTAAAGGATGCATGAATCTTAACATATCACATTTGTGACATAGAATGTGATTTCTGTTTCCGTTTGGTTTTAATAAACAATTATATTTACTGTTTCATAGTTCGTAGTCTTAACAATTAAATAAACATAGTAAGGCTGTTTGAAGGTCACTGTGAAAAAGATATTACTATAGATGCCAATGCATTCAGTCTGCTGACTGTGGGATCAAAGTTATAAAACTACTAAACAAATGCTTGGCTAGATACATTTACCTACCATAAACCATTTGCAACCGGCTTTAATAAAAAAAAAAAAAACACCTTTATATATGAGAGCAATTTTAGGTTTACAACAAAATTAAAAGGAGAGTTAGCAGAGATTTTCCAAATACTTCCTATCCCCACACAAATAAAAATTCCCCCATTATCAACACTACTTACTGGAATGGTGCATTTTTTGCCAAAGATGAACCTACACTGACACATCATAATCTCCCAGAGGCCATAATTTACCTTAGGGATATACCTGACTTTTAAAACTTATTTCCTATTTCAGCCAGTCTCTTATAAGATTTAAGTTTGCTTATAAAGAGGTCTAATTTACTGTAACCACGCAAAACAGAACAAGGCTTTGTAATCGATCCCACCTTGCAGCAATCAACCACAACATTATAGGTCCTTTACGGTCAAGAGAGTCCAGATAATCACTAAGATTTCCCAAGGATCTAACTGATACTGTGCCTATAACATAAAAAACACAAAATAAATGCTAACCAAATGAATGTGTGATTGAATACATGTCTGGATATTGGAATGAAAAAAACAGTTAAAGGAATGAAAAAATAGTTAAAGTATTTATTTTGCAAAGACAATTCTGTGCTTTATCATCTCTGCTCTAAGAAGCTCTGGGGTGTCCTTACTGCTGTCTCAAGGTAAAGGACCTAAAACCACACCCACTAGCTGCGCCAGCTATCCCTACCACCACTGCACTCCTCCCACCCCACAGACACACTTCTCCTCTAACTTGAGCAAGGGAAACTCTAGTTGTAAAAGTTTATAAAATAGGGTGATGCTTTGAAAGATCAGTTCACATAGCAGTTTGACTTACCTGAAAATATCTAGGACTGCTTCTAGTATACATAAAATAAAGTGCACTGTTTTCTATTTAAAGGATGCATGAATCTTAACATATCACATTTGTGACATAGAATGTGATTTCTGTTTCCGTTTGGTTTTAATAAACAATTATATTTACTGTTTCATAGTTGAACAAGTATTTGTCTTTTATCCTACATTTTCTCAAGGATCTCTCATAATTTATCAACATTTCCTAAGATAAAATTAATGACATAGCTCTTCTCTAGACTGACATGGATTTTTAGGAACTTACTGATCCACATGATTTTCCAGTAACGTAACAACCTTCTGTTGTTCAACCTTCCCTTATTGGTTCCTTACTATGGGCTAGAGCCTTGGATGACCCTGGAGGTGCAACAGTATCTACCCTCACAGAATGAGTGATATTCATTTACTTTCTGAATCCTCAAGAATTTTTATAAATACCATTTTGGAATCATATGTGTATGTCATTTATAATAGCCATAGTTTTGCAAATAAAATTTAAAATCCATGGTGCTCACCAAATGTTCTTCTTGTTGTGCTTGTTATGGACACAGCAGAGCCACAATGTACTGCTGCCTGTAGCACTACAAACAAAACAGTACTTCCAGAGAAGCACACTAAGAAAGGGAGTGCTCCAAAAGTGGGTCCAAAATCCACAAATATAAACATACACTTACATATTTTGTAAAGATTCATGTATTGTGCTTTTTTCTGATTTTTACAATTAATTTATCTTCAACTGAATTCTTTTTAATTGGAGGATAATTGCCTTGCAAATGGTGTTGCTCTCTGCTATGCATCAGCATGAGTCAGCCATAGGAATACACGTTCCCTTCCCTTGCGAATCTCCCTCCCACCTCCCACCCCATCCTAACCCTCTAGATTGTTACAGAGTACCTGATTTAAGCTTCTTACATCACACGGAAAATTTCCTCTGGATACTTTACATATGGTAATGTATATGTTTCCATGCTACTCTCTCAATTCGTCCCATGCTCTCCTTTCCCACTGTGTCTTACATATATACAATGGAATATTACTCAGCCATAAAAAAGAATGCATTTGAGTCAGTCCGAATGAGGTGGGTGAACCTAGAGCCTGTTATACAGAGTGAAGTAAGTCAGAATGAGAAAAACAAATATCATGCTTCTATATGGAATCTAGAAAGATGGTACTAGTGAACCTATTCGTAGGGCAGCAATGGAGATGCAGATATATTATTTTTTTAAAACTCTTCTACTTTAATCCTATGCTTTATTTTGGGACAAAAAAGATTGTTTTACATCTTCTAGAACTTTAATATTTCCATAACTATATTGAGGAACATAGTTTCAATAAGTCTAATTATAGCATAGAGTAGTAACCTCCAAATTCGGGTACACTCTCCTCTTGATATGGGCAAGAGGATATCTTCACTGGTGTGCAGGGAAACCAATATCAGTACTTAATGCATACTTGTGTTTATCAAAATAATTAAAGTTCACTAATCATTAATATATTGATTGACACCGGCATCTTGCTTGGCTCACAGATCAAAAGGAAGAGGGCTGCCGTGTAGCAGGTAAGGTATCCTGAGGAAACCACAAAAAGCCTGCCATGTGGAAGGAGTAGCAACACCTTCTCTTCTGAGTTCCTTTCAGGATATCATGATGCATTGCAATTTACACTTGCCCTATTACACTAATGTATTTATTTTGTAGCATAAAGCAATCAACCATAACAAAATGGACATGCAACTTAAAAGGATTCATACACTCAACCTCAGATGAGGAATACTGCAATCTCAAGTGAACAGTCACAACTGGGTCAGTACTCTTACTCCTAATACAAGCTTTCCGTCAATCACATTAAAAATCCAAAAGAATGACAATCTCACTTGCCAACATGTCAGTCCTAAAACATCTAAACTAGTAAGACCACTTGGGTGATGGATAAAATCCACTGAGATAAACTATGCTAAAGAAAGCAAAGTAATCTCAAAAAGATTGATCCAATTTTATAATCCTTTTACTTTCTATTTTTATACATGCTATGCATACATAAAGTAGTTCAGTAATACCATTTATATATAAATGAATATAAGGAGAAACACAGAGAATATTTAAATAATAAAGTTGCACTATATAAGAACTTTAGAATCCACCAATCCAGAGAATTTTACTCTACCAGGGGTCCAGGCAGAGGTCACAAGTGTCTCTTCCTACCTTTGTAGGAATCTTGGGACTTTCCTATTTCTGCAGACAAAGGATTATGACTGAAATAAAAGACATGGCATTTTACAAATGAGATATTCCCAACTCGACTATATCTGATAGTATGTCTCTCATTTGAGCTTCTCACATCAATAAAATAAGTTCATGGAAAATGGTCTTTTATCATCCCCTCGAATGTACCAGAAAACAGATTCAAAATTGATAACTAATAATCCCTTTTATTTATGGATTAGCCCCTTTTAGCTGATAAAGAAGAAATTTGTTAAGTAGGTAGAGATTTATTTAACTTTTTTGAAGTTTTATACAGATAAGGCTTCAATACCTGAGGGATAATTCAGGTTTCACTATTTAAAGTAGCAATGTAACTTCTCTTAGGTTTGGGGATCTGGGCCATTGTGAGTGGGCATGTTAGGTGATCAGGATGAACTTCTGTGGTCAAACCACATATCCTCTAGTCCAGGGAAACCACAAGTCTGTTGCATTAGCATACCTTAGAAAATCAAGAACTGGAATCAGTCTCTAACTGGAATTAAATTAACTTTCTTTAGGTCTGAAATTTCCTATGGGAATATTTTTAATTCAGGCTTAATATTCATTAGCCAAGCTTTGCCCTGAATCTGTTATTTGGGTTTTTGTTCTCACTTCCAGATCACAAGCCCATACATTTTACTATCTTCAACATCTATATATTCAATGCTCATACAGTATGGTGGAGACAGAGTTATAAAGAAATACTGTGGTGAGACCAAAAAAAAACCAAAAAGAGTGAACAGGACTTCTTTGGTGGCACAATGGGTAAGAATCCACCTGCCAATGCAAGGGACAGGGGTTCAATTCCAGGTCCCAGAAGATTCCACAAGCTGCAAATCAACTAATGCCCATGCACCACAACTACTGAGCCAACACTCTCGAGCTGTGAGCTGCAACTGCTGAGCCTGTGTGCTACAACCACTGCAACCTGTGCACCCTAGAGCCTGCACTCCACAAGAGAAGCCACGGCAATGAGAAATTCACACATAGCAACTGGAGAGTAGCCCTACCTACCACAACTAGAGAAAAAGACCCAGTGCAGCCAATAAATAAATTATAAAACATAACAGTGAACAAAGAAAATAAAAGTGTGAACAAAGTGGAAAGCACCAGTGGCTGACTAGGGCAACAGGACTGCTTTAAAAAATTTTAGCCCAACTCGACTATATCTGATAGTATGTCTCTCATTTGAGCTTCTCACATCAATAAAATAAGTTCATGGAAAATGGTCTTTTATCATCCCCTCGAATGTACCAGAAAACAGATTCAAAATTGATAACTAATAATCCCTTTTATTTATGGATTAGCCCCTTTTAGCTGATAAAGAAGAAATTTGTTAAGTAGGTAGAGATTTATTTAACTTTTTTGAAGTTTTATACAGATAAGGCTTCAATACCTGAGGGATAATTCAGGTTTCACTATTTAAAGTAGCAATGTAACTTCTCTTAGGTTTGGGGATCTGGGCCATTGTGAGTGGGCATGTTAGGTGATCAGGATGAACTTCTGTGGTCAAACCACATATCCTCTAGTCCAGGGAAACCACAAGTCTGTTGCATTAGCATACCTTAGAAAATCAAGAACTGGAATCAGTCTCTAACTGGAATTAAATTAACTTTCTTTAGGTCTGAAATTTCCTATGGGAATATTTTTAATTCAGGCTTAATATTCATTAGCCAAGCTTTGCCCTGAATCTGTTATTTGGGTTTTTGTTCTCACTTCCAGATCACAAGCCCATACATTTTACTATCTTCAACATCTATATATTCAATGCTCATACAGTATGGTGGAGACAGAGTTATAAAGAAATACGGTGGTGGGACCAAAAAAACCAAAAAGAGTGAACAGGACTTCTTTGGTGGCACAATGGGTAAGAATCCACCTGCCAATGCAAGGGACAGGGGTTCAATTCCAGGTCCCAGAAGATTCCACAAGCTGCAAATCAACTAATGCCCATGCACCACAACTACTGAGCCAACACTCTCGAGCTGTGAGCTGCAACTGCTGAGCCTGTGTGCTACAACCACTGCAACCTGTGCACCCTAGAGCCTGCACTCCACAAGAGAAGCCACGGCAATGAGAAATTCACACATAGCAACTGGAGAGTAGCCCTACCTACCACAACTAGAGAAAAAGACCCAGTGCAGCCAATAAATAAATTATAAAACATAACAGTGAACAAAGAAAATAAAAGTGTGAACAAAGTGGAAAGCACCAGTGGCTGACTAGCTTGGCCTGGACAACATAGGGAAGCTTAGGATCATGTTAGATTTCTGATAGTCTACAAAGATAATTCACATGGAGAAGGATAGACAACTGTCCAGGAGAACTGTATCATATGTGCAAAAGAATGGAGGAATGTGTGTTCACTAGAGCACTAAAAACACCTCAGGTGGTGTAGTGTGGCTGCGAATTGCATGGGCAAAGTTGGAGCAAAGAAATAGAAGGCAGAAACAGAGTAGCAGAAGATACTGTCAGTAGTATAAATCAAGATCAAATTTTCAGGGTTTTTTATGTTTTGGGAGAATTTAGATTTTGGCCTCAGGCACTAGAGAACAGTCGTAGGTTTGTAATTACTAGAAAAGTTAATTTTTTTCTTAGAAATAGCTCTTCTCAGTGTCTACATCTCATTTATAGAACACTGACAACTGGACCAGCCCCCGTATCTATTATAAGTTTTGAGAGGTGCTTTTGACCCAATATTTACTATGAGTTTTGACAGGTGTCTCTGAATCTTTGATATTTTTAATGGCTGACCCAGCCATTTAAACCTCTTCCACAAGAATGTGCTCTGCTACATATCAGCTCTGTTGTCCCACAGTATCTATACATTTTTTTCATCACTACAGTATATAAATATACTGGATTAACTCTCTAAGATCTAATAAAGGAAATCTTTGAGTATTATATTTTTTAGGCTCAAAACTTTGCACTTTAAAATTTTAGGGAATTTAAACATTTTGGAAATGTCTCCAAAGAGAACTGAAAAAAAAGTCTCAATTCCAGGTCCCAGAAGATTCCACAAGCTGCAAATCAACTAATGCCCATGCACCACAACTACTGAGCCAACACTCGAGCTGTGAGCTGCAACTGCTGAGCCTGTGTGCTACAACCACTGCAACCTGTGCACCCTAGAGCCTGCACTCCACAAGAGAAGCCACGGCAATGAGAAATTCACACATAGCAACTGGAGAGTAGCCCTACCTACCACAACTAGAGAAAAAGACCCAGTGCAGCCAATAAATAAATTATAAAACATAACAGTGAACAAAGAAAATAAAAGTGTGAACAAAGTGGAAAGCACCAGTGGCTGACTAGCTTGGCCTGGACAACATAGGGAAGCTTAGGATCATGTTAGATTTCTGATAGTCTACAAAGATAATTCACATGGAGAAGGATAGACAACTGTCCAGGAGAACTGTATCATATGTGCAAAAGAATGGAGGAATGTGTGTTCACTAGAGCACTAAAAACACCTCAGGTGGTGTAGTGTGGCTGCGAATTGCATGGGCAAAGTTGGAGCAAAGAAATAGAAGGCAGAAACAGAGTAGCAGAAGATACTGTCAGTAGTATAAATCAAGATCAAATTTTCAGGGTTTTTTATGTTTTGGGAGAATTTAGATTTTGGCCTCAGGCACTAGAGAACAGTCGTAGGTTTGTAATTACTAGAAAAGTTAATTTTTTTCTTAGAAATAGCTCTTCTCAGTGTCTACATCTCATTTATAGAACACTGACAACTGGACCAGCCCCCGTATCTATTATAAGTTTTGAGAGGTGCTTTTGACCCAATATTTACTATGAGTTTTGACAGGTGTCTCTGAATCTTTGATATTTTTAATGGCTGACCCAGCCATTTAAACCTCTTCCACAAGAATGTGCTCTGCTACATATCAGCTCTGTTGTCCCACAGTATCTATACATTTTTCTCATCACTACAGTATATAAATATACTGGATTAACTCTCTAAGATCTAATAAAGGAAATCTTTGAGTATTATATTTTTTAGGCTCAAAACTTTGCACTTTAAAATTTTAGGGAATTTAAACATTTTGGAAATGTCTCCAAAGAGAACTGAAACAAAATACAAGTCTTTTCTGATTCTAGTCATTTAAAAACAAATTAAAAACCCTGCCTTTTATCATTTTTATTACTGTTATAAGGTTATAATGAAGTGAATTCCCTCTTCGACTTTTTTGGAGGTGAAGGCATGTACTTTTACAGACAAGAAGGGAAGCTACTCAACTGCCACTCGACAACTGTGTTGGCAACACAGCTGTTACAAATTTTTTATGGTTATGTTCAGCATGTAGAACTTTGGGCTGCAGGAGGTCACTGAGAATGGAATCATTACAGCAGAAATGAGTTGAATCAGTCCTGAGCTGTTCATGTTTTTGACTGGTTCCTTTCTCACACACTCACCTCCTCATCCTCTATTCCTGTCCCTACTAGTGATCAATGATCAGTTTTAACTGGGCAGGATTAAGACAAACATCAACTTACAGATAGCACTTCACACTTTTTTTTTTTTCCTTCATTTTCAACCTTTTCAATTCAGTCACAGGAATTATCAAAAATATCCTCCATGATTGCTTTTAAAGAAGCAAAAACACAAACTGTGATAACCCAAAAGGTCCCTAAAGTTAACAGCTTATTAACAAATGCTACACACTCACCTAAAAATTAAAATTTCAAGAATATTACTTTTGCAAAGTAGCTTTAGTACTTGCTTTTGTAAGTAAGACTTTGGAGAACTTAGCCATGCTGGCATAGAGTAAAGGAAGTTTTACTAATGAGACATCAAAATACCGTGTGGTTACTTTTTAATTTAGCCCAAGGTAGAATTCTGCAGTTTAAAGTCAGTGATCCATTGTGAAATTCAATTTCCCGGTTGTTTAATTTATGCATACAATCTAATGATATGTAATACACTATGCATACTCAAAATGCAGTAAGCTTCCACATAAAAATATGGGACAGGGTTCCAAGTATACCTGAGAATTTATGATTTTTCCAAAGACAATCAGTCAGCATTCAAAAAATTATGTTTTACTATTATGAATTAGGTACCATTCAAACACCAAACATAGCCATTTACTTGTGAAATATAGAAATTAATGGACTATACAGCTTTCCCCCATATGCTTTTGCCCTATACGTATTATTTCAGATACTTATTAAGAATAGCAGGCTAAACTAGTTTAAATTTCTTAAAACACAAAAAAACGTTCACTTATCTTTCTCAATGACAAAGTGAGTTCATCATCTCATTTGTTCATTTTGTGGAGTGTTTTAGGGTAACAGATTAGTGAATGATTCCTTATTTAAAAAGTCAAGAGAAAACCTCTACAAAAGGTACCTGAGTTATAGCTCCAACTGCGAGGACGACAGGATAAAAGTCAAAAGTATAGAGGCAGAGATGAAACATGAAATATTTCACACATTTTTATCCAAGCAATGGTCCTAAGAGATAAGAGTATCATTCCTATAAGAATAACCACTATAGGACCTAAGCAAAAACATTAAACATGGTCTTCATCAAAGGCTGAAATTGTACTACTCTTAGGGTAGACTTATTTAAAAAAATAATAATACATTCTAGAAATATAGCTACAAATTAAAAGGACAGCTCTATTACATTAAAATGAACACCACAAAATCACACAAAACAATTTGTGCTGTCAGAGATCCAGATCAAGATGGTGGAGTAGGAAGATCCCGAAAGCATCTCCTCCCACGGACACACCAAAACTACAACTATATGCAGAACAATCTCTGAGAGCAACCTAAAGACTAGCAGAAAAGATTTTCTAAGAACTAAGAGTATAAAGAAATGGGTACATCAAGGCAGGCAGAAGAGGCAGACAAAGCCAAGTCCAAATACACATATGCTATGGAACACAAATCTGTATGCCTGATGCACAATGAGGCCAAATAATACCAAAACACCAACACTGGAGTTTGGAGCAGAGAAAGGTCTACTGCATGCAAAGAGATGGTTGGCTCATGTCTTAAAAACCTCAAATTCCCTGAAAGTTTTTAGCAAAGCTCTTTTATAGGAATGGTAAGGGAGGAGAGGGGTTAGTTCTTGTAAACTTCTAGGTATCAGATCCATTATTCTTGAGGTCAGGTCAAGGTCAAGTCATGATGTTCCTGTAAACCTCTGTTAATCCCTGTTCTGACAAGAAAGGGCAAGGGCCAGCACTCAACTTTCACCTTCCAAGGGCCAAGCCCTGGCTAAGAGGAGAGGATCCCTGTGTGGGTCTTTGTCCAGGTGCTTCAGTCCAGCACCCAGTCCGTGTCCTTGCACCAGTGCCCAGCCCCAGCTAAGGAGGCAGATCCCAGCAGGTGGTGCCCTCAGGGCCAGGCACCCGACCCTGCCTACCTATCACTGAGGGAGCCAGGGCCACAAGACCCAACCAGCCCTCGGACTTTTCACTTAAACTGGAGAGAATTGTCTGTATCGAACCAACAGGAACACATATTGTAGCAAGTACCAGTCAGGTTAATTCCCAACTCACAACAAACTGCCCTGCTTGGAGAACAGCCCCCACCCCACAGGTAGACCTGAAGTAATCATGTGCAATGTCCTTGCAACTTACCCTGACCCTCTGGCCACCTTCACTGGAGGCAGACAATTGATTTCAGCTGTTTCAACTTCTTGAAACTTGAACGGAGAGATTGAAGCAGGTTACAGCTGTTTCCGTAACGGCATTGTTCATGTACTTCAGCTGCTGAGGCCTCCCTGGCCTGTGACCGGTGGAGATGGCCACCGCCTTGAGGTCTTGGAGGTGAGGGTGAGGTTCACTGCTGCTTCAAGTCTTGGGCCCGCCCAGTGGCTGCTCGCAGCGGGCGCTCTGGAGCAAAGCAGGCCACAGCCTCCAGCCAGCCCCTGGGCCCTCCAGCTCACCGGCTGACCGGAACTGCCTCTCACAACACTCTCTGCTGCAAGGACTGCTGGGAGCTCACTATTGGTGGACCCGGACCTCTAACCTCCAGGCTCAGGGGCTGGTGCTAATGACCACGTGTTAATGGTCTAGCTAACGGTTGAGTGCTAACAGCTGCGCTCCTGCTCCTCCCCTGTTACAGATGCAGTGACCCACAAGCAGGAGGGATATCACTAAGGCAGAGGTCCTCCATGAGGAGAAATGCGAGGAAACGAGGTGGAAAACTACTACAGCTGTCCACTTGAGAATAATGGTGGTGTGTAGCACAGTGGTGGCACTGGAAATGGAGATAAATCAAGAGTTCAGGAAACATTTACATTTACATTTACTGGGACTCAGAGATAGATTGTATTGAGCATGGAGAGGCTGGGATAGGTCGGGTCAGTTTGGAGTATCCTGACTTGAGAGTGTCTGTGAGCTATCCAAGTATAAAGGCCCATAAGCTGGTCCATAAGCTGATGGATCTATGGATACAGAGTTCTGAGATGTCGAGAGTTTTTCTCTGGAGACAATAGAAGGCAGATCCCAGCAGGTGGTGCCCTCAGGGCCAGGCAC
Source organism: Tragulus kanchil (assembly GCA_022376925.1). NCBI lineage: Eukaryota > Metazoa > Chordata > Mammalia > Artiodactyla > Tragulidae > Tragulus > Tragulus kanchil. The sequence goes on along the minus strand of JAIOJX010000030.1, from coordinate 121,682,763 downwards.
CCGACCCTGCCTACCTATCACTGAGGGAGCCAGGGCCACAAGACCCAACCAGCCCTCGGACTTTTCACTTAAACTGGAGAGAATTGTCTGTATCGAACCAACAGGAACACATATTGTAGCAAGTACCAGTCAGGTTAATTCCCAACTCACAACAAACTGCCCTGCTTGGAGAACAGCCCCCACCCCACAGGTAGACCTGAAGTAATCATGTGCAATGTCCTTGCAACTTACCCTGACCCTCTGGCCACCTTCACTGGAGGCAGACAATTGATTTCAGCTGTTTCAACTTCTTGAAACTTGAACGGAGAGATTGAAGCAGGTTACAGCTGTTTCCGTAACGGCATTGTTCATGTACTTCAGCTGCTGAGGCCTCCCTGGCCTGTGACCGGTGGAGATGGCCACCGCCTTGAGGTCTTGGAGGTGAGGGTGAGGTTCACTGCTGCTTCAAGTCTTGGGCCCGCCCAGTGGCTGCTCGCAGCGGGCGCTCTGGAGCAAAGCAGGCCACAGCCTCCAGCCAGCCCCTGGGCCCTCCAGCTCACCGGCTGACCGGAACTGCCTCTCACAACACTCTCTGCTGCAAGGACTGCTGGGAGCTCACTATTGGTGGACCCGGACCTCTAACCTCCAGGCTCAGGGGCTGGTGCTAATGACCACGTGTTAATGGTCTAGCTAACGGTTGAGTGCTAACAGCTGCGCTCCTGCTCCTCCCCTGTTACAGATGCAGTGACCCACAAGCAGGAGGGATATCACTAAGGCAGAGGTCCTCCATGAGGAGAAATGCGAGGAAACGAGGTGGAAAACTACTACAGCTGTCCACTTGAGAATAATGGTGGTGTGTAGCACAGTGGTGGCACTGGAAATGGAGATAAATCAAGAGTTCAGGAAACATTTACATTTACATTTACTGGGACTCAGAGATAGATTGTATTGAGCATGGAGAGGCTGGGATAGGTCGGGTCAGTTTGGAGTATCCTGACTTGAGAGTGTCTGTGAGCTATCCAAGTATAAAGGCCCATAAGCTGGTCCATAAGCTGATGGATCTATGGATACAGAGTTCTGAGATGTCAGAGCCACAGATGTTAATGTAAATAATATTACCTCATAGATCTGTTAGGGAAATTCAATACTAAAAGTGTCCAACAATCCTGCAAATTCATAGGCTCATCCCCTCCTAAGCAACCTCTTCTTCAATTCTGTGAATTTATTCCTTGTGTGAATACTAGTAGTCCTGGACCCCGTTTCCCAGACCACAAAGATTAAAAAGATGAACAGATAGCTTTAATTTCATGCCATATTCAAGTCCTTTCAAAGAACCTGTATGGTGACACTGAGAAAATCCCACAGATGACTGAAATAAAGTTATATATTAGAGCCCTACTTAGCCATCTGGCAGGAGAGCACAGAAAAATAAGATCCCCAGGTTTCTGTAGAAAAAGTTTTATGTGATAAGCCATATGCTAAATCAACAAGGTTATAAGCCATGAAATCAACTTTCTCAATGGGACCTACTACCCTAAGAAGGAGATAATATTTCTAAGCTTGTGTGCCCTCTCATCGACTTTTGTGGACGCCCAATCATTCTAGAGATTTTTCTATGGTAACTATACCTATAGCTTGAGCACAACCCTTTCAAAAAATATATCATTTTGGTGGAAAATCAGTCCCCATAACAAGATACTACTTACTATAACTCTAGTTACAAGGCTATTCCCAAGAAAAACATTCATAGACTGACTGAGAGAAAGATTGGTTATAAATAATAAACATTTCTCTCCTATCTATGCAATAGATGAAGCAAAGATCTTTTTGCCCTACAGCAGGTTATAATTAATTTCAAGAAATTGAGTAGATGAGTATATATTAGCCATGTTCAGACTAATGGCATATGTCCCAACTTTGTTCATTTTAGTTTTAAAGAGAATCATCAGAAATATAATTCTTGTCAATCATCCAGTAATTGCCTGCACATTGTTCTAAGCACAATTAGTTGAAGTTTTATTTTTCTTACACTGTCTTTCACAGGAAAGTGCTTTGATTATGCTCAGAAGTTACAAAATTATGCTACAGAAAAAAAAAAAAACCTTGAAAGTTATAGCTAGAATTAAGTTTTTGCATAGATAGATGATAAATGAGATAGAAAGAAAAATACTTTATTTTAAAACATCTACATTTTGTGTGAATCAGTCAAATCAGAATCATTTTTCCAGTCTAAGAAATGCAGATTTCCAATGAATTCATAAACAATTGAATCCATTAAACTTTTATGAAACACAAAATTCTGAGAAACACAAAGATACAGTGTAATATAAGGAAATTTTTCATGATATCTTATGAAAATTTTAATCTGAAATAAAAGCATGATCCATTAACCTTACTTCAGAGCTTGCACATTCAACAAGGTCAAGATTAATGGTGATTTGCAGTTAGTGGAAAGCAACACAGAGTTTTAGAAAGTCTATCTGCTGCAGGACTTTGACAAGTCACTTTACTCATTTAAACCTGTTCTGCCACCTGTAAAGGGAGTGTTAATTCCTACCAGGCAAAACTAGCTGAGGATTAAGGTATTGAATATGAAGCTATTGTCACACAGTTAATACACAAAAATATGTCATTACTATTTATTATGCTGTGATTATTATTGATCTGAATTTCATTTTAAGATAACTTATTTAATCATCACACCATTTCTTAACCAATATTCATTCATCATGAGAAAAACAAAAGTGATCATTGTCAGGAGCCCTTTTTACCGTTCACTTAATAACTAACAAGTAGGTTAGTTTGTTTTCTATCAAAATGTCATATCAAGCTCAACAAGTTGATTAGATCATTAACTGTCAAAATACTGTGTGTCATCAAGTTGCTGTACTTGCTGAAGTATTTTATTTTTTAATCTGAAAATGGTTGCAAGTTTTGCCTGCTTGTCTTTTGCAATTAGGAATTGACTTCTTTTATCCAATTGGTATAACTAGATTAATCATTCTGACATATTAATACACACAAAATTTGTGTTAAATCACTGCACAATGCACTGAAGGTATACCTAAAATATTGGAGTTATCCTGTAACAAGAAGAGGATATGTGTTATACAACCTAAAGTTGCACATAAGTAACCCGGGAGATGAAGAAGTAATAGGGCAATTAAGTTATAGCTAGAAGTTAAAAAGTAAAAAAAAGCTTGAAAGTTATAGCTAGAATTAAGTTTTTGCATAGATAGATGATAAATGAGATAGAAAGAAAAATACTTTATTTTAAAACATCTACATTTTGTGTGAATCAGTCAAATCAGAATCATTTTTCCAGTCTAAGAAATGCAGATTTCCAATGAATTCATAAACAATTGAATCCATTAAACTTTTATGAAACACAAAATTCTGAGAAACACAAAGATACAGTGTAATATAAGGAAATTTTTCATGATATCTTATGAAAATTTTAATCTGAAATAAAAGCATGATCCATTAACCTTACTTCAGAGCTTGCACATTCAACAAGGTCAAGATTAATGGTGATTTGCAGTTAGTGGAAAGCAACACAGAGTTTTAGAAAGTCTATCTGCTGCAGGACTTTGACAAGTCACTTTACTCATTTAAACCTGTTCTGCCACCTGTAAAGGGAGTGTTAATTCCTACCAGGCAAAACTAGCTGAGGATTAAGGTATTGAATATGAAGCTATTGTCACACAGTTAATACACAAAAATATGTCATTACTATTTATTATGCTGTGATTATTATTGATCTGAATTTCATTTTAAGATAACTTATTTAATCATCACACCATTTCTTAACCAATATTCATTCATCATGAGAAAAACAAAAGTGATCATTGTCAGGAGCCCTTTTTACCGTTCACTTAATAACTAACAAGTAGGTTAGTTTGTTTTCTATCAAAATGTCATATCAAGCTCAACAAGTTGATTAGATCATTAACTGTCAAAATACTGTGTGTCATCAAGTTGCTGTACTTGCTGAAGTATTTTATTTTTTAATCTGAAAATGGTTGCAAGTTTTGCCTGCTTGTCTTTTGCAATTAGGAATTGACTTCTTTTTATCCAATTGGTATAACTAGATTAATCATTCTGACATATTAATACACACAAAATTTGTGTTAAATCACTGCACAATGCACTGAAGGTATACCTAAAATATTGGAGTTATCCTGTAACAAGAAGAGGATATGTGTTATACAACCTAAAGTTGCACATAAGTAACCCGGGAGATGAAGAAGTAATAGGGTAAACCACCTGAAAAATTCAATTTTAATTTAAATTGTCTACTTTTTCCCCCATGTTAGTTTAAAAACTCTGAATTCTTGGAAATGTTGCCATTTTATTCATATGAATTCTTTATAATTTACCATAATTTAAAGAAATTATTTTTCAATATTAAAATTCACCATGTGTGTTATTAGTTGCTCAGTCATGTCTGACTCTTTGTGATCCCACAGACTGTAGCCTGCCATGCTCCTCTGTCCATGGGATTCTCCAGGCAAGAATATTGGAGTGGGTAGCCATTCTCTTCTCTACCCATACACCATATCTGTATACAAATTTTAAACTTTAGATAAATACCCAGAGATGTTGCCTCTACTTTGTGGGGGAAAAAATTTAATATTGAAACTGTCAAAAAATTAAACAGATGTTTCTCTTTACATAGAGCCGCTGTTTTGGATGAGAAATTCTGTATTACTTGAACACAAAGATAACAAAATCAGAAGGAAATAAGCTAAATATCTCAAAAGTAAAAATAAATTAAAAAAAATAACCTCAACATCAAGTGAAACAGAAATTTCAAATTCTAGGACTTTCCTGGTGCTGCAGTGGTTATGAATCCTTCTGCCAATGCAAGAGACACAGGTTCAATCCCTGGTCTGGGAAGATTCCCACATATTACAGAGCAACCAAGCTCATGCGCCACAACTACTGAGCCTGCTCTCTAGGGCTGGAGAGATACAACTACAGAAACTTGCATAGCAGAAGCCTGTGCTCTGCAATCAGAGAAGCCACCACCACAATGAGAAGCCCACACATGGAAATGGAGAGTAGCCCCACCTCACCCCACTCACTGCAACTAGAAAAAGCCCTTGCAAAGAAACAAAGACTCAGCACAGGCTAATTAATATTAATTAAATAAAAAGCTTCAAATTCTGCAAATGGCCATATATATTCCTTCCTGTTCCCATGTCAACTGCATCTAAACTCCCCAAGTACAGATTTTTATTCTTCTTGCTCAATTTACTATGTCTTCCTGTCCGAGTCTTTTTACCTCTGCCCCTGCTGTCAATCCACACCTCACATGGACCCCAAGGCTATCCATCTCAGAGCTCAACTATGCTCATGAATAATCTTGCCAAAGCCATCAATGCCGACAAACAAATTGCAGATGTTGGGGCTTTGGCCATCTAAACCCAGAATTATTCCTTCCTTACCTCTTGTTGTTCAATTTATGGTTTGCTCAAACTCATGTCCATTGAGTCAGTGATGCCAACAAACCATCTCATCCTCTGTCACTCCCTTCTCTTTATGACCTCAATTTCTCCCAATATCAGGGTCTTTTCCAATGAGTCTACTCTTTGCATCAACTGGCCAAAGTATTGGAGCTTCAGTTTCAGCATCAGTCCTTCCAATAAGTATTCAGGGTTGATTTCCTTTAGGATTAACTCGTTTGATCTCTTTGCAGTTCCAGGGACTCTCAAGAGTCTTCTCCAACACCACAGTTTGAGAGCATCAGTTCTTTGGTGCTTTGCCTTCTTTATGGTCCAACTCTCACATCCATACATGACTACTGGAAAAACCATAGCTTTGACTAAACAGACCTTTGTCGGCACAGTGATGTCTCTGCTTTTTAATACTCTGTCTAGGTTTGTAATAGGTTTTCTTCCAATGAGCAAGTGTCTTTATTTTCTTCTGGTCCAAAATCACTGTGGATGGTGACTTCAGCCATGAAATTAAAAGCCTGTCACTGTTTTCATTTTTTTCCCTTCTATTTGTCATGAAATCATGGGACCAGATGCCATGATCTTCATTTTTGAATGCTGAGTTTTAAGCCACAATCTTTACTTCCCTCTTTCACCCTCATCAAGAGGTGATTTATTTTTTCTTTGCTTTCTAACACCAGGGTGTCATCTGCATATCTGCGATTGTTGCTATTTCATCCAGCAGTCTTGACTCCAGCTTGTGCTTCATTCAGCATGATGCACCCTACATATAAGGTAAATAATCAGCGTGAAAATATACAGCCTTGACATACTCCTTTCCCAATTTTGAACCATTCCATTGTTCCTTGATTTTTCTAAATGTTTCTTCTTGACCTGCATACAGGTTTCTCAGAAGGTAGGTAAGGTGCTGCGATTCACAACAAACATCTCTTACTAAACCTCTTACTGTTTCGTGAAACAGTTTTTTCCAAATCTTGTTCCTCAAACACTTGTCTGGTTATGGTTACACACTTCTCAGAAAGAAAAGAAAACAAGTTGGGAAGAATTGCATACTAGCACAGTTCCTACCTTTCCTTAATATTCTTAATGTGCATGAATTGCTGAGTTGTGTATGATTCTTTGCAGTCTTAAGGACTGTATAGAGCATGCAGGCTCCTCTGTCCATGAGATTCTCCAGGCAAGAATACTGGAGTGGTTTGCTATTCCCTTCTCCTTGGTTGGTCTTCCCAACCAAGGGATCAAACCCACATCTCTTACATCTCCTACATTGGCAAGTGGGTTCTTTACCACTAGAACCACGTTGGAAGTCCAGTAGGGTAACTTTCCATGTTCATAATAATATTAGGAAAGAATTAATAAAATCTATAATAAAGAAACTTGTGTCTTTTCTTTTAATCTTGCACATTCACATTTTCTTTCTTACCCGACTTCAAAACTGTATTAGTTTCGTTTTAAACAAAACTAGCACACTCTCTCTTTTCAGAAATACTTACAGGGGCTTCCCTGGTGGTCCAGTGGGTAAAGATTCCACCTTGCAGTGCAAGGGGCACCAGTTCGATCCCTGGCCCGGGAAGATCTCACATGCCGCAGAACGGCAGGACTGGTGTGTCCGATTACAAGTCAGCACTCTGGAGCACATGTGTTCAGAGCTGATGCTCTGCAGTGAGAGAGGCCACTACAGTGGGAGGCCCACACAGGCCAAAGAATAAAAATGAATGAAAATAAATAAACAAATAAAATGCAAAAAAAAATAATACTTACAATGTGTTCCTAAATCTACCCGAGGCCCCAAGCAAAATGAACACATGTCCATTCTTGGATTACACTTGTACTTTGACACTCCATGCCATCTCACTGCTGCCTAGTGACTTGTACATATATCTTATTTCTCCTACTATGTTGGAAGCTTTTTGAGGATCAGATGACATCTACTTAATTGTATAAAATATTTCAGAGTGTCTTAAACACAGCAAAAATATTTATATTTGTAACCTTAATAAATGCATAGTCATACCTTACTGAGGGCAGAGACTTTCCAGGTGGAAAGATGAGAATTAGGGGATCCTGGAGAATGCACGAGGAAAGGCCAGTGAATGATAACAGGCAGACAGAAGCTGTTTCAGCCATTATGTAGCCAGGAGAAGAATATTACTTATGCCTTTGATGGTAGGATGAGACCCATGTAGGGCTTCTCTGTTTACGACATACAGAAAAAAGAAGTAAAACTAATTTTTTAGAAGCTGCAATAGACAGCAAAGCTCTTCAAATGGAGCACACTATTTTGGGAAGGTAGGAATTTTGAAGAAATAATGTCCATATTCCCAACTTCTGTACATATTCTGCCTGAAACTTAATTGGTCTGTGGAACCACTAAAGTTCAGGTCCTCCCTTCTCCCTTCCTCCTTCCCTTTTACATTCAACCAGCTTTCCATGTGACCAAAAGAAGTCACAGCCCTCCTACAGCTCATTGCCTCCCAAGGTATAAATCTTCCACGGCAGCATAGGAACAACTTTACTGTTGCTTTAAACAAGGCATCATAATCAGCCCACTCATCCATCCATATAATTTGACATTTTATACTTAATAATGATATGTAAAAAGGTACAAGATGTTTCTACTGTTTTAGTCAATTTTATGTTAATATTTTTCATGATAACTCAAGGCAGGCAAAAAGTTTAATGCTTAAAGTCTTTGGTTATATGAAAAAAATAATTTCAATTTATAAATGATCTTTGTTGCACAGAAGTATGATAGGGTGATCAATAAAAGCCTTTGAAGCATAAAAGTACATTACATTAGGATAAAATTCTTTGCAGAAAGTGGAATGGAAGTACAAGCTCAAGGAGAAAAAAGAACAATGTAAAAAATTTCCCAAAGATCATATTAGATATTATACATATATATAATATACTTATACATACATCTACACAAATTATACATATATATATTTTAATATATGTGGCTATCAAACTATGTTTTTTGGTGTTGCTTAGAATACATTCAAAGAAGTGATGAAAATGTTTTAATTTTTAATGTTGTATTTATAACATACTGGTAATTACATACTCTATTTCAAAAGTTTTCATTTGATTATGAAAAGTGATAATTATTTTAAAATATGTGATGGGTTCATTTTAACTTTTTTTAAAAGAGATATGTGGACCAAAAAAAAAAGAGACCACAAGCTTAAGGCTACAAAGAAGAGGTTTGAGGCTACTGGCTACCACTCTACTTCTTGGCTAGAAAAAAGTGAGAAAAAGAAAAGAAACAGCTATTGTCATTGGTACACACATATACATACAGCTTCTTTCCCTCTTTATTCCTAACCCTTATCCTTTGCCTGTCTCCTCCACCAGCTCCACCTCTGGCATATTTTGTGCCAGAGCCAAGGGTTTCATTCCACTTTGAAGAAATAATGTCCATATTCCCAACTTCTGTACATATTCTGCCTGAAACTTAATTGGTCTGTGGAACCACTAAAGTTCAGGTCCTCCTTCTCCCTTCCTCCTTCCCTTTTACATTCAACCAGCTTTCCATGTGACCAAAAGAAGTCACAGCCCTCCTACAGCTCATTGCCTCCCAAGGTATAAATCTTCCACGGCAGCATAGGAACAACTTTACTGTTGCTTTAAACAAGGCATCATAATCAGCCCACTCATCCATCCATATAATTTGACATTTTATACTTAATAATGATATGTAAAAAGGTACAAGATGTTTCTACTGTTTTAGTCAATTTTATGTTAATATTTTTCATGATAACTCAAGGCAGGCAAAAAGTTTAATGCTTAAAGTCTTTGGTTATATGAAAAAAATAATTTCAATTTATAAATGATCTTTGTTGCACAGAAGTATGATAGGGTGATCAATAAAAGCCTTTGAAGCATAAAAGTACATTACATTAGGATAAAATTCTTTGCAGAAAGTGGAATGGAAGTACAAGCTCAAGGAGAAAAAAGAACAATGTAAAAATTCCAATGATCATATTAGATATTATACATATATATAATATACTTATACATACATCTACACAAATTATACATATATATATTTTAATATATGTGGCTATCAAACTATGTTTTTTGGTGTTGCTTAGAATACATTCAAAGAAGTGATGAAAATGTTTTAATTTTTAATGTTGTATTTATAACATACTGGTAATTACATACTCTATTTCAAAAGTTTTCATTTGATTATGAAAAGTGATAATTATTTTAAAATATGTGATGGGTTCATTTTAACTTTTTTTAAAAGAGATATGTGGACCAAAAAAAAAAGAGACCACAAGCTTAAGGCTACAAAGAAGAGGTTTGAGGCTACTGGCTACCACTCTACTTCTTGGCTAGAAAAAAGTGAGAAAAAGAAAAGAAACAGCTATTGTCATTGGTACACACATATACATACAGCTTCTTTCCCTCTTTATTCCTAACCCTTATCCTTTGCCTGTCTCCTCCACCAGCTCCACCTCTGGCATATTTTGTGCCAGAGCCAAGGGTTTCATTCCACAGGAAGATCCAAAGACCAGGAACCTTAAACTGGTGCAGAACAATGACCTGTGGATGCTACCTTGTCTCCACCCTAGAATGAGCCACATTCATGAAACTAAAAGTTTCAACAGGCATTGGAGGTACCCAAAGAAGTGGCAGCAAGGACACTGACCAGGTGTGGGAGGACCCTGGAGGGAGTCAACCTGGGTTAAGAGGACAAAGGTATTCTGGGTGAAAGCTGCAGTTGGCTACTTCAGAAACCTAACAGCCCTAGAGATAATGGTGTGACTGGTGGTAGAAAGCAGCTCCACCCAAGACTGAAAGACGGAGCAGTCAAATATGCATATAGATGGAAATGAATATTTGTGAGACATTTTGCAGGCCTTATGAAGAAGGAGAGATTTGGGTTCAATGACCCAAAGTAGAACAGTGAGCTGAAGGATGTGATGATATGATCCTGAGGCCAATGTCTGTCATCCTGGGCTCCTGTGTCCCAGGCTGATGATATCCACGGTTGTGTGGGTCATATTTACATTTTATGTTCCAAATCACCTTCACTATGTCCTTATCAGTCCTGGTATCAAAAATCACATAGAGGGCTAAGAAAATATTCACTTAATTAAGGTTTATCATCCCTAATGGAGGAAAAAAAAGAGTTTGAGATGATAAAATATTTCATGCTGATTTACCACATTGAACAAATTCTGAATAATACTTGATTTTTCCTTTTATTTGCCTGTGCAGACCAGGCTGCCTCTAACTGATGGGAAAACATGAAAACAGGTTCCAGGCCTCTGCAGACCTCAGGATTGCAGATTCATCAACAAGAGCCATCATGAAGAGAAACAATAGGAGGAGTGATCCAAGTGTATAGTCTCATCAAAGTATGTCAGAAAAAAGACTTTTGTCTCTAAGGGAAATAAAGTGTTTGTTAATTGTTCAGTCATGGCTGCTTCTTTGCAATCCCATAGACTATAGCCTACCAGGCTCCTCTGTCCATGGAATTCTCCAGAAAAGAATTCTGGAGCGAGTAGCCATTTCCTTCTCCAAATGATCTTCCCAACCCAGGGATAGAACCCAAGTCTTCTGAATTGCTGACAGATTCTTTTAACATTTGAGTCATCAGGGGTACTGCTTTTGTCTTTAACCCACACACAAATACATTTTCAGATACTTCTGTGAAGGCAGATTCATTTAAGATGGTTGACGTTTATTTCTTCACAGAAATCAGTCAAGAAAGTAATCTTTTGAAAATGTATTTCTGACCAAAGAAAAGTTCTCTGGAGTTCCCTTGGATAAATGCTCGTCTATTCCTGGGAACGATGTGCTATGACTTGGAGAAATGAGCACTCCCCTGGAATCAGATTACTTCAATTCCAACCTCATTCTACCATTTATTATTTGGTTACCTTAGCATCTCAGGTACTTTGTCCATAAAATTAAAACAGTGCTGGTCTCAAGGGGTTGTAAAACTAAAATATAGGTAAAGGTGGACTCAATGTTAATTTTCTTCTTTTCTTTTTGACACCTGAATGGTATTATCCCTGCATTAAGTGCTTGGAGTTGAATTGGTCTCCACCTGAGAACAAAAGAACAATGGGCTGAAATAGAAATGTAAAGGAAGAAGCACATTTTTATTGGTTGAACAAAAAGGCCAACATTATATAAAGCAAAAACCTGCAAATTACATGAATGTAGGTTAATTGTTCAGGAGGTTTTTCTGTTTGTGGTGAAGACTTAAAAACTTAAATCACTTTATTCATGAATATTAAATCAAATGCATCTAATTTAGCCTAAATTGACTTCCCAACATAAATAAATGAGTCACATAATGAGTCACACAAGATCATTATTTTTTAAATGAACGAATGCCAAGAGGATGATTTGATTTTAAGGAACTACCTTTTAGTTTTTTAGAAAGCAACTAGGTGAGTTCAGTGAAGAATCTGCCTATAGATTTCAGGAGACACAGAAGACACGGGTTCAATTCCTTGGTCTGGAAGAGCCCCTGGAGGAGAAAATTGCAACCCTCTCCAGTATTCTGAGAAATCCCATGGACAGAGAAGCCTGGGTGAGCTACAGTCCATGGCAGTCTCAAAAGAGTCAGACACAACTGAGCAACTGAGAACACACAAAAAGGCTATAGAAATGGCAGTAAAAATAGCCATTTCCTTCTCCAAATGATCTTCCCAACCCAGGGATAGAACCCAAGTCTTCTGAATTGCTGACAGATTCTTTTAACATTTGAGTCATCAGGGGTACTGCTTTTGTCTTTAACCCACACACAAATACATTTTCAGATACTTCTGTGAAGGCAGATTCATTTAAGATGGTTGACGTTTATTTCTTCACAGAAATCAGTCAAGAAAGTAATCTTTTGAAAATGTATTTCTGACCAAAGAAAAGTTCTCTGGAGTTCCCTTGGATAAATGCTCGTCTATTCCTGGGAACGATGTGCTATGACTTGGAGAAATGAGCACTCCCCTGGAATCAGATTACTTCAATTCCAACCTCATTCTACCATTTATTATTTGGTTACCTTAGCATCTCAGGTACTTTGTCCATAAAATTAAAACAGTGCTGGTCTCAAGGGGTTGTAAAACTAAAATATAGGTAAAGGTGGACTCAATGTTAATTTTCTTCTTTTCTTTTTGACACCTGAATGGTATTATCCCTGCATTAAGTGCTTGGAGTTGAATTGGTCTCCACCTGAGAACAAAAGAACAATGGGCTGAAATAGAAATGTAAAGGAAGAAGCACATTTTTATTGGTTGAACAAAAAGGCCAACATTATATAAAGCAAAAACCTGCAAATTACATGAATGTAGGTTAATTGTTCAGGAGGTTTTTCTGTTTGTGGTGAAGACTTAAAAACTTAAATCACTTTATTCATGAATATTAAATCAAATGCATCTAATTTAGCCTAAATTGACTTCCCAACATAAATAAATGAGTCACATAATGAGTCACACAAGATCATTATTTTTTAAATGAACGAATGCCAAGAGGATGATTTGATTTTAAGGAACTACCTTTTAGTTTTTTAGAAAGCAACTAGGTGAGTTCAGTGAAGAATCTGCCTATAGATTTCAGGAGACACAGAAGACACGGGTTCAATTCCTTGGTCTGGAAGAGCCCCTGGAGGAGAAAATTGCAACCCTCTCCAGTATTCTGAGAAATCCCATGGACAGAGAAGCCTGGGTGAGCTACAGTCCATGGCAGTCTCAAAAGAGTCAGACACAACTGAGCAACTGAGAACACACAAAAAGGCTATAGAAATGGCAGTAAAAAATACTTAAGGCAAATATAACAATAATGACTATAGTGATATTAGTAAGTAGCTAAGATTTACTGATGCTTATTATCAGGTACTAACTGAATGCTAATATTCAATTACAGACATTGTAGGGAGCATTTACATGTATTAACTCTTAGCCCCACAGCAACCTTACAAAATAAGTAATATTATTGTTATTGTTGTTATTCCAGTTGTATGAATGAAGAACCTGAGAGACATGGGTTTGATCCCTGAGTGAGGAAAATCCCCTGGAGTAGGAAATGGAAACCCATTCCAATATTCTTGCCTGGAAAATTTCGTGGACAGAGGAATCTGGCAGGCTACAATCCATGGTGTCACAAAGCGTAGGATCATCTGAGCATGTGTACACTTGACATGACATTATTGTTTTATTAGTCTGACTATATGAATGAAGAACTTGAGGCCAGAAAGTTCCCCCAACTAGAAGGCGAAGGATCTAGAAAGCAACCCCCAAATAAGTTTGCTTAACTGCTAGGAGGTAATACTACTGGAAATAGTCTGTGAGACCTGAAGAAACTGAAAAGAAAAACTGTCAAAGGATTTTTTGTCCTTCTGATTTGTCTTCTCACTCCATGTTCCCACGGAGCTGATATAATCACAGATCTTTTGTTAGAGCTAAGAAAAGGAGAATACTCTGTGTAAATCAATTTTATTAGTGCCAATTTAGCTACCCTTTTAACTGTATGATTTGAAACACTTGTGAACGTAGAAGCACTGGTAAGATTTTCATTGTTGTCTTTGTTTTTACTGGTGAGAAAGACAATGTGGATATAGTGCAAATATAATTGAGAAATTTCTAAATGCATTATTTTTATTATGCTAAATAAACCCTTTAGCATGTTATAAAATATATGTTATAATAATAAGTTCCTATTTACCAAATCAGTACAAGAAATGGTAACAATTTTCTATATTATTCAAGACAAAAAAGGTAGAGAGATGCCGAGTAAAGTCCTGACTTTATGATTATTATCGTTATTATTGTTATTTCTATTTCCCAATTTATGCTACTTTTCTCAGGAATTATACATTGTCTAAGAAAGTGCATCTTATTTGCCTTGAGCAAAACAGTTATTTCTAATTCATGCTTTGGATTTCAATATGATCATCAGATATTTGGTGCATGCATGCTCAGTCACCTCAGTTGCATAAGACTCTTTGTGACCCTGTGGAGTGCAACTTGCCAAAGTCCTATATCCATGGAATTCTCCAGGCAAGAACACTGGAGTGGGTTGCAATGCCCTCCTCCAGGGGCACTTCATGACCCAGGGATTGAACCCGTGTCTCCTGCATTGGCCGGTGGATTCTTCACCACTGAGCCACATGAGAAGCCCCTAGATGTTTACTAACTCTTTGACAATACAGCATGCATGACTCATATTCAACGCTTGTGTTTGGGAGCCCTCCCTAACTTATAACACCATTTGTAGGTCTTATGCAATCAAGTATCCACACCTTCACAGAAAGGGAGTGACAAAATTTGATCAACTTATCTAGAGAAATAAAAGGAAAACTCAAAACAACACAATCTCTGTCCCAAGGAATCAGCTCAAATCTAGCTGAACAATTACATTCTAACTGTGATAATAAAAGCAACAACCAAATAAACATCATTTAATGTCATAAACACTGTTTAGACTTGGCCTAAAATTCCTAAAGACAGTGTTCATTTTGGATCTCCTCCAATCTCAAAATTATTTTTGTCCTTCTGATTTGTCTTCTCACTCCATGTTCCCACGGAGCTGATATAATCACAGATCTTTTGTTAGAGCTAAGAAAAGGAGAATACTCTGTGTAAATCAATTTTATTAGTGCCAATTTAGCTACCCTTTTAACTGTATGATTTGAAACACTTGTGAACGTAGAAGCACTGGTAAGATTTTCATTGTTGTCTTTGTTTTTACTGGTGAGAAAGACAATGTGGATATAGTGCAAATATAATTGAGAAATTTCTAAATGCATTATTTTTATTATGCTAAATAAACCCTTTAGCATGTTATAAAATATATGTTATAATAATAAGTTCCTATTTACCAAATCAGTACAAGAAATGGTAACAATTTTCTATATTATTCAAGACAAAAAAGGTAGAGAGATGCCGAGTAAAGTCCTGACTTTATGATTATTATCGTTATTATTGTTATTTCTATTTCCCAATTTATGCTACTTTTCTCAGGAATTATACATTGTCTAAGAAAGTGCATCTTATTTGCCTTGAGCAAAACAGTTATTTCTAATTCATGCTTTGGATTTCAATATGATCATCAGATATTTGGTGCATGCATGCTCAGTCACCTCAGTTGCATAAGACTCTTTGTGACCCTGTGGAGTGCAACTTGCCAAAGTCCTATATCCATGGAATTCTCCAGGCAAGAACACTGGAGTGGGTTGCAATGCCCTCCTCCAGGGGCACTTCATGACCCAGGGATTGAACCCGTGTCTCCTGCATTGGCCGGTGGATTCTTCACCACTGAGCCACATGAGAAGCCCCTAGATGTTTACTAACTCTTTGACAATACAGCATGCATGACTCATATTCAACGCTTGTGTTTGGGAGCCCTCCCTAACTTATAACACCATTTGTAGGTCTTATGCAATCAAGTATCCACACCTTCACAGAAAGGGAGTGACAAAATTTGATCAACTTATCTAGAGAAATAAAAGGAAAACTCAAAACAACACAATCTCTGTCCCAAGGAATCAGCTCAAATCTAGCTGAACAATTACATTCTAACTGTGATAATAAAAGCAACAACCAAATAAACATCATTTAATGTCATAAACACTGTTTAGACTTGGCCTAAAATTCCTAAAGACAGTGTTCATTTTGGATCTCCTCCAATCTCAAAATTATTTTAGCTGTCAATTTCTGTTGCTTTCCATGTGCCAGTGACAAGGTAGGCACCCAGATCAAGTGGATACTTAGTAAACAGACATGGCCTCTGACCCTAAGGAGCTTATGGACTACCTCTCTTCACCCTGATGGTGACTGGCTTGAGTGAGGGAGACAAAGAAATGATGAACAGCACTAGGATGATGAAATCAGATGAGAGAAACAAGAGTAGAAAAAGATGGTCAGGAAAGAGTGAGAAGGACATAATGGAATACATTTAAAAGTAAGAAAGAGAAAAGTTGCCTCCAAAGACTCAGCAACACTCAGTTCTGTTTTATTCATTGATCTGAGAGAGTCTTTAATGTAACTTTATTATAAGACCAAAACCTTTCATTATTACTGCAATCTTTGTAAGGAGTCTAACTTTATATTTCTAGATTAATATTTATAGTTCCTAAGACAAATAGTAAGTTTCCATATTTTATTATATCATCTCTCTTTTTCATTAAAACTAACATGTTACAGAGATCAAGATCTAACAAGTAGGTGATAAAAAAATGAAAAGCTGTAAATGTCAGCTCCTTATGAGGCCATAATAACTTACTGGCTGATACTGCATCAACAATGTGTATAGAAATAATACACATAGGCTACATCTATATTTTTTAAACTACTCATATCATCCATATTATTTTTCAGAATAGTACTACAAGGAGGAATAAACAAAATTAATTTTGTGGAGCTATAGATTACTAAAATATATAGTTTTTTACTGTTAAATATATACATTACATGTATAGTTTTAATACATAACTATATGTTATATACCTTATATTTAACAATGAAATGCCACAATTATTTATAAAGGAACACTTTTAGGCATTAGATGACTATGTCATCTGATTCACTGAAATTTTCAAGCACCTTTCTTGTAAGAAAATTACCTTATATCATATTCCTTCCTTTATAACTTTTCCTTCAATAATAAATTAGAAAAAATGAATTTATATTAGTTCAAGGTAACTTTTGTGAAAATAATGTTAAATCTCTGTCTCAGACAAAAGCATTTACATGATTTGCTTTAACCACAATTATGGAAACTGTGACCAAAGCAATATTCTTTATATAAAGAAAGAAAGGAAGTTAGCTATAGCATAGGCTCAGTATCTCTAGTATTGATATCAAAGATTATTTAAATAGGATCTTTCAGCATTGTATAACCTAGAATAAAATCAGTGCCAGAAATTCAATGGATGTAATAAACATGATCGAGTTTGTGGTATCTTAGGATACAGTCTAATGAGAGAAACAACAAGGTCAAGAATATATCTCTATATTTGGGCATTTAGAGAAAGAACAGAAATGATTCTCTGAGAACTCAACCTCCAACCCATATGCTATACAGAGTTTATGAAATATTTCACATATAACTTTGGTGCTATAATCTTAAATTAGTGTGGAGTTGGTGCTACTCCAAAACTGTCTCATTGGGTACTTACATATTTATTATATACCACTGGTTATGACATATTTTTTTAAGTTCTGCTAAAAGTGAAGAAAGCATTGTCAATTAAAAATAACAGACCCTTGTTTGGAAGACACATCCCATCTCCAGAAATACTGAAGTATGAAAAGATGTGCATCTTGGAATCAGTGAAATCTAGTATAGAAAATCTCACTCAAATTGGCCTCTGGTCTAGTCTTTATTAATCCTTCCCCAATGTCTTAAGCTGGTTCATGTTCCATACTCAACATCAGAATAGTTGGATCTCCTTTATGAAATTCTAAATGGTTTGCCCCTTTTCTTGTCAACATAACCACTTCAGAGAACATCTTTAGTCATATCTCATTGCCTTTTCCCTGATGGTTCCTAATGTCTCTGGCAAGATCTCTATAATCCTTAAGGCTTAAGGAAACCCATGCTTTTCTGAAGTGCTTCCTGACAAATATCTCATTACAGTATGTCTCCTTACTACCCAGGCAGTGGACTGGATTATCACAAAGATAGCACTGGAATGACTGATATTACTAGGAAGAGAAGGCCACAATTTACTTTACTGGAACTAAAAGATATAAGAAATTACCTTATATCATATTCCTTCCTTTATAACTTTTCCTTCAATAATAAATTAGAAAAAATGAATTTATATTAGTTCAAGGTAACTTTTGTGAAAATAATGTTAAATCTCTGTCTCAGACAAAAGCATTTACATGATTTGCTTTAACCACAATTATGGAAACTGTGACCAAAGCAATATTCTTTATATAAAGAAAGAAAGGAAGTTAGCTATAGCATAGGCTCAGTATCTCTAGTATTGATATCAAAGATTATTTAAATAGGATCTTTCAGCATTGTATAACCTAGAATAAAATCAGTGCCAGAAATTCAATGGATGTAATAAACATGATCGAGTTTGTGGTATCTTAGGATACAGTCTAATGAGAGAAACAACAAGGTCAAGAATATATCTCTATATTTGGGCATTTAGAGAAAGAACAGAAATGATTCTCTGAGAACTCAACCTCCAACCCATATGCTATACAGAGTTTATGAAATATTTCACATATAACTTTGGTGCTATAATCTTAAATTAGTGTGGAGTTGGTGCTACTCCAAAACTGTCTCATTGGGTACTTACATATTTATTATATACCACTGGTTATGACATATTTTTTTAAGTTCTGCTAAAAGTGAAGAAAGCATTGTCAATTAAAAATAACAGACCCTTGTTTGGAAGACACATCCCATCTCCAGAAATACTGAAGTATGAAAAGATGTGCATCTTGGAATCAGTGAAATCTAGTATAGAAAATCTCACTCAAATTGGCCTCTGGTCTAGTCTTTATTAATCCTTCCCCAATGTCTTAAGCTGGTTCATGTTCCATACTCAACATCAGAATAGTTGGATCTCCTTTATGAAATTCTAAATGGTTTGCCCCTTTTCTTGTCAACATAACCACTTCAGAGAACATCTTTAGTCATATCTCATTGCCTTTTCCCTGATGGTTCCTAATGTCTCTGGCAAGATCTCTATAATCCTTAAGGCTTAAGGAAACCCATGCTTTTCTGAAGTGCTTCCTGACAAATATCTCATTACAGTATGTCTCCTTACTACCCAGGCAGTGGACTGGATTATCACAAAGATAGCACTGGAATGACTGATATTACTAGGAAGAGAAGGCCACAATTTACTTTACTGGAACTAAAAGATATAAGAACATGTTGCAAGAAGTTAGGAGGGGCAGAACAGGAAATCTAAATTTCCGAGACCCTCAAACCCCCACAGTGTTCACTGCTGACAATGGTTATCACCTGGTTGGAGTAAAGATCCTGTCGTTGGGGCAAGAAAAGAGAGGCAGACATAGAAATCAGACTTGTGGACACAGTAGGGAAGGAGAGGATGGGGTGAATGGAGAGAGAAGCATGGAAACATATACATTACCATATATAAAGTAGATAGCTAGTGGGAATTTTCTGTATAACACTGGGAACTCAACTCGGTGCTCTGTGATGATGGAGAAGGGTGGGATGGGGGAGGTGTGGGAGGGAGTCTCCAGAGGGAGATAACATATGCATATGTATGGCTGATTCAGCTTATTGTAGAGCAGAAACCAAAACAACATTGTAAAGCAACTATCCTCCAACTAAAATAAAACATAAAAAAAAAAGATCCTGTCATTGGATTTTCCATACCCTCGTGTCCCTCCAACTGACCATCAACTATGCTGAAGATATTGGGTATGTGGCACCTGCTAGAACGTGGCAGGCTACAGTCCATGTGGTCACAAAGAGTAGGACACAACTGAGCGCACATGTGGTACCTGCTAGTCCAAAAGGTGTGATAACCAGTACAGCTCTGGCACATCCCTGATTAATAACCTCAAGGCCTGGGAAAACAAAGGTCAATTCCCCAGGAATAACATCCCCCAACAGAACTTTGTTTTGAGCTAGAAAAGGCTCCTTTATCCCTGTCTATATTTTATTTCCAATTTTGCTTTTTTGTTGGAAAAGAATATATTTTATGTTAAAAGTTACCAGAAGTCCCTCTCACTGAGAAGGCATAGAGAGACTTTGATGTCCCATATGACACATGTGGGCATTGTCTTGTCCACAGCAGGACAGGACATTAATATGTCTGTGTCTAACCACTTCAAGTCTACCTACAAGTTGAATACGCTGCACAGTTTAAAGGGTGGAACACAATGGCTACTGGAATTTTGATTCCTTAGGTGAAACTTCCTGATATTCTAATGACACTTCATTAAAGGGAGAGAAAAAAGTAGCCTTTTGAAGCACAGAAAGTTCACTTCCAGCACCCACCCAGAGACATCTGTGAACTGACTGGTGAGAGGAAAACACGTCTCACAAGGAATGACTCTTACCTCTAAATACTTTCAGTTCTGTTCTCATATCAAGAAAACTAATCATTAGGGATAAATGCCTACACTATTTTATTTTTAGCTCTAGTAAGGAGAAACCTATTATTTCTTTCACTCCCTAGATGAGACAGAAACTATTCTCTTGGCATCTAACAACATGAACTATTCTACTGATTTTTCCAATTGTGGGGAAATGCTTATATTTTATTGTCCATGGAGAATAAATTATGAGTCACAGAGGTAAAAAAAATGACTTCTAAAATTCTACGTTGGTTACAGATAAGACCAAGGACAACAAGATTCAACATTTAAGGACTATAAATGGTTCTGACCTCTCTGGACCATTCTGGCAAGTTACGGTTTAGACCTATTTCTTTTTTTTCTTTTCCTCAACACCCACTAAGAGGTGAACCCAGGTTTCAGGTAACAGAAGAAATAACACTAATAATATGTCATCTGTCATGCATGTGTATTCAGTCATATCCAACTCATCATGACCCCATGGACTGTAGCCTGCCAGGCTCCTCAGTTCATGGGATTGTCCAGGCAAGAATATTGGAGTGGGTTGCCATTTCTTTCTCCAGTGGACCTATTTCTTTATGTGGCACTGTGGTGGGATGGCAGTGGGGGTTCTCTCATTGACCTGTGTCATTTCCATACACTCTGGCCTGTGGAGACAGAGTCAAGTGGGCTACATGAATTGGCTTTCCCAACAAAAAAGGGGAGAGGAGATACTGGAGTAGTGCTGGACAAGACATCAACTAAGAGAGGTGTTTTGGTTTTATGGGTTCGTCTTCAACCCTAAAACCTCTACTGTCAGTGAATATTCCCCCGTGTACAACTCCTGAGCTAGATGGCTCATTAGAACCCAGACATTCAGAGATGAGCAACCTCCACCTGATTTCAGCTTGGAAAGTGTCATTCACTCAATTATGTTCAACTCTTTTCAACCCCATGGACATAAACTCACCAGGCTCCTCTGTCTATGGAATTCTCCAGGCAAAAATACTGGAGTGGATTGCCATGCCCTTCTCCAGGAGATCTTTCTGCCCCAGGGATAGAACCCACATTTCTTGGCCTCTTGCATTGTAGGTGGATTCTTTACCACCTGAGCTTCCAGAGAAGCCCAGATTTTAGCTTTAACATCAGCTTAATACTTCTATATTCTATTGACTCCTGATCTGTGGTGTAGAAACATTGCAATGTGTAAACTGCCATCAACTAATTATTGTTAAATAGTAATTGAAAGAAAATCTATTTCTGGGCTTCCCTGGTGGTCCAGTGGGTAAGGACACCACCTTGCAGTGCAAGGGGCACTGGTTCGATCCCTAGCCTAGGAAGATTCCACATGCCACAGAGCAGCTGGACCAATGTGTCCAATTACCAGCCAGCACTCTGGAGCGCATGTGTCCAGAGCTAGTGCTCTACAAGGAGAGAGGCCACTGTGATGGGAGGGCCACACTTGCCAAAGAATAAAGATGGATGAAAAAAAAAAAACGACTTAAAAAATAATTTTTGATTATCCTTTCTACAGAATGCTGAGAGTGTTTCCATCTTTACTTTAGTTTAAACTATATTTATTATGAGACTGAGAATTTTCAGACATACTGAAAATTCACTGTGACACTCAGAGATATGTCATTTTCTTGTCTTCTGAGAAAGCTGGCTTATATTGTTAAATATAAATAAATGTTTTAACAAAAGTGATTTAGAACTATCATTCATAAATATTGAGATATAAACAGAGAAACACTGAAAATTAACAGTGTTTAAGAGTTTAAAAGTCAGACATAACTGAGTGACTAACACACACACACATTTAGAAGCTTGAATCCAGTTTACGTAGTTACTTGACTAACTACATTCATTACTTTGATATGATAATATAGTAATTCACTGTTTTTTTTATGTTGATCCAACTCTTAAGATTATATTTTATATTTCAGACAATTAAGAATGTCAGACATTTTATCATATATCTGCCTTTAGGATGGCTTCTGTAGCAATGAGAAAAAAAAAAAAAGCAACTTACATTGGCTTAAATATGAAAGACCAAAGTAGGATAAGCTTTAGTTGGACTTAATCAAGACAGTTTTATACTTCATACTCCTTTGTGGGTCAGCATCCTATTGATGCCACTGCAATCCAGCCCTCACATCTCTACAGGAAAACATGCAAAAGGGAAATCATTTCCAAGTTTCCCTGAATACAAAATCAACTTTTCCAAGAGCCTTCAGTAAACTTTTCTCTTTAACCCAAATTATATCAAAAGCTCATTTCTACACTAATCCTGATAAACATATTGAACAAATCATTTTCACCCCTAGAACCTGGCAGAAGATCAGCTACTCCTTACAGTAATGAGCTACACTCAATCACATTTCTTATAAGAAGAAAAAAATGGCAAAATGGGTGTTGGGTAGGCACCAGCTACCGTTCTAGGATGAAGTTCAAGCAATATATTTTGCTCAAGAAAAGGTAGAATACTTAATTTAGACAGGTGTTCAGCATGTTGACTTTCCTGGCATTCAGTATGTTGTATTACTCTAACTGATCATCAAAATTTCCTACAGGCATCATCCTTTGAGCCTTGACAACACAGAGCATGAATCTTGTTCAGGTAGTATGCAGATAAAGCTAGGACAAACTCAGTCTCTCCTTTCCAATGTTATCTTTGGTTCATCTACATAAAATATTCTTGATTTGTTCCATTTAGTTCAGTCTCTGGGATTTCAGAAAGACTTTTTGAATTATGGAGGGTATTTTTCACTTCAAGAACAATATTATCACTCAAAAGGAAGTCAGACTTTAAAATCACTATCTCATTTCTCTAACTCAATTTTATTTAAAAGTATGGCCTTATTTTTTTGACTAATTACATTATAAATCTCTCTGTATACTGTGAAACAGTTTCTATACCCTATTCTTAATTCCTTCATAAAATTTTCACAAGTTCATGTATATAACTGACAATATTTAGTTGTAAAATTGTGTGTGCATGCTCAGTCATGTCCAATTCTTTGTGACCCCATGGACTATAACCCACCAAAGTGGAATTTTCCAGGCAAGAATACTGAAATGGGTTGCCATTTCCTCTACCAGGGGATCTTCCAAACTCTGGGATCAAATCTGGGTCTCTTGTATCTCTTGTACTGGCTGGCAGATTCATTACCAATGGCTTAAATATGAAAGACCAAAGTAGATGCTTTAGTTGGACTTAATCAAGACAGTTTTATACTTCATACTCCTTTGTGGGTCAGCATCCTATTGATGCCACTGCAATCCAGCCCTCACATCTCTACAGGAAAACATGCAAAAGGGAAATCATTTCCAAGTTTCCCTGAATACAAAATCAACTTTTCCAAGAGCCTTCAGTAAACTTTTCTCTTTAACCCAAATTATATCAAAAGCTCATTTCTACACTAATCCTGATAAACATATTGAACAAATCATTTTCACCCCTAGAACCTGGCAGAAGATCAGCTACTCCTTACAGTAATGAGCTACACTCAATCACATTTCTTATAAGAAGAAAAAAATGGCAAAATGGGTGTTGGGTAGGCACCAGCTACCGTTCTAGGATGAAGTTCAAGCAATATATTTTGCTCAAGAAAAGGTAGAATACTTAATTTAGACAGGTGTTCAGCATGTTGACTTTCCTGGCATTCAGTATGTTGTATTACTCTAACTGATCATCAAAATTTCCTACAGGCATCATCCTTTGAGCCTTGACAACACAGAGCATGAATCTTGTTCAGGTAGTATGCAGATAAAGCTAGGACAAACTCAGTCTCTCCTTTCCAATGTTATCTTTGGTTCATCTACATAAAATATTCTTGATTTGTTCCATTTAGTTCAGTCTCTGGGATTTCAGAAAGACTTTTTGAATTATGGAGGGTATTTTTCACTTCAAGAACAATATTATCACTCAAAAGGAAGTCAGACTTTAAAATCACTATCTCATTTCTCTAACTCAATTTTATTTAAAAGTATGGCCTTATTTTTTTGACTAATTACATTATAAATCTCTCTGTATACTGTGAAACAGTTTCTATACCCTATTCTTAATTCCTTCATAAAATTTTCACAAGTTCATGTATATAACTGACAATATTTAGTTGTAAAATTGTGTGTGCATGCTCAGTCATGTCCAATTCTTTGTGACCCCATGGACTATAACCCACCAAAGTGGAATTTTCCAGGCAAGAATACTGAAATGGGTTGCCATTTCCTCTACCAGGGGATCTTCCAAACTCTGGGATCAAATCTGGGTCTCTTGTATCTCTTGTACTGGCAGGAAGATTCATTACCACTGGAACGTCCAATGGTAAAATTAACTTAATTTAAATTTAACTCTAAACTATTTAGCTGTTTTTTTACATTTTTCATTGTTTTCATGATGTAAGGACCTAATGTCTTGTTTTTAGCCTATCCTAGAAGTAATGTCATTGTTACCATGAGACGGAAAAAGCAGTATGACTGTTTCTCCATCTGAATGCCACTTTTAGACAATAAACTCTAGATCCAAATAAAACAAAGAAGCACACGATATGATACAGACAGGTAATATACTGTATTTGAATGCCAGAAAAATCAAGATCATTCAGAAGGGAACTGTACTAGACTATGAACCAAAAGATAAGCTACTGTGTAATGCTTGGTGAAGTCTCAAAGAGAATTCTTACCATCTTTAAATTTAGCCCATTCATACAGCATGATGCCAAAAATAAAATGAAAAAAATGGTCTCTGCCCTCCCTGCTCCCAAAAGATAGGGAGATTGTTTGATATCACATTGTAATTTTTGAAATAATATTTATTTTTCTTCTTTCAAAAGTAATATTGCTCCTTGCAGAGTTTTTTAAAAATTCAGAAAAAACATATAAAAGCAAATACAAGCTACCTGTTAATCTACAGTTCAGAAATAACTTTTAATATGACCTTTAACGTTGTTTCCATAATTTCTATTTTAATGGTATAAAAGTAGATGTAGTTCTGAACACTCCCTTTGACGCTTCATATTGTCAGCGTTGGTTTCAAGAAGTAGCATACCAATTCAAAATTGAGTGACACGTTATATTAAGATAGGCTTCACATTATGTCAAAATAACAACGAAAACAAGATGATCTGCAATATACCAAGATCAAATCTTTCTCTATAAAGGAAGCAAAGCAAATTTCTCTGATATTATCACCAGGCAGGAGTGGATTCCTGATGTTGTTGTTCTCTTTTCTCAAAATACTAAAAATGCAGGACACACAGTGAGTCACCAGGGATGGGACCTGTTCCCCACTAATGCTGCATATCCCCATACATGTATCATACAATATCATCTGGGTATTCTAAGAACTTTAGTTTTAAGTGAAAACCCTAGGGTCAGAACTCTATACAATACCTTTCACTCACCCACTGAGCATTCACCTAAAGGTGTGTATATCACCACCAGGTATCTAGTCTGACAGGCTTGATCCCTGTTGCCTGGCTTGAACCTGAAGCCCCAACACAGGAACTAGAGCCTTTCCATACCTACTATACCACTCTGATAATTTTTTTTTAATTTGCATTTTTTTTTTTTGGCCACACTGCACATATTAATTCTCCAATCAGGCACTGAATCCAGGCCTGTAAGCCCAGAGTCTTAACCACTGGACAACCAGGGAAGTCCCCTAAATGTTCTACATAGTGTTATTTTAGAAAGATAGGACAAATAACCAGAAATCTACTTGTCTGAAAATAAAACTTTGCAGTCCCTTGTGAACACCTTTGCATTTCATGTGGATGGTTGGCCCCGGAAAAGCAGTCTGGAGATAAAATAAAAGATCATTTTCTTTTATCTGCTTTGCTACAAAAATGATGTAGGCTTCTACCTAAGATTCAGGAAAATATTCTATGGTCTTTGTACACCTGGGTGTGACAACTGCCAATGCAAAAAAAAAAAAGAAACTTAGTGTACTACACACACAGTGGCAGTAACATGGATGCTTCCGTGTTTGAGTGTGATGCAGCTGGAAACAACCAACTCTTATCTCTCCTTTAACCTATTTTCAAGATACTTCTTTTTCATCAATTTCAGTTGGGCATATGGGCATCATCTGCTGTCCTGGATTGGAATTTATCTTCTGGTGAATTTTTACTGTGACTACCCATGAAAACTTCATGATACTATTTAGAATTAAAACTGGAGGCTCACTCTTCACTCCAAAACCTAATTGTGTGACTTTAGACAAGTGGTTGACATCTCTAAGCCTCAGTTTCCTCATGTGAAAATGAAGTGAATAATGTCAGAACTTCTTATGTTGGAGTTATTTTGAGGTTCCAGTGAGATACTGCTTCTCTGAAAGATCACTCATTAAAAAACAAAAGTAATCATAGCTTCCATGCTTAAACCCTGGAACGGCTCTCTCAATTTATAATAAAGTCTTAACTACTTATGGAGTCCTTCCTTATCCTGCCTTGTTTATATTCAGCTTCGTCTCCTGTATCTCCCTACTGGCACCTCAACACATTAGCCACTTCATTCGGTCATCTCATTTTCAAAATGAATCGGGGGAAAAAGTCAATTTGACTATCTTTTTAAAACATCTGCTGCCTCAAGGAAAGGTCTTCCAAAGCTTGCATCCAAAATGGCCTTTCAAGGTATGACTCACAACCACCAAGCCTTGGCATGCTGTTCTGAGAAAAAAATCCTTTGAAATCCAAAATGTAATATTAATATCGGTGATCTTTGTATTATGACTTTATGTCTGGTCTTTATCAAAGATCATTTACTCATTTCAAAACTGTTTCATACTCAACAAGTGCTGTACCCTGTTTAACTAATTCAGAGTGGAGTCAACAGCAGACGGATAAACAGCTTGGCTACTGGCTTTGGGCCCACTGTGGAACTGCCAAGAGAAACCCAAGCTCCTGCATCACCTGCCTTTTCTAAGGTTTCTGTTGTCACACGAATGGCTCATTTTGTGGCTCCAGCAATGCTTGAAATTGACTGTCTGGTATCACAGAATGCCTGACCCTGACCAGGGGGCAAATGTCAAACCATGCCAGAATACACAGATTGTTTTCACACTGACTAGCGAAATTCACTTAGGGAAAGGGCATTCTGCTGATTTGATGCCAAGAATTAGGGAAAACTATTCCATCCTTAACTTGAAAGTTCACTTTTCTGCTTACTAGTCAGTCACTGTAAATATTAAAGTTATAGAAATACACCCCCTACTTTTATCCATTCCCCGAATTTTTACTGTGACTACCCATGAAAACTTCATGATACTATTTAGAATTAAAACTGAGGCTCACTCTTCACTCCAAAACCTAATTGTGTGACTTTAGACAAGTGGTTGACATCTCTAAGCCTCAGTTTCCTCATGTGAAAATGAAGTGAATAATGTCAGAACTTCTTATGTTGGAGTTATTTTGAGGTTCCAGTGAGATACTGCTTCTCTGAAAGATCACTCATTAAAAAACAAAAGTAATCATAGCTTCCATGCTTAAACCCTGGAACGGCTCTCTCAATTTATAATAAAGTCTTAACTACTTATGGAGTCCTTCCTTATCCTGCCTTGTTTATATTCAGCTTCGTCTCCTGTATCTCCCTACTGGCACCTCAACACATTAGCCACTTCATTCGGTCATCTCATTTTCAAAATGAATCGGGGGAAAAAGTCAATTTGACTATCTTTTTAAAACATCTGCTGCCTCAAGGAAAGGTCTTCCAAAGCTTGCATCCAAAATGGCCTTTCAAGGTATGACTCACAACCACCAAGCCTTGGCATGCTGTTCTGAGAAAAAAATCCTTTGAAATCCAAAATGTAATATTAATATCGGTGATCTTTGTATTATGACTTTATGTCTGGTCTTTATCAAAGATCATTTACTCATTTCAAAACTGTTTCATACTCAACAAGTGCTGTACCCTGTTTAACTAATTCAGAGTGGAGTCAACAGCAGACGGATAAACAGCTTGGCTACTGGCTTTGGGCCCACTGTGGAACTGCCAAGAGAAACCCAAGCTCCTGCATCACCTGCCTTTTCTAAGGTTTCTGTTGTCACACGAATGGCTCATTTTGTGGCTCCAGCAATGCTTGAAATTGACTGTCTGGTATCACAGAATGCCTGACCCTGACCAGGGGGCAAATGTCAAACCATGCCAGAATACACAGATTGTTTTCACACTGACTAGCGAAATTCACTTAGGGAAAGGGCATTCTGCTGATTTGATGCCAAGAATTAGGGAAAACTATTCCATCCTTAACTTGAAAGTTCACTTTTCTGCTTACTAGTCAGTCACTGTAAATATTAAAGTTATAGAAATACACCCCCTACTTTTATCCATTCCCCATCTTTTGTCACTTTCATTTCTCAAAAACTCAAATGGAAATACACAGCACTCAATGTAGTCTGATTTTTTATGAATTTGCCTTAGGATGGGTTCCTTACAAACAACACTTGAACTGGGTATTCTCGGGCAAGTGATCTATTAAGAAGGTGCTTTCAAAACCCTAAAGGGGGAGCTTCCCCTGGTGGTCCAGTGGGTAAGGACACCGCCTTGCAGTGCAAGGGGTGCCAGTTCGATCCCTGGCCTGGGAAGATCCCACGTGCCGAGGAGTGGCTGGACTGATGAGTCCAATTACCGAGCTGGAGCTCTGGAGCGCATGCGTCCAGAGCCGGTGCTCTGCAACGACAGAGGCCACCGCGATGGGAGGCCCACAGGAGCCAAAGAACAAAGACAGATGAACATAGAGAAACGAAAGACCAATAGAAGTGGCCCACCTGCTCCCCTCCCTCCGCAATCCGACCCCCGCCCAAAATAAATAAATAAATAAATCTTTAAGGAAAAAAAAAAAAAAACCCTAAAGGGAAAAGGCTGGGCAGGGGAAGAAACTGGACAATGATGAAGCTTCAGGAGAAGTCTAGTCTTAGACTGTCCCATTGGGCCTTTGGGAGCATGAACTGAACCTCCTCAACTAGATCAACTAGAGGCAAGAGAACTGGGCTGTCACCCTCCCATGTCAGTCAATCACTAGCGTATAGTATTTTCAGGCCAATTGGCTCTTATCAACCAAGGGCCAACCTGTAGAAGAATACAGCTGTGAGCTCTGAGCAACCAACACCTACAGCACCTGGGATGTCTGCACCATCCTAGTAAAGGGGATCTGAGCAGAGCACCAAAGATGGTACCAACTTCACTGGCCTATTATATTTATCCCATAAATCTTTGTCATTATAATTGTTATGATACTGTTATGAGCACTGTTCTTGGTAAGGACTTCTAAATGCAATTAAGAATGATTTTGAGTTCTGAACTGTTCGCCAGAATACATTGTTTTCACACTGACTAGCGAAATTCACTTAGGGAAAGGGCATTCTGCTGATTTGATGCCAAGAATTAGGGAAAACTATTCCATCCTTAACTTGAAAGTTCACTTTTCTGCTTACTAGTCAGTCACTGTAAATATTAAAGTTATAGAAATACACCCCCTACTTTTATCCATTCCCCATCTTTTGTCACTTTCATTTCTCAAAAACTCAAATGGAAATACACAGCACTCAATGTAGTCTGATTTTTTATGAATTTGCCTTAGGATGGGTTCCTTACAAACAACACTTGAACTGGGTATTCTCGGGCAAGTGATCTATTAAGAAGGTGCTTTCAAAACCCTAAAGGGGGAGCTTCCCCTGGTGGTCCAGTGGGTAAGGACACCGCCTTGCAGTGCAAGGGGTGCCAGTTCGATCCCTGGCCTGGGAAGATCCCACGTGCCGAGGAGTGGCTGGACTGATGAGTCCAATTACCGAGCTGGAGCTCTGGAGCGCATGCGTCCAGAGCCGGTGCTCTGGCGACAGAGGCCACCGCGATGGGAGGCCCACAGGAGCCAAAGAACAAAGACAGATGAACATAGAGAAACGAAAGACCAATAGAAGTGGCCCACCTGCTCCCCTCCCTCCGCAATCCGACCCCCGCCCAAAATAAATAAATAAATAAATCTTTAAGGAAAAAAAAAAAAAACCCTAAAGGGAAAAGGCTGGGCAGGGGAAGAAACTGGACAATGATGAAGCTTCAGGAGAAGTCTAGTCTTAGACTGTCCCATTGGGCCTTTGGGAGCATGAACTGAACCTCCTCAACTAGATCAACTAGAGGCAAGAGAACTGGGCTGTCACCCTCCCATGTCAGTCAATCACTAGCGTATAGTATTTTCAGGCCAATTGGCTCTTATCAACCAAGGGCCAACCTGTAGAAGAATACAGCTGTGAGCTCTGAGCAACCAACACCTACAGCACCTGGGATGTCTGCACCATCCTAGTAAAGGGGATCTGAGCAGAGCACCAAAGATGGTACCAACTTCACTGGCCTATTATATTTATCCCATAAATCTTTGTCATTATAATTGTTATGATACTGTTATGAGCACTGTTCTTGGTAAGGACTTCTAAATGCAATTAAGAATGATTTTTGAGTTCTGAACTGTTCCATATCTATTCTAATCTCATAAAAATAGCAAGGAATTGAGAATGTGGAAAAGATACAATTTACTTTTATCTCAGAAAATTATAGATAGCTGATCATGGTCTATAGAAAACTCAAGCAAGGGCTATGTAACAGGTTTTTTCCTAAACCATTTTATTTTCATTCTTCTATTGTTATTTGCAAATGGTTATTCTTAGAAAACAAACAAATTAAAAGCTGACCCATTTGTCAAGACTCCAAACCTGTGATGATAAAATAATGATTTATCTCACCAGAATTCAGAAAAATTCATTTTTATTTCACACGAGCTAATCCAGAATTGCAATTCTGAATGAAAACGATTGTGCATTAGGCAGCATCTTCCTGAAAAATAGTTTTATTATTAAAATCCAGTGAGTTGGACAGCTATTCAATTCAGTGTAGCCTTGTGTTTTCTTTGAAAGTTTACAAATGCCAAGTAATGACTCTTTCCAAAGTTATCATATCCATATACTCAGGAGCATTATTCCTCTCTTTTATCAGATTCTTTCTAGCTTAAACAAATAAGTGTTTTGGATTTCACTTCTCATCTAACATTTTATTTTGTTTTATACTGCTGAGAAAACAAAGACGCTAACTCGCTAGACTTAAAAAATTTTAAATGTGGGTGACCACATATGCACACCATCTTTTTTTTTTGGCCACTTCTATTGATCTATCATTTATTTATCTTTGTTCTTTGGCCTGTCTGGGTCTCCCATCGCAGTGGCCTCTGTTGCTGCAGAGCACCTGTTCTGGGTGCATGTGCCCCAAAGCTCTGGCTCGGTAGTTGGACACATCGGTCCAGCCGCTCCGCAGCACGTGGGATCTTCCCAGACCAGGGATAGAACCGGTGTCCCTTGCACTGCAAGGTAGTGTCCTTATGCACTGGACCAGCAGGGAAGCCCATACAGACAATCTTTTTCTTTTTTTCTTTTTCTTTTTAACTTTATTTTACTTTTAACTTTTACAGAGTTTTGTTGTTTAAGATATGTATGTTCCCAGATTACATACAGACAATCTTGATACTACATCAATGCCTTGGGCAATATTACAGACATATTTTAACATTATAGAACACACATAAATGAATGTATCAGCAGTTTAACCTGGGACTGTAAACCTATCAAGAAACAGAAAAATAGTCTCCATACCTTAAGCTTCCCAAATGTGCCAGAAGCAATGAGACCTTTACCCTGAAGATAATGAGGCTTTCATTTCAGTGCCTTTCTCCTGCTCTCGTTTTCTTCAAACTCTGGGAATGACCCTGTAGCATATTTTTAAGATTCCTTTTCTTTAAAAAGGACCCCCAAGATGGCCTGGAGGGGTGGGATGGGGGGGATGTACATATGACTAATCTGGGGACATACATATCTGTAAACAACAAAACTCTAAAAGTTAAAAGTAAAATAAAAAAATTTTTTTAAAAGGACCCCAAAATTATAAATTTCATATCCTTGGAAATTTAGACAAAAAACTTGGATTCTGCCATGCTTACTCATTCCCAGGACCACATTTTTCTACCTAAGTCTCCAGGTTGCTATGTGATGAGAGGAAATGATTCTTTTGTCACCTGTGGTCCACGCATCTTTAGGACCAGACAAAAGATTCCGTGCCTGCTTTCATCAACCCTGTGGCTAAAATCTTTACTTAGAAATGCTAATCATGAGAATTTCCATCACATCTAACAGAAATACCCTACAAGGCACTAGAATGTGCAGCTTTGTGGTCTCTTTTGGTTTCCCTGCCCTGCTTGCCTCACATCCTTAACTGACAGTCAGGCAAGGGGCCTCCCACGCATTTCTCTGAGGATACAAGATTGTCTCTTTATTAGTGGTTCTGAAGTGCCTGAGTCTGCATATGCAATTTTAAGTCAAAAGGCCACAGTATTTTAGGTCCAATCATAAGACTGTCAATTAAGGTATTATTTAGCTTTGAATAAAAATTGTTTGGGGCTATTTTTCTTTTCTCCCCAAGCTCATATTTACCGTAAATTTCTAACAAGCAGTATGGATCACAGCTGCTCAACCTGTTTGAAAACTATCTAGTGCAGATTCATTTGCAAATGGACACTAAATAAATACACATTGATGGTCTGTGATGATTTGGGAAAGATTTTCATTAAAGGTGTTTGATGGGGATTAAATCTTTATGAAAACACTTCTGAGCCAGGGTGACTTTCTCTGAGTCATGACTGAACCACTTCAACAGCCATTAGATATGGAAATCCCTCATATTTACACCAGCTCTATGAATTATATAATGCTTCTGAAACCTGAATCCATTAATAGGGTCAAAAAATATGTTTTAAAGTCTGAGAAGAGCTAAAAATGATTTCTTATCTTCTAACTGGGAAACAGAAATACCAGTTTGGTTTTAAGAAGATCTCTTACCAGTGTAAGCTCCCTAGCTTATACATTAAATTCTAATTCTCACTAGATCTATTCGTTGGCTATTTCAAGTACTTTATATTTCAAGTATTTAAAAACAAGGAAATATATGCCAAGACTTAGAATAATAAAGTGACTTGGAAACAGCTGTCTTCCCTGGTCGGGAATGCTTGTTTCTGTTAAAAAGAAAGAGAAAATGCCATTTTTATCTCTCTAAAAAAGAATGCCCCATTTTTTCTTTTCTTTATCCTTTGAGCTAATAGGCCTGAAGCTCCCAATTTTTTTTTTTCTTCTTCCATAGAGAAATCTTGCATTTCATTCTGAGGCCATGTAATGCGGCAATATAATTTTATAGAACCAAAGAAAGAAAAACCTGAATCCTTGCCCTCTTTGTTCTCCCCTTTGTTTCTAAGGACAAGGCATTATTATTCCAATAATTCAATTAAAGTACCAATTCATGATTATTAATCTATTCAATAAAATTAATATAATCATGTAGGTTAGTTTAATATATTACATATCATATTGATATATCATGTCATTTTAACATATTAAAAAAGAAAATATAACCTTAAAAGTGAGGATTTTAAGTAAAATAAAAGTTAAAAAAAAAAAGTGAGCAGGCATTCTGCTTATACATTCCAAAGGAATAAGGAAGAGGCCCCTTCTGGCCTCCTCTCTCCTGATCATCCCATTTAGGATTTCAAGACCCTGATAGCAGCTTATGTCTCTATTGCATAGACCCTTTTGCTGTTGTTTGCTCAGTCATATCCGACTCCTGTGATCCCATAGACTGCGACCCCATGGACTACGTAGCTACATTGGCCCTACCATCTGAATTCCGACACTCAAAAGTCACACACTATGGGAAAAAATAGTATATCTGGCCACTAGTTGTTCATTGTTGATGTTAAGTCTGATAATCAAAAAATAGTAAATTCACTACCTATTAGAGCATAATATAAAGATAGATAAGACTGGTTTCCCTGGTGGCTCAGACAATGAAGAACCCACCTGCCAATGCAGGAGATGCAGGTTTGATCCCTGGATCAGGAAGATCCTCTAGAGAAGGAAATGGCAACCCACTCCAGTATTCCTGCCTGGAGAATCCTGTGAACAGAAGAGCCTGATGGACTACATGTGGTTACAAAGAGTCAGACACTACCTAGCAACTAAACGACAATAAAGATAGATCATTAAGAATTTTCGTTTTTTTTTGGTTATGACATCTCCAGCTGATCTAAATCTTGGTAAATTATTTTAGTGACTTTTTATTTATAGGACTCACCAGTGTTCGTTAAGTAGGCAAGGGTGCCCCTCCTGCTCCTTTGGTTCTCCAGAACCAGAGCAGGTACGTGTCAAACCCTTCCACAGCTCACCACAGCTCAGTCTCCAAGGCAAGCACTAACTTAGCACTATAATCCATACCACTTACAGGTGCAGAATGGCTATTCACTTCATGCTCTATTTGTAAGTCCAGAAACTGAAAAGAATACCAATCTCTTCCCCAGGAGTCAGAACTCTGGACAATCACATATATAGCAAGTAACACACAGAGGATGAGCAATCACAGACACCCTGGGAGACTTGATGATGAGTTCCAACCCATAATACTGAGAGCACCAAGTGTTCGTCTCCTCAAAGACCCCAGACCCACGTTAAGCCTTGACCCATGGCAGATCCTTGAGAGCAGAGAGTGAAAGCAGTCAGATGCCCAAGGATTCTGAAGTGGCACTGCCACAGATATATAGACTGTCTTCCGATTTATGGAGCCACTGAGACATTACCCAGATAGCAGCTTATGTCTCTATTGCATAGACCCTTTTGCTGTTGTTTGCTCAGTCATATCCGACTCCTGTGATCCCATAGACTGCGACCCCATGGACTACGTAGCTACATTGGCCCTACCATCTGAATTCCGACACTCAAAAGTCACACACTATGGGAAAAAATAGTATATCTGGCCACTAGTTGTTCATTGTTGATGTTAAGTCTGATAATCAAAAAATAGTAAATTCACTACCTATTAGAGCATAATATAAAGATAGATAAGACTGGTTTCCCTGGTGGCTCAGACAATGAAGAACCCACCTGCCAATGCAGGAGATGCAGGTTTGATCCCTGGATCAGGAAGATCCTCTAGAGAAGGAAATGGCAACCCACTCCAGTATTCCTGCCTGGAGAATCCTGTGAACAGAAGAGCCTGATGGACTACATGTGGTTACAAAGAGTCAGACACTACCTAGCAACTAAACGACAATAAAGATAGATCATTAAGAATTTTCGTTTTTTTTTGGTTATGACATCTCCAGCTGATCTAAATCTTGGTAAATTATTTTAGTGACTTTTTATTTATAGGACTCACCAGTGTTCGTTAAGTAGGCAAGGGTGCCCCTCCTGCTCCTTTGGTTCTCCAGAACCAGAGCAGGTACGTGTCAAACCCTTCCACAGCTCACCACAGCTCAGTCTCCAAGGCAAGCACTAACTTAGCACTATAATCCATACCACTTACAGGTGCAGAATGGCTATTCACTTCATGCTCTATTTGTAAGTCCAGAAACTGAAAAGAATACCAATCTCTTCCCCAGGAGTCAGAACTCTGGACAATCACATATATAGCAAGTAACACACAGAGGATGAGCAATCACAGACACCCTGGGAGACTTGATGATGAGTTCCAACCCATAATACTGAGAGCACCAAGTGTTCGTCTCCTCAAAGACCCCAGACCCACGTTAAGCCTTGACCCATGGCAGATCCTTGAGAGCAGAGAGTGAAAGCAGTCAGATGCCCAAGGATTCTGAAGTGGCACTGCCACAGATATATAGACTGTCTTCCGATTTATGGAGCCACTGAGACATTACCCAGATATTTAATGGAAAAGATGCCTGGTTATTTTTCTTATTTCTTTGCTGAGGAACCCAAAATACTATCAATGGTCATATTACCTATACAGGGCATTATTTATACCACAATTTACCAACTAAACATTTAAAGAGTTGAACAGTGTTTTTCATGCCCGAAGAGTCAGTATCAAATAACGATAGTAGTGACAATAACTACTAACATACACTAAGAACTTAGCATATATGAAGGGACCTGGTTTAAGGGCTCTGTACATTATTTCACTAGACCCTCATGACATGCTTATAAGATAATACATAAACCAGGGAAACAGTATTCTTATTTATATAGTTAAAATACTTACTTTGTATCCCAACTCTCCTATTTATACATGGTGAGACCTTGTTAAGTTTGTTGGACCTTGTTTATCTCTTAGGCTCAGTTTCCCCATAAGAAAATTAAGAACCCCATTTCCTGCATTCCATGCCCCATAAGATTATTGTGACGATCAAAAGTCAATAGGTGAAAAAACTTACTATACTCTAGTAAACTCACAGCTAATATTATGATCTACAGAATAGGTTCTATGTGTCCACTTGTAGTCACTGGTTATCTTGAGGCAGAAAATGCATGAGTGTTTGCCTATGCATGAAGGTTGCCTGAAAAAAGTCAATCTTCCTGTTAGTATATACATTGTAAATCTCTTTTAGCATGGTCCACCAGAACACAGACAACACATAAACTATATAACACATGTTAAGAGTCCCATGAAATGTATAAAAGCTTTTATAAAAAACAAAAATTTTTTTGTGAAAGTTGCAGGTGGTGAAATTATTGATTCCATCTAGGCTTTATTTTAACAAGTTTCTTTATAGATGGCTTTTTATTATATCCTACAGCCATTTAAAATGTGTTTTAATAAACACTTCTCTTCTATAGCTGCCAATCTTTTCATTCATCACCCTGTATCCCACAAAGTTATCAACATCAACATGCCATATCTAAAGACTTCATTAACCACAGCAAAAGTTATCAACATCAACATGCCATATTCTTCCGATTTGGAGCCACTAAAGACATCCAAGGATTCTGAAGTGGCACTGCCACAGATATATAGACTGTCTTCCGATTTATGGAGCGACTGAGATATTACACAGCTAAGTAATGGAAAAGATGCCTGGTTATTTTTCTTATTTCTTTGCTGAGGAACCCAAAATACTATCAATGGTCATATTACCTATACAGGGCATTATTTATACCACAATTTACCAACTAAACATTTAAAGAGTTGAACAGTGTTTTTCATGCCCGAAGAGTCAGTATCAAATAACGATAGTAGTGACAATAACTACTAACATACACTAAGAACTTAGCATATATGAAGGGACCTGGTTTAAGGGCTCTGTACATTATTTCACTAGACCCTCATGACATGCTTATAAGATAATACATAAACCAGGGAAACAGTATTCTTATTTATATAGTTAAAATACTTACTTTGTATCCCAACTCTCCTATTTATACATGGTGAGACCTTGTTAAGTTTGTTGGACCTTGTTTATCTCTTAGGCTCAGTTTCCCCATAAGAAAATTAAGAACCCCATTTCCTGCATTCCATGCCCCATAAGATTATTGTGACGATCAAAAGTCAATAGGTGAAAAAACTTACTATACTCTAGTAAACTCACAGCTAATATTATGATCTACAGAATAGGTTCTATGTGTCCACTTGTAGTCACTGGTTATCTTGAGGCAGAAAATGCATGAGTGTTTGCCTATGCATGAAGGTTGCCTGAAAAATGTCAATCTTCCTGTTAGTATATACATTGTAAATCTCTTTTAGCATGGTCCACCAGAACACAGACAACACATAAACTATATAACACATGTTAAGAGTCCCATGAAATGTATAAAAGCTTTTATAAAAAACAAAAATTTTTTTGTGAAAGTTGCAGGTGGTGAAATTATTGATTCCATCTAGGCTTTATTTTAACAAGTTTCTTTATAGATGGCTTTTTATTATATCCTACAGCCATTTAAAATGTGTTTTAATAAACACTTCTCTTCTATAGCTGCCAATCTTTTCATTCATCACCCTGTATCCCACAAAAGTTATCAACATCAACATGCCATATCTAAAAAGACTTCATTAACCACAGCTAATTATTTGAGAGTTAGGCCTCTCTTTTCCACTTTAAGTTCTTACTCAATAATTCTGCAGAGAGTTGCTTCATAGTGTGAGATTTTTATGGGCTAGGGTTTACCTCCATTTTGGGTCACATTAGGGCTACTTCTGTGAAATTCAATTAGAACCTTATAATAGTTCTCTGTAAACTTCATTACTTCAAAAGCAAACAGGAAGATCTTGAAAGGAGCCTACAACTGCTGGAGAGAGTTTATTAACACTTTGTCAGAAAATGTGTGTTTTTTTTTTGTCTTAGGCAGATCAATCAAATCCACTTCAATTGGCAAGTCCCGTCACTCCCAACTTGAAAAACACAGACTTGTATAGTTCCCTCAAAAAATGTTTAAAAATCCTTCAATTCTTCACAGCTATTACACTATTGGAAAAAAAAATCCCCCTTTCAACTTGAAAAAAAAAGTCACTTTTCATTTGACATAATGATAATCTAGGGCCGATAAATGAGTTAGTTTTAAAAAATGTATTATTTTGTAGTAAAGAGCCTAGAGAGAAAGAAAATTCCAGCTCAGTCAATCAATACAATTATGAGCATATTTTAAAAAGGGCAAATGCTATCCTGACAGCTCAGATGGTAAAGAACCCGCAGGCCAGTGCAAGAGACATAAGAAACACAGGTGCCTTCTCTGGATCAGGCATATCCCCTGGAGAAGGGAATGGCAACCCAATTCAGTATTCTTGCTGGAGAATTCCATGGACAGAGAAGCCTAGTGTGCTATAGTCCAAGGAGTTGCAAAGAGTCAGACACGTCTGAGTAACTAACACACTTTAAACTTGGTAATGATAACAGCACATGTATTCAGAAAAAGCAAGACACTTAGATTGAATGACAGCACCAACAGAGCGGACAAAGTAATCTGTATGGACAGGAAAAGAAGTTGATAAGGAAATCTAACATGATGACAGCGATTATGAATGAATAAGGGAATATTCAGATAGTATTATGATGGAAAGCGTTAGAAGTAGCAGTCAGGAGACTTTGAGCAGGTGCTTTCAGGGAATTAAACACAAAATTTTGAATAGCCATTGGTCTGTGTTAGTATATGTGGGGCCCTAAATGAAAGAGGGCCTTTGCAAGCATAAGGAAGCTTAAGCACATATGTACGGTTTGGAGCTAAGTTGATTACGACAGGAAGAGACAAGGGCATAATCTAAAGTCGATTGTCAAAACTTCTGATTGATCCCCCTGGTTTCCGCGCTCGTGGACAATGCATGCTCACCATAAATTCCTATTGCGATGTAAATACATAATTGCTTAACCTTTAGCTTGATTGGTGTAGCTATAGGAAGCCCCTTGCAAAACCCCCTCGTTTGTCCATAAAAGCTGTGAGTCTGCACTAATAAAACGGAACTGCTTTGACAGAACCCCTGCCTTGTCCGATTGTCTCCTACGTTCACTGAGGGGCTGGGTGGCAGGCAGCAGGCTCACCCCTCTCCTATCTTCCCGTGGCTTGGCCACGGGCAATCCTGCCGCCGTTTCTCCTCTGCAGGCGGCCCCGCAAGTATAAACTTCCAGCAATCATTTATGGGCTTTATTTCTTCTTTCTCTTAAACTGCTAGCTATCAAAAGACAGAAACCCAGTGCCTGTTTCCATCATAACTAACTCCTTTACAGCACCTGGTTCTGCGCTCTTGCAATGTTCTATAATGTCTGTTTAAATTTGTTTGATGGACTAGCTGGCTTAACCATATGGCAAAAAAAAGAAAAGGCTTAGACAGCAATAAAATCAGTAACAATCATGTCAGCTCTATTCACTATATGTGTGGCCTCTACATCAAAAAGATATTAATTACTTTTACTAGCTAAAGAGTATTGCTTCTGATTGCCTTGAGGTCATGCAAATAATAAATAATCATGCAATGAATTTCTCTTTAATAATTTCTTCCAATAAATATTTATGTGGTGTTTTATAGTTTACAATGTACTGTTCTGGGATATGATTTCATTTAATCTCACTTAATCCCAGAATATTTCCCTGAGCTCCGGTTAATTTTCTAGTAAATTCCTTGCCCATATCTCCATCCTACTTTAAGATAGTATTATGATGGAAAGCGTTAGAAGTAGCAGTCAGGAGACTTTGAGCAGGTGCTTTCAGGGAATTAAACACAAAATTTTGAATAGCCATTGGTCTGTGTTAGTATATGTGGGGCCCTAAATGAAAGAGGGCCTTTGCAAGCATAAGGAAGCTTAAGCACATATGTACGGTTTGGAGCTAAGTTGATTACGACAGGAAGAGACAAGGGCATAATCTAAAGTCGATTGTCAAAACTTCTGATTGATCCCCCTGGTTTCCGCGCTCGTGGACAATGCATGCTCACCATAAATTCCTATTGCGATGTAAATACATAATTGCTTAACCTTTAGCTTGATTGGTGTAGCTATAGGAAGCCCCTTGCAAAACCCCCTCGTTTGTCCATAAAAGCTGTGAGTCTGCACTAATAAAACGGAACTGCTTTGACAGAACCCCTGCCTTGTCCGATTGTCTCCTACGTTCACTGAGGGGCTGGGTGGCAGGCAGCAGGCTCACCCCTCTCCTATCTTCCCGTGGCTTGGCCACGGGCAATCCTGCCGCCGTTTCTCCTCTGCAGGCGGCCCCGCAAGTATAAACTTCCAGCAATCATTTATGGGCTTTATTTCTTCTTTCTCTTAAACTGCTAGCTATCAAAAGACAGAAACCCAGTGCCTGTTTCCATCATAACTAACTCCTTTACAGCACCTGGTTCTGCGCTCTTGCAATGTTCTATAATGTCTGTTTAAATTTGTTTGATGGACTAGCTGGCTTAACCATATGGCAAAAAAGAAAAGGCTTAGACAGCAATAAAATCAGTAACAATCATGTCAGCTCTATTCACTATATGTGTGGCCTCTACATCAAAAAGATATTAATTACTTTTACTAGCTAAAGAGTATTGCTTCTGATTGCCTTGAGGTCATGCAAATAATAAATAATCATGCAATGAATTTCTCTTTAATAATTTCTTCCAATAAATATTTATGTGGTGTTTTATAGTTTACAATGTACTGTTCTGGGATATGATTTCATTTAATCTCACTTAATCCCAGAATATTTCCCTGAGCTCCGGTTAATTTTCTAGTAAATTCCTTGCCCATATCTCCATCCTACTTTAACCTTCAAGTACCAAGGAATTTGCTAAAAAAAAAAAAAAAAAAAAGAAACACAAATATCTACAATCACTGAATTACAATTAATACGCTTCTTCTGTTAATGTGTAAACTGTCAGCTAAATTTAACTTTCTGACCTTGTGTACGAATTTGGTGAATGAAATTCAGTAAAAATTACCATCACAACTAAAAATAACACTTAAGCTATCAGAAAAAAGCAAGTCTGTAACACCTTGGTGAATCTTTCCCTTTTTACTGATTTTTCATTCACAATTAGCATCTTGACAAAGTAATTGAATTATGGAAACAATTGTAGGTTTATGTTTATATTTCTATTTTGGCATATAGACTCTGATGTCATCATAAGAAAATGAATATGCATTAAAGGAAATGAGACACTAAGGCCACACTTTTGAACCACGAATCATAGCCAAGATTCAAATATTAATATTTGAGCTGTCTCTTCCCCAAATCCTTAAAAGGGAATTATCCTGTCTTTGTCCTTCTAAATTTCCCTTCTTCCAAATTTTGGCAACTTTAAAGCAGTAAAATTGACATGTAGGATCCCAGATTTCAATGTTTCATTTGTCTGCTCTCTCAGACAGTTGATATCATGGTATTCTCTAAAACTTACTCACCCCAAGTCTATCCCTTTACAGTTGATCTCATAAAACAATCTGAAGTGAGGTGCCACTTTGAAAGTATATTTGCATTTGAATAAAAACCTTCAGTGATGGTTACTTCAAATATACAATGATTACAATATATAATCATATATAATTATATAAGACAACATATATAATGCATTCTATAATATAATAAATAATATTATTATATAATATAATATAATCAATCAATGATTACATGGCAAAACATATGAGAATCGTACCTGTACAACACTGAGACTCATTCACCTACTCTGACTAATCATGAGCTGGTTCTGATGACAAGCCCAGATATATTTACCAGCTGCCCATTAAACAGAATAAACCATGAGTCCTTCTCCCAGAGAGTATATTCTCCAGATAAGTAGTTCTAAAGTAATGAAGATTACCTGATCCTCTCTTTCAGGGATTCTAATGTCTGAGGCAAAGATCCTGAGTCACTGGAGCTAAAGTTGGAACATTTTGTTCCAACCAAGAAAAAGTGGTACATATAGAGGGGAAATACATATACTTGTACCTATATGTGTGTGTATATATTAATTCAAATAAGTACTAAAGCAAAATAGAGAGAAAGTGCCAAGAAAAAAGAGGCATAATTCTTACTAAAGGCATGGAAGAAAGCAGAGGGAGCTTTTGAATTTCATTTTAAATGGTAACATTTCCTTTTTAGGCTAAGAAAACGCTATGAGTAAGGGCACAGGGACAGGAACATGCTAGGGGAACAGAAGACGACTGGGGTGGAGCGAGTGTTGAGGTAGGTTAATGTTCACAGAAAGAAGTTTTTTTGAGTTTGGCATATAGACTCTGATGTCATCATAAGAAAATGAATATGCATTAAAGGAAATGAGACACTAAGGCCACACTTTTGAACCACGAATCATAGCCAAGATTCAAATATTAATATTTGAGCTGTCTCTTCCCCAAATCCTTAAAAGGGAATTATCCTGTCTTTGTCCTTCTAAATTTCCCTTCTTCCAAATTTTGGCAACTTTAAAGCAGTAAAATTGACATGTAGGATCCCAGATTTCAATGTTTCATTTGTCTGCTCTCTCAGACAGTTGATATCATGGTATTCTCTAAAACTTACTCACCCCAAGTCTATCCCTTTACAGTTGATCTCATAAAACAATCTGAAGTGAGGTGCCACTTTGAAAGTATATTTGCATTTGAATAAAAACCTTCAGTGATGGTTACTTCAAATATACAATGATTACAATATATAATCATATATAATTATATAAGACAACATATATAATGCATTCTATAATATAATAAATAATATTATTATATAATATAATATAATCAATCAATGATTACATGGCAAAACATATGAGAATCGTACCTGTACAACACTGAGACTCATTCACCTACTCTGACTAATCATGAGCTGGTTCTGATGACAAGCCCAGATATATTTACCAGCTGCCCATTAAACAGAATAAACCATGAGTCCTTCTCCCAGAGAGTATATTCTCCAGATAAGTAGTTCTAAAGTAATGAAGATTACCTGATCCTCTCTTTCAGGGATTCTAATGTCTGAGGCAAAGATCCTGAGTCACTGGAGCTAAAGTTGGAACATTTTGTTCCAACCAAGAAAAAGTGGTACATATAGAGGGGAAATACATATACTTGTACCTATATGTGTGTGTATATATTAATTCAAATAAGTACTAAAGCAAAATAGAGAGAAAGTGCCAAGAAAAAAGAGGCATAATTCTTACTAAAGGCATGGAAGAAAGCAGAGGGAGCTTTTGAATTTCATTTTAAATGGTAACATTTCCTTT
Organism: Tragulus kanchil; assembly: GCA_022376925.1. Classification (NCBI taxonomy): domain Eukaryota; kingdom Metazoa; phylum Chordata; class Mammalia; order Artiodactyla; family Tragulidae; genus Tragulus; species Tragulus kanchil. Next base: position 121,638,818 of record JAIOJX010000030.1, on the reverse strand, counting down.
TTAGGCTAAGAAAACGCTATGAGTAAGGGCACAGGGACAGGAACATGCTAGGGGAACAGAAGACGACTGGGGTGGAGCGAGTGTTGAGGTAGGTTAATGTTCACAGAAAGAAGTATTTTCTTTCTTCTTCAGTTGTAAGTCCTTAATGACTTGATGAGTTTTCAGTCCAACAGGGGTTCAGGAGAAAAGTACAAACAAAGGCTTAAAATTGAAATTCATATAATACTATTAAAAGGAAAAACAGAAAGTTGAAATCTAGTCAGCTACAGCTGTCTGAAAGCAAAAAGAGCATGTCAGCCCAATTTTCGTGGAACTGAAAATGAGTCTGAGCAATAGAGCAATGTAATTTGAATAAAGATTGATGGCCCTTGAAGATTCATATTCTTAATGATTTCAGAGAATTTTCCCAGGACCACCTAAAGCTAAAACTACTGGTGTGGGAGAAGGGTGAATCAGAATCACTGAAAAGCCATATATGCTTAGAATAAAGGCAAATGAAATGAGTGTAAGGGAGATTACCTTGCTCTCTTTCAGTACTTTGATCTAAGAAGGAACTCAGAGGGCTTCCCTAGTGGTTCAGACAGTAAAAAAATCTGCCTGCAGCGCAGGAGACCTGGGTTTGATCCTTGGGTGGGGAAAATCTCCTGGAGGAGGGAACACCAGTCAGAAGTGGCCATAACCCAATAGAATCATTCTATGATCCTGAGAAATAAGGCTGAAGCCATTCTGTCAATGAGGGGTGGGAAGTGGGTGGGTTCAAAGGAAGAGCCAGTAATATTGGGGGAAGGAAGGGTTTTTCTGGTGGCTCAGATGGTAAAGAATCCACCTGCAATGCAGGAGACCCTGGTTTGATCCCTGGGTTAGGAAGATTTCCTGGAGAAGAGAATGGCTACTCACTCCATTATTCTTGCCTGGAGAATTCTATGGACAGAGGAGCCCAGCAAGCTACAGTCCACCGGGTCGCAAAGAGTCAAACACATCTTAGCAACTAACACTTTCACGGGGTCCGGGGACAAGAGTATATTAATTCAAATAAGTACTAAAGCAAAATAGAGAGAAAGTGCCAAGAAAAAAGAGGCATAATTCTTACTAAAGGCATGGAAGAAAGCAGAGGGAGCTTTTGAATTTCATTTTAAATGGTAACATTTCCTTTTTAGGCTAAGAAAACGCTATGAGTAAGGGCACAGGGACAGGAACATGCTAGGGGAACAGAAGACGACTGGGGTGGAGCGAGTGTTGAGGTAGGTTAATGTTCACAGAAAGAAGTATTTTCTTTCTTCTTCAGTTGTAAGTCCTTAATGACTTGATGAGTTTTCAGTCCAACAGGGGTTCAGGAGAAAAGTACAAACAAAGGCTTAAAATTGAAATTCATATAATACTATTAAAAGGAAAAACAGAAAGTTGAAATCTAGTCAGCTACAGCTGTCTGAAAGCAAAAAGAGCATGTCAGCCCAATTTTCGTGGAACTGAAAATGAGTCTGAGCAATAGAGCAATGTAATTTGAATAAAGATTGATGGCCCTTGAAGATTCATATTCTTAATGATTTCAGAGAATTTTCCCAGGACCACCTAAAGCTAAAACTACTGGTGTGGGAGAAGGGTGAATCAGAATCACTGAAAAGCCATATATGCTTAGAATAAAGGCAAATGAAATGAGTGTAAGGGAGATTACCTTGCTCTCTTTCAGTACTTTGATCTAAGAAGGAACTCAGAGGGCTTCCCTAGTGGTTCAGACAGTAAAAAAATCTGCCTGCAGCGCAGGAGACCTGGGTTTGATCCTTGGGTGGGGAAAATCTCCTGGAGGAGGGAACACCAGTCAGAAGTGGCCATAACCCAATAGAATCATTCTATGATCCTGAGAAATAAGGCTGAAGCCATTCTGTCAATGAGGGGTGGGAAGTGGGTGGGTTCAAAGGAAGAGCCAGTAATATTGGGGGAAGGAAGGGTTTTTCTGGTGGCTCAGATGGTAAAGAATCCACCTGCAATGCAGGAGACCCTGGTTTGATCCCTGGGTTAGGAAGATTTCCTGGAGAAGAGAATGGCTACTCACTCCATTATTCTTGCCTGGAGAATTCTATGGACAGAGGAGCCCAGCAAGCTACAGTCCACCGGGTCGCAAAGAGTCAAACACATCTTAGCAACTAACACTTTCACTTAAAGGAGGATGAGACAATAAGCACGGAGAACATGTTTATAATTAATAGATTGTTATTAAGTGTACAAGAGAAAATTGATTACAGAGTTTGTATTTCAGAGATTTAAGGATATGTAAGATGGGTCATAAAATCTGGAAGCATAGACAGATCTTTGATCTGTCTGTAACTTTGGGGGATACCAGCAGTGCAACTTTGAAATTCCTCTCCTGAGACAAACTCTACTGGTTCATAATATAGAGACCTGAAAGGAGACACCCTTAAACCTTGTTTACCACTTACTTTAGTGACAAGATAGAATGAAACAAAATATAATAGAATGTAATACACCAGCCAACCAAAAAGGCTATTTATTTGTGGTCCTAGAGTGCAAATCTCTTGAGACAAGTTTCTTCATAGCCATCCTCACATGAGCTAGTCACTTTTCTGTCTTCACTCAACAAACTACTTTCTTCCTTAAACACTTCCTCTCTTAGCTTCTATGTCACTGTGTTCTAAACTGTTTCATGTCTCAAGTGGCCCTACTCAGATTTTTCTTAAAATTTCTAAATGGTGCCATATCCAGACTTTACTTCTCAGCCCTTTTCTCTTTCTTTCCTTAACTATATCCTTTCTTCTCTTCAGTGATTCTCAGCTGTGGACCAGTCATACCATAGTCTGGGGAAATTAGAAACAAAAATTTGGGAGCCTCATTCAAATGTTTTACCAAACCAGAAACTCTGAGGGTAGGGACAGCAGTCTGTGTTCTAGCGAGTCAACCCTGCATGTGATACTGATGCACACTAACTCTTTTTTTTTTATTTTTATTTCAGCCTCTTCTATTGGTCCTCCATTTATTTATGTTCATCCATCTTTATTCTTTGGCCTGTGTGGGCCTCCCATTGCAGTGGCCTCTTTCAATGCAGAGCACCGGCTCTGGGTACACGCACTCCAGAGCACCAGCTTGCAATTGGACGCACCAGTCCAGCCTCTCTGTGGCACATGGGATCTTCCTGGGCCAGGGATCAAAACAGTGCCCCTTGCACTGCAAGGTGGACTGTTTACCCACTGGACCACCGGGGAAGCCCTATACACTAATTTTTGAGAACCACCTCAGTAAGTTGTCTCATCCAAACTCAAAGCCTCAATGTATGGTTATCAGTGTATGATTATGTACACCTAAATGTATACCCATCTGCTGATCCCTACCCTGAACTCCAGATGGTAGCTGGACCCAACTACCAGCTTGACATACCCACATAATTGTCTACCAGGCTTCTCTAACTTGATATCATATAAATACAACTCCTGACTTCTCCCAAATTTGTCCACCCATTTTATCAGTAAATGAAACTATCATTCATTCTGTCTTTCAAACTAAAAACTTGGAATTCATCTTTGATATCTCTGTTTCACTAATCCCCTCATCAAACTCACCAGTAAGTCCTGTTAGCTCACACCCAAACCACATTCAGGAATCTACTTATTTCTATGTCTTCCTCTTTACTACTGTGACCTTAGTCTAAAACACTATCCAAGGAGACAGAATCAGCAAAATTCAAAGGAAAACAAAACAAAAATACCAGATATGTTAGGTTTTTTAAGGAACCAGGGTCAATGTAATATCACAAAACATACAAAAAGAAAGAAGTTCTAGGCCAGAAGTATAATTAATATAAATCTCTAGGATGCCAAAGAAGAAGACTGAGAAGTTAGTGACACCTAAGAAGTCAAGGTAGAAGTTAAAACACTATGTGTATTGAAGGCACACATGGAGAAATATTTTGAGAAAGAAAAGGGAAGATAAGAGCTGACTTTGATTTTCTCATAAAGTCAGTCCCCAGGACATCTGCTACAGTAGGAGAAATTACTGAGGAGTTGAAGAAGGAAGCAAAGGTTTGAACAGTCAAGGCAGAGAAAAACAAGTACTAAAACAAGAAACAAGTAACTTAGTTAACTTTAACCTGAACCTGTGTTCTGAAGTATCTGATCACCTCTGTCTAGAAATACATTACACTGAATATTTGGGATAGTTCTCTTCATGGTAGGTCCTCAGATGATTTAAACAATAATATAGATTATCACATAAATTGTTTTACTCACAGCACGTGGTCAACCATGAAGGAAATGGAAGCACTGGACTTGTTATCAGGAAAAACTTATTCCTGAAAATTATATTACATATAATACATACCTAGCATTTTTAATTACATGAGATGTCTTTCACTTCCTTAGTAACTATTTACATTATTGTTTGGAAAAGGTACCTGCTCTAGCATCAAAGCATAGCAGAAAGATCATTTCTAGGTAAAGTTAAAATAAAAGAAAACAGGGCTTCCCTGGTGGTCCAGTGGGTAAGGACACCGCCTTGCACTGCAAGGGGCGCCAGTTCGATTCCTGGCCTGGGAAGATCCCACATGCTGCAGAGTGGCTGGACCCATGTGTCCAAATACTGAGCCGGAGCTCTGGGGCGCATGCGCCCAGAGCTGGTGCTCTGCGACAACAAAGGCCACTGCAAAGGGAGGCCCACAGGAGCCAAAGAACAAAGATGGATGAAAATAGACAAATGAAAGACCAAAAGAAGTGGCCCGCCCACCCCCCTCACTCCCCACCCCATCCCCCCCAAAATAAATAAATAAATGTTTTTTAAAAATAAATAAATAAAAGAAAACTTTCTGAATGAAAAAGATGAGCCTCAGACAAAACTAGAAACATAAGCAGACCCAATGTAAATCTAAATCCACATTATAGTATACAAAATGATAATAGAACTTGACTTCATACCTAAAGGCTATTTGATTTATTGAATGTACAGTGGCAAAGATAAATGCTCCTTTTTTAAGTTGTATGGATAAGTCACTTCAGTCATGTCTGATACTTTGTGATCCTATGAACTGTAACCTTCCAGGCTCCTCTGTCCATGGGACTCTTCAGGGAATACTGACACTTGAAGTTAAAACACTATGTGTATTGAAGGCACACATGGAGAAATATTTTGAGAAAGAAAAGGGAAGATAAGAGCTGACTTTGATTTTCTCATAAAGTCAGTCCCCAGGACATCTGCTACAGTAGGAGAAATTACTGAGGAGTTGAAGAAGGAAGCAAAGGTTTGAACAGTCAAGGCAGAGAAAAACAAGTACTAAAACAAGAAACAAGTAACTTAGTTAACTTTAACCTGAACCTGTGTTCTGAAGTATCTGATCACCTCTGTCTAGAAATACATTACACTGAATATTTGGGATAGTTCTCTTCATGGTAGGTCCTCAGATGATTTAAACAATAATATAGATTATCACATAAATTGTTTTACTCACAGCACGTGGTCAACCATGAAGGAAATGGAAGCACTGGACTTGTTATCAGGAAAAACTTATTCCTGAAAATTATATTACATATAATACATACCTAGCATTTTTAATTACATGAGATGTCTTTCACTTCCTTAGTAACTATTTACATTATTGTTTGGAAAAGGTACCTGCTCTAGCATCAAAGCATAGCAGAAAGATCATTTCTAGGTAAAGTTAAAATAAAAGAAAACAGGGCTTCCCTGGTGGTCCAGTGGGTAAGGACACCGCCTTGCACTGCAAGGGGCGCCAGTTCGATTCCTGGCCTGGGAAGATCCCACATGCTGCAGAGTGGCTGGACCCATGTGTCCAAATACTGAGCCGGAGCTCTGGGGCGCATGCGCCCAGAGCTGGTGCTCTGCGACAACAAAGGCCACTGCAAAGGGAGGCCCACAGGAGCCAAAGAACAAAGATGGATGAAAATAGACAAATGAAAGACCAAAAGAAGTGGCCCGCCCACCCCCTCACTCCCCACCCCATCCCCCCCAAAATAAATAAATAAATGTTTTTTAAAAATAAATAAATAAAAGAAAACTTTCTGAATGAAAAAGATGAGCCTCAGACAAAACTAGAAACATAAGCAGACCCAATGTAAATCTAAATCCACATTATAGTATACAAAATGATAATAGAACTTGACTTCATACCTAAAGGCTATTTGATTTATTGAATGTACAGTGGCAAAGATAAATGCTCCTTTTTTAAGTTGTATGGATAAGTCACTTCAGTCATGTCTGATACTTTGTGATCCTATGAACTGTAACCTTCCAGGCTCCTCTGTCCATGGGACTCTTCAGGCAAGAATACTGGAGTGGATGGCCATGCCCTAATCCAGGGGAATCTTCCCAACACAAAGATCGAAACCACATTTCATTATGCTTCTTGCACTAGCAAGCAGCTTCTTTACCACCAGTACCACCATTTTTTTTTTCTTTGTATTCATTTAAGTAACTGCAGTTAAATTACTTCCCTGTGCCTGGCCCTATGGTAGGTCTCTGGGCTCTGGAGCTGTTGTCTACACCCAAGCAGCATGTAATGGACTGAAAGACAGTCAGAGTCAGCACATCTATCTGGAGAATGCTGAGGCATCACTTCAAAAATCAAAGAATGATATAAATAAATAAATAATAAACATTAATAAATAAATAAATAAATCAAAGAAGGGGCAGCTTGACCAGACTGGAGGAGCCAGAGAAGGCTAAATCCTGATCTTTGAAGGCTTATGAGTTTTCAAGATGAAAGGAGGGGAGATCCTGACTTCCTTGTGTATCCTGAACTCTACATAAATGCTACACAAAGTGTGGCCTGGACTAGGGTCGATCCACAAACTATTCCTGCCCCAAGATGAAGTAAATGCAAAAACTAAGAATAAGCATTTGGAAAATTCGATATCAATTTGACAAGGGTGAATATAAACCTGGTGAATCTAGTAATAAAAGTTAGGATTTAAACTGAGACTGTATTTGCTTTTATATAATTATGTTAATAGTTCATTCTTATTTTGTTTCTAAAAAGTCCTAGCCTGTGATGGGTTGGAAATGTTTTTTAAAACTGCACTGAAAACATGTCCAAGTAAAAGCCTGTACATGAAAGTTTGTGCTGTACTGTGCTTAGTCAATCAGCTGTGTCTGACTCTTTGGCACCCCATGGACTATAGTAGCTTTATTCATCATTGCCAAAACTTGGAAGCAACCAAGATACCCTTCAGTAGATGGATGCATATATAAGTTGTGGTATAGCCAGACAAGAAAATATTATTTAGTGCTAAAAAAAAGAGTTATCAATCCATGAAAAGACATGAGGAGAAAGTTTAAAAGCATATTACTACATGAAAGAAGTCAATTTAAAAGATTATATACTGTGTTGTTCCAAGTAGTATGTGGCTCAGCTGGTAAAGAATCCGCCTGCAATACAGGGGAGCCCAGTTTGATTCCTGAGTTGGGAAGATCCCCTGGAGAATGGAAAGGCTAATCACTCCAGTATTCTTGCCTGGAGAATTCTGTGGCTCATCCACAGGTTACAAAGGACTATATAAAACATCATGGTAACTTCCTATGGGAGCCAAGAAAAAATGAGGCAGTGGGGGTAATTATTAATACTCACAACATGGCACGAATCGTCTTGTAAAACTTGACAGGAAAAAAACTCAAACATTTTAGCAATATATAAGGTAAAGTGTAAAAGCCCATCATAAAACCATGCTCAGAGACAGTAAGAATCATCAATATAATGAATATTACCTCACTGTATATTTGTGGAATAATGCTACCTATATGCACTAGCAACTTTCCTTTTCTGTTTACATTATCTTGCACATTTTCCCATGCAGATACAGAAAAGTGATAACTATAAAGATGTAAAAATTCACTGAGTCCCTACTATGTACAAATATTCTAAAAATTTTACAATATATTATCATCCATTTGTTTCTCATGAAACCCTATAAAGTGGTATTATTCTGCACATAATACAGACAAGAAAACTGAGGCACAACAATACAAAATAATCTGATCAACTCCACACGGATCCTAGAAATATAAATGCATACATAGTTCTACTTTATTCTTTTTTTTTTTTTTTAAGATTTATTTATTTATTTATTTTGGGCGGGGGTTGGGTTGGGGGGGGAGGGGAGCGGGCGGGCCATCTCTATTGGTCTTTCATTTCTCTATTTTCATCCGTCTTTGTTCTTTGGCTCCTGTGGGCCTCCCATCGCGGTGGCATCTGTTGTCGCAGAGCACCGGCTCTGGGCGCATGCGCGCCAGAGCTCTGGCTCGGTAATTGGACACATCGGTCCAGTGGGATCTTCCCAGGCCAGGGATCGAACTGGCGCCCCTTGCACTGCAAGGCGGTGTCCTTATCCACTGGACCACCAGGGGAAGCCCTACTTTATTCTTTTAAATGGCTCCTTAGTATTTCTATTTTTTAGCTTAATGGTTTCTATTTTAATAGGTATTTGGATGATTTTGTTTTACTATTATAAATAATGCTGTGACATCCTGTACTTTATTTATGTAAATTAGTGTTTATGTACAATAAATTCCCTTATGTGGAATACAAGACTCAAGGGTTTAAGACATTTTGATTGTAACAGATACTGGCAAATTCTCCTCCAAAATGCTAACATCAACTGATACTCACACCAATCATGTATTAAAGTTCTCAGCTATTTATCCTTTCCAAACACCATATATTATCACTTAAAAATTCTTTTTCACTCTTACAACCAAAAATAACGTATTATTGTTATAGAAATCTTAAAGCTAATTATAAAGACGTGCTGTATCTAGAGTTGATTATCCATGGCACTGGGCTCAGGAACCAGATCCTTGTTTCTTACTTCCCCTTCTTCTCTGCCTGGGGAAGAGGGAGGGCATATCCTGAGAACTCCCCAAGGAGCCCCTGACATTAACTACAACCACAAGGTTTGGCCAAAACTGGGCCAGCTTTTGAAAAGTGCTAATTCAACTATCATCTAAATTGCTGCAGTCAGTCACCTGTCAGTCACTCATCACAGGGCATGAGACTCTTGTTTGATATGTTTGCTAAGTGCTGCCCAGAAAAAAAGTCACACAGGACTACATCAGAAAAGCAGTACTCATTTCTTTTCCTTCTCATTGTCCTCTACCTGAAGCCTACTACATAATTCACTTGCATGACATTTCTTTACTTGAACTGCTATTTGTCCTTTAAATGGCATCTTAGCATTTAAGGTCCTCTAGCTGTCTTTCTTCCCTTCTTCCTTCGGCTGACACGTTTCCTAGAAGAGGCTTGACATTCGAGAAGTCTAAAGTTGTCTGGTGATACCAGATGTAACAGGCATGAAAGCATGATTAGCGCTGTGTGACACTATGTCTCTTTAGCATGGTTTGGCTCAGGTTATAGAACATGGGCAGCTGTAATACAGACAGAGGCTGTGGCCATTTCCCTTCTATCCTGTTTCATTACTTTGTGCTTTCACTACATCCTGGCCTAGCAGTCTGTAGCAGCAGGCTAGAGAGATAAGGCCTTCTGGTAATAAATAAAGTAGAAGGTTAAAACCACAAGAAAGGCAATGTGGGAAATTGTGATGACAGGGCCATATGTTTAGCCTTGGGTATGTGCTCTAAGTGTATTTGGGAGCCTTTTTACCCTCTTTTAAGAGGACTTCACATTTATACTCTGCCTATCATCCAAACATCCATAAAAGCATATGCTTCACAGTCAGGGAATGAGACTGTTTGACAACACCCATTTCTTGTTCTAGAGTGTTACGTACCCCAAAAAAGGCATAGTGCAAGTGGCTTCCACTTAAGATAAAATTCTAAAGAATTCTGAATTTTACTGAGAAAAGATTTTAGAAAAATACCAACTTACTGATGATTAACTATAAAGAAGATGGTCCTTTCTATTCACCTTAGATCCCCAAATGTGTAGCTTCCAGACTTCTGCAAAGGAATTGTCCACAAAGAGGTAGATGATACATTCAAACATACTTAATTAATTGAATAATTTGACCAATTGATGAATAAATAGGGGGTGAGGAGAACTCCTTGTTATTGTCTATCATGTTATCTTTGACACATACTGGCTTTCATCAGAGCTGCAGCGAAAAAAAATCACATAATATACAGTATCTCATTTTACTTTTCATTCAAGTCCTCAACTTTAAATATGGATCTGAATTCCACTGTTAAGGACACGTATCCTGATAGTTGTTTGGGAAACCACAGAATAATGAGAGAAATTTTAAATCTTTTTCCTATGCATAGAAAAAATTATTTTAAACACAGATTTAGTAATATGTAGTCATTTTGCCTGCATAGTTCATCTTTTTCAGGTTTATTTTTTTTAACCACCTCAATACACTACTTTTTGCTTGATCAAGAAAGAAACATATCTCGGTTGAACAAAAAGCTACAAATGAAAGAAGTGCCCAGGAAGCAGTAGATAGATGCATTTACTAAAGCACGAAGGCTCCCCCTTGTGATGCATTATGGACAGCTGAGGCATCCAGCTAGGAGGCAGCAAAACAAGTGTTGGATGTCAAGTGGGCATTTGAAATAGTAGTCACTGTATCTCATTATTGGTTTATAATTGATTCAGATCTCTTCTAACATGTATCAATAACTGTAGAACCCAGTAGTCTATGTAAAAATCATTAAAATTTGCTGCAAGCATTTTATAGAAACCACAATAAATTCCAAATGAATTAAAGATTTAAATGTAATAAAACATCTAGTGAAATTTTAATAATTTCATGATCTTTAACTGGGGAAGAATGTTCTAAACAGAACATGAAAGTCAAAGGCCATAAAAGAAAAAACTATTGGCTTGATATATAAAATTCTTAAATGTCACCTAAATTTCTTAAATTACAAGAAAACTAAAGAAAAAAATATTTACAATATATACAACATTTTGGTATTTAACACACTTACTTCCTCCAGAATGTTTAAGAAAGAAACAAGTACCCCATTTGGTCAATAAACACACTTAAATATAACCAATCTCACTAGTAATAAAATGTTAATAAATAAATAAAAATTAAAAGACTAAGGACATAGGTTTCTTTTTTCATATATCTTCCATTTTGAGGCATATTTAAAAGAATGATAATACTCAATGCTGAGCTTTCAGAAACAGACACTTTTATACATAGGTAGGTATATATACATATGTATGTATATATACACACACAAGTTTTCTGGGTGATAATTTGGTTATATATATGCATGTGCGTATTCGTTCCCTCAGTCATGTCTGAAACTTTGCGACCCCAAGGACTGTAGCCTGCCAGGTTCCTCTGTCCATGGGAGTTATCAAGTAAAAATATAGAGTGGATTACCATTTCCTTCTCCAGGGGATCTTCCAAACCCAGGGTGGAACCTGGGTCTCCTGCATTGCAGGCAGATTCTTTACTGCTGAGCCACCATGGAAGCCCACATAATATGTACATATATAAAATCAAATGTGCATATTCTTTTAACCAGAAAGGCAATCTCTACAAATTTATCAAATGGACATTCTTGCATAAATAAGCAATGAATATTCAAAGTAATCCCTATTATAATTAAGTATTGCAAATAACATAAACGCTGATTTTTTTGTTTCAGGAAATAGATTCATTGTTACAAAAGAATATTATGCAGCTGTTTAAAGTGATGGTGTAATCATGATGTTTGATTCTATTAAATGTCTATGATAAAACCACTAAATTAGAATGGCGAACATTATATAATCTTATTTTCTATAATTATACACTTAAAATTTCCAGGTAATTTACGGTTTAATGTCAAGAATGGTTATCTAAATGAGAGGAACTCTGTAGAGTAAGAAACCATAACTGGCAGTTTCTTTTTTTCTTGATAGCTTCCTTTGTTTTTTGTAATTTGTATAACCAAAAAATATAATTTTTATAACAAATTATTTTTCCTTAAAAAATATAATAAAATCCTAATTTTAGACATTTTTCTCTACCTTAACTGCTTTTTAAAGACTTTAGATAATAAATTTGAAACAATAAAGTATATTTTAAATTTACATGGTAACTATCCTTAACTCTGCAGGAAATTTACTCCAGTAGTTGGTCCTGAATATGGAAGACCATAGCTAAACTAAAACTAGAGTGGACTGCTGCTGCTTAGTCACTTCAGTTGTCTCTGACTTTGAGTTACCCCATGCATTGCAGCCCATCAGGCTCCTTTGTCCATGGAATTCACCAGCCAAGAATACTGGAGTAGGTTGCCATGCCCTCTTCTATAGGAATCTTCCCAACCCATGGATGGAAACCGGGTCCCCTGCTTTGAGGCACATTTCTCACCACCAGCATCAGGAAAGCCCCATATATATACATATATTTGAGATCCCATGGACTGCAGCTTACCAGGCTTACCATGGAATTTTCCAGGCAAAAATACTAGAGTGGGTTGCCATTTGCTTCTCCAAAAGTGGAGTAGATACCTGCACTGATTTCCTCCAAGTGATCCATTTTGCAGATAGAATTTTTAATTAGGAAGATGAAATCCCTTTCTCAAGTCAAGAGCAATGGGCCAGTCAGATACTCTCACTCCTCATCAACTTCTTGCCTGATTCTAAACCCCACTTTTGTGACTTTTATTGAAAATGATTAGAGAAGCAGAATTTAAGATAGTCCTCACAGCATGCTAGTATTGGCTTGACCAATAACATAACAGGAGTACTGCCTAACTAGGAAGGGTATATATGCAAACCACCCACATCCCAAATGTCACTGTTGGTCACCAGCATTATAGCAATGAGGAGGAGGGGGAGGAGGATGATATACTACCACTGAGCTATTGCACTGTGCAAGCCCTGTGTTAAGTGCTTTATATACACTTCCTTATTAAATTTTCACTATTTAAATAGACATTTGTTATTTTTTGCATTTTCTTGAGGAAATGAGGTTTTGAAGCATGACTTACCCAGTATCATAGAACAGTATAACATTCTAGCATCTCCTAGGTATATTTAACTCCAAAAGTCAAGAATAAAGGACTTTTCACTGTTACCTTAAACTGCTTCAACGATTCAAACCACATCGCATGTCTTTCTGATAGTAGAAGTAAGCACCGTTCCCATAACGTCCAGCATATTTGAACGTATTACCAGCCCTGTTGCCATATATTTTCATGCCTCCTTTAAAAATGGTCTCATAAATAATGTGTTAATCAATAGTCAGCCTCCACATTACACTTAGAAGCACTGACCCATTGCACACTCATCAGAAGACAGTGTGTCTTTCTGCTAAACTGTCTTCAGACAACTTAAGAGAGAGTGACGAGAATACCAATAAATTATTACATAGCACACATTCAATTATCGTCAGACACTGTTTTAAAATAGGTAATGGATGTAAACTTTTAGGAGGCCTGACTTTACTAAATTTTGCTGCAAATCCCCTTGCCTCATTTTTCAAATCCCGCCCCTTTTTTTGTTTACATTCTTCTTACATGTTTCCTTATGACACAATTTTCCAGGCAAAAATACTAGAGTGGGTTGCCATTTGCTTCTCCAAAAGTGGAGTAGATACCTGCACTGATTTCCTCCAAGTGATCCATTTTGCAGATAGAATTTTTAATTAGGAAGATGAAATCCCTTTCTCAAGTCAAGAGCAATGGGCCAGTCAGATACTCTCACTCCTCATCAACTTCTTGCCTGATTCTAAACCCCACTTTTGTGACTTTTATTGAAAATGATTAGAGAAGCAGAATTTAAGATAGTCCTCACAGCATGCTAGTATTGGCTTGACCAATAACATAACAGGAGTACTGCCTAACTAGGAAGGGTATATATGCAAACCACCCACATCCCAAATGTCACTGTTGGTCACCAGCATTATAGCAATGAGGAGGAGGGGGAGGAGGATGATATACTACCACTGAGCTATTGCACTGTGCAAGCCCTGTGTTAAGTGCTTTATATACACTTCCTTATTAAATTTTCACTATTTAAATAGACATTTGTTATTTTTTGCATTTTCTTGAGGAAATGAGGTTTTGAAGCATGACTTACCCAGTATCATAGAACAGTATAACATTCTAGCATCTCCTAGGTATATTTAACTCCAAAAGTCAAGAATAAAGGACTTTTCACTGTTACCTTAAACTGCTTCAACGATTCAAACCACATCGCATGTCTTTCTGATAGTAGAAGTAAGCACCGTTCCCATAACGTCCAGCATATTTGAACGTATTACCAGCCCTGTTGCCATATATTTTCATGCCTCCTTTAAAAATGGTCTCATAAATAATGTGTTAATCAATAGTCAGCCTCCACATTACACTTAGAAGCACTGACCCATTGCACACTCATCAGAAGACAGTGTGTCTTTCTGCTAAACTGTCTTCAGACAACTTAAGAGAGAGTGACGAGAATACCAATAAATTATTACATAGCACACATTCAATTATCGTCAGACACTGTTTTAAAATAGGTAATGGATGTAAACTTTTAGGAGGCCTGACTTTACTAAATTTTGCTGCAAATCTCTTGCCTCATTCATCCGCTCTTTTTGTTACATTCTTCTTACATGTTTCCTTATGACACAATTTTAATTTCCCTTTCAAGCACTCTGTTAATAATTGTCTTCTCGGCCTTAAATTCTACTCATTCTTTCTCCACCATTCATAGTGTAGGTTCCATGTGTCCTTCACTCACCCCATCCTTCCCCAGCAATGACAAACAGAAAAAGAAAGAAGGGAGAACCCTAGAGAAATGCCAGGTAGACTGGGATTTAAGGATTTAACCCCATGAATCAACTAGTTGCAGGGAGAAATTATAGAGAGCATGAGGCCTAGTCATCCCTCCTTCTCCCCAAGTTTAGACGTGACAAAGATTCTGTCCTTGACTTAACTCTAGCCAGGCTCCCCTGAGCTCTCTGCTCAACTAGCCCGCAACCTTGACCTATAAAGGCTTGAACACATTAACGTAATTTCTAACAGCTCAAGACAATTTCCCTAAGACAATCCAAGCTCCATTTAAAGCATGTCTTAGAAAATTCAAGGTTTTCCTAAGAATCTATCTGCTCCAATAAATGTCTGAAGATAGGGTCCCTGTGTCTCAGTTTGTATACAAGGGTGGACGCTTGGTTTCAGTTAAGTGCCAGTTAGCAAACTCAGATGAATTTCACATAGAACAACTCCTATTTCTCACTTTTCGTAATTGTTCACTTCCCTGGATCAGCTGAGGCCCCATTTAACACCCCTTCTATTCCCACATTCTCCCTTTAAAATGCCCCATCACCACTGTACAAGTTGAAGTTGAGTTCAATCTACCCTGGAATCTTTTCCTGACTGCAGTAGCGTTATTGCTAATTAAAATATCCCCCGACCACCTTAACTGTATGTCTGGCTTCACTTGT
The DNA here is from genome assembly GCA_022376925.1 of Tragulus kanchil. Classification (NCBI taxonomy): domain Eukaryota; kingdom Metazoa; phylum Chordata; class Mammalia; order Artiodactyla; family Tragulidae; genus Tragulus; species Tragulus kanchil. Next base: position 121,623,477 of record JAIOJX010000030.1, on the reverse strand, counting down.
CTTTAACAGGTGGGGACATCACAGGGCAGGGATATTTGGTAAGAAAAAAATCAGAAACAACCTAGAGGCATTTCTAGATATGGTAGACAAGCAGCTCCTTCAGTTTTCTGAGAGTTCCTTTCCTTTGAGACACTCTTGCCTTAGAGAACTTGGTGAGTGGGATTCAGAAGGGAGGAAATGCAGAGTGTCATTTGACTTGGGCTTGTTTTATGCTCAAGGAAAGAAACAAAGAAGGTCATCAAGTTTCCTTTACATCTCTGCCAATCAATTCACCAGGATAGAAAATGAGAAAGGAGCTTTAGCAACTAAACAATAAATATTATCCACATGTACTTAATCAGGGTTAATTCCCAGGAGAAATTTAGAATATGTTACATTGTACATTCCCTGGTGGCTCAGATGGTAGAGAATCTGCCTGCAATTCAGGAGACCCAGGTTCAATCCCTAGCTCAAGAAGTTCCCCTGGAGAAGGAAATGGCAACTCATTCCCATATTCTTACCTGGAGAATTCCATGGACATAGGAGTCTGGCAGATTCTGTGGGGTCACAAACAGTCGGATATGAATGAACAATTAACACTTTCACTTTCTTTTCACATTATACATTAATGGTGGGAACAAAATGAAACAAAGTAGGAAGATGTGACCAGTAAGAGTGAGAAGTAGCTGTGAATCAAACACAGGGGGCACTGAGTGGGATTCCTGGCCCTGAGGGTAAGAAAGGAAGGACAACAGGAAAGTGTGACAAAGTGAGGATCAGGAGGTACAGCTGGATGATCTGGACCCAAACCTTCCCTGACATGGTTTTGTGCTTGTGAGTGACTTTGGCCATTTCACTAACCTTCTCTGAAATTCAATAATTTTCCCTCTATAACAGAGGCAGTTATGCCTGGCTGGCAAAATAGTACCCAATCTATGTAAAATGCTAAATACAGGGTCTGACACCTAGAGGTATAATCAGTTACAGAGAGACATTTTACTGCTGTTGCACATCTAGGGTTGCCAGATTTAGAAAATAAAAATACAGGAGGGTCTGTTAAACTTCCATTTCATATAAACAAGATATGAGTTATTTAGTATAAGTATGACCTGTATAATAGTCTCCTCTATTTATCTGAAATTAAAATTTGACTGCATATTCTGTATTTCATCTGGCATTCATACAAGTGGCATTTAAATCTGGGGCTAAACAGGCCATGAGCATCTTACCTTCAGAAAGGACCTACAAGTAATTAAGGGCCAAAGGTTCTCTCAAGGATTCATAAGGAACCAAACCAAACTGACTCTGCTCCTCCCAATGGTCTCTCACACACCCTATCCACTCCCATCCTCACCAGAGAGAGTTAAGACAGTGTTAGAGATCTGAGATGTGTTGGAATAAGGAATTATTAGTCTAGGGAGAGCAGTTTTAAACTACACTCTCAAACCAGGTAAGAGTATGTCCTTCCTTGGGCAGGATGAGTTGGTTATGTAGCCGAGTTGCTCTCATGCCCTCTGGACCTATGACACAGCAGAGCTTTCTCTCATGATGAAGATGCTTATATTTCCCATGAGTTAAGCAAACACTTCAGAAGGCATGAGGATTTGGAACAGTCTTGAAAAGTGAAAGTCAGAGCAGCCTGGCTCTCATCACATTCAGGTATGGTAATGAAGCTTGAGTGGGCCTTCTGAAGCATTTACAAGTAAATCTCTCATAAGAGACAATATTTAGGTGCCTATAATGCAGAAAGTAGTGATGGTCAATTAATGAATGGTAATTGTAGAAGCTCCAACAGTCTACAGCATTCCCCGTAAGTGAAAAGGCTTAACTTCTCTCTAACTCCTACTCCTGAACATGCAAGAGGGAGGTAGGAGGTAGAAAGGATGAAAGGGAAAAGCAGACCTTAACTTTACCTCTTGCCAGTCTCTGAGGCTGAATCCTCACAAATGCTGAGAAAATGAAGACAAGGCCTAAGATATGAGACACAAACTTTAAGCCGGACTAGATTCAGCTAAAACTTCTAATAACTAAAAGAAACCATAAAGCCTGAGATTCCCAAAATTACATGAAAGATGACAAGGAAAACATCTGATCAAACATGTCTGGAAATAGTAATTGAAGAAAAATAAAATTGTTTCATGTTTCAACCCCCAATAAGTTCAGTCTTTCTTGGATGGCACACAGTGATTATGAACAGAGTAAGGTGGCTTAGTGGTTAAAGAATCTACCTACCAGTGCAGGAAACACATGTTCAATTCCCTGGGTGGGGAAGATCCCTTGGAAAAGGAAATCGCAACCAACTCCAGTATTCTTGCCTGGAGAATTCCATGGACAGAGGAGACTGGCAGGCTATAGTCCATGCAGTCGCAAAAAGTCAGACATGACTGAGTGACTAATTAACAAATATAGTCAAGCCATTCTAATAGCACGTAAAGAATTCAGTGCATTTCAGAACAAGGCTCTGAAGCATAGGCTGGTGAGGTGGATGAAGTAGAAGTAGGCTCCAGTATATAAATAAAGGCATCAATTAAATTGTGACATAATAGAGATCAGAAATGTTAGGCCCTAGGGAAAGGCCAATAATAATGAGATAGACGCTGTCTCAGTCACCAGGTCCACTGCTGAGTTTTGGAGATTCCCAAGCACCTAGTGAGACAAAACAGCTTACCTGTGGACTTAGATTTGGAATTCTGCCCTTCAATTTAGTGCCTGAAATGTAAGGTCATAGTTTCCTAAGGGAAGAAAAAGAGCATGAGGAAACTATTTCAAAACTAGTGAACAAGCAAAGTCTTCTTTATATTATTTGAGCTGAGATTCTTTCCAACAGGTAACAGCAGGACAACCAACCACTGGTTTGAGATTTGCTTCTGACAGCTGCATAGACTCTTCCTGGAACATTTGAAACAGAGAATGGAAGTGTAGGAAGCTCCACAGAAGTATCATGACCTCCACACTCATGTCACAATATCATCCCTTTCTTTTAACATTTAGAGTTTTCTTGTTTAAGGAAGATAGAGATCACAAACTTTAAGCCTGGAGAAAATGAAGACAAGGCCTAAGATATGAGACACAAACTTTAAGCCGGACTAGATTCAGCTAAAACTTCTAATAACTAAAAGAAACCATAAAGCCTGAGATTCCCAAAATTACATGAAAGATGACAAGGAAAACATCTGATCAAACATGTCTGGAAATAGTAATTGAAGAAAAATAAAATTGTTTCATGTTTCAACCCCCAATAAGTTCAGTCTTTCTTGGATGGCACACAGTGATTATGAACAGAGTAAGGTGGCTTAGTGGTTAAAGAATCTACCTACCAGTGCAGGAAACACATGTTCAATTCCCTGGGTGGGGAAGATCCCTTGGAAAAGGAAATCGCAACCAACTCCAGTATTCTTGCCTGGAGAATTCCATGGACAGAGGAGACTGGCAGGCTATAGTCCATGCAGTCGCAAAAAGTCAGACATGACTGAGTGACTAATTAACAAATATAGTCAAGCCATTCTAATAGCACGTAAAGAATTCAGTGCATTTCAGAACAAGGCTCTGAAGCATAGGCTGGTGAGGTGGATGAAGTAGAAGTAGGCTCCAGTATATAAATAAAGGCATCAATTAAATTGTGACATAATAGAGATCAGAAATGTTAGGCCCTAGGGAAAGGCCAATAATAATGAGATAGACGCTGTCTCAGTCACCAGGTCCACTGCTGAGTTTTGGAGATTCCCAAGCACCTAGTGAGACAAAACAGCTTACCTGTGGACTTAGATTTGGAATTCTGCCCTTCAATTTAGTGCCTGAAATGTAAGGTCATAGTTTCCTAAGGGAAGAAAAAGAGCATGAGGAAACTATTTCAAAACTAGTGAACAAGCAAAGTCTTCTTTATATTATTTGAGCTGAGATTCTTTCCAACAGGTAACAGCAGGACAACCAACCACTGGTTTGAGATTTGCTTCTGACAGCTGCATAGACTCTTCCTGGAACATTTGAAACAGAGAATGGAAGTGTAGGAAGCTCCACAGAAGTATCATGACCTCCACACTCATGTCACAATATCATCCCTTTCTTTTAACATTTAGAGTTTTCTTGTTTAAGCTGTTCTTCCACCTTTAGTCTTATTATACTCACAGTACAGCTTAGCTCTGTTTGTATTTTTCAAAGGTAGTGCCAATATTAGGTGGCATTTGTCCCCTGAAAAAGATATGTTTTCTAAGATATGTTGCCATTCCCTTCTCCAGAGGATCTTCCTGACTAAGGAACTGAACTCAAGTCTCCTGCATTACAGACAGATTCTTTACCCTCTGAGCCACTAGGAAAGCCCACCAAAGCACTACACAATGTAAATAAACCCAGAATTTTGGTTTTACTGATTAACGAAATAAGATTTGTTGATTTTCTGAGGGATTGCGTCAACTGAAATTTGAAACTTGAAATACTAAATACTGCTGAAAATACACATTTAGCATTGTTGAAGTTTTTTCTTAAAAATGAAAAAAATCAATAAAATGCCCCAAATTTCTCTAAATAGCAGACCACAAAGAAGCTAAAATAGCAAAAGAGAAAAAACAAAAGCCTCGTTCTAATTACAGGATGTAGAAAAACTTGTGCCAGTTCTCAGATGAGTTCAACTGGGAAAGTAGCACAGATCTAGCTTTCTTCATAGTAAGTACAAAGGGAATTGAGATAGTATTAATATGACCAAGTTCCTGCCACATGGAGCATCTATTGAATAAATAATCAGAATATTCTCAGTCCAATATTCCAGCACTGATGAGTACCTGTGGGTTGACATGGTAGACAGAATTCTAAGACAGCCTCCAAGATTCCTGCTCCCTGATATACAAGCTCTGTATAACTCCCTCTCTTTGAGTGTGGTCCAGTCTGCCTGCAATGCTGAAGACCTTGGTTTGATTCCTGTGTTCAGAAGATCCCCTAGAGAAGGGAATGGCTACCTACTCCAGTATTCTTGCCTGGGAAATCCCATGGACAGAGGAGCCTGGTGGGCTACAGGGGTTGCAAAAAGTGATTATCACAGGTGTATATATGATGAGATAGGCCATGCCATGTTTAAGTTATGCTCTATACCACAGTCTGCTTTAAGAAAGGGAGATTATCCTGGGTGGGCCTGAGCTAAACAGGTGAACTCTGAAAAGTGACTAAGCTCCTCCTGTTGACAGAGAGGTCTGAGGAGGGATTCCATTACAAGGGAGATTTTTTTCACTGCTGGCCTTGAAGGGAAAAGGGGTTAAGTGACAATGAATGCAGGTGGCTACAACTGCAAGGAATTGAATTCTACCAGCACTTGAATGCAAAAGGAAGCGAATTCTTCAGCCAAACAGAAATGCAGCCCAGTCAGACCCAAGTTTAGCTTGTGAGACCCTGAGCAGAGAAGAAGCCAATTAATCCTGCCTGGACTTCTGACCCATAGAACCAGAACTGGAAAATGTCTGCTCTTTTAAGCCACTAAATTTGGTTTTACTGATTAACGAAATAAGATTTGTTGATTTTCTGAGGGATTGCGTCAACTGAAATTTGAAACTTGAAATACTAAATACTGCTGAAAATACACATTTAGCATTGTTGAAGTTTTTTCTTAAAAATGAAAAAAATCAATAAAATGCCCCAAATTTCTCTAAATAGCAGACCACAAAGAAGCTAAAATAGCAAAAGAGAAAAAACAAAAGCCTCGTTCTAATTACAGGATGTAGAAAAACTTGTGCCAGTTCTCAGATGAGTTCAACTGGGAAAGTAGCACAGATCTAGCTTTCTTCATAGTAAGTACAAAGGGAATTGAGATAGTATTAATATGACCAAGTTCCTGCCACATGGAGCATCTATTGAATAAATAATCAGAATATTCTCAGTCCAATATTCCAGCACTGATGAGTACCTGTGGGTTGACATGGTAGACAGAATTCTAAGACAGCCTCCAAGATTCCTGCTCCCTGATATACAAGCTCTGTATAACTCCCTCTCTTTGAGTGTGGTCCAGTCTGCCTGCAATGCTGAAGACCTTGGTTTGATTCCTGTGTTCAGAAGATCCCCTAGAGAAGGGAATGGCTACCTACTCCAGTATTCTTGCCTGGGAAATCCCATGGACAGAGGAGCCTGGTGGGCTACAGGGGTTGCAAAAAGTGATTATCACAGGTGTATATATGATGAGATAGGCCATGCCATGTTTAAGTTATGCTCTATACCACAGTCTGCTTTAAGAAAGGGAGATTATCCTGGGTGGGCCTGAGCTAAACAGGTGAACTCTGAAAAGTGACTAAGCTCCTCCTGTTGACAGAGAGGTCTGAGGAGGGATTCCATTACAAGGGAGATTTTTTTCACTGCTGGCCTTGAAGGGAAAAGGGGTTAAGTGACAATGAATGCAGGTGGCTACAACTGCAAGGAATTGAATTCTACCAGCACTTGAATGCAAAAGGAAGCGAATTCTTCAGCCAAACAGAAATGCAGCCCAGTCAGACCCAAGTTTAGCTTGTGAGACCCTGAGCAGAGAAGAAGCCAATTAATCCTGCCTGGACTTCTGACCCATAGAACCAGAACTGGAAAATGTCTGCTCTTTTAAGCCACTAAATTTGCAATAGCTGTGATGCAGCAATAGAAAATGAATAAATAGGATGACAGTTACCACTCAAAATGGGTTTGGTGAACAAGAAGTGATAGCTGATTTATCTTACAAAAAGTAAGTTAAAGCATAGCATAACCCTAATATAGTCATGAGTATACCACACAACTCAAATTGAGATATATTGTGCTAAATGTGCTTCCCAGGTGGCGCAGTGCTGAAGAATGCATTTGCCAATGTAGGAGAAGTAAGAGATGCAGGTTCAGTCCCTGGGTCAGGAAGATCAGCTGGAGCAGAAAATGGAAACCCACTCCAGTATTCTTCCCTGGAAAATTTTACGAAATACCTGAGCAGTACTCTTCAAAGCTGTCAAAATCATAAAAAAATAAGGAACAAAAAACCATCACAGACCAGAGGAAAATAAGGAGACATATGACTAAATACAATGTAATATCCTGGAAGAAATCTTTTAAGGGAAGGACATTAGAGGCACAACTGAATAGTTTAGAATTTAGTTTTAAAATAAATAACAGTGAAATAAAAGGACCTACAAAATATTGTAGAAGTGTCTAAATGAATTCAATAATGAGCAAGTGAAGTTTAAATATATTTAATTTAATACAAATTAAACACTACTGTTTTGGTCATATACAAATTTGATAAAATTAATAAAAATTATTTACAGTCACTATTTTTAGAAAAAGTAATATTTAATTTAAAAAAAGAAAGAAAGCAAGTGTGACATGTCAAAGATGTATAGTTCTGCCCTACCAGCCTTTCCTTTCTGGTCTCAGTGGATCCCCAAGGTCAGACCAAAGCAAAACAAGTGTAATATCCTAAGACCTTTTATTCCATTCTAACATAGGTCAGGCAGTCAGAAGATTAGAAGATGACATCCTCTAATCTGAGCTTCTGAATTCTACCAGCACTTGAATCAGCAGAAGCGAAGCGAATTCTTCAGCCAAACAGAAATGCAGCCCAGTCAGACCCAAGTTTAGCTTGTGAGACCCTGAGCAGAGAAGAAGCCAATTAATCCTGCCTGGACTTCTGACCCATAGAACCAGAACTGGAAAATGTCTGCTCTTTTAAGCCACTAAATTTGCAATAGCTGTGATGCAGCAATAGAAAATGAATAAATAGGATGACAGTTACCACTCAAAATGGGTTTGGTGAACAAGAAGTGATAGCTGATTTATCTTACAAAAAGTAAGTTAAAGCATAGCATAACCCTAATATAGTCATGAGTATACCACACAACTCAAATTGAGATATATTGTGCTAAATGTGCTTCCCAGGTGGCGCAGTGCTGAAGAATGCATTTGCCAATGTAGGAGAAGTAAGAGATGCAGGTTCAGTCCCTGGGTCAGGAAGATCAGCTGGAGCAGAAAATGGAAACCCACTCCAGTATTCTTCCCTGGAAAATTTTACGAAATACCTGAGCAGTACTCTTCAAAGCTGTCAAAATCATAAAAAAATAAGGAACAAAAAACCATCACAGACCAGAGGAAAATAAGGAGACATATGACTAAATACAATGTAATATCCTGGAAGAAATCTTTTAAGGGAAGGACATTAGAGGCACAACTGAATAGTTTAGAATTTAGTTTTAAAATAAATAACAGTGAAATAAAAGGACCTACAAAATATTGTAGAAGTGTCTAAATGAATTCAATAATGAGCAAGTGAAGTTTAAATATATTTAATTTAATACAAATTAAACACTACTGTTTTGGTCATATACAAATTTGATAAAATTAATAAAAATTATTTACAGTCACTATTTTTAGAAAAAGTAATATTTAATTTAAAAAAAGAAAGAAAGCAAGTGTGACATGTCAAAGATGTATAGTTCTGCCCTACCAGCCTTTCCTTTCTGGTCTCAGTGGATCCCCAAGGTCAGACCAAAGCAAAACAAGTGTAATATCCTAAGACCTTTTATTCCATTCAATTGCTAACATAGGTCAGGCGGCAGTCAGAAGATTAGAAGATGACATCCTCTAATCTGAGCTTCTGATACTTAAGAGATCACTAGAGAATCCACAAGTTTAAAGATTCTCTTCCAGAATGTTTAATGTGCTTTGTAAAGGTGAACTCAAAGATTTACCTGCAGATGGGAGAGAGATCAGGCATAGGTCCCGCAGCAGCCAGCATGACACTATTAACATCAAATACAATACATTCCTTATACTACTTTAATTATCAATGCTAATAGAAGAAGTGCAGGGCAATAAATTCAGAATTTAGCTGGCAAAGTAAAGCTAGTTTTCATGTTTCATTTTTAAAGGCATTATATTCCTATTCAACTTTAAGTGTCCTTGCATGTTCTTTCAAACCCTTTCTTGCTACATTCTACAAAGCTCTTACTGAAGCAAAGAAAAGGAAAGAAGACCACTACGATCTTCTCTTTTTTTTAACTTCAATTATTTACTGTCAACACTCACAGTAAAAGATCACAGACTGTAGATATACTGCCTTTCTTTGCTTTAAGATGATGAGGAGTTTATCTGATTTTTTGAACTGCTACTTGTCCATTTGAGAACATGTATATATGATGCTGTGTTTCTAATGTGTTTTCAGGTGCATTATCTTGGCCTTTGACTCAGAACAAGCTTCCCCAAGAGTTAGAAAGAACAGAAATTACTATTCCCTCTATACAGATAAGGAAAATGAGACTGGGACAGGTAGTGTGAGCTGACTACCAATGGATCTGAATGAGACTTTCACTCCTGGTCCAATGTTGTTTGCAAGTAGATGTGCCTTTGACTTCTGGTCTCTGCTCATACTTCTGTAACATACACACCCACTGATCAGCCCTGCTGATACACACTGAGGGGGAGAAGAACACACAACTGCTGCTTTTCATTACACCAACATTCCATACAACATTATAAGCCTACAAATTCTTCATCAGAGGACATTCCCAAGGCCATGACTTTCTCAGGTTCTGCACAGCCCTTGAGACAGGCCATGCACAGCTGCTATGCTGTGAGTCAGACAAGCCCCCTCTTAAAACTCAATATTATAAAAACTAAGATGATGGCATCCAGTCCTATCACTTCATCACAAATAGAAAGGAAAACAGTGGAAGCAGTGACAGATTTTCTCTTCTTGGGCTCTAAAATCACTGCAGATGGTGACTGAAGCCATGAAATTAAAAGACACTTGCTCCTTGAAAGAAAAGCCATGACAAACCTAGATAGCATATTGAAAAGCAAAAATACCACTTTGCTGACAAAAGTCTGTATAGTCAAAGCTATGGTCTTTCCAGTAGTCATGTACGGATATAAGAGTTGGACCATAAAGAAGGCAAAGCACCAAAGAATCAATGCTTTCAAATTGTGGTGCTGGAGAAAACTTGAGAGTCCCTTGGACTACAAAGAAATCAGACCAATCAATCTTAAAGGAAATCAACCCTAAATACTTATTGGAAGGACTGATGCTGAAGCTGAAGCTCCAATACTTTGGCCACCTAATGTGAACAGCCACCTCACTGGTAAAGACCCTGATGCTGGGAAAGACTGGGCAGGAGGAGAAGGAGGCGACAGAGGATGGGTGATGGCATCACTGACTCAACGGATGAACTTGGGAACTGAGATACCCATGTATTTATTTTTGAACTGCTACTTGTCCATTTGAGAACATGTATATATGATGCTGTGTTTCTAATGTGTTTTCAGGTGCATTATCTTGGCCTTTGACTCAGAACAAGCTTCCCCAAGAGTTAGAAAGAACAGAAATTACTATTCCCTCTATACAGATAAGGAAAATGAGACTGGGACAGGTAGTGTGAGCTGACTACCAATGGATCTGAATGAGACTTTCACTCCTGGTCCAATGTTGTTTGCAAGTAGATGTGCCTTTGACTTCTGGTCTCTGCTCATACTTCTGTAACATACACACCCACTGATCAGCCCTGCTGATACACACTGAGGGGGAGAAGAACACACAACTGCTGCTTTTCATTACACCAACATTCCATACAACATTATAAGCCTACAAATTCTTCATCAGAGGACATTCCCAAGGCCATGACTTTCTCAGGTTCTGCACAGCCCTTGAGACAGGCCATGCACAGCTGCTATGCTGTGAGTCAGACAAGCCCCCTCTTAAAACTCAATATTATAAAAACTAAGATGATGGCATCCAGTCCTATCACTTCATCACAAATAGAAAGGAAAACAGTGGAAGCAGTGACAGATTTTCTCTTCTTGGGCTCTAAAATCACTGCAGATGGTGACTGAAGCCATGAAATTAAAAGACACTTGCTCCTTGAAAGAAAAGCCATGACAAACCTAGATAGCATATTGAAAAGCAAAAATACCACTTTGCTGACAAAAGTCTGTATAGTCAAAGCTATGGTCTTTCCAGTAGTCATGTACGGATATAAGAGTTGGACCATAAAGAAGGCAAAGCACCAAAGAATCAATGCTTTCAAATTGTGGTGCTGGAGAAAACTTGAGAGTCCCTTGGACTACAAAGAAATCAGACCAATCAATCTTAAAGGAAATCAACCCTAAATACTTATTGGAAGGACTGATGCTGAAGCTGAAGCTCCAATACTTTGGCCACCTAATGTGAACAGCCACCTCACTGGTAAAGACCCTGATGCTGGGAAAGACTGGGGGCAGGAGGAGAAGGAGGCGACAGAGGATGGGATGGTTGAATGGCATCACTGACTCAACGGATATGAACTTGGGCAAACTCTAAGACATGATGAAGAACAGGGAGGCCTGGCATGCTGCAGTCCATAGGGTCACAAAGAGTTGGACACAGCTTAACAACTGAACAACAGCAAGTCATACTCAGTGGGGAATATTGTCATTGATAAACTCTGGTTACTGTGGTTCCCCAAACTCTTGGCTTTCCTGCTCACTCCTATGACTACTTTGGACCTAATACTCTTTTCTCTCTCCTAAGCAAAACTTAAAGCCTTGCTTAAGCTCTGTTCCCCCTGTGAAGACTTGTTTGACTCAGGTAAGGACAAACTCATGGAGAAACCATTTGAGTGCCATTTGGCCCCGGATCTCAAACAAAGATCCTTTTTTTTTTTTTTTTTTTTTAAACCTTTATTTTACTTTTAACTTTTACAGAGTTTTGTTGTTCACAGACATGCATGTTCTCAGATTAGTCACATGTATATCCCCCCCTTCCCTCCCCTCCCGACCATCACACAGCACCCCTGAAGGATCCCCTTTTCTCACAGAGCAATGACTAGAGCTATTTTCTTCACTTATGATAGTACAGGCCTTCATGCTACTTCCCTTACGCCTCTCAACCACTGTTCCTTCCCCACAATGTCCATATGTCCACTGTCCATGTCTGTCTTTCTGTCGCTTCACTGCATGTGCCATCATCACCATCCTACTAGATTCCATATATATGTGTTAATATACTGTATTTGTCCTTCTCTTTCTGACTGACTTCACTTTTTAGGATACGTTCTAGATCCAGCCACCTCATGAGGGCTGATTCTTCTGCATTTCTCTTTACAGCTGTGTAGTATTCCATTGTATATATGTACCAGAACTTTTGGATCCATTCGTTCGTCGATGGGCATCTAGGTTCCTTCCATGTTCTAGCTATTGTATAGAGAGCTGCAATGAACATTGGGGTACAGGTGCTTCTTTCAGTTTTGATTTCATCAGGGTATAAGCCTAAGAGTGGGATTGCTGGGTCATATGGTGCTTCTATTTTTAGTTTTTTAAGAAATCTCCAGACTGTCTTCCATAGAGGCTGTATCAATTTACACTCCCACCAGCAATGCAGGAGTGTTCCCTTTTCTCCGCAGCCTCTCCAGCATTTATTGTCTGTCGATTTGTGGATGATGGCCATTCTGACGGGTGTGAGGTGACATCTCATTGTAGTTTTGATTTGCATTTCTCTAATTATTAGTGAAGTTGAGCATCGTTTCATGTGTTTTTGGGCCATCTGTATGTCATCGTTGGAGAGGTGTCTGTTTAGGTCCTTTTCCCATTTTTTGATTGGGTTGTTCGTTTTTCCAGTGTTGAGTTGTCTGAGTTGCTTGTAGATTTTGCAGATTAATTCTTTGTCTGTTGTTTCATTTGCTATGATTTTCTCCCACTCTGTGGGGTGTCTGTTGAACTTTTTTGTAATTTCTTTTGCTGTACAAAAGCTTTTAAGTTTCATTAGGTCCCACATGTTCATTTGTCTTTTTAGTTCCACTATTCTAGTAGGTGGGTCAGAGAAGATCTTGCTTTGATTGATGTCCTTGAGGGTTTTGCCTATATTCTCCTCTAAGAGTTTGATGGTTTCTGGCCTTACATTTAAGTCTTTAATCCATTTTGAGTTGATCTTTGTGTATGGTGTCAGGGTATGTTCCAATTTCATTTTCTTGCATGTAGCTGTCCAATTTTCCCAGCACCATTTGTTGAAGAGGCTGTCTTTGTCCCATTTTATATGTTCGCCTCCTTTGTCAAAAATAAGGTACCCATAGGTGCGTGGCTTTATCTCTGGGTTCTCGATCTTGTTCCATTGGTCGATATTTCTGTTTTTGTGCCAGTACCATACTGTCTTGATGACTGTTGTTTTGTAGTAGAGTCTGAAGTTGGGGAGGCTGATCCCCCCAGCTCCATTCTTCTTCCTGAGGATTGCTTTGGCTATTCGAGGTCTTTTGTGTTTCCATATGAACTGTGTTATTCGTTGGTCTAGTTCTGTGAAGAATGTTATTGGAAGCTTGATAGGGATCGCATTGAATCTATAGATGACATTTGGTAGTATGGTCATTTTCACAATATTGATTCTCCCGACCCAGGAACACGGAATATTTCTCCATCTGTTTAAGTCTTCTTTAATGTCTCTCATGAGTGTCTTGTAATTTTCTGTGTACAGTTCTTTTGTTTCTTTGGGTAGGTTTATTCCTAGTCAATTCAAGAAAACTGAAATTCTATCAACCATCTTCTCGGACCACAATGCAGTGAGACTAGAGATCAACTACAGGAAAAAAACCGCTAAAAACACAAACACATGGAGATTAAACAACACATACCTAAAAAACCAACTGATCATTGAGGAAATCAAAGGAGAAATAAAAAAATTCCTAGAAGAAAATGACAATGAACACATGACAGTGCAAAACCTATGGGATACTGCAAAAGCAGTTCTAAGAGGGAAGTTTATAGCATTACAATCCCACCTCAAGAAACTAGGAAAATCTCAAACAGACGACCTTACCTTACGCTTAAAACAACTGGAGAAAGAAGAACAAAAACACCCCAAAGCCAGCAGAAGAAGGGAAATCATAAAGATCAGAGCAGAAATAAATGAAAAGAAACAAAAGAAACAATAGTAAAGATAATCTAGTAGGTGGGTCAGAGAAGATCTTGCTTTGATTGATGTCCTTGAGGGTTTTGCCTATATTCTCCTCTAAGAGTTTGATGGTTTCTGGCCTTACATTTAAGTCTTTAATCCATTTTGAGTTGATCTTTGTGTATGGTGTCAGGGTATGTTCCAATTTCATTTTCTTGCATGTAGCTGTCCAATTTTCCCAGCACCATTTGTTGAAGAGGCTGTCTTTGTCCCATTTTATATGTTCGCCTCCTTTGTCAAAAATAAGGTACCCATAGGTGCGTGGCTTTATCTCTGGGTTCTCGATCTTGTTCCATTGGTCGATATTTCTGTTTTTGTGCCAGTACCATACTGTCTTGATGACTGTTGTTTTGTAGTAGAGTCTGAAGTTGGGGAGGCTGATCCCCCCAGCTCCATTCTTCTTCCTGAGGATTGCTTTGGCTATTCGAGGTCTTTTGTGTTTCCATATGAACTGTGTTATTCGTTGGTCTAGTTCTGTGAAGAATGTTATTGGAAGCTTGATAGGGATCGCATTGAATCTATAGATGACATTTGGTAGTATGGTCATTTTCACAATATTGATTCTCCCGACCCAGGAACACGGAATATTTCTCCATCTGTTTAAGTCTTCTTTAATGTCTCTCATGAGTGTCTTGTAATTTTCTGTGTACAGTTCTTTTGTTTCTTTGGGTAGGTTTATTCCTAGTCAATTCAAGAAAACTGAAATTCTATCAACCATCTTCTCGGACCACAATGCAGTGAGACTAGAGATCAACTACAGGAAAAAAACCGCTAAAAACACAAACACATGGAGATTAAACAACACATACCTAAAAAACCAACTGATCATTGAGGAAATCAAAGGAGAAATAAAAAAATTCCTAGAAGAAAATGACAATGAACACATGACAGTGCAAAACCTATGGGATACTGCAAAAGCAGTTCTAAGAGGGAAGTTTATAGCATTACAATCCCACCTCAAGAAACTAGGAAAATCTCAAACAGACGACCTTACCTTACGCTTAAAACAACTGGAGAAAGAAGAACAAAAACACCCCAAAGCCAGCAGAAGAAGGGAAATCATAAAGATCAGAGCAGAAATAAATGAAAAAGAAACAAAAGAAACAATAGTAAAGATAAATAAAACAAAAAGCTGGTTCTTCGAAAAAGTCAATAAAATCGACACACCACTGGCCAGACTCATTAAGAAAAAGAGAGAGAAGAACCAGATCACCAAAATCAAAAATGAAAAAGGAGAGATTACAACGGACAATGCAGAAATCCAAAGGATTATAAGAGACTATTATGAACAACTCTATGGCAACAAACTGGACAACCTGGAAGAAATGGACAGTTTCTTAGAGAAGATTAATCTCCCAAGACTCAACCAGGAAGAAATAGAAACTATGAACAAGCCAATCACAAGCTCAGAAATCGACCTTGTGATCAAAAATCTACCCAAAAATAAAAGCCCAGGGCCAGATGGTTTCACAAGTGAATTCTACCAAACATTTAAAGAAGAGCTAATGCCTGTCCTTCTAAAACTCTTCCAAAAAATTGCCCAGGAAGGAACACTTCCAAACACATTCTACGAGGCCACCATCACCCTGATACCAAAGCCAGGCAAAGACATCACAAAAAAAGAAAATTATAGGCCAATTTCACTGATGAATCTAGATGCCAAAATCCTCAACAAAATCCTAGCAAACAGAATTCAGCAACACATCAAAAAGCTCATTCATCACGATCAAGTTGGGTTCATCCCAGGCATGCAAGGATTCTTCAACATTCGCAAATCAATCAATGTGATACACCATATCAACAAATTGAAAGACAAAATCACATGATCATCTCAATAGATGCAAAAAAAGCCTTTGACAAAGTACAGCATCCATTTATGATAAAAACTCTTCAAAAAATGGGCATAGAAGGAACTTATCTTAACATAGTGAAAGCCATATATGAGAAGCCCACAGCGAACATTATCCTCAATGGTGAAAAACTCAAAGCATTCCCTCTAAGATCAGGAACAAGACAAGGGTGTCCACTTTCACCACTACTATTCAACATAGTCCTGGAAGTTCTAGCAATAGCAATAAGAGAAGAGAAAGAAATCAAAGGAATCCAGATTGGAAAAGAAGAAGTCAAACTCTCTCTATTTGCAGATGACATGATATTATACATAGAAAATCCCAAAGACACTATTACAAAACTACTAGAGTTAATCAGCGAATTCAGCAAAGTTGCAGGATACAAAATCAATATACAGAAATCACTGGCATTCCTATACACAAACAATGAAAAATCAGAAAATGAAATCAAAGAGGCAATCCCCTTCACCATCGCAACCCAAAGAATCAAACAAAGATCCTAAAGTTTAGTCTTTGGCATCGTCTCTGGATAAGGCTATGTGGACAGTCGCAGAGAGAATCATCAGAGAACTTTAAACTTGTATTGAAACCCTAATAACATGACCTACATATAGTATACCCACAAACCTACATTTTTATAAATTATATAATTGCCATTTGAAGGATATTAATTCTTATTTGTTTAAACATTTGAAATTAAATTGTTGAAACCCTGTTTCAACAGGGTTTTTATCAATACATTACTTCATCTTTTAACTAAAAACTAGAATTTCAGTGTATGAAAAGGCACAGCTTATCTCAAATTCTAGGAACTCTCATTTTCAGGAAGACCCATAATAGAGAGATAAACAAAAAATTGATAAATGTATATTCAGAAATTTACTTACATTATATTCTAAGTGACATCACCTTTTAACTGGAATTGTGCCTACAGCCTACCATTGCTGGTAACCAT
Source organism: Tragulus kanchil (assembly GCA_022376925.1). Classification (NCBI taxonomy): domain Eukaryota; kingdom Metazoa; phylum Chordata; class Mammalia; order Artiodactyla; family Tragulidae; genus Tragulus; species Tragulus kanchil. The sequence goes on along the minus strand of JAIOJX010000030.1, from coordinate 121,606,799 downwards.
TTTAATAGATGCATTGTTTTTTAAAAATCATGACAGAAAATTAACAAAGGATTTTGAGATAGAGGTGGTTGGTTAGTTCAGAAGACTAGCATTTCTCTATTTCAAATAGAGTGAGCCAAACATAACTTGTTTATAGAGAACAATGAACACAAAAGTAGAGTTCATAAAGTAAAGTCTAGCAAAAGAGAAAGTTCAGCCTCTTGGTGTTTGCAGCAATTCATACAACAGTTTTGCATAAAGAATAATATCAATCCTTTTCTCACCCACCCCAAACCCCCCTTCCTCAGCCACATCATTAAACAGTGTTCCAGCAGCCCATCCCCTATTCCTGCTGAGCCAATCTCAAGGTGGTCCTCACTAGATTTTCTTATCCACTTTGTGCCTGGGTCCCTTTCAACCAAAATTTTATGTGTGAACATTCTCTTATAAGGAAAATCATTTTCCTGATTTCATCCTAAAGGAATCCAGATTGGAAAAGAAGAAGTCAAACTCTCTCTATTTGCAATGACATATTATACATAGAAAATCCCAAAGACACTATTACAAAACTACTAGAGTTAATCAGCGAATTCAGCAAAGTTGCAGGATACAAAATCAATATACAGAAATCACTGGCATTCCTATACACAAACAATGAAAAATCAGAAAATGAAATCAAAGAGGCAATCCCCTTCACCATCGCAACCCAAAGAATCAAACAAAGATCCTAAAGTTTAGTCTTTGGCATCGTCTCTGGATAAGGCTATGTGGACAGTCGCAGAGAGAATCATCAGAGAACTTTAAACTTGTATTGAAACCCTAATAACATGACCTACATATAGTATACCCACAAACCTACATTTTTATAAATTATATAATTGCCATTTGAAGGATATTAATTCTTATTTGTTTAAACATTTGAAATTCACAATTGTTGAAACCCTGTTTCAACAGGGTTTTTATCAATACATTACTTCATCTTTTAACTAAAAACTAGAATTTCAGTGTATGAAAAGGCACAGCTTATCTCAAATTCTAGGAACTCTCATTTTCAGGAAGACCCATAATAGAGAGATAAACAAAAAATTGATAAATGTATATTCAGAAATTTACTTACATTATATTCTAAGTGACATCACCTTTTAACTGGAATTGTGCCTACAGCCTACCATTGCTGGTAACCATTTTAATAGATGCATTGTTTTTTAAAAATCATGACAGAAAATTAACAAAGGATTTTGAGATAGAGGTGGTTGGTTAGTTCAGAAGACTAGCATTTCTCTATTTCAAATAGAGTGAGCCAAACATAACTTGTTTATAGAGAACAATGAACACAAAAGTAGAGTTCATAAAGTAAAGTCTAGCAAAAGAGAAAGTTCAGCCTCTTGGTGTTTGCAGCAATTCATACAACAGTTTTGCATAAAGAATAATATCAATCCTTTTCTCACCCACCCCAAACCCCCCTTCCTCAGCCACATCATTAAACAGTGTTCCAGCAGCCCATCCCCTATTCCTGCTGAGCCAATCTCAAGGTGGTCCTCACTAGATTTTCTTATCCACTTTGTGCCTGGGTCCCTTTCACAGTCTGTGAAAGCTCTCATAAAGCTCTCTTCCATGTGTGAACATTCTCTTATAAGGAAAATCATTTTCCTGATTTCATCCTAACAACCCTACAGTTATGTGTAGTCACAGAAAAGCAGCATGGCAGTCCCAAGTCAGGGTTAAACAATAACAAAAATCTTTCACAACTGTATCCGAGGAAATGATACATGTAGAAAATTATTTTGTTTTTCACTTCTGCTATCTGCTCTCTCATATCCACCACTGCTCTTCTTAATGAAAACCTCTTTCTGTGACAATTAACTTCAACCATCACAGGTTGAGATCGAATTTGCATTTATCATGAGTAAGAGTACATTTCCATTCCCTCCCATCATTAGTAATCACAATAATGCACTACTGTTTTCAATTCTAAATTACTTTTTTTTTTCTCCTTTTAATAAAGGAGTCCTGCTAACTATCCTGATTTGAAGGTTTTCCTTCTTGAAGAGCTACAGTAATGAAAACTGGCACCAATTCTCATGTCTACAAGTAAAAAGGTTTCCAAGTGCCTGGAACCAAAATATACTGGCCCTACAAGGAACAAGTGTATTCTGTCTCTGTCTCTGTGTGCGTGTCTCTCTCTCCCTCTTTCTCTGTTTTGTTTTCATGTAAATCTTTTTTGTGCAAAAACAACATACTTCATTTAGACAGATCTCACTGTTCCTTTAACCTAGGAAGCTTGCAGAGAAGGTTGAAGTCAAAAAAGGACAAGATGGCATAGTAATATGTGACCAAAGGAAATGCATACTGTGCAAGCCAAATAGAATTTTTTCTAATGATTTGAAAGACTGATTTAGTAAGCCAAACTCTCCCCAGTGTCTGGAGAGAGCTCACAAGAGCCCCATGGATGTAATAGGGAAATAATTCGCCACTTCTCAGTGATGAGAAAGTTAATGCCCAGGAAGGTTTATGACTCAAGCAGGAATCTGTGCCCCAAGTCCAGTTTTCCATCTCTTCAATTAACCTGCCATATGCCAAGAATTCACCATTCTACAAAGCAATTTAAATATACAAAATATTTAAAATTACCCCCAAGATTTTTGATTCGAGTCATCACCACTCTTATTATTGCATTATATTTATTGATGGCAGAGACCAGAAAAGACAGATGTGTGAAGATTCTCTTATAAGGAAAATCATTTTCCTGATTTCATCCTAACAACCCTACAGTTATGTGTAGTCACAGAAAAGCAGCATGGCAGTCCCAAGTCAGGGTTAAACAATAACAAAAATCTTTCACAACTGTATCCGAGGAAATGATACATGTAGAAAATTATTTTGTTTTTCACTTCTGCTATCTGCTCTCTCATATCCACCACTGCTCTTCTTAATGAAAACCTCTTTCTGTGACAATTAACTTCAACCATCACAGGTTGAGATCGAATTTGCATTTATCATGAGTAAGAGTACATTTCCATTCCCTCCCATCATTAGTAATCACAATAATGCACTACTGTTTTCAATTCTAAATTACTTTTTTTTTTCTCCTTTTAATAAAGGAGTCCTGCTAACTATCCTGATTTGAAGGTTTTCCTTCTTGAAGAGCTACAGTAATGAAAACTGGCACCAATTCTCATGTCTAGAAGTAAAAATGTTTACAAGTGCCTGGAACCAAAATATACTGGCCCTACAAGGAACAAGTGTATTCTGTCTCTGTCTCTGTGTGCGTGTCTCTCTCTCCCTCTTTCTCTGTTTTGTTTTCATGTAAATCTTTTTTGTGCAAAAACAACATACTTCATTTAGACAGATCTCACTGTTCCTTTAACCTAGGAAGCTTGCAGAGAAGGTTGAAGTCAAAAAAGGACAAGATGGCATAGTAATATGTGACCAAAGGAAATGCATACTGTGCAAGCCAAATAGAATTTTTTCTAATGATTTGAAAGACTGATTTAGTAAGCCAAACTCTCCCCAGTGTCTGGAGAGAGCTCACAAGAGCCCCATGGATGTAATAGGGAAATAATTCGCCACTTCTCAGTGATGAGAAAGTTAATGCCCAGGAAGGTTTATGACTCAAGCAGGAATCTGTGCCCCAAGTCCAGTTTTCCATCTCTTCAATTAACCTGCCATATGCCAAGAATTCACCATTCTACAAAGCAATTTAAATATACAAAATATTTAAAATTACCCCCAAGATTTTTGATTCGAGTCATCACCACTCTTATTATTGCATTATATTTATTGATGGCAGAGACCAGAAAAGACAGAGAAACCAAAATATCAGCCAAACAAAAGAACAACATGTAGTCATTGATGGCATATCCATCTCATATTTAGAAGCTCAGAAGCTAAGCCAAAAAAGCAAGCCTGTACCTTAGGCAAGAAGCAATAGCAACAACACACATTTACAGATTATGAAAAGGGCAAAGTGTTCAGAGTCTGCATTGTTCAACACAAAGAATCCCCCAAAGCTTTGGAGACACTTCCTTTTAATGAGAAACAATAGTTTGCAGCCAGATGCTCCTCATTATTATGAACACTTTAGCATCAGAAAGAGGCACAAAAGGAGGCTATGAGCCCAGTGCTTTGAAAATAAAGACCTCAATGGATAAGTGCATTTATTAATATAAATGGTTCTGAATAGACTCTGCTTTTGCTCCAAGTCTGTCAATTAACAGCAATAAAAATAATGTACCATTCCAAGAAAAGAAAAACATCAAGCAAATCTGGAAATACCTTTTTTTTTTTTACTAACTGTGATCAGATCTGTTGCATGAATATAAGAACAGCAACAAAGCAACGACAACACAAATTCTCTAGAAAATTCTGACATCCTTTAGGTTGGTTTTACTCTAGAGACAAAGAGCCTAGCGTTATTCAGACTTTAAGCTATTTGGCTGTTGAACAGAAGTAGTCTAAATGTATTTCCATTTAATAATTGAAATAAGAATATAAGCTTCATGGCAAAGTTTCCCTGAAAGAAACATGAGTAGTAAACTAATGATATCACACTGCACTGGTATTTCCCCTTTTCACATTTATTGAAGAAAAGGCAATTTAATTGATATTTAACTTATATATATTTGTGTCCGACTCTGTGATCCCATGAACTGTAGCCCATCAGGCTTCTCTGTCCATGGGATTCTTCAGGCAAGAATACTGGAGGAGATTGCCATTTCCTACTCCAGGGGATCTTCCCAACCCAGGAATTGAATCTGAGTCTCCTGCATTACAAGCAGATTCTTTACTGGCTGAGCCATAAAATTAAAATCAAAATAAGTATGCTAAAGTATCAGACTACAGTAGTATCTAAGACTTTGCTTTTAGACAGTATGAGTTTAAATCTCAGCTCTAACACTTCCTAGTTGCATGGCTTTGACCCTACTGTGTAACTTCTCTAAACTTTTACTTTCTATCTGTGAAATGGGAATGGTAAAAAGGTGCACTTTACAGGGTTGTCATAAGGATTAAAGAAATAATCCATATGAAGAATTATGATGAGCTCTGGCATTTAGGATATACTCAACATATGTTGACTTTTTATTAACATTTAAAATTTAAAGACATCTTAGGAAAATTTAAAAATTGCCATCCAGGAATTTTTCAAGCCATTTTACATTTAAGAATTGTGATATATATTTTAAATATGTCCATAATATCAAAAAAGAAATCAAATTCACTGTCTAAGCTCTTTTTTCCATGGAGGTGCATTAATGCAAATTAGACAGAATGACTTTTCCCAGTTATAATTGGGCTGAAATGAGGTGGAAGGAACAGAAAGACAATTAACTTTAGCTTTTTTTGTAATCTCCAGCAGTTTGGAGTAGGTTTTAGTGCCTGATGGTTGTAGACTGTCAATTCTGCCAGGCGAAATTATTCAGAGACCTTCAAGGGGCTTTGTTTATCTCATTTTTCAATTAACCTCTGCGTTTTAACTTCATCATAATGCCTATGCCAATTCACACCAAAGAACAAATTAAAAAAAAAAAATCCTCGTTTGCTGTCATTATTTCTTTGCTTCACAAATCAAGTTTTATTATTCCTTTTCAATGCATAAAGAAAATGCATGAAGGATGTACATTTATGTCAGATTGCAAATGACAGGAAAAATGGCAAATGATTTAATATAAAAGAGGTTTTTGTGTTAACCTTTTTCCCTTTCTTTTCTCTTGTTTTCTTCATGTGAGGTAACAGCTGAATTTAGCACTGTTGAGAGCAAAGATCAAAGTGTGCATAAAGGCTTGGATCTTTGTTATCATTCTCTTTTGAGATTTTGAGGTCTACACGGTTACATGTAACATAAGAGATCAGGATCCATCTCTTCTTTGAGAGTCACTGTCACCAGACTTAAGTCTAAATCCATGTATCACCTTCAAATGTATAGTAATGGCACTAAAATACCTCCCCTTCATTTTTATTATCAGTAGCAGGATAAAAGTAGCTTTTGTATAATCATGTCCAGATTTTTTTCACATTATTTAAAAATAGCCTTGAGATTTTAATTCTTAAACAAGTAAGGTTCCATCCTGGCAAAGTCTTATTTTCAAAAAAGTGCCAAATGACACAGAAAGACAAATATATGTGTGTGTGTATATATATATATATACATACATACATACATACATACATACATATATATGGGATAGTTGCTCAGTCATGTCCAATTCTGTGACCTCATGGACTGTGGTATGCCAGGCTCCTCTGCCCATGGAATTTCCCAGGCAACAATACTGGAGTGGGTTGACATTTCCTTCTCCAGGGGATCTTTCCAACCAAGGATCAAACCCAGGTCTCCAGCATTGGAGGTAGATTCTTAACCATAAACTACCATTTATCCCTAGCCTAAATGAATCACATCTCCATATAAGAAGTGAAGACTAAAATCATTACAATGCTTTTCCTTTTAAGACATCAATACTGAGGTTAATACTTCAATACTCTTGCTCTCTCCCCATATATACCATTAAAGCACTAGCTAGTCTGATCTCACCAATTTTTCCTGAAAGAAAAATATCTGTCAGTAACAGCTTTTGACCATTACGGGCTTTGTTTATCTCATTTTCAATTAACCTCTGCGTTTTAACTTCATCATAATGCCTATGCCAATTCACACCAAAGAACAAATTAAAAAAAAATCCTCGTTTGCTGTCATTATTTCTTTGCTTCACAAATCAAGTTTTATTATTCCTTTTCAATGCATAAAGAAAATGCATGAAGGATGTACATTTATGTCAGATTGCAAATGACAGGAAAAATGGCAAATGATTTAATATAAAAGAGGTTTTTGTGTTAACCTTTTTCCCTTTCTTTTCTCTTGTTTTCTTCATGTGAGGTAACAGCTGAATTTAGCACTGTTGAGAGCAAAGATCAAAGTGTGCATAAAGGCTTGGATCTTTGTTATCATTCTCTTTTGAGATTTTGAGGTCTACACGGTTACATGTAACATAAGAGATCAGGATCCATCTCTTCTTTGAGAGTCACTGTCACCAGACTTAAGTCTAAATCCATGTATCACCTTCAAATGTATAGTAATGGCACTAAAATACCTCCCCTTCATTTTTATTATCAGTAGCAGGATAAAAGTAGCTTTTGTATAATCATGTCCAGATTTTTTTCACATTATTTAAAAATAGCCTTGAGATTTTAATTCTTAAACAAGTAAGGTTCCATCCTGGCAAAGTCTTATTTTCAAAAAAGTGCCAAATGACACAGAAAGACAAATATATGTGTGTGTGTATATATATATATATACATACATACATACATACATACATACATATATATGGGATAGTTGCTCAGTCATGTCCAATTCTGTGACCTCATGGACTGTGGTATGCCAGGCTCCTCTGCCCATGGAATTTCCCAGGCAACAATACTGGAGTGGGTTGACATTTCCTTCTCCAGGGGATCTTTCCAACCAAGGATCAAACCCAGGTCTCCAGCATTGGAGGTAGATTCTTAACCATAAACTACCATTTATCCCTAGCCTAAATGAATCACATCTCCATATAAGAAGTGAAGACTAAAATCATTACAATGCTTTTCCTTTTAAGACATCAATACTGAGGTTAATACTTCAATACTCTTGCTCTCTCCCCATATATACCATTAAAGCACTAGCTAGTCTGATCTCACCAATTTTTCCTGAAAGAAAAAATATCTGTCAGTAACAGCTTTTGACCATTACAAGCCTATTGTGGATTTTGAGCTAATTTGTAATTTGCCAAATAAAATTCTCTGTATACTATTATTCATCCTTATAAGCAAGACAGAAAAGATTTTGGCATTTATTTCCTTGAAAGGAAAATCAGTCATTGAAAAATCATCTTAAGTAAAAAGCAAATCTAATTTCAAGGCAAAAAGGAAAACTAGAAACATAGTTTTAGTAAAGAAATACTAACTCAAGTATGTTTTTTAATATAAAATGTGGAAACAACACTAATTCAGAAAAATGCTCTGTACTCAAAGGTAGCAAGCCTCCAGATTCTACACTTCAAAAAAAAATTGTGAATTTAAATTGCAATAGCCCCAAGGGAATTAATACAGTACTCTCTTTCATCTTTCTGGTGTTAACAAATTTTTTCCTAACTTGCACAACCTAACTATTAACTGGGGTATAGTCAGAAAGACTTGCCAACTTCTGTGAAAATTTGTCTGAGTGTTTGATGCTGTCATGAAGTTTCTACTTTGCTCAAGACAGAATGGCCACCAAAGGATTATGAACTGTGCCCTCATCAGTACTAGAGATCTCACTTTCCAGATCACTGGATACAAAGATATGGCCCACAGAGCACAGTGAGTGTGAGGAAAACTGATTTAAGAATATTTTGCTTTACATTGGACACTTCAGCATGGGAAAAGCCATCACCTCCATCACTTGTGAAATAACTTACTAACATTCATGTTATGCTTTAGAAATATAAAATATTAACTATTGATATACTGATGTGATCTTTGGTTTTTAATGGTACATAGAAGGTTGACCAATGAAAGAATAATGTTTCAGGATTCCCAATACTGCTATAAACATTTCAGCTATGTGTATACAACCAATGTCTTACATGTATGCATATTTGCTTATACCTTGAGTTAAACAAATAGTTGGAAAACACGCAGTGCTCTTTCCTTTTAAGACATCAATACTGAGGTTAATACTTCAATACTCTTGCTCTCTCCCCATATATACCATTAAAGCACTAGCTAGTCTGATCTCACCAATTTTTCCTGAAAGAAAAAATATCTGTCAGTAACAGCTTTTGACCATTACAAGCCTATTGTGGATTTTGAGCTAATTTGTAATTTGCCAAATAAAATTCTCTGTATACTATTATTCATCCTTATAAGCAAGACAGAAAAGATTTTGGCATTTATTTCCTTGAAAGGAAAATCAGTCATTGAAAAATCATCTTAAGTAAAAAGCAAATCTAATTTCAAGGCAAAAAGGAAAACTAGAAACATAGTTTTAGTAAAGAAATACTAACTCAAGTATGTTTTTTAATATAAAATGTGGAAACAACACTAATTCAGAAAAATGCTCTGTACTCAAAGGTAGCAAGCCTCCAGATTCTACACTTCAAAAAAAAATTGTGAATTTAAATTGCAATAGCCCCAAGGGAATTAATACAGTACTCTCTTTCATCTTTCTGGTGTTAACAAATTTTTTCCTAACTTGCACAACCTAACTATTAACTGGGGTATAGTCAGAAAGACTTGCCAACTTCTGTGAAAATTTGTCTGAGTGTTTGATGCTGTCATGAAGTTTCTACTTTGCTCAAGACAGAATGGCCACCAAAGGATTATGAACTGTGCCCTCATCAGTACTAGAGATCTCACTTTCCAGATCACTGGATACAAAGATATGGCCCACAGAGCACAGTGAGTGTGAGGAAAACTGATTTAAGAATATTTTGCTTTACATTGGACACTTCAGCATGGGAAAAGCCATCACCTCCATCACTTGTGAAATAACTTACTAACATTCATGTTATGCTTTAGAAATATAAAATATTAACTATTGATATACTGATGTGATCTTTGGTTTTTAATGGTACATAGAAGGTTGACCAATGAAAGAATAATGTTTCAGGATTCCCAATACTGCTATAAACATTTCAGCTATGTGTATACAACCAATGTCTTACATGTATGCATATTTGCTTATACCTTGAGTTAAACAAATAGTTGGAAAACAAGCAGTGCTCTTTACTTTTCTCCTTACAGAAAACATTTTCTCTTGAACAAAGCCAAAACCCTAAATACTTCATGATTCAAACACAATGTCCATTGACTTGTAAGGAAGTACTTTTATTGATTACTTTGATTGTTCTAATTCTTTCCATATACGTTTGTGTTGAGTTTTCCCAAGAAAGTATTTGTGTTGATAATACAATAGTTTGCGTTAATATACATTTAAAAATTAGATTTGTACTCTACTCCCTATATAAACATCCTCATTAAAATAAGTCTCATGTTTCAATCACCCTCATAGGGTATTAGAAAAGGTAAAAAGAGGGCTTGAGAATTAAAGGTGTGAAATCATAATCATTTTTTATAGGACTTCCAAGAGAATTATAACACCTCCTTCTAAAGTTAAGGAAATTGCAACCCACTCCAGAATTCTTGCCCAGAAAATCCCATGGACAGAGGAACATGGCTGCAATCTTTCAGGTCACGAAGAGTCAGACATGACTGACTGATAACACACACAATGACGTATATGAAAGATATTACTATAATTATAAAGCTTAATTTTATTTTCATTCAGAACCACAAATATAAGATATACATTCTCCTCAGCTCTGATGACAGTCATGAGAAAGCTGCTGGTGATATTTATTAGGAAGAATATTTTTCCCACTTAGTGCCAACTAATTTCTCAATTAATTGACTTTCATGATGTAACTTCTTGCTTCTTCCAATGTTATTAAACCTTATTCTATTTAAAAGAGAACACATAGTTCAACAGGAGATGCCCTATACATATAAACTAATATTCAATTTAAAGTTACAGACAGATTTATAAATACTTCCTTACAATATACTATGATCCTATAGGATGGTAGAAGTTTGTCTACACAAGATGGTAGATTTCAGAGAAGAAACCAAACTCACTAGCAAGCAGGCAAGACACATTGGGAGGCTTGTGAAAAAGTTAAAGGCAACCACTCAAGAAAAGGTGATATGAAAATTAGCTTCAGAACAACCATATTTCACCTAATATATGATACTCTCAGAACTAAGATGTCCATTATTCTATGTACTAGGAATAATTTCCTAAATTACCAATCATAACCATAAAACAGTATGAATTTCACATATATTCTTATTTCAGACATAGCAAAGTGTGGAAAACATGAATATCATCATATAAGTTGAGGTATAGAAGAGGAACCATTGATTGAGAAGCTTAAAGATGTAGAGTTTGTGTTACAAAAAGCAGAAACTATAAGAAACAAAGTTTAAGTAGCTGGTGAGGAATGAGTGTGTGTGTTGGAGTAAAGAAGATAGGACAACTCCCAGATTGTGAAGATGACTGAAAAGCAGAATAGGTCACTAAGGTAATCTTGCATATTGGGAAGCATCAAAAGATTAAATCAAGTAAGTGAAGTAGGCCTGGAGGTAAAGATGTCACCTCATCTTTCTTATTGGGACTTTGAAATAAAGGTCTTTCTGTACCAGGCTAGGATAGAATGCCTGGCCTAAGTTTAATAATTCCCACAGTCTTGCAAGAGCCTGAAGTCACAAAGCCCAGCATAAGGAGAGATGCATGGGGTCACCATCATGATGGCTGTCTCAGTTGGTGTCTGGGTAGCTACTGTTAGGACTTCCAAGAAAATGTGATGAGATGCCACAGAAAGTGTATACCCCTAGGTACAGAGATTCAGTCATATGCCAAATTTTTAAGTAAACATTATATGAAGGTGTTAGTAATAAAAATCTTCTCTCTTTAATATTCATTCAAAGTACCCACTGACCTTAAAGTAGAATTAAGTACAGCACAACTGTCCTGAGAGAATTAATCATTTCTTTATCACTAGTCAGGATTCATACTCTCAAATGCCAACTCTTGCCCTCTAATAACTCACTTCTACCTTCTGTGGATACTTGGTTGTGTGCCCAAACCCTCTCCCTGACCTCAGCAGAACTAGTTGGCTGCAGTGCAGGCTGTCCTTGAAGACCACCTGGGAGCCTCAGATCGTGCCAGTGCTGCAGCCTGTCAGAAACGGGCCACTGCCAGCGCAGAGCAGGCAACACCTGTGCCTCGCCGTCTGCACTGGCCACTCTTCCACGCCCAAGGATCTTGTATGATACAGGTCAAGTCTTTCTCCAATGATAATCTGGGTATGGATGTTCCTCAGGTCATCTTGTCCCCACTGCATCATCAGTGCTAAATAATGACTTGGGAAATGTATGAAGCAAATTATAAATTACGAGTTGAGTCAAATTTCTTTCAGCTTCCAAAGTGCCATCAATATGACTTGGATTTTATGCCCTAGCCAATGTCAGGCAGTGTGAGTACTCAGACTCTCAGTTGTGTCCAACTCAGCCACATCAACTGTAGCCCACCAGGCCTCTGCCGATGGAATTTTCCATGCAAGAATACTGGAGTGGGTTGCCATTTCCTACTCCAATATCAAGCAGTACCCATGTAAAAGTGCCACTAACACACACACATACACACAACAAACAATATATCTTGGAGCATAATGGTATAATTGAATGAAAACACAATCACCAATATTTGTGGAGTTTTTACTTCCAAATTGGCACTATGCTGGATGCTGGGGCTCCAGGCACTATTCCTGACTTCAAGTAGCTCAGAACCTAAAGGATAAAACAAAATAGAACTTCTTATATTTAAGAATATCTGGAACATATAATGAACACTAGTATCTACAAAATTACTGTCACAAGTCACACGTTTAAGATCTTTCAAGTAAGGCCTTGCATCTATAAACAAAGACAGAGTTCATAAACGGAAGGTGTTTCTATTTTTCTAAGCCTGGTCTAAAACTCAGCTTCCTCACCTTCCTTGATTAGCTTTATCCCCTCTGCTGTTTAACTTAATATGAATTCAAAACATCTGGAAAATGTTTATTGCATTAGAAATATTTTAAGATCTTCCTTTACACACTTCCCTTGAATTGACTTAAGGAAAAGATCATGTTGTGGGGTTTTATTGGATTCCAAGCACAGAGAGATTTTCATAAATGCCAACAGACCAGTGATTCTGCTAGATAGTCTCATTTCACCAACTGTGGCAACACTTATCTCATAAATGTTTCTCCCTTAGAGGCAAGAACAAGTCTTTTAAACCTTGTATTTCTAATATAGTGGAGAGGAAGAGTGTTCAGTGGAAATTTGTTTATTGGTGTGCTGGTATTATGTGTAATAGACTTACTTTCAAAAATGTGAAGACACAGCTTCTAGCTCATTTTTTTGGTTGTTATTACTCAGGTGATATAAATAAATCACAAGTTTTGAAATTAAATCACCTTGGAGTACAAAATTTTCTTTTTATTCTCTAAGACCAGAGTCTGAATAAAGTATAGTGCTATTTTTTAATTTATATGTACATCAAATTTAAGTTGTGTTTTTTAAATCTAACTGGTTCATCTTGAGGTGTTGTGCGACCATTATAACAAGCTACAGTATTTTATTTTAAAATGAAGACGTCCCCCAAAGTAGTTATTCTACTTTAGCTACTACCAAAGTAAGGAAAAGAGTCTGGTTGTTTTCTTTTGTTTTTTGATTTTTGTTTTGTTTTTTCATTTGTCTGCACTGGTCTTAGTTGTAGTATGCAAAGTTTTTTTTTGTGGCATGTGGGATCTAACTCCCTGACCAAGGATTGAACTTGGGCCCTCTGCATTGGGAGTGCAGAATCTTAGCCACTGGCCCACCAGGGGAGTCCCTGGTTGTTTTTTGTTTGTTTCAAAAAAAATAAATTTGGCATCTGTTGAAGAGTTTATAAATTGCTATAAAAGTATAATATAGAAACAAATTACATTCACACAGCAATTTTAGCTGATTTTTAAAGTTAGTAATAAGCACAGTGGAGCATTTGAAAAATTAAAGGCCAAAGGCCTGGATTCCAAACCTTGCTGTCTGATAGTGGCATATCATCTGATAGTGGCAACACTTGAATAAGTCACTTAAATCTTTCTGTAGATCAATTCCTTCATCCATAAAATGAGGTTAGTAGTATCCCTGAATAGGATCTGTGTAAGATTTGAGTAAGAGAAAACACTATGACGTGCTTACTGTGTATTAGTAACCCTTCTAAGCACTTTAAATGCTATTAATTTAATTCTTTCAATTATCCCAATAGTGGGTACTGTTATTACATCCATTTTATCCATAAGGAACTTAAGGCCTTGCAAAGTTAAGTGGTCCAGCTCAGGGCACCAGGGACACTCTTTGTAGCTCTCTCCCAGAGAACAGGCTTACAAGATCACAGCCATAGACTCTATTCACTGTGCAAAGTAAGGGATGGAAAGAAATCAGCTTAACTGGCTTATTGATCATCAATAAAATGACCGTGTATAAATGATAGATTACTTTTCCCTACTTAAAGCGTTTTCAGAAAACAGTCTCCTGCTTCCTGCTAATGAAAGCCACAGAGTAAATGCATGAACCTATATATTCTAAAACAGAGAACACCATTTCCATCATTATATTAAGATATGTTCAGCTGGTCATGAGAAGTCAGAGTCTAAGAAACACATATCAAATCCATACTGTAGAAATGATTTTTCTTTCATACTCTCTGCCTCATATGTTCATGCTTATGAAAAGAAAATGATTAAAATGCATAATAGAGAAGTGGAAATTTGAAAAGTATGAAAGTATGTTAATTCTAGGATTAATGAGATAAATCACTTAGTATGTATTATTTACAAAAATACAGGCATTTCAAAATAAATTGCTCCACTCAAATATTCTCCTTTCTCCTTTTGGTTTTTGTCAGCTACTAAGAATCCACCTGCCAATGTAGGAGACCCAGGTTCAATCTCTGGGTCAGGCAGATCCCCTGGAGAAGGAAATGTAAACCTATTCTGGTGTTCTTGTCTGGAAAAGCCCATGGACAGAGGAGTCTGGTGGGTTATAGTCCATGGAGTCACTAAAAGCCACGGACACGACTCAGCAACTAAACAACAGGGCTTTCCCTGAAGATCTCTGTGTTGGTGCATATTATACTCTAGTCTTAGCCAGAGAGGATTTGTCTGCAGTTTCTAAAGGCCTTTTAGGGTACACCCAGAAATAATATAAAACAGGGTAAAAAAGCATGCAGTCCCTGCCATAGACCAAAGACCTCACCTTATATTTGGTGACTGTTTCTGACCTTCCAGACTCTGAATTATGTACTCATTTCTCTCAAGGCTAGACATCTCCCTTCCTGAATATACCACCAGTCTTCTTCAGAACAGCCTTACTTTCTTGTCCCTGCAGCCCAAAACTTACATAAAGCCTAACAATTTATCTGATTCCATGGAGAAGCACAGATTCATGAGCACTGTTTCAGTTTCAGTGTAAGCAGTACAAAATGCCAGTCCTGGGTCAATTGTGATATGAGAGGCAGTAGATTTAGATAAGAGATGTTAAATCAAAACCAGTGCTGTCTAGACACAATCCCTAGAGAATAAGAGAAGAAACGGTAGTTTATCTATCATATTATCCTGAAGTTTTGAGTTTGCTTTTGGAAATTCTAGAAATCCAGAAATATACTCAAGATATTTCTCTGTTGATGCACTGTCCCAAGTGTCTTTATTTTCTACCTATTCTGATTTCCTCTAGAATATACTAATGAAAGGTGCTAGAGAACACCATTTCCATCATTATATTAAGATATGTTCAGCTGGTCATGAGAAGTCAGAGTCTAAGAAACACATATCAAATCCATACTGTAGAAATGATTTTTCTTTCATACTCTCTGCCTCATATGTTCATGCTTATGAAAAGAAAATGATTAAAATGCATAATAGAGAAGTGGAAATTTGAAAAGTATGAAAGTATGTTAATTCTAGGATTAATGAGATAAATCACTTAGTATGTATTATTTACAAAAATACAGGCATTTCAAAATAAATTGCTCCACTCAAATATTCTCCTTTCTCCTTTTGGTTTTTGTCAGCTACTAAGAATCCACCTGCCAATGTAGGAGACCCAGGTTCAATCTCTGGGTCAGGCAGATCCCCTGGAGAAGGAAATGTAAACCTATTCTGGTGTTCTTGTCTGGAAAAGCCCATGGACAGAGGAGTCTGGTGGGTTATAGTCCATGGAGTCACTAAAAGCCACGGACACGACTCAGCAACTAAACAACAGGGCTTTCCCTGAAGATCTCTGTGTTGGTGCATATTATACTCTAGTCTTAGCCAGAGAGGATTTGTCTGCAGTTTCTAAAGGCCTTTTAGGGTACACCCAGAAATAATATAAAACAGGGTAAAAAAGCATGCAGTCCCTGCCATAGACCAAAGACCTCACCTTATATTTGGTGACTGTTTCTGACCTTCCAGACTCTGAATTATGTACTCATTTCTCTCAAGGCTAGACATCTCCCTTCCTGAATATACCACCAGTCTTCTTCAGAACAGCCTTACTTTCTTGTCCCTGCAGCCCAAAACTTACATAAAGCCTAACAATTTATCTGATTCCATGGAGAAGCACAGATTCATGAGCACTGTTTCAGTTTCAGTGTAAGCAGTACAAAATGCCAGTCCTGGGTCAATTGTGATATGAGAGGCAGTAGATTTAGATAAGAGATGTTAAATCAAAACCAGTGCTGTCTAGACACAATCCCTAGAGAATAAGAGAAGAAACGGTAGTTTATCTATCATATTATCCTGAAGTTTTGAGTTTGCTTTTGGAAATTCTAGAAATCCAGAAATATACTCAAGATATTTCTCTGTTGATGCACTGTCCCAAGTGTCTTTATTTTCTACCTATTCTGATTTCCTCTAGAATATACTTAATTCCCCAAAATAGGTTTATATACCCCGGTGCCACTTCAAAATATGAGCTTTTAGGAGTATCCAGGCTACTTTTGTCAGCATCGAAATGAAAGGAAGAAAATTATGACCATTAGGCAGAAACCTGGTCTCTCTCTGAATTAAAAAATATGGGAATATGAGAGGAACTGAGAAATAATCATGCATTGGTTTTAACCAAATGGATATATTATATATAGTGAGATAGAATACTATCATACAAATTGAGAAACTACAAATCTTCAGTGGTATATTTTGCCATTTAAAATCTTTTGTCAAAAAAGGTACAAGGTAATTGTTTATAAGTAATTCTGAGAGAAAATAGATACTACAAATTGTATCAAAATGGATGTGCCTATACTTTTAATAGTTGTTGCTTGATTCACATTTTCTTAAAAATATTCTGATTAGGGCAGCTTAATCCCCTTTCACTGATCTTGGCAGAGGATTTTTAGCAAGTAATCCTATTTAAATTACTACACAGAAATAATTCTTTTCATTGCTTAGGGCAAAAAGGGAACCAGAGAAAAACAAAGTATATAAACTGGGGTTGAGATAGTTACATTCAATTCTTTCTTTCGTAATTGAAAAATTGAATGAGGTATTTTGCATTATAAGTAAATCCTTCCTCTATATATATTTTGTTTCTTTCTAAGGGAATAAAAGTCATGTCTTACAAAGCAGATAAAACACTGGTTGTGTGTCTGAGTGAAAATATGTGATCATTTGCATAATACATAAAACTAAAATTCTTGTATCAACCAAAATGAAAGGTAACAAAAGAACATGAAGAAATTTTTCTCCTATTCTGAATTCAAAAGAAAATCCTAAATTGTGCCTATCTCTCTAAGTTTGGCAAAAATTTAACTTGTACGCTGTTGTCAGTAAGCTAATCATTGAAGCTTTATATGTCGTTTCTTTCAATTCTAAGAATGTTTAGAAAACAAGTTTTAAAAGGATAAACAATGAAGGAAGAAATGAGTTCTCATGGTCTAAGATGGTGATTAGCAATGTGTAAGGCACAAGCTACAGGAAGGGATGGAGAGGAAGCAAAAGCAATATATGCATGGTCTTTTTATAGAATATTTTTGTTGGAGTATAGTCATTTTACAATGTAGTTTCTGCCGAACAGCGACGTGAATCAGCCGTATGTATGCATGCATCCTGTCCCTACTGAACCTCCCACCCATCCTGCCCCATCCCACTTCTCTAGATCATCACAGAACAGAGGGCTGAGCTCCCTATGTTACACAGTTCTCCACTGTGTGTTTTACACATGGTAGTGCATACATGTCAGACATTCTCATTCAATTCGTCTCACCCTCCCGTTGCCCCACTTTGTCCATATGTCCGTTCCCTAAGAGATATTAAGTGGCAACCATCAGGCTCTGACACACTCTACCTCTTCAGCCACCTACAGATTCATTCTTCTTCCACGTGGAACACACTGTGTCTCTCCTGGAGGGATCCAATGCCAAAGTTCCCTCCAATTCCACTATCCAGCTCAAAGCCCAGCATGTCTGAGTGGTGGGAGTCTGGACAGGCCTGAGAAACGATAAAATAAATACAAATTACTTTCCTCACTGTAGATTTAGTTACATTCATTGCTTAGGGCAAAAGGGAACCAGAGAAAAACAAAGTATATAAACTGGGGTTGAGATAGTTACATTCAATTCTTTCTTTCGTAATTGAAAAATTGAATGAGGTATTTTGCATTATAAGTAAATCCTTCCTCTATATATATTTTGTTTCTTTCTAAGGGAATAAAAGTCATGTCTTACAAAGCAGATAAAACACTGGTTGTGTGTCTGAGTGAAAATATGTGATCATTTGCATAATACATAAAACTAAAATTCTTGTATCAACCAAAATGAAAGGTAACAAAAGAACATGAAGAAATTTTTCTCCTATTCTGAATTCAAAAGAAAATCCTAAATTGTGCCTATCTCTCTAAGTTTGGCAAAAATTTAACTTGTACGCTGTTGTCAGTAAGCTAATCATTGAAGCTTTATATGTCGTTTCTTTCAATTCTAAGAATGTTTAGAAAACAAGTTTTAAAAGGATAAACAATGAAGGAAGAAATGAGTTCTCATGGTCTAAGATGGTGATTAGCAATGTGTAAGGCACAAGCTACAGGAAGGGATGGAGAGGAAGCAAAAGCAATATATGCATGGTCTTTTTATAGAATATTTTTGTTGGAGTATAGTCATTTTACAATGTAGTTTCTGCCGAACAGCGACGTGAATCAGCCGTATGTATGCATGCATCCTGTCCCTACTGAACCTCCCACCCATCCTGCCCCATCCCACTTCTCTAGATCATCACAGAACAGAGGGCTGAGCTCCCTATGTTACACAGTTCTCCACTGTGTGTTTTACACATGGTAGTGCATACATGTCAGACATTCTCATTCAATTCGTCTCACCCTCCCGTTGCCCCACTTTGTCCATATGTCCGTTCCCTAAGAGATATTAAGTGGCAACCATCAGGCTCTGACACACTCTACCTCTTCAGCCACCTACAGATTCATTCTTCTTCCACGTGGAACACACTGTGTCTCTCCTGGAGGGATCCAATGCCAAAGTTCCCTCCAATTCCACTATCCAGCTCAAAGCCCAGCATGTCTGAGTGGTGGGAGTCTGGACAGGCCTGAGAAACGATAAAATAAATACAAATTACTTTCCCCCTCACTGTAGCTAATGGTGAAATAGGAATAGGATTTCCCATTAGGAAAGGGGAAAGTTATAAGTATTGATACATAGTCACCTCTGGTCCTTTGACATTGTCAAAACTTGCTTTGCTGTCATAGTTGGCTTAGAAATGGCTTTATACTCAGTTAAAATTGCTGTCCTATTTTGGATCGTAGGAGCAGTCAGCTGTTTTAACTCTGCGAGGCCTTAAACTCTCAGTGTGCATTCTAGTTAGAAGCAGATATGGCTGAGTTTGGGTTTCCTTGGTGGCTCAGACAGTAAAAAGAATCTGCCTGAAGGGGGCTTCCCCTGGTGGCGCAGTGGATAAGGACACCGCCTTGCAGTGCAAGAATCTGCCTGA
Organism: Tragulus kanchil; assembly: GCA_022376925.1. Classification (NCBI taxonomy): domain Eukaryota; kingdom Metazoa; phylum Chordata; class Mammalia; order Artiodactyla; family Tragulidae; genus Tragulus; species Tragulus kanchil. Next base: position 121,587,246 of record JAIOJX010000030.1, on the reverse strand, counting down.
AATGCAGGAGACCTGGGGTCAGTCTCTGAGTTGAGAAGATCCAGTGGAGGAGGAAATGGCAACCCACTCCAGTACTCTTGCCTGGAGAATCCCATGGATGACAGAGAAGCCTTGTAGGCTATAATACTTTGGGTTGCAAAGAATCACACACACACCTAAGCAACTGTCACACATAGTTGAGTTTTATCACAGCAATATTTCCTCCATCTCTGCTTGTACCCTGATCATTTCTACCATAAGTAAATACATCACTTCTAAAACCTGTTGAAAGTAACAATAACAACAAAAGTTTGAATGCTTATTTTCCCTAAAACTTTGAGGATAAACAAGCAGATAAAATGCCTTCCAAGAGACTTTTGAGGATGGTGTTCCCAAATGTTTATGACATAATTGAGGTCACCACCTTTCCAAACTATAATTTCCTGCTACCTGGCAATTTACACTAATCCAAAACCACATGTTACTTGCAGCATTCTATTTCTGATGAGAAAATCTGAATTATTCGAGGTTAGATTGGTACAAAAAAACAAAAGAAACAAATAATGGTGGACTAAACAAGGCAACAGTTTATTTATCATTTAAACTCCTGGTGTATGTGTCAGAATTGACTGGGTCTCAGTGTTCTTCTATTTTGTTGTTGTGGACTTTTGGTGTTCCAGATTTTGTTTATTGACACTTGGGGTACATTCTCACCTCTTTATCACAATGGCCAGAAGCGGATGACCACTACTTTCCAGACCAACACTTTTCACACTTCCTATTAGCTAGTGTTCCAGAGGTTATGTTAGTTGTGCCATTGAGATGCACTTGTGGGAGATTTGGAAAGGGGAAGTCAGCCAGAGTCTGGTTGTTGTTTTTTTAACAGTTGGATCCTGGTTTTTTTTCTTTTTTTCTTTTTTTTTTTAATAAAGGAAATTTTGCTGTCCTATTTTGGATCGTAGGAGCAGTCAGCTGTTTTAACTCTGCGAGGCCTTAAACTCTCAGTGTGCATTCTAGTTAGAAGCAGATATGGCTGAGTTTGGGTTTCCTTGGTGGCTCAGACAGTAAAAAGAATCTGCCTGAAGGGGGCTTCCCCTGGTGGCGCAGTGGATAAGGACACCGCCTTGCAGTGCAAGAATCTGCCTGAAATGCAGGAGACCTGGGGTCAGTCTCTGAGTTGAGAAGATCCAGTGGAGGAGGAAATGGCAACCCACTCCAGTACTCTTGCCTGGAGAATCCCATGGATGACAGAGAAGCCTTGTAGGCTATAATACTTTGGGTTGCAAAGAATCACACACACACCTAAGCAACTGTCACACATAGTTGAGTTTTATCACAGCAATATTTCCTCCATCTCTGCTTGTACCCTGATCATTTCTACCATAAGTAAATACATCACTTCTAAAACCTGTTGAAAGTAACAATAACAACAAAAGTTTGAATGCTTATTTTCCCTAAAACTTTGAGGATAAACAAGCAGATAAAATGCCTTCCAAGAGACTTTTGAGGATGGTGTTCCCAAATGTTTATGACATAATTGAGGTCACCACCTTTCCAAACTATAATTTCCTGCTACCTGGCAATTTACACTAATCCAAAACCACATGTTACTTGCAGCATTCTATTTCTGATGAGAAAATCTGAATTATTCGAGGTTAGATTGGTACAAAAAAACAAAAGAAACAAATAATGGTGGACTAAACAAGGCAACAGTTTATTTATCATTTAAACTCCTGGTGTATGTGTCAGAATTGACTGGGTCTCAGTGTTCTTCTATTTTGTTGTTGTGGACTTTTGGTGTTCCAGATTTTGTTTATTGACACTTGGGGTACATTCTCACCTCTTTATCACAATGGCCAGAAGCGGATGACCACTACTTTCCAGACCAACACTTTTCACACTTCCTATTAGCTAGTGTTCCAGAGGTTATGTTAGTTGTGCCATTGAGATGCACTTGTGGGAGATTTGGAAAGGGGAAGTCAGCCAGAGTCTGGTTGTTGTTTTTTTAACAGTTGGATCCTGGTCTTTTCTCTTTTTTCTTTTTCTTTTTTTAATTAAACTTTTTATTTTCTACACAGGTAAAACTGATTAACAATATTGTGATAGCTTCAGGGGAACAATGGCTATATGTATCCATTCTCTCTCATACATATACACAAACATATACATATACATTTCCTATATACATACATGAATACATGTATCCACTCTTCCCCATACATATATATGTATCTATTCTCCCCACAAACTCCCCTCCCATCCAGGCTGCCACATAACACTAAGCAGAGTTCTATGTGATACACAGTGGGTTTTGTTGATTACCCATTTTAAATATAGCAGTGTGTATATGTTGATGCAAAGTCCTTAACTATCCATTTACCCATTGTTCCTCACCGCAACCATAAGTTCGTTCTCTAAGTCTGACTCTCCTCCTGTTTCATAAGTGAGTTTATATGTCTCATTTCTTTTTAGATTCCACATATAAGGGATATAATACGATATTCCTCCTTCTCAGGCCAAGGTTGTTTTACAAGAGTGAACACAGCGGTGGCTCTCAAACAACTTTCAAGAGATAGGAGTATTTGCAGAAACCACGTCCTGAGCACCACTATTTAGCAGTATGGGCAGCCAAGGTGATGCAGAGGCGACAGCAACAGCAGCAGCTGCCATCCCTCTGCCTCGCAGACACAGTAATGTGAACTCGAAACCAACTCTCCCCTGGTGGTTCTCTGACTTCACTCTGCCAACCTCTCTGCTTATTTTGTAAGCACTTAATTCACTGTGCTAAGTTCTTCTGTGATTTGGATACCTGGGGTGGTTTCCATCCTGGCCTACACGCTGGCTAATATAACTACTGTGTTGTCCTTATCACAATGGCCAGAAGCGGATGACCACTACTTTCCAGACCAACACTTTTCACACTTCCTATTAGCTAGTGTTCCAGAGGTTATGTTAGTTGTGCCATTGAGATGCACTTGTGGGAGATTTGGAAAGGGGAAGTCAGCCAGAGTCTGGTTGTTGTTTTTTTAACAGTTGGATCCTGGTCTTTTCTCTTTTTTCTTTTTCTTTTTTTAATTAAACTTTTTATTTTCTACACAGGTAAAACTGATTAACAATATTGTGATAGCTTCAGGGGAACAATGGCTATATGTATCCATTCTCTCTCATACATATACACAAACATATACATATACATTTCCTATATACATACATGAATACATGTATCCACTCTTCCCCATACATATATATGTATCTATTCTCCCGACAAACTCCCCTCCCATCCAGGCTGCCACATAACACTAAGCAGAGTTCTATGTGATACACAGTGGGTTTTGTTGATTACCCATTTTAAATATAGCAGTGTGTATATGTTGATGCAAAGTCCTTAACTATCCATTTACCCATTGTTCCTCACCGCAACCATAAGTTCGTTCTCTAAGTCTGACTCTCCTCCTGTTTCATAAGTGAGTTTATATGTCTCATTTCTTTTTAGATTCCACATATAAGGGATATAATACGATATTCCTCCTTCTCAGGCCAAGGTTGTTTTACAAGAGTGAACACAGCGGTGGCTCTCAAACAACTTTCAAGAGATAGGAGTATTTGCAGAAACCACGTCCTGAGCACCACTATTTAGCAGTATGGGCAGCCAAGGTGATGCAGAGGCGACAGCAACAGCAGCAGCTGCCATCCCTCTGCCTCGCAGACACAGTAATGTGAACTCGAAACCAACTCTCCCCTGGTGGTTCTCTGACTTCACTCTGCCAACCTCTCTGCTTATTTTGTAAGCACTTAATTCACTGTGCTAAGTTCTTCTGTGATTTGGATACCTGGGGTGGTTTCCATCCTGGCCTACACGCTGGCTAATATAACTACTGTGTTGTCCTTATCACATGTTTGAAGCTGGAGTAGACTCAATACTCCCACCTCTATATTTCTGTCTGAAGAAAGGAAGAGAGGGTTGAAGAGGGAAAGTAGTTTCTTCTTAAGGGCATGACCTCAAAATAGCATACATCACTTCCTCTAAAGAGCCTCAGAGAGTCACACGGCACATTAGACTATAAAGCAGACCAGACGGGTAGATGCCAGCAGTATTGACACTGGATCAGCTAAAACCTAGAAAATTTAATTGATGAAAAGAAAAAGAGGAGAATTGGATATTGGGGGACAATTAGCAGTCTCCACTACAGATATCCTCAATACATCAACCACTTTCAGCAACAAAGTCATTGTCATTTGTTACCAAGTCCAAGCTTGCTCTGTTCGCCACATGACAGGTCAATGAATCTGAGAAACGAGGTGCTGAGGCAAGGGAAACGACTTTATTTGGAAAGCAACTGACTGAGAAGATGGCAAGTTAGCACCTCGAGATAAACCATCTTAAAAAAATAAATAAATAAACCATCTTATTGGGGTTTGGATACCAGGTTATGTTATAGATCAGAGATGGGGGAAGGTGAGGAAGCAAAGCAAAAGGCCTTTAATCTTGCAAACATCTCCTAGAATGGCAAGCCTCAGGCAGTGGAAGTGTTGACTTCTCTCTTCCTGCCAAGTACAGGTGGACAGAATCCTTGAACAAAGGCATTGTACTTTAACACTCAGGCAGAGGGGTAGGGTCATAGAGGCAAGCCATTAAGTATGATTATAATAATAAAAGAAATGGGAAGGCTAGTCACAGAAAGAGTTTGCAAGAAGGAGTCAGGATTGGTTTTCTCCCTGCAACAGTTTTAATTAAGTTAAGGGGGGGGAAATGAAAAACAAAAAAAAAAGCAAAAAGAGTGGAAAAAAAAAAAAGATAGACCATGCCAAGTGTCACCATTTCAAGAGCAGCCAACCACAGACCAGAAACAAAAGAAAATCATTTTTTCATAAATTTAATTCTATCAATAAAACTTGTTATTGAATTCCTTTCTTCTCATCATGGTCCACTAGAAAAAAAAATTCTTCTGTGATTTGGATACCTGGGGTGGTTTCCATCCTGGCCTACACGCTGGCTAATATAACTACTGTGTTGTCCTTATCACATGTTTGAAGCTGGAGTAGACTCAATACTCCCACCTCTATATTTCTGTCTGAAGAAAGGAAGAGAGGGTTGAAGAGGGAAAGTAGTTTCTTCTTAAGGGCATGACCTCAAAATAGCATACATCACTTCCTCTAAAGAGCCTCAGAGAGTCACACGGCATATTAGACTATAAAGCAGACCAGACGGGTAGATGCCAGCAGTATTGACACTGGATCAGCTAAAACCTAGAAAATTTAATTGATGAAAAGAAAAAGAGGAGAATTGGATATTGGGGGACAATTAGCAGTCTCCACTACAGATATCCTCAATACATCAACCACTTTCAGCAACAAAGTCATTGTCATTTGTTACCAAGTCCAAGCTTGCTCTGTTCGCCACATGACAGGTCAATGAATCTGAGAAACGAGGTGCTGAGGCAAGGGAAACGACTTTATTTGGAAAGCAACTGACTGAGAAGATGGCAAGTTAGCACCTCGAGATAAACCATCTTAAAAAAATAAATAAATAAACCATCTTATTGGGGTTTGGATACCAGGTTATGTTATAGATCAGAGATGGGGGAAGGTGAGGAAGCAAAGCAAAAGGCCTTTAATCTTGCAAACATCTCCTAGAATGGCAAGCCTCAGGCAGTGGAAGTGTTGACTTCTCTCTTCCTGCCAAGTACAGGTGGACAGAATCCTTGAACAAAGGCATTGTACTTTAACACTCAGGCAGAGGGGTAGGGTCATAGAGGCAAGCCATTAAGTATGATTATAATAATAAAAGAAATGGGAAGGCTAGTCACAGAAAGAGTTTGCAAGAAGGAGTCAGGATTGGTTTTCTCCCTGCAACAGTTTTAATTAAGTTAAGGGGGGGGAAATGAAAAACAAAAAAAAAAGCAAAAAGAGTGGAAAAAAAAAAAAGATAGACCATGCCAAGTGTCACCATTTCAAGAGCAGCCAACCACAGACCAGAAACAAAAGAAAATCATTTTTTCATAAATTTAATTCTATCAATAAAACTTGTTATTGAATTCCTTTCTTCTCATCATGGTCCACTGAGATCTACCACAGCCTTCTTCATAAACAGTCACACACATGCACTGAGTAAAGTAGTGCATTTCAGCTTCCTTCTTCATGTTAGACCAGCTTCCTTTATGTCCCTAGAGCATTAATTCACCAAGGTCTTTGTTGTCTGAAGCACAAGATTTGGTACCATACACATTCAGATACCTTATTTTCTTAAGAGAGTTTCATTATGACCCTTAGTCACAACCTTTATTATTTCCTTTCGGTGCTCTCTTTTCACATTATTCTGTTCAAAAAAGCCAGACTCCAATTAGGAAACATTTTTCTTTGCTTCGGGGAAGGTGGTGGCATTTTCAAAGCTCTTAGCTTACAGCCTTAAAGAATTTGGACAGAGAGCAGCACTTGAATCCTATAATTATACGATGTTTGGAGCACAGATTATAACAGGTGTGCAAGCAGGACTGAGTAATGCGAGAGCTGGCAAAACAGATGAATTGTCACATAATCCACTGGTCAAAAGATAATCATTAATAGCAATAACAATGGATCTTTAGGTGAACCAGAGTTTCAGTTCTGGCTCAAAATAAGTTATCCAATCAGAATTTTTCAAACACATTTTATATGCTAGCTGCAATGCTTTATCCAATCTTTTGGCTTTCAATTCACCCAGAAGATATATCATATAATTCTGTCATATTTCTTATCACAAGAAAGGATGATATTGGAGAACCATAAAGATTCCGGCCAAGTAACCCCAGGTGGACAGAATCCTTGAACAAAGGCATTGTACTTTAACACTCAGGCAGAGGGGTAGGGTCATAGAGGCAAGCCATTAAGTATGATTATAATAATAAAAGAAATGGGAAGGCTAGTCACAGAAAGAGTTTGCAAGAAGGAGTCAGGATTGGTTTTCTCCCTGCAACAGTTTTAATTACGTTAAGGGAAATGAAAAACAAAAAAAAAAGCAAAAAGAGTGGAAAAAAAAAAAAGATAGACCATGCCAAGTGTCACCATTTCAAGAGCAGCCAACCACAGACCAGAAACAAAAGAAAATCATTTTTTCATAAATTTAATTCTATCAATAAAACTTGTTATTGAATTCCTTTCTTCTCATCATGGTCCACTGAGATCTACCACAGCCTTCTTCATAAACAGTCACACACATGCACTGAGTAAAGTAGTGCATTTCAGCTTCCTTCTTCATGTTAGACCAGCTTCCTTTATGTCCCTAGAGCATTAATTCACCAAGGTCTTTGTTGTCTGAAGCACAAGATTTGGTACCATACACATTCAGATACCTTATTTTCTTAAGAGAGTTTCATTATGACCCTTAGTCACAACCTTTATTATTTCCTTTCGGTGCTCTCTTTTCACATTATTCTGTTCAAAAAAGCCAGACTCCAATTAGGAAACATTTTTCTTTGCTTCGGGGAAGGTGGTGGCATTTTCAAAGCTCTTAGCTTACAGCCTTAAAGAATTTGGACAGAGAGCAGCACTTGAATCCTATAATTATACGATGTTTGGAGCACAGATTATAACAGGTGTGCAAGCAGGACTGAGTAATGCGAGAGCTGGCAAAACAGATGAATTGTCACATAATCCACTGGTCAAAAGATAATCATTAATAGCAATAACAATGGATCTTTAGGTGAACCAGAGTTTCAGTTCTGGCTCAAAATAAGTTATCCAATCAGAATTTTTCAAACACATTTTATATGCTAGCTGCAATGCTTTATCCAATCTTTTGGCTTTCAATTCACCCAGAAGATATATCATATAATTCTGTCATATTTCTTATCACAAGAAAGGATGATATTGGAGAACCATAAAGATTACTTTGATCAGCCTCCCATTCAAGTGACTGTTGTCCCAGATACCTCATCAAGATCCACACACACCTCCTCTCAGAATGGTGCCTCAGTTTGCCATCTGTAAAATTTGAATCACAGGCCATACTCCAAAAGGGCAGTCAAAAGGATTCATTATTTTTGTAAAACTCTTAGAACAAAGCTTGGAAAAATGTTGAATATTAAATCAATATTTGTTAAATCTAAACAAACTACTTAAGAGAAAGAACTCTGGGTCCAAGGGAAAGGCACATAGGATTGAGTCCCTGTGCAGCGCAGAGAGGAATCCCTGGAGACCATCCTCTCCTGAGGCCTTCATTGTGGTTGCACCTCTTCTTTATCAAAAGCACAAGCTTTCCGCCCCTTTGATACTTCACTTATCAACCACTGCAGCAGCTATTCATATTTCCCTAAGACCCAGATTAAACACTCAAGTGAACAAGATCCTGTCTACCAAAAGCATAAATAGTTGATGAATTTTCAAAAGAATTTAGAAAACTATAGTAGTTCATTTTGAATAGACTTTCACTGATATTCAACGCATTCTCAGATCATGACACGCTTCTGGTTCAGATCCACTCAGGGTAGATGCCTAAGTCCTTACAAAGCATGGCTCCTTAATGCCTTCCTGACTTCTCTTATCAGGCTTCCCTTCCCCTTCTTGCCTCAGTCCACTTCACCCATCCCATTCTGCACTGGGCCCTTTTAGGTTCTTTAACATACTGACTACACTCCCATCCCAAAACTTCTGCTTTTTGCCCTTTCCTTGCCTAGAACTCTCTTGTTCCATTCCCCATGGCTGCACAGTATACTCCCTCACCTTCTTCAGGACTTTGTTTACAACAGGGCCTTGTCAGGCTACCCTATATAATATAGAACCAAACTGCCTAAACCCCCATCTAACCTCAATATTCCTTATTCCTTTACTGTACAATAGTTTCTCTATAGCAATTATCATCAGGCAAACTACATATATACTTGCTTATTTGTTCAATTTCTGAACAACCATTCCTACACCCTGTCTCAGTTCCATGAGCACAGGAACACGGGTCACTGGAGTATCCTCTTCCCAGCAACTAAAAGAAAGTCTAGTACACTGTACATGCCCAGCAATATTTGTTGAATGAGTTAACAGATGAATAAATAACCACATAATTATATATATTTGGACCGTATATGGCATATTTATCTGACTCATTTTTTTTCCTTCTACTAACCCTCCCATGTGCATAAATCTACAAGTTTTCCCAGTTTAGGCAGAAGTCTTCAATACTTAGGGCTTCGCAGGTAGCTCAATAGTAAAGAATCCACCTCCAATGCAGAAGATGCCAAAGACAGGGGTTTGACCCCTGGGTCCAGAGGAGGAAATGGCAACCCACTCCAATACTCTTGCCTAGAAAATCTCATGAACAGAGGAGCCTGGCAAGCTACAGTCCATGGAGCCGCAAAGAGTCAGGCACGACTGAGCGACTGAGCACACACACACACTCCAATCCTTTGCAGTGCTAACCTACTCACTGTGTCCATGCTGTTCCCAGACTCCAGTGCAATCCAGACTCAGCTGCCCCTTTTTTTTCATGAAGATTCTGACTCAATAAGCAGTTCTAAACACTAATAGAGGAGATCTCTCAACTGCATTTTTATAAAGGCTACATTATATGCTTTAAACATGTCTAAAAGAAGAATGTGTGCATGCTAAGTCATTTCATTTGTGTATGACTCTTTGCAATCCAATAGACCATAGCCCGCCAGGCTCCTCTGTCCATGAGATTTCCGAGGCAAGGGTACTGGAGTGGATTGCCATTTTCTCCTCCAGGAAATCTTCCCAACCCAAGGAGCAAGTGTTTCCTGCATTAGCAGGTGAGTTCTTTACCAGTAGCACCACCTAGGAAGCCCAAATGAAGAATATCTAAAAGGAGGGAAAAAAAAACCTTATGATCTATTTGGGGAGAAAGAGGAACATTAATTTTATCTTTGTATCCTCAACTCTGGCACAATATATAGAAAAAGTATGCACTCTAACTGTATAAAAGAGACAGTAATAACAAGTGTTAGCACTGTGCTTATCTAACATAGTGGTCAGTGACTCATCACTGTGACTATTTAAATTTAAATTCATCAAAATAAGTAAAATTTAAAATTCAGTCCCCCAGTTGTACACTAGTCACATTTTTAGTGAACAAAAGCCACATGTGGCTAGTGATCACTGTATTAGCACAATACGCTCCCATCATCATAAGAAGTCTTATTGGACAGTACTGGGCTAAAGAATAAGGTGACCAGTTATTACCACAGAGCCCGGTGTGGACACAGTAGGTTCTCAGACCAATCTTGATCTAATGGTTCTGTAGGACTTCAGGCGGTTAAATTAGCTTATTTATCCTGAAGACTCAGTTTCATGAATTGTGAGCATTATGTGTCTTTTTACTTAAAGTATTTAGCACAGTGTTTAGTGCATAATAAATAATACTTACTCCTATTATTGCTGCTATTATTTTTAATAATAATTAAAATAGCCAGGGAAAGGTTATAGAGTGTAACAGAGACTTGAACTAGGCTTTGCAGGCTCTGCAAGATTTAATTAGGCAGATGACTCTGTATAGTGTGGAAGCACTTAGAATACAGGCCAGTATAGAGTACAAAGAACCTTCAATGGACCATAGTAGGCAGTTGCCAACCATCACATTCCCCCTACAAAGTAATCTCCAGTACACTGTCAGGTGTGCAGCATGCAGAAACTGGCAGAAAATAGGATTTTGTTCAGTTATTCTTGGTCATCTAATAGGTAAAACCTAATGCTGGTCCCAATAAACCTCAAGGAATGCAGAGAACTGCTAAACAATGTCCTTCAAAGGATAAATTCAGAAACTAAACCATCTTTAAGTCAGTCCAAGAAAGATCCATTATATTTTTTTTCTTATGTACATTCAGTGAGCACCTACTCTGTGTCCGTACTGTTCTAGGTGTGGACAGGTAATAGTAGAAGAGTAAACACCACCTCTGCACTCAGTGAGCCTAGATTCTACTTAGTTCCACTTTTTAATGAAGTTATAATAACTGAAGAATAATTAGCTTATTTAGCAAGTAAATATGACTAGGAGACTTAATAACAGAGACACAGGTCAAAATAGTAAGTATGTTTAAGGCTGCTTTTACTCACTATAAGAGCAGACAATGTGAATGCAATCAAAATGGTTCTCTTATATGCCTCTGTTATTTAAGAGCTGATACCTTACTTAAAGAATCTTACTCAGCTTTAAGGGGACTGGTTTACTTGAAGAATAATGAGTATATTAAGCAGCTGTCAGTATCTGTAAGGAGATTGGAAAACCAGGCCCAAAGATTTGGCAGGAAAAAGATCCCACAGGTAAATGTCATAGACACAGAGTAAGGGGATTCAGCTACAGACTCCTTTGCTCATCTGCTTGTTCTGCACAAAGATGGTGTCAGTACTCAATATTGCCTTTGATGGGCATTTCTGCCACTGGACACCTCATATGCTGCTACTGCTGTAGTCACTAAGTCATGTCTGCCTCTTTGCGACTTCATGGACTGTAGCCCACCAGGCTACTCTGTTCATGGGATTCTCCAGGTAAGAATCCTGAAGTGGGGAGATATTTCCTTCTCCAGGGATCTTCCTAGCCCAGGGATCAAACTCAGGTCTCCTGCATTGGCAGGTGAATTCTTTACCACTGAACCACCTGGGAAGTCCTAGCCTAGACACCTCATATAGTACAACTAGAACCCAAAGAATCTCCTCCTTATGTTTCCAGCTCCTGACTGGGGTCCCAGAGTGGAGCATCCATTTAGCTAAGCCAGGAGCCAAGGAGTGAAGAAGGAGTGTTTAATCCTCTTGTTTTCTGGACAAGGGAGGCAAGATATGGGGAAAATAAAAAGCCTTCACAAAGCTAATCATCCAAGTAACCAGACTGTCAGGTGTGCAGCATGCAGAAACTGGCAGAAAATAGGATTTTGTTCAGTTATTCTTGGTCATCTAATAGGTAAAACCTAATGCTGGTCCCAATAAACCTCAAGGAATGCAGAGAACTGCTAAACAATGTCCTTCAAAGGATAAATTCAGAAACTAAACCATCTTTAAGTCAGTCCAAGAAAGATCCATTATATTTTTCTTATGTACATTCAGTGAGCACCTACTCTGTGTCCGTACTGTTCTAGGTGTGGACAGGTAATAGTAGAAGAGTAAACACCACCTCTGCACTCAGTGAGCCTAGATTCTACTTAGTTCCACTTTTTAATGAAGTTATAATAACTGAAGAATAATTAGCTTATTTAGCAAGTAAATATGACTAGGAGACTTAATAACAGAGACACAGGTCAAAATAGTAAGTATGTTTAAGGCTGCTTTTACTCACTATAAGAGCAGACAATGTGAATGCAATCAAAATGGTTCTCTTATATGCCTCTGTTATTTAAGAGCTGATACCTTACTTAAAGAATCTTACTCAGCTTTAAGGGGACTGGTTTACTTGAAGAATAATGAGTATATTAAGCAGCTGTCAGTATCTGTAAGGAGATTGGAAAACCAGGCCCAAAGATTTGGCAGGAAAAAGATCCCACAGGTAAATGTCATAGACACAGAGTAAGGGGATTCAGCTACAGACTCCTTTGCTCATCTGCTTGTTCTGCACAAAGATGGTGTCAGTACTCAATATTGCCTTTGATGGGCATTTCTGCCACTGGACACCTCATATGCTGCTACTGCTGTAGTCACTAAGTCATGTCTGCCTCTTTGCGACTTCATGGACTGTAGCCCACCAGGCTACTCTGTTCATGGGATTCTCCAGGTAAGAATCCTGAAGTGGGGAGATATTTCCTTCTCCAGGGATCTTCCTAGCCCAGGGATCAAACTCAGGTCTCCTGCATTGGCAGGTGAATTCTTTACCACTGAACCACCTGGGAAGTCCTAGCCTAGACACCTCATATAGTACAACTAGAACCCAAAGAATCTCCTCCTTATGTTTCCAGCTCCTGACTGGGGTCCCAGAGTGGAGCATCCATTTAGCTAAGCCAGGAGCCAAGGAGTGAAGAAGGAGTGTTTAATCCTCTTGTTTTCTGGACAAGGGAGGCAAGATATGGGGAAAATAAAAAAGAACAGATGCCCTTTCTGTCAGTCACAGCTATCATGTCCCACAAATTTAGTTATTTGGAATTCTGACAAATTCATGTGAAATTCATGTGATCAAGGATGCTATTTGTAAATTGAACTTCAGGGCTACTTGAGTTGACCTTCACAGAAAGTCTTACAATGTAAAATAACCTCCTTATGACAGATGGAAAAGTAAAAATTAAGACCAAGAGATCAGATTTCTTTTTGCAAACAAGTAGGTGTGGAAGTATTCTAAGCTGCCTTCCCCATTGCCTAAGAAAAATAATGAGAATATTTTCTTCTGTCATTTCGTTGACTATTATTTCCATCATAATCATCAGAGTTACCTTTTCTTTAGCACTTTCTATACTCCATCACTATGTTAATGCTTCATAAATATTATGATCATTTTGTCCTTAGGAAATCACTGCAAGGTGGGTATTTTAATCAACATTTCACAGGCTTGGAACAGAAGCAAGAGGTCTAAATGATTCACCTAATGTTCACAGGTCTGTCTGACCCATAGCACTGTACATCTATGTGTACATGCTCAGTCACTTCTGTCATGTCTGACTCTTTGAGACCCATAGACTGTAGCCCACCAGGCTCCTCTGTCCATGAGATTCTCCAGGAAAGAATCCTGGAGTGGGTTGCCATTCTCTCCTCTAGAGGATCTTCCTGACCTAGAGATCAAATCCATATCTCCTGTGTCTCCTGCATTGCAGGTGGATTCTTTACCCACTGAGCTACCTGGGAAGTCCCAGTACATCTCTGCCACTCTATAAAGTCTCATCAAAATGTCTCTTCAAAAGAATGCCAAGGTCAAAACCATTAGAAGGAAAATCCATACAAGAGAGCAAAAGGGAAGAACTGCCAGTATTGCTTCTGTCCACTGCCCTGTGAACACACTGACATGTTCTGAACTGCATTACTATTGGATTAATTTGGTGTACCTATTGATGACCGTTGTGATGAGTAGATGTTTCAGATTGAGAAATTCAGAAAAGAAATACATTATAAATATTTTATCTTCATTGCTGTCTTCAGTTTGGCACTTACTTTCTAAAATCTTAGTGGCAATGGTCATATGTTTGGCAGATGCATTAGGCACCATAAACACAAAATATTTCTTCACCAGGTACCACATCTAAATTATACTGAAAATTATGTTAGCAGTAAAAACAAACAAACAAAAAAACCCCTCTTTTCTAAACAAAGGAGAGCATCTGTAAAAATATGTTTTGTAGAACTAACCAGTTCATGTATATATATATATATATATATATATATATATATGGGAGTTAATGAACATACCCTAGCCAAGGATTAATGGCACTTAGTCATTATCAACACCTTTGTCCAATAGATGGAAAAACATTTTTCCAACAGATTTGTTAATCCAGAAAACTGTCTTTTAAGGGAGAATGACTTTGTTCCCCATTTTACAGGAGCAGAAATCAAAGTCTAAAGAGGATGAAGTTTTGAGGAAAAGTCTCATAAATGAAAAATCTTCATAGGTTATGTGTATTCTACCTTGGTACATGCATATCACTAGACTTCACCACCCTGTAGCTCGTTTTATAAGGAGACAACACATACCGCAAAATGTAAGTACTGCTCAAATGAAAATACCAGTTTCTGAATCAAGCACAAGCTCCTATTCAGCCAATATTTACACTGCTTCTCTCCATTTCTAGAATTAAATGCAAAGAAGTCTCTTACTTTAAGGAAACACACTGAATAAACTTTTCCAAGAAACAAAAATTCAATTATACTCAAAACACCAAAGAATCCTGGATGGGTTGCCATTCTCTCCTCTAGAGGATCTTCCTGACCTAGAGATTCCATATCTCCTGTGTCTCCTGCATTGCAGGTGGATTCTTTACCCACTGAGCTACCTGGGAAGTCCCAGTACATCTCTGCCACTCTATAAAGTCTCATCAAAATGTCTCTTCAAAAGAATGCCAAGGTCAAAACCATTAGAAGGAAAATCCATACAAGAGAGCAAAAGGGAAGAACTGCCAGTATTGCTTCTGTCCACTGCCCTGTGAACACACTGACATGTTCTGAACTGCATTACTATTGGATTAATTTGGTGTACCTATTGATGACCGTTGTGATGAGTAGATGTTTCAGATTGAGAAATTCAGAAAAGAAATACATTATAAATATTTTATCTTCATTGCTGTCTTCAGTTTGGCACTTACTTTCTAAAATCTTAGTGGCAATGGTCATATGTTTGGCAGATGCATTAGGCACCATAAACACAAAATATTTCTTCACCAGGTACCACATCTAAATTATACTGAAAATTATGTTAGCAGTAAAAACAAACAAACAAAAAAACCCCTCTTTTCTAAACAAAGGAGAGCATCTGTAAAAATATGTTTTGTAGAACTAACCAGTTCATGTATATATATATATATATATATATATATATATATGGGAGTTAATGAACATACCCTAGCCAAGGATTAATGGCACTTAGTCATTATCAACACCTTTGTCCAATAGATGGAAAAACATTTTTCCAACAGATTTGTTAATCCAGAAAACTGTCTTTTAAGGGAGAATGACTTTGTTCCCCATTTTACAGGAGCAGAAATCAAAGTCTAAAGAGGATGAAGTTTTGAGGAAAAGTCTCATAAATGAAAAATCTTCATAGGTTATGTGTATTCTACCTTGGTACATGCATATCACTAGACTTCACCACCCTGTAGCTCGTTTTATAAGGAGACAACACATACCGCAAAATGTAAGTACTGCTCAAATGAAAATACCAGTTTCTGAATCAAGCACAAGCTCCTATTCAGCCAATATTTACACTGCTTCTCTCCATTTCTAGAATTAAATGCAAAGAAGTCTCTTACTTTAAGGAAACACACTGAATAAACTTTTCCAAGAAACAAAAATTCAATTATACTCAAAACACCAAAGAACAGGTATTTACTAGAAATATCAGATGTACCTGTATCGACTTTAAGTATATAAAAGACAGAAAGAGGACACAAAGACTCCTTTGCTAACAGAATGTATCACTTTGTTTAAAAGCCCTTTGCCAGTTTTCTAGACTGCGAATATACTGGTTGGATGACAGTTCTTTCTCACAGCCATCTGCTCCTCTGAGTCAATCCTGTGGGAAACAGTTTATACTGAATTTGCCGCATCATACCTTATTTCCAGGTCAACAGAGTGACAGTGTTAGAATTACAACTCCTTTCCTTATTCTATCTAACATGGAGATTAGCATACACCGGCAAATAAGTTTTGAATGTTTGGGGACAGCAATATGGCGGTTGGCTTCACAAGCGTGTATCAGAGCCAATCTGACCAAGATTCCTACTGTCATTCCCACCAACAGATGTCATTCCTGACAATAAAACCCTTTCCAATGGCCTATAGTTTCATCTTTCTAGGACAACACTGTGAGTAAGCTTTTGGTTAACTCATTTATCTCTTCCATCTACAACAGATGAACGGATAGAAAAGAGAAAACGTTTGTTTACAAACATAATACTGTTTAAGCTGTATATTCACGAGAATTCTTTTGGGTACAAGTTATTGAATCCTAGTGCAATAAAATACAAAGTGCAGTTTTCGTCTCTAGATGAGCACCACAGGAAGATCACTTATCTCAGGTGTCTAACCCTGGATCAACCCACTGTACCAGGGAACAAGTTAATAGAGCAGCTCTGAAGACTACACCTTGGGTAGACAGATGCATTGAGGGACATGGGGAGAAGCAGGAATGCTAGGCAGTCAGTCCTGTAGAGGCCCATGATCTTTTCTTCTGAGCCCTAAATTTTGATACTGGCTAAAGATGAGCTGACTTCTGAAACAAGAAAGTGCAAAACCTAAATTGCCCCAGGCAGATAAAAAAATTTTCAAAAGAATTAATTTTGCTTCTCTCCATTTCTAGAATTAAATGCAAAGAAGTCTCTTACTTTAAGGAAACACACTGAATAAACTTTTCCAAGAAACAAAAATTCAATTATACTCAAAACACCAAAGAACAGGTATTTACTAGAAATATCAGATGTACCTGTATCGACTTTAAGTATATAAAAGACAGAAAGAGGACACAAAGACTCCTTTGCTAACAGAATGTATCACTTTGTTTAAAAGCCCTTTGCCAGTTTTCTAGACTGCGAATATACTGGTTGGATGACAGTTCTTTCTCACAGCCATCTGCTCCTCTGAGTCAATCCTGTGGGAAACAGTTTATACTGAATTTGCCGCATCATACCTTATTTCCAGGTCAACAGAGTGACAGTGTTAGAATTACAACTCCTTTCCTTATTCTATCTAACATGGAGATTAGCATACACCGGCAAATAAGTTTTGAATGTTTGGGGACAGCAATATGGCGGTTGGCTTCACAAGCGTGTATCAGAGCCAATCTGACCAAGATTCCTACTGTCATTCCCACCAACAGATGTCATTCCTGACAATAAAACCCTTTCCAATGGCCTATAGTTTCATCTTTCTAGGACAACACTGTGAGTAAGCTTTTGGTTAACTCATTTATCTCTTCCATCTACAACAGATGAACGGATAGAAAAGAGAAAACGTTTGTTTACAAACATAATACTGTTTAAGCTGTATATTCACGAGAATTCTTTTGGGTACAAGTTATTGAATCCTAGTGCAATAAAATACAAAGTGCAGTTTTCGTCTCTAGATGAGCACCACAGGAAGATCACTTATCTCAGGTGTCTAACCCTGGATCAACCCACTGTACCAGGGAACAAGTTAATAGAGCAGCTCTGAAGACTACACCTTGGGTAGACAGATGCATTGAGGGACATGGGGAGAAGCAGGAATGCTAGGCAGTCAGTCCTGTAGAGGCCCATGATCTTTTCTTCTGAGCCCTAAATTTTGATACTGGCTAAAGATGAGCTGACTTCTGAAACAAGAAAGTGCAAAACCTAAATTCACAGTTAAGGCCATTTTAATAACCTACTGTGCAATCTTACTAATCAAATCAGTCAGTGGATAATCTAAACATACCAAGATAAGAGCAAAATGTGGTGCCTCTACAGTGCCAAATTCAGTCTTTCTCCTCCTCTAGATTTTAGTTATAGAGTGAAGTCATGCTTTAAAGTTCTTCTGTCTTTTTTCTTTTTATAATTGCATTCTTGAATTGAACACAGGACTGCATTTTTTATGCAGTTTGAAACTAGTATATTCTGGATTCACGCTGCATGCAAAGTCACTCAGTCATGTCCAATTCACTGCGACGTTAAGGACTGTAGCTCACCAGGCTCCTACATCCATGGGTTTCTCCAGGCAAGAGTACTGGAATGAGTTGTCCTGCCCTTCTCCAGGGGATTTTCCAGTGATTGAACTCCTGCATTGGCAGGCAGGTTCTTTACCACTAGCGCCACCTATGGGAAGCCCAGTATTCTGAATTCATACACAATCAAAAGATGGTGTTTAAACTACAAAGATTACATTATTAATTTAGTAGTTGACGTTTTTTTCTAAAATATAAAGTGAGCTCTACATTTTAATAAATGAGCTCTGTTTTGGGAGTCAGTTTTAGTTTCAGAAAACAAATCATTTGATTCATCCAAATAAGGAATACACTTTGCTTCTTCTCACTTATTCATCCACTGTTTCAAACTCTTCTATCAATAAGACATAATTGAACAAATGCAATTTTTTATCATTTTATTTATATCTTAATATGTTTAATATGTAAATATAATTGTGTAATGTATTTTATTGCAATATCATATTATACATGAAATATGTTATAAATATATTAAATGATCTCCTAAAAAATAGTATGTTTTGGGGAAAATCTTCATAAAGACCCATAATTAAAAATTAAAATGAAACTATACAGCAAATGTGTTCTATAATATTACTATTCTTTTTATTTTTATTTTCCCACAAATATTAATTTCTCCATTTCCCATTTCTTCAGTCTGACTACAATAAAGCCTGGTATCAGTGCTAACACCTCATCATTCTGTAGTTTTTCTCATAAAGGAAATTACAGTAACCCACAATTCATTTTTCATATATAATTGCATTTTTATAAATGCTTATTATTTAACAGTACAGTTAATTTAAAAAAAAAAAAAAGCAAGACTTAATTTCTAACTCCACCTGTAGCTCATTTTGTGACTTTGGTCAAATCAAATAAAGATGTGAGACATTCCCTCAAGCTTGACAACCACAATTAACAAAATTTATATTCACAAAATCCTAATCATCTTTGAAGACTCTCTTTAATGGATACAGTCCATAAGAACTGGTAAAAATTATTGAGAAACACTTTTCCATGCCTCCACACACTGGAGAATGCTGTATCTTCTCTGAAAAAGTCTGGAAAGAAACAATTATTGTGACCATGCAGAAGTAGAGATGAAGCAAGAAGTGTCATCACAGAAACAAGTAAATCAGGAACCATCTTTTAGAAAGAGCTCGAGACTGACCAACTATCATCAACTCCCCATACTGGCATTTCACCAAAAGCAAAGCACCAATAACTTATTTTAAAGGCTGAGTGGCCTTCAAAATATATAAAGTAAGTAAGAAAATCCATAATGGCATTGACAAACTCACTGATAGTTGCCAGTTATTGTTTACTCTGTAACATTGCCAAAAAAAGCATAAGCTACCCACGTTTTTCTAAAATATAAAGTGAGCTCTACATTTTAATAAATGAGCTCTGTTTTGGGAGTCAGTTTTAGTTTCAGAAAACAAATCATTTGATTCATCCAAATAAGGAATACACTTTGCTTCTTCTCACTTATTCATCCACTGTTTCAAACTCTTCTATCAATAAGACATAATTGAACAAATGCAATTTTTTATCATTTTATTTATATCTTAATATGTTTAATATGTAAATATAATTGTGTAATGTATTTTATTGCAATATCATATTATACATGAAATATGTTATAAATATATTAAATGATCTCCTAAAAATAGTATGTTTTGGGGAAAATCTTCATAAAGACCCATAATTAAAAATTAAAATGAAACTATACAGCAAATGTGTTCTATAATATTACTATTCTTTTTATTTTTATTTTCCCACAAATATTAATTTCTCCATTTCCCATTTCTTCAGTCTGACTACAATAAAGCCTGGTATCAGTGCTAACACCTCATCATTCTGTAGTTTTTCTCATAAAGGAAATTACAGTAACCCACAATTCATTTTTCATATATAATTGCATTTTTATAAATGCTTATTATTTAACAGTACAGTTAATTTAAAAAAAAAAAAAAGCAAGACTTAATTTCTAACTCCACCTGTAGCTCATTTTGTGACTTTGGTCAAATCAAATAAAGATGTGAGACATTCCCTCAAGCTTGACAACCACAATTAACAAAATTTATATTCACAAAATCCTAATCATCTTTGAAGACTCTCTTTAATGGATACAGTCCATAAGAACTGGTAAAAATTATTGAGAAACACTTTTCCATGCCTCCACACACTGGAGAATGCTGTATCTTCTCTGAAAAAGTCTGGAAAGAAACAATTATTGTGACCATGCAGAAGTAGAGATGAAGCAAGAAGTGTCATCACAGAAACAAGTAAATCAGGAACCATCTTTTAGAAAGAGCTCGAGACTGACCAACTATCATCAACTCCCCATACTGGCATTTCACCAAAAGCAAAGCACCAATAACTTATTTTAAAGGCTGAGTGGCCTTCAAAAATATATAAAGTAAGTAAGAAAATCCATAATGGCATTGACAAACTCACTGATAGTTGCCAGTTATTGTTTACTCTGTAACATTGCCAAAGATTAGACCTCTATGACCATATTTAGTTCTTAAACTTCCCCATGTGGTAGGTCACTCTTTTTCCATTTTACTGAAGCTTGAAGTTAAAACTATTTTCCCAAACTATTAAATGTTGGAGTTGAAACTCAATACTATGTCTGTCAGGTTCCAAGGCATATGCTCTTCTCATTTCTGCTATATTGTGTCATTTCTCTTCATAGAAATATATATTATTTTTAAATAGCATGCCCAGAAGTACAGAAGAGACTATCTGGGTACATTTCTTTTGCCTTTTAGAAACAAACCTATATACTGATGATATACATTGCAAACTGTAGCACAATATTCACAAATTACACAGACTTTGTATTTAATTTTTGAATATCCCAAACATTTAGAAAATAATGAAAAAGATACCTATGAACCTACTACCTATATTTATGAAACATGAAAATATATTACCATATTTATTTCAGACTTTTTTAACAAATAAGAATGCATCATAGTAGTGGAAAAGTATTTTAGGTAAAGGTTAAGTGTCTGCAAGTAAGTGTCAGCATTGATTTAGTTGCTTAAACTATCACATTCAGAATGTATCTGAAATGTGGAAAGTCTCTTCTCTGTTGTTTGTTTCCCTTAACTGGGTTAAAAAATCAATGTTGTGGTTTTATTTCAGAAGCAAGTTTTCCCTTGTTACCTATTTGTTTCTAAAAATGGCATCACAAGAAAGTTCTACCTTTGGAAATTCAAAGTATCTGGTGCTTGACTACAAATATCTTTTCCTAGGATGGCTAGACTAACTTATTAAATATCACTAGAAGTTCATAATATAAAATAAACTTTGGGGAAATGATATAAAGCCTCCAGCTTTGTTATACGAGTCTTTACATAATATCATTAATATGAAGATATTATACTGTATTGTTCTCAAACCATTTTATCATATGTCTGTATATGAACTGCTCTACAGCCCATTATAGAAGATGTTTAATACTTGATTTTACACATTCCTTGGCAATGTTTTTTACCATAATTAAAAACTTATTAAAAATGTACAAATTGTTTAAAACTGTAAAGCTGATTGTTAGGGGTCATTGCTACTTATTATAATAATATTATCAATAAATATTAACATTCATTTATAAAAGTATAGACACAGTCAAAACCTCTCTTACTCAATCCTTTCTCCTGGGAGTAATAACTACCTTAACATTTGTGTTATAATTTCCATGCATATTATTGTATTTTAACCACAAATTAACATGTGATATTATAAAATATTTTACATAATTCATGTATATTCATAAATAAAATCACATTATATTTTTTCTCAATACTATGTCTGCATAGGCATATGCTCTTCTCATTTCTGCTATATTGTGTCATTTCTCTTCATAGAAATATATATTATTTTTAAATAGCATGCCCAGAAGTACAGAAGAGACTATCTGGGTACATTTCTTTTGCCTTTTAGAAACAAACCTATATACTGATGATATACATTGCAAACTGTAGCACAATATTCACAAATTACACAGACTTTGTATTTAATTTTTGAATATCCCAAACATTTAGAAAATAATGAAAAAGATACCTATGAACCTACTACCTATATTTATGAAACATGAAAATATATTACCATATTTATTTCAGACTTTTTTAACAAATAAGAATGCATCATAGTAGTGGAAAAGTATTTTAGGTAAAGGTTAAGTGTCTGCAAGTAAGTGTCAGCATTGATTTAGTTGCTTAAACTATCACATTCAGAATGTATCTGAAATGTGGAAAGTCTCTTCTCTGTTGTTTGTTTCCCTTAACTGGGTTAAAAAATCAATGTTGTGGTTTTATTTCAGAAGCAAGTTTTCCTTGTTACCTATTTGTTTCTAAAATGGCATCACAAGAAAGTTCTACCTTTGGAAATTCAAAGTATCTGGTGCTTGACTACAAATATCTTTTCCTAGGATGGCTAGACTAACTTATTAAATATCACTAGAAGTTCATAATATAAAATAAACTTTGGGGAAATGATATAAAGCCTCCAGCTTTGTTATACGAGTCTTTACATAATATCATTAATATGAAGATATTATACTGTATTGTTCTCAAACCATTTTATCATATGTCTGTATATGAACTGCTCTACAGCCCATTATAGAAGATGTTTAATACTTGATTTTACACATTCCTTGGCAATGTTTTTTACCATAATTAAAAACTTATTAAAAATGTACAAATTGTTTAAAACTGTAAAGCTGATTGTTAGGGGTCATTGCTACTTATTATAATAATATTATCAATAAATATTAACATTCATTTATAAAAAGTATAGACACAGTCAAAACCTCTCTTACTCAATCCTTTCTCCCTGGGAGTAATAACTACCTTAACATTTGTGTTATAATTTCCATGCATATTATTGTATTTTAACCACAAATTAACATGTGATATTATAAAATATTTTACATAATTCATGTATATTCATAAATAAAATCACATTATATGTAATAGTTTACAACTTGCTTTTCTCCATCAACATTATCCTTTTGAGAATTATCTGTATTGATACGTCTAATAATACACTTACTTTCTACTAGCCTTCTACATTCCTGCCATCAGTGATTTAACAACAGCCAACTCTATTTGAATTATAAAGTAAAAATGTTCTTACCTGTGAGCTAGAGCTCAGATGCTAGTCTTTCAATTTGTGATAGTTGCATGTGAACTGGAAAATGACGTCACGAGGGTCAGCTGCAGAGGTGCCAGATAGGGGATATGAGAGAAAATATAAAATTTCCATAAAAATGCATTTAAAGAAACTGATCAACCTACCCTCTCTGACTGGGATTCAGCACTGAACTCATATTCATTTGGCCCTGAGTCACTGTCCCTTATCTACAACTGAGGCATCATTTTAGTTTGCCCAGTACTTCCTGCCTTTTATCACTACAATCAACTGACCAAACACTTCCAGCAATCTCTTCAGTTTTCTCTCTCCTCCTTGAATTTTGTAAAACTTCTCACACCACAAATATGAAATACAATCAGCTTCTGTCATTTGTGTTTCATTTTTTCTGTGTGTATTTTTTGTTGTTGTTTTTCATTTGTGTTTCATATTTGCATAGGAAGTACAATCCAAACTAAAGTTGGCTTTACTTTTGTAACAGAGTTCCTTTAATAGCCTTTTTATTTTTCAATAAAATTAGTTTCATTCTGCCTATAATTTTCAGATTGCAACTGGCTTGAAGATGGGGTGGTTGATATGAACAAGAGAACTCCGTTTCAGTAAAACAGTCTCATGCTTGGAGCTCTATTGTCATTGACCAAAGATAAACAGTCCACAAAGAGGAAACTTGAAATTAAAGAAATCATTAATTGGGCTGCCATTTTTATTTTGTAAGATTGTAAGATGAAAAATATTATTGGTAATTAGTCAACTGAAGTCCCTTGTTTTTCCTGAAAACTGTTATTCCAAGAAATCACTGGTCTGAGTATAGAGTAGGTACATTTACCAAGTCTTAGCTCTCACCTTCACATGGTTCTTAATGGTCTAAAATGAGTTTTCAAATCACAATACTATTCAATCCTTTGAACCATCAGATAACATAGATTGAAAACATATTCTTAACAATCTATAAAGGAGTAAATTGTTTATTAGGAAATCAACCCTGAATATTCATTAGAAGGACCGATACTGAAGCTGAAACTCCAGTACTTTGGCCACCTGATGAGAAGAGCCAACTCATTGGGAAAGACCCTAATGCTGGGAAAGATTGAGGGCAGGAGGAGAAGGGGGCAAAGAGGATGACATGGTTGGATGGCATCGCCAGGTCAATGGAAATGAGTTTGAGCATACTCCAGGAGATGGTGAAGACAGGGAAGCCTGGCATGCTGCAGTTCATTTGGAGATGCAAAGAGTCAGACACAACGTATTGACTGAACAACAAATTGTTTTTAATCAAATACATATGACTTGCAGGTTCCAGAGCAAGTAAGTAGGAGAATTAGCAATAAAACTCAAGGCTACTGACACCTGGTAAACAACATGAAGGATTTTTTTAAAGATTTTCTTCATATCATTTGTTCTGCCACCTGTACTGCCTTGCTAGGGCTGCGAATATTCCACTATAGGTTCTTCCAATTATTACCATAAAAAAAACTAAAAAGACATAGTAGTGACTCACATTCCAGAGATACTCAGTAAATATTGCTTAAATAAGTGGGTGAATAAATTAACTCTTATACAAGTGAGCAGATTATTTAATTGCTAAAAGAAGCATTAAACACTGTGCCTCTTTTTGAAGTTTCTAATAATTACCATTTGACAAATTCCTTAGGGTAAAAAAAATGTTTCCATGTATGAGATGCTGGGTATGTTACAACCTTTTTTTCCCTTGCTGGATTTTAGCAATTCAAAAACATTTGATTTTCAGGTAAGCTTGTCCTGTAAAATCAGCTATAAGCAAATCATTATTCCAACCAATTCATTCACATTGCCAAAGGAAGTATTATCTCTCCTGGGCAAGCAATAAAACCAGCAGACAGTGCAACAACAGCAGGAGACATTCTTCCGAGATAATATGTGGTGTCTGATCAAGTGGTATCGCCAAACAAAGACAGATGGAAATTGATTAGCTTTGATACTGTTCAATACATTATGGCAGTGTGGTCACTGAAGACTTCCCACAGAAACTGCTCCTTTCTAAATTTCTCCATTATTCACATTAATTCCATTTTAAGAGAAAAAATTTTCAACCCTGAATATTCATTAGAAGGACCGATACTGAAGCTGAAACTCCAGTACTTTGGCCACCTGATGAGAAGAGCCAACTCATTGGGAAAGACCCTAATGCTGGGAAAGATTGAGGGCAGGAGGAGAAGGGGGCAAAGAGGATGACATGGTTGGATGGCATCGCCAGGTCAATGGAAATGAGTTTGAGCATACTCCAGGAGATGGTGAAGACAGGGAAGCCTGGCATGCTGCAGTTCATTTGGAGATGCAAAGAGTCAGACACAACGTATTGACTGAACAACAAATTGTTTTTAATCAAATACATATGACTTGCAGGTTCCAGAGCAAGTAAGTAGGAGAATTAGCAATAAAACTCAAGGCTACTGACACCTGGTAAACAACATGAAGGATTTTTTTAAAGATTTTCTTCATATCATTTGTTCTGCCACCTGTACTGCCTTGCTAGGGCTGCGAATATTCCACTATAGGTTCTTCCAATTATTACCATAAAAAAAACTAAAAAGACATAGTAGTGACTCACATTCCAGAGATACTCAGTAAATATTGCTTAAATAAGTGGGTGAATAAATTAACTCTTATACAAGTGAGCAGATTATTTAATTGCTAAAAGAAGCATTAAACACTGTGCCTCTTTTTGAAGTTTCTAATAATTACCATTTGACAAATTCCTTAGGGTAAAAAAAATGTTTCCATGTATGAGATGCTGGGTATGTTACAACCTTTTTTTCCCTTGCTGGATTTTAGCAATTCAAAAACATTTGATTTTCAGGTAAGCTTGTCCTGTAAAATCAGCTATAAGCAAATCATTATTCCAACCAATTCATTCACATTGCCAAAGGAAGTATTATCTCTCCTGGGCAAGCAATAAAACCAGCAGACAGTGCAACAACAGCAGGAGACATTCTTCCGAGATAATATGTGGTGTCTGATCAAGTGGTATCGCCAAACAAAGACAGATGGAAATTGATTAGCTTTGATACTGTTCAATACATTATGGCAGTGTGGTCACTGAAGACTTCCCACAGAAACTGCTCCTTTCTAAATTTCTCCATTATTCACATTAATTCCATTTTAAGAGATAAATAGCAGGCTGTTGTTTTCTGCTTTTGAAATGACCTTATTCCGTCAATGCTAAACATCTAACACATAAGGATTAAAGAAAAATGTTGTCTCAATTTTAGGTACTTGTACATTGTTAATTGCTTTCGAGACATGCTAATTCACACTATAAATCTTCCAGGTGGGTATTATTTTGCCTGCTAAACACATACGAGAATTAAGACTAAAAGATACTAAGTCTGCAGGTCTGGTTATCTGAACCAAGATCCAAGGTCCATCTATCCAAAGTCCATGGTTTTCTAAAAACATAGACTGAATTCATTTTTTTAACAGTGTATTATTGGTCAACCTGTGGACCACTTGAGCTCTCAGTGTTTTTTCACTTTCTGAATCACAAGTTCTCACTGTGTCCTAGACCATGAAAACAGGGACATTCTCATGATGATCAGTATTCTACACTAAAGGGGCCTGAGCCTCTGAGATCCAGGCAGAAGTTTCATGAGTTATTCCCAAAAGAACTCAAGCCTCCACATATACATCTTAAATACTTGAAATCTGTTCCAAATCTCAGGCAAGGTTGAGATTAGTAACAAGTTCCCTATCGCCTCTTATTTCCTTCAACCCTATGCACTGCTTTGCCACTAAAGGCTCTAACTTACTTTAACTGGATTTTATGTACTATTGAGGAAAACAGAAAGTCCTCAAAGTTTGACTTGCTTGGATTTTCGTCTGACAGTTTGCAGTCACAACTCCTTTTGAGAACATACACAGCTATTAATCTTCTGCGCCCTACCAAAATGTATATTCACAAATATTCAGACAACTCCAAATATAATTTCAAAGTGAGAACTAAAATAATCCCATTTTGCCTCAGATGGATTTTCTAAGGGGCAATGTTTTCACACTTCTTAGAATCATTATGGACCTTAGATGTCAAGAAATAAGGAAGAAATTTAATTTGGAAGGACATCATACACACTTTGGAGAATTGTCCGGACAATTTGAGACTTTAGAACTCAACAAGTAAATTCACCTGTGGAGATATTTTGCTTACAGATCATTAGGAGATTCTGAGTTTCCTTTGAGGAAGTCAAGTTCTTTTATACCAAAAATACAAATGCATATAATTCTCAGTACTTAATACTCATGTGAAAAATAATATCAAAATACTATTTCAGTTAAACTTTTCACTTTCAACTGGTTTATAAGGTGCTGTTTAGAAAACCAAAGTTGCCAGGTTTTAGGTAAATGTAATAAGTAAACTTGTTTATATATTAAATATCACAGTCATGATGCTGAAGTTCAATATTTCTGAAAATGGAAGCATATGTTAGGTTTTAAAAATGTAGGGACATTCACAAATAACATAATCAAAAAGGTGGTTGTTTCACTTGTAATGTAAAATAAAATAAAAAATATAATTCTCAGAAGAAACAAACCACTAAGCCTACATTTCAATATAAAATTTAGTTCAAGATCATTTATTCCTAAATGAAAAGATAGCTGTCTAGTCAGAGTAAATATTTCTGATAAGGCATCATGTTTCTTGAAAATATTACCAAAGAACTAATATGCATTTAGGGATTTAAGTTCTATGCATGCATGCATGCTACGTCGCTTCAGTAATGTCTGACTCTGTGCAATCCTATAGACAGTGTCCTTCCAGACTTCTCTGTCCATGGGATTCTCCAGGTAAGAACTGGAGTGGGTTGCCATGCTCTCCTCCAGGGTTAAGCTCCACACAATTTAAATGATTGCACATGCAGGTACTTACTCATGAGGAGCTTCTAACTGCTTTTTTGCCATGCAGGCCTCTTTCAAGAGAGTCTCTAGAGATAAAGAAATATTTATAAGTAAGGATTACACTCAATATGAATTACCCACGAGAGAAAGACTGCCACACACAAACTTAATTGGAAAAGAACAAAAAGATGTGGCAGAGAAATGGATCACTTAAAAGGAAATGTCACCACACACAGATCTGTTACTCATGGAATCAATTTACTCCAACCTTGGAGAGCCTTATGCTGTGTGTCAGAGTGCATTCAGTTAGGTTCATTTTGACTAGCACTTACATGAAAATTTGAATTCTTTCATCTCATTGGAACAGACAACCTTATCTTTAACAGAAGCTTATTAGGCCATGGTGGCAAAGCAGTCTACTGCTTTAGCTCTATAGGTTTGTTTCATTTTTGTTTTTTTGTTTTTTTCAGATAAGGTACATGCCCTCAAAAAAGCAGAAACAGACCAGAATTGTAAGAATATCTATGTTCAAATAGAGTTATATGTTAATCTCTCTAAAAGGAGAGAGAGAAACAAAGGAGAAATGTCAAGACGGCCTCTCAAAGAGGAGCCAACATCCGAAGACTGGAGTGCTATCTCCAGACTTGAGGGTCCAGTGGCCCCAAAGCACATATGTCAATCCACCCACCAACTGGCAATTTAGGCCCAAAGATCACACTTCCCACTCTTCTTGGTCCTATTCAAGGACCACTGAACAACCTTCTAATTATTATTTACCCATGAGAAAACTGGCCACTGGTAGAAAATGTATTGATCTGCAAATATTGGATCCTCTCAACATGTTCAGTTCTCAATGTAAATTAATGGATTGGTTTTCTGGTTTTTATTCATCAACCTCTATTAGTTTGTTCCATGGAAGTCTGCCCCCTGAGGCAAATTTGCTCCTGATCCATTGACAAATGGTATTTTTAAGCTTGTCAGGCCAGGGCCAGACTCCAAAGTGAGAAAATTCTCTAAGGGGAAATTGACCTAAGCATGTGCTTTTTCCATTTGAGGGGGCAATGGGGCTGGATGTTTTATGTCTAATCTGTTATTTCTTCCGTCTTCTGTCTTTATAGCTTTGACTAAGGATATATCTCTACACATGCTTCTGGGCACACAGCTTCCCAAGCAGTGTGATAAAGCCAGTGTTACTGTGTTCAGGCCCCAGATAAAGAAATATTTATAAGTAAGGATTACACTCAATATGAATTACCCACGAGAGAAAGACTGCCACACACAAACTTAATTGGAAAAGAACAAAAAGATGTGGCAGAGAAATGGATCACTTAAAAGGAAATGTCACCACACACAGATCTGTTACTCATGGAATCAATTTACTCCAACCTTGGAGAGCCTTATGCTGTGTGTCAGAGTGCATTCAGTTAGGTTCATTTTGACTAGCACTTACATGAAAATTTGAATTCTTTCATCTCATTGGAACAGACAACCTTATCTTTAACAGAAGCTTATTAGGCCATGGTGGCAAAGCAGTCTACTGCTTTAGCTCTATAGGTTTGTTTCATTTTTGTTTTTTTGTTTTTTTCAGATAAGGTACATGCCCTCAAAAAAGCAGAAACAGACCAGAATTGTAAGAATATCTATGTTCAAATAGAGTTATATGTTAATCTCTCTAAAAGGAGAGAGAGAAACAAAGGAGAAATGTCAAGACGGCCTCTCAAAGAGGAGCCAACATCCGAAGACTGGAGTGCTATCTCCAGACTTGAGGGTCCAGTGGCCCCAAAGCACATATGTCAATCCACCCACCAACTGGCAATTTAGGCCCAAAGATCACACTTCCCACTCTTCTTGGTCCTATTCAAGGACCACTGAACAACCTTCTAATTATTATTTACCCATGAGAAAACTGGCCACTGGTAGAAAATGTATTGATCTGCAAATATTGGATCCTCTCAACATGTTCAGTTCTCAATGTAAATTAATGGATTGGTTTTCTGGTTTTTATTCATCAACCTCTATTAGTTTGTTCCATGGAAGTCTGCCCCCTGAGGCAAATTTGCTCCTGATCCATTGACAAATGGTATTTTTAAGCTTGTCAGGCCAGGGCCAGACTCCAAAGTGAGTAAATTCTCTAAGGGAACTTGACCTAAGCATGTGCTTTTTCCATTTGAGGAGGCAATGGTGCTGGATGTTTTATGTCTAATCTGTTATTTCTTCAGTCTTCTGTCTTTATAGCTTTGACTAAGGATATATCTCTACACATGCTTCTGGGCACACAGCTTCCCAAGCAGTGTGATGAAGCCAGTGTTACTGTGTTCAGGCCACAGATGTTGCTGCTGTCAAGATGGATAACCGGGATACAGTGGGAATGCTCTGACCAGTTGCCACCAGTAACATGCCTCCTCCTTCATTTATCCTAGAATGTCATGTTATTGACACTATTTTTTATGATAATGAACATGGGGAAGAACTTACTTAACCTACTCCACTGCTCAGTCACGAAATAAATCTATTGTTTTCATCAGAAAATAATAAATAAATAATGACCTTCAAATCTTACCACAAGCTTTCTCTTTTCCAATTAGCTTGCTGTTATATGTATTATGTTTGCATGCTCAGTTGTGCCCATCCAACTCTTTGCAATCCCATGACCTTTAGCCCACCAGGCTCCTCTGTCCATGGAATTCTTCTCCCTATCTCTCATCCTGATGGCAACTATAAGCAGTCACTCAACGTTTAGGACTACTTACTTTGAGATACTCTCCTTAATAAACCTACACCAGAGGCAAATTGGCACTAGAAGTAGTTTGATTGCCCACTGTACTCCAACATTTGTTCTCTAATTCTTACATAATAACAGAAAGTTACGTGAGCAGATGCTACCTATCCAAAAATCACATCTTTCATGCTCCCTTGCATTAGATGTGGCACTTCACAGTTTAAACTGAGGTGGTGCTTTACTTCCTGAAAATTAAGCGTACCTGGGGTTTATCATTGTCGCTCACAACTTTGCAAAAATTCAAATATTTCAAAGTTCAAGTTTTTTCTTCAAAATATAGACTGTGCTTTTCCTGAGTAAACTGGTAAATGTATTTTTCCATACCTTGTTACAATCTTAAACTTGTTCCTTATAATTTGACTGCATGAACCCTTTATCTACATTGCATGCATCGAATTTAGGAAACCCTAATCTTTTAGAAGCAAATCCACCCTTGGCCTCAGAGGCAGACATTAACTTTTTGTAGGAGAGGAAACAAATCCTCCCTTTGCTGGAAAAGGAGACAGTCTCTGTCTTTATAGCTTTGACTAAGGATATATCTCTACACATGCTTCTGGGCACACAGCTTCCCAAGCAGTGTGATGAAGCCAGTGTTACTGTGTTCAGGCCACAGATGTTGCTGCTGTCAAGATGGATAACCGGGATACAGTGGGAATGCTCTGACCAGTTGCCACCAGTAACATGCCTCCTCCTTCATTTATCCTAGAATGTCATGTTATTGACACTATTTTTTATGATAATGAACATGGGGAAGAACTTACTTAACCTACTCCACTGCTCAGTCACGAAATAAATCTATTGTTTTCATCAGAAAATAATAAATAAATAATGACCTTCAAATCTTACCACAAGCTTTCTCTTTTCCAATTAGCTTGCTGTTATATGTATTATGTTTGCATGCTCAGTTGTGCCCATCCAACTCTTTGCAATCCCATGACCTTTAGCCCACCAGGCTCCTCTGTCCATGGAATTCTTCTCCCTATCTCTCATCCTGATGGCAACTATAAGCAGTCACTCAACGTTTAGGACTACTTACTTTGAGATACTCTCCTTAATAAACCTACACCAGAGGCAAATTGGCACTAGAAGTAGTTTGATTGCCCACTGTACTCCAACATTTGTTCTCTAATTCTTACATAATAACAGAAAGTTACGTGAGCAGATGCTACCTATCCAAAAATCACATCTTTCATGCTCCCTTGCATTAGATGTGGCACTTCACAGTTTAAACTGAGGTGGTGCTTTACTTCCTGAAAATTAAGCGTACCTGGGGTTTATCATTGTCGCTCACAACTTTGCAAAAATTCAAATATTTCAAAGTTCAAGTTTTTTCTTCAAAATATAGACTGTGCTTTTCCTGAGTAAACTGGTAAATGTATTTTTCCATACCTTGTTACAATCTTAAACTTGTTCCTTATAATTTGACTGCATGAACCCTTTATCTACATTGCATGCATCGAATTTAGGAAACCCCTAATCTTTTAGAAGCAAATCCACCCTTGGCCTCAGAGGCAGACATTAACTTTTTTGTAGGAGAGGAAACAAATCCTCCCTTTGCTGGAAAAGGAGACAGTCTCTCTCTCTGTCTTCTCAGGCTGTTTATTGTACAAACATTCTTGAAAAGAATTGGAAAATAAGAAGGTTTCAGTGATTCTGCTCTCAACAGTAGAGATGCATGGAGAATTGTCATCTAAAAAATGATGATGGTCAGACTTTAGCATTGGCTCTATGAAGAAAGAAATGAAAACATCAGATGGAGGTAATTTCTGTTCCCTTCCTTCTCCTCACCAATGTCCCACCCAGGACAAAAGGAAAGAACAAAGGCAGTATTAATGATATCTAAGGAAAAAACAAACTGCACAGCTATTGTGGACAGACCCATCAGGTAATTAGCCAGCGAACTTGGGTTAAGGTGTCAATTCTCTGTGCTCTGAGACAGTTCTAGTTCATTATACAAGAATCCTTTCCCTCATGCTTTGGTCTCTGGCAATGCAGAGAACAAGGATTTGGAAGTGGTGCTGGGAATAAGAGGGTCTATCAGACACCTGAATGGAGGAGGCTGGTGAAAGATGTGGTTAGGTAACCAATGTGGGCACCGAGAAAAACAAATTATTTCAGAAAGAGACTGATTTCTTTCCTTTCTGTGGTATTTTGTTTTGTTTTGTTTTTCCTTTTTCTGCCCTTCTTTCTTCTCTTCTACCTTACCCACAAGCTGACAGCTCTCACTATACGACCAGTATGATTTTAAATTATATGAACCTGAACTCATTTAATACAACAACTCTGGAAGGTGGATTCTAGCATGGTCTTCCTTTTATAGAAGAGGAAAGTGAGGCATCAAAAAATTGAGTATCTTCTCCAAAATCACACAGCTCAGTACACTGTATAGTCAGGATTTAAATGTAGCATGTTTGACGCCAAAGTCCATGTGTGTCACTACAGGACATCACTTTTCAGTGTTAGCACCCTGTTGTGTGATTCCCATAGCCTTCTCCATGCCAAAAGAATAACATACAAAGACAGAGATCCCATGTAGGAATTTGTGAAACTTGGGATGTTTGTTTCCCCAAATTGAGGCTATTCATATCATCTTATTTGCGTTTCTTCCAAAGTTAACTGACGGGATCCAAAGTACACTTTCTAATCAAATATAATATTCACTGCCAGAATGTACCATAACCTATTCAATCATTATTCATGTGCATCCACTTTGTTTCCATTACAAATACCCTAGCAGTAAACTCCTTTTACATAAATCTTTACAGACCCATGCTTTTATTTCCATGGGCTTGATTCCCAGGAGTAGGTCTGCTGATTAAAGGTTAAATTAGGTAGACAATGCCAAATCAGATTCTGAGTCACAGTTCACCAATAACACATGAAAGTACACTGTATCCACATTTCCATCAGAGTATATATAACTGCTTCTTTTAAGTTAAACATTCTAATGGGCTTAAAGTGATTTCTCGTTGTTACTTTAAGTTGCATTTACCAAGTTGTGAACTTCAGATTCTTAATGAATGTAATTGACCACTTGGATCTGTCCTTCTATGAATTATAGTCAAATCCTTTTGTGCACTTTTAATGGGGGATTTTTTTAATTGGGTTAAAATTGTTAAACTGCATTTTTTAATAGAATTAGTTTTTTAATAGGGCTTTTTAAATAGAACTTTTAATAAAGAGCCCTATTTATTATTTAAAGCCTCTTTATTGTAGAGATTAGTCATCATTCTTTCATTTACATTTTAATTTTTCTCCAAATTTTTGATTTTTATCAAATTTATGTCAACTTTTATATAAAATATTTTAATTTATAAATATTTGAATACATTTCTATTTTCTTTCATAGATTCTGAATATCATATGTCTAATAAGGCCACTACAATCTCTAATTTTTACATGAACTAATCTATATTTTCTTCTAAGATTTTTTTTAAGTCTTGATCATGATTTTTAATCTGACACCAAAGCCAAAAGCAGCAAAACCAATGAATAAACAAGTGGGATTACATCAAACTAAAAAGCTCCAGCATGGCAAGAAACCCATCAACACAATGAAAAGGCTACTGACTAAATGGGAGAAAATGTTTGCACATAATACATCTGAAAGGGGGCTGATATTCTTTTTTTATCATAATCACAAGTTTTTTTATTTTGCTTTTTTGCTTTTATAGACTTTTGTTGTTTACAGATATGTATAAAATTCCAGCTTAGTCATATGTATTTCCATTCCCCCATCCCATCCCTCTAGGCCATCATATAGCCCTTAGTCCCACAGCACACTGACAATAGATATCTCTTTTACACAAGATAGTATAGGGTTCCGTGTTGCTCATTTTCTTCTAAGACTTTTAATGTCTAAAGTTTGAATCTATCTGAAGTCTATCTGTATATAAGATGTGAGGTAGGCTTCTAAGCTTATTTTCTTCTAAATGGATAGACAATTTGCCAGAATCTTTTATTAAGTAAACCATACTTTTCCTATGAAATTAAGTTTTTGTCACATACTAAATTCTCCTGCTTGATGGGATATGTTTTGGACACTATTCTGTTTCAGAGATCTATCTGTACTTTTTTGTTTCAAATAACGCTGCATCAACAATTATTTATAGACTAGAGGAAAAAAGAAAATGCAGCATTTCTTACAAACCAGTGAAAATAAAGAGATAGAAAAAGAGAAAATAGTGTAGCATATACAATAAAACAACATCAGACAGTTATAGTCAAATCCTTTTGTGCACTTTTAATGGGGGATTTTTTTAATTGGGTTAAAATTGTTAAACTGCATTTTTTAATAGAATTAGTTTTTTAATAGGGCTTTTTAAATAGAACTTTTAATAAAGAGCCCTATTTATTATTTAAAGCCTCTTTATTGTAGAGATTAGTCATCATTCTTTCATTTACATTTTAATTTTTCTCCAAATTTTTGATTTTTATCAAATTTATGTCAACTTTTATATAAAATATTTTAATTTATAAATATTTGAATACATTTCTATTTTCTTTCATAGATTCTGAATATCATATGTCTAATAAGGCCACTACAATCTCTAATTTTTACATGAACTAATCTATATTTTCTTCTAAGATTTTTTTTAAGTCTTGATCATGATTTTTAATCTGACACCAAAGCCAAAAGCAGCAAAACCAATGAATAAACAAGTGGGATTACATCAAACTAAAAAGCTCCAGCATGGCAAGAAACCCATCAACACAATGAAAAGGCTACTGACTAAATGGGAGAAAATGTTTGCACATAATACATCTGAAAGGGGGCTGATATTCTTTTTTTATCATAATCACAAGTTTTTTTATTTTGCTTTTTTGCTTTTATAGACTTTTGTTGTTTACAGATATGTATAAAATTCCAGCTTAGTCATATGTATTTCCATTCCCCCATCCCATCCCTCTAGGCCATCATATAGCCCTTAGTCCCACAGCACACTGACAATAGATATCTCTTTTACACAAGATAGTATAGGGTTCCGTGTTGCTCATTTTCTTCTAAGACTTTTAATGTCTAAAGTTTGAATCTATCTGAAGTCTATCTGTATATAAGATGTGAGGTAGGCTTCTAAGCTTATTTTCTTCTAAATGGATAGACAATTTGCCAGAATCTTTTATTAAGTAAACCATACTTTTCCTATGAAATTAAGTTTTTGTCACATACTAAATTCTCCTGCTTGATGGGATATGTTTTGGACACTATTCTGTTTCAGAGATCTATCTGTACTTTTTTGTTTCAAATAACGCTGCATCAACAATTATTTATAGACTAGAGGAAAAAAGAAAATGCAGCATTTCTTACAAACCAGTGAAAATAAAGAGATAGAAAAAGAGAAAATAGTGTAGCATATACAATAAAACAACATCAGACAGAAGGCTGTCATCAGACTAAATGTGAGCTTTCTCTCTTTGAAGATTTGCTACATCTGCCTTCAGTGTGGCTAGCACAAGTCGCCAAATCACCTGGAGAACAACCCTAAAGCATTTAACTATTTTACATCATTAATAGTAGAGAATTTTTTTACAAGAACATGGTTTAGCAGGGCTACTTTGATGTGGTTTTGAAAAACCAACATCACAGGAAAGCAAATCT
The DNA here is from genome assembly GCA_022376925.1 of Tragulus kanchil. Classification (NCBI taxonomy): domain Eukaryota; kingdom Metazoa; phylum Chordata; class Mammalia; order Artiodactyla; family Tragulidae; genus Tragulus; species Tragulus kanchil. The sequence continues at coordinate 121,550,598 of JAIOJX010000030.1, read as the reverse complement.
TTTCTGAGATTGGAGATACTGAACAAATGTCATTGTCTCTACTAAATGCCCCCAAAGATTCTGTAGTTGACATTATATTATCTAAAGAATATTGATTAGTGCCTGTCAACTAATGACAGCAGCTAAGATATTTTTTGATGACGTTATTAATCTGAGGAATATTGGTGGGTAAAAAATCAAATAAATGACAGCTGTGGGTACCATTTTGTCATTGTTACCTTCCCAAAAGTTTTAACAAAGAGATGTTTTCAACTAAGAAGAAAAGTGATTTAACCACAAAAAATGTTTCCTCTCTTGCTGTTCTGTTCCCTGTTGAATAGCTTACATTAGACCTCTAGCCATCATTTTGGATGTGTGAAATACTGTGGTATATGAAGTATTTTTTCCATCCCTGTGGATTCGGGGTGGTTTTGTCACTACCATCACCATTGCTATTATTTTAGTGGTACTGTCTTGAAACAATACTTTGTTTAAGGGAAAGTTACCTAAACAACAAAGAAAAGAATTCTTATAGAAATCAGGTAAATTAGCATACCTATTTTCACCCTATAACATCTGGATAAAGTCAACCTTATCCAGTAAGTTCAGTTTCTCAAGTACGTGTGCTCTTTAATAAACTGGCTCATGGACAGTGTGGAAAAAAGTAGAATAATGGGCATTTCTGTCCTCGCTCAGCATCTAGGCCTGATTTCAGATGGAGATTAAATTGCCTGATGCCCTCACTTTAATAATTGCTGAGGCTGACTTTTATCAGGCTATCATGAAGAGCACTACAAGTTTCAAGGGAATGCTATTTAAAAGACAGAAAATTAGATATCAATATGCCTAAGTAACTGCTAATAATTAATTAAAATGAGTTTCAATTAGTGAGTTTTTTAACATCCCATCCTTTTCCTAAAAATGTTAATAAGGTAATCAATAGGCATTATTTTGAGCATTGTAGTATTAATACATATACAAATAATGATCTCAGTCTATGTTTAGTTAAAAAAATAATCAAAAGCACCTACTTCATGCAGAGGAGATGCTAGACTTCTATCACCCTAATGGTGTGAAAATGTAATGATATTTTCCTACAAAGTAAAATGTCTTTTCTTTGATGTTTGAGCTTGGCTTCCATTACCACAGCCTCAGTAAGCTGAGAAGAAAACACATTACCCACACCATCAAAGCTACCATGACTGAGCTGCTGACAAACATATACTTAATTGCAGGATTTAAAATGATATGTCTGCTTTTGATTTTCATGGTGACAACTCTTTACTAAAACAATATAAGCAGTACTACCTTCCCAAAAGTTTTAACAAAGAGATGTTTTCAACTAAGAAGAAAAGTGATTTAACCACAAAAAATGTTTCCTCTCTTGCTGTTCTGTTCCCTGTTGAATAGCTTACATTAGACCTCTAGCCATCATTTTGGATGTGTGAAATACTGTGGTATATGAAGTATTTTTTCCATCCCTGTGGATTCGGGGTGGTTTTGTCACTACCATCACCATTGCTATTATTTTAGTGGTACTGTCTTGAAACAATACTTTGTTTAAGGGAAAGTTACCTAAACAACAAAGAAAAGAATTCTTATAGAAATCAGGTAAATTAGCATACCTATTTTCACCCTATAACATCTGGATAAAGTCAACCTTATCCAGTAAGTTCAGTTTCTCAAGTACGTGTGCTCTTTAATAAACTGGCTCATGGACAGTGTGGAAAAAAGTAGAATAATGGGCATTTCTGTCCTCGCTCAGCATCTAGGCCTGATTTCAGATGGAGATTAAATTGCCTGATGCCCTCACTTTAATAATTGCTGAGGCTGACTTTTATCAGGCTATCATGAAGAGCACTACAAGTTTCAAGGGAATGCTATTTAAAAGACAGAAAATTAGATATCAATATGCCTAAGTAACTGCTAATAATTAATTAAAATGAGTTTCAATTAGTGAGTTTTTTAACATCCCATCCTTTTCCTAAAAATGTTAATAAGGTAATCAATAGGCATTATTTTGAGCATTGTAGTATTAATACATATACAAATAATGATCTCAGTCTATGTTTAGTTAAAAAAATAATCAAAAGCACCTACTTCATGCAGAGGAGATGCTAGACTTCTATCACCCTAATGGTGTGAAAATGTAATGATATTTTCCTACAAAGTAAAATGTCTTTTCTTTGATGTTTGAGCTTGGCTTCCATTACCACAGCCTCAGTAAGCTGAGAAGAAAACACATTACCCACACCATCAAAGCTACCATGACTGAGCTGCTGACAAACATATACTTAATTGCAGGATTTAAAATGATATGTCTGCTTTTGATTTTCATGGTGACAACTCTTTACTAAAACAATATAAGCAGTACTACCTAAAATTAGCGGATGACATATCCTATTATTTCATAAAGGTATCCACAGAAAAAAGAAGTAGAAATCATAAAGATGATCAGTCTAAATAATGAATCACTGTACACTGTCATTTTTGTGAGTTTACCTTACTCTAAAACATTTAACTTGATATAAACATCTTTAGCCTGTTTGCACACAGATAAAACTCCCATTATTCCTAGAAACATAAATTATAACCTAAATGATTACAGATTGAATGTATCAGATATTTTAGTAGATGCTATACTTTTCCAATTCAGTTAAATTGAGATATTCCAAATTAAAAGATACTCTGTAAAAATCATGTATGTTAAACATGGAGAGAGAAGTAGAAAGGATATATAATGGTGTAAAAGCAAGTTACTTATCTTACGAGATTTTTGTGAGGATGAAGACAGACAACACATTGCAGATTACCTACTTTCAAACAGTATAGTATTGTTTCTCAACTTCATAGATAAGAACAAAATATAAAAAGCAAAGATCTTGGGATTTGTAATATTTTATGGAAATAGATGAGGTGGTGGGAGAAATAAAACAAGAAAGATAAAGTAAGAGAAAGAGAGAGAGAGAACGGAAGAAAGAGATGAAGAGTTAAATAAGGAAGCAGAGGACAAGAAGGCTAGCTGAGGCACTGGGAAACCAGCTTCATTGGAAGCCATTTGAGCTCTTTTGAATGTTTGCATCCCAGGGAGGTCTTTGTGATGGCGATGCCAATAAGACCTTTCAGATAGTGATCAAAGTAGAACTCTTTGCCAAAGAAACTAAATAAACCATCACAGGAGCTCAGGTGTATTGATATATTTAGTCTGCCAGTGCATACTAGGATTCTGGGGACCTCCTAGATGAATTCTGGCTATGGAAGCCCATATTGTATATATTTTGATTAGAGGTGGTGGGCAGGAGTAGAGAACATTCATCAGCCCTCCCAGACTTCCATTGTACATGGACCTTCAGAAGATGGAAATGTTGGCCTGATTCCAGGAGTTTGAGCTGCGCTGCTGAGAAGCCATTGGACAGGAATAGCCAAAATTTCTGAACTGCTCTTCTCTTATGAAGATATAAACCTCTCAGAATCATTTAAATTTCAGGAGCCTCATCAAAATAAAGCCAATGCATTAACCGGAGTAGCTGTTTTCAACTCAACATGCCAGTTACACCATGGCCAAATCTACTCCTATTATTACTTACAAAGATACTGAATGTGTTGCTAACATATATGGCTATGAAAGTAAAGTTCTAGTATGCACTAGAGAGGTATTCTCTAAGTAGCACACAGAATTAAATGACCCATTGTCTTCCACACTGATATCATTCCAGACCCTTAATGTGACCTATAGTTTGCACTGGCTAGACTTATGGATTTACACTTTATCAATATCTAGAAGTGAAAGGATAAGTGCATTTTTAATATGATAATAAAGTTTCATAAGATTTTTCAAAAAAAATTTAAAAAACACTTTTATTCTAAATAGTATCACATCACTGGATTTTTCTTGTCCTTCCCCCACATTTCATGACACTTATATTGAGCTTCGTGTCATTTTTCAGTTTAACTTTCTAACACCTTTTTGTATTTTTACTCCTTAATGGGACTTAACATGCCTTAAGGGTAAATCATACTACTTCATTTGCATTTTCTTTCCTCAATATCATGTACAATGTTCTTCACAGAATACACTTAACACAGGCTTGACCAAATATCTACACTCAAAATCTAAAAGTTTACTTTAGAAGAATATATAACATATTAATTGTATCCATCTATAATTCCCAAATTACACATTTCTGTAAGATCTGCATTGATATCCTAACTTCAAAAAACTCTTTGATGTTTGCATCCCAGGGAGGTCTTTGTGATGGCGATGCCAATAAGACCTTTCAGATAGTGATCAAAGTAGAACTCTTTGCCAAAGAAACTAAATAAACCATCACAGGAGCTCAGGTGTATTGATATATTTAGTCTGCCAGTGCATACTAGGATTCTGGGGACCTCCTAGATGAATTCTGGCTATGGAAGCCCATATTGTATATATTTTGATTAGAGGTGGTGGGCAGGAGTAGAGAACATTCATCAGCCCTCCCAGACTTCCATTGTACATGGACCTTCAGAAGATGGAAATGTTGGCCTGATTCCAGGAGTTTGAGCTGCGCTGCTGAGAAGCCATTGGACAGGAATAGCCAAAATTTCTGAACTGCTCTTCTCTTATGAAGATATAAACCTCTCAGAATCATTTAAATTTCAGGAGCCTCATCAAAATAAAGCCAATGCATTAACCGGAGTAGCTGTTTTCAACTCAACATGCCAGTTACACCATGGCCAAATCTACTCCTATTATTACTTACAAAGATACTGAATGTGTTGCTAACATATATGGCTATGAAAGTAAAGTTCTAGTATGCACTAGAGAGGTATTCTCTAAGTAGCACACAGAATTAAATGACCCATTGTCTTCCACACTGATATCATTCCAGACCCTTAATGTGACCTATAGTTTGCACTGGCTAGACTTATGGATTTACACTTTATCAATATCTAGAAGTGAAAGGATAAGTGCATTTTTAATATGATAATAAAGTTTCATAAGATTTTTCAAAAAAAATTTAAAAAACACTTTTATTCTAAATAGTATCACATCACTGGATTTTTCTTGTCCTTCCCCCACATTTCATGACACTTATATTGAGCTTCGTGTCATTTTTCAGTTTAACTTTCTAACACCTTTTTGTATTTTTACTCCTTAATGGGACTTAACATGCCTTAAGGGTAAATCATACTACTTCATTTGCATTTTCTTTCCTCAATATCATGTACAATGTTCTTCACAGAATACACTTAACACAGGCTTGACCAAATATCTACACTCAAAATCTAAAAGTTTACTTTAGAAGAATATATAACATATTAATTGTATCCATCTATAATTCCCAAATTACACATTTCTGTAAGATCTGCAGCTGTGATATCCTATTCCTAAAGGCTGTATGCAGTTTGAATAAAGTTAAATAACTTTTAAAAAATAATATTTCTTAAAGGGGAACATGTTTTGATGGGTAATTTTCAATGAATTCTCTCTCAAAAAAAAGAACAAATTGTATTTTACTTTTATGTATCCCAAAATGCATTATAAGCATAATAGTTTCATGAAATTCAATATGCTTTGGAGTGAGCTTCCCAGGTGGTGCTAGTGGTAAAGAACTTGCCAGCCAATGAGGAAGACATAAGAGATGCAGATTTAATCCCTGGGTTAGGAAGATTCCCTGATGGAGGGTATGGCAACCCACACCAGTATTCTTGCCTGCAGAATCCCATGGACAGAGAATCCTGGCTAGCTATGGTCCAGGGGGTCGCAAAGAGTTGGACACAACTGAAGTGACTGAGCACAGCCCATAGATTTACTAGAAATGTCCATGTCTTTCTTTCTGGATATCAGTGATGGATAGTTAACAGGAAACTTTTCCCCAAGTAATAAACATCAAGCTAAAAGTCTAAAAATATGGACCTATGGATATCTGGACTAATGTCAAAGCTGTTGGAGAATTTTACCATGTGGTGTCTTCATCACCTAGTCTACTTTGGGAGTCAACTGTACTACTGACACAACTTATCCTCAGAACAGTGCTTTACTCTTATGCTGCAAAACACATACTAGTCAGGGTTTCTTCCATTATATTCTTCTATTTCATAGTGAAAAAATCCTGTTCATGAGGCTGACACTGTATAATGTGTCATTTCATCAGATCTGATTTCGAGCAGTAAAAAAGACTCCAAGTGAGAAATGTCAAATAAGAAAAAAACGACAGACCCTCTTATGAGTTTCAATATATTGACAAAAGATTTATACATTTGGAGAAGAATTCAAAGTTTAATTAGTGATATGTACAGAAGCAAAACAAGCATATATGAAAAAAACAGCATTCTTAACTTCAAGAAAACAGAAGATTGTGTGAAAGAAAAATGAGTTACTACATGGCCCTAGTTAAAGCTTAAAGTGATTATGTAACCGAAGTATTACCATCCAAAATTAAAACAGCATATTAATTGTATCCATCTATAATTCCCAAATTACACATTTCTGTAAGATCTGCAGCTGTGATATCCTATTCCTAAAGGCTGTATGCAGTTTGAATAAAGTTAAATAACTTTTAAAAAATAATATTTCTTAAAGGGGAACATGTTTTGATGGGTAATTTTCAATGAATTCTCTCTCAAAAAAAAGAACAAATTGTATTTTACTTTTATGTATCCCAAAATGCATTATAAGCATAATAGTTTCATGAAATTCAATATGCTTTGGAGTGAGCTTCCCAGGTGGTGCTAGTGGTAAAGAACTTGCCAGCCAATGAGGAAGACATAAGAGATGCAGATTTAATCCCTGGGTTAGGAAGATTCCCTGATGGAGGGTATGGCAACCCACACCAGTATTCTTGCCTGCAGAATCCCATGGACAGAGAATCCTGGCTAGCTATGGTCCAGGGGGTCGCAAAGAGTTGGACACAACTGAAGTGACTGAGCACAGCCCATAGATTTACTAGAAATGTCCATGTCTTTCTTTCTGGATATCAGTGATGGATAGTTAACAGGAAACTTTTCCCCAAGTAATAAACATCAAGCTAAAAGTCTAAAAATATGGACCTATGGATATCTGGACTAATGTCAAAGCTGTTGGAGAATTTTACCATGTGGTGTCTTCATCACCTAGTCTACTTTGGGAGTCAACTGTACTACTGACACAACTTATCCTCAGAACAGTGCTTTACTCTTATGCTGCAAAACACATACTAGTCAGGGTTTCTTCCATTATATTCTTCTATTTCATAGTGAAAAAAAAATCCTGTTCATGAGGCTGACACTGTATAATGTGTCATTTCATCAGATCTGATTTCGAGCAGTAAAAAAGACTCCAAGTGAGAAATGTCAAATAAGAAAAAAACGACAGACCCTCTTATGAGTTTCAATATATTGACAAAAGATTTATACATTTGGAGAAGAATTCAAAGTTTAATTAGTGATATGTACAGAAGCAAAACAAGCATATATGAAAAAAACAGCATTCTTAACTTCAAGAAAACAGAAGATTGTGTGAAAAAGAAAAATGAGTTACTACATGGCCCACATCTAAATAGATAATAAAAGCTATAAATGACATGATCATTTAATGTAAACCCAGAGAATTGATCTGAACAAAACTAACATACAACTACACTGGAAAAGTGTGTGTGTATGATGAGGTCACTGGTGGTAACATGAAAGTAAGCTAAGTCTATATCGTCTAGTCTCAAAGTATTCATCACTCATTCATGTCCAACTGTTTGTCACCCCATGGATGGTAGGTAGCCAGCGAGGCTCATCTGTTCATGGAATTCTCCAGGCAAGAATACTGGAGTGAGTAGTCATTTCCATCTCCAAGGGAATCTTCCCAAGCCAGGGACTGAACCCATGTCTCCTGCATTGCAGGCAGATTCTTAACTGTATGAGCCAGCAGGGAAGCCCCTCATCTTCTAAGTTATTTGTTATTTAGCAAAGCAACAGTAAACATTAAAGTATTTTGAAAGTTGAAACTAGTCACTTAGAGAGAGAATGAAATGATAGGGGAGAGCAGGGAGAGATTGCTGTCATTCATAGCAAGCTTAAATTTGATTTGAAAATTATTTTCACATAAACCAATGAAATTATTTTTTAAAATTTTAAAAAGCAACTTATTTAGGTCCATTTCAGCCCCCATCCACTTAAACTCAAAATTCAGACATCTCCTTTACCAACATTTCTTGGAAACTCAAAATATCCAGATGTTTTCTTTAGCCTTGTTTCCATCCCTATGTCTTCAGAGTAAATCAAATCAAAACTTTGAAAGATAGCTTTTTAGCATTATAGTAAATTAACTTACAATCTTTGTAATGTTTTCTCTTGACTTCACAACTAGAAATAAATTTGTATGTGACAAAACATTTAGCATGTGTGGTTTTCATTCTTTTCTTTCTGTCATAACATTCATTGAAGAAGATGAAAATTAAAATCTCAAAACTTGTATTTTCTATTATTTTTGACACCCATTATGTTTTTATTTATATCGCCAACTTCCCAGCAAAAGACTCCAAGTGAGAAATGTCAAATAAGAAAAAAACGACAGACCCTCTTATGAGTTTCAATATATTGACAAAAGATTTATACATTTGGAGAAGAATTCAAAGTTTAATTAGTGATATGTACAGAAGCAAAACAAGCATATATGAAAAAAACAGCATTCTTAACTTCAAGAAAACAGAAGATTGTGTGAAAAAGAAAAATGAGTTACTACATGGCCCACATCTAAATAGATAATAAAAGCTATAAATGACATGATCATTTAATGTAAACCCAGAGAATTGATCTGAACAAAACTAACATACAACTACACTGGAAAAGTGTGTGTATGATGAGGTCACTGGTGGTAACATGAAAGTAAGCTAAGTCTATATCGTCTAGTCTCAAAGTATTCATCACTCATTCATGTCCAACTGTTTGTCACCCCATGGATGGTAGGTAGCCAGCGAGGCTCATCTGTTCATGGAATTCTCCAGGCAAGAATACTGGAGTGAGTAGTCATTTCCATCTCCAAGGGAATCTTCCCAAGCCAGGGACTGAACCCATGTCTCCTGCATTGCAGGCAGATTCTTAACTGTATGAGCCAGCAGGGAAGCCCCTCATCTTCTAAGTTATTTGTTATTTAGCAAAGCAACAGTAAACATTAAAGTATTTTGAAAGTTGAAACTAGTCACTTAGAGAGAGAATGAAATGATAGGGGAGAGCAGGGAGAGATTGCTGTCATTCATAGCAAGCTTAAATTTGATTTGAAAATTATTTTCACATATACTTATGAAATTATTTTTAAATTTCAAAAAGCAACTTATTTAGGTCCATTTCAGCCCCCATCCACTTAAACTCAAAATTCAGACATCTCCTTTACCAACATTTCTTGGAAACTCAAAATATCCAGATGTTTTCTTTAGCCTTGTTTCCATCCCTATGTCTTCAGAGTAAATCAAATCAAAACTTTGAAAGATAGCTTTTTAGCATTATAGTAAATTAACTTACAATCTTTGTAATGTTTTCTCTTGACTTCACAACTAGAAATAAATTTGTATGTGACAAAACATTTAGCATGTGTGGTTTTCATTCTTTTCTTTCTGTCATAACATTCATTGAAGAAGATGAAAATTAAAATCTCAAAACTTGTATTTTCTATTATTTTTGACACCCATTATGTTTTTATTTATATCGCCAACTTCCCAGCTTTTCAATGTAGTACAGGAACAGCAGAAGTCACTGAGAGCTGTAGAGTAAATCAGGTGTAAAATATTAACTCACCTTCTAATTCCAATCGCATTAATGGCCTTCCATTCAGTATTTAATGCAGGTTGTTGCATTCATGCCTTGTCCTTTTGCTGTCATTTATTCACTTCGTTAGTCACTGAAGCCCAGAAACTGTGATAACAACTAGAGAATCTCTGTGTATTAACTTCTCAAATAGGCATTTTGCTCCTATTAGACAAAGACCACGTGCTACATTTGTTTAGAATTCCTTCATGTAGTGTTCAACCTATAATAAATACATAACACCTCCTTAATAAATAAACTTTCTCTCCTGTCATTTCAATTCAGACAATATTAACATATTATGTAATAAAATAAATTAAAATAATATATATTAAGATATAATAGGGACTGCTTCATCTATTTTCTCAAGTAGGCAGCTCTACTAGTGAGATTCAGAGTTAGTGATCATTTCAAATATCCCATGTGGATCAAAACAATTCACCATATGTAAACAACAATTCTAGTATTTTAGAAGGCTATGAAAGTCACAAGTAAAATATTCTTCCTGTTACCATTTACTAAATTATGCCTAGGTTGATAGGTGGCCATTGTTACTAGTTAAAATATTAACCAACCTTCAAACTGTCCTTAAAGGACCATTTATACACACCACCCAAACCACACACAAAATTAAACAAACAGAAGTAACAAAGCTAAGCTGTGTATAAATGAATTTGAAATATGATATAAAATATTCATTCAATGTTGCAAAGAATGTAAATTTGAGAGGCTGCATAACAGGAATTTCTATAGGCATTGCTTATCTTGAAAGAACTTATTTAGTAAAAACTTACAATGTTTTTATGTCTTTTCTTTGTCATAACATTCACAACTAGAAATAAATTTGTATGTGACAAAACATTTAGCATGTGTGGTTTTCATTCTTTTCTTTCTGTCATAACATTCATTGAAGAAGATGAAAATTAAAATCTCAAAACTTGTATTTTCTATTATTTTTGACACCCATTATGTTTTTATTTATATCGCCAACTTCCCAGCTTTTCAATGTAGTACAGGAACAGCAGAAGTCACTGAGAGCTGTAGAGTAAATCAGGTGTAAAATATTAACTCACCTTCTAATTCCAATCGCATTAATGGCCTTCCATTCAGTATTTAATGCAGGTTGTTGCATTCATGCCTTGTCCTTTTGCTGTCATTTATTCACTTCGTTAGTCACTGAAGCCCAGAAACTGTGATAACAACTAGAGAATCTCTGTGTATTAACTTCTCAAATAGGCATTTTGCTCCTATTAGACAAAGACCACGTGCTACATTTGTTTAGAATTCCTTCATGTAGTGTTCAACCTATAATAAATACATAACACCTCCTTAATAAATAAACTTTCTCTCCTGTCATTTCAATTCAGACAATATTAACATATTATGTAATAAAATAAATTAAAATAATATATATTAAGATATAATAGGGACTGCTTCATCTATTTTCTCAAGTAGGCAGCTCTACTAGTGAGATTCAGAGTTAGTGATCATTTCAAATATCCCATGTGGATCAAAACAATTCACCATATGTAAACAACAATTCTAGTATTTTAGAAGGCTATGAAAGTCACAAGTAAAATATTCTTCCTGTTACCATTTACTAAATTATGCCTAGGTTGATAGGTGGCCATTGTTACTAGTTAAAATATTAACCAACCTTCAAACTGTCCTTAAAGGACCATTTATACACACCACCCAAACCACACACAAAATTAAACAAACAGAAGTAACAAAGCTAAGCTGTGTATAAATGAATTTGAAATATGATATAAAATATTCATTCAATGTTGCAAAGAATGTAAATTTGAGAGGCTGCATAACAGGAATTTCTATAGGCATTGCTTATCTTGAAAGAAAATAATTCAGAAATGAAAATTTTCTCATGGCTAATGGATGTTCCCAACACTTTCTTTACCTTATATTCGGATGTATAAAACACGCAGATTATTATATTGGTGCCAAGTCATTAAGCTCTCTCTATTTTCCAAATTTGTGTGGTTCACCAAATTTTGGTCATAGTTTGGGACCACTGAGAACCCAAAATAACTGCGAACAAGAACTCCCACTGACTTCTTAAATGCCATGGTCCAGGAGGACCCCAAAAGAGCTAAGCTGAGGCAAGGGTCAGATCACAGAACTGAATAACGACAAAAATCTCCTTAAAGGTTTAGAGAAGTCAATAACCTAGCTATCAAATTTTTATAAATTCATTTCAATTCACTTTATCTGGGTGGTTGCCTTTCATCTTCACTACCAATGAAACCTGACATTTCATTTCTAGGAAAAAATACTTATGAAGCATAATGTGATCACAACTATTTCATAATCAATTATTGTGAATGATATTCTGTGCCAGGTACTGTAGGAAAGACAAATAGCTATAAAACACAGATCGTCTAACAGCTCACAATATACAGGAGACTATGAGACAAATTTCTGAAAGGCTAACAAGAAGTATAATTTTAAAATATCATAGAAACCCTCAGAAAGTCTGTCTAAAAACTTTGACCAACAATGAAACTCGGAATTCATAAACTGAATTTTTCTGGGACTTATATGTTAGATAATGTGTATATTCAAATACTTTTTTCTTGTAGGTTTACTCAAAGCAGATTTCAGAGTTAGTGATCATTTCAAATATCCCATGTGGATCAAAACAATTCACCATATGTAAACAACAATTCTAGTATTTTAGAAGGCTATGAAAGTCACAAGTAAAATATTCTTCCTGTTACCATTTACTAAATTATGCCTAGGTTGATAGGTGGCCATTGTTACTAGTTAAAATATTAACCAACCTTCAAACTGTCCTTAAAGGACCATTTATACACACCACCCAAACCACACACAAAATTAAACAAACAGAAGTAACAAAGCTAAGCTGTGTATAAATGAATTTGAAATATGATATAAAATATTCATTCAATGTTGCAAAGAATGTAAATTTGAGAGGCTGCATAACAGGAATTTCTATAGGCATTGCTTATCTTGAAAGAAAATAATTCAGAAATGAAAATTTTCTCATGGCTAATGGATGTTCCCAACACTTTCTTTACCTTATATTCGGATGTATAAAACACGCAGATTATTATATTGGTGCCAAGTCATTAAGCTCTCTCTATTTTCCAAATTTGTGTGGTTCACCAAATTTTGGTCATAGTTTGGGACCACTGAGAACCCAAAATAACTGCGAACAAGAACTCCCACTGACTTCTTAAATGCCATGGTCCAGGAGGACCCCAAAAGAGCTAAGCTGAGGCAAGGGTCAGATCACAGAACTGAATAACGACAAAAATCTCCTTAAAGGTTTAGAGAAGTCAATAACCTAGCTATCAAATTTTTATAAATTCATTTCAATTCACTTTATCTGGGTGGTTGCCTTTCATCTTCACTACCAATGAAACCTGACATTTCATTTCTAGGAAAAAAAATACTTATGAAGCATAATGTGATCACAACTATTTCATAATCAATTATTGTGAATGATATTCTGTGCCAGGTACTGTAGGAAAGACAAATAGCTATAAAACACAGATCGTCTAACAGCTCACAATATACAGGAGACTATGAGACAAATTTCTGAAAGGCTAACAAGAAGTATAATTTTAAAATATCATAGAAACCCTCAGAAAGTCTGTCTAAAAACTTTGACCAACAATGAAACTCGGAATTCATAAACTGAATTTTTCTGGGACTTATATGTTAGATAATGTGTATATTCAAATACTTTTTTCTTGTAGCAAAGCTGTCTTTTGACTAGATAAATTAGAAAACTTGGAAAAAGAATGTGGCATACTAAAATTAGGCAAAAAAGACAATCTTATTTTTACATCTTATTTTTCCTCACACATTATAAACTAGATTTAACATCAATATATTTTGTGGAACAATATCTTGAATACCATGTTATTTTACTTAATTTTATTTGTTTAGCAAAAAAGGGTGAAAATAATAATTTAGAAAATGAAGACTTCACTGAAATTCAAAAGCCCTAAAATTTGTTATTCTAATAAGTCATTGCATCAAGATGAACATACACTAGAGCTTATATGTCTGACAGCTTATTTTGGAAAATAGGTTGGTTGAGTATTATATTCAAACATTTGAAAGGCTTTTGTTTCCCCTGAATAACATATTATTTGACATTACTTTCTTCATTTTTATGTGAAAGTTGACCCAAATTTGCTTTCTTACTTGTATAAAATTCTTTTGATATTGCACTTGAAAGAAAAGATAATGAGAGAGTAAAGTACAATCTTTTCTACAATAAACAAGCTAGAGACTAACATCTTTTTGATTATATTTTATGATGTGCAAATCCTAATTATACAAAAGTTTTATTTAAATTACAGAGTGCCAAAGCCATGACAGAGAAATTAAAAATAATTATTTAGTTTGCAAACTGACTCAGATAAGAAAGTATACAATACTATTCTTTAAATAAGTAGTATAAAGTGCTCTGAAATAAAAATAAAAAAAAGAATAGCTAATTGGCCAGGTTTTTATAATAATGTCTCTTAAGGAAACAAAGAGGAGATAATGATCTTCACATACAGAGCTCTAGGGATGCTTAAAATTTAAACTATTGAGAATGCCATCGCTCCTTCACCTTGGATAGTGTTCTTAAAATGAAATATTTCTTTTTCATTTGCTAACATATGATACTTGTTATGTTCCCTTTAAATTGGTTTCATTAAAATCCATTTGCCTTAAAGGTGATTCAATGTCAGAAAATCTGTTAATATACTATACTACATGAATAGGCTAAGAGAAGTAAAATATGCTTATTTCAATAGATGTCAAATAGAAGCCCTTGAAAAACTTCAACATTCACACAAGAACTTCCATTTTTGCCACTGTAATTTAATATTTGCCCAGAAATATGAGCCAATGAAAGGAAAAGGAATGGAAAAGGTAAAATCTACATGACTTGAAGATGACATTTTTATATACCTATAAAACCTCTAGGAATTAACACAAAACCATAATAAATACTAAGAAAATTTAGTAACATGTCTGATTATAAAATTAATGCTCAAAAATAAATGTTTGCCATGTCTAATCTCTGGCACCCTAGAAAAGATACTGGAAGAAAATGTCTTGTTTATAACAGCAGAAAGATAAAACAGCTAGAATTTTTTAATGTGGAAAACTTATTTAAAGAAAATATTTTAAATTTATTGAAAAGCAAAAGAACTTTATTCATAGATATTAATACTTAAAATTGAAAAGTTTCAATGTACACTAAAAGTATTATGCTTGAAATTTTATAAAATAACACTAAAGTTCATTAAGAAATATAATGTGATCATATCCAGAAAAATCATGAATAAGATACATGAGGAGTAAACTGTTATACATTAAAATATATAGTGAAGCAACAGAAATTAACTTCCTTTGGTACTAGGGAAATAGATAAATTGAACAGAATCGATATCCAAAATGATATGAAAATATATGTGGTGATCTTTCAATTATTAAGAGGAAATTAATTTATTCAATACATGAACTTGAGACAACTGTTCAGAAATTTGGAAAAAAAAAATGCAGATTTCTCCTTTATTTTATTCATCAAAATGACAACAAAGTATATCAAAGAATGATTTACAAGTAAAAATATTAAATGAAAAATATATTTGTAAATTTGGTGTAGAGTAGGCATTTTTAAATAAGAAACAGAATGAAGGAGTCATTGAGATGGGACTTGCCTGGTGGTCTAGTGGCTAAGACTGCATGCTCCAAATGCAGGGAACATGGTTTCGATCCCTGGTCAAGGAACTGGATCACACATGTCCCAACTAAAACATTCTGAACATGGCAACAAAGATCATAAATCCCATGTGCCCCAACTGAGACCCAGCACAGCTGAATAAATACATAAAATAAATATTTTTTTTTAAAAAAAGAAGCCATATAGAAAAAATGGGTTGATAAATTTGGATAAAATCTACATGACTTGAAGATGACATTTTTATATACCTATAAAACCTCTAGGAATTAACACAAAACCATAATAAATACTAAGAAAATTTAGTAACATGTCTGATTATAAAATTAATGCTCAAAAATAAATGTTTGCCATGTCTAATCTCTGGCACCCTAGAAAAGATACTGGAAGAAAATGTCTTGTTTATAACAGCAGAAAGATAAAACAGCTAGAATTTTTTAATGTGGAAAACTTATTTAAAGAAAATATTTTAAATTTATTGAAAAGCAAAAGAACTTTATTCATAGATATTAATACTTAAAATTGAAAAGTTTCAATGTACACTAAAAGTATTATGCTTGAAATTTTATAAAATAACACTAAAGTTCATTAAGAAATATAATGTGATCATATCCAGAAAAATCATGAATAAGATACATGAGGAGTAAACTGTTATACATTAAAATATATAGTGAAGCAACAGAAATTAACTTCCTTTGGTACTAGGGAAATAGATAAATTGAACAGAATCGATATCCAAAATGATATGAAAATATATGTGGTGATCTTTCAATTATTAAGAGGAAATTAATTTATTCAATACATGAACTTGAGACAACTGTTCAGAAATTTGGAAAAAAAAAATGCAGATTTCTCCTTTATTTTATTCATCAAAATGACAACAAAGTATATCAAAGAATGATTTACAAGTAAAAATATTAAATGAAAAATATATTTGTAAATTTGGTGTAGAGTAGGCATTTTTAAATAAGAAACAGAATGAAGGAGTCATTGAGATGGGACTTGCCTGGTGGTCTAGTGGCTAAGACTGCATGCTCCAAATGCAGGGAACATGGTTTCGATCCCTGGTCAAGGAACTGGATCACACATGTCCCAACTAAAACATTCTGAACATGGCAACAAAGATCATAAATCCCATGTGCCCCAACTGAGACCCAGCACAGCTGAATAAATACATAAAATAAATATTTTTTTTAAAAAAAAGAAGCCATATAGAAAAAATGGGTTGATAAATTTGGATAAATTCAACATTTGAGTATAGTAATGAAATATCATGAAGCTAAATAAAAAACCATGGAATATTTTTACTGAATTACAAAATCATTATTATTAATTTAAAAGTTTGTAAAAATGAATAAGGAATGATAAGGAAAACAACTTAAAAACATAAACAAAATAGGAAAAACAGAAGAAAAGGCAATGCTCAATTAGATCCAGGGAGAAGGTCATAAAACATAAGTTTGCTCTGCTTTTAAAAAGCAGATGTAAACTATAATGGGATGCTGTTTTACAATCAATCCTGTTGGCTTCCCATGTGGCTTAGTGGTAAAGAATCTGCCTGCCAATGCAGGGGACTTGGGCTCGATCCCTGGGTTGGGAAGATCCCCGGAGGAAGAAATGACAATACATTCCAGTATTCTTGTCTGGAAAATCCCATGGACAGAGGAACCTGGCAGGCATCAGTCCAGGAGGTTGCAGAGTCAGATCATGACTGAGCACCCACCCCAGCCAATCTATCCTATTAGCTAATTCAAAAGTTACTTTATGCCCTGTTGTAACAGGTATCAGAAAAATGAGTAAATTGGTAAAATACTTTGGAAACAAATTTGGCAATGTCTCTCTCTCAAAATTGGACACCGACTCAATGGACATGAATTTGAGCAAACTCCAGGAGATAGTGGAGGACAGAGGAGGCGAGTGTGCTACAGTCCCTGGGGTCACAGAGAGTCGGACATGACTTAACCCCGAAACAACAATGACAATTCAAACTGAAAATACATACACTTTTTTTTTAACTTTTATTTTACTTTTAACTTTTACAGAGTTTTGTTGTTTACAGATATATTTGTTCCCAGATTAGTCATAATACATACACTTTTGACCCAGCAATTCTACAGCTAGGAAGTTACCTTATGAAAATTTTAATGCAATAGTAAATATGAATATTATGTATTCCATTTGTCACTATAAAATTAAATAAAATAACTAAATAGTAACTATAAATTGCTTAAAGGTCCCTGATGAAAGACAGAATATATAAATGAGACTATATGTATTAGAAATCAATGTCAGCATTTGAAAGAGTAATATATATAAACTTGTACTCAAATATTTTAGTGAAAAATAGAAAGTGCAGAACTATGGCCATATTAGTATACACTTTTAAAATAAAAATTAAGGTATATACATATACTTTTAATTAATTTTCGAGACAGATAACCAAAAAAGTTCACAGTAGTATTCTCAGAGGTTCTAAGAATAGAGAGATGTCGTTAAATTTCTATTCACACGTCCCTGTGCATATCCATATTTTAACTGTCACCGTAAACTTATTTTATGGAAATACGGTTTCCCTTTTCATTTAAAAATGATTTTTAAGTCATTTTCTCTCTGTTCTGCAAATTAATGATGCCAAGTCTTGGTAAGGACATCAAAAAAATGCACCCTGACACACTATGGAGGGAAGGTGCTCAGTCACTCAGTCGTGTTCAACTCTTGTGACCCCATGGACTGTAGCCCACTAGACTCCTCTGACCATGGGGTTTTCCAAGTAAGAATACAGGAGTGGGTTGTTATTCCTTTCACCAGGGGACCTTCCTGACTCAGGCAGCAAACCTAGACATCCTGCATTGCAGGTAAGTTCTTTACCCCTGAGCCACCAGAGAACCCCACCTGAGGCCTTTACATAATAAAAGTTTCATATGGGCTGAAACTGTTAAGACACAATGCCTGTTTTCAGGGATGGAAAGGAGAAAACAAATACAAAGGTAACTATTTTACAGGATTAGACAGAGTACAGATGCCGCAGGAGCAATGAAAACAGCTAACTTGTTAGTTTTATGGAATACCATGTCCTGCCAGAGGCAAAAGAGACCAGAGAGAAAGCAGGAAATAATCATGCAGGAGGAAGCAATTTTCAGTCGTTGAATACGTTTTAATGCTTAATTATGACAATTCTACAGCTAGGAAGTTACCTTATGAAAATTTTAATGCAATAGTAAATATGAATATTATGTATTCCATTTGTCACTATAAAATTAAATAAAATAACTAAATAGTAACTATAAATTGCTTAAAGGTCCCTGATGAAAGACAGAATATATAAATGAGACTATATGTATTAGAAATCAATGTCAGCATTTGAAAGAGTAATATATATAAACTTGTACTCAAATATTTTAGTGAAAAATAGAAAGTGCAGAACTATGGCCATATTAGTATACACTTTTTAAAATAAAAATTAAGGTATATACATATAATTTTAATTAATTTTCTGGACAGATCACCAAAAAAGTTCACAGTAGTTTTCTTAGAGGTTCTAAGAATAGAGAGATGTCGTTAAATTTCTATTCACACGTCCCTGTGCATATCCATATTTTAACTGTCACCGTAAACTTATTTTATGGAAATACGGTTTCCCTTTTCATTTAAAAATGATTTTTAAGTCATTTTCTCTCTGTTCTGCAAATTAATGATGCCAAGTCTTGGTAAGGACATCAAAAAAATGCACCCTGACACACTATGGAGGGAAGGTGCTCAGTCACTCAGTCGTGTTCAACTCTTGTGACCCCATGGACTGTAGCCCACTAGACTCCTCTGACCATGGGGTTTTCCAAGTAAGAATACAGGAGTGGGTTGTTATTCCTTTCACCAGGGGACCTTCCTGACTCAGGCAGCAAACCTAGACATCCTGCATTGCAGGTAAGTTCTTTACCCCTGAGCCACCAGAGAACCCCACCTGAGGCCTTTACATAATAAAAGTTTCATATGGGCTGAAACTGTTAAGACACAATGCCTGTTTTCAGGGATGGAAAGGAGAAAACAAATACAAAGGTAACTATTTTACAGGATTAGACAGAGTACAGATGCCGCAGGAGCAATGAAAACAGCTAACTTGTTAGTTTTATGGAATACCATGTCCTGCCAGAGGCAAAAGAGACCAGAGAGAAAGCAGGAAATAATCATGCAGGAGGAAGCAATTTTCAGTCGTTGAATACGTTTCAATCTTCTCTCCCACTTTTATGTAATGATCTTTTCTACACTGGAAAAGTATATAGGGTCATTATCCTAATCAATAGGAACTAAGAGAAATGCAGATTTCCTAGGTAGAAAGTTACTTGCAGATGGTTCATGTAAGTCAACTCATCACATTATAACCCCAACATAAACTTCTAAAACAAATTTTAAAAATTCAAAAAAGATGGTTAATCTGTCTAGATGTTCTAACTCACTTTAAAAAGTTGACAAAATGTGATTATTTTCTATATTTTCATGACTCACCAGTTTAAAAATATCCACATTAATTTTTATTGCTATATAGTAGAAATTTTCAAGAAATTATTTTCCTCAGCTCTACTAATCCCATATCACCTGGAATTTTCCATAAATTTTTTTTGATTCATTCTATCAAAAAAATGACTTTCTATCATTATTTAAATCTGAAAAAGGAAATACAAAAAAATTCCAAATGAGGAAAAGATTTACTTACCTTACATTATTATCAACTGCAATTTTCCATTTTCTCTGCCTAACTCTAACATGAATTTCTACTCTTTCTGAGAATTTTCAAATTATGAGAAAGAAAATTTAATAAGTAAGGGGCATTTTAAACAACTGCTCTATTCATATTTTAATGCTTTATTTTAAAATGATATTTCTAACCAGAAAATATATCAATCTTAAACTATTTGCTAAAGAAATCAGAAAAATAAGATTCTCAAAAGAGGTGGGGGGAAACATAATTCTAGTATCCAATTTTTGTGTTCCTTTTCTATTTGACCTGTGTTAAGTAAGAACCAATTAAGGAGAAATATTTAAAACCAGAGACTAAAAATTCTTCCCTGAAATCACTGTTGTTGTTGTTATTGCTCAGTGCCTAAGTCACGCCCAACTCTTTGTGACCCCATGGACTGCAGCACACTAGGTTGCCCTGTCCTCTACTGTCTCCTGGAGTTTGCTCAAATTCATGCCTATTGGGTTGGTGACTGCCTAATCATCTCCTCCTCTGCTGGCCCCTTCTCCTTTTGCCTTTCCATCATCAGGAGGAAGCAATTTTTCAGTCGTTGAATACGTTTCAATCTTCTCTCCCACTTTTATGTAATGATCTTTTCTACACTGGAAAAGTATATAGGGTCATTATCCTAATCAATAGGAACTAAGAGAAATGCAGATTTCCTAGGTAGAAAGTTACTTGCAGATGGTTCATGTAAGTCAACTCATCACATTATAACCCCAACATAAACTTCTAAAACAAATTTTAAAAATTCAAAAAAGATGGTTAATCTGTCTAGATGTTCTAACTCACTTTAAAAAGTTGACAAAATGTGATTATTTTCTATATTTTCATGACTCACCAGTTTAAAAATATCCACATTAATTTTTATTGCTATATAGTAGAAATTTTCAAGAAATTATTTTCCTCAGCTCTACTAATCCCATATCACCTGGAATTTTCCATAAATTTTTTTTGATTCATTCTATCAAAAATGACTTTCTATCATTATTTAAATCTGAAAAAGGAAATACAAAAAAATTCCAAATGAGGAAAAGATTTACTTACCTTACATTATTATCAACTGCAATTTTCCATTTTCTCTGCCTAACTCTAACATGAATTTCTACTCTTTCTGAGAATTTTCAAATTATGAGAAAGAAAATTTAATAAGTAAGGGGCATTTTAAACAACTGCTCTATTCATATTTTAATGCTTTATTTTAAAATGATATTTCTAACCAGAAAATATATCAATCTTAAACTATTTGCTAAAGAAATCAGAAAAATAAGATTCTCAAAAGAGGTGGGGGGAAACATAATTCTAGTATCCAATTTTTGTGTTCCTTTTCTATTTGACCTGTGTTAAGTAAGAACCAATTAAGGAGAAATATTTAAAACCAGAGACTAAAAATTCTTCCCTGAAATCACTGTTGTTGTTGTTATTGCTCAGTGCCTAAGTCACGCCCAACTCTTTGTGACCCCATGGACTGCAGCACACTAGGTTGCCCTGTCCTCTACTGTCTCCTGGAGTTTGCTCAAATTCATGCCTATTGGGTTGGTGACTGCCTAATCATCTCCTCCTCTGCTGGCCCCTTCTCCTTTTGCCTTTCCATCATCAGGGTCTGAAGTCACTACCAGTGACCAAAAGGCAGGGGATCTCTTATCTGCAGGTTCCTTTCATAAGAGGTCAAGCTAGGCTTTTGTTTTCATAACTTGAGAGGAAAAAAACATGCATCTGTCTGTAGTGTCAGTGTTCTTTGATGTTGGCTCACTTAATTATGCTTTGGGTTACATTTCCCTTCACTTTCTAGCCCCAGGCCTCCCAAGGGCAAGAGGATTATCCCAATATTTACACGAATCAGTAGTGCTAAACCTTGCCCAAATAAAGATTTAGAGGGATTTAATAGTCATTTCTTAAGCATCTGGCTCTTTGGAAGCTCTTCAATTCTAGAAAACTGAGTTGTAAATAACAACATTTAAGATGGTATTAATAAACATGTATTTCACTAATTATTAATACGGTCATGATAGAGCATCTATTTCTATCTCATAAAAAGGTTAAGCTCGTTGGCAAAGCAAGCTAAGAATGGCTCTCAGTTCTATACTCCTAAAGTATATTAGACAGAAATGGTGTGTATTAGACAAAGGCTTGCAGTCAAGATTAAAGGCAAAGGATGTGGCAGTGATTTACTAAAACAACCAAAAGTATTGTCCTCCTTATTATCATACAGTTAGAACAGTTAACTGTTAATTCATTAACCTGGCTTCCCAGTTGGCGCTAGAGGGAAAAACACCTGCCTGCCAATGCAGGAGACACAGTAGATGTGGGTTCAATCCCTGGATGGGGAAGATCCCCTGGAGGAGCAGATGGCTACTCAGTCCAATATTCTTGCCTAGAAATGTCCATGGACCAAGGAGCCTAGCCAACTACAGTCAATGGGTTCACAAAGAGTCAGACACAACTAAAGCAACTTAGCACACATAGCACAGAACAATTAAGACCACAGTGTAAATTATATCTAAAAATAGATGGAAAGAATTCATTCCTAAACTCATTTGGTTTGTTACTTCTTAATTAACACAGGTGTTAAATCATAGATCAGAACCTGCTGTTTTGGATTTTATTCTTTAATTTCCCATCCCAACGTCTCCACTGGGTTTGTCTGAAGTCACTGCTCTCTGTCTGCCCTGAACAGAGCCTGATTTCTCCTTCCCCATAATGTGCTCACTAATCAGTCTGCTTTAGTCATCTTCCTTAAATATTCCCAACCCAATTGTGATTTTATTAATACTTATTAACCCTTTCTTTCTTGCCCCATTATTTTATAATCAGTCTTGAGAAGATTCTCCAAACATGACTTTGCCTATTGTCTAGGCCCCAAGTCCACTTCTGCACACTAGTTATTTCACATACTATAACAATAGTTCATTAAAATTTTAAATTTAATAAATCATTGTTGAGTTGCCTAAAACATCACAAGTATCCTGTGATAGACAAACAAAAATGAATATGACAAAGAGATTACTGTTTAAACATAATGCAATATCAAAAGAATAATTTAAAAACAAAACTTAAAGTACAGTAATTTTGGGTATTTACAAGAGGGACAAAAGAGAATGTGGCAATTAATGTAATGAGGAGAGAAAGAAAAGGTGATGATGAGAGAAAGACAATGCTATGGATGATGACCCTGGAAAAAAAGATTGGACCCTGCCCTAAAACGTGTTCCACATGCAAGAGGGGCTATCAGATGCAAGTTCCCATGCAAGTTACCTGTTTTTACAAGATCCTTCTAAAGGAGACAGGAGGAATGGAGAATAAACTAAAAGAGAGACTATAGTTCAAAGCTAGTTAGGCAAGAGAAAAGTAGAACTGTCATGCTGTTGATGGACTTGCAGTTTTGATACAATACCATTAGGATGGGTCATGTATAGGCAGGATGAGTTGTCATTCTATGTAGGAGTTTAAAAAAAAATGGGTGGCTGGTCTTTATTTTTTTTCTTCCTAATTCCAAGATGGTCTTGGTGTTATATTAGGCATCCAGGTAGCCCTGTCTTTTACCAAGGATGGCTCTCCTTGGCAATAAAGTTCATTTTGGAATGGCTAAAACTCCCACCAATAGGTTTATTTGTATTTAAAAAGTATAAATAGAAGGACTTCCCTGGTGGTCCAGTGGTTAAGCCTCTGTGCTTCCTAAGTAAAGGGCACAGGTTTGAGTCCTAGTTGGGGAACTAAGATTCCACATGCTTTGCAGCAAAAAGAAAAAAAAAATGTTTAAATATAAGAAAAATAATTAATATTTTAAAAATTTAAATATAAACACTCCTCGTAAGATTAGGGGGCTATCAGTAATTCATGACAAAGTAAACTAGCTCAAACAGACCATCTCCTCATTAATATACCATGGAAAATTGTTTGGAACATTCTGAGAGGGAAGAAATTATAAAACAACAAAGACAGAAAGAATATGTTCCAGCTCAAATAGGCCTGGATGACACACTAAAGGGTATTTGGGGGCTACAAAAGAATAGCTTAGGAAACTGAGAACTGGAATGGTGATGGTAAGGCCATTCTTAGCAGAGTACAACCACTTGCAATCACACACACCTTTTATCAATGTTCAGCGTAAATTGATTGTCTCTTCGTGAATAAGAACATCAAGAGCAGTTACGAAGGGAAAAAGTTGCAGCCTCAGAAGAATATGATAAATCGAACTGAGCTCTGTCTTCATGTTTGAAGAAATGCTGACAGCGAAACTTGAAAAGGTATGAGAGAGAAAGACAATGCTATGGATGATGACCCTGGAAAAAAAGATTGGACCCTGCCCTAAAACGTGTTCCACATGCAAGAGGGGCTATCAGATGCAAGTTCCCATGCAAGTTACCTGTTTTTACAAGATCCTTCTAAAGGAGACAGGAGGAATGGAGAATAAACTAAAAGAGAGACTATAGTTCAAAGCTAGTTAGGCAAGAGAAAAGTAGAACTGTCATGCTGTTGATGGACTTGCAGTTTTGATACAATACCATTAGGATGGGTCATGTATAGGCAGGATGAGTTGTCATTCTATGTAGGAGTTTAAAAAAAAATGGGTGGCTGGTCTTTATTTTTTTTCTTCCTAATTCCAAGATGGTCTTGGTGTTATATTAGGCATCCAGGTAGCCCTGTCTTTTACCAAGGATGGCTCTCCTTGGCAATAAAGTTCATTTTGGAATGGCTAAAACTCCCACCAATAGGTTTATTTGTATTTAAAAAGTATAAATAGAAGGATTTCCCCTGGTGGTCCAGTGGTTAAGCCTCTGTGCTTCCTAAGTAAAGGGCACAGGTTTGAGTCCTAGTTGGGGAACTAAGATTCCACATGCTTTGCAGCAAAAAGAAAAAAAAAATGTTTAAATATAAGAAAAATAATTAATATTTTAAAAATTTAAATATAAACACTCCTCGTAAGATTAGGGGGCTATCAGTAATTCATGACAAAGTAAACTAGCTCAAACAGACCATCTCCTCATTAATATACCATGGAAAATTGTTTGGAACATTCTGAGAGGGAAGAAATTATAAAACAACAAAGACAGAAAGAATATGTTCCAGCTCAAATAGGCCTGGATGACACACTAAAGGGTATTTGGGGCTACAAAAGAATAGCTTAGGAAACTGAGAACTGGAATGGTGATGGTAAGGCCATTCTTAGCAGAGTACAACCACTTGCAATCACACACACCTTTTATCAATGTTCAGCGTAAATTGATTGTCTCTTCGTGAATAAGAACATCAAGAGCAGTTACAAAGGGGAAAAAAGTTGCAGCCTCAGAAGAATATGATAAATCGAACTGAGCTCTGTCTTCATGTTTGAAGAAATGCTGACATTTTTTGTACAAATAGATTGCAGAGTAATCTTTTTTGTTGTTGTTTTCTAAGCAATAGACAGCAAAATCATCTCTCCTCTATGCTGGACGACACCTGGAGTCTCTATCTAGCATAAATAGTGATGGGTCCAGGGAAATGGTCACAATTCACAACTGTCCAAGACTGACTCAGAATAAAGTTATCAAAAGTAACTTCACAATATTTCTAGAGTCCAGCTCTCAGAGTCACTTAAGTATATAGGATTTTTAGTTTTAAGAATTCAGAAACCTATACATATAATCCCAGCAAAAAAAAAAAAAAAAAAGATTGGCCAATGTACTTCTACAAAGAATCTTCTAAAATGATTATTTTAAAAAACACACACACACAAACTTTTGGAGCTGCAATCAGTAGCTATTTCCATATGATTATTAATCTCATTGGCTTTAGAATTATTAAGGGTTCAGGGTATCAAATTATCAAAATTAACAAATTAAATTAAAAATTATCAAAGTCTCTAAACTATTTATATTTATGGAGTTTTTCTACCTATCTTCTCCTTTTATTTAAATTCTTATAGGAGGTCTGAGGACTTCTATGAAGGAAGCTTTTGGACAATAATCACAAACTGTTTTTTGTGGAGGATGAATAAAACATGTCCTATGGAATGTTTATTTCCCCTTCTACATAATGAAGTTAAGTAAAACCTGTTCTTTGCAGTTGACGCTGTGATATTATCTAACTGGAAGTTTAAACACTGCAAGAATAACTACACAAATTTCTTTGCAGTTGATTAGGGGCTATCAGTAATTCATGACAAAGTAAACTAGCTCAAACAGACCATCTCCTCATTAATATACCATGGAAAATTGTTTGGAACATTCTGAGAGGGAAGAAATTATAAAACAACAAAGACAGAAAGAATATGTTCCAGCTCAAATAGGCCTGGATGACACACTAAAGGGTATTTGGGGGCTACAAAAGAATAGCTTAGGAAACTGAGAACTGGAATGGTGATGGTAAGGCCATTCTTAGCAGAGTACAACCACTTGCAATCACACACACCTTTTATCAATGTTCAGCGTAAATTGATTGTCTCTTCGTGAATAAGAACATCAAGAGCAGTTACGAAGGGAAAAAGTTGCAGCCTCAGAAGAATATGATAAATCGAACTGAGCTCTGTCTTCATGTTTGAAGAAATGCTGACATTTTTTGTACAAATAGATTGCAGAGTAATCTTTTTTGTTGTTGTTTTCTAAGCAATAGACAGCAAAATCATCTCTCCTCTATGCTGGACGACACCTGGAGTCTCTATCTAGCATAAATAGTGATGGGTCCAGGGAAATGGTCACAATTCACAACTGTCCAAGACTGACTCAGAATAAAGTTATCAAAAGTAACTTCACAATATTTCTAGAGTCCAGCTCTCAGAGTCACTTAAGTATATAGGATTTTTAGTTTTAAGAATTCAGAAACCTATACATATAATCCCAGCAAAAAAAAAAAAAAAAAAGATTGGCCAATGTACTTCTACAAAGAATCTTCTAAAATGATTATTTTAAAAAACACACACACACAAACTTTTGGAGCTGCAATCAGTAGCTATTTCCATATGATTATTAATCTCATTGGCTTTAGAATTATTAAGGGTTCAGGGTATCAAATTATCAAAATTAACAAATTAAATTAAAAATTATCAAAGTCTCTAAACTATTTATATTTATGGAGTTTTTCTACCTATCTTCTCCTTTTATTTAAATTCTTATAGGAGGTCTGAGGACTTCTATGAAGGAAGCTTTTGGACAATAATCACAAACTGTTTTTTGTGGAGGATGAATAAAACATGTCCTATGGAATGTTTATTTCCCCTTCTACATAATGAAGTTAAGTAAAACCTGTTCTTTGCAGTTGACGCTGTGATATTATCTAACTGGAAGTTTAAACACTGCAAGAATAACTACACAAAAATTTTTGGCTTAAACATTCCAAGACTACAACTATGAATGTGAAAAAACTGTGTCATGTGTTAAACCGAAGGCCATATATTTGTTGTTCAGAATACAGCATAAAAGTCAAGTGGTCCTGGTAGCTTATTTATTTCTTACAATTTGGATGCCTTTTTATTTATTTTTGTTGCTTGACTTCCAATACTATATTAAATAGAAGTGACTGCTTCAATTTTTTTTTAAATAGTCAGTTGAGTCATTAGGACAAAAGCTAGTTTCCTGACTTCTATTTCTGTTCCTTTCAATCTATCCAAATAAATCCATTCTTCAAAGTCACTGTCAGTATCTTCTTCTCCATGAAGCTTTCCATGAATTCTCTAGTCTCTTCCATATTTGCCAATAACAAGCTCTTTTTTTCATTAATCTTTAGAAGTTGTTGACGCTGCTTAGTTGCTTCTGTTGTGTCCGACTCTGTGTGGCCTCATGGACAGCAGTCTGCCAGGCTCCTCTGTCCATGGAATTCTCCAGGCCAGAAAACTTGGGTTGCTATGTGGGTTGCCATACCCTCCTCCAGGTGGATGTTCCCAACCCAGGGATGGACCCTGAGACTCCTGCATAGCAGGCAGATTCCTCACCACTAAGCCACCAGGGAAGCTGCATATATATGTGTGTGTGTATATATATATATATATATATACACATATATTTGAGACATCATGGACTGTAGCTTGCCAGGCTTCTCCATCCATAGAGTTTTTCACGCAAGAATACTGGAGTGGGTTGCTGTTTCCTTCTCTTCTTTTGAAGTTAGTCTTACACAATTTAATTTTAGATGTGTTTCTGACCCATCTCCCTAACTAGAGTAGAAGCTTCTTTAGTACAGTGGAAGGAAATACTGGTGACTTGTAGTAAAGAATGCACCTGCCAATGCAGAGACATGGGTTTGATCCCCAGATGGAGAATATCTCCTGGCGGAGGAAATGGCAAACCATTACAGGATTCTTGCCTGGGAAATTCCATGGACAGAGGAGCCTGGTGGGCAATAGTTCATTGGGTCGCAAAAGAGTCGGGCACAACTTAGTAATTAAAGCAACAACAAGCAAGTAACTAAATATTTGGCAAATATTTATGTTTCTGATTTGTTGTATATCTCTGATCATTTCTATCCTGCTAACCCTAGTAAAAACCAGATCAGTTGAGTAACTTAGCTAGATTGACAGTTTTTAAACTGTGCTTCAAAGAACTCTTCAAAAATTGAAAGGGAAAAAAGAGGGCCAAGATAACAGAGCAACAGGCTAGCTTCACAGGAACCCCTCACTGCCTTGGGGGAAATAGATGTGGTATAAAAGGTAATGAAAGTGAATTAAACAAATTATCAAAGAAGGAACAGAATTTTGTGAATGATTACCTGGGAAGAGTTACAATCATATTAAAATTTGAAGATTTCACTGAAGTAGAATATTTGTTGACTAATGATATATTTTTCTTTTCTTCAGTCCTGATTGTTATACTACTACCAACACACCACAGATTTTTTTAATAGACTTGTCTAATGAAGGTAATTAAAATCTGGCTTCAATATCATTTGGTAATTAAATCTCAGCCTGCTTAAATTGAAATAATTAAATCTCAGCCCCTATGTGGGTTGCCATACCCTCCTCCAGGTGGATGTTCCCAACCCAGGGATGGACCCTGAGACTCCTGCATAGCAGGCAGATTCCTCACCACTAAGCCACCAGGGAAGCTGCATATATATGTGTGTGTGTATATATATATATATATATACACATATATTTGAGACATCATGGACTGTAGCTTGCCAGGCTTCTCCATCCATAGAGTTTTTCACGCAAGAATACTGGAGTGGGTTGCTGTTTCCTTCTCTTCTTTTGAAGTTAGTCTTACACAATTTAATTTTAGATGTGTTTCTGACCCATCTCCCTAACTAGAGTAGAAGCTTCTTTAGTACAGTGGAAGGAAATACTGGTGACTTGTAGTAAAGAATGCACCTGCCAATGCAGAGACATGGGTTTGATCCCCAGATGGAGAATATCTCCTGGCGGAGGAAATGGCAAACCATTACAGGATTCTTGCCTGGGAAATTCCATGGACAGAGGAGCCTGGTGGGCAATAGTTCATTGGGTCGCAAAAGAGTCGGGCACAACTTAGTAATTAAAGCAACAACAAGCAAGTAACTAAATATTTGGCAAATATTTATGTTTCTGATTTGTTGTATATCTCTGATCATTTCTATCCTGCTAACCCTAGTAAAAACCAGATCAGTTGAGTAACTTAGCTAGATTGACAGTTTTAAACTGTGCTTCAAAGAACTCTTCAAAAATTGAAAGGGAAAAAAGAGGGCCAAGATAACAGAGCAACAGGCTAGCTTCACAGGAACCCCTCACTGCCTTGGGGGAAATAGATGTGGTATAAAAGGTAATGAAAGTGAATTAAACAAATTATCAAAGAAGGAACAGAATTTTGTGAATGATTACCTGGGAAGAGTTACAATCATATTAAAATTTGAAGATTTCACTGAAGTAGAATATTTGTTGACTAATGATATATTTTTCTTTTCTTCAGTCCTGATTGTTATACTACTACCAACACACCACAGATTTTTTTAATAGACTTGTCTAATGAAGGTAATTAAAATCTGGCTTCAATATCATTTGGTAATTAAATCTCAGCCTGCTTAAATTGAAATAAATCTATAGACAGTGCAATCTATAGAATTCCTAAGTCCTTCTCTAATATTTACAATTATTTAAAATTACTATTCTTTTAGGTCTAACAATTACTATCTACTTCTTTGTGTCTTTCCTTGATATAAGATATTCTACTGGTAGGCAGCTTCCTACTCCTGATAATATCACTTGTTGAAATAGGGAACATATCTGCAATGTTCACTACAGAGCTTAGTCAGCACAGTGTCCAACACAGATAAACATCCAAAACCCATAGATTTTGGCAAATGGATGAAAATTGTAATACATTAACCTCAGAAAACCATTTTCACTAATATTAATAGCTTTCAATATAAACTAGTTATATTTGAATTGCCTCCTTTTAAGCACTGTCTTATTATTTTCTCATATCTCAGACACTTCCAAGAAAGGCAGAATAATACACTGGAAAATAGCATGGATTGCACAGTCATATAGCACTGAGTGTGCATCTGGACCGTAACACTTGAATTTAAGCAAATTATCAAATGTCTCCAATTAAAAGAGATAGTCTCCTTACTGACCTTTAAGGGCCTCTTTGTGCATGTTAAATAGATTATATATATATATATAATAGATTATACATATACAGATTTTATATATATTAAATGGATTATGTATTCATGAAAGTTCACATCCTAGAGCTCGGTAATTGGTAGACATCAACAAGAGTTCCTTTTCTTTCCTCTCCGAAGCACATTTTTCTGTATATCTGTCTCAAAATTGAAAGGGAAAAAAGAGGGCCAAGATAACAGAGCAACAGGCTAGCTTCACAGGAACCCCTCACTGCCTTGGGGGAAATAGATGTGGTATAAAAGGTAATGAAAGTGAATTAAACAAATTATCAAAGAAGGAACAGAATTTTGTGAATGATTACCTGGGAAGAGTTACAATCATATTAAAATTTGAAGATTTCACTGAAGTAGAATATTTGTTGACTAATGATATATTTTTCTTTTCTTCAGTCCTGATTGTTATACTACTACCAACACACCACAGATTTTTTTAATAGACTTGTCTAATGAAGGTAATTAAAATCTGGCTTCAATATCATTTGGTAATTAAATCTCAGCCTGCTTAAATTGAAATAAATCTATAGACAGTGCAATCTATAGAATTCCTAAGTCCTTCTCTAATATTTACAATTATTTAAAATTACTATTCTTTTAGGTCTAACAATTACTATCTACTTCTTTGTGTCTTTCCTTGATATAAGATATTCTACTGGTAGGCAGCTTCCTACTCCTGATAATATCACTTGTTGAAATAGGGAACATATCTGCAATGTTCACTACAGAGCTTAGTCAGCACAGTGTCCAACACAGATAAACATCCAAAACCCATAGATTTTGGCAAATGGATGAAAATTGTAATACATTAACCTCAGAAAACCATTTTCACTAATATTAATAGCTTTCAATATAAACTAGTTATATTTGAATTGCCTCCTTTTAAGCACTGTCTTATTATTTTCTCATATCTCAGACACTTCCAAGAAAGGCAGAATAATACACTGGAAAATAGCATGGATTGCACAGTCATATAGCACTGAGTGTGCATCTGGACCGTAACACTTGAATTTAAGCAAATTATCAAATGTCTCCAATTAAAAGAGATAGTCTCCTTACTGACCTTTAAGGGCCTCTTTGTGCATGTTAAATAGATTATATATATATATATAATAGATTATACATATACAGATTTTATATATATTAAATGGATTATGTATTCATGAAAGTTCACATCCTAGAGCTCGGTAATTGGTAGACATCAACAAGTGTTCCCTTTTCTTTCCTCTCCGAAGCACATTTTTCTGTATATCTGTCTCTTTTGTGACCCTGTGGACTGTAGCCTATGAAACTCCTCTGTCCATGGGAATTCCCAGGCAAAAATACTGGAGTGGGTTGTCATTTTCTTCTCCAGGAAATCTTCCCAACCCAAGGATTGACCCCTGGTCTCCCACACTGCAGAAAGATTCTTTACTATCTGTACCAGCAGGGAAGCCCATACTTGGATCTGATACACATAAAGTGGTTGCTTGAGAACCCCAGTTCAGAGGGCTCTGCTTCTGGAATCCACCTCTCCTTTACCCCAGTCAAGGGCCAAGCATCAGGCCCTTGCCACCATCCAAACCAGCATTAGATCATCTTACACCAGCAAAGGAATTTAAAACTCTTAAACTACAAAATTAGAGAATTCTCATCTGCTTCTTTTGTGCAATCAAAACTCCTGAGGGGAAAGCCAAACATGAAAGTACCAAATTTTAAGTTCTCTGTATTTAATCAAAAAATGCACTTTTAGAGGTAATAGAAATTTTGACCCGGTTAATGCTCACTACTCTCACTAAAATTGACTTTTAAAGTTACTGGCTGAAATTTCCTTTCTTGAGTTCCATCAACTTTTGAAATCAGAGTAATTTGAAATCTTAGTACCCATTACCATCTCACTGAACATTTCCTCAAAATCTTAGGAAACTCAATTCTACATAGAGTATTAATTAGCAGTTTATACATTCTTAATATTATAAGTGACCTTTATTCAGAGGTTGTTGAGGTAATTCTGTGATGTAACCAAATTAATTTTCAACCTTAGATACAGGCAGTTGTTTTAACTCAGCTGTTTAAGTAGTGACTTATATTACTTACATTGTAGCCTATTTCCCCACAGAGCTAACAACTGTTGTTCCTCTGTGTAGTCATCACACCTAAGAGTTTTCTGCAAAACCAAGTCAAATGTATGTTCATCCTAAAGCAGAATAACTGCAGGAATAACTGCCTGTTCCCACAACATAACACCTTATTTCTTTTTTAAAAAAATTTTTATTTTACTTTTACTTTTACAGAGTTTGTTGTTTACAGAGATGAATGATCCCAGATTAGTCATATGCACTCCTCCCCCTCATTTTTAAAAAATGGCTCTCATTCGTCCCAATGAGATGTTTCATGTGTGCATGAGCATTCAGTCACTTCAGTCCTGTCCAATTCTTTGCAACCCTATAGACTGTAGCCCACCAGACTCTTCTGTTCATGGGATTCTCCAGGCAAGAATACTGGAGTGGGCTGCCATGCCCTTTTCCAGGGGATCATCCTGACCCAAGGGTCGAACCTGCATCCCCTGTATCTCTTGCATGCAGGCAGATTCTTTATTCTTTAGTCAGTATTAACTGAGCCACCTGGGATCCCTGTGGTACTTCCTACAGCTGTCTTTTTTTCCTTGGCTTTGCTCACCTCCCTTCCTTTTGCTTCAATTGCTTTTATTATCCAGTCTATCGACTACGATTAACTATACACTTAGCTCTCAATCTTGTTCACTTTACCATTGAGACTACTCTAGAATAATTTTCTAGTCCTCTCATTGATATTGCTTTCTCGGTTACTTTAGTTTCCAAAAAAGAAAACAAAGGAATAATTTCCACCAAACCGGAACTACCTCCTGAGTATGCTGCAGTTTATAGAATTCCATTCCATGCCGGATGTTTTGCAGAAGAGTGTTAAACCACTAAGAATGCTATAATAATATTCAAAGATTCATTTATTCAAAAAATATGTTAACATTTTTAACATTCCAATGAAAAGATCACAAGATTCTCCTTCACTCTATACAGCCTGGATTATAATGAAAGCCTTTCTGATTGTCAATAAAATTAGGATGATCCCATATTCTAATTTTTTTTTTTGCCACTTCTATTGGTCTTTCATTTATTTCCATCAATCTTTGTTCTTTGGCCTGTGTCGATCTCCCATCGCAGTGGCCTCTCTCATTGCAGAGTACCAGCTGTGGGCACATGAGCCCCAGAGCTCAGGCTCAGTAGTTGGACACATCGGTCCAGCGGCTCCACGGCACGTGGGATCTTCCCAGGCCAGGGATTGAACCAGTGCCCCTTACACTGCAAGGTGGTGTCCTTACCCACTGGACCACCAGGGAATCCCCCATATTCGATTCTTATTTGGCTACATGTATAATTATTTCTAGAAACCATGATTCTGAATATAACTGAATAAGCAGAATGCAAAATAAAACCTTGTTTCTCAATGTGTCTCGCTTTCTCAGCAGTTTCAAATGCTACTTTACACAGTTGGATTTCAGACACTCAATGTACTATGTTCTGAACACTGTATAAGATTTGAAAGATGCACTGATGAACCAGAGAAGTTCCTGCTCACGGAAGCTGAAAGTCTGATAGTCTTATAAACTTTGATAGTGAAATGGCAGAAAAACACAGGGTAATTTGAGAGAGAAGGATCAGGGGTCTTGGTTTAAATTGAAGTGGCAGAGAAAGCATTCATGATTAGGTAGGATTTGTAAGCATCAAACAAGATAGTTGGTGAAAATGAACAACCGCAATTGGTTTCAAAGTGACTGTACATTGTAACATATACACTTAGCTCTCAATCTTGTTCACTTTACCATTGAGACTACTCTAGAATAATTTTCTAGTCCTCTCATTGATATTGCTTTCTCGGTTACTTTAGTTTCCAAAAAAGCAAACAAAGGACTCATCTCCACCAAACCGAACTACCTCCTGAGTATGCTGCAGTTTATAGAATTCCATTCCATGCCGGATGTTTTGCAGAAGAGTGTTAAACCACTAAGAATGCTATAATAATATTCAAAGATTCATTTATTCAAAAAATATGTTAACATTTTTAACATTCCAATGAAAAGATCACAAGATTCTCCTTCACTCTATACAGCCTGGATTATAATGAAAGCCTTTCTGATTGTCAATAAAATTAGGATGATCCCATATTCTAATTTTTTTTTTTTTTGCCACTTCTATTGGTCTTTCATTTATTTCCATCAATCTTTGTTCTTTGGCCTGTGTCGATCTCCCATCGCAGTGGCCTCTCTCATTGCAGAGTACCAGCTGTGGGCACATGAGCCCCAGAGCTCAGGCTCAGTAGTTGGACACATCGGTCCAGCGGCTCCACGGCACGTGGGATCTTCCCAGGCCAGGGATTGAACCAGTGCCCCTTACACTGCAAGGTGGTGTCCTTACCCACTGGACCACCAGGGAATCCCCCATATTCGATTCTTATTTGGCTACATGTATAATTATTTCTAGAAACCATGATTCTGAATATAACTGAATAAGCAGAATGCAAAATAAAACCTTGTTTCTCAATGTGTCTCGCTTTCTCAGCAGTTTCAAATGCTACTTTACACAGTTGGATTTCAGACACTCAATGTACTATGTTCTGAACACTGTATAAGATTTGAAAGATGCACTGATGAACCAGAGAAGTTCCTGCTCACGGAAGCTGAAAGTCTGATAGTCTTATAAACTTTGATAGTGAAATGGCAGAAAAACACAGGGTAATTTGAGAGAGAAGGATCAGGGGTCTTGGTTTAAATTGAAGTGGCAGAGAAAGCATTCATGATTAGGTAGGATTTGTAAGCATCAAAC
Organism: Tragulus kanchil; assembly: GCA_022376925.1. Lineage (NCBI taxonomy): Eukaryota > Metazoa > Chordata > Mammalia > Artiodactyla > Tragulidae > Tragulus > Tragulus kanchil. The sequence goes on along the minus strand of JAIOJX010000030.1, from coordinate 121,515,002 downwards.
AAGATAGTTGGTGAAAATGAACAACCCCAGAACAATGGATAAAAGTATGATCTGATAACATCAAGTGACTGTACATTGTAGTTGCAAAGGTATGAACAGTAGGGAGTTGATAGGGCTGCTGGGGAGGGGTGGGGGGGGGGTGGGGAGTGGTAGAGCACACGTGATAGCGCTAACACAAAGTGTCTAGAGGCTAGAAATGGGGCACTCAAAATTACCCAGCCGCAGGCCATACACAAGGGTTTAAGATGCCATCCCCCCACCACACACAGTGAACACTAGTACACAAAAATACCAAGGCCTTTGCTTTCCCACCACTTTTTTAGGCATGATTTATTTTGAGAACAATTTCCAAAATCAGGAGCCCCTGAATCCACCTGGAACTTACACAGTGATAAATCATAGTGCCATTGACATGTTTGCCCAGCATTCATGAAGAAAAGATTAAAAGCTAAACAGAGAACTGAGAGGAAAGTTAAAACCGCCGTCCCCCTACCTTTATCACATTGTTAACTGTCTCAAGTCTTCCTTTTCTGGATAATGTCTCAGGTTATCATAAGATGCAGGATAATGGAGAAGGTACTCACTGAGAAATTCTAACTAACATCTGTTTCAGGAAAAGGTTACTCATTGGAAGAAAGCCAGTGGACAGAACGAATACCATCAGTTCTTAAGTTTCTTCCTACAGATTCATATTTGTCACCTTTTCATTGCCCTGGAAATTCAGCACACTAAATTCATGAGCACAGGATGAGTAAAGGGACTGATAGATAACTGTGCTAATAAGCCCTCCACATTATTTTGCATTTTAGCCAATAAAAAAAAAAAAAAAGACTACTATAAAAGAAAGCTAGCCAGTGCTCGCTTAGGCAGCACATATACTAAAATTGGAACGATACAGAGAAGATTAGCATGGCCCCTGCGCAAGGATGACACACAAATTCGTGAAGCGTTCCATATTTTTAAAAAAAAAAAAAAAAAGAAAGCTAGCCAAGTTATACAGCTTTGGACTAACAAGGTAAGACATGTCTTCCACAGCACAGGAAATCTGTTTTGTCTTTATTCAATGTCTATTACAAATAGTTAAGAAAGTCTGAATTTCAAATACTGAATCTGAAATGAATGTATTGCTAAATATTTTGTAGGAATTTGACTTCAACTGACTAGTTTATATAGATATTTACCCTTACCTCAGAACTGTTTTCAAAAACAGGCTTTAATTTTTAAAAAATAAGTAGCTGCATTTTTTTAATGCCCCACAATAGTGCCTCCAATAACATATGCACATAAAATACTTGTTAAATAAATACATGTTAAGCCAAATTTAATTACAAAACCAGCTGCTATCAATTCCATTGCCTCATATTTGTTAAAAGTTCCATGGGCTTCCTGAGAAACCAATCACCATATTTTCAGTTTCATTTTCACAAAACAGTTCACTCTTGTGGCTCTCAAAGTTCATGTCACAAATGGCCTACCTTCTTCAAATGTATTCTGAAAAACTCTTGACCATTCCTCTTCTGTGCTTCTCTGGAACTTCTTATTTTGTTTGTCTTTCTTATCCTTAGTAAAGCCTCACCAAACAAAGGACAAAATAAGGGCAACGAAACAATTGTGGGATGCTACAGAACTGAGAGGAAAGTTAAAACCGCCCAAAGTTAACTGTCTCAAGTCTTCCTTTTCTGGATAATGTCTCAGGTTATCATAAGATGCAGGATAATGGAGAAGGTACTCACTGAGAAATTCTAACTAACATCTGTTTCAGGAAAAGGTTACTCATTGGAAGAAAGCCAGTGGACAGAACGAATACCATCAGTTCTTAAGTTTCTTCCTACAGATTCATATTTGTCACCTTTTCATTGCCCTGGAAATTCAGCACACTAAATTCATGAGCACAGGATGAGTAAAGGGACTGATAGATAACTGTGCTAATAAGCCCTCCACATTATTTTGCATTTTAGCCAATAAAAAAAAAAAAAAAGACTACTATAAAAGAAAGCTAGCCAGTGCTCGCTTAGGCAGCACATATACTAAAATTGGAACGATACAGAGAAGATTAGCATGGCCCCTGCGCAAGGATGACACACAAATTCGTGAAGCGTTCCATATTTTAAAAAAAAAAAAAAAAAAGAAAGCTAGCCAAGTTATACAGCTTTGGACTAACAAGGTAAGACATGTCTTCCACAGCACAGGAAATCTGTTTTGTCTTTATTCAATGTCTATTACAAATAGTTAAGAAAGTCTGAATTTCAAATACTGAATCTGAAATGAATGTATTGCTAAATATTTTGTAGGAATTTGACTTCAACTGACTAGTTTATATAGATATTTACCCTTACCTCAGAACTGTTTTCAAAAACAGGCTTTAATTTTTAAAAAATAAGTAGCTGCATTTTTTTAATGCCCCACAATAGTGCCTCCAATAACATATGCACATAAAATACTTGTTAAATAAATACATGTTAAGCCAAATTTAATTACAAAACCAGCTGCTATCAATTCCATTGCCTCATATTTGTTAAAAGTTCCATGGGCTTCCTGAGAAACCAATCACCATATTTTCAGTTTCATTTTCACAAAACAGTTCACTCTTGTGGCTCTCAAAGTTCATGTCACAAATGGCCTACCTTCTTCAAATGTATTCTGAAAAACTCTTGACCATTCCTCTTCTGTGCTTCTCTGGAACTTCTTATTTTGTTTGTCTTTCTTATCCTTAGTAAAGCCTCACCAAACAAAGGACAAAATAAGGGCAACGAAACAATTGTGGGATGCCTTTTATTTCACAGCTCTGCTCATCTGCGGCACAAATAGCAGAATCCATGGTTAATCACCGCACACTTCTGGTTCCCAGGACACTCGTGGAGCTTTCCATATGGTCTGCTCAAAACGGGGACTCATACATACATCAAATACAAATTATACAAAGAAATGTGATCAGCCAGTGGAACCAAGTCATAAGAGAAAAATACCTGTTCAACAAAAACAGAGGCCTACTTTAAAAAAAAAAAAAAAAAAAAAAAACCCTCCACATTTCTGCTTCCAAGGCAAAGCAATAATGAGTACATTAGATAAATCTTCATCCTAATGTTAACTAGGATAATCTCTCAGACATACTGAACGGCAAGCTTTCATTTCGCTCATCCAAGTGAGAGAAAAAAAGGCTTAATTGATTACTTCCATTTTCTTTAATGTTTTAGGCTTTTCAAACCTTGCTGTTTACTCTGAGTGACTTAGTCCCTCTGTGGCAAAGGCTTTAAGTATGTTTTTTTCCCCATAATTTCATCCTTAAGCTTTATTCTGCCTCTTTTCCTACTGGTTTAGAGACAATTTTAGCCTTAGGTTGGGTAACTACATAGTTGATTATTCCAACTAAGGCACTCTAAAAAGTGAAAAACAGAAAAAAAACCACACAGAAGCAAAAAGCAAATGAAGCAGAGATTGTACTGCAAAGACTGGAAGATACAACCACCTATCCCTAGGGTTTGCTTTTTGGTCAACAGAAAGTTTCTCCTACAGTTATTAAGGTTAGTCAGAAGAGTCACCTACATAACCAAAAACCGTTTGATTGTACGCTGGGTCCTATTTCCTATGTAAATCACATTCTAATGGTAGTCAACTGAGAAAGGCGGTTCGAAAAATATCAAAGTTTTCATGAGACACTTTCAGTAGCTAGAAATCATGGTGAATAAAAGGGAAATAGTTTTTAGTGCAACTATGTGCTAGATATCGAATCTATGGAGAGAGAAAAAGTGAGAGGTTAACTGTATCTTCTCAACTTAGGTATTAACATTCCTATTTTAAGAAATGAGCAGCCAATACATTGATGGTGAATAAAAGCTCCTTGCTCTTAAGTAGCTAAATGAATTGACATTACTGACACAACAAAAAAGTGATCAGCTTGAGTTCAAATCCCAGGCTAACACCTTGGGCCCATAGGAGGAGCTGTTGCTTTAAAATCAATGTAACGCTTAGAGATTTAGCAGTTCTTTCAAGATCAACCTAGAAAGAAATGGAAAAAGATGTAAAGTTGAAATAAAAAGTAATTTTTGTTCACATACAAGTTTGAAATGCTTTCTTCATTTTACCAACTTTGTTCCTAATTTCTCTAATTTTATACACTACCTAAAATGTTTCTACACAGCTGTTAATGACTTAGTAGCTATCCAAAGGGTAAATTAATACAGTTCTCCGAGAGCTATAAAAATTGATGTGATATGGGTACCTTATTTTTGACAAAGGAGGCGAACATATAAAATGGGACAAAGACAGCTTCTTCAACAAATGGCGCTGGGAAAATTGGACAGCTACATGCAAGAAAATGAAGTTGGAACATACCCTGACACCACGCACAAAGATCAACTCAAAATGGATTCAAGACCTACATGTAAGACCAGAAACCATCAAACTCTTAGAGGAGAATATAGGCAAAACCCTCAAGGACATCAATCAAAGCAAGATCTTCTCTGACGCCCAAAGACAAATGCAGGGAACTACATAGTTGATTATTCCAACTAAGGCACTCTAAAAGTGAAAACAGAAAAACCACACAGAAGCAAAAAGCAAATGAAGCAGAGATTGTACTGCAAAGACTGGAAGATACAACCACCTATCCCTAGGGTTTGCTTTTTGGTCAACAGAAAGTTTCTCCTACAGTTATTAAGGTTAGTCAGAAGAGTCACCTACATAACCAAAAACCGTTTGATTGTACGCTGGGTCCTATTTCCTATGTAAATCACATTCTAATGGTAGTCAACTGAGAAAGGCGGTTCGAAAAATATCAAAGTTTTCATGAGACACTTTCAGTAGCTAGAAATCATGGTGAATAAAAGGGAAATAGTTTTTAGTGCAACTATGTGCTAGATATCGAATCTATGGAGAGAGAAAAAGTGAGAGGTTAACTGTATCTTCTCAACTTAGGTATTAACATTCCTATTTTAAGAAATGAGCAGCCAATACATTGATGGTGAATAAAAGCTCCTTGCTCTTAAGTAGCTAAATGAATTGACATTACTGACACAACAAAAAAGTGATCAGCTTGAGTTCAAATCCCAGGCTAACACCTTGGGCCCATAGGAGGAGCTGTTGCTTTAAAATCAATGTAACGCTTAGAGATTTAGCAGTTCTTTCAAGATCAACCTAGAAAGAAATGGAAAAAGATGTAAAGTTGAAATAAAAAGTAATTTTTGTTCACATACAAGTTTGAAATGCTTTCTTCATTTTACCAACTTTGTTCCTAATTTCTCTAATTTTATACACTACCTAAAATGTTTCTACACAGCTGTTAATGACTTAGTAGCTATCCAAAGGGTAAATTAATACAGTTCTCCGAGAGCTATAAAAATTGATGTGATATGGGTACCTTATTTTTGACAAAGGAGGCGAACATATAAAATGGGACAAAGACAGCTTCTTCAACAAATGGCGCTGGGAAAATTGGACAGCTACATGCAAGAAAATGAAGTTGGAACATACCCTGACACCACGCACAAAGATCAACTCAAAATGGATTCAAGACCTACATGTAAGACCAGAAACCATCAAACTCTTAGAGGAGAATATAGGCAAAACCCTCAAGGACATCAATCAAAGCAAGATCTTCTCTGACCCACCTACTAGAATAGCGGAACTCAAAAGACAAATGAACATGTGGGACCTAATGAAACTTAAAAGTTTTTGTACAGCAAAAGAAATCACAAAAAAGCTGAACAGACAGGGCACAGAATGAGAGAAAATCATAGCAAATGAAACAACAGACAAAGAATTAATCTCCAAAATCTACAAGCAACTCAGACAACTCAGCACTGGAAAAATGAACAACCCAATCAAAAAATGGGAAAAGGACCTAAACAGACACCTCTCCAAAGACGACATACAGATGGCCCAAAAGCACATGAAACAATGCTCAACTTCACTTATGATTAGAGAAATGCAAATCAAAACTACAATGAGATATCACCGCACACCCATCAGAATGGCCGTCATCCACAAATCAACCGACAATAAATACTGGAGAGGCTGCGGAGAAAAGGGAACACTCCTGCATTGCTGGTGGGAATGTAAATTGATACAGCCTCTATGGAAGACAGTATGGAGATTCCTTAAAAAACTGAAAATAGAAGCACCCTATGACCCAGCAATCCCACTCTTAGGCTTATACCCTGATGAAATCAAATCTGAAAGAAGCACCTGTACCCCAATGTTCATTGCAGCTCTCTATACAATAGCTAGAACATGGAAGGAACCTAGATGCCCATCGACGAACGAATGGATCCAAAAGTTCTGGTACATATATACAATGGAATACTACACAGCAGTAAAGAGAAATGCAGAAGAACCAACCCTAATGAGATGGCTGGATCTAGAACGTATCATCAAAAGTGAAGTCTGTCAGAAAGAGAAGGACAAATACAGTATATTAACACATACATATGGAATCTAGTAGGATGGTGATGATGGCACGTGCAGTGAAGCGACGGAAAGACAGACATGGACAGTGGACATATGGACATTGTGGGAAAGGAACAGAAGGTGGGAGGCGTAAAGGAAGCAGCATGAAGGCCTGTACTATCATCAGTGAAGAAAATAGCTCTAGTCATTGCTCTGTGAGAAAAGGGGATCCTTCAGGGTTGCTGTGTGATGGTTGGGAGGGGTGGGAAGGTGGGATATACATATGACTAATCTGGGAACATGCATATCAGTAAACAACAAAACTCTGTAAAAGTTAAAAGTAAAATAAAGATTTAAAAAAAAAATTGATGTGAATTCTGAAAGAGAGATGCTTCTAACATGAATAGACACAATTAAGATAAAAATATTAAAGTAAGACATATATTCCCTCTATTAAATTCAGCTTTAATATTGGATATTGTGTCAACCACATAATTACCACGGACTCAAAAACTGAAATCACTTTGCACACCTATCAAAATTATATCAAGAAACTTCAAAAGAAAGTGGCAGACTGAGAGCTCAGCAAAATATAGAGCAAGTGCTGTTGAGTTAAAGTCATAAAGAACAGTGGGGGGAGAAGGGAGAAAGAAAAAGCACAGAGAACAGGAACTGAACCAGCAATCCCACCCTCATCCACAAATCAACCGACAATAAATACTGAGAGGCTGCGGAGAAAAGGAACACTCCTGCATTGCTGGTGGGAATGTAAATTGATACAGCCTCTATGGAAGACAGTATGGAGATTCCTTAAAAAACTGAAAATAGAAGCACCCTATGACCCAGCAATCCCACTCTTAGGCTTATACCCTGATGAAATCAAATCTGAAAGAAGCACCTGTACCCCAATGTTCATTGCAGCTCTCTATACAATAGCTAGAACATGGAAGGAACCTAGATGCCCATCGACGAACGAATGGATCCAAAAGTTCTGGTACATATATACAATGGAATACTACACAGCAGTAAAGAGAAATGCAGAAGAACCAACCCTAATGAGATGGCTGGATCTAGAACGTATCATCAAAAGTGAAGTCTGTCAGAAAGAGAAGGACAAATACAGTATATTAACACATACATATGGAATCTAGTAGGATGGTGATGATGGCACGTGCAGTGAAGCGACGGAAAGACAGACATGGACAGTGGACATATGGACATTGTGGGAAAGGAACAGAAGGTGGGAGGCGTAAAGGAAGCAGCATGAAGGCCTGTACTATCATCAGTGAAGAAAATAGCTCTAGTCATTGCTCTGTGAGAAAAGGGGATCCTTCAGGGTTGCTGTGTGATGGTTGGGAGGGGTGGGAAGGTGGGATATACATATGACTAATCTGGGAACATGCATATCAGTAAACAACAAAACTCTGTAAAAGTTAAAAGTAAAATAAAGATTTAAAAAAAAAATTGATGTGAATTCTGAAAGAGAGATGCTTCTAACATGAATAGACACAATTAAGATAAAAATATTAAAGTAAGACATATATTCCCTCTATTAAATTCAGCTTTAATATTGGATATTGTGTCAACCACATAATTACCACGGACTCAAAAACTGAAATCACTTTGCACACCTATCAAAATTATATCAAGAAACTTCAAAAGAAAGTGGCAGACTGAGAGCTCAGCAAAATATAGAGCAAGTGCTGTTGAGTTAAAGTCATAAAGAACAGTGCAGAGGGAGAAGAAGCACAGAGAACAGGAAGAAATCATGAACTCTTGATCCAAGAGTATAAACAAAATGCAGTCAAAATTCAGGCAAATCGGACCCAAGAACCATAAAGTCTGCAGTCAAGGTAATTGGCCCCATCTCTCAGCAGCCCCACAGTCTCCAACTGCAATCCTCTCTGGGGCTGCACCATTCTCATACCGTCCTTCCCCACCCCAGAAGACTGCCGACTCCAACTCCTCATCATGTCCCCAGCTCTAGTAAACTTCATCGATTAATAATGGCCTCTTAGGGCTTCCCTGGTGGCCCAGGGGTAAAGAATTTCCCCTGCCAGTGCAGGAGAAACAGATTGGATCCCTGATCCAGGAAGACCCCACATGCCTCACAACAACTAACTCCTGTGCCACAACTACTGAGCCTGTGCTCCAGAGCCCAGGAGTCACAACTACTAAGCCCATATGCACCCTAGAGCCCACGCTCTGCACCAAGAGAAACTCTAGCAATAAGAAGCCCTCTCTACCATAACTAAAGAGTAGCCCCGACTTGCCCCAATTTGAGAAAACTCCGTGCAGAGATGAAGGCCCAGTATAGTTATAAATCAATTAAATTTTTAAAAAATGATCTCTTAGGGCTTCCCTGGTGGTCCAGTGGGTAAAGAGTCCACCTTGCAGTGAAAGGGGCACTGGTTTGATCCCTGGCCTGGGAATATCCCACATGCTGGCAGAGCGGCTGGACAGGTGTGTCCAATTATGAGCCAGCACTCTGGGGTGCATGTATCCAGAGCTGGTGCTCTGCAACAAGAGAGATCACTGCAATGGGAGGCCCACACGTGCCAAAGAATAAAGATGGAAGAAAATAAATAAATAAATAAAAATAAAATAAATGTTAAAAAAATGATCTCTTAGCTCAAATTTTTATGGTGGTCAGGGGGAGCATTCTAGTTATATATGCCAGTTGACTTAAAAGCCTTTAGTTCTACCAGTTAGTTTAAAAGCCTTTTGTCCTACAATGTGTACAACCCCTAATCAGCCTGTGGAATGGTTGTCCAAGGACTGACAGCTGAGGCCTGAATACATGAGGAACATACCCAACCACTAAGCACTATGGGTACAGAAAGACCTAAAGAGAGAGAGGTTGGCTTTTATATTTCAAAACCTTATTTGTATGCCAGTCATTTGGATTTTGTACAACTGTTTCTCATAGGAAACAGAAATAATCTTTAAAAACAAAAACAAAAATCAATAGGCTACTCTGAGTTAAGCACAGTGATAGTAACTCTACGTTCATTTTCTATTTTCATTTTATTTCATCCAAATACTAATTCTTTAAGCAAGTTATTGTTTATGAGGTGGTTATACTATGACTAGACTCCAAAGATATTATCAATATTTTATTAAAATCAAAGCATGCATTAAGTGTGAGAATGATATTATTTGGGTGCAGTCGTGCATGCCTGCTCAGTCACATCCAGCTCTTTACCACCCCAGGGACTGCTGCCTGCCAGGCTTCTTTGTCCATGAAATTCTCCAGGCAAGAATACTGGAGTGCATTACCATTTCCTAACCCTGGGGATTACCCCAACACAAAGACCAAACCTGCATTATGCCGCCTGCATCGTAGGCAGATTCTTTACTGCTGAGCCACCAGAGAAGTCCCCAAAATGTGTATTAACCACATCCAGAATAGGATGAATGATAATCATCATCCAAATCATTGTTTCTGTAGAAAAATAAACCTCTAGCTCCAACCTTAGCCCTTAACTGCACACTTTTCCCTAGTGAGTAAGAACTCCATCTTCTTCCCCTCCCTATATGTTTTGTTCAATAGTGAGGCATGTCCACCCCAGACCATAAGTAGTCTAGTGCCCATTGCCTGACAGAGAGAGGCTTTGGGGTGAGAAGCAGAGAGTTGGCAAAGGTGAGTACATGTTTTACAGGTTTTTATTAAAACAAACAAAAAAAAGCACTAGGAAGACTGAGGATGAGGTAGCAAGAAATAAAGTTGGAATGAAGTTCGCAGTGTTTTTTCTCCTAAAGTTTCTGCATTCTTTTTATATATATTACTACTGCTAATGCTAGTATTAAGAAATTATACTGCTTTCCTGGTGTTCTAGTGGGTAAAGAGTCTGCCTTGCAGTGCAAGGGGCACCAGTTCGATCCCCGGCCCAAGAAGACCTCACATGCTGGCGGAGCGGCTGGACTGGTGAGTCCAATTACGCATGCGCCCAGAACCACATGCTCTGAGTGGGGAGAGGCCACTGTGATGGGAGGCCCACGCAAACCAAGGAGAAAGATGGATGAAAATAAATAAATGAAAATAGAAGAGTCCAAAATTAAAAAAAAAAAGAAAGAAAAAAGAAATTACAAAGTACAAAGATAGGAGACAGCAGTAAGACTCTGACCTCCTTGCCACAGCATTAAAAATGGTCAATCTACGAATAAGACAGAAAAAGAAGGGGGTGAGAGAAAGAGAATTCTGCTGACCCTCTCTCAGGAACCCATTTGTAAACACAAGGACATTCATAAGTCAGGCATATGCAAGTCAGGGACTGTGTGTAATTGGATCATATAATATGACATTCATCCCTGACTTTTTTCCCCTCACCTAGTCTCCTGGTTTTATATCCTACTTTGATATAAGATAATATGGTTGTACATGAGCGACTTGAGTTAAAAAATAGACGCATAAAATTCTCTCAAGCTAGATACTCAGCACTCTAAATTGTGAGGCACTCTTTAGCCAGAGACAATTTCATAGAGAAGAGAAATGCAGCACTGTATTACACAAATGGAAAGCAGCCTTTATTCCCTTATTAAATTTTCAAGGAGTTGCACGGAGATTTAACCACAAAGCTCACATTATTTAGGGGATTTAATTATTGTTTGTTTCTTTCTTTCATTTTCTGTCTCCAAATAAAAGCATATTTCATTACATGGTGAGCATTAATGCTTTTTAAAAGGTTCAGAAGGAAAAAACCACTTTTCACAAAAGCAAAACCCTATTCCTTATTATCTACACAAATTAGAAAAGCCATGCTTGTTCTAGGATTGGACGTGAAAAGACGGGAAAAAATGTCCAGGTGGCACCTTCTCAGGTACCATGCATTACTAAATTTGGTAGCACACATTACTTACTCTTTGGTAGCATGCATTTCTAAATTTTGGAATCTGGGTCTGCCATGGCATGGGTTCACAAAGGGAGGATACTACAAGTCTTGGAAAGTGGTTTCTAAATACAGGATGCCCAGAATCATGCAGGGAGAACCTAAAAACATACAGATTCCTTATGCTCCATCCAAACATTTTCGAAGCTAACCTTCCAAATTTTACCTTGAATAAGTTCTCTCTGTGAACCACTTACAACCTATGGACACTTGTCCAAAAAATATGTATTTGAAAATCATGCATTGCCTTATAGATTTTTTTTCCTCAAAGTATGATCCTTACATTATCTTCAAGCAGAATCACTTAGCAGGTTTACTTAAAATGCAGATTTTCAAACTGAATCAGGGTCTTCACGGGATGGGGAAAAAATAAAGAATCTTTTCTCTTAATAAGAACATTTTAAAGTTGATCAGTATTCTAGTGCCAAATAAGAAATTACCACCAACTCAGTGGTTTATTAGCTCCTGGTTCTGTAGCTCAGAAGTCTGGTGTGGCTCAACTAGTTTCTCTGCTTAGGGTCTCTCAAGGTTTCGGTCAGATCAAAGAACTCTGGTGAAGAATCCCCTCCCAGACTCATTTAGGCTGTCAACAGAATCCAGTTACTACAGCTGCAGGAAGGAGGTTCCATTTTCCTGTCTTTAGCTGAAGGTTGTCTCAAATTATAGAAAGAGCTGTTATCACTTCTCTGGCGACTCCTTCTACAGTCAAGCCAACAACAGCTACCAAATCCTCCCTTGTGTTTAGAGTGTCTTTGATTTCCTCTTCAGTCGTCAGCTGGAGAAAGTACTCTGTCTTTAAAGGCTTATATTAAATCATACCCACAAAGATCATCCCTACCTAAGGTCAGCTCTGACATTTAACACAATGGGGGGGGGGGGGATACTATTTTCACAGTTTCCATGAGCTAGGGTAACACATCTTTGGGAAGTCATCCAAAAACTCTTCCTTCCAAACTCGGTCTCTCTTATATTCTGGCATGTTGATGTGTTCTCACTGATACAATAGCAGTAGAAGTGGTATGTGTCCCTTTCATGCCAGAATTCTAAAAGTCAGGTGTTCCTTCTCCAGTACCTCTTCCCTAACCTGACAGATGACTTTGAAGCCATAATGGATGGTGGAGCCACAAATAAGAGGGTCCTGAGTCCCTAAGCCACTGAGTGGAAGAGCTGCTCACAGGCTATGCAGATCTATAGCAGGTTCTTAATGAGGAACAAATATATTTTTGGTTGGGTCAAACTATTAAAAATTTGGCATTGGTTTACTCCAGAAAACAATGCTATCTTACCAGATATATGGTTTCTTCTGTTTCTAAATGTTAAGCAAGCAAAATTAATCCAAAATATGCATTTTCTGCATAGAACTAGACAGCTCTCAGTTTGAAGTGTAATTCTTTCAAGTAATATTTCTTAGACCTTACAAAAGTTATTTCACCTCCTTGACTATGACTAAATATTAACAAATTCCTGAGACTTTAACTCATTAGAATAGAAAGACTAAGATTTCATATCCCCCTTTTAGAAAAGATCATACTTTATATTAACAGTCGTTGCTGTTTAGTCAATAAGTCACTTCCAACTCTTTTGTGACCCCGTGGACTGTAGGCCCCAGACTCTGCTGTCCATGGGATTTCCCAGGCAAGAATACTAGAGTGGATAGTCATTCCCTTCTCCAGGGAATCTTCCTGACCAAGTGATTGAATCCAGGTTCCCTGCATCAGCAGGTGGATTCTTTATCCCTGAGCCACCAGGGAAGCCCATATTGACAGTTAAAACCTATTAAATTCAACTTATCAGTCTTTTCATGTACAAATATTTTGACATTAAAATGCTGACCCAAACAACTAAAAAACAGTAAGAACCTTAGACTCCACATGAGCAATTCAGTCATGCTATTCCAAAACCTTTCGTTAAGTCTTTCCACTAAAAAAAAAAGGGAAAAAGTCAGCTCTGACATTTAACACAATGGGGGGTGGGGGGGGGGAGGGGCGGTGATACTATTTTCACAGTTTCCATGAGCTAGGGTAACACATCTTTGGGAAGTCATCCAAAAACTCTTCCTTCCAAACTCGGTCTCTCTTATATTCTGGCATGTTGATGTGTTCTCACTGATACAATAGCAGTAGAAGTGGTATGTGTCCCTTTCATGCCAGAATTCTAAAAGTCAGGTGTTCCTTCTCCAGTACCTCTTCCCTAACCTGACAGATGACTTTGAAGCCATAATGGATGGTGGAGCCACAAATAAGAGGGTCCTGAGTCCCTAAGCCACTGAGTGGAAGAGCTGCTCACAGGCTATGCAGATCTATAGCAGGTTCTTAATGAGGAACAAATATATTTTTGGTTGGGTCAAACTATTAAAAATTTGGCATTGGTTTACTCCAGAAAACAATGCTATCTTACCAGATATATGGTTTCTTCTGTTTCTAAATGTTAAGCAAGCAAAATTAATCCAAAATATGCATTTTCTGCATAGAACTAGACAGCTCTCAGTTTGAAGTGTAATTCTTTCAAGTAATATTTCTTAGACCTTACAAAAGTTATTTCACCTCCTTGACTATGACTAAATATTAACAAATTCCTGAGACTTTAACTCATTAGAATAGAAAGACTAAGATTTCATATCCCCCTTTTAGAAAAGATCATACTTTATATTAACAGTCGTTGCTGTTTAGTCAATAAGTCACTTCCAACTCTTTTGTGACCCCGTGGACTGTAGGCCCCCAGACTCTGCTGTCCATGGGATTTCCCAGGCAAGAATACTAGAGTGGATAGTCATTCCCTTCTCCAGGGAATCTTCCTGACCAAGTGATTGAATCCAGGTTCCCTGCATCAGCAGGTGGATTCTTTATCCCTGAGCCACCAGGGAAGCCCATATTGACAGTTAAAACCTATTAAATTCAACTTATCAGTCTTTTCATGTACAAATATTTTGACATTAAAATGCTGACCCAAACAACTGAAAAAAACAGTAAGAACCTTAGACTCCACATGAGCAATTCAGTCATGCTATTAGATACCATGTTCCTATGTTCATGCTTTAAAACATATATTCTCTGTACCTATAAGATGTTGTATATCTCCTACAATAAATAAAAGCAGATGCTTCATTATATACCTGGAATGAATAAAAACATCCATTAGCAAAACACAGAAAGTGGGAATTACCTCTTCAGTACTATCCCCTAGACACATCAAAAATAGACAGTATTCAGTTCTTAAACTGTGAAATCTGCAAATACACTTAAAATGACAATTTTGAAATGGAATTTTCATTTCATGTATAGAGAGGATTTTTTTTTTCCTTTGGCAAATCAACATTTAGTCTGTAAAACACGATGCTCACTCATAATGTCATGCATCTCACTCACAATAATTCTTTCTTATTAACTGCTTGGGCACAATTTATTTTCCTCTCCGGCTATGAAGGTGCGTGCAAGTGCAGCGGACTCTGGCTGGAGCTGATAAGCCAGCCCGTAGCAGCAGCACTGCTGGCCTGATGAGATTTGTAAGAAGACAATATTCCATTGGCTCGGAAAACTATGCTGTATATCAAACCTATCAAAAATAATATCTACAAACAATTTCTTGATGCATTTGCCAACTCTCACAGAAAGCTCTCTGGTATTCTGAAAATATAGCCTGATTTTTTTTTTTTTTTCCTGTTGTAATGAAGAAATACAGATCACATTTAAAAAAAAAAAAAGAGCCTTCCTTTTGTTTACATTTTTTTCACTAAACGTGGTTCTCTAAAGGAAAATTTAAAACCTTGGCTTTCAAACAGACATTGCTATAGTTCCTGAAGAGGATAGATTATCCATATTTGAATCAGGACCATTTATTTAATAGGAGAGTAAAAAAGAAAAAATAGAGAGAAAAATCAAGAAATGGTCAAAACAGAAGTATGGCATAAACTTACAAACTAATAATCTCATTATAAGCTCTCAGAATCTTTTTGGATGAAATGCCTATGAGGAAGGCAAACACTCCTGCTAAAAATATGATTTTTCTTCTTCTTAGAATAACTATTTATTTTATTTCCACACAATTTTCTCAAAAGCACATACAAGTATTTTAATCTACTGTAGTTTTGAGATCTTTGCTTCCAACAAAAATTGATGCTTCTAAGAAAAATATTATTTTAAAGACAAAGCACTGAGGAATCTGAATAAATGACACACTAGATATATTCACTTTATTATATATTGCATAATTTAAAGGAAAATAAGTTGCAGAGATGATGTTATATTTAAGCAGTACTTTATAGTTTATAACGTACTGACATGTGTTTCCCACTATGCTGTGAGGTAAACTCTAGTACTAGAATCAGTTTCAAGTGTAAATTGATTTGTCATTTTTTTGTTTGCTGTATATTCTGGTTTTACATACAATACCTCATCTAATCCTCAGAGCAACCAAATGATATTTCTTAGAAGACAATATTCCACTGGGTCAGAATAAAATCCTTGCTGTACATCAGACCTATTCAAAAATATCTAAAACATGCTCTGGTCAATTTTCCAGCTTTCATACACACACACACACACACACACACACACACTATCTGCTGCCTGTCTAAAACAGTATGATTTACTTTTCTCCATTTTTGAAAAAGAATAAGGAACTCGAAGTATAGCTAGGATTGTTACTTATCTAAAAGCAGAAGTAAAGAGACAACTATGTGCTTTCAGCAGTAACTAAGGATGTACTCAGTGTTTTATATGCACATATACAGTCACACAATCTCAGTTAATATTACCAACTACTCTATAAACCTGGCAATATCGTACCTCCTTTTTCCCTATCTCTCAAAATACTGTCTTCCTCAATGCTCCAGTGGCTCCTTGTGTTTCCATAATCATAAAAGAGCAGATTTTAACATAATCAACAGATGTCTCCAAAATCCTAAGGCAACTAGGATAGCGGCACTTGGTGGTAATTTCTTCCCTCTTATGGTGTCCTGGAAATAGTTGTGTAATCACTTGTGTTTTTACCTTTTGCCTGAAATCAAAATGATTCATGGTAGAGCCAAATTAAACAATAAAAACGTGCTGGGAAACAGAAGACTGCCTGCTAAGTCCATCCTTCTAAATGAAAAATAGGTAAATCTTAAGAATTCAAAAGAATATAATTTATTTGGATTTTTAAATTGTGTGTTCTTTCCAAATGAACCTGTAGTCGTAAAAAGTTCATACTGATATTTACAGGAAAGAAAAATAATCTACAAGCTATAATTACTCCATTTCTACCCAAAATATTCTTCTGAATCTATGTTCAGAAGAACATAGATTCTATTGTTCTTGATTCTGTTGTTCTTGAGTTCCTCTGAGGCTACCCATCTTGCTGCCATGGTTCATTTCTATAATCCCTTGCTCTGATCTGTGTACCACAATCACAAGCATGGCCTCCCACATTTCTGTCAAAAGCCACACCAATATTGAAGTTCTTCCCATAGGAAGACTTCCATTAGATACAGCTGTCCAGGAAGGAGTATCAGTGCCCTGGTGGAATCAACAAAGGCCCTCCAAGGGAAGCAGTGGGTTGAGGGGACACAAGTCAAAGTAGTCAAAAAGATGCACATTAGTTTCAAATTGGATTTCTCTTGATTAAAACATCAGGTCAGAATGTGAAAGAAGCAGAGCCATCCTGAAGGACACACTACCTATACTGTGATTATCTATTAATCAGATGTTATATCTGTTAGCTCTTATCTGTTATGGTCTTCCTACTACTCCATCTAGATGGGTTTAGCGTAGATCATGATGCTTTAGATTAGATTTCAACTCCAAAGCTGTAACATACTCAAAATACCTCAATTAGTTGTGAAGGATGTCATAATAATTCGGGTAAAGAGACAACTATGTGCTTTCAGCAGTAACTGGATGTACTCAGTGTTTTATATGCACATATACAGTCACACAATCTCAGTTAATATTACCAACTACTCTATAAACCTGGCAATATCGTACCTCCTTTTTCCCTATCTCTCAAAATACTGTCTTCCTCAATGCTCCAGTGGCTCCTTGTGTTTCCATAATCATAAAAGAGCAGATTTTAACATAATCAACAGATGTCTCCAAAATCCTAAGGCAACTAGGATAGCGGCACTTGGTGGTAATTTCTTCCCTCTTATGGTGTCCTGGAAATAGTTGTGTAATCACTTGTGTTTTTACCTTTTGCCTGAAATCAAAAATGATTCATGGTAGAGCCAAATTAAACAATAAAAACGTGCTGGGAAACAGAAGACTGCCTGCTAAGTCCATCCTTCTAAATGAAAAATAGGTAAATCTTAAGAATTCAAAAGAATATAATTTATTTGGATTTTTAAATTGTGTGTTCTTTCCAAATGAACCTGTAGTCGTAAAAAGTTCATACTGATATTTACAGGAAAGAAAAATAATCTACAAGCTATAATTACTCCATTTCTACCCAAAATATTCTTCTGAATCTATGTTCAGAAGAACATAGATTCTATTGTTCTTGATTCTGTTGTTCTTGAGTTCCTCTGAGGCTACCCATCTTGCTGCCATGGTTCATTTCTATAATCCCTTGCTCTGATCTGTGTACCACAATCACAAGCATGGCCTCCCACATTTCTGTCAAAAGCCACACCAATATTGAAGTTCTTCCCATAGGAAGACTTCCATTAGATACAGCTGTCCAGGAAGGAGTATCAGTGCCCTGGTGGAATCAACAAAGGCCCTCCAAGGGAAGCAGTGGGTTGAGGGGACACAAGTCAAAGTAGTCAAAAAGATGCACATTAGTTTCAAATTGGATTTCTCTTGATTAAAACATCAGGTCAGAATGTGAAAGAAGCAGAGCCATCCTGAAGGACACACTACCTATACTGTGATTATCTATTAATCAGATGTTATATCTGTTAGCTCTTATCTGTTATGGTCTTCCTACTACTCCATCTAGATGGGTTTAGCGTAGATCATGATGCTTTAGATTAGATTTCAACTCCAAAGCTGTAACATACTCAAAATACCTCAATTAGTTGTGAAGGATGTCATAATAATTCATTACATGTCAGAGTTTTAAGGTTTGAGAAATGATCCATTTGAAAAATTAGATTACATTTAAGGTTATTCATACAATAACATTAGGCTTACCAACTGACACTCCCCAGTAAAGAAGCCGGACACAACTGAACGACTGAACAACAACCAATCCAGGAGATGCCAGAGATGCAGATTCTATTTCTAGGTCAGGAAGACACCCTGGAATATGAAATGGCAACCCACTCCAGTATTCTAGCATGGAAAATCCTATGGAGAGAGGAGCCTGGTGGGGTACAGTCCATGGGGTCACAAAGAGTAGGACAAGTCTGATCATGCATGCACCACTGCACCCATGTAATACGATCATTCTCACACTTACTAGGTTGTACACTCAGGTGGGTAATTCTTTCTCTTTTAATTCATCAGGAAAGCACCTCAAACAGAGTAGGCTCTCATCAAATAGTGGTTAAATAAATAAGTCCCACTTGTATCCCAATATACTTTCCTGAGAGTAGAGAAAGAGTGACAAATTAGCCAGCATGCCAGTAAGTACTTATAACCTACGGAAATCTTCTATGTCCATGAAAGCATGTCACCTTCATAAACACTGTCTATAAGAAACACTGTAACAGAAGAGAGGACTAATATTTTACAGCTAAGACAGATTATTTTTCAAAAGCCACCAATATTGAAGTTCTTCCCATAGGAAGACTTCCATTAGATACAGCTGTCCAGGAAGGAGTATCAGTGCCCTGGTGGAATCAACAAAGGCCCTTCAAGGGAAGCAGTGGGTTGAGGGGTTACAAGTCAAAGTAGTCAAAAAGATGCACATTAGTTTCAAATTGGATTTCTCTTGATTAAAACATCAGGTCAGAATGTGAAAGAAGCAGAGCCATCCTGAAGGACACACTACCTATACTGTGATTATCTATTAATCAGATGTTATATCTGTTAGCTCTTATCTGTTATGGTCTTCCTACTACTCCATCTAGATGGGTTTAGCGTAGATCATGATGCTTTAGATTAGATTTCAACTCCAAAGCTGTAACATACTCAAAATACCTCAATTAGTTGTGAAGGATGTCATAATAATTCATTACATGTCAGAGTTTTAAGGTTTGAGAAATGATCCATTTGAAAAATTAGATTACATTTAAGGTTATTCATACAATAACATTAGGCTTACCAACTGACACTCCCCAGTAAAGAAGCCGGACACAACTGAACGACTGAACAACAACCAATCCAGGAGATGCCAGAGATGCAGATTCTATTTCTAGGTCAGGAAGACACCCTGGAATATGAAATGGCAACCCACTCCAGTATTCTAGCATGGAAAATCCTATGGAGAGAGGAGCCTGGTGGGGTACAGTCCATGGGGTCACAAAGAGTAGGACAAGTCTGATCATGCATGCACCACTGCACCCATGTAATACGATCATTCTCACACTTACTAGGTTGTACACTCAGGTGGGTAATTCTTTCTCTTTTAATTCATCAGGAAAGCACCTCAAACAGAGTAGGCTCTCATCAAATAGTGGTTAAATAAATAAGTCCCACTTGTATCCCAATATACTTTCCTGAGAGTAGAGAAAGAGTGACAAATTAGCCAGCATGCCAGTAAGTACTTATAACCTACGGAAATCTTCTATGTCCATGAAAGCATGTCACCTTCATAAACACTGTCTATAAGAAACACTGTAACAGAAGAGAGGACTAATATTTTACAGCTAAGACAAATTATTTTTCTTTTATATTTACCTCAAAAGGAATGTTAAACCAGTGTTTGTTATGGATGGAAACCATTGTTAATAATTATAGTAACAACAACAGTTCCTATAAAACACTCTTGTATGGTCATAAAAGTGAAACTGAAGTGGCACAGGCATGTATTACTCTTTGTGGCCCCATGGACTGTAGGCCATCACACTCCTCTGTCCATAGACTTTTCCAGGCAAGAATACTGGAGAGGAGAGCCATTCCCTTCTCTAGGGAATCGAACCCAGGTCTCCTCCATTGCACATTTCATACAAAATATAGTTTATATGCATGGCTTCATTTAATCCTCACAATCTTATAACATAGCAGTGTTTTCTTTATTTAAAGACAGCAACTGGTCACACCGGTAGCAAGTGGCAGAGTGGTATTCAAAGCCCTATCAGCCTTATGCCCAAATTCATACTCTTTTTGGCTTAACATGCTGCCTTTATTGAACAACTTAAAAGAAAATCATAAAAGTTCCAAAATTATTAGCTATCTCTTAATTGTAAATTTGTTTTCAAAATTCAAAAATCCAATAGCAATATATCAAAAAAAGATTTTTGGTATGTACATGGTTTCATATTTCACTATATTGTATGCCAGACCATGTTGTCAATAAATCAATGTGCAAGATGATCATTTATATTCAAGACAAGAAAGCTTATTGAAAAAAAGTTACTTTAAACTCTCCCTTTTTACTCCCCATAGAGAAGTTTTTCACCTGAACCTTCCAAGTAGACTCAGATATAAGCATCATTTTGCCAGCATATCCACACAGAAAGATTGTTTCTTGGGTGCAAAAAAGAGGTGATGCTATATTCTCCACTGGTTCCTACGTTAATTTTGGCCTGTCACATAAAAGGCTTTTCTGAACTGTTGTGCCAAATGAGTGATAATTCTGTGATATAACCATACAATACTCCTTCAAAGTTACCAAAATAATTTCAATGAAGAGAATTTGGATTCAGGCCCTTCATAAATAAAGAACATGTTCTTTTAAACAGGGAAGCAAAGCCAAACAAAAGGAGTCAGTGTCTAATATTACAATTTAGTAAAGGTTAGTACATCTTTTCATAGCATACTTCAATGCTCCATAAAGCTTTCTAACTACAGATAACCCCACTATAGAATTAATCCAGACAATAGCATCCTGGCCCCTCCTTTCTCTTTTGCCTTAGCCTGTGCACTTTTATGACCACCTGTCAGCTCAATGGGAATAAGCCACAGATCTATGACCTCTGAACGTTTTAGAAATCTTGAACAGCTCCATATGATCCTGGCAGCACTTCAAACAGAGAACAACGGTGTCTAAAGTGAGCTCGTTCTTTTCCCTTCCCAAACTATTTCTCTTCTTCTGGTTTCATTTTCTTTGTTTACAGCACCACCCGTTACCCAGGTTCATACCTCTAGATTTAGGATCACTTTGATTTTTTTCTTTAATCCTTCACTCCTGACAGGCAAACATTTTACCACATTAAATGCTCAGAATCTGAATATTTTTACCACTTCTGCTGCTGCCGCCTGGTCCAAGCCACCATTCTTCTCCACTTAGGTTATTGAAATGACCTCATGCTAAGTCTTCTTATGTCCTCACTTCTTCTTGAATCAAGTAGAATTAGGCATTGGTATATATGACAGAACACCCAAAATAAAAGGACCTTATATGAGACAGTTTCTTTTTCTTACCTGTGAAAATAGTCCAGTGAGAGGAAGTTCAGGGCTGCAGACTTCAGATATAAGAAAATTATTGAAAAAAGTTACTTTAAACTCTCCTTTTACTCCCCATAGAGGAGTGTTTCACCTGAACCTTCCAAGTAGACTCAGATATAAGCATCATTTTGCCAGCATATCCACACAGAAAGATTGTTTCTTGGGTGCAAAAAAGAGGTGATGCTATATTCTCCACTGGTTCCTACGTTAATTTTGGCCTGTCACATAAAAGGCTTTTCTGAACTGTTGTGCCAAATGAGTGATAATTCTGTGATATAACCATACAATACTCCTTCAAAGTTACCAAAATAATTTCAATGAAGAGAATTTGGATTCAGGCCCTTCATAAATAAAGAACATGTTCTTTTAAACAGGGAAGCAAAGCCAAACAAAAGGAGTCAGTGTCTAATATTACAATTTAGTAAAGGTTAGTACATCTTTTCATAGCATACTTCAATGCTCCATAAAGCTTTCTAACTACAGATAACCCCACTATAGAATTAATCCAGACAATAGCATCCTGGCCCCTCCTTTCTCTTTTGCCTTAGCCTGTGCACTTTTATGACCACCTGTCAGCTCAATGGGAATAAGCCACAGATCTATGACCTCTGAACGTTTTAGAAATCTTGAACAGCTCCATATGATCCTGGCAGCACTTCAAACAGAGAACAACGGTGTCTAAAGTGAGCTCGTTCTTTTCCCTTCCCAAACTATTTCTCTTCTTCTGGTTTCATTTTCTTTGTTTACAGCACCACCCGTTACCCAGGTTCATACCTCTAGATTTAGGATCACTTTGATTTTTTTCTTTAATCCTTCACTCCTGACAGGCAAACATTTTACCACATTAAATGCTCAGAATCTGAATATTTTTACCACTTCTGCTGCTGCCGCCTGGTCCAAGCCACCATTCTTCTCCACTTAGGTTATTGAAATGACCTCATGCTAAGTCTTCTTATGTCCTCACTTCTTCTTGAATCAAGTAGAATTAGGCATTGGTATATATGACAGAACACCCAAAATAAAAGGACCTTATATGAGACAGTTTCTTTTTCTTACCTGTGAAAATAGTCCAGTGAGAGGAAGTTCAGGGCTGGAATGATTTCTATGGTATCAGTGACCCAGGCCCCTATTGTGTTGTTCCACAGTGAAGAAGATTTCCCTCACAGTAAAAGATGTTCACTCAAGCTTCAGCCAAAAGTTGATATCTGATCCACCATGTAGGCAGGAAGGTTGAAGAGGAAGGTCTCCCTCTTTTAAAAGTCAATTTCTGAAAGTCGCACTTCCAATGTCCATTCCTAGGGCTGAATTTGATTTCAAGGCCACACATAACTGCAAGGGGTGTTGGAAAGCGAGGTCTTAATTCTCGGTAACCAAGTGATCAGCTAAATATTAGTGGAAGAGAGAATAAACACGGTGATGGGGAGTAAATAATCTCTGCCATAACCCACTAGAGTCATTTTCCCATACAACCGTCTAAGGAACACTTTTAAATCATAAATTCTTGATTATATCTTCCAAAGTTCTTTGACAGTCCACAAAGCCATATATGAAGTAGTAAGGAGTAATAAGATCGTCCTTAAATACTGCAGGTCTTGAATTTTAAATGAGATGATTCAGAATGAATGGGTTTATTTCCAACATATTCAGCTACAAATATGCAAGCACAGAATACTCAAACCATTGGCTCTAAGAAGGGTTTGGAGTTTGCCGGGCAAGTATGAGAGGGCTCCCCTGGTGGCCCAGATGGTAAAGAATCTGCCTGCAGCGTGGCAGACCTGAGTTTGATCCCTGGGTCAGGATGATCCCCTGGAGAAAAATCATTACAGTATTCTTGCATGGAGAATCCCAAGGACAGAGGGGCCTGGCACACTACAATTCACAGGGTCACAAAGAGTTCTACATGACTAAGTGACTAACACTTTCACTTTCAGGCAAGTATAAGAAAGTGGAAAAGGAGTGACAGAGTTGAAGGAATACAAAAGTGAGTGAACTATGGAGTCTAACATGGGTAAAGATGGAAGTAACGATATGAGCAGAGTGAGTTTTTAAGTGCTACTCCTCCAAGAATTAGATGCAAATAGGATTGAAAGTGCAAAACTTTTATTAGGGAAAATGCTTCTGTTAAAGAAAATAGGAACAGAGGCAGAGAAGGCAAAGAGAACTGCCAGATCATGGTGCAACCTATCCAATTCGTAGGATAGAAGGTTGGGTATCTTAGACTGTCATGAAGTCTAAAAGTTCAGCAAGCTGTCAAAGTCCTTCAGCCAAAGTTGGCAAAGGAGTTTCATGTCTCCCAAGAATGGGTCTGCTTTAAAATATCCGCCAATGCAGACATTGGCCTCAACACAATGCAGCAGTGCATTTCAGGTGGCAAATGCAGCTGCTGGGGTCCTCTGTCAATTCAGTCCCTGGAGTAGGAGGTCTACCAGGTGCATTCTCATATATACTACATTGAGAGACTTTTTTTCCTGAGAGAGACATTTTTAAAGTTATGTAACCTAAAGATTGTATGTCATAATTCATACACGGCATTTTTTGGAGATCATATATTAGAGAGAACAAACTGGATACACAGAAGGCAGAGTCCTGCAAGATTTAAGACAAAAAGTCATCAAAGGTAGTAACAAGTCGAGAGTGTGACCATGAGGATAAGTAGCTGACACTGGAAGAAGACAAGACCATAGGAGAAGGAAGAATCAAAAGGACAAGGGTATTGAAAAGATCCCTTCAAAAGATCTTCCATCAAAATTGTGAATGCAAAATTGTGAATGCATATGCAGCTGCTGGGGTTTTTGGAGCTAAGATGGTGGCGTAGAAGGACGTGCACTCATCTCTCCTGCAAAATCGCCTGAACTGCGACGAGTTCCTGGGAAACCATTGACAAAGGAGGTTGGATCTGATCACAGAGAGGATACCCACATCGAAGAAGAAAGGAGAAGCCGCATCAAGACGGTAGGAGGGGCACAATCGCACTTTTAAAAGTCAAACCTCATACCCGCCAGAGAGGCTGGGCGGCCAAAGGCGCAAAGCCTGTTGCGGATCAAAACCGGGAAAGGAGCACTGACACCCACAAGGGACCGAGCCAGACCTGCTTTGGAGGGTCCAGGTGCCCCTGAGCTAGAAGTGCCCTTGAGCAGACCTTGGAAGGCGGCACCAGTTCCTTGAGAGTTACAGAGTGAGTTTTTAAGTGCTACTCCTCCAAGAATTAGATGCAAATAGGATTGAAAGTGCAAAACTTTTATTAGGGAAAATGCTTCTGTTAAAGAAAATAGGAACAGAGGCAGAGAAGGCAAAGAGAACTGCCAGATCATGGTGCAACCTATCCAATTCGTAGGATAGAAGGTTGGGTATCTTAGACTGTCATGAAGTCTAAAAGTTCAGCAAGCTGTCAAAGTCCTTCAGCCAAAGTTGGCAAAGGAGTTTCATGTCTCCCAAGAATGGGTCTGCTTTAAAATATCCGCCAATGCAGACATTGGCCTCAACACAATGCAGCAGTGCATTTCAGGTGGCAAATGCAGCTGCTGGGGTCCTCTGTCAATTCAGTCCCTGGAGTAGGAGGTCTACCAGGTGCATTCTCATATATACTACATTGAGAGACTTTTTTTCCTGAGAGAGACATTTTTAAAGTTATGTAACCTAAAGATTGTATGTCATAATTCATACACGGCATTTTTGGAGATCATATATTAGAGAGAACAAACTGGATACACAGAAGGCAGAGTCCTGCAAGATTTAAGACAAAAAGTCATCAAAGGTAGTAACAAGTCGAGAGTGTGACCATGAGGATAAGTAGCTGACACTGGAAGAAGACAAGACCATAGGAGAAGGAAGAATCAAAAGGACAAGGGTATTGAAAAGATCCCTTCAAAAGATCTTCCATCAAAATTGTGAATGCAAAATTGTGAATGCATATGCAGCTGCTGGGGTTTTTGGAGCTAAGATGGTGGCGTAGAAGGACGTGCACTCATCTCTCCTGCAAAATCGCCTGAACTGCGACGAGTTCCTGGGAAACCATTGACAAAAGGAGGTTGGATCTGATCACAGAGAGGATACCCCACATCGAAGAAGAAAGGAGAAGCCGCATCAAGACGGTAGGAGGGGCACAATCGCACTTTTAAAAGTCAAACCTCATACCCGCCAGAGAGGCTGGGCGGCCAAAGGCGCAAAGCCTGTTGCGGATCAAAACCCGGGAAAGGAGCACTGACACCCACAAGGGACCGAGCCAGACCTGCTTTGGAGGGTCCAGGTGCCCCCCTGAGCTAGAAGTGCCCTTGAGCAGACCTTGGAAGGACGGCACTCAGTTTCCTTTGGAGGAGGTTACCATTAATCCAATCACAGAGTCGCTGAGGAGGACTGGAAAGTCTGTGTGTACTGTGATCTGGGAGAGGGGAATAGCGATCCTGCATGAGACTGAGCCAGACTCACCTCTGAGTAACCTGATGTCTCCCGCGGTGGCGAGGGTCGACGGTGGCCTGCAGCAGGGTCGGGGTCACTGCGGAAGTGCTTCCCATAGAGCGTGTGGCAATAAATCCTCTGTGAGACAGACGCCATTTTTCCTACTGTAGTTTGGCTGGCTGCTGGTCAAACTGCAGGGCTGCTGGTCAAGCTACAGGGAGGGAATTTAGCTCCACCCAGCAAGAAAAGGGATTTGGATTAAGAAACTCCCAGGGCCAGCCTGGGCGGGCCTTTTAATTCTGGAATAGGCCGAAATAAACAAGCAGTCAAAGAGGTCTTCAGATCCAACCACTGCCAGAGGCAAGAAAAAGACTGATAATTCCTGAATAGTCAGCAAGAGACAGAAGAACATAAACACTATTTTCACGTTTTGTCTGAAGCTGGAGTTACTGCTGGACTTTAAAATTTTCATTTTTTGTATCGTATTACTTTGTTTCAATTTTTTTTTCTTTTTTTTTTCCTCTTTTTTCCAAACCCACTCAGTGCACCCACTGCTTTTTTTTTTTTCTTTTTTTGGGTGTGTGTGTGTGTGTGTGAGAGAGTGGGTGTGTTCATTTCCTTCACTGAATTCTATTGAAGCTACTAATCTTATCAGTAAGACTGAATATATTCAAGTTTACATAATTTTTTTTTTCTTTTTCCTTTTAAACCACACATTTTATTTTGGTATAAACTTCTGGTTCCCCATTGGCCTTTTAAGATTCTGTGGGGGTTCTGTTTTTTTTACTATTTTTGCTTTGTTTTTCTATATTTTTCTATATAATTAGCTCTTTTAATTTTTAATAATGTTTCATTTGTACTAATACTTCCTCTGTAATTCTTTGCTTTCTCTGAAGCTCCTTTCCTATAGAACTAAATTCTAATACATACAAATCTTTATCTCCCTATATTTAACTTTGCAATATTATTCTATATCTCTCTTCTATCCTCTCTTTCTCTTTTACCCTTTCCCTTTCCCCACCATATTTCTTAGTCTGTTCTGTCCTCATTGCCTTATCCCCAACGGGGATCCTGCTCTAGCATTATTCTCCAATTGGTGCTCTACTTAGTTTGGTTATTAACTGGTGGATATCATTCTTGGTTTTCTCTATTCGCCGTGCTAACGTATTGTACTGTATTTTGGGTTGGAATGCTTGGGTTATGTTATAGCTGTATATGTTTATGTGTATAATTCAATATGCTAGATAGCACTTGCATAATTTTTAAATTGCCATTTGTCAAAGGTATACCTTCTGTTTCTCATTTGCATATATATGTTTTAATATCATTTAATGCCATAGCAAACCAGCCGTGAAATCTTCATTCCCTGGTCAGGCAACAAGCCCCGGGGTTTTAAGAAGGGAGCACTGACTCCAAAACTCTACAATACTAGAGAATGCCTAACACTAAAGAGCAGTATACAAGTGAGAACGCCAACAAAGGTAATCACTTGTATGCAAGTCCTGACATCACCCAATCACCAGCATCACCTAGAATAAGAAGCCCCATCCAAACAACAAACACCAACAGACGTAACTCAAAGTCTGGGAAAAGGAAATCCCAAACAGTCAGTTTTAAAAAATTAATAATAACAATGAAACGACAGAGAAATACCACACAAGTGAAGGAACAACCCACAAACACACAAGATCAAATTAATGAAGAGAATTTGGACAAACTTTCTGAAAGTGATTTCAGAAGAATGATAGTAAAGATGATCAAAGACACTGAAAACAGAATTTCAGAGAAATTGCAAGATACAACTAACACAATGAATAAAGAAATACAAGAACTTACCAAAAAGTAACAGAGACAAACAACTCAATTGCTGAACTGAAAAACACTGTGGAAGGAATCAAGAGCAGAGTATCTGAGACAGAAGACCGGATAAGTGAGCTGGAAGATAAAATGGTGTAATACTTCCTCTGTAATTTTTGCCAAGCTCCTTTCCTATAGAACTAAATTCTAATACATACAAATCTTTATCTCCTATATTTAACTTTGCAATATTATTCTATATCTCTTCTATCCTCTCTTTCTTTTACCCTTTCCCTTTCCCCACCATATTTCTTAGTCTGCCCTGTCCTCATTGCCTTATCCCCAACGGGATCCTGCTCAAAGCATTATTCTCCAATTGGTGCTCTACTTAGTTTGGTTATTAACTGGTGGATATCATTCTTGGTTTTCTCTATTCGCCGTGCTAACGTATTGTACTGTATTTTGGGTTGGAATGCTTGGGTTATGTTATAGCTGTATATGTTTATGTGTATAATTCAATATGCTAGATAGCACTTGCATAATTTTTAAATTGCCATTTGTCAAAGGTATACCTTCTGTTTCTCATTTGCATATATATGTTTTAATATCATTTAATGCCATAGCAAACCAGCCGTGAAATCTTCATTCCCTGGTCAGGCAACAAGCCCCGGGGTTTTAAGAAGGGAGCACTGACTCCAAAACTCTACAATACTAGAGAATGCCTAACACTAAAGAGCAGTATACAAGTGAGAACGCCAACAAAGGTAATCACTTGTATGCAAGTCCTGACATCACCCAATCACCAGCATCACCTAGAATAAGAAGCCCCATCCAAACAACAAACACCAACAGACGTAACTCAAAGTCTGGGAAAAGGAAATCCCAAACAGTCAGTTTTAAAAAATTAATAATAACAATGAAACGACAGAGAAATACCACACAAGTGAAGGAACAACCCACAAACACACAAGATCAAATTAATGAAGAGAATTTGGACAAACTTTCTGAAAGTGATTTCAGAAGAATGATAGTAAAGATGATCAAAGACACTGAAAACAGAATTTCAGAGAAATTGCAAGATACAACTAACACAATGAATAAAGAAATACAAGAACTTACCAAAAAAGTAACAGAGACAAACAACTCAATTGCTGAACTGAAAAACACTGTAGAAGGAATCAAGAGCAGAGTATCTGAGACAGAAGACCGGATAAGTGAGCTGGAAGATAAAATGGTGGAAGTAACTGCTGAAAAACAGAATCTAGCTCAAAGAATGAAAAGAGCAGAGGATAGCCACAGAGACCTCTGGGATAATATCAAACGCACCAATATTCGAATTATAGGGGTACCAGAAGAAGAAGAAAAAAAGAAAGGCTAAGAGAAAATTTTTGAAGAGATTCTAGTTGAAAATTTCCCCAACATGGGAAAAGAAATAGTCAATCAAGTCCAAGAAGCACAAAGAGTACCATACAGAATCAATCTGAGAAGAAACACACCAAGACACATATTAATGAAGTTAACACAAATTAAACACAAAGATAGAATTCTCAAAGCAGCAACGGAAAAGCAACTAGTGACATACAAGGGAAAGCCTATACGTTTAACAGCTGATCTTTCAACAGAAACTCTGCAGGCCAGAAGGGAATGGCAGGGCACATTTAAACGGCTAAAAGAGAATAATCTGCAACCAAGAATCCTCTACTCTGCAAGGATCTCATTCAAAATTTGATGGAGAAATCAAAAGCTTTACAGACAAGCAAAAATTAAAAGAATTTAGTCACACCAAACCAGCCTTACAAGTGTTAAAGGGACTTATATAGATAACAAGTATAAAAGGAGAAGATCCACGAAATAAACCCATCATAACATCTAAGAAGATGACAATAGGATCATTTGTATCAATAATTACTTTGAATGTCAATGGACTAAATGCTCCAACCAAAAGACACAGAGTGGCTGAATGGATCCAAAAACACGACCCATACATATGCTGCCTCCAGGAAACTCATTTCAGACCTAGAGACACTCATAGACTGAAAGTGAGAGGCTGGAAAAAGATATTCCATGCAAATGGAAATCAAAAGAAAGCTGGAGTAGCAATCCTCATATCAGACAAAATAGATTTTAAAGTAAAGAAGATTCTAAGAGACAAGGCAGGTCACTACATCATGTAAGGGATCCATCCAAGAAGAAGACATAACAATCATAAATATCTATGCTCCCAACGCAGGAGCACCCCAGTATATAAGACAAACACTTTCAGACATAAAAGAAGAAATTGACAATAACACTGTAGAAGGAATCAAGAGCAGAGTATCTGAGACAGAAGACCGGATAAGTGAGCTGGAAGATAAAATGGTGGAAGTAACTGCTGAAAAACAGAATCTAGCTCAAAGAATGAAAAGAGCAGAGGATAGCCACAGAGACCTCTGGGATAATATCAAACGCACCAATATTCGAATTATAGGGGTACCAGAAGAAGAAAAAAAGAAAGGCTAAGAGAAAATTTTTGAAGAGATTCTAGTTGAAAATTTCCCCAACATGGGAAAAGAAATAGTCAATCAAGTCCAAGAAGCACAAAGAGTACCATACAGAATCAATCTGAGAAGAAACACACCAAGACACATATTAATGAAGTTAACACAAATTAAACACAAAGATAGAATTCTCAAAGCAGCAACGGAAAAGCAACTAGTGACATACAAGGGAAAGCCTATACGTTTAACAGCTGATCTTTCAACAGAAACTCTGCAGGCCAGAAGGGAATGGCAGGGCACATTTAAACGGCTAAAAGAGAATAATCTGCAACCAAGAATCCTCTACTCTGCAAGGATCTCATTCAAAATTTGATGGAGAAATCAAAAGCTTTACAGACAAGCAAAAATTAAAAGAATTTAGTCACACCAAACCAGCCTTACAAGTGTTAAAGGGACTTATATAGATAACAAGTATAAAAGGAGAAGATCCACGAAATAAACCCATCATAACATCTAAGAAGATGACAATAGGATCATTTGTATCAATAATTACTTTGAATGTCAATGGACTAAATGCTCCAACCAAAAGACACAGAGTGGCTGAATGGATCCAAAAACACGACCCATACATATGCTGCCTCCAGGAAACTCATTTCAGACCTAGAGACACTCATAGACTGAAAGTGAGAGGCTGGAAAAAGATATTCCATGCAAATGGAAATCAAAAGAAAGCTGGAGTAGCAATCCTCATATCAGACAAAATAGATTTTAAAGTAAAGAAGATTCTAAGAGACAAGGCAGGTCACTACATCATGTAAGGGATCCATCCAAGAAGAAGACATAACAATCATAAATATCTATGCTCCCAACGCAGGAGCACCCCAATACATAAGACAAACACTTTCAGACATAAAAGAAGACATTGACAGTAACACAATCATAGTAGGAGACTTTAACACTCCTCTCACACCAATGGACAGATCATCCAAACAGAAAATTAATAAAGAAACACAAGCCTTAAATGCCACACTAGAAGAAATGGACCTCATTGATATCTTTAGGACTTTCCATCCAAAAGCAGAAGAATACACTTTCCTCTCAAGTGCTCACGGAACATTCTCCAGGATAGACCACATCTTGGGCCACAAATCAATCCTCAGTCAATTCAAGAAAACTGAAATTCTATCAACCATCTTCTCGGACCATAATGCAGTGAGACTAGAGATCAACTACCAGAAAAAAACCGCTAAAAACACAAACACATGGAGATTAAACAACACGTACCTAAAAAATCAACTGATCATTGAGGAAATCAAAGGAGAAATCAAAAAATTCCTAGAAGAAAATGACAATGAACACACGACAGTGCAAAACCTATGGGATACTGCAAAAGCAGTTCTAAGAGAGTTTATAGCAATTCAATCCTACCTCAAGAAATTAGGGAAATCTCAAACAGATGACCTTACCTTATGCTTAAAACAACTGGAGAAAGAAGAACAAAAACACCCCAAAGCCAGCAGAAGAAGGGAAATCATAAAGATCAGAGCAGAAATAAATGAGAAAGAAACAAAAGAAACAATAGTAAAGATAAATAAAACAAAAAGCCGGTTCTTCGAAAAAGTCAATAAAATTGACACACCACTGGCCAGACTCATCAAGAAAAAGAGAGAGAAGAACCAGATCACCAAAATCAAAAATGAAAAAGGAGAGATTACAACAGATAATGCAGAAATCCAAAGGATTCTAAGAGACTATTATGAACAACTCTATGGCAACAAACTGGACAACCTGGAGGAAATGGACAGTTTCTTAGAGAAGATTAATGTCCCAAGACTCAACCAGGAAGAAACAGAAACTATGAACAAGCCAATCACAAGCTCAGAAATCGACCTTGTGATCAAAAATCTACCCAAAAATAAAAGCCCAGGGCCAGATGGTTTCACAAGTGAATTCTACCAAACATTTAAAGAAGAGCTAATGCCTGTCCTTCTAAAACTCTTCCAAACAATTGCACAGGAAGGAACACTTCCAAACACATTCTACGAGGCCACCATCACCCTGATACCAAAACCAGGCAAAGACAACACAAAAAAAGAAAATTATAGGCCAATTTCACTGATGAATCTAGATGCCAAAATCCTCAACAAAATCCTAGCAAACAGAATTCAACAACACATCAAAAAGCTCATCCATCACGATCAAGTCGGGTTCATCCCAGGCATGCAAGGATTCTTCAACATCCGCAAATCAATCAATGTGATACACCATATCAACAAACAAAGAGACGAAAATCACATGATCATCTCAATAGATGCAGAAAAAGCCTTTGACAAAGTACAACATCCATTTAGGATAAAAACTCTTCAAAAAATGGGCATAGAAGGAACTTATCTTAACATAGTGAAAGCCATATATGAGAAGCCCACAGCGAACATTATCCTCAACGGTGAAACTCAAAGCATTCCCTCTAAGATCAGGAACAAGACAGGGTGTCCACTTTCACCACTCTTATGCTTAAAACAACTGGAGAAAGAAGAACAAAAACACCCCAAAGCCAGCAGAAGAAGGGAAATCATAAAGATCAGAGCAGAAATAAATGAGAAAGAAACAAAAGAAACAATAGTAAAGATAAATAAAACAAAAAGCCGGTTCTTCGAAAAAGTCAATAAAATTGACACACCACTGGCCAGACTCATCAAGAAAAAGAGAGAGAAGAACCAGATCACCAAAATCAAAAATGAAAAAGGAGAGATTACAACAGATAATGCAGAAATCCAAAGGATTCTAAGAGACTATTATGAACAACTCTATGGCAACAAACTGGACAACCTGGAGGAAATGGACAGTTTCTTAGAGAAGATTAATGTCCCAAGACTCAACCAGGAAGAAACAGAAACTATGAACAAGCCAATCACAAGCTCAGAAATCGACCTTGTGATCAAAAATCTACCCAAAAATAAAAGCCCAGGGCCAGATGGTTTCACAAGTGAATTCTACCAAACATTTAAAGAAGAGCTAATGCCTGTCCTTCTAAAACTCTTCCAAACAATTGCACAGGAAGGAACACTTCCAAACACATTCTACGAGGCCACCATCACCCTGATACCAAAACCAGGCAAAGACAACACAAAAAAAGAAAATTATAGGCCAATTTCACTGATGAATCTAGATGCCAAAATCCTCAACAAAATCCTAGCAAACAGAATTCAACAACACATCAAAAAGCTCATCCATCACGATCAAGTCGGGTTCATCCCAGGCATGCAAGGATTCTTCAACATCCGCAAATCAATCAATGTGATACACCATATCAACAAACAAAGAGACGAAAATCACATGATCATCTCAATAGATGCAGAAAAAGCCTTTGACAAAGTACAACATCCATTTAGGATAAAAACTCTTCAAAAAATGGGCATAGAAGGAACTTATCTTAACATAGTGAAAGCCATATATGAGAAGCCCACAGCGAACATTATCCTCAACGGTGAAAAACTCAAAGCATTCCCTCTAAGATCAGGAACAAGACAAGGGTGTCCACTTTCACCACTCTTATTCAACATAGTCCTGGAAGTTCTAGCAACAGCAATAAGAGAAGAGAAAGAAATCAAAGGAATCCAGATTGGAAAGGAAGAAGTCAAGTTCTCTCTTTTTGCAGACAACATGATATTATACATAGAAAATCCCAAAGACTCTATTACAAAACTACTAGAGTTAATCAGTGAATTCAGCAAAGCCGCAGGATACAAAATCAATATACAGAAATCACTGGCATTCCTATACACAAACAATGAAAAATCAGAAAATGAAATCAAAGAGGCAATCCCCTTCACCATCGCAACCAAAAGAATCAAATATCTAGGAATAAACCTACCCAAAGAAACAAAAGAACTGTACACAGAAAATTACAAGACACTCATGAGAGACATTAAAGAAGAGCTAAACAGATGGAGAGATATTCCATGTTCCTGCATCAGAAGAATCAATACTGTGAAAATCACCATACTACCAAATATCATCTATAGATTCAATGCGATCCCTATCAAACTACCAATGACATTCTTCACAGAACTAGACCAAAGAATAACACAGTTCATATGGAAACACAAAAGACCTCGAATAGCCAAAGCAATCCTGAGGAAGAAGCATGGAGCTGGAGGGATCAGCCTCCCCAACTTCAGACTCTACTACAAAGCAACAGTCCTCAAGACAGTATGGTACTGGCACAAAAACAGAAATATCGACCAATGGAACAAGATCAAGAACCCAGAGATCAACCCACGCACCTATGGGTACCTTATTTTTGATAAAGGAGGTGAAACTATAAAATGGGACAAAGACAGCCTCTTCAACAAATGGTGCTGGGAAAATTGGACAGCTACATGCAAAAAAATGAAGTTGGAACATTCCCTGACACCATGCACAAAGATCAACTCAAAATGGATTAAAGACTTAAATGTAAGGCCAGAAACCATCAAACTCTTAGAGGAGAATATAGGCAAAACCCTCAAGGACATCAATCAAAGCAAGATCTTCTCTGACCCACCTACTAGAATAGCGGAACTCAAAAGACAAATGAACATGTGGGACCTAATGAAACTTAAAAGCTTTTGCACAGCTAAAGAAATCACAAAAAAGCTGAACAAACAGCCCACAGAGTGGGAGATAATCATAGCAAATGAAACAACAAACAAAGAATTAATCTCCAAAATCTACAAGCAACTCAGACAACTCAGCACTGGAAAAACGAACAACCCAATCAAAAAATGGGAAAAGGACCTAAACAGACACCTCTCCAATGATGATATACAGATGGCCCAAAGGCACATGAAACGATGTTCAACTTCACTTGTAATTAGAGAAATGCAAATCAAAACTACAATGAGATATCACCACACACCCATCAGAATGGCCGTCATCCACAAATCGACAGACAATAAATACTGGAGAGGCTGTGGAGAAAAGGGAACACTCCTGCATTGCTGGTGGGAGTGTAAATTGATACAGCCTCTATGGAAGACAGTCTGGAGATTTCTTAAAAAACTGAAAATAGAAGCACCCTATGACCCAGCAATCCCACTCTTAGGCTTATACCCTGATGAAATCAAATCTGAAAGAAGCACCTGTACCCCAATGTTCATTGCAGCTCTCTATACAATAGCTAGAACATGGAAGGAACCTAGATGCCCATCGACGAACGAATGGATCCAAAAGTTCTGGTACATATATACAATGGAATACTACACAGCAGTAAAGAGAAATGCAGAAGAACCAACCCTAATGAGATGGCTGGATCTAGAACGTATCATCAAAAGTGAAGTCTGTCAGAAAGAGAAGGACAAATACAGTATATTAACACATACATATGGAATCTAGTAGGATGGTGATGATGGCACGTGCAGTGAAGCGACGGAAAGACAGACATGGACAGTGGACATATGGACATTGTGGGAAAGGAACAGAAGGTGGGAGGCGTAAAGGAAGCAGCATGAAGGCCTGTACTATCATCAGTGAAGAAAATAGCTCTAGTCATTGCTCTGTGAGAAAAGGGGATCCTTCAGGGTTGCTGTGTGATGGTTGGGAGGGGTGGGAAGGGGGGATATACATATGACTAACCTGGGAACATATATATCTGTAAACAACAAAACTCTGTAAAAGTTAAAAGCAAAATAAAGGTTTAAAAAAAAAATTGTGAATGGGATAACCTAGACATAATGACAGTAATCCAGATACTGAAATCTTCACAGAGTTAAGAGAAATAACTTGGAGTCTCCAGATAACTGTGCAAGGGGGCAGTGGGTATTATATCTGATGGAATTAGTTTTAAAGTTGCAACTCTCTAGAATCAGAAAGGGTGAAAATTTTGAAAACAACAATGAAGAGAAAGTAGTATATCTTTGCCATTTCCCAAACCACTGGTTCAAAGAGTATAGGAAAGGAAGCAGTCACCCTTCTAGAAGGACAGAGGTGAAACACTCCCATCACTGTTTGACTTTAGTTAAGGCAAAAAAAAGTGAAAGGGACAGAGATGATGCTGAACTTTAAAGGTGACATTGTTTTGCTTACGACAAATGTATTTTAGAAGCAGAAGAGTTTTAAGAAGTGGAGGAAGAGAAATGTGATTCTACTCAGGGAGCTGCATGGAGCCATTATGGAGAGGGAATTCAAGCAATAAATAATCCAGATGGGCTTTGTGGTAACTGATATTAATAGGGATAAGGAACTTGATGCAACTGACCCTGTATTTGGCAGATTTCAGTGGTGAAGCCTTTTTCTAAATGGTCTAACACTATGTTTTGATGAGATTAGGCTACCAAAGTGAACCTACACTGTTTTCCTGGACTGTATACTTTACACCAATGAAATCACCTTCTTAAATCTTGTATTTGACTTTTTCCTAAAGTTTGCCACAAGAGGAAACAGTAACAGTCTCGTTTATCTAACTACAGAACTGCCATATTTCCTTCACTTCTTTCTTTCTTTTCATGTGCTTGTCCATTAAGCCCTGATCACTAAGGACTTGATCATTAAGCCCTGATTCACTTCTTCATGTCTTATTGCTCATTTTAGCTTAATTAATACTAAATCTTGAGGCAGACTGGGAATCAAGTCCCAGGCATCAACTACCCTCTGAGAATCCCCTTGACTAGTCCTGTTTTCTACCTAGTTAGAACAACTTATGTTCCGTAGTTCAAGTTGTTTCTACTGCTCCTAATATTTTGGAACTATCAACCATATTTCCATCAGAATATCAGAATTATTTCGACACACTGTATCAATCCTCCTCTACCTTCACAGAAGAAATACATGTCTATACTACACAGACGTAGACTTAAGAAACACAGAATACCCACTTATGTGTACACAAATGATATTGCATCACAGTTCCAGAGGAAGTTACACACAATAAGGGTGTGAGATTTCTTTTCTTGGGACAGAGAAATTCTTTTATATGTGTATTCCTTCGATTTGATTCTTTTCAGCTACAAATCACTAGTAGGCTGTTGTAAATGCATTTACCTCAAAACAGAAATATGGCTAGTTGCTTTCTGCTGTCTGCAACAAAAGAGTTGCTAAGAGATAACAATACTCTCTGGAAAGAAGGTGAAAATGCACCTCTAAATTCATATTATGAGCTATACCAAATTGTAACAAACTGTTTGGGAAAGAAGAGCATCAAAGAGACGTTATCAGAAGAGGTTGCTGTCAGATGCAGTATCTAGATTAGAAGATAGCCACAGAAGATGAGCAGATAAAGTTTCATTTCTACTTGCTACAATTTCAAAGTAGTGAATTTACTCTACTATAGACATCAAATGAGAAGCTCTTCGTAGCCACATTAATGGTTTCAAGTTAGTGTTGTTTTTGAGACCTCTTGTATATGTACATATATACACATACACACAAAGCACTTTTCATTTCTACTTGCTACAATTTCTAAGTAGTGATATTTACTCTACCAAAACCAGGCAAAGACAACACAAAAAAAGAAAATTATAGGCCAATTTCACTGATGAATCTAGATGCCAAAATCCTCAACAAAATCCTAGCAAACAGAATTCAACAACACATCAAAAAGCTCATCCATCACGATCAAGTCGGGTTCATCCCAGGCATGCAAGGATTCTTCAACATCCGCAAATCAATCAATGTGATACACCATATCAACAAACAAAGAGACGAAAATCACATGATCATCTCAATAGATGCAGAAAAAGCCTTTGACAAAGTACAACATCCATTTAGGATAAAAACTCTTCAAAAAATGGGCATAGAAGGAACTTATCTTAACATAGTGAAAGCCATATATGAGAAGCCCACAGCGAACATTATCCTCAACGGTGAAAAACTCAAAGCATTCCCTCTAAGATCAGGAACAAGAAAAGGGTGTCCACTTTCACCACTCTTATTCAACATAGTCCTGGAAGTTCTAGCAACAGCAATAAGAGAAGAGAAAGAAATCAAAGGAATCCAGATTGGAAAAGAAGAAGTCAAGTTCTCTTTTTGCAGACAACATGATATTATACATAGAAAATCCCAAAGACTCTATTACAAAACTACTAGAGTTAATCAGTGAATTCAGCAAAGCCGCAGGATACAAAATCAATATACAGAAATCACTGGCATTCCTATACACAAACAATGAAAAATCAGAAAATGAAATCAAAGAGGCAATCCCCTTCACCATCGCAACCAAAAGAATCAAATATCTAGGAATAAACCTACCCAAAGAAACAAAAGAACTGTACACAGAAAATTACAAGACACTCATGAGAGACATTAAAGAAGAGCTAAACAGATGGAGAGATATTCCATGTTCCTGCATCAGAAGAATCAATACTGTGAAAATCACCATACTACCAAATATCATCTATAGATTCAATGCGATCCCTATCAAACTACCAATGACATTCTTCACAGAACTAGACCAAAGAATAACACAGTTCATATGGAAACACAAAAGACCTCGAATAGCCAAAGCAATCCTGAGGAAGAAGCATGGAGCTGGAGGGATCAGCCTCCCCAACTTCAGACTCTACTACAAAGCAACAGTCCTCAAGACAGTATGGTACTGGCACAAAAACAGAAATATCGACCAATGGAACAAGATCAAGAACCCAGAGATCAACCCACGCACCTATGGGTACCTTATTTTTGATAAAGGAGGTGAAACTATAAAATGGGACAAAGACAGCCTCTTCAACAAATGGTGCTGGGAAAATTGGACAGCTACATGCAAAAAAATGAAGTTGGAACATTCCCTGACACCATGCACAAAGATCAACTCAAAATGGATTAAAGACTTAAATGTAAGGCCAGAAACCATCAAACTCTTAGAGGAGAATATAGGCAAAACCCTCAAGGACATCAATCAAAGCAAGATCTTCTCTGACCCACCTACTAGAATAGCGGAACTCAAAAGACAAATGAACATGTGGGACCTAATGAAACTTAAAAGCTTTTGCACAGCTAAAGAAATCACAAAAAAGCTGAACAAACAGCCCACAGAGTGGGAGATAATCATAGCAAATGAAACAACAAACAAAGAATTAATCTCCAAAATCTACAAGCAACTCAGACAACTCAGCACTGGAAAAACGAACAACCCAATCAAAAAATGGGAAAAGGACCTAAACAGACACCTCTCCAATGATGATATACAGATGGCCCAAAGGCACATGAAACGATGTTCAACTTCACTTGTAATTAGAGAAATGCAAATCAAAACTACAATGAGATATCACCACACACCCATCAGAATGGCCGTCATCCACAAATCGACAGACAATAAATACTGGAGAGGCTGTGGAGAAAAGGGAACACTCCTGCATTGCTGGTGGGAGTGTAAATTGATACAGCCTCTATGGAAGACAGTCTGGAGATTTCTTAAAAAACTGAAAATAGAAGCACCCTATGACCCAGCAATCCCACTCTTAGGCTTATACCCTGATGAAATCAAATCTGAAAGAAGCACCTGTACCCCAATGTTCATTGCAGCTCTCTATACAATAGCTAGAACATGGAAGGAACCTAGATGCCCATCGACGAACGAATGGATCCAAAAGTTCTGGTACATATATACAATGGAATACTACACAGCAGTAAAGAGAAATGCAGAAGAACCAACCCTAATGAGATGGCTGGATCTAGAACGTATCATCAAAAGTGAAGTCTGTCAGAAAGAGAAGGACAAATACAGTATATTAACACATACATATGGAATCTAGTAGGATGGTGATGATGGCACGTGCAGTGAAGCGACGGAAAGACAGACATGGACAGTGGACATATGGACATTGTGGGAAAGGAACAGAAGGTGGGAGGCGTAAAGGAAGCAGCATGAAGGCCTGTACTATCATCAGTGAAGAAAATAGCTCTAGTCATTGCTCTGTGAGAAAAGGGGATCCTTCAGGGTTGCTGTGTGATGGTTGGGAGGGGTGGGAAGGGGGGATATACATATGACTAACCTGGGAACATATATATCTGTAAACAACAAAACTCTGTAAAAGTTAAAAGCAAAATAAAGGTTTAAAAAAAAAATTGTGAATGGGATAACCTAGACATAATGACAGTAATCCAGATACTGAAATCTTCACAGAGTTAAGAGAAATAACTTGGAGTCTCCAGATAACTGTGCAAGGGGGCAGTGGGTATTATATCTGATGGAATTAGTTTTAAAGTTGCAACTCTCTAGAATCAGAAAGGGTGAAAATTTTGAAAACAACAATGAAGAGAAAGTAGTATATCTTTGCCATTTCCCAAACCACTGGTTCAAAGAGTATAGGAAAGGAAGCAGTCACCCTTCTAGAAGGACAGAGGTGAAACACTCCCATCACTGTTTGACTTTAGTTAAGGCAAAAAAGTGAAAGGGACAGAGATGATGCTGAACTTTAAAGGTGACATTGTTTTGCTTACGACAAATGTATTTTAGAAGCAGAAGAGTTTTAAGAAGTGGAGGAAGAGAAATGTGATTCTACTCAGGGAGCTGCATGGAGCCATTATGGAGAGGGAATTCAAGCAATAAATAATCCAGATGGGCTTTGTGGTAACTGATATTAATAGGGATAAGGAACTTGATGCAACTGACCCTGTATTTGGCAGATTTCAGTGGTGAAGCCTTTTTCTAAATGGTCTAACACTATGTTTTGATGAGATTAGGCTACCAAAGTGAACCTACACTGTTTTCCTGGACTGTATACTTTACACCAATGAAATCACCTTCTTAAATCTTGTATTTGACTTTTTCCTAAAGTTTGCCACAAGAGGAAACAGTAACAGTCTCGTTTATCTAACTACAGAACTGCCATATTTCCTTCACTTCTTTCTTTCTTTTCATGTGCTTGTCCATTAAGCCCTGATCACTAAGGACTTGATCATTAAGCCCTGATTCACTTCTTCATGTCTTATTGCTCATTTTAGCTTAATTAATACTAAATCTTGAGGCAGACTGGGAATCAAGTCCCAGGCATCAACTACCCTCTGAGAATCCCCTTGACTAGTCCTGTTTTCTACCTAGTTAGAACAACTTATGTTCCGTAGTTCAAGTTGTTTCTACTGCTCCTAATATTTTGGAACTATCAACCATATTTCCATCAGAATATCAGAATTATTTCGACACACTGTATCAATCCTCCTCTACCTTCACAGAAGAAATACATGTCTATACTACACAGACGTAGACTTAAGAAACACAGAATACCCACTTATGTGTACACAAATGATATTGCATCACAGTTCCAGAGGAAGTTACACACAATAAGGGTGTGAGATTTCTTTTCTTGGGACAGAGAAATTCTTTTATATGTGTATTCCTTCGATTTGATTCTTTTCAGCTACAAATCACTAGTAGGCTGTTGTAAATGCATTTACCTCAAAACAGAAATATGGCTAGTTGCTTTCTGCTGTCTGCAACAAAAGAGTTGCTAAGAGATAACAATACTCTCTGGAAAGAAGGTGAAAATGCACCTCTAAATTCATATTATGAGCTATACCAAATTGTAACAAACTGTTTGGGAAAGAAGAGCATCAAAGAGACGTTATCAGAAGAGGTTGCTGTCAGATGCAGTATCTAGATTAGAAGATAGCCACAGAAGATGAGCAGATAAAGTTTCATTTCTACTTGCTACAATTTCAAAGTAGTGAATTTACTCTACTATAGACATCAAATGAGAAGCTCTTCGTAGCCACATTAATGGTTTCAAGTTAGTGTTGTTTTTGAGACCTCTTGTATATGTACATATATACACATACACACAAACACGCACATATTTCCCCATTAGAGGCATAACATTCATGATCAGAATATGTACCTAATTATCATTACTTCATTCTTCCTCATACATTTTCTTCTTTCTCCATCACATGACTTTCCAGAAGGGACAAGGAAAACAAAAGTTAAAATGCTCTTGTCTGCTGATGCTTTGTTGGATTTCACTTACATTTATATCATCCCCAATCACTCTAGCTTTATTTCAGGAAATCAAGTGCTTCACACAGCAGTTCATCTTGTTTGGGACATAAAAAGACAATTGGAATTAAGATGGTGATGTCTACCAAAATAAGAAAAAGGACTTTGCCCTTTAAGATTACCTCCTTCATTTCCAAATATGTTATTTAAAACAAATATAAGTCTGTGTTAAGGTGAATGATGTGGATTTGGCTATTCAAATTCCATTCATTTTGGTCACTTTCCTCATTAACCTAACTAGTCCTGCAAGTAATCTGCATTGATTAGGGCTAAATTAATAAATCAACTAGGTTCCAATCTATTTTTCATCAATATAGGCAAAAGAAGTAAAAATGAAAAAGCTGAAAAGGAGAAAAATGTTAGCATTTCTTTTATTCCTGTTTGCTTGTTGTCACTTGTGATGAAGATCCTTAGAAGAAACTTAGCTTGCTTTGTCAAAAAGTGGTTTAAAGTCACAGTTCTTTTCAGCTACAAATCACTAGTAGGCTGTTGTAAATGCATTTACCTCAAAACAGAAATATGGCTAGTTGCTTTCTGCTGTCTGCAACAAAAGAGTTGCTAAGAGATAACAATACTCTCTGGAAAGAAGGTGAAAATGCACCTCTAAATTCATATTATGAGCTATACCAAATTGTAACAAACTGTTTGGGAAAGAAGAGCATCAAAGAGACGTTATCAGAAGAGGTTGCTGTCAGATGCAGTATCTAGATTAGAAGATAGCCACAGAAGATGAGCAGATAAAGTTTCATTTCTACTTGCTACAATTTCAAAGTAGTGAATTTACTCTACTATAGACATCAAATGAGAAGCTCTTCGTAGCCACATTAATGGTTTCAAGTTAGTGTTGTTTTTGAGACCTCTTGTATATGTACATATATACACATACACACAAACACGCACATATTTCCCCATTAGAGGCATAACATTCATGATCAGAATATGTACCTAATTATCATTACTTCATTCTTCCTCATACATTTTCTTCTTTCTCCATCACATGACTTTCCAGAAGGGACAAGGAAAACAAAAGTTAAAATGCTCTTGTCTGCTGATGCTTTGTTGGATTTCACTTACATTTATATCATCCCCAATCACTCTAGCTTTATTTCAGGAAATCAAGTGCTTCACACAGCAGTTCATCTTGTTTGGGACATAAAAAGACAATTGGAATTAAGATGGTGATGTCTACCAAAATAAGAAAAAGGACTTTGCCCTTTAAGATTACCTCCTTCATTTCCAAATATGTTATTTAAAACAAATATAAGTCTGTGTTAAGGTGAATGATGTGGATTTGGCTATTCAAATTCCATTCATTTTGGTCACTTTCCTCATTAACCTAACTAGTCCTGCAAGTAATCTGCATTGATTAGGGCTAAATTAATAAATCAACTAGGTTCCAATCTATTTTTCATCAATATAGGCAAAAGAAGTAAAAATGAAAAAGCTGAAAAGGAGAAAAATGTTAGCATTTCTTTTATTCCTGTTTGCTTGTTGTCACTTGTGATGAAGATCCTTAGAAGAAACTTAGCTTGCTTTGTCAAAAAAAAAAAGTGGTTTAAAGTCACAGTTCATTTCATATTCTTTAAAGGAAAACGATATATTACTAATCAAGATACAGTCTATATGGATTATTATCCTGCCCTTTACTAACCAAAGGTACCCTACATAACCCACTATCACATCCATAGTAAAACGTGCTTCCAAATATGAAAGGGAAGAGCAGCCTTAATAAATCAAATAAAATTGTTAATATTAGAGGTTCAAGTACTACAAATGTACTCAGTTGCTGGCTTTATTCTTGAACCACAAAACAAATGAAATTTCTTGCAGAGTGCTTGCATATTTTTAAGCCTTAGAATACACATACACATGTATGAGTGCATACACACACCTTTCAAGTACTGGACTTAGAGTAAACATGGGCACATTTCTATTCCTAAACACTGAGGGGATTTTCATGAGGTAAATTCTCAGCATGTCCACTTCTAACCACCTTCTTGACATTCACTATAAAATATGAAAATTTATTCACCAAATGTTTCATATGGCAGGTATTGGGAAAGGCATTAGAGCCCACTGATGCATGTTTCCTGGGCTCCTCCTCTTCCCTGTACTCAGCAGATGGAAAGGCACTTCACGACCCCTCTTTCTTTTCATGATGTAAACTAGCTGAGTATGGATAGCTTCACCATTTCAGCTCTTACCCTGAGGGCTCCTTGAACCCATCCTAGTGC
Organism: Tragulus kanchil; assembly: GCA_022376925.1. Lineage (NCBI taxonomy): Eukaryota > Metazoa > Chordata > Mammalia > Artiodactyla > Tragulidae > Tragulus > Tragulus kanchil. Next base: position 121,470,389 of record JAIOJX010000030.1, on the reverse strand, counting down.
ACAGCATACCCCCAAACAAACACAAATTCAACATCATAAGAAATATTTCAATCAAACTTTCATCAGATGATGAGAGAGAAGTTATATTATAATCATTGAGGGAAAAAAATTCTCACAAGCTGCATCCATCCCAGCTAACTCTATCTCCCCACTCTAGCTAATATATTCAAACTCCCATAGCTTATAGGCCATACCCAGAAAAACAAAATCCCAATAGCATTCTAAACAGTCTCCACTAAATAAAGCTTCAGTGGCTACCCAAACCCCAAACAAGTGCTATTTTCACTCCCCCAAAGCTTCAGTTGTCTGTCTACATGTATATATCATATCTATCTATATGCATAAGGGCTTCCCTTATAGCTCAGCTGGTAAAGAATCCACCTGCAATGAACTCCAGTTCAATTCCTGGGTGGGGAAGATCCCCTGTAGAAGGGTATGGAGACCCACTGCTGTATCTTTAGGCGTCTCTGCTGGCTCAGACAGTAAAGAATCCACCTGCAATGTGGGAGATCCGGTTTCAGTCCATGTTTTTAGGAAGATCCCCTGGACAAGGGCATGGAAACCCACTCCAGTATTCCTGCCTAGAGAATTCCATGGACACATGAGCCTGGGTTCATGAGGCTGCAAAAGAGTCAGAAATGACTGAGCAACAAAGCACAGCACAACATCTATATGTACACCACATTTCTTCTCATTTGAACCCTTGCCACTGAACCAATGGCTCATGCAGTCTTTTCATCATATCATTTACCTGAGTAAATGTACCCATGGCCATGACTTCTTAATTTAGAAAAAGAATGTCACACCTGGATTCCTGGAAGCACAGAGTATGTCCAAGCTACAAATAGTCCTCTGGTTCTGCTTTGTTGCTCAGACTTAAACCAGCTCCAAAGGAGAAGCCCAAGTTGGGACACTGAACTCAAAATTATTTCATTTCATTGCATAAACACACAGGGCCTGCTTATAGGCAACACCACAGTGGCCTGCAGAGCCTCCCAGCCACATAATTTGTTTTTGAGTCCCTAAATCATGTTCAACTCCCATAGACTGTTAGCCCACCAGGCTTCTCTGTCCATGGAATTTTTTAGGCAGGAATACTGGAATGGGTTGCCATTTCCTACTCTAGATAATCATCCTGATCCAGGGATCCAACCCCAGTTTCTTGGGTTTCCTGCACTGCAGGTGGATTCTTTACCAGGAAGCCCATTCACGTAATCCCTCTTATCTAAATACACCCAGTCTCAAACCACTCCCTTTCTCAATCCAAGACCCATCAGGAATCCTCAAGTGTGTGATCAGAACCCTCTCTATGTTCATAGGTACAGAATAAAGACATAGAAAAACTGGACAAGACAGTGCTATAGGGCAGGAGAGTGCTACTGACTTGCCTACATAAGGAATTTCTCCTCTCCTTTTCAAGGATCAACAAAATATGAAAATACAAAATCGATAAAAAGAAGACAAGTGGTGGTTATGGGGGGAAGGGTAATATAGTGCAGTGAACTGAGAGATACGAAGTATTTAGTGCAAGATAAGCTCAAGGATGTATTGTACAACACAAAGAATATAGCCAATATTTTATAATACTGTAAATGGAAGGTGATTTTTTTTATTGTATTAAAATTTTTGTTCATTTTGTAAAGTAGACAAGACTTCAGTAAGCCTTATTGTTGTTTGTGCTGTTGCAAATATTATCTATATTTGTCCCTCTGTCAACTATGAGAAAAGAGCCCAAGCAAGATACTCTAAAACAGACACTTGCCCAGCTACAAGCAAAGTGGAGGGAAGAGGAACTACCCTTGGCAAGGACAAGTTTTAATTGATGATGGCTGCAGCACTAATGAGACTGCCTCCCATCGACATGGCTCCTGCTCTTAAGTACCCCTCAGAGGGGCAGCCTCAGAAGCAGACAGAAACGACCAGTTCTGCTGCCAGAACCTCCCATGTGGCGACATCAGTGATTGGAGCAGCCCTGATTCTCTGCCTTTAAATCCGTGTTGTCAGCTCATACCACATTTAGGGAATCAGACTCTCCAGGGAAATACCAGTTAATAAAAGAACTAGAGAGAAACCAAGTGTTGTTCCAAGGTGGCTCTTATGCTATATGGCCAGTGTATTATTAGGAAAGACTAGTGTTATGTAAAACATTATTTTTTGAGACTTTTAAAAAAATGAAAATTTCAGTAGTAAATTTAACTGCTTAAAAATATTTCTTTATAGTTTCAGTTTTTCATGTGGGCTATTTTAAAGGTGGATACTCATATCTGCAAAAGATATGAATAGCCCAAAAGATTTGAACTTGAGTAGAAAAGAATAAAATTAAAGGAACTCATCTCCAGTATACCTCAAACATCTAGATATCTGAGAATACCTTTTCTTATTTCTTAGCTATCTAGACTGGTTCTTTGAACTGCCGATTTTATTTTTTAAAAAATTCAATTAAAAAAAATAGCTGCAATTGATTGTATACCTTGTGCCACAGTGTTCTATGTTCATAGGTACAGAATAAAGACATAGAAAAACTGGACAAGACAGTGCTATAGGGCAGGAGAGTGCTACTGACTTGCCTACATAAGGAATTTCTCCTCTCCTTTTCAAGGATCAACAAAATATGAAAATACAAAATCGATAAAAAGAAGACAAGTGGTGGTTATGGGGGGAAGGGTAATATAGTGCAGTGAACTGAGAGATACGAAGTATTTAGTGCAAGATAAGCTCAAGGATGTATTGTACAACACAAAGAATATAGCCAATATTTTATAATACTGTAAATGGAAGGTGATTTTTTTTATTGTATTAAAATTTTTGTTCATTTTGTAAAGTAGACAAGACTTCAGTAAGCCTTATTGTTGTTTGTGCTGTTGCAAATATTATCTATATTTGTCCCTCTGTCAACTATGAGAAAAGAGCCCAAGCAAGATACTCTAAAACAGACACTTGCCCAGCTACAAGCAAAGTGGAGGGAAGAGGAACTACCCTTGGCAAGGACAAGTTTTAATTGATGATGGCTGCAGCACTAATGAGACTGCCTCCCATCGACATGGCTCCTGCTCTTAAGTACCCCTCAGAGGGGCAGCCTCAGAAGCAGACAGAAACGACCAGTTCTGCTGCCAGAACCTCCCATGTGGCGACATCAGTGATTGGAGCAGCCCTGATTCTCTGCCTTTAAATCCGTGTTGTCAGCTCATACCACATTTAGGGAATCAGACTCTCCAGGGAAATACCAGTTAATAAAAGAACTAGAGAGAAACCAAGTGTTGTTCCAAGGTGGCTCTTATGCTATATGGCCAGTGTATTATTAGGAAAGACTAGTGTTATGTAAAACATTATTTTTTGAGACTTTTAAAAAAATGAAAATTTCAGTAGTAAATTTAACTGCTTAAAAATATTTCTTTATAGTTTCAGTTTTTCATGTGGGCTATTTTAAAGGTGGATACTCATATCTGCAAAAGATATGAATAGCCCAAAAGATTTGAACTTGAGTAGAAAAGAATAAAATTAAAGGAACTCATCTCCAGTATACCTCAAACATCTAGATATCTGAGAATACCTTTTCTTATTTCTTAGCTATCTAGACTGGTTCTTTGAACTGCCGATTTTATTTTTTAAAAAATTCAATTAAAAAAAATAGCTGCAATTGATTGTATACCTTGTGCCACAGTGTACCAAATACTATAGATGAATTGCCTCATTTGTTAGCTACAACCTTCTGGATGCATAAAATTGCAAATGAGGAAATTGACAGATAGAAAATAAAGGTAATATTCCAAAGTTCACATAACTAGCTTCTGACTAAACTGGGATTCAAACCTTGCAGTCTGGGTCCTAAACCTGTTCTTATAACCATTAACTTTACTGGTTTCTTTTAATTTATCTAATCAAAAAGAGTTCATGCCTACTTAAAAGCAGAAGGTCAATCATTTAGAAGCAAACTCCTTGCCATCTTTTTTCATATTTTCAAATTAAATCAAGACAAGTCAGCACATATTTCAACATCACACAATTTTACTGTGTTTTTCATATCACAGTTCCTCTTCACTCTCAAATGTCCACCATCAAGACCTATTAATTTTGTCTCCAAAAAAAAATCCCTGAAAAAGTCCACTATTCTCCAATTCCACTGTCACCTCTTCCCTGAATTACTGCAATAACCTCCAAATTTATGTTCTTTCCACTTAAATTCCCATCCCTAAAATAGTATCTAATAGTGTGATTTCTATAAAATTTAAATCAGATTATGTTCCTCTCATGTTGATTTCAAATTAGAAATAAAGATAAGAGTTGAAACATTTTTCTAAGTAGCCTATTCTATCTTTGTCCCTCTGCATACCTTTTTGTTGGTGTATTTGCTTGAAAAAAGCTAATAGAAAAACCACAAATTCCACTCAGTTTTCACACTGCTTGAAAAGCAGCTTTTCATCACCTCAGTGGAAAGAGCACAAAAATTCTCAACAAATCACAATCTACAGGAAGATGTTTCTAGGATAGGTTAGACATGTGTATGCATCTTTGGTTACCTATGTCAGCAAATTTTTTCTTTGCCTAGTGGACCAATTTCTGGGCAAATGTATCATGTGTCTCAAAGAATGAAAGGTAACTACATTTTGTATGCCAAAAATAAGGACAAAGAATATGCTAAAGCATGAGATATTCTTGAAAGAGAACTTAATAAAAAATGTAACACAGACCATTGGAAGTAATACGCAAACTTCAAGGTCTAATGAGTCTGCTGTGGAAAAACTATCAGTTGGTAATTTCTGCCTAAATGATTATTGTCTCCTATATAAGATTTTTCTGGGTTTCTGCTTAATGCAATGCTTCCTACAATTATGTGCAAAGCAAAAATTGAATAATGTTGAAATATAGTCCCTGCTCTTTAACTGATTATAGTCTACCAAACTATACACACTTGTCAACTCTTGGCTCAAATACCTCTTCCTCATAGGTAACACATTCTTACGGACATCAGTAGTCTCATACATCAAGAATTTTTTCAGTGATGCTGTATTTCTGTACATTCAGTGTCTTTTCACTAAATAAAAATAAAATATGAACACTGTAATGACTTTATTCTATATTTCCAATAATTTGCAATTCGTTTTAGATATAATGCAGCACAATAACCAACATAAACAATGGTAGATTATAAACTGAAGCATGGAAACCAAAAGTAAGAACTCCAGACTTGATTCCAAGGTCCTGACTCAGTCAAAACTCAGAACCTTGCAAACAAGTGCAAATGATAGACTCATGCCTTCAGGAAATAAGAGTGGTTCAAAGTGCTAAATCCAGCCAGCAGCTGCCATATCATCTATTGATTATTTGCTGCATTACCTGACTTCATGAGATTAACCTGAACAGAATTTCAGTTTCAACAATTATTTATTGAAAACTGAATGATATCTTAAAAACACTAGTGTCAAAAATACTGGAAGATGGAGTTATATAAGGTTATGCAACAACCCGGAGGGGTGGGATGGGAAGGGTCTGGAGGAGGGGGTTCAGGTGGGAGGGGTCAAGAATATACCTACGACTGATTTGGATTTATGTATAGATGTAAACAAGAAAACTCTGAAGTAAAATAAAAATAATCATATAAATAAAAAAATATCCTGGAGGGTGAATAGTGACTTTTCTTCACTAAGGGATATATAGAATGTCTACTGTATACCCTCATTTTAGAAGGCACCCTGAGTAGTTTTTTTTTAACTAAGCATTTGAACACCATTTACTTAGAAGATACATTCATACAGGCAAATATCTACCAAAGAGAAATGTGTGATATAATAAATGACATCAGTTTAATAAAACTTTATACCCCATTATACAGAATAGCCCAGCTGCCTTTTATTTTATTTAACAAAAATTTGCTATGTTCAGTGGAGTACAGTGATAAGGAGACACCAAGCTCTTTTTTAAACGTAAGAAAATACAGTGTCTGTTACCTTTACCTTTTATGAGTCGCCTGCTCTCGCGTATTTGGCAAGACAAATAGAATTACATACTGTGAGTGACTCAGAACAGAGCTTCACTATCAATCATCCGCCTGGCTCTGCACAAATTCTGTAGGGCATTCAGGACATTTTGCTGCCTATGAATATTTTAGACAAGAAGAATCCCTGAAAGCTTCCTGATGGATTAATACAAGAGAGGAGGACGTTTTCATGTTTTATAGCTATTTGCCAAAGTACTACAGCCATTACTACACTCCAATGAAAAGATGCCTCTTTAAATAGAAAGAAGCAGCCCCATGGAAGAGTTCTAGCCCCTTTATCATAAACTGATTTCAAAGTAATTATATATAATATATAAATACTGCATACAATCCTTGGCAGAAAATGAAATGCTGCAACTGGTGTCCACGCCTTTATACCTGGCAATAATTGTGGAGGAGAAAAAAAAGGAGGAAGAAAATGCATGCCAGCTATTTAAGAAAAGAAGTTTGCTCGCATACCTCCTTAACTATGCCAATGAAATAAAAAGCAATTTATTAGCTTCTTTATCATATTATTGTGGGATTCACACCCATGAATAAGCAGCAGAGCACCATTCTCAAGAGCAATTCACAACTTCACAAATAAAATTTATGCTTTATTTTATTTTAAAGATAAGAGAAAATTTAGAAATCACAGGAAAACAAAGAAAAATTACGTGTGAATTCACTACTATTGATATTTTAAAGTATCTCTTTCCAGTTTTTATATGCAATATTTCATATCTTAAGTTTCTACAAATATGTAAACATTTTCCCAAGTTATTATAAAAATGTCATAAATAGTGTAATGGCTGTATAACAATGCAATAAGAATATGTACCCAAGTTGATTAAACATTTGTCCATGTCATATATGTAGAAGAAGCAGAATTTTTACTCTTATAAATATCATTATTTCACATCACTGTTCATATATATTTCACTTATTTTTGTTACTATTTAATTTCTAAATTAAGCAATGCATCTTCCATCTATAAATGGTGGAATAACTCATCCAAGTCCCCAACAACAAAACAGGAATAGGTTTTTCTGTTGTTATTGTTGTTTTAATATATCTTTTCTTACTAAGGACAGTCCAGAAAAGGTTCATGTATATCTAGAGAATAAATGAATAATTGACAATTATAACATGCTAACATGTATGCTATTAACATTCTCACAACTACACTGGGGTATATAATTATCTCACTTTTTCAAATTAATAAGTCATAGAACAATACTAATGCAGACACGATGTGCTCAGAATGCACCAGAATGAGAACAATAATAACTCTTGAAAAATTAATACCTACTTCTTGGCAATAATTGAAATAGAATTATTTCAGTCGAGAGAGATCTTAAACTTGCCAAAAAAATAAAAAACAATTCATGATAAAGGACAAAGAGCAAACAAAAAGATATCAGAACAAGTTTCAAGTTTTAGCGTGAAGAATTGAATCAGTCAAAGCTCAACCAGAAAACAGACCCACCATGAGTTTCGAGTTGAAAGATTTATTATAAGAGTTAGACCTCACACAATTAGAGGAAAAGCAGGTAAGAAGGTTCAAGAAGGAAGTTGGAGGATCAGAGTGAGAGTGACCAGCCAGACAGACAATGTGAAAAGTCAAGCACATTCAGCCACTAAAATGATACTTGAAAGGACTTGAAAAGAAGGTTCACAGGAAGTGTGTGCTTCTGTGCAGCTACTGAAACAGAGCAGGACTCTATGGTCTTTGCCCTCACATGTCCTCTTTTCTCTTGTTGTCTGTGGAAAACTTTAGCCAATCAGTAAGTTTAATCAGAGAAGTGAATAAAACCAGAAACAGAGAAAAACTGTCAAAGGAGACCAAATAATAATAATGTGATCATAAAGCATAGTCAAGGAGCCTTAGCTCGTTCTCAAGGGCTACAGATAATATTCTGAGCCATGTCCCTTGAGCTGTCTTACAGATACTAAAACACCATCAGGTGGAAAAGTTAACTACATGATGACCAGACTGTAGCCATGATGCAAGTTGCCACAATTCTGAGAACTGACCTCAAGAAATAGAAACAAACTAAAGATCAACTGTACCTAAAACAATCAAGATGACACTGGTATGATTTCCAATGACCAATTTCAAGAATGACTGTTAGAGCTGACTGTGTTGTTTCTGCATGTAGCCTACTCCTTCTGTTTATAAAAACTCCTGCCTACTGATTCTCATGGGAGTAGTCAGCCTTTGAACATCTGTTCACTCCCCTCACTGTGTGCCAGTATCCAAAATAAAGCAAACTTTCCTATTCACAATCCTTTCTTTTCCTGGCCTCTTTGTTGGGTTTTGAGCAGCAAGCAGCCAAACCCCTATCTTTAGGTAACACTACCACTTCTCTGAGTCCACTACAAAGAGTTGAGAGTGGCTGTGGAGCCACTGTGGGTCAATAATCAGAAACAAAATTAATGCAGACCAGAGTCAGCTGGAACATGAGCACACCCATAGGTCCCTCTGCATCTTGATAAACAAAAAAAAAATTCAGAACAAGTTTCAAGTTTTAGCGTGAAGAATTGAATCAGTCAAAGCTCAACCAGAAAACAGACCCACCATGAGTTTCGAGTTGAAAGATTTATTATAAGAGTTAGACCTCACACAATTAGAGGAAAAGCAGGTAAGAAGGTTCAAGAAGGAAGTTGGAGGATCAGAGTGAGAGTGACCAGCCAGACAGACAATGTGAAAAGTCAAGCACATTCAGCCACTAAAATGATACTTGAAAGGACTTGAAAAGAAGGTTCACAGGAAGTGTGTGCTTCTGTGCAGCTACTGAAACAGAGCAGGACTCTATGGTCTTTGCCCTCACATGTCCTCTTTTCTCTTGTTGTCTGTGGAAAACTTTAGCCAATCAGTAAGTTTAATCAGAGAAGTGAATAAAACCAGAAACAGAGAAAAACTGTCAAAGGAGACCAAATAATAATAATGTGATCATAAAGCATAGTCAAGGAGCCTTAGCTCGTTCTCAAGGGCTACAGATAATATTCTGAGCCATGTCCCTTGAGCTGTCTTACAGATACTAAAACACCATCAGGTGGAAAAGTTAACTACATGATGACCAGACTGTAGCCATGATGCAAGTTGCCACAATTCTGAGAACTGACCTCAAGAAATAGAAACAAACTAAAGATCAACTGTACCTAAAACAATCAAGATGACACTGGTATGATTTCCAATGACCAATTTCAAGAATGACTGTTAGAGCTGACTGTGTTGTTTCTGCATGTAGCCTACTCCTTCTGTTTATAAAAACTCCTGCCTACTGATTCTCATGGGAGTAGTCAGCCTTTGAACATCTGTTCACTCCCCTCACTGTGTGCCAGTATCCAAAATAAAGCAAACTTTCCTATTCACAATCCTTTCTTTTCCTGGCCTCTTTGTTGGGTTTTGAGCAGCAAGCAGCCAAACCCCTATCTTTAGGTAACACTACCACTTCTCTGAGTCCACTACAAAGAGTTGAGAGTGGCTGTGGAGCCACTGTGGGTCAATAATCAGAAACAAAATTAATGCAGACCAGAGTCAGCTGGAACATGAGCACACCCATAGGTCCCTCTGCATCTTTTGGTCTGCATCTAACCACATCTATCTACAGAAACGGTTACTGCTTTGCTTCTGCCTTCCAAAAACTGCACAAAGCCCTCCTTTGACCAGTGCTAACTTAAAATGACACAGGGAAGAACATTCTAATACATGTAGTTCTAGTATAAGTGATGCTCTACAAACCACCACAAGACCTGGGAGTAAATGGACAGGTAATTAGCATTATAACATGGCATGCTTCTTTCTAACAATGGTTCTTGCCACCATAGAAAGAAAAAACTCAAGTATCAAGGGAAACTGCAACACTGAGGGCAGAAAAAAGCAAGTCTTCTTTTTACACCAAAACATGAAAGGTATAATGGGAATAAGCAATTAAAATGGTTTGATTTGCATGTCTGGGGAAGAAATGATCTAGAAAAATTACTTTCTCAAGTTAATAAAGAATTGTTTCTTCATTAATCATGGCCACCATTAAATAAGATTCAGCTAGAATCTTTGTTGCTCATTTATTACAGCTTATGAGGACAATGCAGAGTTTTTCCTTTTTTTTCAGATTTTAGAAAGGAAAAATAAAATTTAGAAGATCCAAAACATAAAATGGAAGAAGGCAAGAAAAGTGCTAAATGATTGCACTCCATCAATCTGGATGGGACTGATGGAATGTGAAATAAGTTCCAGGGCAAAAATGCACCATGGAACAGTAGGAAATGTCAAATATTATTTATTTGTTTAGCACTATAAAGCATAGGTAGGAAAGGAGAAATGGGAAAAAATGTTTTCCTTAAATAAAATGTCTAAACCATTTTGGGCACTATGTCTCTCAAATAAGAAATGTAAAGCTATTGCTCTTTTGAAAACAACAAATATTTTTCTGAAAAAAAGAAAATAATAATAGTAAGTATGGAACATCATAGGCTAGTGATGCAAGCCTCCAAAAAAAAAAAACAAATTAAAATGACATATAATAACTCAGTAATAAATTGACTAAATTATCAAAATAAAGATATTTTTATCTGAATTATTCTAGTTAACTGTTAATTTTTTTCAATTAAAATTAAATTATTCTTTCAGATCTGCTACATAAGGTGCTAAGCACACAAAGATGCATAATATATATGTAAGGGAAATTTTGCCACTTGTGTTAGGCTTGCCAAATCTAAACCTCTTTGTAGTTTGTGTGCAGGGTCTCTATTATCTTGGTGGAAGACCAAAAGCATCTTCACTTACAGAAGCTGAAAAAATTAGACACACACATTTCTAGTCATTCCTAAAAATAGAGAATAATCTTGTGACCTAGGCTCTGGCAATCAAATGCAACCAAATATGACTCTGATTCATCCACACTGTCTTCTGTCTGTAGCAGAAGGAGGCTACAAGGTCAGGGCACAGAACGGCCTGTGGTAGAATCGAGTTGCTGACACCAAAGAGAGAGCAATGCAGGCACAGGTGCTGTTCTGCCATGATTTCCTCACTGGACCAGTCAGATACGCAGTTTGGAACTTTGTTCCCAGAAACATTTTTCCATAGCTACTGTTCTAGTCATCCATTAAATCTGATTAGGTATCCAATATTTTTCAATAAAACTCCTGCTTCATCGGAGCATCTTCTGCCTGAAAATAAGAACTTTGAGTGACATAATATTTCCTAATTTCAAAGAGTTCAGTCTGAAAAGAGAAATCATATACAAGGCATACATCTCCATTGTGAGGTCTCAAAGCATGTCATTTAGTCACTTAGTCATTGTCCAATCTTTTTAGGATCCTATGGACCAGAACTCACCAGGGTCCTCTGTCCATGGGATTCTCCAGGCAAGAATACTGAAGTGGGTAGCCATTTCCTTCTCCAGGGGATCTTCCTGACCCAGGGATTGAACTAGTGTCTCCTGCATAGCAAGCAGATTATTTACCACTGAGTCACCAGGGTAGCCCCATTTCAAACTTAGTATGTCTAAAACTTGAACTGAAATTAGGTCTTCTGTCACTTTTCTCTGAGTCAGCATGCTATTGGTACCATGCTTCTATTATTCGTGACAAAAACCAGTATAACTTCTTGACACTGCTGTGTTTCTCATTCTCAGCATCTAATACATCAAGTCCTATCAATGTTGTTTCTTAAATATCTCTGCAATCATTTCCTTCTCTGCAGTATCATCAGAACCCTCAAAGGCATAAGCTTCTTTCATCCCTCACAGGACTGTCTTCATCAGTTACCCTTCTAAGTAACTGATGACCACATTTTGGCTTCCATCTAAAGTATTTTTCACAAAGTGATCTTTTTAAAACTCAATTCAAATCATATGATTCAATTACTCAAACTTCTCAATAGTTTCTCAATGTTCTGTATACTCTGGCCCCCACACGTGTCCCCTGCATGTCTTTCCACTCATTTCTGGCCACTTCTGTCCCTAGTATTTGCATCCCAAACACAGTAGCATTCTTTCCTTTTCTCATTGCTCCCAATGCTTCTCCTTGTTTTGTATCATTACATCCTACTCATCCTCCAAACTGTAGTTCAAATGAGTGTGTCTTCAATGAATGTTAGACTATATCTGGTCTTCTTGTTACAAGCAATCAAAGCTCCCTCTATCGTTATTTATAGCATTTATCACAGTTTGTAATTTACAACATAGTGCCTATACTTAACAATGCTGAATTGTACACTGAAAAATTTGTTATGAGAACTCTTTAGGGGGTATTGCCACAAAAAATGATGAGGACAGGAGGAAGCTTTTGGACGTGATAGACATGTTTATTACCTAAACTGTGGTAATGGTTCACTGATGTATAAATATGTTCAAACCCATTAAACCCCACATATTAAATACATGCAGTTTTGCGTGTGTGTGTATCAGTTATGCTTTAATTGTTGCTGTTGTTGGTCAGTCACTCAGTCATCTCTGACTCTTTGCGACTCCATGGACTATTTCCCAGAGTTTGCTCAAACTCATGTCCATTGAGTCAGTGATGCTATCCAATCATCTCATCCTCTGTCACCCCCTTCTCCTCCTGTCCTCAAACTCTCCCAACATCAGAGTCTTTTCAAATGAGTCAGTTCTTTGCATCAGGTGAGCAAATTATTGCTTACCTTCAGCTTCAGCATCAGTCCTTCCAATGAATATTCAGGGTTGATTTCCTTTAGGATTGACAGGTTTGATCTCCTTGCTGTCCAAGGGACTCTCAAGAGTCTTCTCCAGCACCACAGTTCAAAAGCACCAATTCTTCAGCTCTTAGCCTTCTTATGGTTCAACTCTCACTTCTGTACATGACTACTGGAAATATCATAATTTTGATTATCGGACCTTTGTCAGAAAAGTGATGTTTCTGCTTTTTAACATGCTATCTAGATTTGTCACACTTCAATATTGTGGCTAAAAAAAGTTTTTTTAGTCCAGACATACTGCCAATGATGTACTGATAAATATTTTAAAAAACATCTTGGGAGGGGTGTGTGTCTGTCTTAAACTTTTAAATATGTTTAATTAAATTATTTTATTTAAATGTCTTAGCAATTTATACAATTTAAAAATAATAAAATATACAATGCTCTTTACCATAAATTTTATATAGCTTGTTGATTTTCACAGAATGCTTCTATTATTTTTTTTTGTTTAACTCTTGTAACCATAGCCAACCTATAATTGCAATTGACAGACTAATATAGTTACAACAGGAATGCTGGTTGACATTATCCTTTACAGTAACAAATGAAATAAAATAATGAAGTATTCATAACTTCACTCATTCATCAATGATGGAAAGGACTTCTTTAAAAGGGGCTTTTAATACAGGAAAAGCATTTCTTCTTTTTTGTTCTAGTCACCATTTAATGGCTACAAATGCAGCACATTTTCACATGTAATTACATTATTAACATTTTCTCTATTACCATTTTAAGTCTAGATAATCAACGAAACAAGAAATCAAGCCCTGCTTTGTAGAATTTTGCCAATTTCTGTGAGGTAATATTCCCACAATGGCCAACTGCAAGCTATCAATAAGATGTCACTAACACAGACTGGAGACTGATACACAGTATCATTCTGCTATCTCATATGTCCACCATAAAAATACAATAGACAGAAATAACCCTAGCAGCATCAATAATAGAAAAATGTATAAAATAACTAGCAAATATATGTTTTAAATATTTTAAATATCTATTACCTTTGTTGTTCAAGGTAATAATGTAGTTAGTTATAAGTTTATATAACTTAATTTTTAATTTTATAAACTTTAATGTGAAAAAGGTAAACTATTTTTTTAAACTATTTTTTTCTGTGTATTACAATGTCTCCATTTTGAAAACATTATTGTAACTTTTGTTTTTTACAATAACATATATAGATAGATAGATAGATAGATAGATAGATATTGGCCTCTAAGACATCAGGGTTTTTTTTCAGCCATTTTTATTCTTTGACCTGTGTGGATCTCCCATCACAGTAGCCTATCTTGTTGCAGAGTACTGGCCCTGGGTGCGTGGCTCCAGAGCGCTCATAATTGGACTCACCAACCCAGCCATTCCGCAGCACATGTGATCTTCCCAGGCCAGGAATCGAATCGGTGCCCCTTGTACTGCAAGGCAGACTCTTTACCCACTGGACTACCAGGGAAGCCCTATGATAACTTTTAAAACTACTACACAAAATTTTTAATAATGACTGTGTGTGATAACTGACTTGCAATATTTCTTGAAAGTTAAACTGGTTCCTGCAAGCCAGTAAAACTGACTGCAGCATGTTGCAGGCACTACCAGTGTGGAGCTGCTGTGTTACTTGTGACTCTTTTGGTTGGAATGACAATGCCAGATTTTTCTATTTATCTTATATAACACTAAATTAGTAACAATATTGGCATTTTACTGTGTGTATTCACAATTCACTAAACTTTTAAAATGTGTAAAATTATTTTGGACTCAATTTAAGTATTTAATATACATTTATAAAATATCGTCAAAAATGTTAAATACAAACTCCAATATACATTCTCATTCTAATAAAAATGATGAGCAAATAAAGTATTAGAAGCAAACTATTGATCAAAATAACAAATCATACCACATTGATTTGAATAAATTTTAATGATATACAATTGGGGAAATTAATATTATTTAGTTTAAAAAGCAAAGTGTTATTTAGTTTAAAAAACAATTTGTATCAACACTGGTATTGTTAATCATAGATATATTTTTGTATAAAATTTTCCAGCTGCTATAAAAGTTCTCTCTGACTCAGCTCTGGCCAAAAAAAAAAATGTTAAAGAGACAGCTATACACTGTTTTCAAATATTTCCCCCTGATTCCTTTAACTTCAAAGAATTTACCCATTTTACAACTTGGTAAAATACTGATAACTTTGGAGAGCTCTATGTGAACAGCTCTTAACTTTCTTGTAAGGACTTCACTGTGTTTCAAAGCAAGTTACAGTTTTTGATTGAAAGAAAGCATCTCATATTTTGTGTCATCATCTTTAGTTTCAGGATACATAGATGGATATTCCAGGCCTGAAATACTGGTTTAGAAATTTCAGTGCCCTCATGTTCAGAACCTACTTGTTTGGAAAAGTTTAAACTGAGTAACAGTCTTGCAAAGAAAGTTTTGTTTTGTCAACTATTTGCATCCCTCCTGAGGACTAACATTATATATATATATATATATATATATATATATATATATATATACACACACACACACATATATGTAATATATATGTATATACATTAGTCACTTAGTCATGTCCAACTCTTTGCGACTCCATGAATGGTAGCCTGCAGTCTCCTCTGTCTGTGGAATTCTCCAAGCAAGAATACTGGAGTGGGTTGCCAGGCCATCCTCTAGGGATCTTCCCATCCAGGGATTGAGCCCGTGTCACTGGCAATGTAGGAGGATTCTTTACCATCTGGGTCAAACCTGGCAAAACTGTTACAAAAGGAAGGCAGTAAAACTGACTGCAGCATGTTGCAGGCACTACCAGTGTGGAGCTGCTGTGTACTGTGACTCTTTTGGTTGGAATGACAATGCCAGATTTTTCTATTTATCTTATATAACACTAAATTAGTAACAATATTGGCATTTTACTGTGTGTATTCACAATTCACTAAACTTTTAAAATGTGTAAAATTATTTTGGACTCAATTTAAGTATTTAATATACATTTATAAAATATCGTCAAAAATGTTAAATACAAACTCCAATATACATTCTCATTCTAATAAAAATGATGAGCAAATAAAGTATTAGAAGCAAACTATTGATCAAAATAACAAATCATACCACATTGATTTGAATAAATTTTAATGATATACAATTGGGGAAATTAATATTATTTAGTTTAAAAAGCAAAGTGTTATTTAGTTTAAAAAACAATTTGTATCAACACTGGTATTGTTAATCATAGATATATTTTTGTATAAAATTTTCCAGCTGCTATAAAAGTTCTCTCTGACTCAGCTCTGGCCAAAAAAAAAAATGTTAAAGAGACAGCTATACACTGTTTTCAAATATTTCCCCCTGATTCCTTTAACTTCAAAGAATTTAACCATTTTACAACTTGGTAAAAATACTGATAACTTTGGAGAGCTCTATGTGAACAGCTCTTAACTTTCTTGTAAGGACTTCACTGTGTTTCAAAGCAAGTTACAGTTTTTGATTGAAAGAAAGCATCTCATATTTTGTGTCATCATCTTTAGTTTCAGGATACATAGATGGATATTCCAGGCCTGAAATACTGGTTTAGAAATTTCAGTGCCCTCATGTTCAGAACCTACTTGTTTGGAAAAGTTTAAACTGAGTAACAGTCTTGCAAAGAAAGTTTTGTTTTGTCAACTATTTGCATCCCCTCCTGAGGACTAACATTATATATATATATATATATATATATATATATATATATATATATATACACACACACACATATATGTAATATATATGTATATACATTAGTCACTTAGTCATGTCCAACTCTTTGCGACTCCATGAATGGTAGCCTGCAGTCTCCTCTGTCTGTGGAATTCTCCAAGCAAGAATACTGGAGTGGGTTGCCAGGCCATCCTCTAGGGGATCTTCCCCATCCAGGGATTGAGCCCGTGTCACTGGCAATGTAGGAGGATTCTTTACCATCTGAGACACCAGGGAAGCCCCCTGAGGGCTATAAATGGCTTTTCCAAAAGAATGTACCTTTGTTCAATTACATTTTTGTTCTGGTTTAAAACAAAAAGGAAAGCGTTATTCAACAAATTTTTCTTCTCCACCATGAATTGAGTATCTTGTATTTTGATTGTGATATCAAAATATAACTGTTGCATGTCAGTTATATCTCAATCAGGACAGAAATAAAACTAAAATGGGAAGTACCTTAGAAAAATAAAACGAGTCATATTTCATATTATTTTAAGTACCAAAATACCATAAGATATCTCATCCCTCTGGCAGCTACTAGTTGTTTTGCCTTTTTGGGTATAGTGTACTTCAACCTAAGCGCTACCAAGAGCCACCATCCTTGAGGCAGTAGGTGTAGTTAGAACTTTAATACGTCCTTCCCAATTGTAGCTACCCTGAGAGACGCCCTGAAATGCCCCTTCTGGACAACTCCTACAACCTGGACAGTACTCTTAATTTCTTGTCTAACTCCAGCCAAACAAGAAAGGATAACCTTAGGTTATCTAATGTCTTATGTTGTGTCCTGTCTAGCCAGTGTACAACATTTGGGGTTTGTTTGATCGTTTTATTGATGGCCAGTGGGACAGGGAAGGAGAGATACAGATAAGCCATCAAGAGAGACTGAGGGAGGTTTTGTTAATGATATTAGGGTAAGAAAGAGGACACAAGAAAGAAAGATTAAGGAATGGGGACTAAGGTCTTCAGATTCAGACTGAACTACACCACCGGCTTTCCTCGGTCACCAGCTGGTATGCCGCAGAGCATGGGACTTTTCAACCTATACTATTGCACGATTGAGGTCCTCATAATAAGTTATATATATGATATTCTGGTTCTGTTTCTCTGGAGAAACTTGACTAATGGAGTTCCGCTAAAGGGGGTGCAATATATATATATATATATATATAAAAATTTACACACACACACATATATGTAATATATATGTATATACATTAGTCACTTAGTCATGTCCAACTCTTTGCGACTCCATGAATGGTAGCCTGCAGTCTCCTCTGTCTGTGGAATTCTCCAAGCAAGAATACTGGAGTGGGTTGCCAGGCCATCCTCTAGGGGATCTTCCCCATCCAGGGATTGAGCCCGTGTCACTGGCAATGTAGGAGGATTCTTTACCATCTGAGACACCAGGGAAGCCCCCTGAGGGCTATAAATGGCTTTTCCAAAAGAATGTACCTTTGTTCAATTACATTTTTGTTCTGGTTTAAAACAAAAAGGAAAGCGTTATTCAACAAATTTTTCTTCTCCACCATGAATTGAGTATCTTGTATTTTGATTGTGATATCAAAATATAACTGTTGCATGTCAGTTATATCTCAATCAGGACAGAAATAAAACTAAAATGGGAAGTACCTTAGAAAAATAAAACGAGTCATATTTCATATTATTTTAAGTACCAAAATACCATAAGATATCTCATCCCTCTGGCAGCTACTAGTTGTTTTGCCTTTTTGGGTATAGTGTACTTCAACCTAAGCGCTACCAAGAGCCACCATCCTTGAGGCAGTAGGTGTAGTTAGAACTTTAATACGTCCTTCCCAATTGTAGCTACCCTGAGAGACGCCCTGGAA
Organism: Tragulus kanchil; assembly: GCA_022376925.1. NCBI lineage: Eukaryota > Metazoa > Chordata > Mammalia > Artiodactyla > Tragulidae > Tragulus > Tragulus kanchil. The sequence continues at coordinate 121,452,109 of JAIOJX010000030.1, read as the reverse complement.
ATGCCCCTTCTGGACAACTCCTACAACCTGGACAGTACTCTTAATTTCTTGTCTAACTCCAGCCAAACAAGAAAGGATAACCTTAGGTTATCTAATGTCTTATGTTGTGTCCTGTCTAGCCAGTGTACAACATTTGGGGTTTGTTTGATCGTTTTATTGATGGCCAGTGGGACAGGGAAGGAGAGATACAGATAAGCCATCAAGAGAGACTGAGGGAGGTTTTGTTAATGATATTAGGGTAAGAAAGAGGACACAAGAAAGAAAGATTAAGGAATGGGGACTAAGGTCTTCAGATTCAGACTGAACTACACCACCGGCTTTCCTCGGTCACCAGCTGGTATGCCGCAGAGCATGGGACTTTTCAACCTATACTATTGCACGATTGAGGTCCTCATAATAAGTTATATATATGATATTCTGGTTCTGTTTCTCTGGAGAAACTTGACTAATGGAGTTCCCGCTAGGGGAAGGGAAGGAATAAGCAAAGGGAACAAGGAGAAAATTAGACTTTTCAGAATATATCTTGCTTTGTGTATTTGATGTTGGGAACATATAAATAATTATACAGTCACATAATTACAAAATTTGAAAATTTTAAAGCAATCCCTAAAGAAGCAAAAGCAAAAAATTAATAAACTAAGCGATATAATCAGTCAGTAGCATAACTGTGCACATCATTATCTCTAGTGTTTTTAAAATACAGTAATTTGGTCCTACATGTCTAGTGGCATATACACTAAGCTGCAAATATACAAAAAAAGCTGCAAAAAAAATGCTTAAACTGTTTTCAGCAATCACACCATTGGAGGTAGTGTTCTTATTACTATACTGAGTGTATTATGAAAAAAATAAAATAAATAACTATATTGGTATTGGTGAGAACAGGAATTTTTAGCATAATACAAAGAGAAGCAAATGTAAAATTAAAAAGATTAATTAGGAGGAGCCGCCGGAACCCGCCCGCCGCGAGGAGCCGCCGGAACCCGCCCGCCGCGAGGAGCCGCCGGAACCCGCCCGCCGCGAGGAGCCGCCGGAACCCGCCCGCCGCGAGGAGCCGCCGGAACCCGCCCGCCGCGAGGAGCCGCCGGAACCCGCGAGGAGCCGCCGGAACCCGCGAGGAGCCGCGGACGCCGCGAGGAGCCGCGGACGCCGCGAGGAGCCGCGGACGCCGCGAGGAGCCGCGGACGCCGCGAGGGGGGGGGGGGTAAGTTCAGCCACTCCAACTGGAGGGCTTGCTGAACGGAGAGAGGAAGTCGTCCACGGGTTGCTGACCAGGGACTGGACACGAGTTGGACGGGAAAGCTCGCGTCCGCCTTTGGTACTTAGACACATAACCGGCAGTGGTGGAGGAGCCCGCGCTCCCCTAGAGCTGCAGCAGCAGCGGAGGAAGCCGGGGAAAGAGCAGGAATTGGAGACTACAGGCGGGCGCGCGGTCGAGCCGGGGCGCCCCCCTCCAACACGGGACTGCGTGCGCCGCGGCCTCCGCCCGACTGACTGGGATCAGCCCACCCTCCCGGCCAGCACCCAGTACGGCAGCAAAGCCCTCATTTTGCTGAACACAAAAACAGAAACCACAGCAACCGGCACCGTAAGGGATAGACCACGCCATCAAGACACCACCATCAAGAGCAGATTGGTTTCCAACAGGCAGATATGAAGATAAAAACCAAGGACAGTATTTAACTTTTTTTTTTTTTTTTCTTTTTTCATTTTTTTCTGCTTGTTTGTGGTGGACTATTTTCCTTATTCAATTGATTGGTTTGGGGTTTATTAGTTTCTTTGTTTATTGGGGGTTTTTTATGTTTGTTTGTGTTTTTTTTTTTTTTTTGTAGTTTTCATTTGTTTGATTTATTCTATGTGGTTTTTTTTTGTTTTTCGGTCTCATTAATTTTTTTTTTTCCTCTTTTTAATTTTTAACCTTCTTTTGACTTTTATTATATTTTTTTAACTTTAATTTTAATTCTTGAAAACCTCTAATTCTCTTTTCTCTTTCCTCTTTCCCACTGCTTGCTTTCTCTATGTTCTAAATGTAAAACATCTTCCTAGCTATCAATATCCTCTAGACAAATTATTTCCTATCTTTCTGTCTGCACTATTTACTTCCAAATGCACTAAACAGTACACACACTAATCTTTGCTACCTAATCCTATAAAATACTTCCAAGACAAATCTTTTCCTTTTTATTACTTATAGACTCTCCTCCTTGTCACCCCGAGCACATGTCCTAATTTAAAATTGCTTTCATTGTAATTATCCAAGCCAGGACCTTGTGCTAGATCTATTATTCAGGCACTATTTTAATTAATTCAAAGCTTAACGGGCAAGTATCATCAGTGATTGCATGAGTTGCTAGAAAGATTTCCTGCGCCTTATCTCTGTAAAACTGGTCAGTTGTGGGGATTGCTGTATATGTATGTGTATCTTATGATTATGTTAGAAAACATCTGCATGCTTTTATGACTGTCACCCATCAGGGATGCACCTCTTGTTCCTCAGATGCTAGTGTGTGAACTAGTATCACAGAACACCATAGCAAACCAGACATAGAGCCTACACTCCTGACCAATCATCAAACCAAGGATCCTCAAGCGGAAGCCCGGATTCCAAGACCCCACACTGATTATCAAAGAACATACAACACTACAGATTATTCACCTGTAAACAAGGTCTATCACCACCCAAGACACAAGCCACTGAACCCTTCTACAAGGACAAAAACCCAAAGGAAGAAGAATTCAACCAAGAAGCCTGGTGGGAATAAGAACTCCATACACACAGACACACACAACGCAAACAAAACTAACCTAATAATGAAACGTCAGAGAAACACTGTACAAATGAAGGACCAAGCTAGAGAAACACCACTTCAAATGACAGAGGAGGAGATAGACAAGCTATCTGAAAGAGAATTCAGAAAAACTATACTAATGAGGATGCAAAACACCGAAAACAGAATATTAGAGGAAATTAGTGCATTGAGAAAAGACATGCAGGAAATGAAAAATAAGCAAATAGAGACCACCAACTCAATTGCTGAACTCAAAAATACTATAGAAGGTCTCAACAGTAGAGTATCAGAGGCTGAAGAACGGATAAGTGAGCTGGAAGACAGAATGGTGGAAATAAGTGCTGAAGAACAGAACAAAGCCCAAAGAATTAAAAGAACTGAGGATAGCCTCAGAGACCTATGGGACAATATTAAACGCACCAACATTAGAATTATAGGAGTTCCAGAAGAAGAAGAAGAGAAGAAAGACTATGAAAAAATTCTTGAAGAGGTTATAGTTGAAAACTTCCCCAGCATGGGAAAGGAGATAGTCAGCCAAGTCCAGGAAGCACAAAGAGTTCCATACAGGAGAAACCCCAGAAGAAACACACCCCGAGCACATGTCCTAATTTAAAATTGCTTTCATTGTAATTATCCAAGCCAGGACCTTGTGCTAGATCTATTATTCAGGCACTATTTTAATTAATTCAAAGCTTAACGGGCAAGTATCATCAGTGATTGCATGAGTTGCTAGAAAGATTTCCTGCGCCTTATCTCTGTAAAACTGGTCAGTTGTGGGGATTGCTGTATATGTATGTGTATCTTATGATTATGTTAGAAAACATCTGCATGCTTTTATGACTGTCACCCATCAGGGATGCACCTCTTGTTCCTCAGATGCTAGTGTGTGAACTAGTATCACAGAACACCATAGCAAACCAGACATAGAGCCTACACTCCTGACCAATCATCAAACCAAGGATCCTCTAAGCAGAAGCCCGGATTCCAAGACCCCACACTGATTATCAAAGAACATACAACACTACAGATTATTCACCTGTAAACAAGGTCTATCACCACCCAAGACACAAGCCACTGAACCCTTCTACAAGGACAAAAACCCAAAGGGAGAATTCAACCAAGAAGCCTGGTGGGAATAAGAACTCCATACACACAGACACACACAAAGAAACAAAACTAACCTAATAATGAAACGTCAGAGAAACACTGTACAAATGAAGGACCAAGCTAGAGAAACACCACTTCAAATGACAGAGGAGGAGATAGACAAGCTATCTGAAAGAGAATTCAGAAAAACTATACTAATGAGGATGCAAAACACCGAAAACAGAATATTAGAGGAAATTAGTGCATTGAGAAAAGACATGCAGGAAATGAAAAATAAGCAAATAGAGACCACCAACTCAATTGCTGAACTCAAAAATACTATAGAAGGTCTCAACAGTAGAGTATCAGAGGCTGAAGAACGGATAAGTGAGCTGGAAGACAGAATGGTGGAAATAAGTGCTGAAGAACAGAACAAAGCCCAAAGAATTAAAAGAACTGAGGATAGCCTCAGAGACCTATGGGACAATATTAAACGCACCAACATTAGAATTATAGGAGTTCCAGAAGAAGAAGAAGAGAAGAAAGACTATGAAAAAATTCTTGAAGAGGTTATAGTTGAAAACTTCCCCAGCATGGGAAAGGAGATAGTCAGCCAAGTCCAGGAAGCACAAAGAGTTCCATACAGGAGAAACCCCAGAAGAAACACACCAAGGCACATACTAATCAAACTAACGCAGACTAAATATAAAGACAGATTACTAAAAGCAGCTAGGAGCAAACAACAAATAACATACAAAGGAAACCCCATACGTTTAACTGCGGATCTCTCCACAGAAACCCTACAGGCCAGAAGAGAATGGCAAGATACATTTAAACGGCTAAAAGAGAATAACCTGCAACCACGAATTCTCTACCCAGCAAGAATCTCATTCAAAATCGATGGTGAAGTCAAAAGCTTCACAGACAAGCAAAAACTAAAAGAATTCTGTACCACAAAACCAGCCCTACAACAAGTGTTAAAGGACCTGATATAGCCAATAAATACAAGAGTAGGAGAAGCCTTACAAATCAAACCCCAAATTTCTAAGAAGATGACAATAGGAACATTCGTATCAATAATTATTTTGAATGTCAATGGACTAAATGCTCCAACCAAACGACACAGGCTGGCTGAATGGATCCAGAAGCAAGACCCATATATATGCTGTTTACAAGAGACCCACTTCAGACCTAGAGACACTCATAGACTGAAAGTGAAAGGCTGGAAAAAGATATTTCATGCAAATGGAAATCAAAAGAAAACTGGAGTAGCAATCCTTATATCAGACAAAATAGACTTTAAAGTAAAGAAGATTCTAAGAGACAAGGCAGGTCACTACATCATGATTAAGGGATCTATCCAAGAGGAAGACATAACAGTCATGAATATCTACGCACCCAACACAGGGGCACCTCAATACATAAGACAGGTACTTTCAGACATAAAAGAAGAAATCAACAATAACACAATAATAGTAGGAGACTGTAACACTCCTCTCACACCAATGGACAGATCAACAAAACAGAAAATTAATAAAGAAACACAAGCCTTAAATGCCACACTGGAAAAGATGGACCTCATCGATATCTTTAGGACGTTCCATCCAAAAGCAGAAGAATACACTTTCTTCTCAAGCGCTCACGGAACATTCTCCAGGATAGACCACATCTTGGGCCACAAATCTAACCTCAGTCAGTTCAAGAAAACTGAAATTATATCAACCATCTTCTCGGACCACAATGCAATGAGACTGGAGATCAACTACCAGAAAAAAAACCCTAAAAACAGAAACACATGGAGATTAAACAATACATACCTAAAAACCCAACTGATCATTGAGGAAATCAAAGGAAAAATTAAACAATTCCTAGAAGAAAATGACAATGAACACACGACAGTGCAAAACCTATGGGATACAGCAAAAGCAGTTCTAAGAGGGAAATTTATAGCAATACAATCCCACCTCAAGAAACTAGGAAAATATGAAGCAGATGACCTAACTCTCCGCTTAAAACAGTTGGAGAAAGAAGAACAAAAACATCCCAGAGCCAGCAGAAGAAGAGAAATCATAAAGATCAGAGCAGAAATAAATGAGAAAGAAACAATAGTAAAGATAAATAAAACAAAAAGCTGGTTCTTTGAAAAGGTAAACAAAATTGACAAGCCACTGGCCAGACTCATTAAGAAAAAGAGAGAGAAGAACCAGATCAACAAAATCAAAAACGAAAAAGGAGAGATTACAACAGATAATGCAGAAATCCAAAGGATTCTAAGAGACTATTATGAGCAACTCTATGGCAACAAACTGGACAACTTGGAAGAAATGGACAGTTTCTTGGACAGGATTAATCTCCCAAGACTGAGCCAGGAAGAAACAGAAACTTTGAACAACCCAATCACAAGCTCAGAAATCAACTTTGTGATTAAAAATCTACCCAAAAATAAAAGCCCAGGACCAGATGGCTTCACAGCCGAATTCTACCAAACATTTAAAGAAGAGCTAATGCCTGTCCTTCTAAAACTCTTTCAAAAAATTGCACAGGAAGGAAAACTCCCAAACACATTCTACGAGGCCACCATCACCCTGATACCCAAACCAGGCAAAGACAACACAAAAAAGGAAAACTATAGGCCAATTTCACTGATGAACTTAGATGCCAAGATCCTCAACAAAATCCTAGCAAACAGAATTCAACGACATGTCAAAAAACTCATACATCACGATCAAGTTGGGTTCATCCCAGGCATGCAAGGCTTCTTCAACATCCGCAAATCAATCAACGTGATACACCATATCAACAAGTTGAAAGACAAAAATCACATGATCATCTCAATAGATGCAGAAAAGCCTTCGACAAAGTACAACATCCATTTATGATCAAAACTCTTCAGAAAATGGGCATAGAAGGAACCTATCTCAACATAATAAAAGCCATCTATGAGAAACCTACAGCGAACATTATTGTTAATGGTGAAAAACTGAAAGCATTCCCTCTAAGATCAGGAACAAGACAGGGGTGTCCACTTTCACCACTGCTATTCAACATAGTCCTGGGAATTCTAGCAACAGCAATAAGAGAAGAGAAAGAAATCAAAGGAATCCAGATTGGAAAGGAAGAAGTCAAGCTCTCTCTTTTTGCAGACGACATGATATTATACATAGAAAATCCCAAAGACACGGTTACAAAGCTACTAGAACTAATCAATGAATTCAGCAAAGTTGCAGGATATAAAGTCAACACACAGAAGTCACTGGCATTCCTATACACAAACAATGAAAAATCAGAAAATGAAATCAAAGAGGCAATCCCCTTCACCATTGCAACCAAAAGAATCAAATATCTAGGAATAAACCTACCCAAAGAAACAAAAGAACTGTACACAGAAAATTACAAGACACTCATGAGAGACATTAAAGAAGACTTAAACAGATGGAGAGATATTCCATGTTCCTGGATTGGAAGAATCAATATTGTGAAAATGACCATACTTCCAAATATCATCTACAGATTCAATGCAATACCTATTCAACTACCACTGACATTTTCACAGAACTAGACCAAATAATAACACAGTTCATATGGAACACAGAAGACCTCGAATAGCCAAAGCAATCCTGAGGAAGAAAATGGAGTTGGAGGATCAGCCTCCTAACTTCAGACTCTACACAAACACATTCTACGAGGCCACCATCACCCTGATACCCAAACCAGGCAAAGACAACACAAAAAAGGAAAACTATAGGCCAATTTCACTGATGAACTTAGATGCCAAGATCCTCAACAAAATCCTAGCAAACAGAATTCAACGACATGTCAAAAAACTCATACATCACGATCAAGTTGGGTTCATCCCAGGCATGCAAGGCTTCTTCAACATCCGCAAATCAATCAACGTGATACACCATATCAACAAGTTGAAAGAAAAAAATCACATGATCATCTCAATAGATGCAGAAAAAGCCTTCGACAAAGTACAACATCCATTTATGATCAAAACTCTTCAGAAAATGGGCATAGAAGGAACCTATCTCAACATAATAAAAGCCATCTATGAGAAACCTACAGCGAACATTATTGTTAATGGTGAAAAACTGAAAGCATTCCCTCTAAGATCAGGAACAAGACAGGGGTGTCCACTTTCACCACTGCTATTCAACATAGTCCTGGAAGTCCTAGCAGCAGCAATAAGAGAAGAGAAAGAAATCAAAGGAATCCAGATTGGAAAGGAAGAAGTCAAGCTCTCTCTTTTTGCAGACGACATGATATTATACATAGAAAATCCCAAAGACACGGTTACAAAGCTACTAGAACTAATCAATGAATTCAGCAAAGTTGCAGGATATAAAGTCAACACACAGAAGTCACTGGCATTCCTATACACAAACAATGAAAAATCAGAAAATGAAATCAAAGAGGCAAGCCCCTTCACCATTGCAACCAAAAGAATCAAATATCTAGGAATAAACCTACCCAAAGAAACAAAAGAACTGTACACAGAAAATTACAAGACACTCATGAGAGACATTAAAGAAGACTTAAACAGATGGAGAGATATTCCATGTTCCTGGATTGGAAGAATCAATATTGTGAAAATGACCATACTTCCAAATATCATCTACAGATTCAATGCAATACCTATTCAACTACCACTGACATTTTCACAGAACTAGACCAAATAATAACACAGTTCATATGGAACACAGAAGACCTCGAATAGCCAAAGCAATCCTGAGGAAGAAAATGGAGTTGGAGGATCAGCCTCCTAACTTCAGACTCTACTACAAAGCAACAGTTATCAAGACAGTATGGTACTGGCACAAAACAGAACTATAGATCAATGGAACAAGATTGAGAACCCAGAGATCAACCCACGCACCTATGGGTACCTTATTTTTGATAAAGGAGGAGAAACTATAAAATGGGACAAAGACAGCCTCTTCAACAAGTGGTGTTGGGAGAATTGGACAGCTACATGCAAAAAAATGAAATTGGAACATTCCCTGACGCCATACACTAAGATCAACTCAAAATGGATTAAAGACCTCAATGTAAGACCAGAAACCATCAAACTCTTAGAGGAGAATATAGGCAAAACCCTCAAGGACATCAATCAAAGCAAGATCTTCTCTGACCCACCAACTAAAATAGCAGAACTGAAAAGAAAAATGAACATATGGGACCTCATGAAACTTAAAAGCTTTTGTACAGCAAAAGGAATTACAAAAAAGTTCAACAGACACCCCACAGAGTGGGAGATAATCATAGCAAATGAAACAACAGACAAAGAATTAATCTCCAAAATCTACAAGCAACTCAGACAACTCAGCACAGGGAAAATGAGCAGCCCAATCAAAAAATGGGAAAAAGATCTAAAGCGACGCCTCTCCAAAGAGGACATACAAATGGTCCAAAAATACATGAAACGATGCTCAACCTCGCTTATTATCAGAGAAATGCAAATTAAAACCACAATGAGATACCACCTCACACCTGTCAGAATGGCCATCATCAACAAATCGACACACAACAAATGCTGGAGAGGCTGTGGAGAAAAGGGAACCCTCTTGCATTGCTGGTGGGAATGTAAATTAATACAACCTCTATGGAAGACAATATGGAGATTCCTTAAAAAACTAAAAATAGAAGCACCCTATGACCCAGCAATCCCACTATTAGGCCTATATTCCATGTTCCTGGATTGGAAGAATCAATATTGTAAAATTGACCATACTTCCAAATATCATCTACAGATTCAATGCAATACCTATTCAACTACCACTGACATTTTCACAGAACTAGACCAAATAATAACACAGTTCATATGGAACACAGAAGACCTCGAATAGCCAAAGCAATCCTGAGGAAAAAAAATGGAGTTGGAGGATCAGCCTCCTAACTTCAGACTCTACTACAAAGCAACAGTTATCAAGACAGTATGGTACTGGCACAAAAACAGAACTATAGATCAATGGAACAAGATTGAGAACCCAGAGATCAACCCACGCACCTATGGGTACCTTATTTTTGATAAAGGAGGAGAAACTATAAAATGGGACAAAGACAGCCTCTTCAACAAGTGGTGTTGGGAGAATTGGACAGCTACATGCAAAAAAATGAAATTGGAACATTCCCTGACGCCATACACTAAGATCAACTCAAAATGGATTAAAGACCTCAATGTAAGACCAGAAACCATCAAACTCTTAGAGGAGAATATAGGCAAAACCCTCAAGGACATCAATCAAAGCAAGATCTTCTCTGACCCACCAACTAAAATAGCAGAACTGAAAAGAAAAATGAACATATGGGACCTCATGAAACTTAAAAGCTTTTGTACAGCAAAAGGAATTACAAAAAAGTTCAACAGACACCCCACAGAGTGGGAGATAATCATAGCAAATGAAACAACAGACAAAGAATTAATCTCCAAAATCTACAAGCAACTCAGACAACTCAGCACAGGGAAAATGAGCAGCCCAATCAAAAATGGGAAAAAGATCTAAAGAGACGCCTCCAAAGAGGACATACAAATGGTCCAAAAATACATGAAACGATGCTCAACCTCGCTTATTATCAGAGAAATGCAAATTAAAACCACAATGAGATACCACCTCACACCTGTCAGAATGGCCATCATCAACAAATCGACACACAACAAATGCTGGAGAGGCTGTGGAGAAAAGGGAACCCTCTTGCATTGCTGGTGGGAATGTAAATTAATACAACCTCTATGGAAGACAATATGGAGATTCCTTAAAAAACTAAAAATAGAAGCACCCTATGACCCAGCAATCCCACTATTAGGCCTATATCCTGATGAAATCAAAACTGAAAGAGGCACCTGTACCCCAATGTTCATTGCAGCTCTCTATACAATAGCCAGAACATGGAAGCAACCTAGATGTCCATCGACAAATGAATGGATCCAGAAGCTCTGGTACATATATACAATGGAATACTACTCAGCTGTTAAAAGAAATGCAGAAGACTCAGTCCTAATGAGGTGGCTGGCTTTAGAACCTATCATAAAAAGTGAAGTAAGTCAAAAAGAGAAAGACAAGTATAGTATACTAACTCATATATATGGGATCTAGTAAGATGGTCATGATAACACACACAGTGAACTCATGATAAAACAGAGAATAGACATAAAGGCATTGTGGAGACCGAACAATGGGAGGGAGTAACATGGGAACCTATACTGTCACGTGTAGAAAAGATAGCTGTTGTCATTGTGCTAGGGGAATAGGAGTACCTACAACCACTTGGAGCAATGGTCTGGAGGGATGGGGGAACCTGGGTGGGGGGAGGGTCAAGGGATATGCATCTGATTGATCTGGGAACATACATGTACAAAAATAAATAAATAAATAAATAAATAAATAAATAAATAAATAAAAGAAAATACTAATACTAGAGTGTAATACTAGAGGATTACACAGAAAATAGAACCATTAAATTTTCCTCTAAAATTTAAAAAAAAAAAAAAAAAAGATTAATTAAAATCTCTCTGTTCTTGAATTTGAATAGAGATTATCAATATGAAATCATGATATATTTTATCTTTATTTTTAACACACACACATTTCTAAGCTCTTCACTAAAAAGGCAATGTATAGCTGTGTAGCTTGTACTTTCTAAATATAATTTTTACACTAAAAGAACTAGTACTCCTTGGACAAAGAGAAGATTCTAAAATGGGGCAGGAAATGTGCAAGATGATTCTATAATAACTTTTGTCAAACCAGAAAGCAAAAAATCTATCAAAGAGTATTGAGGACAGATAGAAAGGACTCAAGAACTAACAAAGTCTTTGCTAGCCAAAATATGGAGAATCTGAGAATTCAGGCTATCTGGTATCACTCTGTGTCTCACTCCAGGCTAAAGAGGGGCCCAGGTTTAGAATCGTTCAGAGTGATACCAGAAGATACTGACAGTACAGAATCAGTAAAGTTTCATTAGGAAAACAGAAATTGTGCTAAATACTTAAAATATAGAGTATTTACTACAAGGAATCCTTACCAAAAAAATAAAAAAGATCTAACTGGAAGCTACTGGGCATAGGGTCTGGAAATTGAAGTCTGCAAGCATCAGCTTTTGTCAGCTTATACACAGTAAGGCATGGAAGGACAGGATGAACCTAAGAGCAATCAAATGATAGCTTTGGTTTTTCAGCATCCAATCTCTCCTTCTAGTCACAGTTAACTTCTTAATAACAATTTGTGATTTGGAAGTAAGTAAAATAAGAACTCAAAAACAAAGCAGAAGCCACCAGACTCGATCAATGCTAACTAAGTTCACTTCAACAATTGGTCTCTTTGGCGAAACATAGCATGAACCTAAAATAGCAGCTCTAGGTTAATTCCAATGAACTATATCCCAGAATTCATAGAAGAAAACATGTCACCCACTGTTAATTAAGAATTATGCCTCTATACTGTATGGTTTAGCCTCTTCCATAATGACATGATAATTTTGTTCTCAATGGACAAAAATATGATGTGCTACCAAATTATTTATTTCACTGAGCACTAATTTACCAATAACCATGTGTATATGTGCTCAGTCTTTAAGTTGTGTTCCACTCTTTGTGACTCCATGGACTACAGCCCAGCAGGCTCCTCCATCCATGGAATTTTCCAAGCAAGGAGGAACCAAATCCACATCTCCTGTGTCTCCCTGTATTGGCAGGTAGAACTTTTACCACTGCACCCCCTGGAAAGCCCTTACCTATAACTGTATCTGAAATAATTTAAACTCTTGGAAATTATAGAAATTACACCCATGCTAGCTTCCTGGCTCCAACAACTAAACAGCAATTATTAACATACTTACTAATTAATTAAACATTTTGCAATAAGAAATGAATCACTATATTCCTGAAGGTTTATTTTTATTTTGTCCAGCTATTTACTGGTAAACATATTCTAATTTAACTAATCTTGATTTTATGGTATTCTCTAACTTTTATATATCCCATATTTAAAACAAAACCTGGGATTGCCAGGTGGCTCAGAGGTAAAGAATCCACCTGCTAATGCAGGAGATGCTGGTTCAATCCCCTAGTCTGGGAAGATCCCACATACAACAGAGAAATTAAGCCCATGAGCCACAACTGCCTGAGAACCACAACTATTGAAGCCCAAACTCCCAAGAACCTAAGCGCAGCAATAGGAGAAGCTACTGCAGTAAGAGGCCCACACACCACAACAAACAAGCTGCCCCCTCTCCTGGCAACTGGAGAAATCCTACACAGCAACGAAGACTCAGCACAGACAATAAATAAATAAATAAAATTACAAAACAAAGTCTGCTCTATTAGGTATTAACACTGATATCACAATAATCCAAAAATTACCATTATATTCTAGGAAAATATAATCAAACAATAATAAAAGAAATATTTTATTTTTCAATGTATGCAGAAACAAAAAATTCAGTTGATTGAAAAAATCATTTTGTTTGATATGTCAGGACACTTTCTAATATATAAAATGTCATCTACCAGGTGTAAATGTAAAATGATGTCCTATTTTCTAAAATTCCCATTCATCCATTGTGTAATATATCATGCTTCATGCTGTTTTACATTATGTAAAACAAACAATGAATACAGATTCTGGATTTTAATGCCTAAGGTGTGAAATTAGTTCTCTACCAAGTGCGCTTTTGATTGTTAGAGATTTAAAACGTTCAGAAGTGTGTCAGTCTGAGACACATTTCTTCAGTTCAGTTACAAGAAATGAAAAGTAATCTAGATATTTAAAAGAAGAGAATGAGACTGTAATAGAACACACTGTGTTTTGATTTTGCACACAGTCTTTGGTATTCATTGAATTTCATGCATACTATTCACACAGGCAATAAATAGTTCACATACTCCGTTGTTTTCCTAATTCTTCCTCTGAGACTCCTTTACATTGTGGTTATCACAAATCCTCCATTAGAACAAGATCATCTTGTTTACAAAAGTATAATCTCAAAAAACATTTGCATCTCTTTTAAAATTCACAGGATAATATGTCTACTAAGAAATTTTTAATGCACAATTTTTTGGTTTGAACTAAGATGATGTAATACAATCCATATTTAAACAAAACCTGGGATTGCCAGGTGGCTCAGAGGTAAAGAATCCACCTGCTAATGCAGGAGATGCTGGTTCAATCCCTAGTCTGGGAAGATCCCACATACAACAGAGAAATTAAGCCCATGAGCCACAACTGCCTGAGAACCACAACTATTGAAGCCCAAACTCCCAAGAACCTAAGCGCAGCAATAGGAGAAGCTACTGCAGTAAGAGGCCCACACACCACAACAAACAAGCTGCCCCCTCTCCTGGCAACTGGAGAAATCCTACACAGCAACGAAGACTCAGCACAGACAATAAATAAATAAATAAAATTACAAAACAAAGTCTGCTCTATTAGGTATTAACACTGATATCACAATAATCCAAAAATTACCATTATATTCTAGGAAAATATAATCAAACAATAATAAAAGAAATATTTTATTTTTCAATGTATGCAGAAACAAAAAATTCAGTTGATTGAAAAAATCATTTTGTTTGATATGTCAGGACACTTTCTAATATATAAAATGTCATCTACCAGGTGTAAATGTAAAATGATGTCCTATTTTCTAAAATTCCCATTCATCCATTGTGTAATATATCATGCTTCATGCTGTTTTACATTATGTAAAACAAACAATGAATACAGATTCTGGATTTTAATGCCTAAGGTGTGAAATTAGTTCTCTACCAAGTGCGCTTTTGATTGTTAGAGATTTAAAACGTTCAGAAGTGTGTCAGTCTGAGACACATTTCTTCAGTTCAGTTACAAGAAATGAAAAGTAATCTAGATATTTAAAAGAAGAGAATGAGACTGTAATAGAACACACTGTGTTTTGATTTTGCACACAGTCTTTGGTATTCATTGAATTTCATGCATACTATTCACACAGGCAATAAATAGTTCACATACTCCGTTGTTTTCCTAATTCTTCCTCTGAGACTCCTTTACATTGTGGTTATCACAAATCCTCCATTAGAACAAGATCATCTTGTTTACAAAAGTATAATCTCAAAAAACATTTGCATCTCTAATGTAATTAAGTACTTATTCACAGGATAATATGTCTCACCTAATCTTCTGTTTACAAATTTCCATAACTGCACAATGAATAGAAAAATTTTGTGGTTAATAAAAATCATCAGGGACTTCTGAACTAAGATGATGTAATAAAACCGATGCACAGAATTTCCTTTCCCAGTATCCAATTCAATCAAATAAAAATAGCAAAACCCAGGAAAAATTCAGAACAGCAACTAGGAAATCCAGTGCCATGAAGTTCAAAACGTGGCAGCCTAGAGGAGGAACAAAAGATGAGGATCTGGAGCACTGTGGCAGGTATTTTATAGTGAAGCACTAAGTCTTAAAGATTTATTTATTTATTTATTTTGGGAAAGGGAGCGGGTTGGGGAGGGAGGGGGACGGGCGGGCCACCTCTATTGGTCCTTCATTTCTCCATCTTCATCCGTCTTTGTTCTTTGGCTCCTGTGGGCCTCCCATTGTGGTGGCGTCCGTCGCTGCAGAGCGCCGGCTCTGGGCGCATGTGCTCCAGAGCTCCGGCTCGGTGATTGGACACATCAGTTCAGCCGCTCCACGGCACGTGGGATCCTCCCAGACCAGGGATCGAACCGGCGTCCCCTGCACTGCAAGGCGGTGTCCCCACCCACTGGACCACCAGGGAAGCCCTGAAGCACTAAGTCTTATCACTCAAAAGCCAAATAGCAAGTTCTCTGTGAACACCTCCTGATCTGGAGAAAATGAGCTAAGTGATGTTCAGATGGGGAGAAGTGAACAGAGCTACGGAGAATAAACAGGTAAAACTTGGGATATAAACAGTGACACTGAGAAGCTGAGTACCTGTACTAGAAGCAAATGTTCCAGGCTACACGTGTAATGTGGAAGAAGGCAGATCCATTTCCATTTCCTCAGGAAGAATGGAACCTGTGTTCCAATTAGTTTCAAGGAATCCTACTGTGGAAAGTTTAACAATATCTCAGAAGTGAGAACAGAGTTCAAATACTCTAATAAAGTCTGCACAAAACTTGGCCAAACCCCCTTTCCACCTTCCTCCACCCTCAGCCACAGTCCTCCACTGTGGAAGACATAAGAAGTACACAGCCAAAATAGGAAAAAAGCTCACACAATTCAACAACAAAAATAACCAAACAACCCAATTGAAAAATGGGCAGAAGACCTAAATAGACATTTCTGCAGAAAAAATATACAGAAGGCTAATATTGCTAATTATTTGAGAAATGAAAATTAAAAGTACAATAAGATATCACCTCACATCAGTCAGAATGGCCATCATCAAAGAGTCTACAAATAACAAATGCCAGAGAGGATGGGAAGGAAAGGAAATCCTCCTACGCTATCAATAGAAATTGGGAATAGAAATGTAAATTCATGCAGCCACTATGAAAAACAATATGGAGATTCCTCCTAAAACTAAAAATAGAATTATCATATGAACAGCAATCCCACTCCAGGGCACATATCTGGACAAAACTATAATTCAGAAAGTCACATGCACCACTCTGGTCATAGCAACACTATTCACAATAGCCAAGATGTGAAAACGACCTAAGTATCCATTGACAGATGAACAGATAAAGATGTGGTGCATACATACAATGGAATACTCAGCTATAAATAAGAACAAATAAGAAAGCCATTTGCAGCAACATAGATCCAACTAGGGATTATTTATACTAAGTGAAGTAAGTCAGAAAGAGAAAGACAAATACCATATGATATTATTTATATGTGGAATCTAACATGGCACAAATGAACCTAAGAAACAAACTCAGATACAGAGAACAGACTTGTGGTTGCCAAGGTGAGAGGGTAGAGGAGAAGTGAACAGAGCTACGGAGAATAAACAGGTAAAACTTGGGATATAAACAGTGACACTGAGAAGCTGAGTACCTGTACTAGAAGCAAATGTTCCAGGCTACACGTGTAATGTGGAAGAAGGCAGATCCATTTCCATTTCCTCAGGAAGAATGGAACCTGTGTTCCAATTAGTTTCAAGGAATCCTACTGTGGAAAGTTTAACAATATCTCAGAAGTGAGAACAGAGTTCAAATACTCTAATAAAGTCTGCACAAAACTTGGCCAAACCCCCTTTCCACCTTCCTCCACCCTCAGCCACAGTCCTCCACTGTGGAAGACATAAGAAGTACACAGCCAAAATAGGAAAAAAGCTCACACAATTCAACAACAAAAATAACCAAACAACCCAATTGAAAAATGGGCAGAAGACCTAAATAGACATTTCTGCAGAAAAAATATACAGAAGGCTAATATTGCTAATTATTTGAGAAATGAAAATTAAAAGTACAATAAGATATCACCTCACATCAGTCAGAATGGCCATCATCAAAGAGTCTACAAATAACAAATGCCAGAGAGGATGGGAAGGAAAGGAAATCCTCCTACGCTATCAATAGAAATTGGGAATAGAAATGTAAATTCATGCAGCCACTATGAAAAACAATATGGAGATTCCTCCTAAAACTAAAAATAGAATTATCATATGAACAGCAATCCCACTCCAGGGCACATATCTGGACAAAACTATAATTCAGAAAGTCACATGCACCACTCTGGTCATAGCAACACTATTCACAATAGCCAAGATGTGAAAACGACCTAAGTATCCATTGACAGATGAACAGATAAAGATGTGGTGCATACATACAATGGAATACTCAGCTATAAATAAGAACAAATAAGAAAGCCATTTGCAGCAACATAGATCCAACTAGGGATTATTTATACTAAGTGAAGTAAGTCAGAAAGAGAAAGACAAATACCATATGATATTATTTATATGTGGAATCTAACATGGCACAAATGAACCTAAGAAACAAACTCAGATACAGAGAACAGACTTGTGGTTGCCAAGGGTGAGGAGGGGTAGAGGAGAGGTAGACTGGGAGTCCGGTTTTAGTAGATGCAAACTGTTACATTTAGACTGAATAAGCTACAATATTCTATTGTGTAGCACATATGCAATATCCTGAGATAAATCATAATGGAAAAAAATATAAAAAAGAATGTATATATGTATATAACTGAGTGACTTTGTGGTACAGCAGAAATTAACATATTATAAGTCAATTATACTTTAAATAAAGTAAAGGAAATATACAGTCATCAGTTGCAATTTGTTGAATAAAATCACTGTCTAGGGCTTCCCCTGGTGGTCCAGTGGGTAAGGACACCGCCTTGCAGTGCAAGGGGCGCCGGTTCAAGCCCTGGCCTGGGAAGATCCCACGTGCCGCGGAGCGGCTGGACCAATGTGTCCAATTACTGAGCTGGAGCTCTGGGGCGCATGTGCCCAGAGCCGGCGCTCTGCGATGACAGAGGCCACCGCGATGGGAGGCCCACAGGAGCCAAAGAACAAAGATGGATGGAAATAGATAAATGAAAGACCAATAGAAGTGGCCCACCCGTCCCCCTCCCTCCCCACCTCACCCCCCAAAAGATAAATAAATAAAATAAAATAAAAAAATCACTGTCTGTATCACAGAATCAAAAGTGAGTCATCTCTGGTTATGATTATTTGACATTTCTTTTTCTTATTGGTTTTGTTGATTTTTAAAATGTTTTTCTACTCTTTTTTGTTTATTTCTGCTAATTTAGGTTTTTTCTACTTTTTCTAGTTACTTTAGGCGTAAAGTTAAATTGTTTATTTGAGATTTTTCTTTTTTAATATAGGTGTTTACTACTAGACACTTCCCTCAGTAATGCTTTTGCTGCATCACATGTTTTGGGATATTACATTTCCATTTTATTTGTCTCAAGAACTTTTCCCCATTTTTATTTCTTTCATCCTTGGTTGTTCAAAAGTGTTTAATTTCAACATTATTTGTGAATTTTCCAGTTTTCCTTCTGCTATGATTTCTAAAACTAGAACTACCATACAATCCAGTAACACCACTTCCAGGCAAATTTTTTTCAATGGCAATGACCTAAGAAACAAACTCAGATACAGAGAACAGACTTGTGGTTGCCAAGGGTGAGGAGGGGTAGAGGAGAGGTAGACTGGGAGTCCGGTTTTAGTAGATGCAAACTGTTACATTTAGACTGAATAAGCTACAATATTCTATTGTGTAGCACATATGCAATATCCTGAGATAAATCATAATGGAAAAAAATATAAAAAAGAATGTATATATGTATATAACTGAGTGACTTTGTGGTACAGCAGAAATTAACATATTATAAGTCAATTATACTTTAAATAAAGTAAAGGAAATATACAGTCATCAGTTGCAATTTGTTGAATAAAATCACTGTCTAGGGCTTCCCCTGGTGGTCCAGTGGGTAAGGACACCGCCTTGCAGTGCAAGGGGCGCCGGTTCAAGCCCTGGCCTGGGAAGATCCCACGTGCCGCGGAGCGGCTGGACCAATGTGTCCAATTACTGAGCTGGAGCTCTGGGGCGCATGTGCCCAGAGCCGGCGCTCTGCGATGACAGAGGCCACCGCGATGGGAGGCCCACAGGAGCCAAAGAACAAAGATGGATGGAAATAGATAAATGAAAGACCAATAGAAGTGGCCCACCCGTCCCCCTCCCTCCCCACCTCACCCCCCAAAAGATAAATAAATAAAATAAAATAAAAAAATCACTGTCTGTATCACAGAATCAAAAGTGAGTCATCTCTGGTTATGATTATTTGACATTTCTTTTTTTCTTATTGGTTTTGTTGATTTTTAAAATGTTTTTCTACTCTTTTTTGTTTATTTCTGCTAATTTAGGTTTTTTCTACTTTTTCTAGTTACTTTAGGCGTAAAGTTAAATTGTTTATTTGAGATTTTTCTTTTTTAATATAGGTGTTTACTACTAGACACTTCCCTCAGTAATGCTTTTGCTGCATCACATGTTTTGGGATATTACATTTCCATTTTTATTTGTCTCAAGAACTTTTCCCCCATTTTTATTTCTTTCATCCTTGGTTGTTCAAAAGTGTTTAATTTCAACATTATTTGTGAATTTTCCAGTTTTCCTTCTGCTATGATTTCTAAAACTAGAACTACCATACAATCCAGTAACACCACTTCCAGGCATTTATCCAACAGAACTGAAATCAGGATCTCAAAGAGATATCCATATTTGTTCACTGCACTATTCACAACAACAAGGATGTTGAAACAAACTAAATGTTTATCAGCAGATGAATGGATAAAGAAAACGGGCTATCTGCATACAATGGAATGTGCCCAGCCTTTGAAAGGGGGCGAGGAGGATTTTGCAATTTATGACAACGTTACCAAAAGCTCAGACTATCTGTTCACCAGTGCCAAATCAAAGCCTGGAAAGGGACTTCCCTGGTGATCGAGTGGATAAAGATTCTGCCTTGCAGTGCAAGGGGCAAGGGTTTGGTCCCTGGCCCAGGAAGATACCACTTGCCATGAAGTGGCTGGACTGGTGTGTCTAATTATGAACCAGTGCTCTGAAGTGCCTGCACCCAGAGCCGGTGCTCTACAGAGAGAGGTGCCACTGCGATGGGAGGCCCACACAGGCTGAAGAACAAAAATGGGTGAAAATAAATAAATGAAAAACCAATAAGAGAGTCCGAAATTAAAAAGAAAATAAACCTTAAAAAAATTAAAATCCTGAAGACAATTTGGGTGAAGTACAAAAGGATAGCTTTATTGCTTTGCCAGGAAAAGGGTTTCAAGGCAGCCTAGATATAAAATCCTTTCTTCTGGTGACTTTTCTCTTTTCTCTTAAAGACTTCAACTGATTGGATGAGTCCCACTCACATTATTGAGGGTAATCTACTTTACCCTAAATCCATTAATTTAAATGTGGATTACTCCCTCAGAAAAATACTTTCACATCAACATCTAGGTTTGTGTTTGACCAAACAACTAGGTACAATAGCCTAGCTATGTTGACACATAAAATCAATTGAGACAGAAATAGTGTGAGAGAAGGGGAAAGGAAGAGAAAAAGACAGAAGTCACAAGTTTAAGAAATAAATTGAGAATTAAAGCAAAATAATGAAGATGAATAGCTAAATTAGAAACTATAACTAACAGGATATATATAGCAACAATGAAATCAACCTAGAGAAAAAAGCTTGAAAATCATTGTGACAATAGATTTTTAAATGCCAATGTATTTTTTAAAATTAAAGTAAAGCAAATAATATGATGTATAAAGAAGGGTGATCCAAGATAAAGTTAACTGATATCCTTTAAATAGAAACTTTAATAAATAAATTTCCATGGGAAAAAAAGGAATTAATCTGCAGCTTAAAAAACCATATCAGATTTCAGAAAAATCCTAGTTAAGTTATTGAACTTAAAGCAAGCTGGCCTTACATTTTTACACATAATATTTTATACCATAAGTGTAAGAGTAATGTGTTCAGAATTCTGTTATAGCATGGAGCCATGATATTAGCCAAGTATCAAGCCAAGAGGCAGTCACTCTAAAACACAAAAATCTGTGGACTGCAAAGTTCATGAGCCTTTCTTCAGAAACTGCTTTGTAAAACATTATCAAAATGTAAAGCTACCTTTAAAGAAAAAGTGCAAAGCAACAAACTTAGGAATGGTAAAATAATGTATAAACAAGTGGTGAGCTGTGTATCCATTTAAGTAGATTATAAAGAACATAGATTATGTTTATGAATACAATGTAAATATCAAAAACTTTGACAGTATGAAAATAATAATGCTACTAACAAATACCAGCAGATTAAATAAAAGTATTATAAAAGAAAACATGAGAGCACTAATTCCCCATCATCAAAAAAGTAAATCAACACCCTCTTTAAATGGAGGATGTGGGGTTTTTTTTGACCCATTATGATTTATTCTCTATAATACTTTGTTAAAGAGTTCAGTGATTTACACTCAGAAGTTCAATAGCCAAGAGGCAACCAAGTATAATACAAAGAACTGGTCTAAAGTCTTTGCACTGAAGGCGATATAGAGTCTCTTGCTTCATGGAAATAAAAGTGAAAATAAACAAAAAGAACAGATAGCTCCCTAGGTTCCAGAATCTCACTAGACAATAACATCAACAGTTGGTGAAATTGTAGGTGTTCACATATTATGGAAAACAGATCTTGTGCAAATGTTAAAATTAACATCCAGGACTTCTTTATAGATATTTTTTTATTATAAACAATAAAATATATGTAAAGTCTCAGCTAAAAACCTTTCATGTTGAAATGGTCTCTAACATGAGCTGCTTTAAGAAGAAGCTCACAATGGAAACAATCCAATACCGACAAACTCTAGTGATCAAAGACATTCTCTTTTAGTTAAAGTAGAACAAGGACAATTCCAAATTTCAGAGAATGTTCTAGCTGTGGATATTATGAGACAAGCCAACTTTCCAGACCAAAAGGCACTCACAGCTAGGGGTGAAACAAACTGAACCAAATCAGCCAAGGTAGGCTGGTCCCTTGGAAAAAGTGGCTACTGTTCAGCTTGAGCATCTCAAGGACAACAAACACTGAGCAGAAAACATTCCCTTCTCTTTAAACCTACCACTCACCCCGCATGTACTGACCACCCTCATCACTGCTTTGGTCAAGCAACATGGAAGGCGGGTCAGTTCCCGTATGGAGCTGTCATTTCTCTACGCAAAGCTGCCACATGGATGACCCAGACTTTTTTCCTGAGAGCTCCCTGCCACACATCTTCATGAGGTGACCATGACTGTTTATTTCCAGACCACTTCCTGACTAGATTCCCTTCAGGACAGACACTGATTGCCATTCCTCATGGGGCCAAATAGTTTTCCTTGGTCAACCCCTGAGTCCCCTTGCCCAGGTAAGAGGAACTCAAACATCTCCACTGCTGGACATGGATGGGAG
This sequence comes from Tragulus kanchil, assembly GCA_022376925.1. Lineage (NCBI taxonomy): Eukaryota > Metazoa > Chordata > Mammalia > Artiodactyla > Tragulidae > Tragulus > Tragulus kanchil. The sequence goes on along the minus strand of JAIOJX010000030.1, from coordinate 121,429,311 downwards.
CATAAGGGAATGTGTAGGGAGTAAGGCTTCTTCACTCCAAAACCACTGAGCCCACTGCAGTGTCATGTTCAGCTGCCTGATTCTTGTGCACTGATTTCCCCCGCCACCTCCCATTTCCTGGGTTTTTAAATTTTCTGTTCGTTTTTCGTAAATGGTAAGTATTCTACCCAATCCTCAATAAAATTAAAAAAAAAAATACTATACACTGGTAAAGATAAATAGGGCAACATTTCTACAGGAAAAAATAGGCTTGAAAGAGCATGGCACTGTTATGCTTGCATGACTGGTCTCACTGAGCATGCTCAGGGGTGAAAGTTTAGCATCGTTTTTCTCACTTTTTTTAAACTTTAGAAATTAAACACAACTTTAAACATAGAACACTTAAACAGTAATGAGTGTATAAATACTGTTGCACAAATTGGAGGTGGGTGGTTTAGTCCAGAGCTGACCACCCTGACATCAATCCATGGCACCTAAGAGTAACTGTCATCACATTTGCTTGTAACAAAACATTTATTATTCTCAGCAGCAGGAAATCATGAAACAACTCCTTCATCTTCAGAAGCCTGTTTTCATTAACACTGTGAGGGAAAGGCGGAGGATGTGGGAGCACGGCCCAGCAGTGGGATAGTACTGTAGCCTGGCCGGCATATCTGGATGTCAGCCCATGCCTCCCTTGCACATTCCACATCCTCGACAACAGCAGAGGATGGTGCCTCCCACACTCGCTCACCCTAATCCATCTCTTTAGGAGACGAGACCGCTCTGCCTAGAGCACATGGGTATCCTTCCTTAGAGTGTCTCTGCTCCCCCTCCCCTGTTTCTGGCAGAAGAAAACTCAAAAGATCTTTTGACTTGAATATATGTCCTTTTCGGAAAGCCATATCACTACCACATAAACATTAAAATAAATTAAATCAAAACACGGTGTTCACTGGGTTGACATCCAATCCACTTCAAGAGTTCTCTAAGCATGCTATTGAAAACCAATATTATCACCTGTAGGGTCCTTACTTCCAACTGGCCACATCTTCCTGTGATCATTTCAGCAGTGCCTCTGTGATAATGTTTTCAAAGCCTCTTCCAAGTCCCCAACATCTTCTTTATCCAAGTCCGAGCTGATTTACTGATTTCCTTCACTCCAAAACCACTGAGCCCACTGCAGTGTCATGTTCAGCTGCCTGATTCTTGTGCACTGATTTCCGCCACCTCCATTTCCTGGGTTTTAAATTTTCTGTTCGTTTTCGTAAATGGTAAGTATTCTACCCAATCCTCAATAAAATTTTAAAAAATACTATACACTGGTAAAGATAAATAGGGCAACATTTCTACAGGAAAAAATAGGCTTGAAAGAGCATGGCACTGTTATGCTTGCATGACTGGTCTCACTGAGCATGCTCAGGGGTGAAAGTTTAGCATCGTTTTTCTCACTTTTTTTAAACTTTAGAAATTAAACACAACTTTAAACATAGAACACTTAAACAGTAATGAGTGTATAAATACTGTTGCACAAATTGGAGGTGGGTGGTTTAGTCCAGAGCTGACCACCCTGACATCAATCCATGGCACCTAAGAGTAACTGTCATCACATTTGCTTGTAACAAAACATTTATTATTCTCAGCAGCAGGAAATCATGAAACAACTCCTTCATCTTCAGAAGCCTGTTTTCATTAACACTGTGAGGGAAAGGCGGAGGATGTGGGAGCACGGCCCAGCAGTGGGATAGTACTGTAGCCTGGCCGGCATATCTGGATGTCAGCCCATGCCTCCCTTGCACATTCCACATCCTCGACAACAGCAGAGGATGGTGCCTCCCACACTCGCTCACCCTAATCCATCTCTTTAGGAGACGAGACCGCTCTGCCTAGAGCACATGGGTATCCTTCCTTAGAGTGTCTCTGCTCCCCCTCCCCTGTTTCTGGCAGAAGAAAACTCAAAAGATCTTTTGACTTGAATATATGTCCTTTTCGGAAAGCCATATCACTACCACATAAACATTAAAATAAATTAAATCAAAACACGGTGTTCACTGGGTTGACATCCAATCCACTTCAAGAGTTCTCTAAGCATGCTATTGAAAACCAATATTATCACCTGTAGGGTCCTTACTTCCAACTGGCCACATCTTCCTGTGATCATTTCAGCAGTGCCTCTGTGATAATGTTTTCAAAGCCTCTTCCAAGTCCCCAAATTCTATGAACTTCGCCACCATATGAGTGAAGAATAGGCAAGAGGGAGGAGAAACTTGATGACAGTTAATTGGAATCAGCAAGAATGGGAAAGGGAAATATGCCACATGAAAGAATGAAGGACCTAGAATACAATGAGCTATTTGGAACTCTGCTATGGTAGGGTGAAGGTTCCCAGCCTGTTAGGAGAGATAAAGATTCACCTTGTTTAATCACACAGCTTTGTTCTAAAGTACCGTAGAGGACTGAAACATCAACAGCTTTCCTGCTTTTACAGGCAAACCAGAAAATGGAACTCCTCTACTAACAGGTCTCTCAGGATGTCTGCCTGAGAAGAAAAACAGCTTGGAGACCCTGGATTCTCTCCTATGATGACATGTCTTTCCAGAGCCCAAACCAAGCACCTGTTGGAACATCTCTGAGAACCTAGACCCAGCTATAGGCACTGCTACCAGGAGAGGAGTGAGGTAGCCAGGTGGTAAGGAGAGGTCTCTCCCTTGACACTGCTGCAGTGATGCATCAGGGCCTCCTGCAGGCAATCCCGTCCATTCTCCACAGTCTACACCACACAGCTCTGTTCAACACCAGAAGACTCGAAGCAGAAAGAGTGCCAGAAGATCCAACTGAGAGTGGGATGAGAATGAAAACCTTCGAGGCTAACTGAGCAATGAGATCTGCAACGCCATCCACAGGGCTTCCGATCTTGATATAGGTCTCTGTCCAGGAGCCACAAAGAACTCATGGTGCCCACATCTGACCCTAACATGGCATCCACTTATGAAGCATGGAGGTTGTGATCAACCTTTGGTATGCAATAAACTGGAAGTTTCAAAAAATGAATTTAAAACAACCTAAAAATGTTTCTTGTTGATCTCCATTGACCAACTGCCAGGGGAATACACCTACTTGATCTGGGGAGGCTGCAGGTCAGTGTGGGATAAAGCCTTCATGGGCCATCAGTTCCAGCTTCCACTGTGTGGCCGACACACAGGCAGCAAATCAGCAGCGACACCTGCATGCCCAAGTCTTCTGATCCCACACTTAATTCTCACTAGTCTTGAAGAACCCCAGTCCAATGGAACGCCATATTGAGGAAAGGTTGAGATAAGGCTTGGGCCTCTCAAGTTTTGTTTCATTCAGGATAACCTCCCCCTGCCCCTAATCAGTTGGAGGCAGACTTGGCCACAGAAGCCAGCATCACAAAATGGTGCAGTAATAGAAGTAACTGGACCAGGAAGAGGAGGCATTTGCTCCTATGATGACATAGCTATTTGTGGCCAAAGTGGGGTGGGACTGGTCATGTAGCCATGTGTTGGGCTAATGATTGTAGAGGGGCAAGGTATGAACAGTGCCATTCTGGAAACAGTGCTGTCGAGAAGCAATGTATTCTGCATAACTGATTGTCCCCTTCTCACCAGTACCTGGTGAGTTTGATAGTTTTTCTGAATTCACTGGTAATTGGAGCTTTAAAACCATCTTTCCTGAGCAAGGAGTCTACGGTCTGGATCTGATCCCAGTCTTGTTCCTTTGCAACCTCAGGTAAATAAGTGGCTGTTCATTTGATGCCTTTTTCGTTGGTGAATTCAGTTCAAATCCCATGCATCCCAATCTCCCAGTCCAGGTAAACAATGGCATCCTCAAAGTTAGTTAGGAGGGAGACAGAGCAGAAAAGTTTAGGCAGCTCCTCTCAGGGCAGGGGAGGATATTGACTGTCCTTAAGTGCATTGGTTAGCATGTATTCCCTGAGTCTTGAATGAAGATTTATTGCTGAGAAGACCTCAATGCATCCATGAAGCTGTTTGTTCCACCCTGTCTTCCATGTCACAAAGAGTGGACAGGGGTCATTGGTAAATCTAGGAATTCATGGCTACAAGAAGCCATAGCAGTGACAGTAGAGAACATCAAAGCAGTAGCAGCACATCTCTGTAGTCACCACCAGATTCTTCGTGGTGTTGGCAGTGCCACTGGGCCATGGGAGAGGGCTCAGCGCTCCCAATGCAGGATTCATTCGTGAGATGGGAAAGTTTCCAGGTCTCAGAGTTAAGTTCGACACATTCTCCCGACCACTGCTGCCATCCACATGCTGGCGGTTTTGAAGAGGTCCTGAACTAGAGCTGGGTACAGTTGTGGACTGGTTCCCATGACAGTGTGTTCTACTTGCAGATAACTTAGGCTTCTCGACACCACAACAGCCTGCTTCCAGCTGGGCTCAAGCGGAGGAACACAACGTCTTTTTCCCATCCTGATTCAGTGCTTGAGGCCTAGAATGCTGCTGAGCCTGAAAGCAGAAAGTTTGTATTGCCAGGGGAAGAGCTATAACAGAGGAGGGGAGCTATTTTGTCTCTGAAATGAATTTTCTTCCTTCTGATTTCATTCCTTCTTCCTGTACCTTTTCTTCTGGCCCAGACACAGCCAGGGCAGACAGGACCTCTCCAGCTCTGCCTCCTCCTCCTGCTTCATGGAGCCATGTGCCTCAGAATGTGGTTTTTAAAAGGCTCCAAACTCTTAACGATTTCCACAATCCTTTTATTTAATCTTAAAAGGACACTTTAAGAAATAGTGATTCAAAACATTTGAGCATTAGCAACTTTTTTTTCCTTTTTTTAGAAATGGTTTATTTTCCATCAACCAAATTTCTATTTTAAGAGTTTATGGAAGAATAGCTTAAGACCACTCAGTGGTTGTTCCTATGCTCAGTGACCTGAGCAGTGGGAGCTACAGGCCAGTCTTCAGGGGCAGGCTGAGCACTCCAGGCCTCAGTGGAAAACTGCTGAATAGGCCCAGAAGGCACCTGCCTTCTTTTCGACCAGCCCGCCACCTCAGGTCAAGTAGCAGTGAACTCTGGAGCTAGAGCAGTCCGTTCACCCTAAAATTTCTCCTTGGTCGCATTCTTCTCAGCTGCTTCCTGCTCTGCTCTTTCAATCCCTTCAGGATCTCTGTAGAAGCAGAGATCAGGCATGACCTCCCATGAGTGTTCCCTGGAGATGGTGCCACGCACGTGCAGAACTTCCCTGGGGAGCATCAACTACATAAGACCCACTGAGGGAGCTCCCTTTTTATGATCTTACAGCAGGGCAAAATTTGACATCAAATCCTCATGAGGGGTCTTGAGAACTACACTTGTATGTTTCCAGGTCTCAGAGTTAAGTTCGACATTCTCCCGACCACTGCTGCCATCCACATGCTGGCGGTTTTGAAGAGGTCCTGAACTAGAGCTGGGTACAGTTGTGGACTGGTTCCCATGACAGTGTGTTCTACTTGCAGATAACTTAGGCTTCTCGACACCACAACAGCCTGCTTCCAGCTGGGCTCAAGCGGAGGAACACAACGTCTTTTTCCCATCCTGATTCAGTGCTTGAGGCCTAGAATGCTGCTGAGCCTGAAAGCAGAAAGTTTGTATTGCCAGGGGAAGAGCTATAACAGAGGAGGGGAGCTATTTTGTCTCTGAAATGAATTTTCTTCCTTCTGATTTCATTCCTTCTTCCTGTACCTTTTCTTCTGGCCCAGACACAGCCAGGGCAGACAGGACCTCTCCAGCTCTGCCTCCTCCTCCTGCTTCATGGAGCCATGTGCCTCAGAATGTGGTTTTAAAAGGCTCCAAACTCTTAACGATTTCCACAATCCTTTTATTTAATCTTAAAAGGACACTTTAAGAAATAGTGATTCAAAACATTTGAGCATTAGCAACTTTTTTTTCCTTTTTTTAGAAATGGTTTATTTTCCATCAACCAAATTTCTATTTTAAGAGTTTATGGAAGAATAGCTTAAGACCACTCAGTGGTTGTTCCTATGCTCAGTGACCTGAGCAGTGGGAGCTACAGGCCAGTCTTCAGGGGCAGGCTGAGCACTCCAGGCCTCAGTGGAAAACTGCTGAATAGGCCCAGAAGGCACCTGCCTTCTTTTCGACCAGCCCGCCACCTCAGGTCAAGTAGCAGTGAACTCTGGAGCTAGAGCAGTCCGTTCACCCTAAAATTTCTCCTTGGTCGCATTCTTCTCAGCTGCTTCCTGCTCTGCTTTTTCAATCTCTTCAGGATCTCTGTAGAAGCAGAGATCAGGCATGACCTCCCATGAGTGTTCCCTGGAGATGGTGCCACGCACGTGCAGAACTTCCCTGGGGAGCATCAACTACATAAGACCCACTGAGGGAGCTCCCTTTTTATGATCTTACAGCAGGATACATCAAATCAGTCTTAAAATGATACTTTTGTAGAAAGTATTACTATCAAACTCTGCTCATTGGGCCAGGTACCCTTGTGGTGGTAGCAAAAAGTGTGCCCCTCATGGAGCACACTGCCTACACTTGTGAGTTCGTCAGGCAGTGGCATCATCTGCAAACGTGCAGTCAGCAACTTCTTTCACTACATGTTACTCTAGTTTCAAATAAAACTTAATTTAGTACATTTCATTTGTAAAATATCACATTCAACATGATCCTGTTTCATGAAAAATATTTTTCAAGGCTTTCTTTCTATCCTCTATTTACACACATATATAAAAAGATGATGGGATAATGTTCACTTAATATTGCTTGTTGGAGGTAGTAAGATTGGAGATCATGTTTATCACTTTCTTTTTTGCAATTTTTTGAATTGCTTAAATTCTTCATTACCAAAATAATAAAGTAATTTTTCTATGAAAAGAAGCTTGGGTGTCAAAAGACAAGAATGAACTCCAGAGACATATCAATGTCTTCTACATACATATGAAAGTTACAATATTTTGCTGTATTAGCTTTTCAATGGCATGTGTACCTCATTTCCAGAATTAGATAAAATTTTTTTTTTTAGAGAGAAAAGTGAAGGTTTATTTCCGTTAATGTGCCTAGCAAATCACTAAGAACTTAAAAATTACATGTTCATAACTACATGCATAGCATGTGGGTGTGCTCGTTCGTGTCTGACTCTTTGCCACTCCATGGGCTGTAGCCTGCCAGGCTCCTCTGTCCGTGGAATTTTCCAAGCAAGAATACTGGAGTGGGGTTGCCATTACCTCCTCCAGAGAATCTTCCCACCCAAGGGTCAAAACTGAGTCTCCTGAATCTCCTGAATTGGCAGGCCTATTCTATACCACTGAGCTACCTGAGAAGTCCTTATAATTATACATTTGTACACGAAAAAAGAAATTTTAAGGTTGGGTGTTTTTTTGGTTTTTTTGTTTGTTTTGCATTTTGAACCATAAGGAATCATTCTGTTAACAACCAAAAATTAGACTAGTATTCAAATATATGTGCATTGTTTTTTAAAATATGTGTAAAACTTTTAAAAGAAAAAACAGAATAATCTTCTAACATGACTTCTTTGAAGGAAGACAATAAAAAGATATTTATATTTACATCTATATTTACAAAGAACCTCTGGAAGAACACAGAATAACAGGGTTAATAATATATTACCTTAAATTTGCTAAACAAATATACTTCCATTATCCCTCCCTATTGTTTTTGTCAGGTTTTTTTTAAAATATCTAAATTAACCAAATCAATTTCTTTCAGTAACACTTACTACTCAAACCTCCATGAATCTAAATGGCAGCTGCAGTAAAGCAAAGCTCCCTGATCATTCCTCCTAACCTTATTGATTCTTTTGCTAGGAAAAAGGGTGTCAATAGTGATTAAATTCTCATTTACCCAAGAACCCTCTCAAGCGATGTTGAACTCAAGATGTCTGGACTGTAGCCACTGACAACTGCCATAATGGGGTGGGGAGATGCGCACGAGGAGGATAGAAAGTTATGTATAAGTAAAGTATACATATAAATACTTCCTCTTCAAGCTGAAAGAGGAGACAGAAATTCACATTAAGAAATAAATATTTCAATAAAATGATTAATTAATTATGTCCGGTTGACTCCTTCTTTGACTTCAAGGAGGAGGATATATGATAAACATATATCATAATATTCTGGTATTTTTTTTAAAATTAGTTTGAAACTAGAGAGGGTTGGGGTTAGAAGCAAATATTCCCTATGTTTCCTCTGCTTTGAACTTAGAGTCTCATTTTATAAACCAGGGCTCCAAAATTCAGACTAGGAAGACTTAGGATGACAAGAGAACAGTTACCTAGGCCAGATCTTCTCCATGTACTCACTCAATGTGCTACATTTAACAGAACTGAGACATCTTTGCACAGGAATGGCAGCCAAGCCACAATAAAAGCAGCTTTGTCTTCAGTCTGAATGTTCTTTAAAGGAGAGCAGATTTTTTTTTTTTTAACTAATTCATTAGGCACTGGCATAATGAGTCATTTAGGTAAAGCTGATCTATTCTCAGAAAATGGTGGCGGGGGGCCGGAGGGGGGGGACCTCAGCAAAGCTATTAATGAAATGACTACACAGATATACAACTGGAATAATTGATTTGGATCACTAAGAAGGTCAAGTTGGACACATCAGTATTTCGTGATCCTATTAGTCAGCCAAAGATAAACACAGCACTTTAATCAAATTTAATTAAATTTATTGCTGTAAGTCCAAGTCTTAATAACCATAGCCAAAATGCCAGTTGAACCACAAAAAATTTTCCTGTTTAAAAAACCTCAAAACACCATTCTGAAAATGAAATTCTTTTCATGTTTGTTCCCAAATGTCTGTGTCAATGTGCTTATGGGTATGTATGTATATATGCCATTAGAGTCTGAAAAATGATATATTGGTTTATGAAGATACATATATGTGTGATTTGTAAAAATATATATAATCTGAAAATCATTTATAAAAATGTATATATAATCTGAACTGAAAAATTATGTTTTCATTCTTTCTTTATATTTTATATAACTAATTTATTTCTTTATGTTTATAATATGTTTATTTCTTGTCTTTACAAATAGAAACTGTTTGCTGGACAATAGCTTAATTTTCCATTGTTGTTCAACAAAAGGTAAGCAATAAAAAATCCTTAGAGAGGAATCAGCCTGGTGGTCCAGTGGTTAAGAATCTGCCTGCCAATGAGGAGGACATGGCTTCGATCCCTGGTCTGGGAAGAACCCACTTGTCTTGGAGCAACTAAGCCTGTCCACCACAACTGCTGAGCCCATACTCTAGATCTCCAGGAGCCACAGTTATTTAGCCCACATGTTGCAGCTACTGAACCCTAGACACCTAGAGCCCTGTGCTCCACAACAAAAGAAGCCACTGTAATGAGAAGCCTGAGCACAACTAGAGAGGAGCTCCCATTTGCCATTAACTAGAGAAAGGCCACACACAGCAACAAAGACCCGGAAAATTCTAAAATAAATTAATTAAATAATTAAGTTTTAAAAATCTTTAGGGAAAAATAAATTCTAATCAGCTGTTTTACCTGTGTAACTGATTCACATGTGTATCCGCCCTAGGTAAGTTTTAGAAGCTGCTCATCTATAGTGCATTTAACACAAAGCAGATAAAACATAGGCCACAGATGTTATTCTAATGTGGCATTCTGTTTTATGTTTCGTATTGTTTGCCTTTGCTTCTCATAATATGTTTCTAGCAGTTGTTAGGTACTAATTATAAATTTCAAGAACTCCCAATCATCCAAACAGACATGTAGACACTGATCTATATTAAAATAGAAATTGTTCACTTTAGACTTTAATCACATAAACATATACACATGAATGTAAATCTATTAATGTTTAAATTGTATAGATTAATATGCTCCTACTGTTACAACTCATGGATGTTTTGAAAGCTAACCAAATTGAAAACACCACTCTTGCTAATGCAAGGATGCTTTTGTTATTGCTGTTAAATCAGAGTCTTGTCTCTAAATATTTATAACACAGTAATTTGACAGAATTAAAATTCTATGAAAATGAAGTGATTAGTAATACATAAATGACCTTCTATATCTCTTTTTAAGCCATGCTCAATTGTTTATGAGAAACTAGTAATCAAGATATGGAACAATCCCTCTGAAAAATGAAACAACCCTACTCTAACATGTGGATTATAGCTCCTCCCTGGTCTGTACCAATAGATTACTTTAGTTTACCTTTAAAACGCTCATAATTTATATGAAAAGACATGGGTTGAATTGAAAATGTGTAGAAGAAAGCAATCCTCATAAAATGAAAGAAGAGCTGGCTTGCTTAAGCATCTGATGAAAATGCTGGGAAGGTCTTGGAGCAACTAAGCCTGTCCACCACAACTGCTGAGCCCATACTCTAGATCTCCAGGAGCCACAGTTATTTAGCCCACATGTTGCAGCTACTGAACCCTAGACACCTAGAGCCCTGTGCTCCACAACAAAAGAAGCCACTGTAATGAGAAGCCTGAGCACAACTAGAGAGGAGCTCCCATTTGCCATTAACTAGAGAAAGGCCACACACAGCAACAAAGACCCGGAAAATTCTAAAATAAATTAATTAAATAATTAAGTTTTAAAAATCTTTAGGGAAAAATAAATTCTAATCAGCTGTTTTACCTGTGTAACTGATTCACATGTGTATCCGCCCTAGGTAAGTTTTAGAAGCTGCTCATCTATAGTGCATTTAACACAAAGCAGATAAAACATAGGCCACAGATGTTATTCTAATGTGGCATTCTGTTTTATGTTTCGTATTGTTTGCCTTTGCTTCTCATAATATGTTTCTAGCAGTTGTTAGGTACTAATTATAAATTTCAAGAACTCCCAATCATCCAAACAGACATGTAGACACTGATCTATATTAAAATAGAAATTGTTCACTTTAGACTTTAATCACATAAACATATACACATGAATGTAAATCTATTAATGTTTAAATTGTATAGATTAATATGCTCCTACTGTTACAACTCATGGATGTTTTGAAAGCTAACCAAATTGAAAACACCACTCTTGCTAATGCAAGGATGCTTTTGTTATTGCTGTTAAATCAGAGTCTTGTCTCTAAATATTTATAACACAGTAATTTGACAGAATTAAAATTCTATGAAAATGAAGTGATTAGTAATACATAAATGACCTTCTATATCTCTTTTTAAGCCATGCTCAATTGTTTATGAGAAACTAGTAATCAAGATATGGAACAATCCCTCTGAAAAATGAAACAACCCTACTCTAACATGTGGATTATAGCTCCTCCCTGGTCTGTACCAATAGATTACTTTAGTTTACCTTTAAAACGCTCATAATTTATATGAAAAGACATGGGTTGAATTGAAAATGTGTAGAAGAAAGCAATCCTCATAAAATGAAAGAAGAGCTGGCTTGCTTAAGGATGACATAGCATCTATCAGTAAAATGAAACAGCTGTCTCTGAAAACAAAGATAAAACCTGAAGGTCTTCATAAGGAAAAGGAGATGGAAAGCCATGCTGTTTCATTCAAACCCAAGGGTCTGGGAGACAAAGAAAGATCAGTCATGATGGGTGCATCAGCTGTTGTAGAACTACTCACACTGAACACTGAGGGCCAGGGGGTCAACTTTGTTCTGAATGCTTTCAATCTAAATGCCAACTGCTCAGAAATTTTTCCCAGCCACCCTGCCTTATGTAGTCTCAACTCATTCAACCAGCCCAGCAGTGCTAATACTTATCCTTACACGGTGTTAATTTCCTTCAAGGCACTTAGTACTTTACCGTTTTCTCCACTGCTCCAGAAAAGCAAAGTTCACTTAGAATCCTTCCACCACTACATCCCCAGCATCTTTCACACAGTGCCTAGCACACATTGTAGGAATGCAAAATATAGTTACTGAATAAATCAACAAATGTTACACTGCAATAGAGAGAACACCAAGGTCAAACTAGTCCTAAAATAATGAGCCGCAACTCCCTAAAGATGGATTCTACATCTTCTGTCTCATCATCACAGTGCTTTTCTGAACTGACATTTTAGTGTCACAGAACTCATCTAACAGATTTTTAACAGATTCCCAAAATTCAATGCAGAAATTTTTCTCCAAAATCAAAATGCTGGCCTATGCCTCCAAGGAGACTCTGCAGACTTGTGAGAGAGTTTGGAACTATGGGTAGTACGTTGTTTGTATCATCTACATGCTAAATATGTTATAATTATGTTATAAAAAGAAATATTCATTTACTGACAAAATTTAGATACTTTATACTTGTTGCAGAATGAAAAAGAAAATATGTTGCGAATATATACTTCAAAGTCAAATTTTTTTTTTAATACTGGTCATAGCAAATACCCTTTTCTAACAACACAAGAGATGGCTCTACACATGAACATCACCTGATAGTCAATATCAAATTCAGATTGATTATATTCTTTGCAGCCAAAGATGGAGAAGCTCTATACAGTCAGCAGAAACAAGACTTGCAGTTGACTGTGGCTCAGATCGTGCACTCACTGCAAAACTCAGACTTAAATTGAAGAAAGTAGGGAAAAATACTAGTCAGATATGACCTAATCAAATCCCTTGTGATTATACATAGAGGTGAGAAAAAAATTCAAGGGTTTAGATCTGGTAGACAGAGTGCCTGAAGAACTATGGACAGTGAGTCATAACACTTGTACAGGAGGCAGTGGCCAAAACCATTCCAAAGAAAAAGAAATGCAAGAAGGCAAAGTGGTTGTCTGAGGAGCCTTTACAAATAGTTGAGGAAAGAAGAAAAGCAAAAGGTAAGACAGAAAGATAAAGATACATCCAACTAAATGCAGAGTTTTAGCAAATATCAAGGAATGATAAGAAAGCCTTCTTAAATAAACAATGCAAAGAAATGAGAGGAAAAAAATAGAATGCGAAAGACTAGAGATATCTTCAAGAAAATTGAAGATATCAAGGGAATATTTCATGTAGAGATAGCCACATTAATAGATAGAAACAGTAAGGACCTAACAGAAGCAGAAGAGACTAACGAGAGATGGCAAAGATATACTGAAGAACTATACAAAGAACTTCTTAATAATCCAGATAACACAGATATCTGGTCACTCACCTAGAGTCAGACATCATGGAATGCAAAATCAAATGGGCCTTAGGAAGTATTACTACGAATAAAGCCAGTAGAGGTGATGGAATTCGATCTGAGCTATTTCAAATCCTAAAAGATAATGTTGCTAAAGTGCTGCACTCCATATGTCAGCAAATTTGGAAAACTCAAAGCTAAATATGTTATAATTATGTTATAAAAGAAATATTCATTTACTGACAAAATTTAGATACTTTATACTTGTTGCAGAATGAAAAAGAAAATATGTTGCGAATATATACTTCAAAGTCAAATTTTTTTTTTAATACTGGTCATAGCAAATACCCTTTTCTAACAACACAAGAGATGGCTCTACACATGAACATCACCTGATAGTCAATATCAAATTCAGATTGATTATATTCTTTGCAGCCAAAGATGGAGAAGCTCTATACAGTCAGCAGAAACAAGACTTGCAGTTGACTGTGGCTCAGATCGTGCACTCACTGCAAAACTCAGACTTAAATTGAAGAAAGTAGGGAAAAATACTAGTCAGATATGACCTAATCAAATCCCTTGTGATTATACATAGAGGTGAGAAAAAAATTCAAGGGTTTAGATCTGGTAGACAGAGTGCCTGAAGAACTATGGACAGTGAGTCATAACACTTGTACAGGAGGCAGTGGCCAAAACCATTCCAAAGAAAAAGAAATGCAAGAAGGCAAAGTGGTTGTCTGAGGAGCCTTTACAAATAGTTGAGGAAAGAAGAAAAGCAAAAGGTAAGACAGAAAGATAAAGATACATCCAACTAAATGCAGAGTTTTAGCAAATATCAAGGAATGATAAGAAAGCCTTCTTAAATAAACAATGCAAAGAAATGAGAGGAAAAAAATAGAATGCGAAAGACTAGAGATATCTTCAAGAAAATTGAAGATATCAAGGGAATATTTCATGTAGAGATAGCCACATTAATAGATAGAAACAGTAAGGACCTAACAGAAGCAGAAGAGACTAACGAGAGATGGCAAAGATATACTGAAGAACTATACAAAGAACTTCTTAATAATCCAGATAACACAGATATCTGGTCACTCACCTAGAGTCAGACATCATGGAATGCAAAATCAAATGGGCCTTAGGAAGTATTACTACGAATAAAGCCAGTAGAGGTGATGGAATTCGATCTGAGCTATTTCAAATCCTAAAAGATAATGTTGCTAAAGTGCTGCACTCCATATGTCAGCAAATTTGGAAAACTCAGCAATGACCACAAAATTGAAAAAGATAAGTTTTCATTCCAGTCCCAAAGAAAAACAATGCCAAAGAATGTTCAAACTACTATATAACTGTGCTCATTTCACACACTAGCAAGTTTATACTCAAAGTCCTTCAAGGTATGTTTCAACAGTATGCAAACTAAGAATTTCTATATGTAAAAGTTGGGTTTCAAAGAAGCCAAGGAGTCAGAGATTAAATTATCAACATTCGTTGGCTCATGGAGAAAGCAAGGAAGTTCCAGAAAAACATGCTTTTGCTTCATTGACTACACTAAAGCCTTTATGTGGATCACAACAAACTGTGGAAAATTCTTGATGAGATGGGAGTACAGACCGCCTTACCTGTCTTCTGAGAAACCTGTATGCAGGTCAAGAAACTGCAGAATCTTACATGGAACAACCTACTGGTACAAAATTGGGAAAGGAGTCCGACAAGTCTGCTTTATGCCACTCTGCTTTATTTAACTTATATACAAAGTACACCAGGGCTTCCCAAGTGACTCAGTGATAAAAAATCCAGGTGCCAATGCAGAAGATGCAGGAAACTCAGGTTTAGTCCCTGAATCAGGAAGATCCCCCAGAGGAGGAAATGGCAACCCTCCCCCAGTATTCTTGCCTGGAAAATCCCATGAACAGAGAAGCCTGGCGGATTATAGTCCATGGGGTCACAAAGAGTCAGGAACAACGGAGCCAATGAGCATGCACCCAGAGTACATCATGTGAAATGCCAGGCTGGACGACTCACAAACTGGAATCAAGATTTCCAGGAGAAATATCAACAACCTCAGATATGCAAATGTACCACACTAATGGTAGAAAGTGAAGAGGAGCTAAAAAGCCTCTTAATGAGGGTAAAAGAGGAGAGTGGAAAATCTGGCTTAAACCTCAACACTCAAAATACTAAGATCATGGTATCTGGTCCTATCACTTAATGGTAGATAGATGGGGGAAAGTGGGAACAGTGACAGATCTTATTTTCCTGGCTCCCAAATCACCTTGGACAGAGACTGCAGGTATGAAATGAAAAGATGCTTGCTCCTTAGAAAGCTATGATAATCCTACAGAGCATATTAGAAAGTAGAGGCATCACTTTACTGACAAAGATCTGTATAGTCAAAGTCAAAGCTATGATTTTTCCAGTAGTCATGTACAATGTGAGAGTTACACCATAAAGATGGCTGAGTGCCAAAGAATTGACGTTTTCAAACTGTGGTGCTGGAGAAGGCTCTCAATATTCCCCTGGATTGCAAGGAATTTAAACCAGTCAATTCAAAAGTAAATCATACATAGACAAAAACATGATCCAAAAGGACACATGCACCTCAGTTTTCATTACAGCACTGTTTACAATAGTCAAGATGTGAAAGCAACTTAAATGTCCATCAGCAGAGGAATGGATAAAGAAGACGTGAAAAAAAAAAAAAAAGATGATGTGGTACATATACACAATAGACTATTGCTCCATCATTAAAAAGAATAAAACAATGTCATTTGGTGCAACATGGATGGACCTAGAGTGCCATACTGAGTGAAGTTAAGTCAGACAGTGGAGAATATATATCATATGCCATTTCTTATATATGGCATCTAAAAAGAATGATGAGCTTACTTATAAAATCGGCTTACACCCCAATACAAAATAAAAAAGTTTAAAGTAAAAAAATAAACTAAAAAATAAGGAGATCAACCCTGAATATTCATTGGAAAGACTGATGCTGAAGCTCCAATTCTTTGGCCATCTGATGCAAAGAGCCAACTCGTTGGAAAAGGCTCTGGTGCTGGGAAAGTCCCTGGTGCTGGGAAAGACAGAAAGCAAAAGAATAGGGGATAGCAGAGGATGAGATGGTTACATAGCATTACTGATTCAATGGACGTGAATTTAAGCAAATTCTGGGAGATAGTGGAGGTCAGAGGAGCCTAGCATGCTTCAATTCATGGGATCACAAAGAATCAGACATGACTGAGTGACTGAACATCAATATTTTTTTAAAACTCAATGTAATTATTATTTGTTTTGGTTAAATATGATTAATTTCTAAAAAAAAAAAGAAAGAAAGAAATCATCACAGAAACGTGAGTTAAAGTGCTTTCCCATTTTAAAAATTTTAAGCTTTTACTAGACAAAATACAATTATCCTACTTAGAATACTTGGTTCTAACAGTCTATGTCATCAGTAGTAATAATTATTATAAATTTAAAACATACTACCCACTAGGTATTTATATAACTATTAATTCATAAGATTGTCACAGTTCCATGAGAGGACTGTTTATATCCTTGTTTTATATTCAAGAGATTGGAGGGTCAAATGAGCTTAAAAAAACTTTGTCTGAGGTCAACATGCCAATAAATGGTACCATAGAGGCATTGCAGTTAAGAAAAAAAGCACATAATGAAATGTTGTGATGGACCAATCACTAATCTCATATAAGAAAGAAAATATTTATCTACAAAAATATGGAAGAAAAATCATCAGTGATTTTTAGATATTAAACATATAATTTCTGCAAAGTAAAAATTTTTCCACACTCTGTGCCTTGAACAGCTTTGTTAAACTCACCCCCAAGTCTATCCCATGCCTCTCTATTTTGGGTAAGTTCTTTTCTAAGTTACAAACTTCATATCTTAAAATCTGGTGCTGAAGAAAAATGTGAAAGAAGATTGTAAGTAAGTTTATTATTATCAATAAAACTCCATATTCCAAAGATGCACTGTGGACACTCTCTTGCTCTAGAAAAGTTCACAGTATGACCTGTTCAGGCTGTTATGTTCCACAGATAGCCACAGTGTTCTAAAGGTAGATCTTGGAAAGTGGGAACAATTCGAAGAAAATGTCACATTTTCTTTGTCCTTCCTGCCTGCTGGGATTGAATGTAGATTTCTTTTTTTAACTATTTAATTGTTCCTTTAAGCACATCTGCAAAAAGATGCATCATATCCTGAAACCATTATATGTGCATCCAAGGAGCTTTCCCTTGAATCCAATAGAATAGTTTTTTTTTCATTTACGACCTAATGTGTCTTGAGTGAGCATTGACTTTGTGTCCTTTCTAACAGATGACCATGAAGTCTGACACAGGTTGCTTAGCAACTGCCTTATGCCCAGAAGCAGAAATAACTCTTTGATATACTCACTATGTGTATTTCTCCTGATTTATTTCATTTGCGTTTAGCATGAGAGATCAAACAGAATCATTAGAGCCCTACTAACCCCCAAAGGGTAGAAGAGTTCCTGGTCCACTTTAAGCTAAAGTACCCAGAGATCAAAACTGCTTACATGTCATCACAGAACAGTACTGCAGAGTAAAAAGAACAATAAATACACTGTGCCTGTCCACTACCAAGGACAAGGTGCATACATTCTCATCAGCGCTGGCACTACACTGTTCTTTGAAACTTGAAAAGAATTCTCAAAACTGTTATTTGTAAGTCTCACTTTTTTGAAATGATAAAGGATTGTATACTTCCCATTATGTAGTTTTCTAAAAAGTCGTTGATATCCTGAAGGACGATCCATTGTTTTAATGCATGATCTAATGTAATTCATCATGCAGTAAGAACAATACTAATCACCCTGCTTGTTTGCATCAACCATCATTCTTCGACCTTCATTGTATCTGATCCAATCTAAGCTCATTTATATTATTCGTGACTTGTTTATACAGAAATAAGTCAACCAAACACACAGTGGTACTGCACCTCAGAACAGTAATCCATGCAGACGGGTCCTGGATCTTAAGTGCAAAAGTGAAAAATTGTAAAGCTTTTAAAATAGAATGTTGGGGTGGAAATCTGTAGCTAATATTATGATGTAATGAATGTAAAAACCTACAATATTGCCAAAGATAAAAATTAGAAAAGAATTTTAATATAGGAAACCAGTTAGGTTTTTATAAGTGTACTATTTTTAGCACAAGTTTTCAAATTTCAGTGTTCTGGAAACCTGCAAATCTTTTTATACCAAATAAAATAGCAAGTACAAAATCTGTTTAAATTGTAAAACATTAATTTAGAAACCACAAAGTTATCAAACTAATAACATCAAGGCAAAATTTACACCATCATAAGACTAATATTTAAGGAATTATTTTTGTTTTACACAATTATTTAAACATCACCCAAATGTCCATGAAATGGAGACTAATTAAACTATAATAACCCATACAGTGCAATCAGATAAATTTAACAATATATGCAAGATAAACCAATGCTTAGCCCAGCAAGCAGAAATGACAACTACGGTTGCTGATTATAACTCAACTATGTGTATTTCTCCTGATTTATTTCATTTGCGTTTAGCATGAGAGATCAAACAGAATCATTAGAGCCCTACTAACCCCCAAAGGGTAGAAGAGTTCCTGGTCCACTTTAAGCTAAAGTACCCAGAGATCAAAACTGCTTACATGTCATCACAGAACAGTACTGCAGAGTAAAAAGAACAATAAATACACTGTGCCTGTCCACTACCAAGGACAAGGTGCATACATTCTCATCAGCGCTGGCACTACACTGTTCTTTGAAACTTGAAAAGAATTCTCAAAACTGTTATTTGTAAGTCTCACTTTTTTGAAATGATAAAGGATTGTATACTTCCCATTATGTAGTTTTCTAAAAAGTCGTTGATATCCTGAAGGACGATCCATTGTTTTAATGCATGATCTAATGTAATTCATCATGCAGTAAGAACAATACTAATCACCCTGCTTGTTTGCATCAACCATCATTCTTCGACCTTCATTGTATCTGATCCAATCTAAGCTCATTTATATTATTCGTGACTTGTTTATACAGAAATAAGTCAACCAAACACACAGTGGTACTGCACCTCAGAACAGTAATCCATGCAGACGGGTCCTGGATCTTAAGTGCAAAAGTGAAAAATTGTAAAGCTTTTAAAATAGAATGTTGGGGTGGAAATCTGTAGCTAATATTATGATGTAATGAATGTAAAAACCTACAATATTGCCAAAGATAAAAATTAGAAAAGAATTTTAATATAGGAAACCAGTTAGGTTTTTATAAGTGTACTATTTTTAGCACAAGTTTTCAAATTTCAGTGTTCTGGAAACCTGCAAATCTTTTTATACCAAATAAAATAGCAAGTACAAAATCTGTTTAAATTGTAAAACATTAATTTAGAAACCACAAAGTTATCAAACTAATAACATCAAGGCAAAATTTACACCATCATAAGACTAATATTTAAGGAATTATTTTTGTTTTACACAATTATTTAAACATCACCCAAATGTCCATGAAATGGAGACTAATTAAACTATAATAACCCATACAGTGGAATACAATCAGATAAATTTAACAATATATGCAATGTATGTATTGAAATAGCTTTACTTCCTTTTTTCTTTTTTGTTAATGATGTAGGTCTCTACAAATTAATATAGAAGCATTCCCAAAATAAATTGCAAAGCGAATAAAGGGGAAGGGGTAGAACAACTTGATATTACATTTGTGTTCACAAAAGGAAGTTGTATATGTGCTATGTGAGTGTAAATACCAGACTGGTAATAATTTCTGCCCTTGAGAACTAGGGATATTGGTGACATCTTTCACTGTACATTTAGGCAAAACTTTATTTCTCTTTATGTTCTGTTCATGTGAGATGACAGAGATAGAAAGGGGGTCTCTCTTTTTCTTACTGATAAAGAAAGAGCACACAATGCATAGATGTATCCCAATAGATTCGAGTAGCACAGGTTTATCAAGAAAGATTGAACCACAAACATAAAACGAGCATGGGAGAAAAATCAGCATATCTAATTCCATTTAACCCAAATGCCAGCAAACAGAATTAATAAGATTTCAGAATTTGAAAAGAATAGCACTTTTCTATGAAATATTATTTCTTTCAAACCTGAATTCTAACAACAAAGGAGAACTAAGTAAGGAATTATTCTAATTCAATGCAAAAGATTCAAACTTCTTTTAAGTGAATTAATAATTATGGTAATGCAGTCGCACCACAAATGTGCTGTGCAAAAAAATAATAATAATAATAAGAGAAAGAGATAGCTCTAAAGAAATACATTCCAGAGTGGGTTCCACAGAACCCAACTCTCATGAGAAGCTACCAGAAGACAAGGTTCCATGGTCAAATACGTTTAAAATATTGTACACCATGTTTTTTGAAGAAAAATAATCATTGAGGTATTGGAGATTCTAGATAACTGATGTTGTTAGAAACGTTTTAAACTCCTTTGACCACAAAAATATTTTCACACATACACAACTATTAAAATCCCTGGAAGTGGAAGGGGTCAAGAGGATACCTAGGACTGATTAGGGTCTATGTATAGCAGTACGCAACAAAACTCTATACAAGTAAAGTAAAAATAAATTATTAATAAAAAAAAAAAAATCCTGGGAACTAGTACTTCATTGATCCCATCTGGGGAAAAACTGCTCTAAGAAGATAAAAGCCAAATCGATGACTTTCCCAATGAGCAAAAATATGCCTTATCAACAAACCACTAAGACTATTACTAAAGGGTATGATTAAGCTCTGCTTTAGATAGAGTCACAGGAAGTTATTTAATAAGGCATTGCAATGAACTTCTGTCGTGGGCAATGTATAGTTACTTATTTCTGATTAATAGAAGCGAGGAAACACTTAATTGCCTCTGTACTATTTTCAGAAAACTTCAACCTATACACTGTAGCTCCCTCTAATTTAAGAGAATAGAACTTCAACAGTAAAAAGGTGTGGAGTTCAAGCCAAGATTAGATTTATTAATACAAAGAACATCAAGTCAGTAGCAGTAAATCTTAGTAATTAGCATCAGTGTTAAAGTTCAGGACTTAAACAGCAACAATTCAAGCCTTTAAGATTATTTGAGAAATAATACAGAACTTTAAACTTATTTCAGAACTCAGTCAGTAGCAATACAAAGCCTTAAAATATTTCAGAACTCTAAAGTTATTTCAGAACTTTAACATTATTTCAGAACTCAATCAACAAGATAACAATTGTTCTTACCCCAAAGCTGGAGAGCTTCCCACCTCAGTCACAGCTGAGTTCAGTGAGCAAGCTATCGAACAATCTAATTACCCTCCTTTTATAATTGAATTTCCATGTTTTGCAGCTCATAAAGAATCCAAAGGTCAGGAATTTCAGTATTTTACCACCCGTCAGGAATTTCCCGTGTTGTGTTTTACCAACCATCAGGAATTTCTAGACCATTGCTATCTTATCTGGGGATTAGCACTTAAAAGAAGTTGGAAGGCTTTTATGCATTAGAGCAGAGTAGGTTACCTAATTAACTCTTTCAGCCTCTCAAGAAAAATAATCATTGAGGTATTGGAGATTCTAGATAACTGATGTTGTTAGAAACGTTTTAAACTCCTTTGACCACAAAAATATTTTCACACATACACAACTATTAAAATCCCTGGAAGTGGAAGGGGTCAAGAGGATACCTAGGACTGATTAGGGTCTATGTATAGCAGTACGCAACAAAACTCTATACAAGTAAAGTAAAAATAAATTATTAATAAAAAAAAAAAAATCCTGGGAACTAGTACTTCATTGATCCCATCTGGGGAAAAACTGCTCTAAGAAGATAAAAGCCAAATCGATGACTTTCCCAATGAGCAAAAATATGCCTTATCAACAAACCACTAAGACTATTACTAAAGGGTATGATTAAGCTCTGCTTTAGATAGAGTCACAGGAAGTTATTTAATAAGGCATTGCAATGAACTTCTGTCGTGGGCAATGTATAGTTACTTATTTCTGATTAATAGAAGCGAGGAAACACTTAATTGCCTCTGTACTATTTTCAGAAAACTTCAACCTATACACTGTAGCTCCCTCTAATTTAAGAGAATAGAACTTCAACAGTAAAAAGGTGTGGAGTTCAAGCCAAGATTAGATTTATTAATACAAAGAACATCAAGTCAGTAGCAGTAAATCTTAGTAATTAGCATCAGTGTTAAAGTTCAGGACTTAAACAGCAACAATTCAAGCCTTTAAGATTATTTGAGAAATAATACAGAACTTTAAACTTATTTCAGAACTCAGTCAGTAGCAATACAAAGCCTTAAAATATTTCAGAACTCTAAAGTTATTTCAGAACTTTAACATTATTTCAGAACTCAATCAACAAGATAACAATTGTTCTTACCCCAAAGCTGGAGAGCTTCCCACCTCAGTCACAGCTGAGTTCAGTGAGCAAGCTATCGAACAATCTAATTACCCTCCTTTTATAATTGAATTTCCATGTTTTGCAGCTCATAAAGAATCCAAAGGTCAGGAATTTCAGTATTTTACCACCCGTCAGGAATTTCCCGTGTTGTGTTTTACCAACCATCAGGAATTTCTAGACCATTGCTATCTTATCTGGGGATTAGCACTTAAAAGAAGTTGGAAGGCTTTTATGCATTAGAGCAGAGTAGGTTACCTAATTAACTCTTTCAGCCTCTCTATTTGATAGCAAAAGTAAATACCAACTGCAAGGTTTTATTTTCCTTCTAACTACTGAAACTTAGGAGGTGATTGTGGCCCAGGCTCAGTACCGTTAAGTCACACATTCTTCATCACTGGAAGAATCTTAACTCACTTGATTGTGATTTCTTTTAGATACAATTTTCCTTCCTCTCGGATTAGTGTGTGCTGCCCCCTTAGGTATCATCATGTTTACCCAGTCTTCTCCCTCAGTGCTAATATCACTCTCTAGAGGACGAACCAAGGGTCTCAGAAGCTTATCTGGGGTTGGAGGATCACTGTCTGAATCATAATGATCTACTTTCCTTATATCCAGGGGCCCAATATATCCCCAGGAACTCTCTCGTGGCTGCCCATGACACTGTCAAGAATAATAAAGCTAATCTTAGTCCACACTCAGGCCACTCTGTTTTGTTTTCACCATAACATTTATCACTACCCATTTTTTTGTTGTTGTTTATTTATGTGCTTATTTGTTAGTTATCTGTTTATCCCCACAACAAAGTAAACTCCATAAGAATTGAGATCCTGTCTTACTCACTGTTGTATCTCCAGTACTTTGAATAGAATTTGTTTATACTAATTTCTCAACAAATGTTGACGGAATGCTTGAATAAATCTAGTACTGTTCTCTTTGTTACCTCAAAAGAGGACTTCTCACTTTTTCTCCTAAAGACACAAGCAGTTAAAGGAAATTCTGTATGGATTTACTAGCTCTGTCACTTTGAATAGGTTCCTTCACTGCTCTATGCTTCAGTCTCTTTAGCAATAACAAAACTGTTGAGGCAATGAGTTAATATACACAAAATACTCAGATCAGTGTCTAGTGTATGGTAAGCACTTCATAAGTGTTAACCGCGATGATGATGATGGTGGTGGTGGTGGTAGTGGTAATAATACGTAGTAAGAAAAAAAGTTTTAAATTTAAATGAATTTGAAAAATGCCTGACATAAAATTAAACAGATATTTTATTTCATTTTTAAGATCTTTTGGTTTTTTTTTAAAGATTTATTTATTTATTTTGGGCGGGGGTCGGGTTGGGGAGGGAGGGGAGCGGGCGGGCCACTTCTACTGGTCTTTCATTTCTCTATTTTCATCCATCTTTGTTCTTTGGCTCCTGCGGGCCTCCCATTGCGGTGGCGTCTGTTAACGCAGAGCGCCAGCTCTGGACGCATGTGCTCCAGAGCTCCGGCTCAGTGATTGGACACATCAGTCCAGCCGCTCCACAGCACGTGGGATCTTCCCAGGCCAGGGATCGAACTGGCGCCCCTGGCACTGCAAGGCGGTGTCCTTATCCACTGGACCACCAGGGGAAGCCCCATTTTTAAGATCTTTTAATATGCCTCCATGAATCTTCAAGTAGACACAATCAGAACAATTCCAAAAATTGACCCTTACACTGTCTTTCATAGAACACATGCCTATCTCCTAGGAAACCAACATTTCCAGCGTCAGAGTTTGGGAAGAACTAAACTAGAAGTTCTTGCATAAAGCAAATACATACAGAAGACCTCACTTCACCCACCTCAGAACACACAGAAATTTCCATGAATGATAAATTAGAAAGTACTGGATGCAAAAGGCACTTAGAATCACGGTACAATTTATTATTAATCTGTCTTTTAACTTGGGCTCTGGAGATCAAGCATGCTTTGGCTGTCAGAGTGGTCTTTCCTTAAGTTTCCCTGATATTATTCCCTCATCATGTTAGCAATTGGCAGGATGGTTTCACTAAAGACTAATGCTTGGGTTCCCATCTTCAGACTTCTATACCCTGGTCCTACCTTGAAACTGTTACCATTCTTGTCTTCCAGCTACCTTGTTTTGCAAACGATCCAAGTTAACATTCTTTACCACAGTCTTTTCAGTCAATGAGACTTCAAAAGATAAAAGAATTTTATCATGATCAAAAGACTAAAGTTGTAGTAAAAGATAGAAAATCTGAAGGTCTTTCACCTAACAAGCTGCTACATAAATGAAAAGGATTAACAGTTGATTTTTAATGCCATTTAAACTAATAAAAATTTTATTTAAACATAGATCAAGACAAAATTAGAATCCCAAGGGCCAATAAAGGCACCCCCTGACAGGAAGGGTTAGGGAGAGATGGTGACGAGTCAAAGCATAATAGTGTGGTGTAGTGAAAACATGGACACTGGAGCTAATAAACTGGAACTGGAAATGCATCACCACATCCTCCTAGCTGTGGGCCCTCTCTGAGTTTCCATATCCCTATCTACAAAATTATAAGGCACCATATAGATAATATTCTTTGAACAATTACTTGGAACCAGGCACTATTTTAAGTACTTTAGGTGGATTAAGTCTTTCATTCCTTATGTTGATGCCCTCTAGACCAGGACCACCAAAAACACACCTTCAGTCAAACAAGGTTGGGTCTATTGACTTGTGACAAGGAGGGAAGACCATAAATTAGGAGAACCATAAAGCACCTCACCAACTAGGTGTCAGAAAAGACTAGAATTCAGGATCGTGTTAGTAATTAAGGGAAAGTTTAAAAAAGTGGAACATTGCTCTGTATTTGATATGGTCAGAAAGTGAAGGTAATTCTATAGTAATTGGTATCTTAATCATTCTTATCTAGAAGGCAGGAAGAATAAAGCTAGATTTGTAATTGATAAAGAAGCTACAGTCATTCATTTTAGCCAGGATAGGGGGACATCTGGTCATCTTTGTAGTCTGGGTAATGTTCTTGTTTTTGTCTGTGTTCAGACACGATTATAGAGTTAAGTCTTGTTTTTCTTTTGATTCATCATAATCACAGAGAGGCCTTGTCTGCCATTGCTGATCTATGAACTTGTTTAGCTTCCCAGGTGGCTCAGTAGTAAAGAACCTGCCTGCCAACGCAGAAGACGCAGGTTTGACTCCCAGCTCAGAATGATCCCCTGGAGGAAGAAATAGCAACATATTACAGTATTTTTTTTTCTGGAAAATTCCATGGATAGAAGAGTCTGGCTTGTTGTAGTCCATAAAGTCAAAAGGAGTCAGATACAACTGAGTGATTGAGTGTCCCCACACAAACATGTTTATGTCCAGCAGGCAAACACTCAACCCTAGTCCGCCAAGCCGTCAAAGGGGTTTGCCCCCAACACAGTTGATTTTTAATGCCATTTAAACTAATAAAAATTTTATTTAAACATAGATCAAGACAAAATTAGAATCCCAAGGGCCAATAAAGGCACCCCCTGACAGGAAGGGTTAGGGAGAGATGGTGACGAGTCAAAGCATAATAGTGTGGTGTAGTGAAAACATGGACACTGGAGCTAATAAACTGGAACTGGAAATGCATCACCACATCCTCCTAGCTGTGGGCCCTCTCTGAGTTTCCATATCCCTATCTACAAAATTATAAGGCACCATATAGATAATATTCTTTGAACAATTACTTGGAACCAGGCACTATTTTAAGTACTTTAGGTGGATTAAGTCTTTCATTCCTTATGTTGATGCCCTCTAGACCAGGACCACCAAAAACACACCTTCAGTCAAACAAGGTTGGGTCTATTGACTTGTGACAAGGAGGGAAGACCATAAATTAGGGAGAACCATAAAGCACCTCACCAACTAGGTGTCAGAAAAGACTAGAATTCAGGATCGTGTTAGTAATTAAGGGAAAGTTTAAAAAAGTGGAACATTGCTCTGTATTTGATATGGTCAGAAAGTGAAGGTAATTCTATAGTAATTGGTATCTTAATCATTCTTATCTAGAAGGCAGGAAGAATAAAGCTAGATTTGTAATTGATAAAGAAGCTACAGTCATTCATTTTAGCCAGGATAGGGGGACATCTGGTCATCTTTGTAGTCTGGGTAATGTTCTTGTTTTTGTCTGTGTTCAGACACGATTATAGAGTTAAGTCTTGTTTTTCTTTTGATTCATCATAATCACAGAGAGGCCTTGTCTGCCATTGCTGATCTATGAACTTGTTTAGCTTCCCAGGTGGCTCAGTAGTAAAGAACCTGCCTGCCAACGCAGAAGACGCAGGTTTGACTCCCAGCTCAGAATGATCCCCTGGAGGAAGAAATAGCAACATATTACAGTATTTTTTTTTCTGGAAAATTCCATGGATAGAAGAGTCTGGCTTGTTGTAGTCCATAAAGTCAAAAGGAGTCAGATACAACTGAGTGATTGAGTGTCCCCACACAAACATGTTTATGTCCAGCAGGCAAACACTCAACCTAGCCGCCAGCGTCAAGGCATCTTCTAGAATACCAAGCCCTAGCTGACAAAGTTGGGCCAGCCCCTGGCTGCTTTGCTCTTTCTTACTTACATCAACACTACAGAATAGATACTACTTATCAATGGAAAAGACCCTGATGCTGGGAAAGATTTAAGGTGAAAGCAGAAAAGGAGGCAGAGGATGAGATGGTTAGATAGTATCACTGACTCAATGGACATTTATTTGAGAAAACTCCAGGAGACAGTGGAGGACAGAGGAGCCTGGTATGCTTCAGTCCATGGGGTTGCAAAGAGTCAGACATGATTTAGTGACTGAACAACAACTACTTATCTAGATTGTAAAGATGAAGAAATGGAGGTCACTTGGCCATTAAGCAAATGTGTGGAATTCAAATCCAGATAGGTAGCAGCCACTGTTCCATGTGGGGTAGAACCAGTATTCCTAACCTCAGCACTATTCCACCCCTCAGTGTCAGTGATCACCACCTTAAAGAATGGCTGTAAAGATTTCAACCAACTCATGTAAACACCTGGCTCATGATAAAACTTTCATGAAAAGTGGTACCTACTATTATTAAACAGAGAAACTGAAACATTTTTAATTTAGGTTTATCTTCAGCTGCTGAAGAAGGCCCTGCTTTGTGGACTGAGCATCTCAAGAGCAGCAGGAAATCTGACTCTAGGCCAGATTTTGTCATGAATCATGCAAGCATGAGCCACAAGACTTTATAAAACTTTACGACAAAAAAAAAAAAAAAAAAAAAAAAAACTTTACGACAGTCTGTCCCCAAGGAGTTCTGAGTGTTTTTTCAACAGTTGCCACTGAAGAGTTCTAAGGGTTATTAGTCAAAGTGTTTGACTCTGTTTCTAGAGATGCTCTTCTCTAAGTGCTCTCTAGATGCAAATACAAAACACAAATATAATGAGCTTTTTATTATATAAGACTGGAGTCATTTTTAAGTTGTTTATCTTTATAGGTGAATAGATAGATAGATAGATAGTTTTCATTTTACTCCAGTGATGACTGCATATTGAAAGCAAAGTCTAACAATGAGGCTCCCAATGTTAGATGAGTGTCAGAAACAGGTATACGAATATGGTATTTTCAAATACATTCTTAGAAGTTTGATTTTCCTCTAAACATGAACTCTATGTATACTGCAAACTTAAAAATCATTAATAAGACAAAATTCATTTACTCTTCAATTTTTTAACTCCAGGCTCCTGGTGCACTCATAGGAACTCTGGCTGTCATTCTCTGTAACTTGAGCACTCTAAATTCCATTGCCCTTCATCTGATCACTCTTCCAAATTTGAGTTTTCCTATTTCTCATCTCTATTCTCTATTAATTAACAATATAAGTCAGGTTGATTTCGGTTATATTAATAACAAACCATTGTCTTAACCCTCCACGATGACATATTTGCATATTTTGATTAAAAAAAAAGATTAATAGGAGACTTCTAGGCATCGTGGTAACAAATGCCAAGAGATAGTTTGGGCTGTATCCATGGAGAGAGAGAGGAAGAGCTAGAGCTAATTCCATGAGTAGAAAGTATAGGTAACCTATACTTTGATATTTCAGGAGTATCCAGTCTTCATTCTCACTTCTAGAAAACTGTTCATGGATTACATGTTTATGCGCAGGAGTGGGAAGGCTGATTCAGTAATCAGCAAATACAAACATGCACGCACGCACACGCAAATACAGTGTTATTGTTTGGCCTCAATGTGGTCAGGATTTAAATATTTTCTATTTTACAACTAAGTTAGTATAATGAATTTTAAGTAATGAAATCTCAGGCACATCAACGTGTTGCCAAAGCAAAATCATATCTCAACTCCTGAAGGATTCCAAAAGGAAAACAATAGCAAGGGACAGTATCTTGGAACTTACATTCCAAAAAATACTCAGAATTTAGTTCCTTAAATCTGCTATCTGAGATGCCTCCTAAATTTAGATTTGCTGAGTTTAAGTGTCATCTAAGAAAAAAAAGAAAGAAAAGTATCAACTAACCCAAATTTCTAAATTGACTTTTTAATTTAGTATGAACATATCATAAACTGTAATGATTAATCCTTAAAAAAAAGGGAATATACAAGCACTGGTCTTGTATCAGCATGGCTAAACAACTGACTGCCTTCCAGATTCATAAATTGAGAAAGGTAGGGAAAAGAAGTATTTCCCCATGGTTATGGAGCTATTTTCAAAATTTCAGAACTATAATAGAATTAATGTATTTTCTCACATTAAGTCTGCATTAAATACTGGAATTTTTTTTACACAGTAGAAATTCATCATCTTAGGGCGATATAATTGCTGAACTCACGCGAAAGAGATCGGTAGCTGTATATGTTCAGATGACTTTAAGATGAAACATCTAATTATCCATTTAATTGAGTTTTCCTATTTCTCATCTCTATTCTCTATTAATTAACAATATAAGTCAGGTTGATTTCGGTTATATTAATAACAAACCATTGTCTTAACCCTCCACGATGACATATTTGCATATTTTGATTAAAAAAAAAGATTAATAGGAGACTTCTAGGCATCGTGGTAACAAATGCCAAGAGATAGTTTGGGCTGTATCCATGGAGAGAGAGAGGAAGAGCTAGAGCTAATTCCATGAGTAGAAAGTATAGGTAACCTATACTTTGATATTTCAGGAGTATCCAGTCTTCATTCTCACTTCTAGAAAACTGTTCATGGATTACATGTTTATGCGCAGGAGTGGGAAGGCTGATTCAGTAATCAGCAAATACAAACATGCACGCACGCACACGCAAATACAGTGTTATTGTTTGGCCTCAATGTGGTCAGGATTTAAATATTTTCTATTTTACAACTAAGTTAGTATAATGAATTTTAAGTAATGAAATCTCAGGCACATCAACGTGTTGCCAAAGCAAAATCATATCTCAACTCCTGAAGGATTCCAAAAGGAAAACAATAGCAAGGGACAGTATCTTGGAACTTACATTCCAAAAAATACTCAGAATTTAGTTCCTTAAATCTGCTATCTGAGATGCCTCCTAAATTTAGATTTGCTGAGTTTAAGTGTCATCTAAGAAAAAAAAGAAAGAAAAGTATCAACTAACCCAAATTTCTAAATTGACTTTTTAATTTAGTATGAACATATCATAAACTGTAATGATTAATCCTTAAAAAAAAGGGAATATACAAGCACTGGTCTTGTATCAGCATGGCTAAACAACTGACTGCCTTCCAGATTCATAAATTGAGAAAGGTAGGGAAAAGAAGTATTTCCCCATGGTTATGGAGCTATTTTCAAAATTTCAGAACTATAATAGAATTAATGTATTTTCTCACATTAAGTCTGCATTAAATACTGGAATTTTTTTTACACAGTAGAAATTCATCATCTTAGGGTGATATAATTGCTGAACTCACGCTAAAGAGATCGGTAGCTGTATATGTTCAGATTACTTTAAAATGAAACACCTAATTATCATTTAAGGAATGTAATTGGTGAGGAGAAATAGACAAACTTTTTCAAAATATTGAATCACTGGAGAAAAATTAATTAAAAGAGTCTTTAGCAGTGAAGAGGTCAAGAACCACTGTACCATACAATGTCTATGATATCTTCCTGCTTTAAAAATCAATATAACTATGCATCATTTTAATAATTTTTTAATTCTTTATATAAATTAGATGAAAAAGCAGATCATATTTTATTTAAAGCAGACTTAAAGTTGTTTGAAATTTTTAAAAGTCTACATTTCTCCATGTCTACTCACAAGAGTAGGTTTTCAAAAAATGCTTGTGGCCCAAAGCCTGCGTTCTGCAACAAGAGAAGCTACTGCAATGAGAAGCCTTCATAGGCCAAAAAAGAATAGAAACCCCTCCTCCCCAACCCCCGCTTGCCTCAACTAGAGAAAGCCTGAGTGCAGCAATAAAGACCCCAACAGAGCCAAAAATAAACAAACAAATTTAAAAAAAAAAAAAAAAGCTTATACATATGACTAATCTGGGAACATACATATCTGTAAACAACAAAACTCTGTAAAAGTAAAAGTAAAATAAAAGTTTAAAAATAAATAAATAAATAAATAAGCTTGTAAAACATAAAATAGCCTCTTCAGAATTATCTACTTACTAAAGTCCATACTATGTATAAACATATAAAGTATTTCCATGAATGTATAAAGTTCAAACAGCAATAACACCCATTTTAAAATAAAGTTAAAAATTCACTTAAAAAGAAATTTGAAAATAAAAATATTGTAATTTACAATGAGGAAATAAACATTTTGACAACACAGTAATCATTATTTAGTTCTTCAGAATTCAATAACATAAACTCTGATTACAAAAGTCTAAAATATCCCGAAGTTCCTTTAAAGTCTCCCTAACTCAAACTCAAAGTTGTCAACAACTAGAATTGCAATAGTGAGTTTTTGTGCATTCTTTTGCAGTTTGTTTTGTTGTTGTTGCTGTCTTTTAAGATTTCCCGAAGACATGCACCAGTGTGTTTAAAACAGGATCATCAAATCTGGGAGGCTTGGTCCTTCCCTTTGAATGAGTGCACGGTATGAAACATTAAGTAGTCTGGTGTGTGTTCTTCACAGAAGTACAGTTGGGCTATAACAGTCTCTGGCTAGCTGCATGAGGGCAGTTTGTAGAGACTTAAGGAAAGATGGGCGCTGTATTCTTTTTTTATTTTCTTTCTTTTTTTAAGGGGCTTTATTTGGTCTGCTGAAGGCTTGCCTACAGCTGCTTCTAAAAGCCCTTGAAAAGAGCCTCATGTGACACCCTACAGTTGGATCTTTTGATCCAATGTTTCAGGTTCTTAAACTACACTGTAAGGGGCTTCCCTGGTGGTCCAGTGGGTAAGGACACTGCCTTGCAGTGCAAGGGATGCCGGTTCCATCCCTGGCCTGGGAAGATCCCACATGCTGCAGAGCGGCTGGACGGATGTGTCCAATTACCGAG
This sequence comes from Tragulus kanchil, assembly GCA_022376925.1. NCBI lineage: Eukaryota > Metazoa > Chordata > Mammalia > Artiodactyla > Tragulidae > Tragulus > Tragulus kanchil. Next base: position 121,397,384 of record JAIOJX010000030.1, on the reverse strand, counting down.
CCGGAGCTCTGGAGTGCATGCGCCCAGGGCTGGTGCTCTGTGACAATGGAGGACACTGCGATGGGAGGCCCACACGGGCCAAAGAACAAAGACGGATGAAAATAGATAAATGATAGACCAATAGAAGTGGTCCACGCGCCTCCTCCCTCCCCACCCCACCCCCGCCTCACCCCACCCCAAAAATAAATAAATAAATACATCTTTTAAAAAGAAAAAAAACTACACTGTAAGTTTCAACTGCTTCATGAAAACCCCCCAAAAGGTACAGACTGAAAATGCAGTGAAAAACTTCTCTTATATTTCAGTGAATTTTCGTCACAACAAAATAATAACCTAACCTATCCAAACATGCAACTTCTCTTTCTTCCCCATGAACTAAATGCTCTTCCTTAAAAAACAGTCAGATTTGAAGATCAAGTTAAAATCCACCAAATTTCACGGTAAACTCTGAAGGTGTCTATACAACATCAGGAAGATTTTGAATTCATATCGGCATTCACCTTTCTGTGCTTTCCTACATGTATCCTAAAGAAGCTTCCTGGATCATAATATTATTTGGGGAGAAATTAAGAGTTTTATATGATACTATGAAATCCAGTAAATTCTCAGTTTATCAGAGTTTACCCTTAGCTCAATGGCATACAACCTCCACATGATGCAAGTATATGGATAACAGGTTCTTGCAGATACAAAACTCTTAGTTCTGTGTCATAAATAAATTGGGATAAAGCCTCAAGCCTTCCATTGAATCATCTTGGCAAAGATGGTCCATCTTCTCGGCAAGAAGCAACCTTTCTTTAGCCAGGAGGACAGACATTCCCAAGAGCTTAGCAAACTGTTCTGATGTTAGGGATCCTTTTTCTGAAACTGTCTCCAAGGCTGAGGCCACCATTTCCTTCTTGTGGGACTGAAGTTCAATAACCATGACGCCGCTGTCAAACATGCGGAGCCTTGAGAGGTAATTTCAGCGCCTCCAGCACCTTGCATGCATTTACTAAATCTTCTGGTGAAAGCAATTCCATTCCTCCAGCTCAGTTTACTAGACAGTACACCTCCATAAGTGACAGTATTCCCCCTCGTTCCTCCAAAGGCACCTGAAGGATTCCAGCCAGCTGCCTGGCCAGCTGCATGTGGTACCATGTGCCCAAGCCATAGGTCTCCCTGGTAACCGGGTTAGCGATCCCCATGCTCAGCAAATAGGATTTAAATCTGATGGTCTCATCTTCTGTGATGTCACCTTGCTTGTCTTTAATCTTATTAGCAATGGATTTTGATAACTCCACCATTTCCTTAGTCTTGACCATTAGCTTGCTGAGGTCTTCGAAAGCCTCAGAAATGTTTTTGTCAGTTTCTTTTCTTTCTTTTTTTCTCTTTTTCAGTTTCCTTTCAATACCTACAATTCCTACAGCCCTTATTCTTCCTGGCTGGGGGCCTCGATTGGCTTGTACTGACTGGAAAACGGGCATATTCTCCCATCTTCTCTGCAGCCATCTCCTCTGATAGACACCTGTAAAACTCAATCTGGCCGTGTTCTTTGAAGGAGAGCTTGATATAGGAGTTCTTACTGCTCTGAAACGGGCCGGGGTCTTTGTTAGAAACAGCTGGGTGAAAATGAACCACTATTTTGGCTCCTTTTCCAATTTCAGCCGCCTGTTCTTCAATGAATACAATCTGAGAAAGAGGAACGGCCATGCAGCACTCATGATTTTTCTGGTCTCTCCAAATTAGACGGTGCGTACTAAGAAGGAGGGTCCCAGGATCAAATTTTATTTTCTCCTCGCCGTTGTAGATGCACACGCCCCACTGCTGGATCACCAGGGTCTCGTTGATCTCCAGGAGGACGCTGGTCCACACGAAGCAGTCCACGGCCGCCGCCTGGCCGGCCCCCACCGCTCGCCAGCCTGCTGGGCACTATATTCTTATCTCACCCTACCTACACAGCATAACTGGGTGACAGCTTTGATGATTAATCATCAGTCAACTCAGTCCTAGAGTTTCAGATATGTTAGGTATCTTAGAATTTATCCAGTCCAATTCCCCAATTTGTCCATGATAAAACCAAAAGCCTAGGGCTTCCCCTGGTGGTCCAGTGGGTAAGGACACCGCCTTGCAGGGCAAGGGGCGCCGGTTTGAGCCCTGGCCTGGGAAGATCCCACGTGCCGCGGAGCGGCTGGACTGATGTGTCCAATTGCCGAGCCGGAGCTCTGGAGCGCATGCACCCAGAGCCGGCGCTCTGCAACGACAAATGCCACCGCGATGGGAGGCCCACAGGAGCCAAAAGAACAAAGACGGATGAAAACAGAGAAATGAACAGACCAATAGAAGTGGCCCGCCCGCTCCCCTCCCTCCCCAACCAGACCCCCGCCCAAAATAAATAAATAAATAAATCTTTAAAAAAAAAAAAAAAAAAGCCTAAGAAATGTAAGTCACCTGTTCAGTCATAAAACTAGTTGGCAGCTAGATGCAAAATCCAGCTCTCAGGATTCCTGTTGAGTGTTCTTTCTACTACCATAAGACAGAAACCATTTTAGTAACAGGTTACCACTTTCTCTAGCTTCCAAGCCTCCCAAGGTCTTTGTGACACAATATTTGCTCAGTTGCTGCCCTGCCTGTGGGCTCTTCAGTGGAGGGTCTGTTCAGTGATGTCGTGTCGTCACAGCCCAGTTCTGTACGGACGTCTTGCTCCCCTGATGCCTGCATTTGAAACTTCACCACAGTTTTAACTTGACCCTCTCCTTCAAATGAATATCCTGGTCAGCCATGGCTTTTAATTTACCCTTGGTGATTCTTGCTAGTCTCCATCTGTTTGTCTCAATCCTCCAAAGCATTTTAGTGTATGTTAAATGCCTAATCTTTCAAGCACTTTTGTTATTTCTTTATTTTGTTTGTTTCTCAAGCAACTGAAGAAGTCTTTATTGCAGAGTCCTTGAACCCAATCTTCTGTCTCAACCCTGAACAGATGGTTCGCTGGGTCGGGGCAAAGCCTCTTCAGCCTTATTCAAGCTATTGCTTTCCCTGCCAGTTCCTGGCTTCTGCTGCCCTCTAGCAGCCATCAGTAGCATGGCAGGATTTGAAACAAGAAAGGCATATTTTTGTTGAATTTAATTACTCAGTGGAGTTGTTTTAGCATATAATAGCCAAGGCCATGGACAGTACAACTGTGGGTGGAATCAAATGTTAGTGGCAAGATAAACCAGAGTGTTGCCCAAGTTCTTTTGTTGCTCTTCTGCCTAGAGAATCCCTGGGAAAGACAATCCTTCTGGCCAATTAAGCCCACTAGATTTTTCAACAATGGGTATGGGAGCAACTTCAAGTGACTGACTTAGATGTTCGACTACTTGGAGCCTGTGGAGTCGTGACAAACTTACATGAATTATGCAAAATTTTAAGCTATATGTGACCCTCTGTGTAGCCAGTTTGGTGAAATGGGACAATCCATGTACACAAACAACCCTAAGGGGATATGAAGTAGGAATCGCGGTGTCAACTATTACAAATGTTTTGTTTTCCAGTGCATATTGATATTCTTCTAGAAAGTTTGTACCAATCACCACTGTGGGTGTGGTATAAACTGTAGCTCATGGGTATTTTTTAGCATGCTTGCTACACATGTACTCTTTCCCTAGTTCAAAAAAAAAAGGACAGTCGGTTATAATAAAAACAATCATGATATTTGCTCTTATTTTCTTGTTTTAATCAAATCCTACTCCAAGTTTGGCTTTCTCACTGTAGGTAGTAAAGTTCTTGTCACTTGTCCATGTGCACAATAATGCACAGCAAGTGAGTACTGCTACCCTCAAGTGAAGAACTACTGAACAAATGAGCACCTTTCAGTTTTCCTTACTTTGAAATAGCTAAAAGATATTTTTACTAACAATAAATATTTGAAGGTATAATTTCATTGTCCCCCTTGAGTCCTTTTCATTGTACTCACATTTTATCAGCTGACTAAATATAGGTTTCTAAATATTTTTCTGTGGTAATTTCTACATACTCCATTAAAGGAAAGATGCAAATTCTTCAAAAGTACAACTTTATTTTGTTTGTTTCTCAAGCCAGTCTTTATTGCAGTTAACCCAATCTTCTGTCTCAACCCTGAACAGATGGTTCGCTGGGTCGGGGCAAAGCCTCTTCAGCCTTATTCAAGCTATTGCTTTCCCTGCCAGTTCCTGGCTTCTGCTGCCCTCTAGCAGCCATCAGTAGCATGGCAGGATTTGAAACAAGAAAGGCATATTTTTGTTGAATTTAATTACTCAGTGGAGTTGTTTTAGCATATAATAGCCAAGGCCATGGACAGTACAACTGTGGGTGGAATCAAATGTTAGTGGCAAGATAAACCAGAGTGTTGCCCAAGTTCTTTTGTTGCTCTTCTGCCTAGAGAATCCCTGGGAAAGACAATCCTTCTGGCCAATTAAGCCCACTAGATTTTTCAACAATGGGTATGGGAGCAACTTCAAGTGACTGACTTAGATGTTCGACTACTTGGAGCCTGTGGAGTCGTGACAAACTTACATGAATTATGCAAAATTTTAAGCTATATGTGACCCTCTGTGTAGCCAGTTTGGTGAAATGGGACAATCCATGTACACAAACAACCCTAAGGGGATATGAAGTAGGAATCGCGGTGTCAACTATTACAAATGTTTTGTTTTCCAGTGCATATTGATATTCTTCTAGAAAGTTTGTACCAATCACCACTGTGGGTGTGGTATAAACTGTAGCTCATGGGTATTTTTTAGCATGCTTGCTACACATGTACTTTTTCCCCTAGTTCAAAAAAAAAAGGACAGTCGGTTATAATAAAAACAATCATGATATTTGCTCTTATTTTCTTGTTTTAATCAAATCCTACTCCAAGTTTGGCTTTCTCACTGTAGGTAGTAAAGTTCTTGTCACTTGTCCATGTGCACAATAATGCACAGCAAGTGAGTACTGCTACCCTCAAGTGAAGAACTACTGAACAAATGAGCACCTTTCAGTTTTCCTTACTTTGAAATAGCTAAAAGATATTTTTACTAACAATAAATATTTGAAGGTATAATTTCATTGTCCCCCTTGAGTCCTTTTCATTGTACTCACATTTTATCAGCTGACTAAATATAGGTTTCTAAATATTTTTCTGTGGTAATTTCTACATACTCCATTAAAGGAAAGATGCAAATTCTTCAAAAAGTACAAACACTAGGATTCCTCTTTAGTTCGATTTTTCATTCAACAATTATTTGTTGAATATTTGATATATGTCAGGTATAGTTCTAGGAACTGGGGTTATAACAGTGTGCAAAACTGACCAAAAAGAAAAAGAAAAAAAAAAATCTCTGACTTCCTTAAGGTTTTATTTCAATGTTTAAGTATCTGTTATCTATAAATCTTATTTTTTTAGTTTTATATGTTTTTGGTACTTATTCCTTTTTTTTTTCTTACAGAGTTTTGTTGTTTACTGCCCCACATCAGCCTGAATCAGCCAAGTTCCTTCTTGAACTTCCCTCCCATCTCCCTCCCCATCTCACCCCCTCTAGGTCCTTACAGAGCCCCTGTTTAAGTTCCCTTAGTCTTACAGCAGATTCTTCTCCCTGCCTGCAATGTCCATAAGTCTGTTCTCTATGTCTGATTCTCCATTGCTGCTCTGCATATACATTTATCAGCACCATCTTTCTAGATTCCATATATATGAGTCAGTATACAATATTTATCTTTCTCTTTCTGACTTACTTCACTCTGTAAAATAGGTTCTAGATTCATCCACCTCATTAGAACTGACTCAAATGCATTTCTTTTTATGTCTGAGTAATATTCCATTGTATACATGTTCCACAGCTTGTTTATCCATTCATCTGTCGATAGACATCTAGATTGCTTCCATGCTCTAGCTATTGTAAATTTTGCTGCAGTGAACAATGGGGTACATGTGTCTCTTTCAATTTTGATTTCTTCAGGGTATATGCCTAGTAGTGGGATTGCTGGGTCATATGGTGGTTCTATTTCTAGTTTTTTGAGGAATCTCAACACTCTCTTCCATAGTGACATACATTCCCACCAACAGTGCATGAGGGCTTCCTTTTCTCCACATCCTCTCCAGCATTTATTGTTTGTAGACTTTTCGATGATGGCCATTCTTACTGGTGTGAGGTGATATCTCATTGTAGTTTTGATTTGCATTTCTCTAATAATTAGGAATGTTGATCATCTTTTCAGGTGTTTGTTGGCCATCTGTATGTCTTCTTTGATGAGACATCTGTTAAGTCTATTTCCCATTTTTTGATTGGATTGTCTGCTTTTTTGGTGTTGTCTGAGCTTCTTGTATGTTTTGGAAATTCATTCTTTGTTGGTTGTTTCATTTGCTATTATTTTCTCCCATTCTGATGGTTGTCTTTTATATATCTTTTATACTCAGCTCTGTATCTAACCCAAAACAAATCCCATCAGCTCTCTTGTCAAAATATATCGAGAATCTGACCACTTCTCACCATCTCCATACCTTATTTCTCATCAGCCTAAGGGCATTTTCAGCTGTTTTGCTTGTTTTCAACTTCCCTCTCTCTCCATCCCTCATCACCACACACATACACACTTTATTCTCAACAAAGTCATCTTTTAAATGTCATCTTTTAAAGCCAAAGTCAAATTACATTGTTCTGATATTCAAAATCCTCCTATGCTACTCCAGCTCAAATAGAGAAAAGCCAAGACTGCAATGGTCCACAAGGTCCTACATAGTCTGGCCCCCTGACTGATACCTCTCTGACCTGATTGACCACTCTCACCTTTGCTCATTTGCTCCAGTGATGGTGGTCTCACTGCCTTTTAACTCACAGGGTATCTTTGTGCCTCGGGGCCTTTGCATGTTACTACCTCTGCCTGGAATACTCTTCTCCAAATGCCCACAAGACCCACTCCCTCACCAACTTCTGGCCTTCCCTCAAATTTAATCTTCTTAGCAAGGTGTTTCTTGATTACTCTATTGAAAATGGCAAGCTTTTATTCTTCCTACCTTCCTAAATAACTCACTCCAAAGCCCAAAAAGGTAAATATTCATGCAGAATGGAGTTAAGGGGCAGCAAACCCATCCATTGTATAAGAATCCATGAGATGAGGAGGCCATTGATGCAGGGGCATGGTCAGAGCAAGTTTGAAGTCATATGTCAAGATCTAAAAAGGAAAATATGAGTAGAAAATGAAGAGTTCAGCCACGAGGAAGGGCGCTGTTAGCAGATTAGGAGACTGGTTCTATTCAGAGAAAAGTGATCTAATACATAAATGAGTTAAAAGAATGGCAATGAAGTTTCTTATGGAGGGAAAAGGGGTCTACAAATATGGAAAAGGAGAAAACCAAAGTAGACTATGGTGTTGGAATGTTAATCCATGCTTTCAGTATATATAGATATAGAAACAAACGTGTGTAAATGTGTGTATATGCATATGTGTGTATAACTATGCATATCATCCCAGCTATGTCCATTAAAAAGACCTGAGGGCAGCAATACCTTATTAGCTATAAGCATATCTGCGCTCAGATCTTAGTTTCCAAATATGCAATTTCATTCTCCACTTACAGGGTCTTTGAAAGCAGTTGACAACAGAGCTGGGCAGAGAAATTATAGGATAAGCCTAAAGCATCTAATATGCCAAAGAGAAAGAAACTTCTCCAAGATGGGAATTTTGCCAAAATAACACACAGGTGTCAGCTTGAAAGGGTGCCCACTGATCAAGTCTGGGAACATATGAGCAAGAAATTCAATAATAATGCTAAAAAATATAACTTTCTGAATAAAACAAAATTCATGAGTTCATCCTGATATAAAGTTTTAAAACAAATCAATGGAGAGAACGGGAAGATCGTCTCTATAGTGGAATGATGACTAATAAATATAGTGAAAGTCATGGACCATCATAGTATTAATCAACCAAGACATATCAACAGATGCTAATCAATAGTGGAATGAAGATTCTAATGTTACTACCTCTCCTGAATACTTCCAACCCAAGACCCACTCCTCACCAACTTCTGGCCTTCCCTCAAATTTAATCTTCTTAGCAAGGTGTTTCTTGATTACTCTATTGAAAATGGCAAGCTTTTATTCTTCCTACCTTCCTAAATAACTCACTCCAAAGCCCAAAAAGGTAAATATTCATGCAGAATGGAGTTAAGGGGCAGCAAACCCATCCATTGTATAAGAATCCATGAGATGAGGAGGCCATTGATGCAGGGGCATGGTCAGAGCAAGTTTGAAGTCATATGTCAAGATCTAAAAAGGAAAATATGAGTAGAAAATGAAGAGTTCAGCCACGAGGAAGGGCGCTGTTAGCAGATTAGGAGACTGGTTCTATTCAGAGAAAAGTGATCTAATACATAAATGAGTTAAAAGAATGGCAATGAAGTTTCTTATGGAGGGAAAAGGGGTCTACAAATATGGAAAAGGAGAAAACCAAAGTAGACTATGGTGTTGGAATGTTAATCCATGCTTTCAGTATATATAGATATAGAAACAAACGTGTGTAAATGTGTGTATATGCATATGTGTGTATAACTATGCATATCATCCCAGCTATGTCCATTAAAAAGACCTGAGGGCAGCAATACCTTATTAGCTATAAGCATATCTGCGCTCAGATCTTAGTTTCCAAATATGCAATTTCATTCTCCACTTACAGGGTCTTTGAAAGCAGTTGACAACAGAGCTGGGCAGAGAAATTATAGGATAAGCCTAAAGCATCTAATATGCCAAAGAGAAAGAAACTTCTCCAAGATGGGAATTTTGCCAAAATAACACACAGGTGTCAGCTTGAAAGGGTGCCCACTGATCAAGTCTGGGAACATATGAGCAAGAAATTCAATAATAATGCTAAAAAATATAACTTTCTGAATAAAACAAAATTCATGAGTTCATCCTGATATAAAGTTTTAAAACAAATCAATGGAGAGAACGGGAAGATCGTCTCTATAGTGGAATGATGACTAATAAATATAGTGAAAGTCATGGACCATCATAGTATTAATCAACCAAGACATATCAACAGATGCTAAATCTAGTGGATGAAAGTCAATGCAAAATGGAATGTGTACATACTCTCAAAATACCTCCCCACAAAATGCTTTTGTAATTACAAAAGGAAAAAGAGTCACTTTACAGTGGAGATGCCTGACTTCTTAATGAAGTGATCAAAGTTAACATTATCAATTTTGAGACAAAGTGAAATCACCTATCACTTTACAGGATGAAATAAGAACACAACTTTACTTATGCTGCATTTTACCAAAAAATGTATAAATGAACTCTAACCATGAGGAATCATCAGATAAAACCATATGCAGGGTTTCCCTGGTGGTCCAGTGGATAAAGAATACACCTTACAGTGCAAGGGACACCAGTTTGATCTGTCCTGGGAAGATCCCACGTGCCGTGGAGTGGCTGGACCAGCATGTCCAATTATGAGCCAGCGTTCTGGAATGCATGCACCCAGAGTTGGGGTTCTGCAATTGGAGAGGTCACTGCAATGGGAGGCCCACACAGGCCAATGAATAAAGATGGATGAAAATAAATAAATAACCAATAAAAAGAGGCCAAAAAAAAAAAAAAACATATATAGGGACAGTCTACAAATGTTCAGAAACCTTCATAAGTGTCAAGGTTGAAAGTCAAAGAAACACTGAAAAATTGTGTTATTTCCCAGCTTTACCGGGAGGATACTTAACAAATAAAGTTGTAAGATATTTAAAGTGTGTACCATGATTATTTTATATACATATACATTGTGAAAGGATTTCCCCATCAATGAAAAACCATTTCTGATTGAAGGACATTAAAAAGTCAGGACAACTAAATGTAATATATGATCCTGGATAGGATCGTACTGTGTAAAGAACATTACTGGGACACGCGATGAAACGAGATGAGATGGCAGCAGAGGATCAGTGCTAATATCCTGATTTTTATGACTGTCTTATGGCTCTATAAGACAAAATTCTTGTTTTGTAGTTCAGCAGTCAGGAATGATGGCCACTTCCTCTAAAATGGTTCACAAAAACAGTAGTTTCTGGTAGTATCCTTTTTTTTTTCTGCAAGCTTAAACTAATTTCTAAATAAATATGTAAACAATGACTTCCAGGTGATGTAGTGGCAAAGAATCCGCCTTGCTATGCAAGAGATCAGATTGAATCACTGGGTTGTGAAGATTCCTCAGAGGAGGAAATGGCTACCCACTCCAGTATTCTTGCCTGGGAAATCCCTTGGACAGAGGAGCCAAGAGTGTTACAGTCCATGGAATCACGAAGAGTCAGAGACAAATGAGCACACACATGTGTTCTATGTAAACAACACTGTGAATCCATCCAACACAGTCCCCACTTCCCATTCCACTTTTTCTCCAGAGCACTTATCAACATCTGATACGCAACAGATTTTACTCTCTGCGGTTATCTGTCTTTCTCTACTAGAATATAGACTATGGATGTTGCTTTTCCTTCTGTATTGCAGCACCTTCCACAGTGCCTGATCCATAGATGATGCTTTATAGGTATTTATCCAATAAACTGACTTTTCCTGTCCTGCGGTGCAGATTGCCTGTGAACTGCTACTAAAGCAAGTACATAATTGCAGCAAACCAGTTAACAGGCATAGATCTGCTTGATGACACATAGAGAAAAAGAAACTCTTCTCCAAAGGAAATATTTCCTACAGAAATGCAGATATGCCTATTTCTCAATAAACAATGATTCACCATAAAGAATAGTCTAGCCCCTTAGGGCCACAGATTCCCAAATTCCTTTAATTTCCTCAGTAGTTTTGTGTAACAAAATAACTCACAGAAGATTTATTCCAGAAAAAAGAAACAACCTGCTTCTAACTCACATATACAGAGATTTAACTGGTGGAAAGTAGTGAGAGAGGGAAGGGGGCATGGGCAAGGTAAGGGTAGGGGATAAGGAGGTATAAGCTAGTATGTAGCTATAGGAGAGGGGGGCCAAGAAACTATGAACAACCCAATCACAAGCTCAGAAATCGAATTTGTGATAAAAAATCTACCCAAAAATAAAAGCCCAAGGCCAGATGGCCTCACAGGTAAATTCTACCAAACATGTAAAGAAGAGCTAATGCTTGTCCTTCTAAAACTCTTCCAAAAAATTGCACAGGAAGGAACACTTCCAAACACATTCTACGAGGCCACCATCACCCTAATACCCAAACCAGGCAATGACAACACACAAAAAAGAAAATTATAGATCAATTTCACCAATGAACTTGGATGCCAAAATCCTCAACAAAATCCTACCAAACAGAATTCAACAACACATCAACAAACTCATACATCATGATCAAGTTGGGTTCATCCCAGGCACGCAAGGATTCTTCAATATCCACAAATCAATCAATGTGATACACTGTATCAACGAATTGAGGGGAAAACAAATTACATGATAGTCTCAAAATGTGAATCCATCCAACACATTCCCCACTTCCCATTCCACTTTTTCTCCAGAGCACTTATCAACATCTGATACGCAACAGATTTTACTCTCTGCGGTTATCTGTCTTTCTCTACTAGAATATAGACTATGGATGTTGCTTTTCCTTCTGTATTGCAGCACCTTCCACAGTGCCTGATCCATAGATGATGCTTTATAGGTATTTATCCAATAAACTGACTTTTCCTGTCCTGCGGTGCAGATTGCCTGTGAACTGCTACTAAAGCAAGTACATAATTGCAGCAAACCAGTTAACAGGCATAGATCTGCTTGATGACACATAGAGAAAAAGAAACTCTTCTCCAAAGGAAATATTTCCTACAGAAATGCAGATATGCCTATTTCTCAATAAACAATGATTCACCATAAAGAATAGTCTAGCCCCTTAGGGCCACAGATTCCCAAATTCCTTTAATTTCCTCAGTAGTTTTGTGTAACAAAATAACTCACAGAAGATTTATTCCAGAAAAAAGAAACAACCTGCTTCTAACTCACATATACAGAGATTTAACTGGTGGAAAGTAGTGAGAGAGGGAAGGGGGCATGGGCAAGGTAAGGGTAGGGGATAAGGAGGTATAAGCTAGTATGTAGCTATAGGAGAGGGGGGCCAAGAAACTATGAACAACCCAATCACAAGCTCAGAAATCGAATTTGTGATAAAAAATCTACCCAAAAATAAAAGCCCAAGGCCAGATGGCCTCACAGGTAAATTCTACCAAACATGTAAAGAAGAGCTAATGCTTGTCCTTCTAAAACTCTTCCAAAAAATTGCACAGGAAGGAACACTTCCAAACACATTCTACGAGGCCACCATCACCCTAATACCCAAACCAGGCAATGACAACACACAAAAAAGAAAATTATAGATCAATTTCACCAATGAACTTGGATGCCAAAATCCTCAACAAAATCCTACCAAACAGAATTCAACAACACATCAACAAACTCATACATCATGATCAAGTTGGGTTCATCCCAGGCACGCAAGGATTCTTCAATATCCACAAATCAATCAATGTGATACACTGTATCAACGAATTGAGGGGAAAACAAATTACATGATAGTCTCAAAAGATGCATAAAAAGCCTTCGACAAAGTACAACATCCATTTAGGATAAAAAAAAAAAAAGAAAGAAAGAAACTCTTCAAAAAATGGGCATAGAAGGAACCTATCTCAACATAGTGAAAGTCACATATGAGAAGTCCACAGCGAACATTATCCTCAATGGTGAAAAACTCAAAGCATTCCCTCTAAGATCAGGAACAAGGCAGGGGTGCCCACTTTCACCACTGTTATTCAGCGTAGTCCTGGAAGGCCTAGCAACAGCAATAAGAAAAGAAAAAGAAATAAAAGGAATCCAGATTGGAAAGGAAGAAGGAAAGTTCTCTCTTTTTGCAGACAACATGATATTATACATAGAAAACGCCAAAGACACTATTACAAAACTACTAGAGCTAATCAACGAATTCAGCAAATTCACAGGATACAAAATCAATATACAGAATTCACTGGCATTCCTATACACAAACAATGAAAAATCAGAAAACGAAATCAAAGAGGCAATCCCCTTCACCATTGCAACCAAAAGAATCAAATATCTAGGAATAAACCTACCCAAAGAAACAAAAGAACTGTACACAGAAAATTACAAGACACTCATGAGAGAAATTAAAGAAGATTTAAACAGATGGAGAGATATTCCATGTTCCTAGGTCAGAAGAATCAATATTGTGAAAATGACCATACTACCAAATATCATCTACAGATTCAATGTAATCTCTGTCAAACTACCAATGGCATTCTTCACAGAACTAGACCAAAGAACAAACAGTTCAATCCTGAGAAAGAAAAATGGAGCTGGAGGAAACAGCCTCCCTAACTTCAGACTTTACTACAAAGCAACAGTCATCAAGACAGTATGGTACTGGCATAAAAACAGAAATACAGAACAATGGAACAAGATAGAGAACCCAGAGATAGGCCCACGCACATATAGATACCTTATTTTTGACAAAGGAGGGAAAACTATAAAATGGGACAAAGACAGCCTCTTCAACAAATGGTGGTGGGAAAATTGGACGGCTACATGAAAAAAAATGAAGTTGGAACATTCCCTGACACCATACATAAAGATCAATTCAGAATGGATTAAAGACCTAAATGTAAGACGAGAAACCCTAAAACACTTAGAGGAGAATATAGGCAAAACACTCAAGGACATAAATCAAAGCAAGATCTTCCATGACCCACCTACTAGAATAGCAGAACTAAAAACAAAAATTAACATGTGGGACCTAATGGAACCTAAAAGCTTTTGTACAGCAAAAGAAAATACAAAAAAGGAGGACTGCCCACTGAGTGGGAGAAAATAATAGCAAATGAAATAACAGAGAAAGAATTTATCTCCAAAATCTACAAGCAACTCAGACAACTCAGCACAGGAAAAATGAACAACCCAATCAGGAAATGGGAAAAGGACCTAAATACACATCTCACCAAAGAGGACATACAGATGGCCAAAAACCACATGAAACGATGCTCAACTTCACTTATTGTTAGAGAAATGCAAATCAAAACTACAATGAGATATCACCTCACACCCATCAGAATGGCCATCATCAACAAATCAACAGACAATAAATGCTGGAGAGGGTGTGGAGAAAAGGGAACACTCTTTTTTTTTTTTTTGGTTAGGGGGATGGGTTGGGGAGGGAGGGGGGTGGATGGGCCACTTCTATTGGTCTTTCATTTATCTATTTTCTTCCATCTTTGTTCTTTGGCCCATGTGAGCCTCGCATCACAGTGGCCTCTGTTGTCACAGAGTACCCACTCTGGGCGCATGCGCTCCAGAGCTCCGGCTTGGTAATTGGACACATCGGTCCGGCCACTCCACAGCACGTGGGATCTTCCCAGGCCAGGGATGGAACCAGTGCCCCTTGCACTGCAAGGTGGTGTCCTTACCCACTGGACCACCAGGGAAGCCCAAAGGGAACACACTTGCATTGCTGGTGGGAATGTAAATTGATACAGCCTCTATTGAAGACAGTATGGAGATTCCTTAAAAAACTAAAAATAGAAGCACCATACGACCCAGGAATCCCACTACAGGCTTATACCCTGATCAAATCAAAACTGATAGAAGCACCTGTACCTCAATGATCAAATCAAAACTGATAGAAGCACCTGTACCTCAATGATCAAATCAAAACTGAAAAAGCACCTGTACCCCAATGTTCACTGCAGCTCTCTATACAATAGCTAGAACATGGAAGCAACCTAGATGTCCATCGATGAATGAATGGATAAGCTCTGGTACATATATACAATGGAATACTACTCAGCTGTAAAAAGAAATGCAGAAGAATCAGTCCTAATGAGGTAGCTGAATCTAGAACCTATCATAAAAGTGAAGCATGTCAAAAAGAGAAAGACAAGTACAGTATACTAACGTATATATATGGAATCTAATAAATAGATAATGATAACACACACAGTGAACTGATGGAAAAATAGACAAAGAGAATAGACGTATGGACATCGTGGGAAATGAACAGTGGGTGGGAGGTGTAGAGGGAGTAACATAGAAGCCTATACTATCATATGTGAAAAAGATAGCTATGGTCATTGCACTGTAAGAATAGGAGTTCCTACAAGGGCTTGGTGCAACAGCCTGGAGGGGTAGGATAGGGAGACTGAGAGTGGGGAGGGGACCAGGGATATGCATATGACTAATCTGGGAACATACATGTCTGTGAACAACAAAACTCTGTAAAAATTTTAATAAAATAAATTAAATAAATAAATAAACTACAACAGTATATTGTACGGCATAGCCAACACGTACAATAACTTTAAATGGAGTGTATTCTACCAAAACATTCAATCAGTGTGTTGTACACCTGAAACTAAAATAATCTTATAAATCAACTGTACTTCAAGAAATAAAAATTAATTAAAAAGAAAGTATGAAGCCTGCTTCTAAGTCAATTCAAGCTATTTCTTTTTCAAGCCAGAGTTTAAAGACAGTTTCTGGACTTGAATGGACAATTAACTCTATTCTCCTCTTCTACTAATCCTACCAAACTTCTTAACATTCTCAGAGCAAATTTAAGTCAAGACATCTTGTTCAAACATTTGTTGAGATTTTTAAATGAACACTGGGAAAAGTCATATGAAAGAATAGTATTAATCTGAAATATATTTTTTCCTTCATTTATATTTTACTTATTAGTCATACAGTTCTCCAGAATTTAGTATGAGAATATTATGAGAGGTAGCAGGAGTATTATAGTATGAGTCTCATAAGAATATGAGTCTTATAGTCAGAAAGACAGAAATTCATTCCAGCTTTACCAGTCATTAGCAGTATAATCACAAGTAGGTTATCTAACTTTTTTAAGCATCTGTTTCTTTATTATAAAACTTGTATGATGATGATAGTGTCTACCATATAGGCTAATTTAAAGATAAAAAAAAAGTACATAAAGCACAAGGCCAGCACATTGGTGAGAAAATGTAAATATGTTAGCTTTTATCTTTTGTTAAGTATAATTTAAATGTAAACTCCATATATTAAATATAAATATACAACAAACGTAATGGAAAGGAAATATATAATGTGTTTTTTTCCTTCTAAGTTTCATTCTGGTAAATTTTATGCAAGCAGTCTCATTTTCTGTAACTCACATTAACATATACTTGAAAACAATCACAGAGTGATATAAAGGTAAGGATGTAGCTTTGACTTTGCATTGTTAATATTTATGGGAAGCTCCAGTTGTATGTAGAAATTGAATTATTTCAGCTTGAAATTGATTTGTAAGACACGACATTTCATTTTCATTGGCACACATTTTGTCTCTAACTGATTAAATAATTTCCCACATCAGCTTGAATTTGTCATATCTGTTTATAGCTAAAGGTAACAGCCAAATTGCTTGTGGGCTAATTTACATAGTTTAAGTATAGTAGAATTTTTATTTTATAAAAAGTATCAGGAGGCTTCCCTGGTGGTCCAGTGGGTAAAGAGTCCGCCTTGCAATACAAGGGGCACCAGTTTGATCCCTGGCCCAGGAAGATCCCACATGCCATGAAGCAGCTGGACAGGTGTGTCCAATTGCAAGCTGGTGCTCTGGAGCGCATGCGCCCTAAGCAGGTACTCTGCAAGGAGGGAGCCGCAGCAATGGGAGGCCCACACAGGTCAAATAATAAAGATGGATGAAAACAAATAAATAAAAAACCAATAAAAGAGGTCAACCTTTTAAAAGAGAAAAAGAAAAATTCACATTTAATAGTAATTAATCTGAAATATATTTTTTCCTTCATTTATATTTTACTTATTAGTCATACAGTTCTCCAGAATTTAGTATGAGAATATTATGAGAGGTAGCAGGAGTATTATAGTATGAGTCTCATAAGAATATGAGTCTTATAGTCAGAAAGACAGAAATTCATTCCAGCTTTACCAGTCATTAGCAGTATAATCACAAGTAGGTTATCTAACTTTTTTAAGCATCTGTTTCTTTATTATAAAACTTGTATGATGATGATAGTGTCTACCATATAGGCTAATTTAAAGATAAAAAAAAAGTACATAAAGCACAAGGCCAGCACATTGGTGAGAAAATGTAAATATGTTAGCTTTTATCTTTTGTTAAGTATAATTTAAATGTAAACTCCATATATTAAATATAAATATACAACAAACGTAATGGAAAGGAAATATATAATGTGTTTTTTTCCTTCTAAGTTTCATTCTGGTAAATTTTATGCAAGCAGTCTCATTTTCTGTAACTCACATTAACATATACTTGAAAACAATCACAGAGTGATATAAAGGTAAGGATGTAGCTTTGACTTTGCATTGTTAATATTTATGGGAAGCTCCAGTTGTATGTAGAAATTGAATTATTTCAGCTTGAAATTGATTTGTAAGACACGACATTTCATTTTCATTGGCACACATTTTGTCTCTAACTGATTAAATAATTTCCCACATCAGCTTGAATTTGTCATATCTGTTTATAGCTAAAGGTAACAGCCAAATTGCTTGTGGGCTAATTTACATAGTTTAAGTATAGTAGAATTTTTATTTTAAAAAAAGTATCAGGAGGCTTCCTGGTGGTCCAGTGGGTAAAGAGTCCGCCTTGCAATACAAGGCACCAGTTTGATCCCTGGCCCAGGAAGATCCCACATGCCATGAAGCAGCTGGACAGGTGTGTCCAATTGCAAGCTGGTGCTCTGGAGCGCATGCGCCCTAAGCAGGTACTCTGCAAGGAGGGAGCCGCAGCAATGGGAGGCCCACACAGGTCAAATAATAAAGATGGATGAAAACAAATAAATAAAAAACCAATAAAAGAGGTCAACCTTTTAAAAGAGAAAAAGAAAAATTCACATTTAAAGAAATGTTATTAGGGATAAACATTATTTCAATAAAATACTAAAGAAGTTAATAATGTAACTTATACATTTGTTTTCAAATCTCATTAAAATGTTAAAATAATTTTATTTATTTATTTGGAAGGGGGGGCGGATTGGGGAGGGAGGGGGCGGGTAGGCCACTTCTACTGGTCTTTCATTTATTCATTTTCATCCATCTTTGTTCTGTCGCCCGTGTGGGCCTCCCATCGCGGTGGCCTCTGTTGTCGCAGAGCACCCACTCTGGGCGCATGCACTCCAGAGCTCCGGCTCGGTAATTGGACACATCGGTCCAGCCGCTCCACGGCACGTGGGATCTTCCCAGGCCAGGGATCCAATTGGCGCCCCTTGCACTGCAAGGCGGTGTCCTTACCCACTGGACCACCAGGGAAGCCCTAAAATGTTAAAATAATTTTAAAGGAAAAAACAAAGCAAGCGTTACATTGGCTGTTCTCTTCTCTTTATCAGTTAACATGGCTAAATAGTCTTATACTAAATCTGGTTTTGTAAAGCTAGCAACAGTTGTTCCAAATACACTTAACTCTACAGTTGAATGATGAAAAATATTTCCAAGTCTCTGGCCTAGTCCTGAGTCTCAAGTCTTTTTGGCTTATGCCAAACTCAACTAATGGCAAGAAAGCTTACATTGATTGAAGATGTAATGATGCTAGGAAATACCTCAGCAGTTACAGCCCACAGGTTCAATGCAATGTTATTTCACTTGTGCCTTAATTATCTACTAGAGGTTAGCCCTTTCTGGAGGAGCAACTAAGCCTGTGTTAGTTGCTCAGTCATATGTGATTCTTAGCAACCCCATGGACTGTAGTCCACCAGGCTCCTCTGTCTATGGATTTCTCTAGGCAAGAATTCCAGAGTACGTTGCCATTCCCTTCTCCCAGGGGATCTTTGAGACCCAGGAATCACACCCAGGTCTCCTGCATTGTAGGTGGATCCGCCTGCATGCAGTAGACCCCAGTTTGATTCCTGGGTCAGGAAGACCCTGGATAAGGTATAGGCTACCCAATCCAGTATTCTTTCCTGGAGAATTGCATGACTTGTCCATGAGTCACAAAGAGTTGCACATGACTGAGCGACTTCACTTTGACTTTCAGCCACTAGGGAAATTCCAATTAAGCCTGTAGTAAAGATTTAATCAACCTACTTTAGATATTCAGATTTTCAAAAAACATTTCCATGAACTGTCAAATCAGTGACTTTTGCACAGTCAGAACAGGATAAGTTGTCCTACAATAACAAAAACATTATCATTATAGTTCATTGCAGGTCAGCTGATGGGGCAGAGATGGGGGCAAGTGTGTCAACTGTGATGGTCATCACACAGGGGCACAGGCTTTTACAGCTTCTATCTAGAAGTGGCTTGTATCACCTCTGATCACATTTCATTATTTAGCAGAAATCACCTCCAGGTAAAAGAAAGTTGTCATCCTACCTGGAAATACTTAGTGAATAGAACTAGGCGGTGTCCTTACCCACTGGACCACCAGGGAAGCCCTAAAATGTTAAAATAATTTTAAAGGAAAACAAAGCAAGCGTTACATTGGCTGTTCTCTTCTCTTTATCAGTTAACATGGCTAAATAGTCTTATACTAAATCTGGTTTTGTAAAGCTAGCAACAGTTGTTCCAAATACACTTAACTCTACAGTTGAATGATGAAAAATATTTCCAAGTCTCTGGCCTAGTCCTGAGTCTCAAGTCTTTTTGGCTTATGCCAAACTCAACTAATGGCAAGAAAGCTTACATTGATTGAAGATGTAATGATGCTAGGAAATACCTCAGCAGTTACAGCCCACAGGTTCAATGCAATGTTATTTCACTTGTGCCTTAATTATCTACTAGAGGTTAGCCCTTTCTGGAGGAGCAACTAAGCCTGTGTTAGTTGCTCAGTCATATGTGATTCTTAGCAACCCCATGGACTGTAGTCCACCAGGCTCCTCTGTCTATGGATTTCTCTAGGCAAGAATTCCAGAGTACGTTGCCATTCCCTTCTCCCAGGGGATCTTTGAGACCCAGGAATCACACCCAGGTCTCCTGCATTGTAGGTGGATCCGCCTGCGATGCAGTAGACCCCAGTTTGATTCCTGGGTCAGGAAGACCCCTGGAGAAGGTATAGGCTACCCAATCCAGTATTCTTTCCTGGAGAATTGCATGACTTGTCCATGAGTCACAAAGAGTTGCACATGACTGAGCGACTTCACTTTGACTTTCAGCCACTAGGGAAATTCCAATTAAGCCTGTAGTAAAGATTTAATCAACCTACTTTAGATATTCAGATTTTCAAAAAACATTTCCATGAACTGTCAAATCAGTGACTTTTGCACAGTCAGAACAGGATAAGTTGTCCTACAATAACAAAAACATTATCATTATAGTTCATTGCAGGTCAGCTGATGGGGCAGAGATGGGGGCAAGTGTGTCAACTGTGATGGTCATCACACAGGGGCACAGGCTTTTACAGCTTCTATCTAGAAGTGGCTTGTATCACCTCTGATCACATTTCATTATTTAGCAGAAATCACCTCCAGGTAAAAGAAAGTTGTCATCCTACCTGTATCTGGAAATACTTAGTGAATAGAACTAGTCACTCTCTTACATACTAAAATCAATTCAGTTTACAAGGAGGTCAGGGCTATATTGTTTGGACATCTCCCACTTTACAAGTACCTCGTCGCCCAGAACTAATTCTGTCTAACAGAAGGAATTTTCTCTATCATTCTATGTTCTTCCTTTCTACAGCTCTCACTTTCTTAAAGAGGAACATTTAGGAAGAAAGATAGAAGTAAACCCTTCCTTTGTCTCTAATAGGTATATTTCTTCTTCTACATGAATCTCAACACAATTTTATGATTCCAATATAACCTCCAAAACATACTGACTACTTAGTCAAAACAATCCTGGAAGATAAGAAAACATAGAAAATTCATACTTCCCCATTTCCAAATATACTACAAAGCAATGGAAATCAAGACAGTGTGGTACTAGGAAAAAATACACATCACTGGACTAGGACTAAGAACTGAGAACTAAACTTATACATCTGTGGGTCAATTGATTTGCCACAAGGGTGCCAAGACCATTCAATGGGGAAGGAACAATCTTTCCAACAAATGGTGCTGGGACAACTGGATGACCACATATAAAAGTAGTGTTTTCTTGTGTTATAAAATCTAACACTTTCTGTGCTGCATGGACTTCATTGAGTCTCACAGGGACCCAAAGTCCTAAGCATGAGATTCCTTGCTCTTGTGAGATATGGCCCCCACCCCACAGGAAAAGTTTTCCATCTGACCAGTTCCTCTATCAGCTGCACCAGATACAACCCACTGTCCTCAGTCTAATGGGTTTTATTTCTTTGCCAGTCTATGAAATTCAAACAAGCCAGGTGCAAGCCACTGATCTCCTGTGGGAGCCAGCAATCACTTCATCCTCTGGATACTCAAAAGTCTGACTCCACAGCCTTTGTTTATCCCTACTATTCTCAAGTATAACCCCCATATGGCCCTGTATTATATACTGTGTCCTCCCCTGGGGCTTTAACATGGTTGATTAATAAACTTCTATTAGATTTCATCTGTCCAGTGCTAGATAACATATCTTCAGCCATCTCATACTATTTATGATAGAGGATACCTCCCTCACCAACTAGGTAGATAGTAGGTGATCAAAACATCCTTACATCACAACAGATACCAAGCTTAATTCAAAATGGATCATAGACCTAAATGAAAAGGCTAAAACAATAAACCTCAAAGAAAACTTAGGATTTGGCAAAATTTAGAACTCTCAAGATAGAAAATTAGATTTATCATTCTATGTTCTTCCTTTCTACAGCTCTCACTTTCTTAAAGAGGAACATTTAGGAAGAAAGATAGAAGTAAACCCTTCCTTTGTCTCTAATAGGTATATTTCTTCTTCTACATGAATCTCAACACAATTTTATGATTCCAATATAACCTCCAAAACATACTGACTACTTAGTCAAAACAATCCTGGAAGATAAGAAAACATAGAAAATTCATACTTCCCCATTTCCAAATATACTACAAAGCAATGGAAATCAAGACAGTGTGGTACTAGGAAAAAATACACATCACTGGACTAGGACTAAGAACTGAGAACTAAACTTATACATCTGTGGGTCAATTGATTTGCCACAAGGGTGCCAAGACCATTCAATGGGGAAGGAACAATCTTTCCAACAAATGGTGCTGGGACAACTGGATGACCACATATAAAAGTAGTGTTTTCTTGTGTTATAAAATCTAACACTTTCTGTGCTGCATGGACTTCATTGAGTCTCACAGGGACCCAAAGTCCTAAGCATGAGATTCCTTGCTCTTGTGAGATATGGCCCCCACCCCACAGGAAAAGTTTTCCATCTGACCAGTTCCTCTATCAGCTGCACCAGATACAACCCACTGTCCTCAGTCTAATGGGTTTTATTTCTTTGCCAGTCTATGAAATTCAAACAAGCCAGGTGCAAGCCACTGATCTCCTGTGGAGCCAGCAATCACTTCATCCTCTGGATACTCAAAAGTCTGACTCCACAGCCTTTGTTTATCCCTACTATTCTCAAGTATAACCCCCATATGGCCCTGTATTATATACTGTGTCCTCCCCTGGGGCTTTAACATGGTTGATTAATAAACTTCTATTAGATTTCATCTGTCCAGTGCTAGATAACATATCTTCAGCCATCTCATACTATTTATGATAGAGGATACCTCCCTCACCAACTAGGTAGATAGTAGGTGATCAAAACATCCTTACATCACAACAGATACCAAGCTTAATTCAAAATGGATCATAGACCTAAATGAAAAGGCTAAAACAATAAACCTCAAAGAAAACTTAGGATTTGGCAAAGAATTCTTAGATGTGACACTAAAATCATGATCAACAGAGAGAAAAAAAAATAGATAAATTGATTTCATTAAAATTAAAAGGCTTTTAAAATATCGATTTATTTATTTGGCTGCACCAGGTCTTAGGTGTGGCACACAGGATTTTTGATCTCTATCACTGCATATGAGACATTTAGGTGTGGCATTCAAATTCTTAGTTGCAGCGTATGGGATCTAGTTTCCCAACCAGGGACCAACCCTGGGCACCCTGCACTAGGAATGAGGAGTCTTAGCCACTGGACCACCTGGGAAGTTCAAATTTTTTAAGTTGTGTGCTTCAAAAGACATCATCAAAAAAGTAACGACAGCAGACATAATACAATGAAAGAAAATACTTGCAAATCATATATCTTATAAAGAACTTATATCTAGGTTGTATAAAGAATTCTTAGAGCTCATTAAAAAAACCAATAACCTGATTCTTTAAATGAGCATCTAAGGAAGCTGCACAAATAGCCAATAAGCATATGAAAAGATTCTCAATATCATTAGTTAACAGGAAGGTGCAAATCGAAACCACAGTTAGATACCGCTTCACATTCACTAGGATGACAAGAATTAATAGGTCAGATAATAACACGGGCTGATAAAGATGTAGAGAAATCACAGCTCCCACACACTGCTGATGAGAATATTAAGTGATTCAGTCACTTTGGAAAATGTTCTGGTAGTTCCTCAAATGATTAAATATAGAGCTACCACATGACCCAGAGATTGCACCTCTAGATACCCACCCAAGAGCAATCAAATATATACCCACAGAAAAACTTGTGTAGGAATATTTATAGCAGCATTTTTCATAACAGTCAAAATGTAGAGGGGGGATAACCCAAATATCAATCAGTGAACAAATGGAGAAATAAAATGTAGTATATTCATACAATGAAATATTATTTGGTCATAAAAAGAAAAAAGTACTGACATATAGTACAGCTTGTTTTAGTTGTTCAGTCGCTAAATTGTGTCTGATTCTTTGTGACCCCATGGACTGCAGTACACCAGACTTTTCTGTCCTTTGCTACCTTCCAGAGTTTGCACAAACTCGTCTGTTGAGTAGGTGATGCTATATAACCATCTCATTCTCTGCCACCCACTTCTCCTTTTGGTTTCAGTCTTTCCCAGCATCAGTCTTTTCCAATGAGTCAGCTGCTTGCATCAGGTGACCAAAGTACTAGAGCTTCAGCTTCAGCCACAGTCCTTTCAAAGAATATTCAGTGATGATTTCCTTTAGGATTGACTGGTTTGATCTCCTTGCTGTCCAAGGGGCTCTCAGCAGTCTTCTCCAGCACCACAATTCAAAAGAATCAGTTTTTCAGCACTCAGCTTTCTCTATGGTCCAACTCTCACATCTATACATGACTACTGGAAAAACCATAGCTTTGATGAACCTCTGTCAGCAAAGTGATGTCTCTGCTTTTGAATACGCTATCTAGCTTTGTCATAGCTTTCCTTCCAAGGAGCAAGCGTCTTAATTCCACGGCTGCTGTCACCATCTGCAGTGATTTATTTTGCAGTCAAAAAAAATAAAATCTGCCACTGTTTCCCCATTTTCCCCTTCTATTTGCCATGAAGTGATGGGACTGGATGCCACGATCTTAGTTTTTGGATGTTGAGTTTCAAATCAGCTTTTTCACTCTCCTCTTTCATCCTCATTGAGAAGCTCTTTAGTTCACCTTCACTTTCTGCCATCATCTGCATATCTGTGGTTATTTGTACTCTGCGTAGAAGTTAAACAAGTAGGGTGACAATATACAGCCTTGTTGTACTCCTTTCCCAATTTTGAACTAGTCAGTTTTTCCATGTTCAGTTCTGTTGCTTTTTGACCTGCATACAAGTTTCTCAGGAGATAAGTCGTCCCATCACTTTAAGAACTTTTCACAGTTTGTTGGGACCCACACAGTCAAAGGCATAGTCAATAAAGCAGAAGTAGATGTTTTCTGGAATTCCCTTGTCTTCTCCATAATCCAATGAATGTTGGAAATTTGATCTCTGGTTCCTCTGCCTCTCTGAACACAGCTTATACATCTGGAAGTTCTCAATTCACATACTGCTGAAGCCTAGCTTGAAGGATTTTGAACATAACCTTGACAGCATATGAAATAAGCACAATTGTATGGTAGTTTGAACATTCTTTGGTACAGTCTGAAAAGTTATTCACTCCGTTGTGTCCAACTCTTTGAGATCCCTAGACTCCAGCCTGCCAGGTTCCTCTGTCCATGGAATTCTCAAGGTAAAAATACTAGAGTGGGTAGCCATTCCTTTCTCCAGGGGATCTTTCCAACCCAGGGATTGAATCCAGGTCTCCTAATTGCAGGCAGATTCTTCTACCAGGGAAGCCCTTTGGTACAACTTAGATGAATATAAAAACCATTATGCTAAGTGAAAGAAGTCACAAAAGCATCCATATTACATGATTCCATTCATATGGAAAACCAAAATAGGCAACCTATAAAGGCAGAAAGTAAATCAGTGGTTGGTTAGGGCTAAAAAAGTCATGGGGGAGTAGGATGATAATAGCTAAAGGCTATAGAGTTTCTTTTTTGAGGTGAAGACCATGCTGTAAAATTGAATGTATATCTGTGAACATATGAAAAACCATGAAATTGTAACTTTATGAGGATGAATTATATAGTATGTTAATCATATCTCAATAAAGCTGTTTAAAAAATACATATCGGCTATTACTAGAAGAGTACCACAGTATATTCAAGAAACTTGATACAAATACACAGATGACTTATTTATAATAAATTGTTAAGAAAAGCATGCAAATTGTTATTATTCTTTGCTTGAAAAGAATTAAGTTTTCCTATAAAATATTTATTGGTGCTGGTATACAAATAGAAGAGAGTTGGGTAATCCACTGGTCTAAATAAATATAGCATTTTATGTTTTTTTTTTTTATATCATATGACAGAAAAAGAAGGAGGAAATGGACAGGATTTTCAGAATTGAAGCTCTGAGTAGATGAACCTGCTCTTTTTACTTGTTACAACTTCTTCTAGTTCCTTGAAACCATCATTTCTCTTCTTGTTTTATCATAGGTGCCTCATTGCAAGATTTGGACAGAATTCCCTGAAATAATGTTCTTTTTAGCCTTCTGGAGGCATGGTGGGACCTGGATCGACCACAGTCCTACTTGGTAACCTCTGGCAGATAGCATCCTCCTCTGGGGCTCCTCAGGAGGCAACTCAAGTGCTACCAACAAAAAATGATGAGTAACCCTCGAGGCCTCCCATTCTGTCATTCAGTGATGAGCATGGACGAGGATGTATTCTATCACTTGGACATTCTCAAAATCTGTTTCAGAACTCAAGTCACTGCCCATTCCCCACAAGTGATTCAGGAAGCTGTTGAAGGAGTTCGTGTTCCAGTAAATCACGCAATACAGCCCGTGCTCCAGAGTGTTGGGGTGAGGAGGTCAGGCAGAACGCTGGGCAGACACAGTTGGAGACTACATCCCAATATCTGCCATTAAAAATTAGTCATGGGCGTCCCTGGTGGCCCAGTGGGTAAGGACACCGCCTTGCAGTGCAAGGGGCGCCGGTTCGATCCCTGGCCTGGGAGGATCCCACGTGCCATGGAGCGGCTGGACCAATGTGTCCAATTACCGAGCCGGAGCTCTGCAGTGCATGCGCCCAGAGCCGGTGCTCTGCAACAACAGAGGCCACCGCGATGGGAGGCCCACACGGGCCAAAGAACAAAGATAGATGAAAATGGATAAATGAAAGACCAGTAGAAGTGGCCCTCCTGCTCCCCTCCCTCCCCACCCTCACCTCTAATAATAAAATGAATAAATAAATCTTAAAAAAAAAAAAAGTCATGATTAATTTGTCCTTTCAGAAGTCACCAAGCTAGCGACAGGATGATTCTTCTAACAATGCATATGTATTTAAATGTTTAGTCTGAAAATGTGTAATTGGATTTGAATCTCTTTTCACTATCTCAGAAATTACATTTGTTAATGAAAAAAAGTAAAGAAAATTTAAATCATTTTTGAAACTGATTTCAATTCCTATAAATGTCCTAAAAATTCTGTTTATTTTTATTATATACTTAATTATTACATCAAGAATGACTATCAAAAATTCAAACAAATCATCACTTAAAAGTCCTGTCAATAATGGCAAAAGGCTAATCTAAGGAGAAAAATCCTGATATTAAATCCTGATATTAAAAATTATATGCTCAGAAAATAAACAAAGCATGCCAAGCTCAAAATGGATTAAAGACCTAAATATAAGACCAGAAACCATTTAACTCTTAGAGGAGAATATAGGCAAAACCCTCAAGGACATAAATCAAAGCAAGATCTTCTCTGACCCACCTACTAGAATAGTGGAATTGAAAAGAAAAGTGAACACGTGGGATCTAATGAAACTTAAAAGCTTTTGTACAGCAAAAGAAGTTACAAAAAAGCTGAACGGACACCCCACAGAGTGGGAGAAAATCATAGCAAATGAAACAACAGACAAAGAATTAATCTCCAAAATACAGCCCGTGCTCCAGAGTGTTGGGGTGAGGAGGTCAGGCAGAACGCTGGGCAGACACAGTTGGAGACTACATCCCAATATCTGCCATTAAAAATTAGTCATGGGCGTCCCTGGTGGCCCAGTGGGTAAGGACACCGCCTTGCAGTGCAAGGGGCGCCGGTTCGATCCCTGGCCTGGGAGGATCCCACGTGCCATGGAGCGGCTGGACCAATGTGTCCAATTACCGAGCCGGAGCTCTGCAGTGCATGCGCCCAGAGCCGGTGCTCTGCAACAACAGAGGCCACCGCGATGGGAGGCCCACACGGGCCAAAGAACAAAGATAGATGAAAATGGATAAATGAAAGACCAGTAGAAGTGGCCCTCCTGCTCCCCTCCCTCCCCACCCTCACCTCTAATAATAAAATGAATAAATAAATCTTAAAAAAAAAAAAAGTCATGATTAATTTGTCCTTTCAGAAGTCACCAAGCTAGCGACAGGATGATTCTTCTAACAATGCATATGTATTTAAATGTTTAGTCTGAAAATGTGTAATTGGATTTGAATCTCTTTTCACTATCTCAGAAATTACATTTGTTAATGAAAAAAAGTAAAGAAAATTTAAATCATTTTTGAAACTGATTTCAATTCCTATAAATGTCCTAAAAATTCTGTTTATTTTTATTATATACTTAATTATTACATCAAGAATGACTATCAAAAATTCAAACAAATCATCACTTAAAAGTCCTGTCAATAATGGCAAAAGGCTAATCTAAGGAGAAAAATCCTGATATTAAATCCTGATATTAAAAATTATATGCTCAGAAAATAAACAAAGCATGCCAAGCTCAAAATGGATTAAAGACCTAAATATAAGACCAGAAACCATTTAACTCTTAGAGGAGAATATAGGCAAAACCCTCAAGGACATAAATCAAAGCAAGATCTTCTCTGACCCACCTACTAGAATAGTGGAATTGAAAAGAAAAGTGAACACGTGGGATCTAATGAAACTTAAAAGCTTTTGTACAGCAAAAGAAGTTACAAAAAAGCTGAACGGACACCCCACAGAGTGGGAGAAAATCATAGCAAATGAAACAACAGACAAAGAATTAATCTCCAAAATCTACAAGCAACTCAGACAACTCAGCACAGGAAAAATGAACAACCCAATAAAAAAACGGGAAAAAGACCTACAGAGATGCCTCTCCAAAGAGGACATACACATGGCCCAAAAGCACATGAAACAATGCTCAACCTCGCTTATTATTAGAGAAATGCAAATTAAAACCACAATGAAATACCACCTCACACCCGTCAGAATGGCCATCATCAATAAATCGACAGACAATAAATGCTGAAGAGGGTGCGGAGAAAAGGGAACCCTCTTGCATTGCTGGTGGGAATGTAAGCTGATACAGCCTCTATGGAAGACAGTATGGAGATTCCTTAAAAAACTAAAAATAGAAGCATCCTATGACCTAGCAATCCCACTACTAGGCCTATATCCTGATGAAATCAAAACTGAAAGAAGCACCTGTACCCCAATGTTCATTGCAGCTCTCTATACAATAGGCAGAACTTGGAAGCAACCTAGATGTCCATCGACAAATGAATGGATACAGAAACCCTGGTACATATATACAATGGAATACTACTCAGCTGTTAAAAGAAATGCAGAAGACTCAGTTCTAGTGAGGTGGCTAGCTCTAGAACCTATCATAAAAAGTGAAGTAAGTCAAAAAGAGAAAGACAAATATAGTATACTAACTCATATATATGGCATCTAGTAAGATGGTCATGATAACACACGCAGTGAACTCATGGAAAAACAGACAGAGCATAGACATAGGGACATTGTGGAGAATGAACAGTGGGAGGGAGGCATGGAGTGAGTAATATGGAAACCTATACTGTCATGTGTGGAAAAGATAGCTATTGTCATTGTGCTAAGGGAATAGGAGTACCTACAACCACTTGGGGCGATGGTCTGGAGGGGTGGGAGTGGGGGAACTGGGTGGGCGGGGACCAGGGATATGCATATGAATGATCTGGGAACATACATGTCAGTGAACAACAAAACTCTGTAAAATCTTTAAAATAAAGAATTTAAAAAAAAGACATTTTAAAAGTTAAAACTGCAAACAAATTCAAAAGTAGTATATTCTCTAGTATTTTGTATCCATTATTTCTTACTAAGTATATGTTACTAAAATGTAAAGCTGATAGTATAAAACTTTTCCACCAAGACTGATACAGATTCCTCCAAATATCACAAAAATTGTCATTTCTATGTCACTTTCCTTCCATTGACATGAAAAAAATTTATGAATGCATTAGTTTAAATTCAATGGTCAACATTTTAAGGAATACCACATTAACAATAATTTCTCCTCCACACATTTCCCCCACTCTCCCAGACATTCTTGTTTATGTCTACTACTCCAATTTTCAATTCTGTTTAACCTCTGGCCTTTGTACGAATTCCCACTCCCAGGCTGCTATGTCTCATTTTGAAATGTAATCAGACTTTAATATGGCTACACAATCCTTCCACTTACATTACCTAGTCAATAGGAAATGCACCCTCCTTTTTCAAGAAGTGTAAAACCATTTGTTATGAACTGAATCATGTTCCCCTCAAATTTATATACTGAAGTCCAAACCCTCAAATTGACTGTATTTGAAGATAGGGCCTTTAGTCAGTGAAGGTTAAATGAGATCATAAGAGAAGCACCCTTATGTGATAGAACTAGTGTTCTTACAAGAGGAGGAAAAGACAACAGAGATTTCCTGGTGCACACACACACAGAAGAAAGTCCATATGAGGAACGAGAGAGAGCAGTCTACAAGCCAGGAGAAGTGTAACCAGAAACTGAATAGTATACTAACTCATATATATGGCATCTAGTAAGATGGTCATGATAACACACGCAGTGAACTCATGGAAAAACAGACAGAGCATAGACATAGGGACATTGTGGAGAATGAACAGTGGGAGGGAGGCATGGAGTGAGTAATATGGAAACCTATACTGTCATGTGTGGAAAAGATAGCTATTGTCATTGTGCTAAGGGAATAGGAGTACCTACAACCACTTGGGGCGATGGTCTGGAGGGGTGGGAGTGGGGGAACTGGGTGTGGGGGGGACCAGGGATATGCATATGAATGATCTGGGAACATACATGTCAGTGAACAACAAAACTCTGTAAAATCTTTAAAATAAAGAATTTAAAAAAAAGACATTTTAAAAGTTAAAACTGCAAACAAATTCAAAAGTAGTATATTCTCTAGTATTTTGTATCCATTATTTCTTACTAAGTATATGTTACTAAAATGTAAAGCTGATAGTATAAAACTTTTCCACCAAGACTGATACAGATTCCTCCAAATATCACAAAAATTGTCATTTCTATGTCACTTTCCTTCCATTGACATGAAAAAATTTATGAATGCATTAGTTTAAATTCAATGGTCAACATTTTAAGGAATACCACATTAACAATAATTTCTCCTCCACACATTTCCCCCACTCTCCCAGACATTCTTGTTTATGTCTACTACTCCAATTTTCAATTCTGTTTAACCTCTGGCCTTTGTACAATTCCCACTCCCAGGCTGCTATGTCTCATTTTGAAATGTAATCAGACTTTAATATGGCTACACAATCCTTCCACTTACATTACCTAGTCAATAGGAAATGCACCCTCCTTTTTCAAGAAGTGTAAAACCATTTGTTATGAACTGAATCATGTTCCCCTCAAATTTATATACTGAAGTCCAAACCCTCAAATTGACTGTATTTGAAGATAGGGCCTTTAGTCAGTGAAGGTTAAATGAGATCATAAGAGAAGCACCCTTATGTGATAGAACTAGTGTTCTTACAAGAGGAGGAAAAGACAACAGAGATTTCCTGGTGCACACACACACAGAAGAAAGTCCATATGAGGAACGAGAGAGAGAGCAGTCTACAAGCCAGGAGAAGTGTAACCAGAAACTGAATTTGCTGGCACCCTGATCTTGGATTTCCAACCTCCAAAAGTGTGAGAAAATAAATTTCTGTGGTCTAACATATCCAGTCTGTGGTACCCTCTTAGGGCAGCCCAAGCTCCAGACTTGGTTAATTACTGTACATTTCATTGAGTCTGATTAGATACTATCTTCTTAACTTGTTTCTTTGGGGAAAAAAACCCAGAAACCAGACACCTCTCATCTCCAAAATGAATGTTTCCATCTATTCCACCTTCCATCAAAACTCCTCTTTGTTTCTTTTTCCCTTCCCTCTAGTACCAGTTACTTAGAGACACAGAATTATCAGTGAGAAGGTTGTCTGGGAGGCAAGAAATCAAAGTAAAGAGAGATAAATAGTCTGGAGGTAATTTTCATTCAGAGAGTAGTGAAATGTGAAGAATTCTCCTTGCTCTTCACCAAAGCCACTTCTATGGTGATGGAAGCAGTTCTTCTCTCCAGGCTCATTGTCACTCTCCGTCTGAGCCTGCCGGACTAACTGGTAGATTCCTGGACTTTGGCATCCCTTTTCTAGGTTTACACTCACAATCACCTTCTGCTAATTAATTTCCATCTAGCGATAAGTGATATAATGATGAACTGGTAATTTCTATATTTACTGGAGTGTATTAACAATTGAATTATATTATAGTTGCTTATATTTGATGTGATTCTTTATGCCTGGAGAATTTATCTACACTCACTGTCTCCATTTCCTCATTTTACACTCATCCCTCAATCTTCGATGCTGAATTCTTACATTACCTAGTCAATAGGAAATGCACCCTCCTTTTTCAAGAAGTGTAAAACCATTTGTTATGAACTGAATCATGTTCCCCTCAAATTTATATACTGAAGTCCAAACCCTCAAATTGACTGTATTTGAAGATAGGGCCTTTAGTCAGTGAAGGTTAAATGAGATCATAAGAGAAGCACCCTTATGTGATAGAACTAGTGTTCTTACAAGAGGAGGAAAAGACAACAGAGATTTCCTGGTGCACACACACACAGAAGAAAGTCCATATGAGGAACGAGAGAGAGCAGTCTACAAGCCAGGAGAAGTGTAACCAGAAACTGAATTTGCTGGCACCCTGATCTTGGATTTCCAACCTCCAAAAGTGTGAGAAAATAAATTTCTGTGGTCTAACATATCCAGTCTGTGGTACCCTCTTAGGGCAGCCCAAGCTCCAGACTTGGTTAATTACTGTACATTTCATTGAGTCTGATTAGATACTATCTTCTTAACTTGTTTCTTTGGGGAAAAAAACCCAGAAACCAGACACCTCTCATCTCCAAAATGAATGTTTCCATCTATTCCACCTTCCATCAAAACTCCTCTTTGTTTCTTTTTCCCTTCCCTCTAGTACCAGTTACTTAGAGACACAGAATTATCAGTGAGAAGGTTGTCTGGGAGGCAAGAAATCAAAGTAAAGAGAGATAAATAGTCTGGAGGTAATTTTCATTCAGAGAGTAGTGAAATGTGAAGAATTCTCCTTGCTCTTCACCAAAGCCACTTCTATGGTGATGGAAGCAGTTCTTCTCTCCAGGCTCATTGTCACTCTCCGTCTGAGCCTGCCGGACTAACTGGTAGATTCCTGGACTTTGGCATCCCTTTTCTAGGTTTACACTCACAATCACCTTCTGCTAATTAATTTCCATCTAGCGATAAGTGATATAATGATGAACTGGTAATTTCTATATTTACTGGAGTGTATTAACAATTGAATTATATTATAGTTGCTTATATTTGATGTGATTCTTTATGCCTGGAGAATTTATCTACACTCACTGTCTCCATTTCCTCATTTTACACTCATCCCTCAATCTACTGCAAAGAGATTGCTTTTGTTGCAATTCTCAGGTTGCCAAATTTGATGGTTATTTTGTTCTTTCCCTATTGAACCTTTCAGTAGCAATAACACAACTCACCACGACCACCATTCCTTCTTAAAACAGTCTCCTCCATCCATGCCCTTCACACTATTCTCTGAATTACCAGCTTCTTCTTCTCAGTCTCCTTTCCTGTTCCACCATCTCTACAAAGTCTCTAAATGTTGGAGCACAGGACTTCTTTTCTTCTGTATCTGCACACACTCCCTATTTTTCCCTAACCACTACCTTACCTTACAATACCATAGACATGCTAATGTCCCATAAATGTATTATGTATATGCATATCCCTGCAGTCTCCAGAAACACATAGCTAAGTGCTTACTTGATAATCCCACGTGGATGTTCAACAAGTAAATCAAACTATCTAAACAGAATTCTTGACTTTCCCACAGATCTTTCTTTTTTCCAAGCTTCTGATAGGTCAATAAAGGGTATATCCAGACATTAGGTTTCTCAAGCCAAAAACTAAAGAGTTATGCTTGATCCTACTCTTTCTTCCCCTTCTTCAGTCAATCCATCAGTGTTAGTCACTCAGACATCTCCAACCCTTTGTGACACCATGGACTGTAGCCCCCAAGCTCCCATGGGATTCTCTGGGCAAGAATACGAGAGTGGGTAGCCATTCCCTTCTCCAAGGCATTTTCCCAAACCAGGGATCAAGCCCAGGTCTCTTGAATTGCTGACAGATTTTTTTATTATCACATCCATCATCAAATCCTACTGCTGCTAGCTCCACATTCTATCTAAAATCTGTCCTCTTCTTCCGTATCTATTTCTGTTGTTGCTGTTTGGTCACTAATTCGTGTCTGCCTCTTTGCAATCCCATGGACTAGAGCCCTCCAGGTCCTCTGTCTATGGGATTTCCCAAGAATACTTGAGTGGGTTACCATTTCCTTCTCCAGGGTCCCTTCCCAGATCAGGCATCAAACTGCATCTCCTGCACTGGCAGGTGATTCTTTACCCCTGGGCCACCAAGGAAGCCCCACCATACCCATTGCCACGACCCTAATCCAAAGTCCATTATGTCTCACCAAGATTATTAAAAGTGTTTTGTACCTAGTCTCCTGGCCTGTGTTCGTAACCCTCTTCCATCCATACTCCAAACAGCAATCAGATTATTCTTTGTAAAATATATCACTTTACTGAAAAAAAAGTCTTTCTATTATCACAATAAAGTCCAAACCCCTTACCCTGGCCTGGCTCTTACCTACTCTTCCACTTCCTTTTGTGCCAATTTTCCCATGGCTATACTCTGACCATGTGGGATTTATTTGGTTCTTCATTGAAGCCTCAGGGCTTCCCCAATGTCTCAGACAGTGCAGAATCTGCCTGCAATGCAAGAGTTGCAGGTTCGATCCCTGGGTCAGGAAGATCCTGGAAGAAGAAATGGCAACACACTCCAGCCTTCTTGCCTGGAGAATACCATGGACAGAGGACCCTGGTGGGCTACAGTTCATGTGGTTGCAAAGAGTCGAACATGACTGAGAATCTAACACCACTACTACTAGTAGTACTACTACTACTGCAGCCTCAATGTCTTTATACTTGCTAACATCTGTGGCTAAAAGCTATTCCAGATCTTCCCTTGAAAGCTCATTCCTACTATATAACTCCTCACGGAGAAATTTCCTTATGATCTGAATCAAAATTCTCCCTACCTCTTCTTTGCCCTCTCTCTTCATTCTCTATCTTATCATCCTGTTCATTCCCCTCACAGTAATTATCATAATCTACAATTAAAATATTTACCTGTTCATCTGTCTCCTCCAATGAGGAGAAGGTTTGCTTATCCATCTTCTCCAAGGGATCAAGCCCAGGTCTCTTGAATTGCTGACAGATTTTTATTATCACATCCATCATCAAATCCTACTGCTGCTAGCTCCACATTCTATCTAAAATCTGTCCTCTTCTTCCGTATCTATTTCTGTTGTTGCTGTTTGGTCACTAATTCGTGTCTGCCTCTTTGCAATCCCATGGACTAGAGCCCTCCAGGTCCTCTGTCTATGGGATTTCCCAAGAATACTTGAGTGGGTTACCATTTCCTTCTCCAGGGTCCCTTCCCAGATCAGGCATCAAACTGCATCTCCTGCACTGGCAGGTGATTCTTTACCCCTGGGCCACCAAGGAAGCCCCACCATACCCATTGCCACGACCCTAATCCAAAGTCCATTATGTCTCACCAAGATTATTAAAAGTGTTTTGTACCTAGTCTCCTGGCCTGTGTTCGTAACCCTCTTCCATCCATACTCCAAACAGCAATCAGATTATTCTTTGTAAAATATATCACTTTACTGAAAAAAAAGTCTTTCTATTATCACAATAAAGTCCAAACCCCTTACCCTGGCCTGGCTCTTACCTACTCTTCCACTTCCTTTTGTGCCAATTTTCCCATGGCTATACTCTGACCATGTGGGATTTATTTGGTTCTTCATTGAAGCCTCAGGGCTTCCCCAATGTCTCAGACAGTGCAGAATCTGCCTGCAATGCAAGAGTTGCAGGTTCGATCCCTGGGTCAGGAAGATCCTGGAAGAAGAAATGGCAACACACTCCAGCCTTCTTGCCTGGAGAATACCATGGACAGAGGACCCTGGTGGGCTACAGTTCATGTGGTTGCAAAGAGTCGAACATGACTGAGAATCTAACACCACTACTACTAGTAGTACTACTACTACTGCAGCCTCAATGTCTTTATACTTGCTAACATCTGTGGCTAAAAGCTATTCCAGATCTTCCCTTGAAAGCTCATTCCTACTATATAACTCCTCACGGAGAAATTTCCTTATGATCTGAATCAAAATTCTCCCTACCTCTTCTTTGCCCTCTCTCTTCATTCTCTATCTTATCATCCTGTTCATTCCCCTCACAGTAATTATCATAATCTACAATTAAAATATTTACCTGTTCATCTGTCTCCTCCAATGAGGAGAAGGGCATTTTCTGTCTATATCCCTAGTCTCTATCACAGTTTATGTCACTCAATAAGTATTTATTCAATAAGTTGATAGATGAATAAATCATTCAACACTATTCTGCACCTATACTCCAGTAACCGATAAACTTGAAAATCCTTAGTTCATTCTCACATTTGCAGAGCTCAAATAGAGCAATTTTTACAGGTGGCTTATTTGTACCCATTACCTGTATATTCTCCAAAACTCTCAGAGAGGAACTGACTTTAAAATTCTACATGTATTATATCCACCATTGCATGCACAGATATACATAATAACTAGAACCAAGAATGTATTGCTGGGGCTTCCCCGGGTGGTCCAGTGGGTAAGGACACTGCCTTGCAGTGCAAGGGGCGCCAGTTCAATCCCTGGCCTGGGAAGATCCCACGTGCCGCGGAGCGGCTGGACTGATGTGTCCACCGAGCCGGAGCTCTGGAGCACATGCGCCCAGAGCCGGTGGTCTGCAGCGACAGAGGCCACCGCGATGGGAGGCCCACAGGAGCCAAAGAACGAAGATGAATGAAAATAGAGAAATGAAAGACCAATAGAAGTGGCCCGCCCACTCCCCTCCCTCCCCAACCCCCGCCCAAAGTAAATAAAAAAAAAAAAAAAAAAAGAATGTATTGCTAAATTTATAGTTCAGAAGCAGATCTGTTATCTTTGGGACCTAATTCATTTTCTAGGTTTCCTTCTAAATATCAGCCTTTATCATTTTTATACTGGTTTTATTTGTGTATCTTTTCATATGCTTTAATATCTTTAATGCAATTTCTTTATATATCTCTTGGAACATGCGGATGGGAGTTCATGTGGTTGAAAACAATGACTGAGAATCTAACACCACTACTACTAGTAGTACTACTACTACTGCAGCCTCAATGTCTTTATACTTGCTAACATCTGTGGCTAAAAGCTATTCCAGATCTTCCTTGAAAGCTCATTCCTACTATATAACTCCTCACGGAGAAATTTCCTTATGATCTGAATCAAAATTCTCCCTACCTCTTCTTTGCCCTCTCTCTTCATTCTCTATCTTATCATCCTGTTCATTCCCCTCACAGTAATTATCATAATCTACAATTAAAATATTTACCTGTTCATCTGTCTCCTCCAATGAGGAGAAGGGCATTTTCTGTCTATATCCCTAGTCTCTATCACAGTTTATGTCACTCAATAAGTATTTATTCAATAAGTTGATAGATGAATAAATCATTCAACACTATTCTGCACCTATACTCCAGTAACCGATAAACTTGAAAATCCTTAGTTCATTCTCACATTTGCAGAGCTCAAATAGAGCAATTTTTACAGGTGGCTTATTTGTACCCATTACCTGTATATTCTCCAAAACTCTCAGAGAGGAACTGACTTTAAAATTCTACATGTATTATATCCACCATTGCATGCACAGATATACATAATAACTAGAACCAAGAATGTATTGCTGGGGCTTCCCCGGGTGGTCCAGTGGGTAAGGACACTGCCTTGCAGTGCAAGGGGCGCCAGTTCAATCCCTGGCCTGGGAAGATCCCACGTGCCGCGGAGCGGCTGGACTGATGTGTCCACCGAGCCGGAGCTCTGGAGCACATGCGCCCAGAGCCGGTGGTCTGCAGCGACAGAGGCCACCGCGATGGGAGGCCCACAGGAGCCAAAGAACGAAGATGAATGAAAATAGAGAAATGAAAGACCAATAGAAGTGGCCCGCCCACTCCCCTCCCTCCCCAACCCAACCCCCGCCCAAAGTAAATAAAAAAAAAAAAAAAAAAAGAATGTATTGCTAAATTTATAGTTCAGAAGCAGATCTGTTATCTTTGGGACCTAATTCATTTTCTAGGTTTCCTTCTAAATATCAGCCTTTATCATTTTTATACTGGTTTTATTTGTGTATCTTTTCATATGCTTTAATATCTTAAACTGCCACAATTTCTTTTATATGATCCAACCAGCTGCTTATCAAACTGCTTTGTCTTCTTCCTGGGCACAGGACTAGTGTGGTACGCCTTTGTGTTGTTCACTAAATATTTCTGACTCTGCTTTACAAACACATGGTCAGTTGCTCTTCTCTGCCCACTTTGATTTGAGGCAATGCCACCTGACTTAACATTGACCAATGAGAGGAAGGAGCAGTGGCAGATGTCATTGTTGGTGTGATGCCTTAAGAATAACATTTCCTTCCCACTACTAGAATGACTGTCAGGTAACTAACCACCTCAATTTTCCCAGAACTGAGGGATTCCTTGGGACACAGGACTTCCAGATTGAAGATCAGATAAACACCAGATATGTTGCTCTGGTTTGACTGGGTTCATGGGAAACAGCGTTTTTAGTGCTAAGTCTGGGAAAGATCCAAACAAATGAGAATGTCTTGGATACCCTATGATGTTGAAGAAAGTATTTAGATGAAATTTCCACTAGCCTTGTTTCCTTAGTGACAATTTTCTTAGTGACAGAACCTCTCACCCAACTCACAGTAAGCATGTAGTATGAAAAAAATAAATAAATTTGGTTTATTAACCCACTGAGATTTGAGAGTCTTATTTTTCTATAATAATCTAGCCTATGTTGAAAATATGCAGAAACTAGCACCTACCAGTCAGATGCTGCCAAAATAATAAAACATAACAAACCTAACACTGGGTTCAGGCAACAGGTGATGAGGAAACAGGCTGAAAATATGTTTGTCCAGTACTCAGACATGGCAAAACATCTAACAGAGCTGCTTCCTGAGATAACTTACATGGAAGATTGTGTACCTAATAAACTCGTGATCCTAAAGGAAAAGGTTGGAAAATGAAGTTAAGCAACATGTTCCGGTTGGCATTGCCTACACATTCAATGAGATGCCAGAAGAAATGCAAAACTCATGAAAAGAACTGGCTGATAAGAAGCAGAGATGTATGATTTAGAGAGAATACAAAACTTCACTGATTTGTAGAGTTGAAAGAGGTAACTTTCCTAAAATTCAAATAGAGTTTAGTAAAGTAAAACAGAGAATTAAAACTGATTGAAACTGAGCCTCTGGCAAAGATCAAAGCTAAGGTTTGTGAATAAATTGAGTTGGCACCTAGTATATGCATTCAGTAGGACTAAATGACACAAGGCAAGTAAAGTAAGGGTATGCTTCTGCCATGGGAGTCTGATAAATCCAAGGTATTCCACATAAGGTTAAATACCAAGAGATCATAATAAGATGAGAGTGAGGGTAACAGGAAGAGAGAGAGAAGATAGTAATAAGAAAGAAAAGATATATAGTAAACCTAAGTATGCCTTTAAAAGAACTCCGGGTGTGTGATAGGCATATAAAAGTAACTGGAATCAGATTAAATGCCTATTAAGTTTACAAGAGCAATTTTCTGACAAATAAATCATGAGCCTAGACTAGAAATACCTGAGACATTTAGAGTCTTAGAACAACCCCTGGCCTCTAACCTTACTCAGACAGAAAGCAGGTTTAAAGAAAGCTACTCAGCACCCAAAGAGGGTTTTGTTGTTGTTTCTGCTCAGTCTTGTCTGACTCTTTTGTGACCCCATCGGCTGTAGCCCACCAGGCTCCTCTGTCCATGGGATTCTCCAGGCAAGAATACTGGAGTGGATTGCTATTTCCTTCTCCAGGAGATCTTCTCAACGTGGGAATCAAACCTGCATCCCCTGTGTCTTCTGCAATGGCAGGCAGATTCTTTACCATTGAGCCACCAGTCAGATGCTGCCAAAATAATAAAACATAACAAACCTAACACTGGGTTCAGGCAACAGGTGATGAGGAAACAGGCTGAAAATATGTTTGTCCAGTACTCAGACATGGCAAAACATCTAACAGAGCTGCTTCCTGAGATAACTTACATGGAAGATTGTGTACCTAATAAACTCGTGATCCTAAAGGAAAAGGTTGGAAAATGAAGTTAAGCAACATGTTCCGGTTGGCATTGCCTACACATTCAATGAGATGCCAGAAGAAATGCAAAACTCATGAAAAGAACTGGCTGATAAGAAGCAGAGATGTATGATTTAGAGAGAATACAAAACTTCACTGATTTGTAGAGTTGAAAGAGGTAACTTTCCTAAAATTCAAATAGAGTTTAGTAAAGTAAAACAGAGAATTAAAACTGATTGAAACTGAGCCTCTGGCAAAGATCAAAGCTAAGGTTTGTGAATAAATTGAGTTGGCACCTAGTATATGCATTCAGTAGGACTAAATGACACAAGGCAAGTAAAGTAAGGGTATGCTTCTGCCATGGGAGTCTGATAAATCCAAGGTATTCCACATAAGGTTAAATACCAAGAGATCATAATAAGATGAGAGTGAGGGTAACAGGAAGAGAGAGAGAAGATAGTAATAAGAAAGAAAAGATATATAGTAAACCTAAGTATGCCTTTAAAAGAACTCCGGGTGTGTGATAGGCATATAAAAGTAACTGGAATCAGATTAAATGCCTATTAAGTTTACAAGAGCAATTTTCTGACAAATAAATCATGAGCCTAGACTAGAAATACCTGAGACATTTAGAGTCTTAGAACAACCCCTGGCCTCTAACCTTACTCAGACAGAAAGCAGGTTTAAAGAAAGCTACTCAGCACCCAAAGAGGGTTTTGTTGTTGTTTCTGCTCAGTCTTGTCTGACTCTTTTGTGACCCCATCGGCTGTAGCCCACCAGGCTCCTCTGTCCATGGGATTCTCCAGGCAAGAATACTGGAGTGGATTGCTATTTCCTTCTCCAGGAGATCTTCTCAACGTGGGAATCAAACCTGCATCCCCTGTGTCTTCTGCAATGGCAGGCAGATTCTTTACCATTGAGCCACCAGGGATGGCCTTGTGATGGTATTGGTGGCCTCATAAGGAGACACCAAGGAGTCTGCTGTCTCTCCCTCTGCCATGGGATAACAGAGAGTGATGGTTACACACTAGGAAGTGTTCTCACCAAAATCCAACCCATGCAGGCATCTTAATCTCAGTCTTCCAGTCTCTAGAACTGTTACAAAAGAAATTTCCTTTGTTTAAGCCACCCTGTCTATGGTATTTTGCTATGGCAGTCTGACATGACTAAGATGGGGATTTCTCTATTTTAACAAGTGATATTTTCCCAATAAATACACATGGTGTGTATTATTTTTAAATAGCTTTTCAGTTGGGCTTTGATTCCCATGCCTTCTCTCTCAAATTTACCATGTACAACTATGTCAGATTAATCTTCCAAAAGCAGACCTCTAATTGTGTCCATCATAAATGTTTCTCTTCAGCCACCATATAAAATCAGCTCTTATCTTTTCTTCCTTTCTTGATCTGTCCTCAACACACATTTTAGTCTTATCTCTGACTACCAGCTTGCATACCTCATGCCATAAACCTTATACCTTGTATTTCTATTTATCACTATCCAAATGTACCTTTTGTTTTCCTGTCTCGCACAACATATATCAAAGCAGCTATGAGCCATGAGACGATCACTAAAGTAATTAATTAAAGAACTGCACTTGAGTTCTCTTCCCTCTGCACTCCCCTCCCTACTGCACTCCCCTTATCCTCAGCCACCTTCCCATAGGCAGCATAAATCACCAGGAGATAATGAAAGCTGTGGTAGGGAGAAAGGATTATATTTCCTCTTCCATAAAATAAATACTCAGACAGAAAGCAGGTTTAAAGAAAGCTACTCAGCACCCAAAGAGGGTTTTGTTGTTGTTTCTGCTCAGTCTTGTCTGACTCTTTTGTGACCCCATCGGCTGTAGCCCACCAGGCTCCTCTGTCCATGGGATTCTCCAGGCAAGAATACTGGAGTGGATTGCTATTTCCTTCTCCAGGAGATCTTCTCAACGTGGGAATCAAACCTGCATCCCCTGTGTCTTCTGCAATGGCAGGCAGATTCTTTACCATTGAGCCACCAGGGATGGCCTTGTGATGGTATTGGTGGCCTCATAAGGAGACACCAAGGAGTCTGCTGTCTCTCCCTCTGCCATGGGATAACAGAGAGTGATGGTTACACACTAGGAAGTGTTCTCACCAAAATCCAACCCATGCAGGCATCTTAATCTCAGTCTTCCAGTCTCTAGAACTGTTACAAAAGAAATTTCCTTTGTTTAAGCCACC
This sequence comes from Tragulus kanchil, assembly GCA_022376925.1. Taxonomy (NCBI): domain Eukaryota; kingdom Metazoa; phylum Chordata; class Mammalia; order Artiodactyla; family Tragulidae; genus Tragulus; species Tragulus kanchil. The sequence continues at coordinate 121,355,175 of JAIOJX010000030.1, read as the reverse complement.
CTGTCTATGGTATTTTGCTATGGCAGTCTGACATGACTAAGATGGGGATTTCTCTATTTTAACAAGTGATATTTTCCCAATAAATACACATGGTGTGTATTATTTTTAAATAGCTTTTCAGTTGGGCTTTGATTCCCATGCCTTCTCTCTCAAATTTACCATGTACAACTATGTCAGATTAATCTTCCAAAAGCAGACCTCTAATTGTGTCCATCATAAATGTTTCTCTTCAGCCACCATATAAAATCAGCTCTTATCTTTTCTTCCTTTCTTGATCTGTCCTCAACACACATTTTAGTCTTATCTCTGACTACCAGCTTGCATACCTCATGCCATAAACCTTATACCTTGTATTTCTATTTATCACTATCCAAATGTACCTTTTGTTTTCCTGTCTCGCACAACATATATCAAAGCAGCTATGAGCCATGAGACGATCACTAAAGTAATTAATTAAAGAACTGCACTTGAGTTCTCTTCCCTCTGCACTCCCCTCCCTACTGCACTCCCCTTATCCTCAGCCACCTTCCCATAGGCAGCATAAATCACCAGGAGATAATGAAAGCTGTGGTAGGGAGAAAGGATTATATTTCCTCTTCCATAAGGCCTGACATTTTTGCACACTAGCTAAGTCTGTGTGTGCTGGAGTTACCATTTCTGATTTCAGATCCCATTTCAGCAATTTGTGCTCTGTGTAACCATAATTTGCTTAACTTCAGTACTCCAATTTCTTCATCTGTTAATATAAGAATACAAATACCCACAGGCAATGACAAGAGCAAGCTACAGTTGAGGCAACTTTAAACCATTCCTGCCAGGTTGTAGATTTGTAATGACAGATCATTTTGTCAGTAGCGTCATGACACAGTATTGGCATCCTCTGATAACCAGACCAGAAAATAGAGAATCTTACGAGAAGAGAGGTATGGTGGTGAGAGACTGGACTCTGGAGTTACGTAGATCTAGATTCAAACGCTCATCCTTCTAAGATGGTTGTGTGGCTTTGAATCACTTACTCAATCAGCCTCCTTGAACTTTATTTTTTTGATATTGAAATGAGCAAAATAACAGCAGCCCAACGGAACTGCTGTGAGGATAAAAAGTGAGATAACCCATGTAACGATCCTTGCACATTTCAATAAGAGCTCCCCTCTCTTTCCTCCCTATCGATTACTGAAAGCAAGAGTAAAATTAGTCCTCCTGTTCCTTAAGCTTTACTTTTTATCCCTAGTAGTCTGATTATTCAATGTTTCTCTGTTTCTTTGTTTTCTAAGCTTTTCTTTTGTAACACAGCATTTTACTAGGTTTGTGCTTTTAAGCAACAATATAAATTATCTAAAAAGTCTTTCTGTTTTATTTTCAGTGAACTAATTCTCACTGTAATCTAAAAAACCAAATAGCACTGTTTTCTTGCAATTTATGATCTGTGATCATGTTTGCAAATTTGATATGCCAGCAAATATGAAACTCACTTTTTTCTCCTGGTAACATCTAGTTGAATTCAAAAATTACACTTATTTGAAAATCAAGTTAAAAACTAGAATTAAAAGTATATTTTGTACCAATATTGACCAGAAGTATGATCTATTTTGTTTCCTTGTTTATGGACCTAAAAATTAATAATAGGCATCCAGTTCTTATTTCTCCATACAGTAATTTATTCTCACTATCCATTATGCCCTTTGTTTTATTCGCCTGCAGTAAGGAAACTAAAAGAAGAGGACATTTTGTTTCAATATGAAAAACAAGTCTATAAATTTATTCATGACTATTAGGCACAGGCAGTGGGATTCTAGTAAAAAAGAGTGGGTATATCACCATATTATAATGATAAACTAAAAATGCCTACATACATTATTTTTCTAGAGTAATTCAAATTAGTAGCCTCCATCTAAAACATCATATAAGGTGTCTACGTGGTAAACTATCAGTAATTAGGGTTTTTAAATAGCTATTTTATTGCTGTTTCATACAGACACCCTTGGGTGTTTATAAAAAACATTTTATTGCATTTTATTTTCATTTTAATAACACATAAGCACTTGAGTTTCCACTTCTAAACATTCATTCAAAATTCAACTACCATCTACAAATTAAGCTATACTATTACTCAGAAAGTATCTATAAATCAAAAGCTCTACAATCACATTATGTTCTATATATTCAATCAACAAATACTTGCAGGTTTATTAAGTGCAGGCAGTGTCAAGCCCTGGAGATACAATGACAAACAAAACAGACACAGACACTGTTCTCATGGATACAAAGAAAACCTCAGTGTAGCACTCAAGATGTGTGAAATGGGGAAGAAAATTTACTCATAAAGTTTTTGTACCGTCATAAGTATAAAGTCCATAGTCATGTGTTACGAGAGATGCAAAGGGAAAAGAAATTCAAGTTTTCTTTCTTGTTTTCTAAGCTTTTGAAAAATTTACTGGGGATTTCTGTCGTTTTTTCATGTATTTTGCTAAAACCAAATAGCACTGTTTTCTTGCAATTTATGATCTGTGATCATGTTTGCAAATTTGATATGCCAGCAAATATGAAACTCACTTTTTTCTCCTGGTAACATCTAGTTGAATTCAAAAATTACACTTATTTGAAAATCAAGTTAAAAACTAGAATTAAAAGTATATTTTGTACCAATATTGACCAGAAGTATGATCTATTTTGTTTCCTTGTTTATGGACCTAAAAATTAATAATAGGCATCCAGTTCTTATTTCTCCATACAGTAATTTATTCTCACTATCCATTATGCCCTTTGTTTTATTCGCCTGCAGTAAGGAAACTAAAAGAAGAGGACATTTTGTTTCAATATGAAAAACAAGTCTATAAATTTATTCATGACTATTAGGCACAGGCAGTGGGATTCTAGTAAAAAAGAGTGGGTATATCACCATATTATAATGATAAACTAAAAATGCCTACATACATTATTTTTCTAGAGTAATTCAAATTAGTAGCCTCCATCTAAAAACATCATATAAGGTGTCTACGTGGTAAACTATCAGTAATTAGGGTTTTTAAATAGCTATTTTATTGCTGTTTCATACAGACACCCTTGGGTGTTTATAAAAAACATTTTATTGCATTTTATTTTCATTTTAATAACACATAAGCACTTGAGTTTCCACTTCTAAACATTCATTCAAAATTCAACTACCATCTACAAATTAAGCTATACTATTACTCAGAAAGTATCTATAAATCAAAAGCTCTACAATCACATTATGTTCTATATATTCAATCAACAAATACTTGCAGGTTTATTAAGTGCAGGCAGTGTCAAGCCCTGGAGATACAATGACAAACAAAACAGACACAGACACTGTTCTCATGGATACAAAGAAAACCTCAGTGTAGCACTCAAGATGTGTGAAATGGGGAAGAAAATTTACTCATAAAGTTTTTGTACCGTCATAAGTATAAAGTCCATAGTCATGTGTTACGAGAGATGCAAAGGGGAAAAGAAATGCAGAATTGTTTTTTAAAATAAAAGGTTTAATAAAACTTTAATTTTTTTAGATCAGATTTAGGTTCACAGACCACTTAAGGGGAAAATACAAAGATTTCCCATATAGCCCTTGCCCCATATATGCATAAACCCCTACCTCCATTATCAACACCCTCCACCAAAATGATATATTTGTTACAATTGATGAACCTAAACTGACACATCACAATCTTCCAAAGTCCACAGTTACATTGCGGTATTCATTCTTTGGGTCTGGACAAATGCAGGATGACACCCATCCATCATTATGGTTTTCAGTGTCTTAAAAAATCCTCTGTATTTCATTTACTTAGCCCTACATCAATTTCTGGCAACTACTGAACTTTTTACTGTCTCTACAGTTTGCCTTTTTCAGTGCCATATAGTTGGACTCATACAGTAATGGATGAAAGACAGTTTGGCATCTTTCATTTAGTAATACATGCTCAAGTTTCCTCCATGTCTTTTTCGTGGCTTGATAGCTCATATCTTTTTAGTGCTGAATAATATTCAATTGTTCTCGGATGTACTACAATTTATTTATCTATTCACCTACTGAAGGACATCTTGGTTTCTTCCAACTTTCGACAATTATTATTTGACAGCTGCTATAAATATCCAAGTAGTTTTTCTGGGGGCACAAGTTTACAACAGTTCTGGGTAAATATCAAGCAGATAAGTATCTGGCTCCTATAGTAAGAGTATGTTCAGTTATACAGGAGAGCCCACAAGCTGTTTTCTAAAGTGGCTGTACCATTTTTTCTAGTTTCTCGATTCTGTTTCCTTATTTGTTTGTTCTTTACCAGCATAACACTGTCTTGATTACTATGGCTTTCTTTTTGCTCAACAGAAAGTATCTATAAATCAAAAGCTCTACAATCACATTATGTTCTATATATTCAATCAACAAATACTTGCAGGTTTATTAAGTGCAGGCAGTGTCAAGCCCTGGAGATACAATGACAAACAAAACAGACACAGACACTGTTCTCATGGATACAAAGAAAACCTCAGTGTAGCACTCAAGATGTGTGAAATGGGGAAGAAAATTTACTCATAAAGTTTTTGTACCGTCATAAGTATAAAGTCCATAGTCATGTGTTACGAGAGATGCAAAGGGGAAAAGAAATGCAGAATTGTTTTTTAAAATAAAAGGTTTAATAAAACTTTAATTTTTTTAGATCAGATTTAGGTTCACAGACCACTTAAGGGGAAAATACAAAGATTTCCCATATAGCCCTTGCCCCCATATATGCATAAACCCCTACCTCCATTATCAACACCCTCCACCAAAATGATATATTTGTTACAATTGATGAACCTAAACTGACACATCACAATCTTCCAAAGTCCACAGTTACATTGCGGTATTCATTCTTTGGGTCTGGACAAATGCAGGATGACACCCATCCATCATTATGGTTTTCAGTGTCTTAAAAAATCCTCTGTATTTCATTTACTTAGCCCTACATCAATTTCTGGCAACTACTGAACTTTTTACTGTCTCTACAGTTTGCCTTTTTCAGTGCCATATAGTTGGACTCATACAGTAATGGATGAAAGACAGTTTGGCATCTTTCATTTAGTAATACATGCTCAAGTTTCCTCCATGTCTTTTTCGTGGCTTGATAGCTCATATCTTTTTAGTGCTGAATAATATTCAATTGTTCTCGGATGTACTACAATTTATTTATCTATTCACCTACTGAAGGACATCTTGGTTTCTTCCAACTTTCGACAATTATTATTTGACAGCTGCTATAAATATCCAAGTAGTTTTTCTGGGGGCACAAGTTTACAACAGTTCTGGGTAAATATCAAGCAGATAAGTATCTGGCTCCTATAGTAAGAGTATGTTCAGTTATACAGGAGAGCCCACAAGCTGTTTTCTAAAGTGGCTGTACCATTTTTTCTAGTTTCTCGATTCTGTTTCCTTATTTGTTTGTTCTTTACCAGCATAACACTGTCTTGATTACTATGGCTTTCTAGTAAGCCTTGAAGATAGGTATTTGCCGTTTTCCAACTTTATTCTCCTCCAGTATCGTGTTGGCAATTCTGACTCTTTTGCTTGTCCATAAAAATTTGACAAAGTTTGTCAATATCCACAAAAATAACTTACCAAGACTTTGATTCGGACTGCATTGAATCATAAACACATTGCTGCATTGGATCTACAGCATATAAACACACTGCAGTCTTGAATCTAAAGCATATAAATGCATTGCTAGTATTATTTTGAACAAACTGTTGTCTGTTAGATAAATTATGAAGAAAATTAAAAATTTTTATTTTATCTTCACTTAGTCCTTCTTCTATGCACTCCTCTTCCTTTAAGTAAATCCAAGCTTCTGACCTACGTGCCCTTCTCTTAAAGAACTTCTTTTTAACATTTCTTTCAAGGCATACCTACTGGCAACAAATTCCATCAGCTTTTGTTTGAGAAAGTCATTGTTTCTCCTTTGCTTTATTTGGGCCTCTTTTACTGTTTTTTTTTTATTTATTTTCTTCCACCTTTACTCTTTGGCCTGCATGGGCCTCCTGTCAGTGGCCTCCCATTGCTGAGCACTGGCTCTGGGTGCATGCGCCCCAGAGCGCTGGCTCCTAATTGGACACACTGCCATTCTGCAACACGTGGGATCTACCCAGGCCAGGAATAGAACCAGTGCCCCTTGCACTGCAAGGCAGACTCTTTACCCACTGGACCACCAGGGAAGCCCTCTACTTTCACTTCTGAATGGTAATTTTGCAGGGCACAGAATTTTAGGAAGGTGTATTTTCTTTCTCAAAACATTTAAAATATCTTACTCCACTCTCTTCTTGCTTGCATGGTTTCCAAAGGGAAGCTGAATGCAATTTTTACCTCTGTAATTGTTTGTTCCTTTGGGTTCTTTTAGGATGTTTTTATCTTTGACTTTCTGTAGTTTGAAATTGACATTCCTAGGGGTAGTTTTTTTGGGCATTTACCTTCTCAGTGTCCTCATGGATCTGTGAGCTAGTTTATGACATTAAATCTGACAAATCCTCAGCCACCATTATTTAAGTATTTCTTCTACTCCTTTCTTTCTTCTCCTGTTTCCATTACATGTGTGTGTGAAGTTTCCCCAGGTCTTGTATACTGTGTGTTTTTCCAGTCTTTGTCCTCTTTGCTTTCCAGTTTCCAAGGATTGTATTGATATATATTCTCTAGATAAGAGAGTTTTTCCCTTCAGTTCTGTCCAGTCTACATAGAGCCCATCAAAGGCATTCATTTTGCTTATGGTGTTTTTGACCACTTGAACTTCTTTTTGGTTCTTTTGGCTGGACAGTGACTAAAGTTCTATATTATTCAAACCCCGTTATCCTTTCTCTACACGATCCTGATTTTTTACTTAGTTTCTAGTGAACAATTTAAAAGAAACACTTCGTAAATGAAAGAGAAGCAGTTTTCATATTCATGTAAAATTTAAAAACTATGTTGGGGACTTAATTTTGTTCAACTAAAAATGGGACGTCATTTGTTCTGTTATCACCCTCAAGAGTTGTTCAACATGATCACCTCATCCCATTTTATTTTCCTTCCCTAATTGTCCACTTCCTACCCTCCAGCTGCTGTAGATTCTAAGAAAAAACAGAACAAACAAGAAAATACTAGGAAATAGCATGAGGCTTTCCATTAGTCACTTTTTATGGGGTTTAGCGTTCTACTATGAAGTATAAGGAGAAAATGAACAGACCTTTTTATTTGAGTCCACTCAGTGACATGCTGGAATAAGTTCACATCAGCTTTCAGGAGCTAGTTCTTCTCATTCTTTTTCCAACCTTTGATCAATAAAAACAAGATGGTACCTTAAACTCAGACACAGTAGATGTATTATTTTTCCCATTGTTCCTGTAACAAATTACCATGAATTTAATGGACTTAAAACACAAATTGCTACCTCACAGTTTTATAGGTTAGAATTCATTGGGCTGAATTCCTTTCTTGAAGCGCAAAGGGAATCCATTTCTATAGATTCTCCAGCTTCTTAGAGGATTCCCACATTCCTCAGCTCATGGCCTCCTTTCTCCATCTTTAAAGCCAGCAATACTGTATTTCTTTGATCTTTCTTTTATAGTCACATCTCCCTCTGACTTTCCTCTTCAGCCTCCCTCTTTCACTTTTAAGGAGTCTTCCAATTACACTAGGCCCTGAATAATTCAAGATAATTTCCCTATTTTAAAGTCAGTAGATAACCAACATTAATCTCACGAGCAATTTTACTTCTCTTTTGTCATATAATCGAATATATCCTCAGGTTCCAGGGTTTGATAGGTGGACTACTCCAGAGGAAGGCATTCATCTGCCAATCACAGAAATCTACAAATGCTATAAATTAGGATTTTCCTCACTGGAGAGCTGGTTGTTAAAACATTTACCTGCACACTACTGCTAGAAATAATTATGACTGAATATGAGACAAACCTCTTATGAAAATTATAGGATTTAACAATTTAACAGTTCTAACAAAGCTGCTTTGTAATTTAAGATACTGAAATGCACTATATATCAAGGAAGGATAAATTACTTTTTGACTAGTCTAAAACAAATTGTTTGTAAATTATCTTTATTTAGGATGCATTATTATGAAGTCTGAAAATCTTGTATAGTATTCTTTTCTTAGAAAAGCTTTGGTTAGAAACAAATAGAAAAGCTTATTATAGAGTATACAAGCTGCTGCCTTTTAAGATTAAAAAACCATAGAAGGGAAAAAGACCTGAGATATATTTTACCAGATGCTATTTATCATTCAAACAGCATTAAAAAGTTCTTTCAATATCAGGCATGGATTAACTCAGTATCATTTTCAACTGAGGAGAGATGACCTACATATCAAGATTTTAATTCACTGAGTCATAATGCAAATCAGAGAGGGTGGAACATTATTATGGCATGCTCTGTGGGCAAGCACTGCTTGAGCAAACCTAGCAACAAGAAGCATAAATCACACTTCTTAGACTTACAGCTCTGGTATAAAAGGGGGTCACCTTGAAATCAGTGATATTTACAATAAAGAATTATTTGATCAGATTGTTGGTAGTTGGATAAGCTTTTACTGAATGGTCCTTTTCTTTAAGTTTTTATGATATGGCTTTTAAGTTTCCCATTAAAGTTTCTGAGAGAAGGAGAGAAAGAAATGAATTTCAGGCTTTATAATTATAATAGCTAATTAAGTAATAATTATTCTGCCAGGAGATATATTAAGCCCCTTACATATATTATTTAATTCTAAAGACAACCCTATGAGATAGGTCTAGGGGATTCAGGGAATGGACATGAAATCAAACTGGATTCGAAGTCTGACTCTACCAGTCCTCTACTAGGACTCGATCAGGTCCTACTTAAGTTTGACCTTGGGCCTATTTTGCATCTTATTTTCCTAATTTGTCTAAAAAAGTGTGTGTGGGGGAGAGTAATAAATCAGCCTTACAATGCTATAAATAATTATGACTGAATATGAAAAAACAAACCTCTTATGAAAATTATAGGATTTAACAATTTAACAGTTCTAACAAAGCTGCTTTGTAATTTAAGATACTGAAATGCACTATATATCAAGGAAGGATAAATTACTTTTTGACTAGTCTAAAACAAATTGTTTGTAAATTATCTTTATTTAGGATGCATTATTATGAAGTCTGAAAATCTTGTATAGTATTCTTTTCTTAGAAAAGCTTTGGTTAGAAACAAATAGAAAAGCTTATTATAGAGTATACAAGCTGCTGCCTTTTAAGATTAAAACCATAGAAGGGAAAAAGACCTGAGATATATTTTACCAGATGCTATTTATCATTCAAACAGCATTAAAAAGTTCTTTCAATATCAGGCATGGATTAACTCAGTATCATTTTCAACTGAGGAGAGATGACCTACATATCAAGATTTTAATTCACTGAGTCATAATGCAAATCAGAGAGGGTGGAACATTATTATGGCATGCTCTGTGGGCAAGCACTGCTTGAGCAAACCTAGCAACAAGAAGCATAAATCACACTTCTTAGACTTACAGCTCTGGTATAAAAGGGGGTCACCTTGAAATCAGTGATATTTACAATAAAGAATTATTTGATCAGATTGTTGGTAGTTGGATAAGCTTTTACTGAATGGTCCTTTTCTTTAAGTTTTTATGATATGGCTTTTAAGTTTCCCATTAAAGTTTCTGAGAGAAGGAGAGAAAGAAATGAATTTCAGGCTTTATAATTATAATAGCTAATTAAGTAATAATTATTCTGCCAGGAGATATATTAAGCCCCTTACATATATTATTTAATTCTAAAGACAACCCTATGAGATAGGTCTAGGGGATTCAGGGAATGGACATGAAATCAAACTGGATTCGAAGTCTGACTCTACCAGTCCTCTACTAGGACTCGATCAGGTCCTACTTAAGTTTGACCTTGGGCCTATTTTGCATCTTATTTTCCTAATTTGTCTAAAAAAGTGTGTGTGGGGGGGAGAGTAATAAATCAGCCTTACAATGCTGTAATTAGTAGTAAATGAAATAATACCTTATTGTCCCTGGCTCAATAATGTTATCCACTATTGTTATCAATTTCATCCTGAAATGAGAGGCCTTCCTATAACCCTTTGTCTTGTCATTTTTCTTTACCGTCTACCTAACCAAGAAAAGATTTCCTCCAAAGATGAATTCAATCAACCACCCTAGAGGAAAGGCGCAAGTTGCTACAATGAGAAATAATAAACTGCAATTATATAATAGATATATGATTTCTATATATATTTTTACTTGATTTGAAATTCAAATTTCAAACTTAGAGGTTCTGTTGTGCTCTAAACCAACTATTTGTTAGGAAAACAAAATTCCTGCATGCCCTATTTGAGCATTTTTGAGAAAGTGGTGAGAGTAGTATCCTACCATATTCTCTTCCCCCACTAAAATCAAGTCTTGTATATATGCAAATGTTTTCTGTGAATCACTTTAGTTATGCAGAGCATACATTGCTTTTACAACTAGAACGAAGAAAAATGGGAAAAAAGAAAATAGCTATCTTTTGGCAATGGTGGCTATGGTATGTGTATTCCACGATTTTTTAATAAGAGGATCCCTCTGGGTTTTATTTATGCTTGTACCTAACTTTTGCTTCATTCAGATTCATCCTAACTGAAATGTGAAATAAGAAAATTAGCTACAAATGCCAGGATACGAGATGTTGCTCAGTACAAACATTTAATGCTCCAACTGGAAATTTAAAAGAAAAACCTAGGTAAGAAAATGTAGCTTTACTAAGGGGATTTCAGGAATTTTGGTAATAATTATTCTGCCAGGAGATATATTAAGCCCCTTACATATATTATTTAATTCTAAAGACAACCCTATGAGATAGGTCTAGATTCAGGAATGGACATGAAATCAAACTGGATTCGAAGTCTGACTCTACCAGTCCTCTACTAGGACTCGATCAGGTCCTACTTAAGTTTGACCTTGGGCCTATTTTGCATCTTATTTTCCTAATTTGTCTAAAAAAGTGTGTGTGGGGGGGAGAGTAATAAATCAGCCTTACAATGCTGTAATTAGTAGTAAATGAAATAATACCTTATTGTCCCTGGCTCAATAATGTTATCCACTATTGTTATCAATTTCATCCTGAAATGAGAGGCCTTCCTATAACCCTTTGTCTTGTCATTTTTCTTTACCGTCTACCTAACCAAGAAAAGATTTCCTCCAAAGATGAATTCAATCAACCACCCTAGAGGAAAGGCGCAAGTTGCTACAATGAGAAATAATAAACTGCAATTATATAATAGATATATGATTTCTATATATATTTTTACTTGATTTGAAATTCAAATTTCAAACTTAGAGGTTCTGTTGTGCTCTAAACCAACTATTTGTTAGGAAAACAAAATTCCTGCATGCCCTATTTGAGCATTTTTGAGAAAGTGGTGAGAGTAGTATCCTACCATATTCTCTTCCCCCACTAAAATCAAGTCTTGTATATATGCAAATGTTTTCTGTGAATCACTTTAGTTATGCAGAGCATACATTGCTTTTACAACTAGAACGAAGAAAAATGGGAAAAAAGAAAATAGCTATCTTTTGGCAATGGTGGCTATGGTATGTGTATTCCACGATTTTTTAATAAGAGGATCCCTCTGGGTTTTATTTATGCTTGTACCTAACTTTTGCTTCATTCAGATTCATCCTAACTGAAATGTGAAATAAGAAAATTAGCTACAAATGCCAGGATACGAGATGTTGCTCAGTACAAACATTTAATGCTCCAACTGGAAATTTAAAAGACCTATTTAAAAATTATCCACTAGGGGTAAGGATGAAGTATAGCTCAGAGCCCTTTCACTAAAGGTGTTCTGTATCTCCAATTCTGATTCTCTGCCTCATTCAAAAGTCTCTGTTGGCCATTTAAGGTTAGCCACTCCAGACACCTGATTTCATTTATTCATTTCACAAACATTTCTTGAATATCAACTATGTGCCCGGTACCATTCCTGATGCTGAGGATACATCAAGAAATAAAACGGCCAAATATTCTTGTCTTCATAGAGCTTACATCTTAGTAGAGGAAGATATTTAAAACAAAATAAGTCAATTACATATGAGACAGTATTGAAATACTGAGGAGGAAAAAAGAAAAGAGAGCAAGAATGATTAAAATGAAGTAGGGTGTGAAACACTGGACTGGGCAAGCCTCATTGAAAAGGTGGCACTGGAGCAAAGACAAATGAGAAAGTAGCAATGTCAATATTTCAGGAAAGGACTCCCAAGCCAGGGGAAAACAAATGTAAAGCCCTGAGGTACATGGAGAATCTAGGAAATCCATTTGGATATCCACTTAGGGAGCAAACTGGAGAATAGTAAAAAGCAGTTAGAAAGTTCTATTGTAAAGAATCTGCCTGCAATGCGGAAGACCTTGGTTCAATCCCTGGGTCAGGAAGATCCCCGAAGAAGAAAATGGCAACCCACTCGTGTTCCTGCCTGGGAAATCATATGGACAGAGGAGCCTAGTGAGCTACTGTCCATAGGGTCGCAAAAGAATTGGACACAACTTAGCAGCTAAAAAACAATCTAGCTTTCATTGAGTAAAATAGGAAAATGTTGGTAGATTTTAAACAACGGAATGTATTAAAGATCACCTTGGAGTTTTGTATTACTAAACATCACTTTGGCTGCTGTGTTAAGAAAAGACTCTAGACAAGGAGATCCAGCTGAGAGGTTATTTTCATGTTTCAGGTTAGAGGATGACAGCTTAAAGTCAAGGTGACAGTGGGGGGACTGTGGTGAAAACAGTGAGATTCTGGGTATTATTTTGAAGATAGAGAAAACATAATGTAATGGATGTACGGTGTTGAAAGGCTGAACTACTGAACTACACCATAGGATGGTGTTCCTATAAACTGACATGATTGAAAACAGTGAGTGAAGACTGTGGAGGAGGGAACTAAGATGTTCACAAGTTCATATTGGACATATTAAAGATGCCTGTTAGGTACTCAAATGGAGAGGTCAAGTGAATATACACAGACACAAGGAAAAAAGACCTGGTCTGAAAAATGACTTTGGACAGCCAAAGCATGGTAGTTGAAGGCATGAAACTGAAGAATTCAGACAGTGAAAAAGTCCAGTGTTTTTCCTTTGGAGCACTCCAATATTAAAAGCTCCTGGATACGAAGGTATATCACCAAGAGAATGAGTACAAAAGCCAATGAAGTAAAAGAAAGCAAACACAGCATGCTGTTCTAGAGTAAAGGAGTTATTTCCAGGAGCTGGGTTGACTGTTACTGTTAGGTAGTAGTCTGTTACTATTAGGTCATTGAGCATTGATAATCAACTTTTGAATTTAGAAATGTGGTGGTCACTGGTGCCTGAAACAGAAGCATTTTTAGTTGAGTGGTAAGAATAAAGTCTGATCAGGCTGAGTTGAGAAAGAAGCAAAATTCAGTTGTTTTCTTGCTTCTTATTTCAAATACCTTGTTCAGTCACGAAGTTGTGTTCAACTCTGCAACCCCATGAACTGCAGCATGCCAGGCTTTCCTGTCCTTCACTATCTTCGAGTTTGCTCAAATTCACGTCCCATTGAGTTGGTGATGCCATCTAACCATCTCATTCTCTGCCGCCCCCTTCTCCTTATGCCTTCAATATTCCCCAGTATCAGGATCTTTTCTAAAGAGTCAGCTCTTTGCATCAAGTGGCAAAAGACTGGAGCTTCACCATCAGTCCTTCACATAAATATTCAGGGTTGATTCAAGCACCTGTTGGGAAACATATGCCAATTTTGAAAACAACAATTATACACATATACATAAATGCTACCCAAGGCAACATCTGTACTGAAATGCAGCTTTGCCTGGTAACCTCATTAGTGATGAAGAAATGACAAAGCAGCCTGCTATATATTTAAATAAGCAGCACAGTAAAGATGTAATTCTGAACACACTTTAAGGGAAAAAAAAGGCTTATCAAGATAGAAAACATAATGTAATGGATGTACGGTGTTGAAAGGCTGAACTACTGAACTACACCATAGGATGGTGTTCCTATAAACTGACATGATTGAAAACAGTGAGTGAAGACTGTGGAGGAGGGAACTAAGATGTTCACAAGTTCATATTGGACATATTAAAGATGCCTGTTAGGTACTCAAATGGAGAGGTCAAGTGAATATACACAGACACAAGGAAAAAAGACCTGGTCTGAAAAATGACTTTGGACAGCCAAAGCATGGTAGTTGAAGGCATGAAACTGAAGAATTCAGACAGTGAAAAAGTCCAGTGTTTTTCCTTTGGAGCACTCCAATATTAAAAGCTCCTGGATACGAAGGTATATCACCAAGAGAATGAGTACAAAAGCCAATGAAGTAAAAGAAAGCAAACACAGCATGCTGTTCTAGAGTAAAGGAGTTATTTCCAGGAGCTGGGTTGACTGTTACTGTTAGGTAGTAGTCTGTTACTATTAGGTCATTGAGCATTGATAATCAACTTTTGAATTTAGAAATGTGGTGGTCACTGGTGCCTGAAACAGAAGCATTTTTAGTTGAGTGGTAAGAATAAAGTCTGATCAGGCTGAGTTGAGAAAGAAGCAAAATTCAGTTGTTTTCTTGCTTCTTATTTCAAATACCTTGTTCAGTCACGAAGTTGTGTTCAACTCTGCAACCCCATGAACTGCAGCATGCCAGGCTTTCCTGTCCTTCACTATCTTCGAGTTTGCTCAAATTCACGTCCCATTGAGTTGGTGATGCCATCTAACCATCTCATTCTCTGCCGCCCCCTTCTCCTTATGCCTTCAATATTCCCCAGTATCAGGATCTTTTCTAAAGAGTCAGCTCTTTGCATCAAGTGGCAAAAGACTGGAGCTTCACCATCAGTCCTTCACATAAATATTCAGGGTTGATTCAAGCACCTGTTGGGAAACATATGCCAATTTTGAAAACAACAATTATACACATATACATAAATGCTACCCAAGGCAACATCTGTACTGAAATGCAGCTTTGCCTGGTAACCTCATTAGTGATGAAGAAATGACAAAGCAGCCTGCTATATATTTAAATAAGCAGCACAGTAAAGATGTAATTCTGAACACACTTTAAGGGAAAAAAAAGGCTTATCATTTCTTCCTGACAGCATCCATATTTAATGCACTTAATAGTCAACTTCCACTGTCACTTCAGCTTAATAGCAACAACTGGATGTAGTTTCAAGACATACTGTATTTCATGCCAAAATTTACATCGTTTTATTTTGGAGAATTCAGGGATACTGACCACAAAATTATTTAAAGTTTAAGGATCTTAAAAAACACACAGGGCTTCCCCTGGTGGTCCAGTGGGTAAGGACACTGCCTTGCAGTGCAAGGGGCGCCGGTTCGATCCCTGGCCTGGGAAGATCCCACGTGCCGCGGAGCGGCTGGACTGATGTGTCCAATCACTGAGCCAGAGCTCTGGAGCGCATGCGCCCAGAGCCTGTGCTTTGCAACGACAGATGCCACCGTGATGGGAGGCCCACAGGAGCCAAAGAACGAAGACGAATGAAAATAGAGAAATGAAAGACCAATAGAAGTGGCCCGCCCACTCCCCTCCCCCCCAAAGTAAATAAATAAATAAATCTTTAAAAAAAAAAAAAAAACATACAATTGTCTGTAGTAGTAGAAAATGCTATTGCTTTTTTTTTTTTTTTTTTAATTTTTGGCCTCTTTTATTGGTCTTTCATTTATTTATTTTCATCCATCTTTGTTCTTTGGCATGTGTGGGCCTCCCATTGTAATGCAGTCTCATTACAGAGCACTGGCTCTGGGTGCATGCGCTAGAGCACTGGCTCATAATTGGACACATCAGTCCAGTCACCCCACGGCATGTGGGATCCTCCCAGGACAGGGAGTGAACTGTAGCCCCTTGCACTGCAAGGCAGATTCTATCCACTAGACCACCAGAGAAGCCCCTACTATTCTGATTTCTTAATGCATCTATTTGGAGCTACTCAGTAAAATCTTTTTGTCTTAGCTATTTATAACCAAGGCCCTGTATTTAGTTTTCAACCTTGAAGTGATTCATAACCAAAGCATCCAGAGTAGTTCCCAACACGGCAGGGAATGGGTCAATTTTGTTCACTAGGAGACATCTGGCAAAGTCTGCAGGTATTCTGGGTTTTCAAAACCTGGAGAGGGGAGGAGTACCATATAATGGCATACAATGGCAGAAGACAAAGACACTACTAACTACACTAAAATAAAATGCACAGGACAGGCTACTGCAACAGACTTGGCAAGTCAACAATGGCAAGGCTGAGAAAACTTCTGGAGATTGACCTTACAAAGACATGGAGCTTAAAGTAGTCAGTAACTCTACATTGATTTGAAGACTTCTTGGGTTCAAATACATTCATGTGTTCTGCCTTCATGGATACAGAGGGTCAAGAAGGTGAATCGCACTATGACGTTTTCTTTAAGGAACTTGAGCATCTGTGAATTTGGTATCTGCAGTGGGCAAGAGTGGAGCAAACCTCCTAGACACCAAGGACCAACTGAATCCACATCTGACTAACAATGAACTTGAATTTAACCTTGGTTTAACTGGTCTTGGTTTCCTTGTTTAAAACATTAAACAAACTTTTTAAGTATTTCAGATAATCCATGTAACTAAACTTTTAATTCAGTTCCTGACATAATTCAGAGACTTACATCCCACCAATGCCAAAGACACTTGAATAATCTTCCAAATTTACCTTTCATTTCCAACTCCAGTTCTTAAATATGAAAGTGTTTCATCAAAGCAGCTTAAAGTCTTATTTTCAAATTACACAAAACACAGAAATTCAAGAAACTGTTTAAATTCTAATTGTTTATTTCCCATACCATAAGCTATAAAGTTCAGAGTAGAGTCTCAGCATTAAATAGTGACACATATCAAGTTTCAGACTATTTATTCATCAGTGTAAACCCCAACACAATACACCAACGTGATTTTGTGCATTTTGAGGGTAAATATTTCCTGGTTAAGTGGAAAATTGTGCAGATGGCTTCTGGAAGACCTTCATTCTAAGCGGCTTTACAGTGAAACATTTCATTTAGAACTCTGGACCTTCCTTCTTCAGTTTGCTGTAATCTACATTCACAGAGTAGAACTTGGAAAAGAAAAAAGGTATTTTAGATAATCAATCAAATACACAAAGATGGTATAAAAGTTTAAGATCATTTTTATTCAGTTTTCTACAGTAACAATTACAGACATGAATTTTTTTAGGAATATTTAGCAATATAAAATCATTCAAAGACATTAAAATTCCAGTCCTTTAATAATGGTTTTGGTAAGGTAAAAAATTCAACCTTCCTCAGAAAAGCCAAGTTAGTACGATCTGTTAGAACTTAGACAAATTCTTCTTTTCAAGGTGAATAATTATGAATTCTTCTGACATATACTTCCAATTGTTACATTTTTACTTCCATCTCCATTAGGTACATGGGTGAGTTCCCAACAGAATAAATATCACTGATCATCCCTATTCGATTAGCAAAGTGCTATAAAATTTAGATGGGAAAGAGTTAAAGCTATAAATATCAGCTAGTAATATAAAGTAACGCTTTGTTGCACGTTTGTTTCTTTAAGTTCTCAGATACAAATTGGCCTGCTTTGATGGCTTTTCTTTCCATTTTTCTCTTTCTCCCACTTAAACGTTTCCTTAATTTCCTAATTCACAATGCATCAAAATCAAATTCACACTTAACCACCTTTGGTACAAAAGCTTTTAATTCAGACACATAATGCCAAAGACACTTGAATAATCTTCCAAATTTACCTTTCATTTCCAACTCCAGTTCTTAAATATGAAAGTGTTTCATCAAAGCAGCTTAAAGTCTTATTTTCAAATTACACAAAACACAGAAATTCAAGAAACTGTTTAAATTCTAATTGTTTATTTCCCATACCATAAGCTATAAAGTTCAGAGTAGAGTCTCAGCATTAAATAGTGACACATATCAAGTTTCAGACTATTTATTCATCAGTGTAAACCCCAACACAATACACCAACGTGATTTTGTGCATTTTGAGGGTAAATATTTCCTGGTTAAGTGGAAAATTGTGCAGATGGCTTCTGGAAGACCTTCATTCTAAGCGGCTTTACAGTGAAACATTTCATTTAGAACTCTGGACCTTCCTTCTTCAGTTTGCTGTAATCTACATTCACAGAGTAGAACTTGGAAAAGAAAAAAGGTATTTTAGATAATCAATCAAATACACAAAGATGGTATAAAAGTTTAAGATCATTTTTATTCAGTTTTCTACAGTAACAATTACAGACATGAATTTTTTTAGGAATATTTAGCAATATAAAATCATTCAAAGACATTAAAATTCCAGTCCTTTAATAATGGTTTTGGTAAGGTAAAAAATTCAACCTTCCTCAGAAAAGCCAAGTTAGTACGATCTGTTAGAACTTAGACAAATTCTTCTTTTCAAGGTGAATAATTATGAATTCTTCTGACATATACTTCCAATTGTTACATTTTTACTTCCATCTCCATTAGGTACATGGGTGAGTTCCCAACAGAATAAATATCACTGATCATCCCTATTCGATTAGCAAAGTGCTATAAAATTTAGATGGGAAAGAGTTAAAGCTATAAATATCAGCTAGTAATATAAAGTAACGCTTTGTTGCACGTTTGTTTCTTTAAGTTCTCAGATACAAATTGGCCTGCTTTGATGGCTTTTCTTTCCATTTTTCTCTTTCTCCCACTTAAACGTTTCCTTAATTTCCTAATTCACAATGCATCAAAATCAAATTCACACTTAACCACCTTTGGTACAAAAGCTTTTAAATGTATTTAAATGTATTTTGGAAGCTTTACAATTTCCATAAATGTCCCTACATTCAACTTAAATTAACCTGAAATATACTTTACTATCATTTCTTGAAAAGCTGCCTCTAACTCTCAACAAGTTTAAAAAAAAACCAAAGGATTTATACTTGAAACTGCTCTAGAATTCCTACTAAGGAAACATTAGGATTTGTACAGAAGCCCAAATAAGGCTGTAATCTTGAGTTTACTCATTCTTCTGTCAAAGGACACTGAAGAGGTTGTGCTATAATTACTTGAAGACTCAAATTACTTAACTTCAAAAGATACCAAACTGCAGAATTATCATCATTTTCTTCCATTTTTAAGCAAGCTCATAAATCTGTGTTCATTAGTTCTTCAAACTCTCTTATTTCTCCAAACATGCTAACTTCCTCTCTAATTGAAAATTTTTTATTTTAACTTCAAAGAAGAATTCCTACATTTGTGAAGTTTATACTTAATACACACAGACATTTATAAACCTTATTAATATAAAAATATGAATCCATTATAAAAAAGCATTTTTTGTTGACAGCCTTCTCCTATTAAGTAATGAAATAATGATAGACAATGAGACTTAAAAAAGGAACTGTATCATCTGTAACATTTTAACAAAATAGTAAAGGGAATCTGCTAATTTTCTCAAAACTAAGCAGTCTTCTAATATATTCACTTTATTTTGGCTCCATGTGTGCCAGTATCAAAATTCTCTGTCAAAGTAATTTTCAAATTTGCTTTATTTTTCAGTTTCTGTGTCCCATTCCTTTTCTCAGTTTAAAGGTAGCTACCTTGAAGGTTTCTGAAACAATAGTTGGGAAGGCACAGCATTATTCTGACCTTGGCTTTGGGGTATTTTATCCAGTTGAGAAGTGTTATTTAGATCTTCAATGCTTAAATCCTATTTTGTCTCCTCTCTTGTTAGTATTAGTCAGCTTTCTTTAAGTTCTCAGATACAAATTGGCCTGCTTTGATGGCTTTTCTTTCCATTTTTCTCTTTCTCCCACTTAAACGTTTCCTTAATTTCCTAATTCACAATGCATCAAAATCAAATTCACACTTAACCACCTTTGGTACAAAAGCTTTTAAATGTATTTAAATGTATTTTGGAAGCTTTACAATTTCCATAAATGTCCCTACATTCAACTTAAATTAACCTGAAATATACTTTACTATCATTTCTTGAAAAGCTGCCTCTAACTCTCAACAAGTTTAAAAAAAAACCAAAGGATTTATACTTGAAACTGCTCTAGAATTCCTACTAAGGAAACATTAGGATTTGTACAGAAGCCCAAATAAGGCTGTAATCTTGAGTTTACTCATTCTTCTGTCAAAGGACACTGAAGAGGTTGTGCTATAATTACTTGAAGACTCAAATTACTTAACTTCAAAAGATACCAAACTGCAGAATTATCATCATTTTCTTCCATTTTTAAGCAAGCTCATAAATCTGTGTTCATTAGTTCTTCAAACTCTCTTATTTCTCCAAACATGCTAACTTCCTCTCTAATTGAAAATTTTTTATTTTAACTTCAAAGAAGAATTCCTACATTTGTGAAGTTTATACTTAATACACACAGACATTTATAAACCTTATTAATATAAAAATATGAATCCATTATAAAAAAGCATTTTTTGTTGACAGCCTTCTCCTATTAAGTAATGAAATAATGATAGACAATGAGACTTAAAAAAGGAACTGTATCATCTGTAACATTTTAACAAAATAGTAAAGGGAATCTGCTAATTTTCTCAAAACTAAGCAGTCTTCTAATATATTCACTTTATTTTGGCTCCATGTGTGCCAGTATCAAAATTCTCTGTCAAAGTAATTTTCAAATTTGCTTTATTTTTCAGTTTCTGTGTCCCATTCCTTTTCTCAGTTTAAAGGTAGCTACCTTGAAGGTTTCTGAAACAATAGTTGGGAAGGCACAGCATTATTCTGACCTTGGCTTTGGGGTATTTTATCCAGTTGAGAAGTGTTATTTAGATCTTCAATGCTTAAATCCTATTTTTGTCTCCTCTCTTGTTAGTATTAGTCAGCTTTCGTTAGATTATGAAATAGTAGAAAGTAACCACTAAATCTTAATGGCTTACAAAAAAGGTTTATTTTTCATTCACATTATACGCCTTTCTAAGCTGACTGCTCTATGTTCTTTTCATTCTAATCCAGGACTGAATGAGCAGCCCATAACAGTCAATTTGGTCTCAGGACAGATGGAAAAGAACAATGCAAGAATTGCATGCTTCCCTTGGTTTGCCAGATCAAGTCACATAATCAAGCCTGATGTTAAAGGGTCAGACCAAAAAAAAATTCTCTTTGATGAGGGAAAGTGAATTACAAAGAAAGAATAATCTGGTCTTCCTCACTGTTTGGGTTTATAGAAGCAGTAGTAGAGATCATCCACTCCAAGTGCACAAGTTTCTGGACTTGGTCTCCTTTTTATTTCTGCTTGCAAATGTCCCAATTCTTCTACACTCATCTCTTGGCAAGTAGAGCCAGAAGCAGGCTACAAACATCCTGTGTGCCAAAAATCTTTTTCTGTAGTGAATTCTTTAGGCACATAGACTGTTTTCCAAGTTATAACAGGTGACATTTTGACAGATATGCTGCCATTATATGATTCATTTTTCCAGGCTCTCATACCAGTATCTAAGCTATTCACAGTCCAATCCATGCCACACGTTAGATTTCTGCTGTGGCAACGTTCCATTTCCAGCTCACATGGCCTTATACAGGCATGTGTAATCACATTTTTGTTGTTGCTGTTCAGTCACTAAGTCGTGTCCGACTCTTTGTGACCCCATGGACATCCTATTTTAGAATTCTGGTAGTTAGCTTCACTATCATAACCACCTGGGGAGCTTTCTGAACTACATACCTAGAGACTCCAATATGCTCTTGGGGTAAGTGGACCAAGGCCTGTGGTTTTTTTGTTTTTCCTTTTTAAAGTTTATTGGATGTGGAATAATTTTCTCCAACAGGCAAAAAATAGCAGGCATGAGTATCATTTTTTAAGGCAAAATGTGACACAAATTAGACTGCTCACTTCGGCTTCACCAGTACATTTTTGTTTCTTGTAGAGAATTTTTGTTTCTTATAGAGAAATCTGTTTGGAGATTTAGAAGCCAAATTATAATCAGAAGGTTGAGTAGAAGGCTTGGAATCTGCAAAAGGTGATAATTATCCAAAAACTTGTTGTCATTCGTAATGATAGCATACATCTCCCCTAAGGGATCCTAGACATTCCTTGGTCAGGCTATTTCTTCCTAAGAATACTCAAAGAAACTGCTACTTTTTTATGAAGCAGCCTAGTAAAGAGGAAAATTCATGACAAGTTATATAAATGGGTAAACCGTACAGTATATAAATCATACCCTAATAAAGCTTTATGACACTTCAATGATTTTTTCTTTGTAAATGCTCAAATTTTACATGTATATAAGCTGTGCTGGGAGGAATGGTCTTAGATTTTCAACAACATGGATGGACAGTAAGGACATTATGTCAAGTGATATAAGTGAGACAGAGAGAGAAAATACTGTATGATCATCACTTAAATGAAATCTAAAAATCTGAATCTGTAAAAACATAAAGTAGAATGGTGGCTACCAGGGTACGGGAGATGGGGAAAGTGGGGAGATGTTAAAGGCAGAAACTTGCAACTAGTAGCTCAACAAGTTCTGGAGGTTTAATGTACAATAGATGATCATCAACAATATTATAAGCTTCAGAGTGGCTAAGAGAGTAGTTCCTAATTGTTCTCAACACAAAAAAATGGTAACTATGTGACACGCTAATGGCGTTAGCTAACACTACTGTAGTAATCAGAGCATGATACATAAATGCACCTAGCCAACGAGATGTACACCCCACGCTTACATTATATTACATGTGAATTATCAATCAATAAAATAAATAAAAGCAAATGGCCTCAGTCCATGAAATTACTCTTTGGAGGAGTAGTTCCACCAACTAGCTTTCCAGAAATATGTTAAAAAGATGGATCTAGAAAGTTTATGGTAAAATGCAACTTTCAACTGATTTTTATGTCTTGCTACTAATTCTTACCTAAAATAGGTCAACCATAGCAAAGAGAAAGAACAGCTAACCAAACCAGCCACTACATTAGAGTTACTCAAAGTGTGGTCCAGGGACTTTCAGCATTAAGATCATCTGACACTTCAGAAATGCAAATGTTCAGTCTCCACAACAGACTGAATGAATTAGAACCTACGGGGGTAGAGTTGAAGAGCCTGCTTTAGCAACCTCTCCAGTTGATGTGTATGCATGCTGAGGTATGAAAATCACTGAACTACACTACCCCTGACTGAAGAAAATATTAAATATGAACATTTTTCCTTAGAAAAATCAGTAAAATTTGAGACATTATCTTCATTTCACATCCAGACCCTAACGCCTGTGAATAAAATCCTTAGAAAAGATATTTATTAGAAAAATACACCATTTTAATTTCACAGAACAATCTACCAATTTCTCAAAGTTCATTATAATAAGAGTTTTACTTGCAGATCCAATTTCAAAAAAAGACGAACTCCAAGACAAAACTTATTAAAATACACTTTTCAGCAACTCTGAAGAAATTGTTTTAGCTTACCTTGTACTGATCATTAGGACCTAGTTTGTTCCAGGGTTCTGGGTTGTTCTTTCTGTCCCAACTGGAAGAAATAAAACATTATAATCGTTAAAGTTATAAAACACCATTTCAAATAGTCTTGTATTCAAGCAGCCAATGTTTTGAATAGATCGAATCCCATTTCCTATCACATGGAAGTGCAATTATTTTCAGTGTAAGGTTCAAATAGAGATAGGATCCATAAGTAATCCCAGGTAACCAATTAGAGAAAGGTACAACACAGAGCCCGTTGGGTCAGTTGTCCCTGTCCCTAACCCTGTCACAAAAAAGTTTATATTTGGCTTTTAATAACTTTTTCTAGTTCATCAGTAAGTGACATATAGAAAAGTGCACAAAATGACAATGAAACCTTTTCCATGCCTCTTCTTTTACAACTTCAAAAAAAAAAAAAAAGAAGCATTTCCTATTGCAGAAAAACAGCCTCCCAAAAAAGTTAAACATATTGGCAACCCTAAGTGTTACTATTATCTCAATCCTCACATTACAAAAGGAGCATTGGCAGTTCTCCTCAACCAATGAGAAAATGAGACTCACAGAAATTTATATTGTTCCAGGGACTTTCAGCATTAAGATCATCTGACACTTCAGAATGCAAATGTTCAGTCTCCAACAGACTGAATGAATTAGAACCACGGGGTAGAGTTGAAGAGCCTGCTTTAGCAACCTCTCCAGTTGATGTGTATGCATGCTGAGGTATGAAAATCACTGAACTACACTACCCCTGACTGAAGAAAATATTAAATATGAACATTTTTCCTTAGAAAAATCAGTAAAATTTGAGACATTATCTTCATTTCACATCCAGACCCTAACGCCTGTGAATAAAATCCTTAGAAAAGATATTTATTAGAAAAATACACCATTTTAATTTCACAGAACAATCTACCAATTTCTCAAAGTTCATTATAATAAGAGTTTTACTTGCAGATCCAATTTCAAAAAAAGACGAACTCCAAGACAAAACTTATTAAAATACACTTTTCAGCAACTCTGAAGAAATTGTTTTAGCTTACCTTGTACTGATCATTAGGACCTAGTTTGTTCCAGGGTTCTGGGTTGTTCTTTCTGTCCCAACTGGAAGAAATAAAACATTATAATCGTTAAAGTTATAAAACACCATTTCAAATAGTCTTGTATTCAAGCAGCCAATGTTTTGAATAGATCGAATCCCATTTCCTATCACATGGAAGTGCAATTATTTTCAGTGTAAGGTTCAAATAGAGATAGGATCCATAAGTAATCCCAGGTAACCAATTAGAGAAAGGTACAACACAGAGCCCGTTGGGTCAGTTGTCCCTGTCCCTAACCCTGTCACAAAAAAGTTTATATTTGGCTTTTAATAACTTTTTCTAGTTCATCAGTAAGTGACATATAGAAAAGTGCACAAAATGACAATGAAACCTTTTCCATGCCTCTTCTTTTACAACTTCAAAAAAAAAAAAAAAGAAGCATTTCCTATTGCAGAAAAACAGCCTCCCAAAAAAGTTAAACATATTGGCAACCCTAAGTGTTACTATTATCTCAATCCTCACATTACAAAAGGAGCATTGGCAGTTCTCCTCAACCAATGAGAAAATGAGACTCACAGAAATTTATATTGTTCCACGAACCAGTAAACAACAGGAAAATTTGTTTTCACTCCATGACAGTAAATTTCAGATTCTTTCTACTACTCGACACTACCTCCTTAAAAAAGACTGAGGGTCCTGAATCAGTTTGCTAAAACCATCAAAGCTGTCAACATTTTTAAGCACTTACCTGACATCGGGATTGAACAACGCCAGGCGCATGACATAGAGTGCTGCTCCAGTCCCTCCTGCCCCAATAAATATGAAGAGGGGAATCAACTGGAAGCCAAAACAAAATAGACAAAAATTAACAGCCATCTTAAAATACCTACACACTGACAAAGTAAACAAAAAAGAGGACAGTAGTTTTTACATATTGATTCCCAAGTCTCAAGCCATCTTTTAATTTTTTTTAAACTTTTTAACAGTTTTATTGAGATTCACATGCCATAAAATTCATTAACTTCAAATATGACACAGCCAGTGATTTCTAGCAACTTTATTAAGTTGTGCAACCAATCCGGAAAACAATTTCAGAACATTCCCATCACCCCAGGTATCTCTCAGGGTCACTGCAGTCACTGGCATCCCCGCCCTCAGTCCCAGGCAACCACTAATCTGCATTCTAACTCTAAAATTTACCTTCTCTTCAAACCATCTTTTTAATCCTGTGATAAAATATGAAAAAAAGACCTCATACTGAAGTAAGATTATTTTTAACTATGTTCAAATATAACAACAAAAAAAACAAGTATCCAAAGGATGTGAAAATAATTCTGGTTTCATATGGAAACGTTATATTTAAATGTTATATAGCCCAAGAAAATATACCATCATCACCACCTAAGAGTCATACACCACGCCATTAAATTCTCCAGCTTCTCTCAAGGCCTGAAAAACAAGCTCTTAGCAAATTAAGCTTGCTTTGATACGGACATTACAAAGATTTAATATTCTGTTCAATTAAGTCCGAACGGGTATACAGAAACATCCCTATTATAAATATCCATATTACAACATAACCTCTGGAGACCTACTGCCAGCAACACTTAATGTTTAGTTAGGCAAGTGAACTTAAAACACAGATTAAAAAACGCGTAATTTGAGTTTTAGGACCACGGCATGTTGACGTGCAAAGGGAAAACAGGTGAGATGCGATAGAATTCAACGCAACTGAAACAGCGGACTCCCCAAATCTCACGAAATACGAAGACGTCAAGAGCAACGGAAAATTCCAAACCAAAAAACTTCGTATTTCCCTCCAGGCCTGGTGCTGCAATGCAGTGAAAACGCGGCGTTCAACAGACAGCACAACGGATACCCTATCTGACCCTTCCTGGACTCGAACCCTCACAGCGCACAGGCATCCCAACCGGCACCACCGGCCTGCAATAGGACGCGCGCCCACCACACTACTCCAACATTTTTTTCCCTCGAGAATATCCCTCACCTTCCCCTGACCAGGCCAAACCCCACCATGGAAGGCGTGCAAGGTCAGCGCTCAAGGTCCCGAGACAACCAGAAGAACAGGTCACAGGGAGGCAAGGTCGAGCCCCGAGAAACCCCAAGGGGCTGCGAAGGAGGAAGCTCCCAGGGGACTGACGCAGCCGCAACCCTCCACGGGCTGTACCAGAGACGACACGGGGAAAGGTCTTAACAACTCACGCTAGGATGCTTCCTGGCCTGGCCGAGGATCTGGCGGAGCATGGTTGCAACACAGGCCTCGAGTCCAAACCGAGAGGAAAACTAAACCACAAGGCTGGGATTTAGCCGTCACCGAACCTAGGAGGAGCGGACGCCCAAAGTCACTCAGGACCTCCTACCTGAAGGACCCCTGGCGCGGAGGGCGGCCTGCGGCAGGAGGGCCGAATGCAGCTGTCCTGAGCGGTGCCTGATTGGACCCAGCACCTCTCGCGTCTGCTCTAACCTGGCCAGATCAACAGCGTTCAACCGCAAAGAGAAACAGTCTCATTCCTATGCTACGCCTACTTCTGATGGGTAATTTTTGGCTTCCGAACTAGAACCTTTCGACTGACTACACCGGCAGGGGGCTCATTCCTCAGCGAATGTAATAAGTCCCTATTATAAATATCCATATTACAACATAACCTCTGGAGACCTACTGCCAGCAACACTTAATGTTTAGTTAGGCAAGTGAACTTAAAACACAGATTAAAAACGCGTAAGTTGAGGTTTACGACCACGGCATGTTGACGTGCAAAGGGAAAACAGGTGAGATGCGATAGAATTCAACGCAACTGAAACAGCGGACTCCCCAAATCTCACGAAATACGAAGACGTCAAGAGCAACGGAAAATTCCAAACCAAAAAACTTCGTATTTCCCTCCAGGCCTGGTGCTGCAATGCAGTGAAAACGCGGCGTTCAACAGACAGCACAACGGATACCCTATCTGACCCTTCCTGGACTCGAACCCTCACAGCGCACAGGCATCCCAACCGGCACCACCGGCCTGCAATAGGACGCGCGCCCACCACACTACTCCAACATTTTTTTCCCTCGAGAATATCCCTCACCTTCCCCTGACCAGGCCAAACCCCACCATGGAAGGCGTGCAAGGTCAGCGCTCAAGGTCCCGAGACAACCAGAAGAACAGGTCACAGGGAGGCAAGGTCGAGCCCCGAGAAACCCCAAGGGGCTGCGAAGGAGGAAGCTCCCAGGGGACTGACGCAGCCGCAACCCTCCACGGGCTGTACCAGAGACGACACGGGGAAAGGTCTTAACAACTCACGCTAGGATGCTTCCTGGCCTGGCCGAGGATCTGGCGGAGCATGGTTGCAACACAGGCCTCGAGTCCAAACCGAGAGGAAAACTAAACCACAAGGCTGGGATTTAGCCGTCACCGAACCTAGGAGGAGCGGACGCCCAAAGTCACTCAGGACCTCCTACCTGAAGGACCCCTGGCGCGGAGGGCGGCCTGCGGCAGGAGGGCCGAATGCAGCTGTCCTGAGCGGTGCCTGATTGGACCCAGCACCTCTCGCGTCTGCTCTAACCTGGCCAGATCAACAGCGTTCAACCGCAAAGAGAAACAGTCTCATTCCTATGCTACGCCTACTTCTGATGGGTAATTTTTGGCTTCCGAACTAGAACCTTTCGACTGACTACACCGGCACTTTCTGGGGGCCCCCGGGTTAGAAGCGGGGGCGCGCAGGCGGACGCCCGGCCTCAAGCTCAGCGAGCCGAGTCCTTCAGCGAGGCGCCCGCGAGCCGCGTCCGCGCGCCCAGAGGCTGGGGGCGCGCGTGCCGGCCGCGCGCCGCCTGCCCCGGCCGCCGCTCAGGGAGCAGCGCGGCGCCTGTGGACGCTGAGCGCGCGGCGCTTGGAGGGCAGGTCGAGTCTCCAGCCGCTAAGGTCAGCGACTGCGGTTTAAAACTCCTGCAGCTGCTTCCTGTCCTTGACTGTCATTTAAGGGCAGAAGTTAGAAACCAGTAAATGACTTAAAGATGGCAGTAATTCTGTCAGTATGATTTGGAAAGAATGCGTGGTCGTCACATAGGCGTCCAGTGTTTTCTTAGTGGCCCAGACGGTAAAGAATCTGCCTCTGAGGCAGGAGACCTGGGTTCGATCCCGGGGTGGGAAAGATATCCTAGAGAAGTCACCCAACCCAGTATTCTGGCTTGAAGAATTCTATGGACAGGGAAACCTGGCAGGCACTACAAAGACTTTTGTGACATTGCCGCTCTTCCTGAGCCTGAAGCTGTCTATGCGTTTCTAGTGCCACAATACAATTCTCACTTATCTCTTTTTTTTCTCCCACCCAACCAGAAAATCTTCCCAGGCATTTGAGGACACACTAAACCCCGAATTCATATGTAGTTTAAAGCGTTACTCCAATGATCACACCAGTAATCGGGCCTGGAAAGAAAGGTCTCCTCCAAAAAGGAAACAGTAGACCTGAAGGAGGAAAAGATGTTAACCAAGGACAAAGAAAGGAGGTATATGTACACATAGAGGTAGTAGGTGTGACCATCTGAAACTAAAACTTTTTAAGAAAGGAGGTCTGGTTTGGTTTGAACTTGAATAGGGAAAGCAAGGTGGGGATCAGATCTGTTGGACCAATGGTCAGTTAGACAGTATGGGTGTTTTTGTGTGTGTGGGGGGGGTGTTTTCTGTTGTTTAATTTTGGCCTCTTTTATTGGCTTTTGTTTATTTATTTTCATCCATCTTTATTTTTTGCCCTGTGTGGGCCTCCCATCACAGTGGCATCTCGCGTTGTAGAACACCGGCTCTGGGCGCAGGCACTGCAGAGCTCTGGCTTGCAATTGAACACACCAGTCCGGCTGCTGCACGGCACGTGGGATCTTCCCGTGCCAGGGATCGAACCAGTGCCCCTTGTGCTGCAAGGTGGACTCTCTACCCACTGGACCACCAGGGAAGCCCCAGCATGGGTTTATGTTGAGAGCATTAGGGAGTTAGGCAAAAGCAAGATGTTGTGGTTTTAAATGATTGTTTTGTCTATTAAAAATGAATTACAGGAGATAAACGTGAAGCGGGGAATGGTTCAAGGGCCATTGCTGCAGTCCCTGTGAAATAATAGCAGCTTGGACTCCTATAGAGAATGTGATGTTGAAGAAATGATTGCAGAGATATTTAGGATGCCTTGGATATTTAGGATACCATGCCTTGGTGACTGATCAAACATAGGAATGAGAGAAGGAGGGAGTCCAGGATAGTTTCAAAGGTTCAGTTCTAGCTGTGTGGATTTTGATGCCAATTACTGCGATTAAGAGAGCTGGACCATAAAAAAGGCTGAGTTCCAAAGAATTGACATTTTCAAACTGTGGTGCTGGGGAAGACTTGAGAGCCCCTTGGACTGCAAACCAGTTAGTCCTAAGGAAAACAACCCTGAATATTCATTGGAAGGACTGATTCTGAAGCTGAAGCTTCAGTACTTTGGCCACCTGATGTGAAAAGCTGACTCATTGGAAAAGACTTTTATGCTGGAAAAGATTGAGGGCAAAAGGGAAAAGAGGTGGCAGAGGAGGAGATGATTACATAGTATCACCAACTCATTGGACATGAATCTGAGCAAACTTTGGGAGACAGTGGAGGACTGAGGAACCTGTTGTGCTGCAGTCCATGGAGTCACAAAGAGTTGGACACAACTTAGCAACTGAATAACAACATTGAAATAAGAAATAATAGAGAATTATGGATATGTATTTAGGTAAAAGCCAAGTGGACTTTCTGTAAGGCAGAAGAGAGTTATAAATGAGAAGAATACGTTCAGGACTCAGCTTATTTATTTTTTATTTTGGCTGTGTCACGCAGCTTGTGAGTTCTTGGTTCCCTGACCAGGGACTGAACCCAGGCCCTCAGCAGTAAAAGCAGAGTCCTAACCACTGGACCGCCTGGGGATTCCCTAGGACTCAGTTTATTAATGGGAATTGATGACATATGACTGAATGAAATTGTTTAGGGAGAGAAAGTTGAGTGACAAGAGAAACAAAGGACAGCGAGCTGGCCAATACATAATGCTTAGGACATATGACCAGCGAAGTATGGAAAACAATACGTGGTGATTATTACAATAACATGAAGCTTAGGAAGACTGTTGTCTTTTTCATTCATTCAGTGAATCTTTATTAGGTACCCTCTCTTCATCCGGCACTGTTCTAATTAGGGAGATAGCAGTGAATCCCTAATCCCTTGTTCCTCCCTAATGGAGTTTACATACTGGTTGGAAAGACAAACTGAAACAGGAGGGAAGGGGGCAGGACGCAACCTTTAAAAGAGTGACACAGCCTAAGGAGAAGACATAACCTGATTAGAATCAAATAACTTCGAGATGTCAGAGGAGTGGGCTTCCACTAAACCTTGGACCTCAGTAGAGGCTCATGGTAACGCCTCAGCAAGCTAAATGACACACACACAGGCACCACGACTGTTCCAAGGCTGACCATAAAGGGCCAAAACAGGGGCAGTAACCCAATTCCTGGAAATCCTCCACCCTTTCCCAAAAATAGTTGAAGTCATCCTCCCACTTCCTAGTATGACAATATAAAAGATAACCACACCACATTTTGATGTCACTTTTTTTGTCTGAGATGACCCACACTCTGTGGCTCATAGGTTCTCTTTAAATAAATCCACTTCTTACTTATCACTTTGTCTCTCATTGAATTCTTTCTGTGATGAGACATCAAGAACCTGAGCTTCATTAGGTCCTAAAACCAGGTGTGTGATCTCAGCTGGAAGACAATGAGCTTTGGCCAGGTCTGAGTCTTGGCACATGGCTTCAAGTCCCAATCTAAAGTGAATGGTTTCAAAACCATAAACAAACAAACAAGATAATTCTGTAAGGCAGAAGAGAGTTATAAATGAGAATCGTTCAGGACTTATTTATTTTTTATTTTGGCTGTGTCACGCAGCTTGTGAGTTCTTGGTTCCCTGACCAGGGACTGAACCCAGGCCCTCAGCAGTAAAAGCAGAGTCCTAACCACTGGACCGCCTGGGGATTCCCTAGGACTCAGTTTATTAATGGGAATTGATGACATATGACTGAATGAAATTGTTTAGGGAGAGAAAGTTGAGTGACAAGAGAAACAAAGGACAGCGAGCTGGCCAATACATAATGCTTAGGACATATGACCAGCGAAGTATGGAAAACAATACGTGGTGATTATTACAATAACATGAAGCTTAGGAAGACTGTTGTCTTTTTCATTCATTCAGTGAATCTTTATTAGGTACCCTCTCTTCATCCGGCACTGTTCTAATTAGGGAGATAGCAGTGAATCCCTAATCCCTTGTTCCTCCCTAATGGAGTTTACATACTGGTTGGAAAGACAAACTGAAACAGGAGGGAAGGGGGCAGGACGCAACCTTTAAAAGAGTGACACAGCCTAAGGAGAAGACATAACCTGATTAGAATCAAATAACTTCGAGATGTCAGAGGAGTGGGCTTCCACTAAACCTTGGACCTCAGTAGAGGCTCATGGTAACGCCTCAGCAAGCTAAATGACACACACACAGGCACCACGACTGTTCCAAGGCTGACCATAAAGGGCCAAAACAGGGGCAGTAACCCAATTCCTGGAAATCCTCCACCCTTTCCCAAAAATAGTTGAAGTCATCCTCCCACTTCCTAGTATGACAATATAAAAGATAACCACACCACATTTTGATGTCACTTTTTTTGTCTGAGATGACCCACACTCTGTGGCTCATAGGTTCTCTTTAAATAAATCCACTTCTTACTTATCACTTTGTCTCTCATTGAATTCTTTCTGTGATGAGACATCAAGAACCTGAGCTTCATTAGGTCCTAAAACCAGGTGTGTGATCTCAGCTGGAAGACAATGAGCTTTGGCCAGGTCTGAGTCTTGGCACATGGCTTCAAGTCCCAATCTAAAGTGAATGGTTTCAAAACCATAAACAAACAAACAAGATAATTTTAGAGATCAGTAAACCAATAGCATAGAATAATGAGAGAGAGAGAAGAACATCAGGGAGCAAAGTTTTCTTTAGTGAGAATGAATGTGGAAGGTTCCTCTGCCTAAACGGAATAACCTGGTGAAGCGCTGAGAGAAGAACATGCCAACTGTCAAGAAAAAGTGGTTTTGCTGTTTTAAAAAATAATAAATAAATAAAATGCTCACGGGAGGCCAGTGTAACTGATCCATAATAAAAATGAGATCAGCGAGATTAGAGAGTTCTTTAAGACATTCACATTATAAATTATAGCAAGGAGTATGGTTATGTTAAAAGAAAGTATCAGCACAAAAATCATGGAAGATACTTAGAAGTTGTTGACTAAAAAAAGATAGACAACTTGAGAGTTGTGGGTTAAGTTTTATTTGGGGCTCAATTAGGACTGCAGCCCAGGAGGCAGCATCTCAGACAGCTAAGAGACTGCTCCAAAAAGAAAGCAGGAGGAAGATCAGTATGTAAGATTTTGAGGAAGGGGGAGCTTTATACCAAAAACAAAAGGTTTTTGGTTAGTCAGGAGGATCTGATGTTCCATGAAGGAATTTAGTGCTTTTCTAAATATGATGAGATGCAAGGATTGAGATAATAAAATTTGGTCCTAAAAACATCCACCAGATTCCCTGAAGCACAGAGTGCCTCATTCTACCCTGATCTCCCTCAGGGGGTACTGAAGGTCAGCAGCTATCTCAGCACAGGGGTCATTCTCCACAGAGGCAACTGGCAAATGCCCTTGTTCATTCATTGGCAATGTAATTGGTAAATGCCGATCATAGTTGACAAAATGAACACAGAAGCCTCAGAGCAGCACATATAGGTAGGCTTTCATGAAAGAAATTAGAAGGTGAAGACCTCTCCTTGCAATATTTTATTTTTAGTGATAACAATTGGTAGTAAGTTAAGTAGGCATATGGGAAAAACTCTGTTAATAAGAAAGTAAAATTCAGTGACTTTTTTATCATTGACTTAGTTTCTAGAAGTAACAATAATATAGGTAGTCAAGTAATGCCTTTGGAATCAATAACAAAGCAAGGTTAGAGAATGTAAATTTCATTTTAAAAAGGTTTTCTTTTTTTGGACTTGCAGTTTGTGGGATCTTAGTTCCCTGACCAGGATTGAACACAGCCCCCTGGCAAATGGAAGTGTTGAGTCTTCAACAATGGAACGCTAGGGAATTCTCTAAATTTCATTAAATATTAGCCAGAAGTGCCTAATTGTAAAAGTTTAAATTTTTCACATTAAAGTTAGGGCAAAGAGTCAGTGATCAGTATTTTAAGCTGAGGTGACAGTATGGAGAAAGAAGCCATAGTAGACTACACATGTGGTAAAAATAAACTTTAGCTTTAGAAGTAGGACTGGTATGTGTGGTAGATTATATTCTGTACAAATATCTGCTGCCTCTCCTTGGAAGGGTTACCACCTACTTGCCGCACTAATGTCAGGCTTAATTAGATGACTTGCATTATTTGTCAATCAGATGTGACAAGTAGTGTGTGTTCTGCACAGGCAGAAGCCTTAAGAGCCAACATGTGCCGTGTTCTGACTTTTCTGTCTACCACAAAATCAGCATTGTTGTAGATAGAGCCTCCTATGACCTGTTGAAAACTACCTGGAGCAAGTATATTGCTGAGCTATGGTTGCCATGCATTGAGAAGTATTTTACTGTAGCATACTCTACCTACTGTCACTCTTACAGAATTTGGCACTGAAAGTGTGGCACCCTAAAATATGTGGCACTGGATTCAGGACCCGCCAGCAGGTGATAAGGTAACTATTACCAAAGTTTAGAAAGATGACAGTCTATGTTATTAATTAGAAAGAAGTTAATGTTCCTGGTGAACTCAGAGCTTTCAGTAAAATGGCAGGCAAAGGGTATGTCAGCAACATTACTGAAAGTGTTCAACCTCAATTTGAGACTTAAACCCAGGGCCCAGACTTAATCAAACCTTGCTTGGTACTTGAACCCACTTGGCCAGGACTCGAACCCAGTCAAAACCCTGTTTGGGACTTGAACCCATGCGGCTGAGACTCGAACCCAGCCAAAACCCTGTTTGGGACTTGAACCTATGTGACTGGGGCTCGAACCCAGCCAAAACCCTGGTAATTAAAATCACTCACCCAATGTCTGGACTCACTGAGGTTTAAGTTCTTCATGTCTCTTTGCAGAGAAGAATTCAGCGAGAGACAAAGTGATAGGTAAGAAATGGATTTATTCAGATTCAGGGAAAGCACACTCCACAGAGTGTGGGCCATGGCAGAGTCAATCCAGTGGTTCCGAAAACATGGCATGCTTAGCTTTTATAGGCTGGGTAATTCCATATGCTAATGAGTGGGAGGATTATTCCAGCTCTTTTAGGGAAGGGATGGAACTGTCATGGCACCTCTGGGTGTGTCATTTAGCTTGCTGACTGAGGATAAAAGTCTGGTCTGCCATCTTGGACCCATTTGATTCTAATGGGTTTATGCTGTGTCCTTAGGCTGTCATTCTTTTCAAAAATTGTGCCCTGCCCCTTTCCCTCCTAGCCCTTATATTACTATTGGGAACTGTTGACACATTGTAGTACAATAAAAAAAAGAGAGAGAGATTCAGAAAATAATTGATCAGTTTGCAAGCTACAATGACAGAGAATGGAGCATCTAAAAAGCTAGAGAAGAAAAGAGTGGGAAATTTGCTTCCATACAGATAACAGTATGAAAAAGGAAGGCAGAAGGAATGAAAGTTCACAGTGTAAGTACATAATGTGTAAAAGGAACTGAAATGAATTCAGTGTGCTGGGAGCTTAAGTTTCATAAGGAGGAGCTATTGGAAATGAAATGGAAAGGGTTAACCCATATTTTTGAGAAGTTAAGATTTGGAACTTTATATGTTAGGTGGTAAAGATTTGTAAGTTTTATATCTAAAGTGAAAGTGAAAGTCTCTCAGTCATGTCAGACTCTTCGCAACCCGATAGACTGTAGCCTGCCAGGCTCCTCTCCATGGAGAATTCCATGGAATTCTCCAGGCAAAACTACTGGAGTGAGTAGCTCTTCCATTCTCCAGGGGATCTTCTCAACTCAGGATCTAACCCAGGTCTCCTGTGTTGCAGGCAGATTCTTTACCACTAAAACAACTGCAGGCATACTATTAATATATTAATTTTAAAAAGCTGGGTTTTATTAATACCATTCCCCTCTGATATATGTGTCCTCTAAAGTTCTTGTTCTTTGTTCTATTGAATTTTGTGAACAATTTTAAAATACCAAAATATTAGTTATTCAACTTATGCAAGTCATTCAGCGAATAAATCTAAAAAATCTAGGCAGTATATCAATAACACTTCCTAAAATTATTTCTTTTGCATGGTTTCTCTGAAGATTCAAGCCCTGAAAATTCTGGAAGCTATAGTAATCATGTATTGTTATTAATGTGTGACAGTAAAGAAATAACTTCTTTAGAAAAGAATAATTTGATAAGTGAGCCATGGAGTACGACTATATTAATGCAAATTGAAAGCAGAATCTCATAGTTTTTACTCTGTTTGCATTTAGCATTTAATTATTTTTCTAGCAGATAAATTGACAACCAGGGTTGTTTTTCTGATAACACAAATACAAATTATACCTTCACTTATTAATAAAGATTCTGCAGCTATCCTTAATCTAAAAATAAATATGTTCTGTCAATAGTTTTGTGGTTGCTTAGCATAAACTGTATTTAATTATAAATTTTCTATTAGAAAAATGAAAACATATTGTGTCCTGTGGAAGTTTACCTCTGGTCTTATAAATCTGAAAGCCTCACACACTGTCATCAGTTTAAATTAAGTACTTGAAGGATTTTCTGTACAAAATTCAGTGAAAACTGAAAAGTAAAGAAACACTAGCAATTTAAAATAATGGTGCTTCTTTTCACTGAAGTCTTCTGATTAAATAATATTTTAGGAAAACTGTATTTATTATACAATTTTTGGAAAATTATGCCATGCACATGGATCTTTATTTTTTTATATATATCTTTAAACTATAGCTTTTTGAGAATAACTCTGTTCAGTTCTTCTGTGTTGCCACTTAACTCTCTGCAGTTTCTATCTCTTCCATGAATCCATTCATTCAGTCATTTGTTCATTCCTATATTCATTCAGGGATCTTCTCAACCCCCAGGATCTAACCCAGGTCTCCTTTTGTTTGTTGCAGGCAGATTCTTTACCACTAAAACAACTGCAGGCATACTATTAATATATTAATTTTAAAAAGCTGGGTTTTATTAATACCATTCCCCTCTGATATATGTGTCCTCTAAAGTTCTTGTTCTTTGTTCTATTGAATTTTGTGAACAATTTTAAAATACCAAAATATTAGTTATTCAACTTATGCAAGTCATTCAGCGAATAAATCTAAAAAATCTAGGCAGTATATCAATAACACTTCCTAAAATTATTTCTTTTGCATGGTTTCTCTGAAGATTCAAGCCCTGAAAATTCTGGAAGCTATAGTAATCATGTATTGTTATTAATGTGTGACAGTAAAGAAATAACTTCTTTAGAAAAGAATAATTTGATAAGTGAGCCATGGAGTACGACTATATTAATGCAAATTGAAAGCAGAATCTCATAGTTTTTACTCTGTTTGCATTTAGCATTTAATTATTTTTCTAGCAGATAAATTGACAACCAGGGTTGTTTTTCTGATAACACAAATACAAATTATACCTTCACTTATTAATAAAGATTCTGCAGCTATCCTTAATCTAAAAATAAATATGTTCTGTCAATAGTTTTGTGGTTGCTTAGCATAAACTGTATTTAATTATAAATTTTCTATTAGAAAAATGAAAACATATTGTGTCCTGTGGAAGTTTACCTCTGGTCTTATAAATCTGAAAGCCTCACACACTGTCATCAGTTTAAATTAAGTACTTGAAGGATTTTCTGTACAAAATTCAGTGAAAACTGAAAAGTAAAGAAACACTAGCAATTTAAAATAATGGTGCTTCTTTTCACTGAAGTCTTCTGATTAAATAATATTTTAGGAAAACTGTATTTATTATACAATTTTTGGAAAATTATGCCATGCACATGGATCTTTATTTTTTTATATATATCTTTAAACTATAGCTTTTTGAGAATAACTCTGTTCAGTTCTTCTGTGTTGCCACTTAACTCTCTGCAGTTTCTATCTCTTCCATGAATCCATTCATTCAGTCATTTGTTCATTCATATATTCATTCATTAAACATATGTTAAGTGCTGATTGCATACTGTTCATCATGCTAATTGCTTAAGAATAACACAGTGTTGTCTTTTTTTTTTTTAACATGTATTTATTTATTTATTATCTGGGGGGGGTGGGTTGGGGAGGGAGAGGGTGGGCGGGCCACTTCTATTGGTTTTTCATTTGTCTATTTTCATCCGTCTTTGTTCTTTGGCTCTTGTGGGCCTCCCACCGCTGTGGCCTCTGTTGTCAGTAATTGGACACCATCGGTCCAGCCACTCCGTGGCATGTGGGATCTTCCCAGGCCAGGGGTCAAACCAATGCCCCTTGCCCTGCAAGGCGGTAGCCTTACCCATTGGACCACTAGGGAAGCCCAGTGCTGTCTTTCTTCAACACCATATAGAATAGTCTAGTAGGGCGAGAGCGTAGTTATTACAAAGCTTTATGATAAGTGCTACAATAAATACTGATACATAGGTCACTTGCTGTCCTTACCAAGGTTAGGAATATGAATTCATTTCTGGAAATGTTGAGTCTAGGATTATCTATGAAATATCCCCATCAGAGATGCTCTGAAGGCTGGCAGAAATATCACTCTTGAGCTCACGAGAGAAGTTTGGTCTAGAGGTGCAATATGAAAGGAAAGGGCACACGTATGAGAGTTGTGGGAATTAATGAGTTTGGAAATAAAGAATGTGTAAGAAGGAAAGTGTAAGGAAAGAAGAGGGTCAGTGTTCTATTAGAAAAATGAAAACATATTGTGTCCTGTGGAAGTTTACCTCTGGTCTTATAAATCTGAAAGCCTCACACACTGTCATCAGTTTAAATTAAGTACTTGAAGGATTTTCTGTACAAAATTCAGTGAAAACTGAAAAGTAAAGAAACACTAGCAATTTAAAATAATGGTGCTTCTTTTCACTGAAGTCTTCTGATTAAATAATATTTTAGGAAAACTGTATTTATTATACAATTTTTGGAAAATTATGCCATGCACATGGATCTTTATTTTTTTATATATATCTTTAAACTATAGCTTTTTGAGAATAACTCTGTTCAGTTCTTCTGTGTTGCCACTTAACTCTCTGCAGTTTCTATCTCTT
Source organism: Tragulus kanchil (assembly GCA_022376925.1). NCBI lineage: Eukaryota > Metazoa > Chordata > Mammalia > Artiodactyla > Tragulidae > Tragulus > Tragulus kanchil. The sequence goes on along the minus strand of JAIOJX010000030.1, from coordinate 121,316,393 downwards.
CCATGAATCCATTCATTCAGTCATTTGTTCATTCATATATTCATTCATTAAACATATGTTAAGTGCTGATTGCATACTGTTCATCATGCTAATTGCTTAAGAATAACACAGTGTTGTCTTTTTTTTTAACATGTATTTATTTATTTATTATCTGGGGGTGGGTTGGGGAGGGAGAGGGTGGGCGGGCCACTTCTTTTGGGTTTTGTATTTGTCTATTTTCATCCGTCTTTGTTCTTTGGCTCTTGTGGGCCTCCCACCGCTGTGGCCTCTGTTGTCAGTAATTGGACACCATCGGTCCAGCCACTCCGTGGCATGTGGGATCTTCCCAGGCCAGGGGTCAAACCAATGCCCCTTGCCCTGCAAGGCGGTAGCCTTACCCATTGGACCACTAGGGAAGCCCAGTGCTGTCTTTCTTCAACACCATATAGAATAGTCTAGTAGGGCGAGAGCGTAGTTATTACAAAGCTTTATGATAAGTGCTACAATAAATACTGATACATAGGTCACTTGCTGTCCTTACCAAGGTTAGGAATATGAATTCATTTCTGGAAATGTTGAGTCTAGGATTATCTATGAAATATCCCCATCAGAGATGCTCTGAAGGCTGGCAGAAATATCACTCTTGAGCTCACGAGAGAAGTTTGGTCTAGAGGTGCAATATGAAAGGAAAGGGCACACGTATGAGAGTTGTGGGAATTAATGAGTTTGGAAATAAAGAATGTGTAAGAAGGAAAGTGTAAGGAAAGAAGAGGGTCAGTGCTGTCACTCTGGAGAATGTGATCAAAATGAGGACTAGGCCAAGAAGGAGGAGTTAGAACAGAAGAATTCAAATGAGTCAGAAATGTAGGCTGATGTACCCATCAAGGTTCAACCAGAGGAACAGAGCTTCTAGGATATATGCATGCATAATAAAGGTTTTATTATAAGGAATTAACGTTATGCAAGTATGGGAGTACTGTTTCTTCCTGTGTCTTGAAGTCAACAGGAATGGAAAAAGACGTGAGGAACAGAAGCAAAGGTACATTAGAATCTGTGGGGATGGCTGGAACCGGTGAGAACAGAGAAACCACGTGGGGCTCTCATTACCTCCAAACTCTCAGCTTCAGTGATGTGAGTGGGTGACTTGCCAAACACACTGGAGCCCTTTGTCACAGAACTGGACAGATACCTAGTTCAGGAATATAGGAACTGAAGGAGGAACTTAGCAAGAACAGGAATACCAAGAAGTGCCCCAGGAGATCTGCATTTCTGACATACTCTTCCTTACCTCGAGTGAGTTGTAATATCCTAATTTCCCCTTGCTAATCAAAGTCAATTACCCAAACTAATAAAATAACCTCCCATTGAAGAGTCCCAAGTGACCAAGTGGCAGTCTCAACTTACAGTTGAATGGAATCATTGTTCTCTGTCCTGCCAAAAGCATTCTTTACTTGAAAATTAGGCTACTAGACTAGCAAAGCTACAGTTACATGAGTGACCAGAATTTCACTAGTGGATTACTTTGGAAATTAATAAGAGCCACTCCCATGTTCTTTTTCACTACTGTCCTTACCAAGGTTAGGAATATGAATTCATTTCTGGAAATGTTGAGTCTAGGATTATCTATGAAATATCCCCATCAGAGATGCTCTGAAGGCTGGCAGAAATATCACTCTTGAGCTCACGAGAGAAGTTTGGTCTAGAGGTGCAATATGAAAGGAAAGGGCACACGTATGAGAGTTGTGGGAATTAATGAGTTTGGAAATAAAGAATGTGTAAGAAGGAAAGTGTAAGGAAAGAAGAGGGTCAGTGCTGTCACTCTGGAGAATGTGATCAAAATGAGGACTAGGCCAAGAAGGAGGAGTTAGAACAGAAGAATTCAAATGAGTCAGAAATGTAGGCTGATGTACCCATCAAGGTTCAACCAGAGGAACAGAGCTTCTAGGATATATGCATGCATAATAAAGGTTTTATTATAAGGAATTAACGTTATGCAAGTATGGGAGTACTGTTTCTTCCTGTGTCTTGAAGTCAACAGGAATGGAAAAAGACGTGAGGAACAGAAGCAAAGGTACATTAGAATCTGTGGGGATGGCTGGAACCGGTGAGAACAGAGAAACCACGTAGGTCTCTCATTACCTCCAAACTCTCAGCTTCAGTGATGTGAGTGGGTGACTTGCCAAACACACTGGAGCCCTTTGTCACAGAACTGGACAGATACCTAGTTCAGGAATATAGGAACTGAAGGAGGAACTTAGCAAGAACAGGAATACCAAGAAGTGCCCCAGGAGATCTGCATTTCTGACATACTCTTCCTTACCTCGAGTGAGTTGTAATATCCTAATTTCCCCTTGCTAATCAAAGTCAATTACCCAAACTAATAAAATAACCTCCCATTGAAGAGTCCCAAGTGACCAAGTGGCAGTCTCAACTTACAGTTGAATGGAATCATTGTTCTCTGTCCTGCCAAAAGCATTCTTTACTTGAAAATTAGGCTACTAGACTAGCAAAGCTACAGTTACATGAGTGACCAGAATTTCACTAGTGGATTACTTTGGAAATTAATAAGAGCCACTCCCATGTTCTTTTTCACTACTGTCCTTCACGGTTTAATCCAGAATGGAATGAAAATGCTAAAGCAATTTAATATTGACAGCATTTCATACAGAAACATCTGTAAACTGGGCTCAATATTTCTCCCTCAGTTAAATGGTTGAAGGGACTGTTCCATGTAACCATAGGTGCAGGTTGACAGGGGAGCAAGCATTATTGCAGGAGTATAGAACACAGGCATCTGTGGCACTTACTCATACCTTCAGAACCAACTCAGACTCATCTGGTTTCTGTCTAGTGATGGAATGCTGCTCTGCATATTGAGTGTTACGGCTTTGTTGGTCAGACAAAACTCAGTTCATGATGGATAACTCAGGTCACATGGAAATTTGCTTCAAGTACCAACAGATCAACTAGGTTATAATATTTTTTAATTGAAGCATAGTTGTTTCACAATGCTATGTTAGTTTCTACTGTACAGTGATTTTTTTTTCCATTATAGATTCTTAAATATTGAATATAGTTCCCTGTGTTATACAGTAAGACCTTGTTATTTATCAATTTTATATGTATTAGTATGTATTTGTTAATCCCAAACTCCTAATTTATCTCTCCCCCACTTTCCCCTATGCCTAAGTTTGTTTCTGTTTTGTTCATTGTATGTATACTTTTAGATGCCACATATAAGTGATATCATATGATACTTCTCTTTCTCTTTTTGCCTTGGGAGACTGACCCAAGAAAAATTTTGTATGGTTTTGTGGGGCTCTGAATTGAAATAGGACCATTGCAAGCATAAGGAAGCTTAAGCACATTGTTTCAGTTTGGAGCTAAGATGGCACCTACAGGAAGGGACGTGGGAGTGAAAGGAAGCTTAAGCACATTGTTTAAAGAAGCTTAAGCACATGTTTGCAGTTTGGAGCTAAGATGGCGCCTACAGGGAGCGATGAGGACGTGATCTAAATTGTTAAGTGATGGTCAAAATTTCTGATTGGTTCCCCTGGTTTCCGTGCTTGTGGATGATTGCTTGACTTTTAGCTTGATTGGTGTAATCTATAGGAAGTCCTGTGCAAAACTCCCTTCACTTGCCTATAAAAGCTGTGAATCTGCATTAATAAACGGAACTGCCTCGACAGAACCCCTGCCGTGTCTGATTGTAACCAGCACACGCCAGCAGGCTGGGGGGAGGTCTCCCGGTTCAGCCGGGGGCAATCCCACTGCCTTCCTTTCTGCGGAAGGTCCCTGCATGATTTGTGTCAGAGAATACTTTGCCTGTGTTCAATTCTAGGAGTTTTGTGATGTCATGTCTTATACTGAAAATACTGAAATCTTTAAGCCATTTTATTTGTGTGTGTGGTATGAGGAAGTGTTTTAACTTCACCGATTTACATGTAGCCATCCAACTTTCCCAATACCATTTGTTGAAGAGACTGTCTTTTCTCCATTGTATATCTTTCTCTCCTTTTCAAAAATTAATTGAGTGTAGGTTGTGGGTTTATTTCAGAGCTCTCTATCCTGTTCTGTTGATCTATATATCTATTTTTTTGCCAATACCATACTATTTTAGTTGCTTTTCAATATTTGCTAAAGTCTGCAATGGTTATGTCTTCAGCTTTGTTTTCCCTCAGATTTTGATAATTTTTCTTTTGTATTAGTATGTATTTGTTAATCCCAAACTCCTAATTTATCTCTCCCCCACTTTCCCCTATGCCTAAGTTTGTTTCTGTTTTGTTCATTGTATGTATACTTTTAGATGCCACATATAAGTGATATCATATGATACTTCTCTTTCTCTTTTTGCCTTGGGAGACTGACCCAAGAAAAATTTTGTATGGTTTTGTGGGGCTCTGAATTGAAATAGGACCATTGCAAGCATAAGGAAGCTTAAGCACATTGTTTCAGTTTGGAGCTAAGATGGCACCTACAGGAAGGGACGTGGGAGTGAAAGGAAGCTTAAGCACATTGTTTAAAGAAGCTTAAGCACATGTTTGCAGTTTGGAGCTAAGATGGCGCCTACAGGGAGCGATGAGGACGTGATCTAAATTGTTAAGTGATGGTCAAAATTTCTGATTGGTTCCCCTGGTTTCCGTGCTTGTGGATGATTGCTTGACTTTTAGCTTGATTGGTGTAATCTATAGGAAGTCCTGTGCAAAACTCCCTTCACTTGCCTATAAAAGCTGTGAATCTGCATTAATAAAACGGAACTGCCTCGACAGAACCCCTGCCGTGTCTGATTGTAACCAGCACACGCCAGCAGGCTGGGGGGAGGTCTCCCGGTTCAGCCGGGGGCAATCCCACTGCCTTCCTTTCTGCGGAAGGTCCCTGCATGATTTGTGTCAGAGAATACTTTGCCTGTGTTCAATTCTAGGAGTTTTGTGATGTCATGTCTTATACTGAAAATACTGAAATCTTTAAGCCATTTTATTTGTGTGTGTGGTATGAGGAAGTGTTTTAACTTCACCGATTTACATGTAGCCATCCAACTTTCCCAATACCATTTGTTGAAGAGACTGTCTTTTCTCCATTGTATATCTTTCTCTCCTTTTTCAAAAATTAATTGAGTGTAGGTTGTGGGTTTATTTCAGAGCTCTCTATCCTGTTCTGTTGATCTATATATCTATTTTTTTGCCAATACCATACTATTTTGATTACTGTTGCTTTTCAATATTTGCTAAAGTCTGCAATGGTTATGTCTTCAGCTTTGTTTTTTCCCCTCAGGATTGTTTTGATAATTCTTGGCCTTTTGTGGTTCCGTATACATTTTAGGATTATTTGCTTCAGTTCTGTGAAAAATGTCGTGGATGATTTGATAGGGATTACACTTTGGGTAGAATGACTATTTTAGTTATAGTAATTCTTCTAATCCAGGAGCATGGGATATCTTTCCATTTCTTTGAATCATCATCAGTTTCTTTTATTAATGCTTTATAGTCTGCATGTAAGTTTTTCACCTCCTTGGTCAAAGTTACTCCTAATATTTTTTATGCTATTTTAAAAGAGACTTTTCAAGACTTTCTCTTTCTGATATTTCATTATGTAAAGAAATGCAACAGATTTCTGTACATTAATATTGTATCCTGCTGCCTTGCTGAATACATTACTTGAATACACTGCTGATGAGAGTATATTGATACTATACTTTGAAAATCTGTTTGATTTTTCTGCTAAAGCTTAGTATTTGAATATAATATGGTCACCTACTTTACTTTCAGATATAAAGCCAATAGAAATGTGTGCTTATGTGCATCAAAACATGAACAAGGGGGCTTCCATGGTGTTCTAGTGGGTAAAGACACCGCCTTGCTATACAGGGGCGCTGGTTCGATCCCTGGCCTGGGAAGATCCCACGTGCTGCAGACTGGCTGGACCAATGTGTTCAATTACTGAGCTGGAGCTCTGGAGTGCATATGCCCAGAGTCGGTGCTCTGTGACAAAAGAGGCCACTGCGATCGGAGGCCCATACAGGCTGAAGAACAAAGATAAATAAATGAAAGATCAATAGAAGTGGCCAAAAAAAAAAAAAGAACAAGAATACATATAGAATCATTATTTATCATAACATAAACTGGAAAGAGCCAAAATGTTTATAAAGGGTAAATGAAAAATAAATTATGATATATTCAAATATGTACTCCCACAATGCAAATGAACTACAACTACAAGATAGATAATCCTCACTAGAAATATTAGCCAAAGAATCCAGAAACAAAATGACATTTTCTGTGTGAGTCCATGTACATAAAATATGAAAAAATAGTCTTAGACTCAAGATAATGACTATATTTCTGGGCTGCAGAGGGTATTAATTGAGGGGGCTCAAGAGAACTTTTTTGGCCTTGGCAAACATCCTTATAAGACTGTTTTGTTCCTTGAGTCTTTCATCTGTATGCTCATTTCTTATTTTCTGTCCTCCAATATTTTCTAATAAAAGAGTTTTGTTTTAAACTGAGCTGTGTGGATTTAGAACAATATTGGAGAGTTTCCTTATGTTCTGTCACTTAAAGATGGATTAAAAAGAACAGACGGTATTATCTATACATTCTTGTTTGTTAGAAAGCTTTGCCATCTTTTGAGTTGTTGACATGAAACCTCATGTCCTTACTTATCTAACTACAGATTTCTGTACATTAATATTGTATCCTGCTGCCTTGCTGAATAATTCACTTGTACATGCTGTTTTTAAAAAAGGGGGGTATATTGATACTATACTTTGAAAATCTGTTTGATTTTTCTGCTAAAGCTTAGTATTTGAATATAATATGGTCACCTACTTTACTTTCAGATATAAAGCCAATAGAAATGTGTGCTTATGTGCATCAAAACATGAACAAGGGGGCTTCCATGGTGTTCTAGTGGGTAAAGACACCGCCTTGCTATACAGGGGCGCTGGTTCGATCCCTGGCCTGGGAAGATCCCACGTGCTGCAGACTGGCTGGACCAATGTGTTCAATTACTGAGCTGGAGCTCTGGAGTGCATATGCCCAGAGTCGGTGCTCTGTGACAAAAGAGGCCACTGCGATCGGAGGCCCATACAGGCTGAAGAACAAAGATAAATAAATGAAAGATCAATAGAAGTGGCCAAAAAAAAAAAAAAAAGAACAAGAATACATATAGAATCATTATTTATCATAACATAAACTGGAAAGAGCCAAAATGTTTATAAAGGGTAAATGAAAAATAAATTATGATATATTCAAATATGTACTCCCACAATGCAAATGAACTACAACTACAAGATAGATAATCCTCACTAGAAATATTAGCCAAAGAATCCAGAAACAAAATGACATTTTCTGTGTGAGTCCATGTACATAAAATATGAAAAAATAGTCTTAGACTCAAGATAATGACTATATTTCTGGGCTGCAGAGGGTATTAATTGAGGGGGCTCAAGAGAACTTTTTTGGCCTTGGCAAACATCCTTATAAGACTGTTTTGTTCCTTGAGTCTTTCATCTGTATGCTCATTTCTTATTTTCTGTCCTCCAATATTTTCTAATAAAAGAGTTTTGTTTTTAAACTGAGCTGTGTGGATTTAGAACAATATTGGAGAGTTTCCTTATGTTCTGTCACTTAAAGATGGATTAAAAAGAACAGACGGTATTATCTATACATTCTTGTTTGTTAGAAAGCTTTGCCATCTTTTGAGTTGTTGACATGAAACCTCATGTCTCTAACTAACCTTATTTGTCTTCCTAACATACAGTGTTGTACACTGTGTGATACTACATCACCGATGCCGTCTTTGCCCATCTGCTTTGCTTTCGTGGGACTTGCTCCTTGTGAAACTCAGTCCCTTAAGAGTGCCATTCATATGCACTGAAACATAATTAAATATCTTGACTTGTCTAAGAGATCCATCTAATACACTGCTATTATAGAAAATATTGAAATACTCATTTTGTCTTTTCTCCACGTAGAATACTGGTAACATTTCACAGTATCGTGTTAGTTTAAAAACCAGCTGTTTCACAGTGTGGATGAACGATGAAAACACTATGCAAGGTAAAAGAAGTCAGACACATAAGACCACACATTTTTTGTTTTGTTTGTATAAAATTTCAGGAGTAGAAAGTGGATTAGTGACTGCGAGGGTCTAGAAATGCAGGGAGTCACTGCTAATGGATTTGACCTATCTTTCTGTGATGATCATATAAATGTTCTACAGTTAGATAGTGATGATGATTATACAACTTTTTAACATGCTAAAAACCAAGAATTTTACACCAGGGAAGGGTGGATATTATCATATATGAGTGTACCTCAATAAAGATATTATAAAACTCAGACCTGAGATAAGCAACTTTTTAAAAAAATGTTATATCTAGAGAGAATGACTAACTGGCTAGGGCAGACAGTTAAAAAGAAAATTTATTTTCATAACAATCTTTTGTATCGTAAAAATGTTTGCTATTTATTCATATTATCTATGACCAATTAATTTAAAATTTCAGTATTATTCACTAATTATATTGTGGAAAGGTTTTACTTAGTAATATTAGAGCAGATCATAGAGAAAGCAAGGGAATTCCAGAAAACATCTACCTCTGATTCACTGACTATGCTAAAACCTTTGACTATGTGGATCATAACACACTGTGGAAAGCTCTTACAGTGGTGGGAGTATCAGACCATATTACCTGTTTCTTGAGAAACCTGTATGTGGGTTAAAAAGCAACAGTTAAAACCTTGTATAGAAGAACTGACTGGTATTATCTCTACATTCTTGTGTGTTAGAAAGTTTTGCCAGCTTTTGAGTTGTTGACATGAAAACTCATGTCTCTAACTAACCTTATTTGTCTTCCTAACATACAGTGTTGTACACTGTGTGATACTACATCACCGATGCCGTCTTTGCCCATCTGCTTTGCTTTCGTGGGACTTGCTCCTTGTGAAACTCAGTCCCTTAAGAGTGCCATTCATATGCACTGAAACATAATTAAATATCTTGACTTGTCTAAGAGATCCATCTAATACACTGCTATTATAGAAAATATTGAAATACTCATTTTGTCTTTTCTCCACGTAGAATACTGGTAACATTTCACAGTATCGTGTTAGTTTAAAAACCAGCTGTTTCACAGTGTGGATGAACGATGAAAACACTATGCAAGGTAAAAGAAGTCAGACACATAAGACCACACATTTTTTGTTTTGTTTGTATAAAATTTCAGGAGTAGAAAGTGGATTAGTGACTGCGAGGGTCTAGAAATGCAGGGAGTCACTGCTAATGGATTTGACCTATCTTTCTGTGATGATCATATAAATGTTCTACAGTTAGATAGTGATGATGATTATACAACTTTTTAACATGCTAAAAACCAAGAATTTTACACCAGGGAAGGGTGGATATTATCATATATGAGTGTACCTCAATAAAGATATTATAAAACTCAGACCTGAGATAAGCAACTTTTTAAAAAAATGTTATATCTAGAGAGAATGACTAACTGGCTAGGGCAGACAGTTAAAAAGAAAATTTATTTTCATAACAATCTTTTGTATCGTAAAAATGTTTGCTATTTATTCATATTATCTATGACCAATTAATTTAAAATTTCAGTATTATTCACTAATTATATTGTGGAAAGGTTTTACTTAGTAATATTAGAGCAGATCATAGAGAAAGCAAGGGAATTCCAGAAAAACATCTACCTCTGATTCACTGACTATGCTAAAACCTTTGACTATGTGGATCATAACACACTGTGGAAAGCTCTTACAGTGGTGGGAGTATCAGACCATATTACCTGTTTCTTGAGAAACCTGTATGTGGGTTAAAAAGCAACAGTTAAAACCTTGTATAGAAGAACTGACTGGTTCAGGATTGAGAAAGGAGTACGACAAGTCTGTTTATTGTCACACTGTTCATTTAACTTATACACAGAGCATGTCATGCTAAATGCCAGGCTGGATGAGTTACAAGCAGGAATTAAGATCACTGAGAGAAATATGTACAACCTCAGATATGCAGATAATACCACTCTAATGGCAAAAAGCGAAGAGGAACTAAAGAACCTCTTTTATTTTTTTTCTTATTATACATATATTTCCCCCCATTATGCCTCTTTTATTTTTATATTTATTTTCACCCATCTTTTATTCTTTGGCATGTGTAGGCCTCCCATTGCAATGGACTCTCCCGTTGCAGAGCAGTAGCTCTGGCCTCACACACTCCAGAGCGCTGGCTCTTTATTGGACACACCGGTTCAGCCGCTCTGCAGCACATGGGATCCTCCCGGGCCAGGGATCCAACAGGTGCCCCTTGCACTGCAAGGCAGACTCTACCCACTGGACAACCAGGGAAGCCCCAAAGAACCTTTTGATGAGAGTGAAGGAGGACAGTGAAAAAATCTGGCTTAAGGCTTAATATTAGAAAAGCTAATATCATGGCATCTGGTCCCATCACTTCATAGCAGATAGATGGGTAAACAATGGAAACAGTGACAGACTGAGCTCCAAACTCACTGTAGGTGGTGACTGCAGCCATGAAATTAAAAGATGCTTTCTCTTTGGAAGAAAAGTTATGACAAACTTAGACAATGTATTCAAAAGCAGAGACACCATTTTGCTGACAAAAGTCCGCATAGACAAAGCTATGGTTTTCCCAGTAGTCATGTATAAACGTGAGAGCTGGACCATAAAGAACGCTGAGCGTTCAAGAATTGATGTGTTTGAACTGTGGTGTTGGAGAAGACTCTTGCGAGTCCTTTGTGCCACAGCACATCAGCTGGGTTCAGAGAGAATTACAGGTGCAGTGAGATGTTAAGAAACACACACACACACACACAGAAAGGATGGGAAGTGGGCGAGGGGGGCTTAAGACCTCCTGGGTAAAGGCCTTAAACACATTCACCAGACCCTTTTATTGAGAGATTAAGCTTCCAGGTATTTGCAGGGAATGACATTAGCACGGCCTGGGATCCTCTCACAGCCCTGATCAATAATTACTCTGTGACTCTAAGAGTGGAAAGGACATGTTGTAGCTGGGGGGTAACTAGACCAGCAAGAAGTTAAGGAGTCTGTTTTCTGCCTGCGCATGCAGCGTTCTAACATGCATTGACCTGGCATTCCAAAGTGCACAGCAGATCTCTTACCTGTTGCTGATCAGTATGACCCCAGCTAATAAGTCCATGTGAATCGAATCACTTGTTTTTATCTTAGTTCTTTCTATGTTTCTCATTCCCAATTTGCTTTTGTCCTGGATCAGCCAAAGCTACAAAAACTTCCACCAGCTTGTTTCGCCACACCTTGGATTGCAAGGAGGTCAAAACAGTCAATCCTAAAGGAAATCAACCCTGAATATTCACTAGAAGGACCGATGAGGAAGCTGAAGCTTTGACCGCCTGATGCAAAGAGACAACTCATTGGAAAAGTCCCTGATAATGGGAAAAATAGAAAGCAGAGGGAGAAGGATATGATAGAGGAGAAGATGGTTGGGTGGCATCATTGATTGAATGGAAATGAACCTGGGCAAACTCCAGGAAGTGGTGAGGCTCTCCAGGGAAGTCTGTCGTGCTGCAGTCCATGGAGTTCCAAAGAGTTGAATATGGCTTGGTGACTAAGCAATGAACAACCACTAGAGAAGACCGTTGCTGCTTTGGAGAACATTCTGTACTCAATATACTTTACATAATTTGAAAATGGTGATGATCAAAGGATCCTTTATAAGAAAACACTGAAATGGTTTTTAAAAGTTCCCAGTTATACAAACCGGCTCACAAAGCATAACTGAACATGTCAGTTACATTTCTACTCTCCCCAATTTCACTGAAATTACAGAAGGAAATTCTTAAAATTTTTGAATAATGCCAAAAAACAGTTGAAAATTCTGGTTCAAAATGACTTCTATTCCTTTATAGATATTCTGCCTTATCTCTTTAGAAGCATTTAATATTCTCTTGAAGCTCAGATATTTCAGTGCCATCTTTTTATACTTCAATCAATATTGTTTTCTCCTGAATATCTCTGAAAACATTAATTTTCATGAGATAAAATGAGCCATAGATTTCTACCCTTGTACACTTAAGCGATCACAAATGACAACTGTTTGGTTAGTTGCTGACTTCACCCCAACTCAGTATTTCTTATTTTCATCCTAATATTGATAAAATAATAATATTCACTCTGCCATAGCAAACACTTGTCACCAAAGGCTTATCTTCAATAGGCGCTTTATTTCTGGTGATTACAGCTAATATTGCAAGTAACTGTTTTATCACTCTATCTGTATCTTATTCTCCACTGGAAATGAAATTGTCTGGGCTTCCCTGATGGCCCAATTGCTTTTGTCCTGGATCAGCCAAAGCTACAAAAACTTCCACCAGCTTGTTTCGCCACACCTTGGATTGCAAGGAGGTCAAAACAGTCAATCCTAAAGGAAATCAACCCTGAATATTCACTAGAAGGACCGATGAGGAAGCTGAAGCTTTGACCGCCTGATGCAAAGAGACAACTCATTGGAAAAGTCCCTGATAATGGGAAAAATAGAAAGCAGAGGGAGAAGGATATGATAGAGGAGAAGATGGTTGGGTGGCATCATTGATTGAATGGAAATGAACCTGGGCAAACTCCAGGAAGTGGTGAGGCTCTCCAGGGAAGTCTGTCGTGCTGCAGTCCATGGAGTTCCAAAGAGTTGAATATGGCTTGGTGACTAAGCAATGAACAACCACTAGAGAAGACCGTTGCTGCTTTGGAGAACATTCTGTACTCAATATACTTTACATAATTTGAAAATGGTGATGATCAAAGGATCCTTTATAAGAAAACACTGAAATGGTTTTTAAAAGTTCCCAGTTATACAAACCGGCTCACAAAGCATAACTGAACCTGCCAGTTACATTTCTACTCCCCCCAATTTCACTGAAATTACAGAAGGAAATTCTTAAAATTTTTGAATAATGCCAAAAAACAGTTGAAAATTCTGGTTCAAAATGACTTCTATTCCTTTATAGATATTCTGCCTTATCTCTTTAGAAGCATTTAATATTCTCTTGAAGCTCAGATATTTCAGTGCCATCTTTTTATACTTCAATCAATATTGTTTTCTCCTGAATATCTCTGAAAACATTAATTTTCATGAGATAAAATGAGCCATAGATTTCTACCCTTGTACACTTAAGCGATCACAAATGACAACTGTTTGGTTAGTTGCTGACTTCACCCCAACTCAGTATTTCTTATTTTCATCCTAATATTGATAAAATAATAATATTCACTCTGCCATAGCAAACACTTGTCACCAAAGGCTTATCTTCAATAGGCGCTTTATTTCTGGTGATTACAGCTAATATTGCAAGTAACTGTTTTATCACTCTATCTGTATCTTATTCTCCACTGGAAATGAAATTGTCTGGGCTTCCCTGATGGCTCAGTGGTAAAGAATCCACTTGCTATTGCAGGAGACATGGCTTCTATCCCTAGTTTGGAAGGCCCCCTAGCCAAGGAAATGGTAACCTTTTCCAATACTCTTGGCTGAGAAATCTCATGGACAGAGGGGCCTGGCAGGGGGCCTGTTCATGGGGTTGCAAAAAGTTGGACACAACTTAGTAACAAAACAACAGCAATAAATGAAGTCATCTCTGCCTTTTGACACATACCAAGCCAAATAATAAATCTTTAATTCCCATTGTTGAGAAATAATATTTATTTAATTTCTGAACAATTTTCTGTAGCAAGCACTTGTATCAAACAAGATTTTAGCAGAAGAAATGAAACCATTCTAAGCATCTTATGTTGAAAAAAATTTTGGTACATACAAAATCATTAGAAAAGCTGAGTAATCCAAACAGGCTTTGACTTCCAAAGTCATGCACCTGTAGCTATGACCTAAAAGTCAGAAAACAAAGTGCAGCTACTGTTGCTTATCTTTTTCAGAGCTTGTTCTTCACCATGACCTTATACGTTTGAAAATGGTGAGTAGATGCCAGAATGTAAATTCTATTTTCATAGATAATGGATCTTGTTTTACTACTGCTACAACTAAAAGAGGTGGCCTGTCCCTTTTCACCTTCTAAATCTATGATGTACATAAGAGACTTGATACATATGAATTACATAACTGTATTAAAGATTTTTAAAAACTTAAAGTCTTTCATGTTGGTAGTTTTACTAAAACATTCATTGAGTCTCGCTTGCCTCTATGTCTATATATATAGAATAGCTGGATGTGGTAGCCAGAATTTTTGTATGTTGCCTAAATAAGAAGTCCTGTTCACCGGGCAAATAGTAGTGACTGCAAGTTCTGTTTATTGATGACCTCGCTCTGCTGGTTAGGGTAGGTGGGAAGAAGCTCAGTGATGTAAGAGGGGTGCATGTGAGTAGGCTTTCTTTCATGGTTTATAAGTGAGTTTGCATGCTGAATTTTCCTATTTCTTATGACAACTCATGACACTGGGTTTATTAGCCTTCTTTCTCCTATAAACCTGCTGTCTATTCTGGTTTTTGCAATCAGACCCCTTACTTAATACAACTGAACCTGAAGTTATATTCTGGGGAGAAACACTGTTTTCAGGCTCTTTGAAAATGTTTTTCTTTGAAGCTTTTTTTCCCCATCTTTACCCAGCCTATTATCCAAGTCTTCGCTCTTCTCACAAGCCTCATTATTTCTCACCTGAGGGTTATGCAGAGACTTTACTGAAAACACTCATTGCAGTGACTCATCTCTTTCACTTGGATGAGATTATGTACTTTTTAGTAAGGTGGGTTTTGTTGGCAATCTGAGCCTTTCTCCATAACTGTCAAGTCTTTTCTAGCCCTCAAAAGTTTGCTTGTGACACTTTTAAGATTTATAGCAGTATTATGGGTTTTTCGCTTTATTCATATTCTTTAAAATTTTTCTTCTCTGATTTTTGGGGAGAGTAGAAATGTAATTAACATGTTAAGTTATGCTTTGTGAGTCAGACCGGTCTGCTCTCCTTTTTACAACAGACTTCTACTTTTCTGGCTGCTGAAAGCACTAATCAGGACCTACAGCTTCTCTCTCAAACCAAAACATACAATTCATTTTTTTTTTTTCATTTATTGTTTTACTTTCTTCACGGACCCAATCTCTTTATCTCTAAGTATCTTGAATTTGGTTACAATCATTCTGAATTATGACTCTTCCAGAATGCCAATGCAATGGGAAACATTAAGGACCGGATGCCGCCTTTGGAAATTGAGAAAATGAGTGGCTTCCATTTGAGAAGGCTGCAGGATAACTCTCCACTGTATACAAGGAGGTACAAGAAGGATTATTGAAAGGGAAAAGGGTTGACTAAAATTTTACAATTTTGCAAAGGAAGTTTCTTCAGCATGATAGAAAGGTCTTATTGGGTACACAGCTGTGGTAGTTTAGGTCAGGGAACTAAAGGTTCAGAGAGATTGGAGGATCAGATTGCATTTTTAGCTGTGATGAGGAACACAGAATTAACTATGCTTAACGTCTTGAGGGATTCTGGGTAGCCCCACTTTCAGGGATTCTGAGTAATCTTCTCTCTTCCTCTCTTTGTCCTAGTCATTTGGTCAGGTCCTTTCTTTGGTCTGGAACCTCTGCCTCTTTTTCATTCTTCCCTGGCCCAATTCAGACACTATGTCTGGATTTAAATGTGACTTTTGGACTTCCCTGGGGGTCTAGTGGTTATGAATTTGCTCCCCATGGGCTTTGCTGATGGCTAAGTGATAAAGAATCTACCTGCCAATACAGGAGACACGGGTTCGATTCCTGGTCTGGGAAGATCCCAGATACTGAGGAGCAACTAAGCCTGTGAGCCACAACTGCAGAGCCTGTGTTCTAGAGCCGAGGAATTGAAACTACTGAGCCCAGCAGCTGCAGTTACTGAAGGCTGAGTGCCCTGGAGCCTGTTGCTCTGCAACAAGAGAAACCACTGCAAAGAGAAGCCTGCTCATCACAACCAGAGAAAAGTCCACATAGCAATGAAGACCCAGTACAGCTATAAATAAATAAATAAATAAAATAAAAAAGAATTTGCTCCCCAATGCAAGGGACACAGGTTCGATCCCTGGTGTGGGAAGATTCTACCTACCATGGAACAACTAAGCCCCTGTGCCACAACTACTGAGCCTAGCTTCTAGAGCCTGCGGACCTCAGCAAGAGAAGCCACTACATAATGAGAAAGACACACACCACAGCTAGAGTTATGCCCTGCTTTCTGTGACTAGATAAAGTTCGCACACAACAATGAAGACCTGGCACAGCCATAAATAAACACAATTATATATATATATATGACTTTATCCAGGTAGATTTAGCATGTGTACTCTTTCTCTGGCAGCCCTTTCGGCAATAGACAGAAATGGTTCACTGACTTGTTTGTATCTTCAACTATACCTTAAGCTCTGGAAGGGAAAAGATAACCTTGTTGCTGAAGGTTCAGCCTCTATGTACTTACTCATTGCCTAAATGGTACTATGTAAATATTTATTAATTTTTCAAATTTAGTGTTAAAAAAAGTTAATTCTAGTTCAGAGAAGAATTCAACCCATTTTCTTTAAAGAGTAAGTGCTACTACTGTATTGCATAATTTGCTTTCTATAGATTTTATTTATAGTCCTTTGTAACTAATTCCCCATGTTACAAACATTACCACTCAAGGTGTATCTGGGGAATACATAAGCTGAATCAGCTTCATTCAAATCTTCCTTTATTGATACAGAAACACTTAAAAAGTAGCAATACTGTTCAGATACTAACGATTTAACATTGTTTTTAAAAATAAGTAACCTGATTGTGAATAAACGTGGCATTTGAAACTGTTGAAGCACTGAAATCCAGTTGTACCTACTCTCCTCCTATTTTTAAGGATTCAAAACTTCATCTTAAAAAATAAACTATCAAGTGTATGCAAAGCATTCATTATTCCACACTTAAGGAGACACATGTCCTACACACAAACTTGTCAGAAACACAACTGGCCTCCCATGGATTTGGACTAAAGACCGAGCCACAAGAGATTTTGCTGGCAGAGCACCTGGGAAGATCTGCTCCCGCTCGGCATTACTCGGCTTCTCTCGGCTTCGCGTTCGGCTCCCTTCGCCTTCTCTCAGAAAGCCAACGGCCACGACTCCTGCGCACGCGCTCTCAGGGTCTGCTGCTCTTAGGGCCGCTCTCTAGCTTGTGTTTCCACTTCCTTCTCTTCAGAGCCGTATCCGGGTCGTTGCTTTCCCTATTGTCTTAGGCAACCGGCCTCGGAGTGTGTGAATTCTGGGTCTTTTGTTGCTTTTGTCTGCGGGCTAATAAAGATTTTCTTAATTTTTTTTTTTTTCCTAAGTGTTTTAACGGGGCAAATTAACTCCTCTGGGCTGCCGGGTTGGCCGCGCTGCCAGGGCCGGAGGGCGCCTGCGGCCGGGGAGCGCCGAGGGAAGGCGCGCTGGCGGCCGGGGTCTGTTCCGCTAGGGCCGGGGGTCGGGGGGGCGGGAGGGGAACCGCGGGGCTGCACCTGGGGCGCCCGGGTCAGCTCCGCGGCGCCGCCTGTTTTTAATAGCATCTCCTGGACCTGTTGCCTGGGTCTCAGTCCTCGATCGCGGCGCTGCCTGGGCTCTCGCAGCCTCTCCCTAGGTCTCCTCCCGACGACCACCTCGGATTCCTTAGTAAGTGGCGTCTGCGGGGAGAAAGGTCCCTTTCAGAAGTCGGGCCCGGCGGGAGCAGGGAAGGGGTGGGAGAGCCATGCGGGAGGATATACCCTCCGTGGACGTAGCTTTTATATCCCTGGGATTTGCACTTTGTATCGACAGGATGTCTGAGCGAGGGATTACGAGCGAGTCAAGGTGTATCTGGGGAATACATAAGCTGAATCAGCTTCATTCAAATCTTCCTTTATTGATACAGAAACACTTAAAAAGTAGCAATACTGTTCAGATACTAACGATTTAACATTGTTTTTAAAAATAAGTAACCTGATTGTGAATAAACGTGGCATTTGAAACTGTTGAAGCACTGAAATCCAGTTGTACCTACTCTCCTCCTATTTTTAAGGATTCAAAACTTCATCTTAAAAAATAAACTATCAAGTGTATGCAAAGCATTCATTATTCCACACTTAAGGAGACACATGTCCTACACACAAACTTGTCAGAAACACAACTGGCCTCCCATGGATTTGGACTAAAGACCGAGCCACAAGAGATTTTGCTGGCAGAGCACCTGGGAAGATCTGCTCCCGCTCGGCATTACTCGGCTTCTCTCGGCTTCGCGTTCGGCTCCCTTCGCCTTCTCTCAGAAAGCCAACGGCCACGACTCCTGCGCACGCGCTCTCAGGGTCTGCTGCTCTTAGGGCCGCTCTCTAGCTTGTGTTTCCACTTCCTTCTCTTCAGAGCCGTATCCGGGTCGTTGCTTTCCCTATTGTCTTAGGCAACCGGCCTCGGAGTGTGTGAATTCTGGGTCTTTTGTTGCTTTTGTCTGCGGGCTAATAAAGATTTTCTTAATTTTTTTTTTTTTCCTAAGTGTTTTAACGGGGCAAATTAACTCCTCTGGGCTGCCGGGTTGGCCGCGCTGCCAGGGCCGGAGGGCGCCTGCGGCCGGGGAGCGCCGAGGGAAGGCGCGCTGGCGGCCGGGGTCTGTTCCGCTAGGGCCGGGGGTCGGGGGGGCGGGAGGGGAACCGCGGGGCTGCACCTGGGGCGCCCGGGTCAGCTCCGCGGCGCCGCCTGTTTTTAATAGCATCTCCTGGACCTGTTGCCTGGGTCTCAGTCCTCGATCGCGGCGCTGCCTGGGCTCTCGCAGCCTCTCCCTAGGTCTCCTCCCGACGACCACCTCGGATTCCTTAGTAAGTGGCGTCTGCGGGGAGAAAGGTCCCTTTCAGAAGTCGGGCCCGGCGGGAGCAGGGAAGGGGTGGGAGAGCCATGCGGGAGGATATACCCTCCGTGGACGTAGCTTTTTATATCCCCTGGGATTTGCACTTTGTATCGACAGGATGTCTGAGCGAGGGATTACGAGCGAGTCTCAGAAACAATGTATTCAAGAGGGCGAGTTTTGGTTCTGGTCACCCTGGGTTCGTATTTGGTGCACCTTAGGGCTGCAGCTGCCCGTGGCGCTGACCGGTCTGCCCCAGTCAGTGGGCCCACCCCAGTCTCCCCTCCCCGCCCCCACGCACCTTTTGGCCGAGAATTAAGAAAGATTTGCACCACCTGCACGAGGTCATCAGTCCCTTCCTCCACCACCACTGCTCTCCCCTCTTCTTGGTGGGGCTATGAATGACGATGTAATGTTTTTCTTTCAACAGTGGATCGCAGCTCCAAGAGGAGGCAGGTGAAGCCTTTGGCAGCTTCTCTGCTAGAAGCTCTCGATTATGATAGTTCAGATGACAGTGATTTTAAAGTTGGAGATGCTTCAGGTAAATGTTTCCTTCTCGCTTCCCTTTTCCCAGCTTTCTCCGTTTGGGCTGATTTTCAGACTTTGCTTAAAAAGAATCGGTTTTAGCTGAAATGCCAATATAAAGTTAAAGCACATAAACTTTATTTTGCCCATTTGATTTTCCACATTATCTTAAGGTCGTTTCACTGGATGCTCGCACGACTTCCGTTTTTGTTGCTACATATCAGATAGTTATCAGAGAAGGACTTGTTACAAAGATGCAGTAATATTGCAAATCAGCTATACCTCAAAAAAACAGCAACAACAAAAAACCCAGGGCTTCCCTGGTGGTCCAGTGGGTGGAGAGTCCGCCTTGCAGTACAGGGGACATCAGTTCTATCCTTGGCCTGGGAGGATCCCATGTGCTATGGAGCGGCTGTTGCCGTGTATCCAATTAAGAGCCAGCGCTCTGGAGTGCCCACGGTGACAGGCCACTACAATGGGAGGCCCACACAGACCTAAGAATAAAGGTGGATGAATATTAAAAAAAAAAACGAGATGACTTTGAGGCAAAAAAAGAACAAAAAGACACAATAAAAAAAAAAAACCCGAAAAGATACAAAGATGCAAAACTGTTTTCTCTGTTGTTTAAGATACATTTATGCTTATTTTATGGACAGAGGAGAAAAAAATATTGCGGTACTCTGAAGTGGAGTAATAGGAGTATGAACAGACCAGGAACAAGAGTTCCTCTCTTTGCAGATGGCTTGGCAACCTTTTAAAGGAGTTTTCCATTTTGTCTGTTAGCTCCTTTACCAAATTAAAGTTGACCAAAGTAAAACATTGTGCTTTGGTTGGTGCTGGACCTTGCGGATTAGGCCTTAAAAAAATCTGAGCTACAAAGCATATATGCTTGCTTGATATATTTTGTGATTTTGAAAACAAACTTTAAAAAAAAAAGTCATATTAATATTGTACACAATTAAGAACAAAAGTATGTTTTATTTTCTGTTCATTATAACTTACACACACATGTATACATAGAAAGTTTTCATTGCAGGAATCTGAGAAATACAAGTTATATTTAAAGATTTTATATGGAAAATACAAGTACACACAAGTAAAAATTACTTAATTCTGCCCTCTTTCACAGGAATTCAAGTGAGAAAATAAAGCTGTTTCAATTTTATCCTTTTAACAATTTTCAAATATTTTTCTAGAGAATTTTCAGTGCTCAGTCTTATTTCTCTCCTGTTTTTTTTTTTTTTCCTGCTGGTGTGGTAGGAAGGGATGAAATTTGGTTGTATTGTGTTACTATTTTATTTTTAATGGCATCAACAAGCAGAGTTTGCATTGTGATTTACTGGGAAATTTTTGTTTATATATCCTCATTTAATTTTTGCAATAACTGTGGAAGAGATATTATTTTACACATAACAGAGGCACTGAGTTTAAAGAATTTGCATGAGGGCACTTAGGCCTAAATGGATCTAATCCAGTTCTTTTCATTCTGAACATTTATAGTGTTTTCACTGCTTAGATCCTAAAAGTAGATAGATGTAATCTTTAATTGAAACTGTATTTACTTTATTGAGGTGACTAATTGAGGTTGGTCCCAGCAATCAAAAGTTGTTAATTTTATCTTGTTTAATTTTTTAAAAGCTTTATTTCTCAGCTCTTTCATCCCCCACTTGGTTTACTCTTTTTTGATATTTCTGAAGAAGGGAAAGCAAAGGAAGGGGAAAGAAGTAAAATCCAAACCTAGTTTAGTGCTCTTGTTGAAAACCTTGGTAAAAAAGAGTATTCTTGGCTAGAATGTAGCTTTGGTTTGTCATGCTGAAATTGTAAACTGACGAAAATAGTTGGGTGTCAGAAGTTATGACTTAGAAGACCATTAGGGAAAACATCCAGAGCTTAATTTCTTTTACCTATTCCATAATTAATTTTATGACTGTAAACTCTGACTTTGCATATAATTTTCCCTTTCTTTTTCATTGAAATGTCTCACTTCTCTTAACAAGGGTTAAAACATTCTGATGATACAAATTACTTTCTCAAAATAATTTTTGGTATCAAGCAAATTAATATCACCTCGTTAAACTCTTAATGATGGGGATTAACTGTTACTTGTGAAAGTGGTAGGATGAGTTGTGTTAGGTAGATTTTTTTTTTTTTTTAATTTCCTAAAGCATTTAAAAATGTATACTTTCTGTTACTTAGTCTGCTATACTTGTAATTTCCTTCCTGGGCCCCAAAGGTCATATATTTATCTGTGCAGCCCTTGTTATGTTATCATAACTGAGAGCTTAGTAGAATATGATTTTGTTTGAAACAAGTAGTAGTAGAAATTGAATTGTGTTTTCCACTCTTGGTTAAGATGTCTCCGACAGCTGAAATGTTAGCCTATCTCGATTACCAGTGCTTCCTGTTTGAATCCTTTCTCTTCTCTTTGTAAGACAGGTGGACTGTTATAGGAAATAAGACATTTGAGTTATCACTGTTTTTTGATATCTTGAAGTTGTGGAATCCCAACCCTACTTACTAATAGGCGATTAACTGGAGGTGGAGAATAGTAATTGAATAATCATTAATAATAGTGAATAATAATCTTTCTGATCATAGCTTCTTTCATAACAATCTTTAAAAATGACTAACTCTGGATTTCGCTGGTAGTCTAGTAGTTTAAGACTCTGCACTTTCAATGCAGTGGATGCCAGTTCAGTCTTTGGGGAACTAAGATCCCATATGCACCATGGCCAAAAAAATGACTTAACTCATGTTAAAATGATTAGAGTGCCTCAATGATTAGACGGCCTCAATTGTTTGATTGGATTCTATGCGTCAGTTTCTTCTGGTATTCATGTTGATTTCTGAAATTCTAACAACAAACCTTTGTATTTCTGGCGGCTTTAAGAATGAACGTAGAAATTTCTGAAAACTTAGGACCCTTGCAGATAGACATAATTTTATTTTTATGCTTCTCAGATGATAAAATGGAAAAAAAAGATAAAATTAAAAATAGACCTGGGACTTCCCTGGTAGCTCAGTGGTAAAGAGTTTGCCTGCCAATGCAGGAGACAGGGATTTGATACCTGATCCGGGAAGATCCCACATGGTGTGGAGCAACAAGGGTTAAAACATTCTGATGATACAAATTACTTTCTCAAAATAATTTTTGGTATCAAGCAAATTAATATCACCTCGTTAAACTCTTAATGATGGGGATTAACTGTTACTTGTGAAAGTGGTAGGATGAGTTGTGTTAGGTAGATTTTTTTTTTTTTTTAATTTCCTAAAGCATTTAAAAATGTATACTTTCTGTTACTTAGTCTGCTATACTTGTAATTTCCTTCCTGGGCCCCAAAGGTCATATATTTATCTGTGCAGCCCTTGTTATGTTATCATAACTGAGAGCTTAGTAGAATATGATTTTGTTTGAAACAAGTAGTAGTAGAAATTGAATTGTGTTTTCCACTCTTGGTTAAGATGTCTCCGACAGCTGAAATGTTAGCCTATCTCGATTACCAGTGCTTCCTGTTTGAATCCTTTCTCTTCTCTTTGTAAGACAGGTGGACTGTTATAGGAAATAAGACATTTGAGTTATCACTGTTTTTTGATATCTTGAAGTTGTGGAATCCCAACCCTACTTACTAATAGGCGATTAACTGGAGGTGGAGAATAGTAATTGAATAATCATTAATAATAGTGAATAATAATCTTTCTGATCATAGCTTCTTTCATAACAATCTTTAAAAATGACTAACTCTGGATTTGCTGGTAGTCTAGTAGTTTAAGACTCTGCACTTTCAATGCAGTGGATGCCAGTTCAGTCTTTGGGGAACTAAGATCCCATATGCACCATGGCCAAAAAAATGACTTAACTCATGTTAAAATGATTAGAGTGCCTCAATGATTAGACGGCCTCAATTGTTTGATTGGATTCTATGCGTCAGTTTCTTCTGGTATTCATGTTGATTTCTGAAATTCTAACAACAAACCTTTGTATTTCTGGCGGCTTTAAGAATGAACGTAGAAATTTCTGAAAACTTAGGACCCTTGCAGATAGACATAATTTTATTTTTATGCTTCTCAGATGATAAAATGGAAAAAAAAGATAAAATTAAAAATAGACCTGGGACTTCCCTGGTAGCTCAGTGGTAAAGAGTTTGCCTGCCAATGCAGGAGACAGGGATTTGATACCTGATCCGGGAAGATCCCACATGGTGTGGAGCAACTGAGCCTGTGAGCCACAACTATTAAGCCTCTGCTCTAGAGCCTCAGAGCCGCAACTGTTGAGCCCATGTGCCACCACTACTGAAGCCTGTGTGCCCTAGAGACCGAGTTCCACAACAAGAGAAGTCACCACAAGAAGAAGCCTGCTCACCTCAACTAGAGGGTAGCCCCCACTCCCTGCAACTAAAGAGGAGCCTGTGGCAAGAGTGAAAACCCAGAATAGCCAAAAATAAATAAATGAAAAAAAGAAAAATAGACCTGCCAATAAGGTGGGCAAGTGATTATCAACAATTGCTAATTATTAACTTCTACCTTTAGAAAAGTGTGAACTGAAAATAGACCATCTTTTGTTTTATCTCTAATGTGAAAGTAGAGCTAAATTTTTCATTTTTGACTGAGGACAATCAGTAGGTTTTTCAAATTAACCCTAAAATAGTGTGTAAGTGTATGCTACCCCGTGAAATTATCCGCTTTATATGTCTAAGACAGTTGATTATTGGAAGTTTCATAGTTTGGCTTAGTTAAAGTGATTATGTTTGAGATTTGGACTGAAGATTGGGGATAGGAGACAGAATTGATTACATTTAGTAATTTGTTATGTAACTAGAATGGTTTTGAAGATTGCTTTTGTTTAACAAGACAAAATAGCAGTGCTGTGTCTCCCCAACCCCTTGCCCATGTAAGACGGTTAACATTATTTTGAACCATAGTTAGTTTTGTTGTCATTTCTTTAGTCTCTCAGTTGTGTCCAACTCTTTGTGACCCCATGAACTAAAGGCCAAAAGGCTCCTGTTGTTCATGGGGATTCCTAGGCAAGAATACTGGAGTGAGTTGCTTCACTGATTGCCTTCGCCAGCGGCTCTTCCCTATCCATGGATTGAACCTGTGTCTCCTGCATTGACGGGCAGATTCTTTACCACTGAGGCACCAGAACAGCCCATAGTTAGTTTAGTTGGTCCAGACTGCCAGAAAGGAATTTAAAAGAGTCAGACTGAGACTTTGCCTTGGTATTGTTTTGTGCTTAACTGACTTTGGCTAATGAACAACTCTGGTTGTTCATTGATCAGTTGACTGTAGTTCTACTTAAAAAAGCACTTGCTGGATGTTACAGTGAATTCACAAGGAAATAATGATCATATTAGAATAATTCAATACAATAGAAGATAGATGTTATAAGGCATGATTGATAAATTGTGTATTTCCAGCCTTTCAAAGGAGATGGGACTAGTTTAAACTGGCTTGATTTAGAATGATTCATTGAGGAGATGAGGGTTGAAATAGAAAGTGAAGGAGTCTCAGGCTAGATGGGGTAAACATTAGGTGTTAAGAGTGTAGAGGATGGAAGATATCATTTATATATGGAGATCAGGAATTTGAGTAGAAGAATGGTAGAAGAGATGAGCCTGGGAAAGTTGAATGAGGTCAGATCAAATTGAGGTCTTCCATGTTAGACCAGGGTTTCTCAATCTCAGCAGTGTTGGCATTTCGTGTTGGTTAATTCTTTGTTGTAGAGGCTTGTCTGTTGTACTGAAGGATGGTCAGCAGCATTTCTCTCTTCTGCTTACTAGCTGCCAGTAACATATACGTCACCTAACTCTACCTCATCTAACTCTACTGCAGCCCTGCTCTTTTGTGGCAGCCATTATCACTAGACGTTGCCAGATGTTTTGTGTGGGACAATACTGTACCCACTTGAGAGCCACTGTCTAGATTTACCCAGAAAAGATAAAGTGGCACAACTGGGGCTAGAGTAAGCAGTGGGGATGGACTGTGTTGACTGACTTTTTAGAAAGAGATAGACTAGATGAGTTAAAAATGTCCCCAATATGAGAGCTGAATAACTGCTAGACTGTTAATGTGTCTGTTATCTGTTGTATATATTTATAATCCTAATTACTGTTGTACCAGATCAATAAACAGAATAGTTAAATAGTTAAGATTGATAAAGATGATTCTTTATATTGCAAAGGTACCATAAACCTGAATTAAGTCAGTTGATTTGATTATTTCATATTTATGAACTGATTCTATTAATTAATATTTATCATGGGGAAAACTTAAGCACTGAATATTATAAAGGGATTCTTGAAGGTTGATTTCTGATTTCTTTAATTGTAGAACATTTAACTATTAGTGGAAATAGCTATTGGTTGGAGAGGTTTTGATATATAGTGTTTGAGAAAGGTTACCTTTCTTTTAACTGAAGGAGATTGTTGTTTGGTCGCTACGTCATGTCTGATTCTTTGTGACCCATGAACTACAGCATTCCAGGCTTCCTTGTCCTTCACTATTCCCGGAGTTTTCTCAAACTTGTGTGCATTGAGTTGGTAACGCCAACCGTCTCATTCTCTGTCACCCCCTTCTCCTGCCTTCAGTATTTCTTAGCATCATGGTCTTTTCCACTGAATAGGAGGTGGAGATTTCAATTTTAAAGATTTTTTCTAATGTAAAAATTCTTATTGTAGAATTAGAATTAATTCTGTTCTTACGTCCATGATAGCTATATTTGAAATATGACTTATTTCTCTAGTCTATTGTTACTTTTTTCTTCTCTTTTAAGGTTGTAAGAGTGATGAATTTGGAACAATATTTGAATTTGTAGGAACGGAAAATTTTCATTACAGTCTACACAAACACAGTTATAAATAGCCAAGGACTCTGATTTTCTCATTGTCATTATTACTAAGGAATGCCTGTGACTAACTCATATTGTTTACCTCCATCACTCAAGTGCATATGTACCAAAAAAGAAGTTAAGACTAATCAGTTTAAGTTATTTTTCAGAAATCAGAGAAAGATAGAATTTGATAAATCCTGAATTCCTACAATTGGAATATGGCAAATGTGTTATATTTGGAGAATGGAGGGTTGGGTAAGATGATGATTTACTGACTTTTAGAAAGAGATAGACTAGATGAGTTAAAAATGTCCCCAATATGAGAGCTGAATAACTGCTAGACTGTTAATGTGTCTGTTATCTGTTGTATATATTTATAATCCTAATTACTGTTGTACCAGATCAATAAACAGAATAGTTAAATAGTTAAGATTGATAAAGATGATTCTTTATATTGCAAAGGTACCATAAACCTGAATTAAGTCAGTTGATTTGATTATTTCATATTTATGAACTGATTCTATTAATTAATATTTATCATGGGGAAAACTTAAGCACTGAATATTATAAAGGGATTCTTGAAGGTTGATTTCTGATTTCTTTAATTGTAGAACATTTAACTATTAGTGGAAATAGCTATTGGTTGGAGAGGTTTTGATATATAGTGTTTGAGAAAGGTTACCTTTCTTTTAACTGAAGGAGATTGTTGTTTGGTCGCTACGTCATGTCTGATTCTTTGTGACCCATGAACTACAGCATTCCAGGCTTCCTTGTCCTTCACTATTCCCGGAGTTTTCTCAAACTTGTGTGCATTGAGTTGGTAACGCCAACCGTCTCATTCTCTGTCACCCCCTTCTCCTGCCTTCAGTATTTCTTAGCATCATGGTCTTTTCCACTGAATAGGAGGTGGAGATTTCAATTTTAAAGATTTTTTCTAATGTAAAAATTCTTATTGTAGAATTAGAATTAATTCTGTTCTTACGTCCATGATAGCTATATTTGAAATATGACTTATTTCTCTAGTCTATTGTTACTTTTTTCTTCTCTTTTAAGGTTGTAAGAGTGATGAATTTGGAACAATATTTGAATTTGTAGGAACGGAAAATTTTCATTACAGTCTACACAAACACAGTTATAAATAGCCAAGGACTCTGATTTTCTCATTGTCATTATTACTAAGGAATGCCTGTGACTAACTCATATTGTTTACCTCCATCACTCAAGTGCATATGTACCAAAAAAGAAGTTAAGACTAATCAGTTTAAGTTATTTTTCAGAAATCAGAGAAAGATAGAATTTGATAAATCCTGAATTCCTACAATTGGAATATGGCAAATGTGTTATATTTGGAGAATGGAGGGTTGGGTAAGCTATTAGGAGTGAATCTGTGGAAAAATCTCACGTTTTTCTAATGTTAACAAATATAAAACATTTATTCTGTTTGAAGTTTTACTTTCTATTCAGGCATGACAACTAAACAAAAACAGATTCAAACAGTATCAGTTTCCCTGTACTTTTAAAAACAATTGATTGGCATTGGCAAAAACAACTGAAACAAAATTGCAGAAAATTTTGACATTCTGTAAAATTTCCAAGTCATGTTTAACAAAGTAGGATTGGTCTCAGTTTTGATCAAGAGCCCAAGTTTGTGTCCCACTTGTATTATATTCTTATTGGTAAAAATTATTATGAGTATTTTTTAGTTACTTAAGAATAAATTGTACAAGGTTGATGTAGAAGAAAAGTACCTTTTTGCCATTTCCCAACTTTCTTAATTACAGTGTTGCTTGTGGGATGTCCCAGTTTTCTTCAGTCAGTATGCACAAAGATTCCTCTTTGCCTCAGGAGTGTTTGGTCAGCCCTGCTTATTATTTATTGCATCCTTATCTAAAAATATCTGGAATTTTTTTTTTAACAAAAGGTGTTTTTCCTTGGTAGTGGAGTCTAATTATTGTGAAATCACTTGTTTTCCTTTAATGATTTGTAGAGCTGTTGGACTGAAGATAAGCCTCTTATTTGTAAGTAATATTAGGTCCACACTGTTCTTAAAATTCAAGAAGCTCACAAGCACAAAGATGTTTGCAAAGTCTGACATGAACTTACTTGATAGTAAAATCTGACTGGAACAGATAAGAGTTTATTCATAGTATTTACTTATCATATTTGTAAACAGTCATACTTTTTCTTCTTTTTTTTTAAGGTTGTAAGAGTGATGAATTTGGAACAATATTTGAATTTGTAGGAACGGAAAATTTTCATTACAGTCTACACAAACACAGTTATAAATAGCCAAGGACTCTGATTTTCTCATTGTCATTATTACTAAGGAATGCCTGTGACTAACTCATATTGTTTACCTCCATCACTCAAGTGCATATGTACCAAAAAAGAAGTTAAGACTAATCAGTTTAAGTTATTTTTCAGAAATCAGAGAAAGATAGAATTTGATAAATCCTGAATTCCTACAATTGGAATATGGCAAATGTGTTATATTTGGAGAATGGAGGGTTGGGTAAGCTATTAGGAGTGAATCTGTGGAAAAATCTCACGTTTTTCTAATGTTAACAAATATAAAACATTTATTCTGTTTGAAGTTTTACTTTCTATTCAGGCATGACAACTAAACAAAAACAGATTCAAACAGTATCATTTTCCCCTGTACTTTTAAAAACAATTGATTGGCATTGGCAAAAACAACTGAAACAAAATTGCAGAAAATTTTGACATTCTGTAAAATTTCCAAGTCATGTTTAACAAAGTAGGATTGGTCTCAGTTTTGATCAAGAGCCCAAGTTTGTGTCCCACTTGTATTATATTCTTATTGGTAAAAATTATTATGAGTATTTTTTAGTTACTTAAGAATAAATTGTACAAGGTTGATGTAGAAGAAAAGTACCTTTTTGCCATTTCCCAACTTTCTTAATTACAGTGTTGCTTGTGGGATGTCCCAGTTTTCTTCAGTCAGTATGCACAAAGATTCCTCTTTGCCTCAGGAGTGTTTGGTCAGCCCTGCTTATTATTTATTGCATCCTTATCTAAAAATATCTGGAATTTTTTTTTTAACAAAAGGTGTTTTTCCTTGGTAGTGGAGTCTAATTATTGTGAAATCACTTGTTTTCCTTTAATGATTTGTAGAGCTGTTGGACTGAAGATAAGCCTCTTATTTGTAAGTAATATTAGGTCCACACTGTTCTTAAAATTCAAGAAGCTCACAAGCACAAAGATGTTTGCAAAGTCTGACATGAACTTACTTGATAGTAAAATCTGACTGGAACAGATAAGAGTTTATTCATAGTATTTACTTATCATATTTGTAAACAGTCATACTTTACACTGCAGAAAGAATATATTTGATTACACTCTAGAACCATAGACTGCACTGTAATATATTTTGCATAAACCATGCTATGTTTCCAAAATCCAAAAAAGGAAAAGATCTAAATTTGGAAACACATCTGTTTCCAGAAGTTTCAGGTAGTTGGCCTACATGGTATTACTCTTGTGGCCTTTGCAAGATTGTTCAGAATGAGATTGTTTTTTCACAGCAGTCCTGAATGAGATGTAGGCACTGTAGGAGAATCCTGAGATTGACAGTGATTTTATAGGTTCAGTCAACACTGGCTAAATGTTAGACTGTATTTTTTTCTTTGGTTTAACATGGAGGATTTTTTTTTTTAATCAGCCATTTGTAAAGGATTTTTGAGATATTTTAGAGATCAGAGACTAATATCAGACAACTTTCTTTAATCTGAACACTCAGGTAATTATAGAGGCTAATGCTGCTTGAGTTAATAGGAATTGAAATGGTATGAAAACAGGAATTTTTTTCACGATTTTATGATTATACTTTTCTTGGTTATAGATACAAAATATTCATCAGCCTACAGATTTTACTATTGATGTTGGCTATGACTTGACTCTTGACTGGTTTGTTTCCTGCTTCTTCCTGCTCTCCCTCCACAAATAATCCTGTCCACAAATATTTTATGTTTTTATTTATTTGATTATATAAAGAAGATTAGAATGCTACTAAGTAGTGCTGGTATAAGAGGGTCTGGGCTGCCCTAGGCAGAAATGGAAAGCACTTGCCAGGAAGCTTATGGTCCTATATGAAATCTTTAATGTCCTCAGCCTATCTTTTTAGTGACAACTGTGCTTACTTATTTCTAAGACGGATTAATTTTTTTTTTAAAAATGCACTAATTTCTTTCATTCTAGGGGCCATAATAGTGAAATCACTTGTTTTCCTTTAATGATTTGTAGAGCTGTTGGACTGAAGATAAGCCTCTTATTTGTAAGTAATATTAGGTCCACACTGTTCTTAAAATTCAAGAAGCTCACAAGCACAAAGATGTTTGCAAAGTCTGACATGAACTTACTTGATAGTAAAATCTGACTGGAACAGATAAGAGTTTATTCATAGTATTTACTTATCATATTTGTAAACAGTCATACTTTACACTGCAGAAAGAATATATTTGATTACACTCTAGAACCATAGACTGCACTGTAATATATTTTGCATAAACCATGCTATGTTTCCAAAATCCAAAAAAGGAAAAGATCTAAATTTGGAAACACATCTGTTTCCAGAAGTTTCAGGTAGTTGGCCTACATGGTATTACTCTTGTGGCCTTTGCAAGATTGTTCAGAATGAGATTGTTTTTTCACAGCAGTCCTGAATGAGATGTAGGCACTGTAGGAGAATCCTGAGATTGACAGTGATTTTATAGGTTCAGTCAACACTGGCTAAATGTTAGACTGTATTTTTTTCTTTGGTTTAACATGGAGGATTTTTTTTTTTTTAATCAGCCATTTGTAAAGGATTTTTGAGATATTTTAGAGATCAGAGACTAATATCAGACAACTTTCTTTAATCTGAACACTCAGGTAATTATAGAGGCTAATGCTGCTTGAGTTAATAGGAATTGAAATGGTATGAAAACAGGAATTTTTTTCACGATTTTATGATTATACTTTTCTTGGTTATAGATACAAAATATTCATCAGCCTACAGATTTTACTATTGATGTTGGCTATGACTTGACTCTTGACTGGTTTGTTTCCTGCTTCTTCCTGCTCTCCCTCCACAAATAATCCTGTCCACAAATATTTTATGTTTTTATTTATTTGATTATATAAAGAAGATTAGAATGCTACTAAGTAGTGCTGGTATAAGAGGGTCTGGGCTGCCCTAGGCAGAAATGGAAAGCACTTGCCAGGAAGCTTATGGTCCTATATGAAATCTTTAATGTCCTCAGCCTATCTTTTTAGTGACAACTGTGCTTACTTATTTCTAAGACGGATTAATTTTTTTTTTAAAAATGCACTAATTTCTTTCATTCTAGGGGCCATAATAGTTAACGCCTAGAATCTTCGAGTTTAGGTGACTCTCTTGTTGATATGAACAGAATCCTAATTTGCAAAAAATTTGCTAACTTCTCTTGCAGCTTCCATTTTCTGTGCCATTGCAATTGTCTGTTTTTCACTTGTGTATTTGGTGCTCCTAAATTTGATTGGTAAATTCGGGATGTGGTACAGGTTGACTGTCAAAAATATCTGTGTTTACTCTTGCTAGGTGAAAGTGAGATAAACAGAGTCTTTTGGGTCAGATTTTTCTTGATCTGAATGGTGACTCCATGCTTGTCAGTCCATGTAATTTATGAAAGAAAGTTGTAAGAGAAGAAGAATTTGTATTATAAAGTTAAAATCAAGTGCTCAATTTAAAAAGAAGCACGTTTACTTTTAGAAAGAAAATTCCTCCAGGATACCAAGTATAGTATGACATGTATGAAATTTTGGTCCTCGTTTTAAAGCAGTTTTAATTTAGAGTTACATATATTCATCTTCATTAGTGCTATATTGAGCTAGAATCATTATACCAACTTCACTGATTTCTTATTTAATCAGGTTGGGAATGTCTATCATTCTTTGACTTAAATTTGTTTATATTGTTTTGCAAGTTATTCACCAATTTTGGTGGTTTCATTTGTGTCAGCGTTGTGTGTGTGTGTGTGTATGTATATACATATGTGTGGTTTTTTTTTTCTCATCTTTTCAACAGATTCTGAAGGGAGTGGTAATGGCAGTGAAGATCCTTCAAAGGACAGTGGAGAAGGTTCCTGTAGTGATTCTGAAGAAAATATTTTAGAGGAAGAACTGAATGAAGACGTTAAAATAAAAGAAGAGCAACCTAAAACTTCTGCTGAGGAAGAAACATTGTCATCAGACAAACAGTTAATTAAAGTGGAAAAGAAAGAGGAAGAAGAGAATGGAGAAAGACCTAGAAAGAAAAAGGAAAAAGAAAAGGAGAAAGAGAAGGAAAAAGAGAAAGAGAAGGAGAGAGAGAAGGAGAAAGAAAAAACCACAGTATCTGATAATGTGGCTGCTGCCCCTGCTTCCACTACGCCGACCACAAGTCCTCCCACTGCTGGTGCCTCACCGTCGGTCCCTACCACCACAGCCACAGAGGAGCCAGTCAGTGAGCCAAAGAAGTGGAACCTTCGTCGAAACCGGCCCCTCTTGGATTTTGTGTCCATGGAAGAGCTGAATGACATGGATGACTACGATAGTGAAGATGACAATGACTGGCGACCCACGGTCGTCAAGAGAAAGGGAAGATCTGCCTCTCAGAAGGAAGGAAGCGATGGAGACAACGAGGATGATGAAGATGAGGGAAGTGGGAGTGACGAGGATGAGAATGACGAAGGCAACGATGAAGATCATAGCAGTCCTGCCAGTGAAGGGGGTTGCAAGAAGAAGAAGAGTAAAGTTCTTAGCAGAAACAGTGCTGATGATGAGGAACTGACCAATGATAGCCTGACACTATCTCAGAGCAAGAGTAATGAGGTAGATCAACCCAATTTTTATGATATCTGTCTGTCTGGGGAAAAGGGAATTCTTCTCTAAAGCTATTCTACCCATTAGATTAAGTGGCTTCCTTGAAATCCTATTTATAGACAGCCAGGGGAGTGAATGAGCACCCTAACTGTAGCATTGATTCATTTCGTCAGCCCACCTTTATTGAGTATCTCCTGTTTGTCACCGTCCTCAAGGAGCTCACAGTCACCGTCTCAAGGAGCTCAGTCTATATACTTAGAGAGATAGTTCTGTGTCCATACTCTTGGGAAATCGTAGTTTATCCATTTTCTATCCCCTCACTCCATTGTTCATCGAACTGCTGAATGGTGCTGAGTGGGTTATGAAAACAAAGGTCACCTTTCTTTCAACTTAGTTATATCCATATCTGCATAAAAATTTAGACTTTTAGCATATTTTCAAGTAAAGCAACAAAGAACTTAAAGATTGTCTCAGGCTTTTACAGATTCATTTTAAAGGTAATTCCTTTTTCAGTTGTAGCACCTCTCAGAATAGTTGCCAAATCTTTGTTTTAGACACATGGGAGTAAATACAAACTATGTATTTATATATGTTTAGTGAATAAATTCTGTCTACAAAGAAATGAAAACAAACATTCTATCCTAAACAAACATTATTATAATAAAACTACAATAATGACTCAGTTCTTCCACTTGAAGTTCTACTGAAAGTTAGGTTTATCCATTGGGCCCAAGATGCAACATTCAAGACTCTTCAAACACATTTGTGTCTTTGTCTGTGTGTTTATGTACATGTTTTTTTTTTTTTTCCAAAAGAAAGATTGAATTGTCGTCTTACATGTAGATGTACCTGTTACATCACATGAAAGAACTATAATAATTGTCTCATTCCATTGATGTGTTTATAGTCAAGAAAATTCACTTCTTTGACAAACACTTATATTTTTTTTTCACATATTGAAATAAATTAAACAGGTAGAAAGATTGTCCTTCTATGCTTCATTTGTTCTTTTATATTTCTTCTGCTTACAAGTTTTACATAACAGTGATTTTCCATTTTAAGTTTCATTTGAAAATTTGGTGTTTAGCCTAAATAATGTGCAGCAGATTAGGAGGTGTTAGATCTCAGTAGAGATGAAGCAGTAGTTTATGTTTTAGATTATGAACATTGGTTAACTTTAGGTTAACTTTTTCTTAAGAATGTTGCCTGATTCTAGTGTTTTCCTAAACCCTATGTTTCGTGGTTTAGTCCCTAAGTCATGTCTCACTGTTGCTTGCCAGGCTTCTCTGTCCACTGGGTTTCCCAGGCAAGAATACTGGAGTGGGTTACCATTGCATTCTCTAGGTGACATTCCTGACCCAGGGATTGAACCTAGGTCTCCTGCAGGCAGTCTCCTTCATTGCAGGCAGATTCTTTACTAACTGAGCCACCAGGGAAACCCAATTCCTATCTTTAGGTAAAGGGAATTGTCATCTGTAATATAATATTCTGTTCATAATGATGTAGCAAGATAGTCCATATTTCCAATTAAAGTAAAAAGTATGGAAAATCCAGTTGTTCATAGTTTATTTAAGCATATATCCAATTTATTTTATAGCATCTAATACTAGTCTATATTTTCTGACTAAGTTAACCTTTGGCAGTTTCACTTTCCTTATTTTTATTAGCACGACGTTCACATAAGGAGGCTGGTTAGTCACAGAAGCAAGGACAGATTGGATTTATACCATATGCAGGGGAAGACCTGCATATGTCTATAGAAATTTTTCATGTAAATTGTATATAACTATCCATTTCCTAATAATCTGTAACACGTAACAAATTGCATGAGAGACTGTAGGCTATCCTTTATGATACATATAAAGCCCACATGTGGTGTTTAATTTTTTCCTACTTAACAGAAGAGTCTTTAGGAAATAATGGGGCTTTATTGTTTAGTTAACTGTTCCAAAGGATTGAGATTCCATACATTTCTTGGATAAGTGCCTTGATAAAGTTGTTAAGTTTCTTCTTATAGTAATTAAGTTAATTTCTTTCTGTTAATTTAATTTTCCTTTTAGAAATGTAGAAGAATTCATGAAAGATTAATTTGCCATCAATAGTACTATACCTGGAAGCTTTATAACTGTTTCTTTCCAAGACTGTTTTCAAAACTCTTCAATAGTTTTTGATGGTTCTCTGGTAAATGTCACTCAAATTTTAAGTAAAAACTAGTAAATTGAGATTATTTTATATATGTCTAAATTTCCTGTTTGTATAATGTTGATTTTGTGCAAAGATAGCTGAAGTTAATCCTTTTTGTTTTCTAGCCAATGTTTGTATTTTCATCTTCGTGGTTATTTTAGGTATGATACCTTGCCAAGTGTTCATTAGTTTATATCTATATATCTGATTATATTTGAAGTTTTATTTTTCTATGCTTTTACTTTGTTTCACATACTACTTTGTAGTAGAGATAGCTGGAAATGTAGTTTCTGAACACATGATAGGATCACTTCTCAGCCTTTTGGCTAAGATCAAGTGCAGAACACAGAATAGAATTGTATTTAGTCAATAAGCAGATTTTTTTTCTTGGCTGCTGTCAGGTGTTTTTGTAGGGCTGTGATGTTGGATATTATGTAAACGATGCCAAGGAACTTTCATAATTTTGAAATTTCTTACAGGAATTTGACTTTTTGTTTGAGTGGAGGCCTTTTATAATTATTGGCTCTTAATGGTCTTAGCATGCCTATGCTTTACTAAGTGCCTTGAAGTGCTCTAGAGCAGTAGTTCTCAAACATTTTGGCTCAGGAAACCTTTATACTTTTAAAAATTGAGGACTCCCATTATTATTTATATAATTTATATCTTTTGATATTTGCCATTTCCAATTAAAACTCAGAAATTAAAAAAAATGAGATGTAGAGAAGCACTCAAATTTAGGCATGTCCTATTCATATAAAGCCCACATGTGTTTTTTTGTAACACGTAACAAATTGCATGAGAGACTGTAGGCTATCCTTTATGATACATATAAAGCCCACATGTGGTGTTTAATTTTTTCCTACTTAACAGAAGAGTCTTTAGGAAATAATGGGGCTTTATTGTTTAGTTAACTGTTCCAAAGGATTGAGATTCCATACATTTCTTGGATAAGTGCCTTGATAAAGTTGTTAAGTTTCTTCTTATAGTAATTAAGTTAATTTCTTTCTGTTAATTTAATTTTCCTTTTAGAAATGTAGAAGAATTCATGAAAGATTAATTTGCCATCAATAGTACTATACCTGGAAGCTTTATAACTGTTTCTTTCCAAGACTGTTTTCAAAACTCTTCAATAGTTTTTGATGGTTCTCTGGTAAATGTCACTCAAATTTTAAGTAAAAACTAGTAAATTGAGATTATTTTATATATGTCTAAATTTCCTGTTTGTATAATGTTGATTTTGTGCAAAGATAGCTGAAGTTAATCCTTTTTGTTTTCTAGCCAATGTTTGTATTTTCATCTTCGTGGTTATTTTAGGTATGATACCTTGCCAAGTGTTCATTAGTTTATATCTATATATCTGATTATATTTGAAGTTTTATTTTTCTATGCTTTTACTTTGTTTCACATACTACTTTGTAGTAGAGATAGCTGGAAATGTAGTTTCTGAACACATGATAGGATCACTTCTCAGCCTTTTGGCTAAGATCAAGTGCAGAACACAGAATAGAATTGTATTTAGTCAATAAGCAGATTTTTTTTCTTGGCTGCTGTCAGGTGTTTTTGTAGGGCTGTGATGTTGGATATTATGTAAACGATGCCAAGGAACTTTCATAATTTTGAAATTTCTTACAGGAATTTGACTTTTTGTTTGAGTGGAGGCCTTTTATAATTATTGGCTCTTAATGGTCTTAGCATGCCTATGCTTTACTAAGTGCCTTGAAGTGCTCTAGAGCAGTAGTTCTCAAACATTTTGGCTCAGGAAACCTTTATACTTTTAAAAATTGAGGACTCCCATTATTATTTATATAATTTATATCTTTTGATATTTGCCATTTCCAATTAAAACTCAGAAATTAAAAAAAATGAGATGTAGAGAAGCACTCAAATTGTTGGATTGGTGGCAGTGTCCTATATCATGTAACTCCTGGAAATCTTCACCATATACCCACAAGAGAGAGATGGCAAATGGCCTTAGTATTTACCTTTTAGATCTCCTGAAAGAAAGAGCTGTAGACCACACTTTGTGAAGTGTTGGAATTGAGCATTTGATAACCTGCATTTTTTTCACATGGTCATATCTTTATTAATGACATTATGGCATTTTTTGAATTGAGTGCAATCTGAACAATACCCTTGGATACATGTCATTTTCATCCTTTTATTTTCAAGTTTTGAAGATTCACCAGTATTCTTACCTTTTAGTTTTCTGAAGTATGTTTTTTGGGGATGGGGAGGGGGGCTGTGTAGTATTTTCAGATCATGGTTTCTATTTTCAAGACTTTGAAATAGCTTTGGATAATCATCTTAGTAGAAATTGTCAGGTGGAAGTTCTTTTCTTCTCATAAAAGACTCTGTTATGTTCAATCGATTGGATGTCTTACTATGTGAAGAAAGAGCAGTTGTCATTTGAATTTTCCTAATTCACTCCATTTCTATCTCTGTATGTAATTTTTAGTAAGAGTCTCAAATGATGGGTATCAGAGAGCCAAAATTGCAAGTTAATTTTGCTTTCTTTGCCTCTAAGTGATAATACGTGTAGAGAGAAAATGGAATCGAGATATTATTTAGACATTTATTGTTTTTATGAGCAAAATGGGCAGATAGGAAAGTAATGGAATTATAGTTATATATGTGTATATATATATATATATATATATATATATATATATATATATATTAGATTTTTACAAATTTTCCTCATCATGCCTCTTTTCTTTATATTTATTTTCATCCATCTTTTTATTTTTGGGTATATGTGGGCCTCGAACTGCAGTGGCCTCTCTTACCACAGAGCACCAACTCTGGGCATGTGTGCTCCAGAGCACTGGCTCGTAATAGGACACACTGGTCCAACCGCTTTGCGACACATGGGATTTTCCTGGGCCAGGCATGGAACCAGTGCCTCCTGCACTGTAAGGTGGACTGCTTACCCACTGGACTACCCCAGGGAAGCCCTATAATTATTTATTGATGCTAGTTTTTCTGATCCATAGACAGTTACTTGTTTCCCATATGGGTAGACCTTTTTCATGGACTAATTAGTTGTAATCCCACCAGAGAAATATTGGCAGAGCCCATAAACATGAGTAACCTCTCAGTTATCAAGTCCTGATTATTTGCTTGCTCTTTCTCTGTTTTTTTTTTTTTTTTTTTTCCAACTTAGATGTGGTATTCTGAGAAAAAAAATTAGATTTATCATAGGAAATATTTAAGTAGCAGTGCTCATTGAGGCTTATAACTCTTTTGGGGGGTTCCAAGGAAGGCTCCCCAGTGTAGAAAAAGGTCAACTCATGTTTCTCTTTTGGACCAGCTATGAAGTACAAAGAGAAGGAGAATGGAAATGGTTATTTATTGAGTACCTAGTATGTGTCAGGAACATTTTTGCCATACATTGTCTTGTTAATTCTCACAAGAACCTGATGAAGTAGGTATTATTTTTGCCATCTTATTTTGAAGATGAGAAAACTTCAGCTCTGAAGTTCAACAGCTCGTTGGTGAGAGCTAAGAATGAAACCCAAGAACATTTGACTTTAAGGCAAATACTGTTAGGTTTGGAGTATCGCTAATGGGATGAAAATCTGGGGAGATTTTTGTTTTGCTCACATATGAAAGTACTTTAAAACATGGATTTTCTTTTTGGGAAGCTTTAGCCTTTTATTTTCTAGCCGGGTCCAAAGCCCCAAACTCTTTTGGTTTTATAACAAAAAGAAGTAACATATAAAATCTTAAAGTACTAGAAT
Source organism: Tragulus kanchil (assembly GCA_022376925.1). NCBI lineage: Eukaryota > Metazoa > Chordata > Mammalia > Artiodactyla > Tragulidae > Tragulus > Tragulus kanchil. The sequence continues at coordinate 121,277,459 of JAIOJX010000030.1, read as the reverse complement.
TGTCAAGAAAAATGACATTGCCTCCTTGTTAACTTTTATATCCTATTCTCATTTGTTGTCTGGATCAGCTGCAAGCTTAGGTTTATTACACAGAAAATATCTTGAAAGAATGTTGTTAATTGTGATAATCACGTGCTATTCAGGTGTTATTTACTTTTGCTATTGAAATGACTAAAATGTTACCTTTGGATGTTGGTTATTTTAGAAGAATATAGAAAAATAAAAACATTACTTTTTTGATATGGCCCCGCTGCGACACATGGGATTTTCCTGGGCCAGGCATGGAACCAGTGCCTCCTGCACTGTAAGGTGGACTGCTTACCCACTGGACTACCCCAGGGAAGCCCTATAATTATTTATTGATGCTAGTTTTTCTGATCCATAGACAGTTACTTGTTTCCCATATGGGTAGACCTTTTTCATGGACTAATTAGTTGTAATCCCACCAGAGAAATATTGGCAGAGCCCATAAACATGAGTAACCTCTCAGTTATCAAGTCCTGATTATTTGCTTGCTCTTTCTCTGTTTTTTTTTTTTTTTTTTTCCAACTTAGATGTGGTATTCTGAGAAAAAAAATTAGATTTATCATAGGAAATATTTAAGTAGCAGTGCTCATTGAGGCTTATAACTCTTTTGGGGGGTTCCAAGGAAGGCTCCCCAGTGTAGAAAAAGGTCAACTCATGTTTCTCTTTTTGGACCACCTATGAAGTACAAAGAGAAGGAGAATGGAAATGGTTATTTATTGAGTACCTAGTATGTGTCAGGAACATTTTTGCCATACATTGTCTTGTTAATTCTCACAAGAACCTGATGAAGTAGGTATTATTTTTGCCATCTTATTTTGAAGATGAGAAAACTTCAGCTCTGAAGTTCAACAGCTCGTTGGTGAGAGCTAAGAATGAAACCCAAGAACATTTGACTTTAAGGCAAATACTGTTAGGTTTGGAGTATCGCTAATGGGATGAAAATCTGGGGAGATTTTTGTTTTGCTCACATATGAAAGTACTTTAAAACATGGATTTTCTTTTTGGGAAGCTTTAGCCTTTTATTTTCTAGCCGGGTCCAAAGCCCCAAACTCTTTTGGTTTTATAACAAAAAGAAGTAACATATAAAATCTTAAAGTACTAGAATTGTCAAGAAAAATGACATTGCCTCCTTGTTAACTTTTATATCCTATTCTCATTTGTTGTCTGGATCAGCTGCAAGCTTAGGTTTATTACACAGAAAATATCTTGAAAGAATGTTGTTAATTGTGATAATCACGTGCTATTCAGGTGTTATTTACTTTTGCTATTGAAATGACTAAAATGTTACCTTTGGATGTTGGTTATTTTAGAAGAATATAGAAAAATAAAAACATTACTGTGAAATAATATATTTAATGAATATGTGATATGGAGTTAGTTTAGTTTTTGAATATGGCTAGGTTCTTAAGACAATATGTAGACTCATATACTATCTTTTATTGTTGTACTACTAAGCCCAGTGTGTTGTTTGACAAAAATCATTGTTTTGTTAATTTGTCATTTGAAGTTTAAATTCATAATGCAAAAGGTTTAAATTAAATGGAGCACTCTTCCTTTTAGTTTTTTATATTAATTAATACATATTCCTTTCTTCTTTTATATTGCAATTAACAATGTATTTACTATGTATGTCTTGATGTAAACCTGATAGAATAGTTTGACTCTTCTAGCAATCAGTCAATCTGAATTCTTTTTTTAGATGATTTTCTGTGTCTGTATATACAGACTTCCTTTGCAAACTTTCATGGATCTATCATCCAGCAGTTTGATGACCCTAAAAATGCTAAATTTCCCAGCACTAAAGGAATTTAGTCTCTTAACTATGCCATCACATACATATTTGCCTATATGTTATCTTGGATTGATTTTTTTTAATTGTTTAATATGTATGTGTCTTGTCTCTCCTAGGAAGGATTATAAGCTTCCTAAGTGAAGGAATCATGTCTTACACTTTTAAAACTCATGTATAGGATTAGTAATTACTTGTGGGTTAATTTTTCCTTTCTTGGAGTTTCAGGAATCAGATATATCCAGAATGGCCAAACGGATGAAGAGTTGTTGGTTATAAGCTTGGTTTTATATTTCCTAGAGGAGAGAGAATTTGGGACTTGAAGAGAAGTAAAATATTAGAGAGGGCGCTTAGAGGATAGTACTCTTGGAAATTACTATAATGGAGTATGCAGCATAATTTTGGAAGTGCCTAAAATGATTTAAAGTGAGAATTTTATTTATTATAATTACCTTTTAAATATGTGATTTTCTGTTATTTTAATAATTAGGACTCGCTGATTCTTGAGAAGAGTCAAAACTGGTTTCTGGACCATATTCTGATTTACTTTTGCTATTGAAATGACTAGAATGTTACCTTTGGATGTTGGTTATTTTAGAAGAATATAGAAAAATAAAAACATTACTGTGAAATAATATATTTAATGAATATGTGATATGGAGTTAGTTTAGTTTTTGAATATGGCTAGGTTCTTAAGACAATATGTAGACTCATATACCATCTTTTATTGTTGTACTACTAAGCCCAGTGTGTTGTTTGACAAAAATCATTGTTTTGTTAATTTGTCATTTGAAGTTTAAATTCATAATGCAAAAGGTTTAAATTAAATGGAGCACTCTTCCTTTTAGTTTTTTATATTAATTAATACATATTCCTTTCTTCTTTTATATTGCAATTAACAATGTATTTACTATGTATGTCTTGATGTAAACCTGATAGAATAGTTTGACTCTTCTAGCAATCAGTCAATCTGAATTCTTTTTTTAGATGATTTTCTGTGTCTGTATATACAGACTTCCTTTGCAAACTTTCATGGATCTATCATCCAGCAGTTTGATGACCCTAAAAATGCTAAATTTCCCAGCACTAAAGGAATTTAGTCTCTTAACTATGCCATCACATACATATTTGCCTATATGTTATCTTGGATTGATTTTTTTTAATTGTTTAATATGTATGTGTCTTGTCTCTCCTAGGAAGGATTATAAGCTTCCTAAGTGAAGGAATCATGTCTTACACTTTTAAAACTCATGTATAGGATTAGTAATTACTTGTGGGTTAATTTTTCCTTTCTTGGAGTTTCAGGAATCAGATATATCCAGAATGGCCAAACGGATGAAGAGTTGTTGGTTATAAGCTTGGTTTTATATTTCCTAGAGGAGAGAGAATTTGGGACTTGAAGAGAAGTAAAATATTAGAGAGGGCGCTTAGAGGATAGTACTCTTGGAAATTACTATAATGGAGTATGCAGCATAATTTTGGAAGTGCCTAAAATGATTTAAAGTGAGAATTTTATTTATTATAATTACCTTTTAAATATGTGATTTTCTGTTATTTTAATAATTAGGACTCGCTGATTCTTGAGAAGAGTCAAAACTGGAGTTCTCAAAAAATGGACCATATTCTGATTTGCTGTGTTTGTCTTGGAGATAATAGTGAAGATGCTGATGAAATAATTCAGTGTGACAACTGTGGCATTACAGTCCATGAAGGTAATTTTCTTCTTTCTTTTTCTTTTCTTCTTAAAGATGACTGACTGACACTGCATTTATACAAGTATTAGCAGTTATCTTACTTGTGTACTATACTAATTTTTCTATAGTATTTTATGATATTTGATGTGAAATAAGGCATACTGAATTTTCAAATTATAATGGGTATTTTCAGATTATGTTCATTTAAAATGTATTTTTAAATAATTAAAATAGATAATTACTATATAGATATCAGCATTTCTTTGAAATACTGTTGCAATACCTTCTTTCATGGCATTATTTCTAGCTTTTAAATGAAATTTAGGTACAGGAAAAAGCTAGTACATTCATCTAGTAGAATGTGTTTTTGAAAAAGTTACAGGCAATGTTTAGTGGTATTGTAATTTCTTTTTTCATACTTATAATTTTTAATTTTTTACTTGAAAAAATTTGAAGTTTGAGGAGATCATCTTTAAAAATCTGAAATAGGAGCCGTTGTAATATACAGAAAGTGTTTTTCCTGATTATGAATTTAGAACTTTTTAAATGGAATTTTTGTTGTATTTTACTTAAAAATTTTTTTGGCATAATTTATGAATTACAGAAAAGTTACGAGTAATACAAAGAATTTCCATTTACTCTTCACTCATGTTTCCCAGATGGTGACATTTTGCTATATTTGTTTTCCTTCTCTCATAAAAAGTTTTCCCCCATCTCTCTGAAAGTAAACTGTAAACAGAATGTCAACTCTGCCCTTAGTACCTCATTGTGTATTTCTTAAGAACATAGAACAAGGGCATTCTCTTGCATTTTAAAACTCTACTTTTTATAATTCATGGATACCTGTAGCATTATGACCTTGAGCCTTAGTCACAAATGTACAACACCTTCATGCATCTTTGTGCAGTCCCTACCTTGCCGTAAATAACTAAGTTCCATGGGGTTTCCACTACTCCATGACTTATTTCATTTCACCCATCTCTTATTCTTGCGTTTCTTTTCATATGAGTACATGTGGAATATGTTATTACTTTTAACTGATAGGTAGTCAGCAATAGAATAGGTCAATCATAATGTATTTACTTGTTTTCGTTGTTTCTGTTTTTTCATTTATAGTCAGTACTGACAAATATTTGTCACATATGTTTATCTTATAATATCTGTGGGATGGTTCCTACAATGAATCAGAAGATAATTACACTTAAGCTTTTTAATAAGCTTTGCCAAATTGCTGTTCTGAAAGACTGTATTTATTTGTATTCCTTTTTTTTCTTAAATTATGAAAGTATGATAGCACATTTACAGGAGACTTGGAAAAATTACATATAGTAAACATATTACAATTATCTTTTTAAGTAGATAAATTAAGATTTTTCATGCAGTTTCAATATGAAACTCTCAAAATTAATAGAATAGACAGAAAAGTAGAAGGATATAGTAAACCTACTATGAACCAATTCAAAATGAACAGCACTGTGAACCAATTCAAGATGACTAAGATTTATACAGTTTTCACATAACAGTAGAATACAAATTCTATTCAAGTACCCACAGAATATAAACCAGGAGATACTGAAAAATATCTAGGGACATAGAACAAGGTGCAAAATTTCATGGTTTTAAGTTATTGAAGTCCACAGAATCTGTTATCACTGGGAAATTATGTTAGAAATCAATATCAAAGGATATTTGAAAATAACCACAGATATTTTCAGTTGTAGTATGACATTTATTAAGAGAGATCTTTGACTTGTCAAAGGAACAAATATTCCATTACTCTTCACTCATGTTTCCCAGATGGTGACATTTTGCTATATTTGTTTTCCTTCTCTCATAAAAAGTTTTCCCCCATCTCTCTGAAAGTAAACTGTAAACAGAATGTCAACTCTGCCCTTAGTACCTCATTGTGTATTTCTTAAGAACATAGAACAAGGGCATTCTCTTGCATTTTAAAACTCTACTTTTTATAATTCATGGATACCTGTAGCATTATGACCTTGAGCCTTAGTCACAAATGTACAACACCTTCATGCATCTTTGTGCAGTCCCTACCTTGCCGTAAATAACTAAGTTCCATGGGGTTTCCACTACTCCATGACTTATTTCATTTCACCCATCTCTTATTCTTGCGTTTCTTTTCATATGAGTACATGTGGAATATGTTATTACTTTTAACTGATAGGTAGTCAGCAATAGAATAGGTCAATCATAATGTATTTACTTGTTTTCGTTGTTTCTGTTTTTTCATTTATAGTCAGTACTGACAAATATTTGTCACATATGTTTATCTTATAATATCTGTGGGATGGTTCCTACAATGAATCAGAAGATAATTACACTTAAGCTTTTTAATAAGCTTTGCCAAATTGCTGTTCTGAAAGACTGTATTTATTTGTATTCCTTTTTTTTCTTAAATTATGAAAGTATGATAGCACATTTACAGGAGACTTGGAAAAATTACATATAGTAAACATATTACAATTATCTTTTTAAGTAGATAAATTAAGATTTTTCATGCAGTTTCAATATGAAACTCTCAAAATTAATAGAATAGACAGAAAAGTAGAAGGATATAGTAAACCTACTATGAACCAATTCAAAATGAACAGCACTGTGAACCAATTCAAGATGACTAAGATTTATACAGTTTTCACATAACAGTAGAATACAAATTCTATTCAAGTACCCACAGAATATAAACCAGGAGATACTGAAAAATATCTAGGGACATAGAACAAGGTGCAAAAATTTCATGGTTTTAAGTTATTGAAGTCACACAGAATCTGTTATCACTGGGAAATTATGTTAGAAATCAATATCAAAGGATATTTGAAAATAACCACAGATATTTTCAGTTGTAGTATGACATTTATTAAGAGAGATCTTTGACTTGGTCATTGAAATCCTAAGTGATGATAAAAGAATGGAAAAACACACAGAGTGACTGCAGAGAAGAAAGCATTTAATTTCCAAATACAGGGATGTTTTAAAAAAGTATCTTTGATATTGCTCTCTCATTGTAGTATTATTTTCTCATTTAAATGTATTTATTTGTATTCTTACCAACAATATATAAACTACTTGATCACTCTGCAACACTGCATATTAGTGAATTTTGAAAATCTTTTAGAGAATATCTCTTAATTAAAATATGTGTTCCTCTTATTAGTATTGAAGTTTGGTACATGTGACCAATTTTTCTCTTTTCTTGTTGCTTGCTGTGCCTTTCTCTTGTCATTTCATTTTTAAAAAATTATTTATTTATTTTATTTTTGGCTGTGTTGGGTTTTTGTTGCTGTGTGCAGGCTTTTCTCTAGGTGTGGTGAGTCAGGGTTACTCTCTAGTTGTGGTGTGTGGGTTTCTCATTGCTGTGGCCTCTCCTGTTGCAGAGCAAAGTGTCTAGGTTATGCAGGCTTCAGTAGTTGTGAATCGGCTCAGCCGTCTCTCATATGGAATCTTCCCTGACCAGGGATTGAACCCGTGTCATCTGAATTGGCAGGCTGACCCTTAACCACTGGCATACCAGGGAAGCCCCCTCTTGTCATTTTTTAACTTGTGTTTCTCTCATTGACTTATTGGAATTCTTAATTAAAAAAAATAATGTCAATCCTTTGTTATATGTGTTACAAATATTTTTCATTCTTGTAAATCCTTTTTCTACCTTGTACTGTACCTTTTAACTTTGTGGTATTTTTCACCATCTAGTTCATTTTTGTAATACATGGTCACATGTGTAGATATTTCTTTGCTACCTTTAAAGTTCGAAAATGAATTTTTATCTAAAATTAATCCAGAAGAAGGGAAATTTTCTGAGGCATAATAGGAAGCTATTGTTGCTAGGTTTTGTGTTTTTGGTTTTGGTTTTAATCCAGTGTCTAAGTGGCAGACTTCCTTATTGTAATTCATCCAGGGCACTTTTCCTTAAATATTTTTTTTTGAAACATTTATTTTTTATTTATTTATCTTTTGGGGAGTGGGGTGGGGAGGGAGGGGGACAGGCGGGCCACTTCCATTGATCTTTCATTTATCTGTTTTCATCCGTCTTTGTTCTTTGGCTCCTGTGGGCCTCCCATCGTGGTGGCCTCTGTCGTCACAGAGCGCTAGCTCTGGGCGCATGCGCTCCAGAGGTCCAGCTCGGTAATTGGACACTTCAATCCAGCCGCTCAGCGGCACGTGGGATCTTCCCAGGCCAGGGATCGAACCGGCGCCCCTTGCACTGCAAGGCTGTGTCCTTACCCACTGGACCACCAGAGGAAGCCCTTCCTTAAATATTTTATGATTAAATGTGAACATCTTAAATGTTTTATTTTAGAGAAAACTCATTGTCATAATGTTGGCATGAATAGTAAATAAAATGTGGAAACTATAGAACAAAAAGAAGATGAAACTTTTCTGATAATCCTAATGTCCAGGCAACCATAGTTAGTACTTTGATGTATTTCCTGTTATGTTTTCCTTTTTCCTTTTTTTTTTTTTTTAATATGCTTGAGTAATTATAATTTAGGGAGGTTTTTAAGTTGAGATTTTGCTAAAAGGTAGTTTTCCAGATATGCTTATTAAATGTATAACTGTCTAATTCTTTTCAGAGTACTTAATCTAAATGTAGATAAATCTCTTCTTTGGGGGTTCACAGCTTGTCACTTATTCATGAATAAGCACCGTCATGACAAGATCTTGTAACTGATGAAACAGTAGGGTACCCCTGACTGTGATGTCAGTTATCCTGATGTATTGATTGCACTGTGTCTGAAGAAAAATGTCACCTACATGTCATAGTACATGACAGAGCATTAGGTAGTGTACTTGCCAACAGTGCGTTAAATAAGGTCTAGTAGGAAATATTCCTCTCCTGTTTTATTTTTCAGTCTGCTATTAGCCTAGCCCTGGACTCTTTTTATTTCTTAGCATATGAAAAAAATGGTACATGAGTGTTCACTGGATATGTTCAAGTTATCACCATTTGGACTTTATGTGTCAACAGGCACTTTTGGCTCTTCAGGATATGTTTGTGATAGGTATCATGCATAATATATGTTCTTTTCTCACAAACAGAAAGATTACTTTTTATTTAAAAACTTTTATTTTAGGGCTACCCTGGTGGTCCAGTGAGTAGAGAGTCCACCTTGCAGTGCAGAGCCAGTACTCTGCAACTAGAGAGGACACAGAGATGGGAGGCCCACACATGCCAAAGAATAAAAGATGGATAAAAATAAATGGGTAAAAAAAATCAATGAGGCCAAAATTAAAAAAAAAAAAAAACTTTTATTTTAGTAGGTTTTCTAATCAGAGGTCTAGTAATACGATGTTAAGTACTGAAAAAAATGTTTCAAATGCCAGAATTTGTATTGCTATTTTTTCTGTGTTGAAAGATCAGATAAATATTTACTGCTTATTAAAGGTGAGGTAACTCAGCCTCAGAGATGTGGTTTGTCCAAAGATACATAGTGAGAAAGGAGAAGACTGTAGGTCTTTTGGTCCCCTGTGACAAGTTCAATGGGAGAAGTTTCCACTGATTAGGACTATACATATTCTTGTATAATTCAGAGCAATTGTAAACACATTTTATATTATTTTTCATTAAATATGATTTACATTGGTTGAGTGTGCTACTTAGAGGTTGGTTGTAATTGGTGGTGGTGGTCTAAATTGTAGTTGATTGTAATTGTTGCTAAGTCATGTTTGACTCTTTTGTGACCCCATGGACCAGGCTCCTTTGTCTATGGGATTTCCCAGACAAGAATCCTGGAGTGGGTTGCCATGTCCTTCTCCAGGGGATCTTCCCGACTCAGGAATCAAAACCACGTCTCTTGCATTGGCAGGTGTATTTCTTTTTCTTTTTTTCTTTTTTTTTTTACCACTGAACCACCGGGGAGGCCTTGATAATAATTATATAGCCATAAAAACATGTTTTCCTATTTACCCACTTGAAAACTTGAAAAACATATATGAAATAGGTTTTATATTATCAATAAATGTTTTCTTTTGCAGGTATTTTACCATGCAAAACTCTTCCATATTCATATTGAAGTTGACCTTTTTTGTATCTTTTACTCAGAATTAGATAGGTTGAAAAGAATAAACCTCATTTTATGGTAGTTTGAATTCTGTTTTGTATGAAAGAAAGAAAAAGATTTAAAAATGTATTTAGTAATTAAATGGATTAGAATGAATATAAATGCTAGAACTTTGGTCTAGAGCTCAGTTAGCCCATAGGTATGCCAGAGAAATATGGAAAAGTACCGTGTGGATCATTTTTCAAGGACAGTGAAGCTGAAGAAAAAATACTTAGCCTCTTTTTGGTGGTTCTTTGGGCTTATGTGATACCAGTTTTCTAGGTTACAAACTAGGAATTTCCTAGAAGAGAGCCTCAGAAATCACTTCTGTGGTTGTTTGTGGGTGGTTTAATCATTGCACAAATGTTTATCAAGTGTGTGGTGTATCCTTTAAAAATTAGAATTTGTATTGCTATTTTTTCTGTGTTGAAAGATCAGATAAATATTTACTGCTTATTAAAGGTGAGGTAACTCAGCCTCAGAGATGTGGTTTGTCCAAAGATACATAGTGAGAAAGGAGAAGACTGTAGGTCTTTTGGTCCCCTGTGACAAGTTCAATGGGAGAAGTTTCCACTGATTAGGACTATACATATTCTTGTATAATTCAGAGCAATTGTAAACACATTTTATATTATTTTTCATTAAATATGATTTACATTGGTTGAGTGTGCTACTTAGAGGTTGGTTGTAATTGGTGGTGGTGGTCTAAATTGTAGTTGATTGTAATTGTTGCTAAGTCATGTTTGACTCTTTTGTGACCCCATGGACCAGGCTCCTTTGTCTATGGGATTTCCCAGACAAGAATCCTGGAGTGGGTTGCCATGTCCTTCTCCAGGGGATCTTCCCGACTCAGGAATCAAAACCACGTCTCTTGCATTGGCAGGTGTATTTCTTTTTCTTTTTTTCTTTTTTTTTACCACTGAACCACCGGGGAGGCCTTGATAATAATTATATAGCCATAAAAACATGTTTTCCTATTTACCCACTTGAAAACTTGAAAAACATATATGAAATAGGTTTTATATTATCAATAAATGTTTTCTTTTGCAGGTATTTTACCATGCAAAACTCTTCCATATTCATATTGAAGTTGACCTTTTTTGTATCTTTTACTCAGAATTAGATAGGTTGAAAAGAATAAACCTCATTTTATGGTAGTTTGAATTCTGTTTTGTATGAAAGAAAGAAAAAGATTTAAAAATGTATTTAGTAATTAAATGGATTAGAATGAATATAAATGCTAGAACTTTGGTCTAGAGCTCAGTTAGCCCATAGGTATGCCAGAGAAATATGGAAAAGTACCGTGTGGATCATTTTTCAAGGACAGTGAAGCTGAAGAAAAAATACTTAGCCTCTTTTTGGTGGTTCTTTGGGCTTATGTGATACCAGTTTTCTAGGTTACAAACTAGGAATTTCCTAGAAGAGAGCCTCAGAAATCACTTCTGTGGTTGTTTGTGGGTGGTTTAATCATTGCACAAATGTTTATCAAGTGTGTGGTGTATCCTTTAAAAATTAGAATTGAAAGTTTGCTTTATTCTAAAAGAGTGAACTGCTGTGATTTACCTTGATATTGGTGAATGAGATGAATAAAATGGATATTACTTGAAGGGTTTGTTATCTTGGGATTTCATTTTAATACATATGAAAGAATTGGCTCAAAGGGATATTATTTTATAAAGAAAATGGATTTTTTTCCTTATAGTATTTCATAACCCTTTGAGAAATCAAATTCCCTAATTATTTCTATTTTGTGATTTTTCTTCAAATAAAATATTTTACTTTCTGTTGCCTTTACTGAAAAATATTCTCCCCTTGGTGATAATAATTACTCCCAAGAAGAAATTTTTATTTATTTTTAATTTTATGTTTATCATTTTTAAAAATCTCTATCCAAACAAAAGTGATTAAGAAGATAATTATTTTTTGATGATTTAAAGAAATTAATATACTGATTATTTTTCTGGTGCATGATAGTCTAGCTTCTTTAAAAATTTTTTCTTTAGCATTCTTTTCATATAACGTTTGGATTGTGTTAAGCTTTTGAGTAACATAAGATTGATAATAATTAAGGAATTTGCTTGAGGAAGCTTATCTAAGTCATAGTTGCAAACAACTTCATAGTTTTCTGCCTACTAGGATATTTTAGTCATAATCTGTATTGAGTGGTGCTACTGGGTGAATAAAATATATATGACTCTTGACTCTTGACTTTTTAATAACATTTAGTAAATTGGTACTTTATTAGTGTGTATGGTTCTTTTTTTTTCCTGGGTGATTTGTTTGACTTAGTATTTATTTATATACTTATTTGTTTTAATTTGGGTATTTTTTGTTATTTGTTTTCATACTTATTCTTGGTTAGCCCATAGGTATGCCAGAGAAATATGGAAAAGTACCGTGTGGATCATTTTTCAAGGACAGTGAAGCTGAAGAAAAAATACTTAGCCTCTTTTTGGTGGTTCTTTGGGCTTATGTGATACCAGTTTTCTAGGTTACAAACTAGGAATTTCCTAGAAGAGAGCCTCAGAAATCACTTCTGTGGTTGTTTGTGGGTGGTTTAATCATTGCACAAATGTTTATCAAGTGTGTGGTGTATCCTTTAAAAATTAGAATTGAAAGTTTGCTTTATTCTAAAAGAGTGAACTGCTGTGATTTACCTTGATATTGGTGAATGAGATGAATAAAATGGATATTACTTGAAGGGTTTGTTATCTTGGGATTTCATTTTAATACATATGAAAGAATTGGCTCAAAGGGATATTATTTTATAAAGAAAATGGATTTTTTTCCTTATAGTATTTCATAACCCTTTGAGAAATCAAATTCCCTAATTATTTCTATTTTGTGATTTTTCTTCAAATAAAATATTTTACTTTCTGTTGCCTTTACTGAAAAATATTCTCCCCTTGGTGATAATAATTACTCCCAAGAAGAAATTTTTATTTATTTTTAATTTTATGTTTATCATTTTTAAAAATCTCTATCCAAACAAAAGTGATTAAGAAGATAATTATTTTTTGATGATTTAAAGAAATTAATATACTGATTATTTTTCTGGTGCATGATAGTCTAGCTTCTTTAAAAATTTTTTCTTTAGCATTCTTTTCATATAACGTTTGGATTGTGTTAAGCTTTTGAGTAACATAAGATTGATAATAATTAAGGAATTTGCTTGAGGAAGCTTATCTAAGTCATAGTTGCAAACAACTTCATAGTTTTCTGCCTACTAGGATATTTTAGTCATAATCTGTATTGAGTGGTGCTACTGGGTGAATAAAATATATATGACTCTTGACTCTTGACTTTTTAATAACATTTAGTAAATTGGTACTTTATTAGTGTGTATGGTTCTTTTTTTTTCCTGGGTGATTTGTTTGACTTAGTATTTATTTATATACTTATTTGTTTTAATTTGGGTATCTTTGGTGCCTCTTAAGTCATCATTTGTTTTCATCCATCTTTATTCTTTGGCATGTGCGGGCCTTCCATTGCAGTGGCCTCTCCCACTGGCTCAGGGCGCATGCACTCCAGAGCACTGGCTCCCAAGTGGACACACTGATCCAGCTGCTCCACAGCACGTGGGATCCTCCTGGGCCAGGGATCGAACCAGTGCTCCTTGCACTGCAAGGTGGACCCCCTACCCACTGGACCACCAGGGAAGCCCTACAGTGGGATTTTTAATGGCTTCAGTTTATACTTGGGTACCCTTTAGAATTTGACTTTAAGACCACCTGCTTAGAACAAACCTGATCGGAAGTATTCTGGGATGGTTGATGGGTTGACTGTAGACGCAACCTGTCTTGAGAGGTAATCCATTTGTCTTAGTAGCTCAGTAGTAAAGAGTTTGCCTGCTAATGCAGGGACGCCGGTTCGATCCCTGATCTGGGAAGATCCCACATGCTGTGGAGCAACTAAGCCTGTGAGCCACAACTATTGAGCCTGTGCTCTAGAGCCTCAGAGCCGCAACTGTTGAGCCATGTGCTGAAACTACTGAAGTCCGTGTGCCCTAGAGCCCAAGTTCCACAACAAGAGAAGTCACTGCAAAAAGAAGCCTGGTCACCTCAACTAGAGAGTAACCCTCACTTCCTGCAACTAGAGAAGAACCTGCAGCAGTAGTGAAAATCCAGAATAGCCAAAAATAAATAAAGATTAAAAAAAAAAACTATTTAGGAGTCTTAACTGTTGTAATCACCAGGGAAGTACTCTTTATTATAAGCCAGAAAGAAAGAAATAGTTGATGTCCTACTCTAAAATGTGATAAATTATGCTACCTTTTCTTCTTTGGTATGTTCAGGAAGGTCTCTAAATTTTTATCATATTAGCTCCTTAAATAGTTTAATTCTTAGAATATCACATTATCAGTGAATGAAAAGAAAAAAGTAATCCATTCATTCATTTCAGTTACAGATATATTTTCACAGAAGATAGAAGAATTATAAATATTTGTTTAAACCTTGTATGACTCTAGATTGGTTCGGTTGTGAATGGGACTCACTTGTCTAACTCAAGTCTAAACTATTCAGATTATCCTGCAGCCTTAATTTATGTGTGTGTGTGTATTTTAATTTCCTCTTAATAACACTTACTTTGCATTTATGACTGTCTGAATTTGTGTTTTAACTTGGCACCTACCAAATTAGATCAGAGGTTTTTGTATATTTTGCATGATGACAGTCTTTTAGATATATTTACATGCTCAGTACAAATTGAGCTCGAAATATTTACTAATTAATAGTTCCTGAACATAGTAGTCCTGTTTCTTTTTATTGAAAAGTCATCTTTAAATGTATTTTCTAATTAAAATTTTTTTAAAGAATAATAAAGCTTTCCCCTTCGATAATACTTTTCAATAGTTCTAAAATTATCTTAAAGAACTATTTCATTGCATACACTGTGGTAGGTGAAAAAATATTTTCATAAAATGATTTTGCTTCTGTTTTGACTTTAATATATATTTTTTTGAGATCTTCACTATATGTTTTTTAAAATTTTTATTTATTTTTGGCTGCACTGGGTCTTCATTGCTATAGTTGTGGCAAGTGAGGGCTAATCTCTTAAGTCCTGGGGCAAGGGCTTCTCATTGTGATAGCTTCTCTTGTTAGTAGATCATGTCCTCTAGGGTGCCCAAGCTTCGGGCTTAGTTGCTCCACATGTGGAGTCTTCCTGGATCAGGGATAAAACTTGTGTCCCCTGCATTGGCAGGCGGATTTTTATCCACTGTACCACCAGGAAAGTCATAGTATCATTCTTAAAAACCATTAATTTTTCAGAAACTTTCTCTATTTCACTGTTTCTTTTGTAACTTTATAAATGTGAGTTAAAAATAAACTAATCATACTTTTTTTCTTTTTAGGTTGTTATGGAGTTGATGGTGAGAGTGACTCTATTATGAGTTCAGCTTCTGAAAACTCCACTGAACCTTGGTTTTGTGATGCCTGTAAATGTGGTGTTTCCCCTAGCTGTGAACTGTGTCCCAATCAGGATGGAATTTTCAAGGAGACAGATGCTGGAAGGTTGATGTCACAATTTTGTTGGGTTAATATGTCTGCTTTATAATGCATATGCTTCCTACTGTTTTATTTTTCTGTTTATGATTTTCTGAGTTATACACATTCATTTGATTGCCTTTTTGTGTCTTTGGCAAAGAGTAAATAGACAGGAGGCTACAGATTAAGGCAAAGTGGAAAAAAAGTGTGTATTTTAATTTCCTCTTAATAACACTTACTTTGCATTTATGACTGTCTGAATTTGTGTTTTAACTTGGCACCTACCAAATTAGATCAGAGGTTTTTGTATATTTTGCATGATGACAGTCTTTTAGATATATTTACATGCTCAGTACAAATTGAGCTCGAAATATTTACTAATTAATAGTTCCTGAACATAGTAGTCCTGTTTCTTTTTATTGAAAAGTCATCTTTAAATGTATTTTCTAATTAAAATTTTTTTAAAGAATAATAAAGCTTTCCCCTTCGATAATACTTTTCAATAGTTCTAAAATTATCTTAAAGAACTATTTCATTGCATACACTGTGGTAGGTGAAAAAATATTTTCATAAAATGATTTTGCTTCTGTTTTGACTTTAATATATATTTTTTTGAGATCTTCACTATATGTTTTTTTTTAAAATTTTTATTTATTTTTGGCTGCACTGGGTCTTCATTGCTATAGTTGTGGCAAGTGAGGGCTAATCTCTTAAGTCCTGGGGCAAGGGCTTCTCATTGTGATAGCTTCTCTTGTTAGTAGATCATGTCCTCTAGGGTGCCCAAGCTTCGGGCTTAGTTGCTCCACATGTGGAGTCTTCCTGGATCAGGGATAAAACTTGTGTCCCCTGCATTGGCAGGCGGATTTTTATCCACTGTACCACCAGGAAAGTCATAGTATCATTCTTAAAAACCATTAATTTTTCAGAAACTTTCTCTATTTCACTGTTTCTTTTGTAACTTTATAAATGTGAGTTAAAAATAAACTAATCATACTTTTTTTCTTTTTAGGTTGTTATGGAGTTGATGGTGAGAGTGACTCTATTATGAGTTCAGCTTCTGAAAACTCCACTGAACCTTGGTTTTGTGATGCCTGTAAATGTGGTGTTTCCCCTAGCTGTGAACTGTGTCCCAATCAGGATGGAATTTTCAAGGAGACAGATGCTGGAAGGTTGATGTCACAATTTTGTTGGGTTAATATGTCTGCTTTATAATGCATATGCTTCCTACTGTTTTATTTTTCTGTTTATGATTTTCTGAGTTATACACATTCATTTGATTGCCTTTTTGTGTCTTTGGCAAAGAGTAAATAGACAGGAGGCTACAGATTAAGGCAAAGTGGAAAAAAGATAATTTGTGTATCTGTATTTGCCTATATAACACATAATCCCATATAATCTGAGAAATGACCATATGTTAGGAGACATGGTAAAATTTCCTATTTGATAGGTGGTACCTGAAGCTCAGATCATTTCCCTGTTTTTATCTGAACAAGTTCATCATTAAATCTGAACTCAGATCTCCTTGACTTTAAGAGTATATCAGGGATTCCCTGGTAGCCTAGTGGGTGAAGAGTCCGTCTTACAATGCAAGGAGCACCTGTTCGATCCCTGGCCTGGGAAGATCCCGCATGCCGGGGAGCGGCTGGACCAGTGTGTCATATTAGGAGCCAGTGCTCTGGAGTGCATGCACCCAGAGCCAGTGCTGTGCAACAAGAGAGACCACTGCGATGGGAGGCCCACACATGCCAAAGAATAAAGATGGATGAAAAATAAATGATGACTTAGTGTCAAAAAAAAAAAAAATTAAAGAAAAAGAGTATATCAGTAGGGGGAATGGGATATACGTATGAGTAATCTGGAATTATACGTATCTGTAAATAAAATTCTGTAAAAGCAAAAAAGCAAAATAAAGGAAAATAAAAAGAGTATGTCAGTAAAGAGAACTCGTATAATGATTGTAAAAGGGGATGTTTAATTTAAAGAGGTACTAAGCAATAATAAACAGTAACCATAAGATATAAAGAAACTCTAAAGAATAATACTGTAGAGCTGCTGGAGATTATCCAGGGAATGACAAACTTGGAAAGAAGATCAAAAAGTGGAAGGGTTGTTCTTCCTAGAAACTTTCTCTATTTCACTGTTTCTTTTGTAACTTTATAAATGTGAGTTAAATAAACTAATCATACTTTTTTTCTTTTTAGGTTGTTATGGAGTTGATGGTGAGAGTGACTCTATTATGAGTTCAGCTTCTGAAAACTCCACTGAACCTTGGTTTTGTGATGCCTGTAAATGTGGTGTTTCCCCTAGCTGTGAACTGTGTCCCAATCAGGATGGAATTTTCAAGGAGACAGATGCTGGAAGGTTGATGTCACAATTTTGTTGGGTTAATATGTCTGCTTTATAATGCATATGCTTCCTACTGTTTTATTTTTCTGTTTATGATTTTCTGAGTTATACACATTCATTTGATTGCCTTTTTGTGTCTTTGGCAAAGAGTAAATAGACAGGAGGCTACAGATTAAGGCAAAGTGGAAAAAAGATAATTTGTGTATCTGTATTTGCCTATATAACACATAATCCCATATAATCTGAGAAATGACCATATGTTAGGAGACATGGTAAAATTTCCTATTTGATAGGTGGTACCTGAAGCTCAGATCATTTCCCTGTTTTTATCTGAACAAGTTCATCATTAAATCTGAACTCAGATCTCCTTGACTTTAAGAGTATATCAGGGATTCCCTGGTAGCCTAGTGGGTGAAGAGTCCGTCTTACAATGCAAGGAGCACCTGTTCGATCCCTGGCCTGGGAAGATCCCGCATGCCGGGGAGCGGCTGGACCAGTGTGTCATATTAGGAGCCAGTGCTCTGGAGTGCATGCACCCAGAGCCAGTGCTGTGCAACAAGAGAGACCACTGCGATGGGAGGCCCACACATGCCAAAGAATAAAGATGGATGAAAAATAAATGATGACTTAGTGTCAAAAAAAAAAAAAATTAAAGAAAAAGAGTATATCAGTAGGGGGAATGGGATATACGTATGAGTAATCTGGAATTATACGTATCTGTAAATAAAATTCTGTAAAAGCAAAAAAGCAAAATAAAGGAAAATAAAAAGAGTATGTCAGTAAAGAGAACTCGTATAATGATTGTAAAAGGGGATGTTTAATTTAAAGAGGTACTAAGCAATAATAAACAGTAACCATAAGATATAAAGAAACTCTAAAGAATAATACTGTAGAGCTGCTGGAGATTATCCAGGGAATGACAAACTTGGAAAGAAGATCAAAGTGGAGTTCGAGCCTATTGGATGGCAAAGAAGTTGGCTGATTTTCTTGGGCCAGTACCTGGCAAGTGGGTAACTGGGCAGTGGTTTTAAGCCTGGAATATGTGGTGTCTGTGTTGAGAGGGCCAGAAAAGTGGTCTGCAGGCTGGGTCTGCAAGGTCACTGAGGGACGATGCGTGTGGTGGGCAGAGCACTGGTGGATGTCCTCTTCCCGACTTGCAGAGCAGCCCCTTCCTCTCACAGTGCCTTCTGTCACTCTTTTGAGATAGTTGAGGATCATGTAGATGAGAATTGCTGAAGGGATTCTGTCCATTATTTCAAAGCAGATATTGAAGAGTGGATTTGTGCTGAGAAACACTAAACTGATCACTGGCGCAAAGACCTGTGTTCTTTTCAGTAAATTCACACTCATCTTTATATCACATTTGAACAATTGTTGTTGTTACATTGTTGCCCTCTTCTTTTTTTTTTTTTCCCCAGGAGACTACCAACTGGGGTAGGTGACTGATATAAGAGTAGTTCCTAATCTTTTATAATTTATATATCACTACTTACCATCTTCACAGTAAGAGGAAGTGCTCAGTTTTTTATTTTACCATGTATAGATATTTCCATATTTTTACTAAATGTTTAATATTTTGATAAGAACCTGTATACATATCACAGTCATTGTTCATATTTTAACATTTAACATCACATTTTAACATTGTTCATATTTTAACTTCAAAATGGATAGGATGCAGTTTATCCCAAGATAAAAGATAGTTTTTTTAATTTAATAAATTTTATTTTAGTAAAGTGAAAACGATCTTTCTTATTTTTACCTCAGTTGGTGGGTAGGCCCTTGAGATGTATTGCCATACAGTTAGGGTAGCATAGAGTCTACCATGGAAATCTTGGAGAACCCTGTATATTGATGTCTAGCAAAATAACTAGGAATCTGGGCTTCCCTGGTGGTCCAGTGGGTGAGGACACCTCCTTGCAGTGCAAGAGGCGCCAGTTCGATCCCGAGCCTGGGAAGATTCCACGTGCTGTGAAGTGGCTGGACCGATGTGTCCAACTGCTGAGCTGGAGCTCTGGAGTGCATGAGCCCAGGCCACTGCAATGGGAGGCCCACACAGGCCAAAGAACAAAGATGGATGAAACACAAATAAATGAAAGAAGAAGTGGCCAAAAAATAATAATAACTAGGAATCTTACATCTTGTCCATCATTGCCCATTCCCAAAATAAAATAGATATATAAATACATTATGGAATATATTGGCTTGAGTCTATGGTTTATATCATAGACAGTGGGCATTATTTTATGTCTGGACTCACTTTGGCCTAGAATTAGAAAATTTAATACAACTTTAAAAGTGTGTGCTTTCAAATTGGACCACCTATATTTGTATTCTTTTTTTTTTTCTTATTGTGATTTTAGGCAAGTAATTTAACCATTGTATGCCTCAGTTTCCTAGCACTTTTGAGAGAATTAAATGAGGTAACTTCTGTAAACAGTGTTGTTTCTGAAGCGTAAGTGTTTAATAAGTATCTCCTTACTTCCTCTGCTGCTGTTACTGCTAGTGCTTTTCTGTTTGCTTAAGGTAATCTTAGAATACTACCTGCATAAATTCTTTTCTAATAACTCTTTATTCCTATAAGTTGAAATTTATGGTGATAAATTGTTGTGAGTAAGTGTGGCAGCTTTGGAAAACAGTTTCCTTTTAGGGAAGAGGCTGTATTTTACCTTTTTTTTTGTTCAGTAATTTGAAATTTCTGTTGCAAAACCATAAAGTAGCTCCCTTATCACACTAATATAGGATACATACTAATGCATAGTCAACAGACTAACTTGTAAAATTGTCTCTGCATGAGGAAAAGGGAGGCTTCTTTAATCATTTAGTTTTTACTGAAAAATACTTATATTGACTTCTGTGTATCATACATATATGTAGACACCTCCTTGATGGTACAGCTTAGCAAATATTTTTATGCTTTCTGAATATTTTGAGTTGACACCGTATGTGCCTGTAGACTACTGTGAAAATTACAGGTCCTGATACAATTTGAAGAATGTTTTTAATCAACAAGAAGTGCTGGGCTTCCTGGTGGTCCAGTGGGTGAGGACACCTCCTTGCAGTGCAAGAGGCGCCAGTTCGATCCCGAGCCTGGGAAGATTCCACGTGCTGTGAAGTGGCTGGACCGATGTGTCCAACTGCTGAGCTGGAGCTCTGGAGTGCATGAGCCCAGGCCACTGCAATGGGAGGCCCACACAGGCCAAAGAACAAAGATGGATGAAACACAAATAAATGAAAGAAGAAGTGGCCAAAAAATAATAATAACTAGGAATCTTACATCTTGTCCATCATTGCCCATTCCCAAAATAAAATAGATATATAAATACATTATGGAATATATTGGCTTGAGTCTATGGTTTATATCATAGACAGTGGGCATTATTTTATGTCTGGACTCACTTTGGCCTAGAATTAGAAAATTTAATACAACTTTAAAAGTGTGTGCTTTCAAATTGGACCACCTATATTTGTATTCTTTTTTTTTTTCTTATTGTGATTTTAGGCAAGTAATTTAACCATTGTATGCCTCAGTTTCCTAGCACTTTTGAGAGAATTAAATGAGGTAACTTCTGTAAACAGTGTTGTTTCTGAAGCGTAAGTGTTTAATAAGTATCTCCTTACTTCCTCTGCTGCTGTTACTGCTAGTGCTTTTCTGTTTGCTTAAGGTAATCTTAGAATACTACCTGCATAAATTCTTTTCTAATAACTCTTTATTCCTATAAGTTGAAATTTATGGTGATAAATTGTTGTGAGTAAGTGTGGCAGCTTTGGAAAACAGTTTCCTTTTAGGGAAGAGGCTGTATTTTACCTTTTTTTTTGTTCAGTAATTTGAAATTTCTGTTGCAAAACCATAAAGTAGCTCCCTTATCACACTAATATAGGATACATACTAATGCATAGTCAACAGACTAACTTGTAAAATTGTCTCTGCATGAGGAAAAGGGAGGCTTCTTTAATCATTTAGTTTTTACTGAAAAATACTTATATTGACTTCTGTGTATCATACATATATGTAGACACCTCCCTTGATGGTACAGCTTAGCAAATATTTTTATGCTTTCTGAATATTTTGAGTTGACACCCGTATGTGCCTGTAGACTACTGTGAAAATTACAGGTCCTGATACAATTTGAAGAATGTTTTAGTTTGAATCAAGACAAGAAGTGCCAGGAAGATTTGACAAGCTATTTAGTATTCTAGCTCCAAATGGAAAATATGTGAAAAGAAAGACCTATGTATGGAAAGACTATAAAGGTTTTGAAATTGTCTTCTCTTACATAGGCTAATTAGACATTTTTCCCTTCTATTTCTGTTGGGAGCCACAAATACTGCAGTAGAAAGTGATGTGATTTAATGTGAGAAGACCATCAGCACATTCTTATCATTAAATTTTTATTTTATTTCTTAGGGAGAAATTTTATCCTGTCTTAGTGGTATCATAAATGAAGTATGAAACATAGTTTATTATAATAGCATACCATACCCTATGCCGCAAGCATTTCGCATACATGATTGTAACTTCCACACTGCATACATGGTGTTCTGTTCATAGTACATACTTAGTAATTAATTCCTGAATGAATAAATGAAGGAATGAAAGTAACTTCCAGGAAGTGAGTTTTTTAATATGTTATAAAGGCAGTACAGAGTATTTCAAAATCAAATTTGGTTGATGAATATAGTTCCCATTCTGAAATGAGTTTTTTGAGAAGTATCTTTCTACTTAGTTTGCTTTATTAAAATATGTAAATTAAAAAAAAATTTTGGCTCCTTTTATTTTTTTAATTTATTTTCATCCATCTTTATTCTTTGGCCTGTGTGGGCCTCCCATTGCAGTGGCCTCTTGTTGCAGAGCACCGGCTCTAGGTGCATGCACTCCAGAGTGTTGGCTCATAATTGGATGCACCAGTCCAGCCGCTGTGCAGCACATGGGACCCTCCTGGGCCTGGGATCGAACCAGTGCCGCTTGCACTGCAAGGTGGACTCTTTACCCACTGGACCACCAGAGAAGCCCCAAATATGTAAATTTAAAAGGACTTACTAATAGCTGCCATGCTAGAATGACAATTCTGGGTTTTTTTGGTGGTGTTATGGGATGCTTGTTTTCTGCTCCTTTCCTTAATCAGCATCTGTCTCCATAGCTCCAAGCAAAATGAGTGGTAAACTAAGAAGGAAAATTATTCCTTTTTGATTTCTCAGTTTATCTTAATTACAAGGTTCTAAAGTATGGGCAGCTAAGCAAATGAATAAAAAAAATATATAACAAGTATTAAAAAGGATCAAAATTGCCTCAGCTGTTTGATATGTATTTTAATAAAGACTCAAGTTGGCATCCTTTCAAGAGTGGTTGAGGAAAACGATACACTTGTGTGCCAGTCACATGAAAAAGCAGTTTCAATCGGTAGTACTTGTGTGACTTGTACTAAAACATTTTTAAGAAGGTCAGTATGAAGCAAGCAGCCAGCTGTTGGGTTTATCAAAGATAAACTCCTACAGAGTAAAGCAGCATTTAATACATCAGTGGAGCATGAAAAAACTGCTCAAATTAAATTGAGAAAGCAGCTGCTCATTGTAGATGTGTATCTTTATATTGAACTTCTCAGGATGCATTTGGGGAGTTGGATTAAATATTTTATCAAGAAAAATCTCAAAACTTTGAATTTTCTACCCATTAAAAAAGATAAAGATTTGTAACTTTTTTGCCCAGTACCTTTATAAAATGATTATTAGTTTTATTTCTTTAAAACTCAGTGTACCACGAAACAGAACCATGTAGCAAACATATCCTCTCAAGCTGTGATAAAGCAAAACTGGTTGTCAATATTTTCACAAAGTTAAGAGATATTTGTTATCTCATTTTTACCCTCTTTCTTGGAAGATGTTAAAGATCTGTTTACATTTCAACATCTAGTGGCCCTGTATTTTGTGGGGTTGTAAGCAAACAGAAAGTTTCCCTAATTTATAGAGATTCAGAACAGTTTTTAAAAAATGTAATTCAAATCAAATCTACTTTTTTAAAAAAAATACACCAAAGCTCTGAACAATTTTTAATTTAGTGTTGTAACATCACCCAGACTTTAAAAAGTATTCAAATGTGAGGCACATATGTTTTAGTACATAGGTTGTATGGTGAACAGATGAGTTGAATGGACTGTGACTCTTACACTGTCACAACTGTTGTATACAGGGTTCTTGTAATCAGTTTCAATGTAGAAACAAAAAAAGTTAAGGGGTGCACCAAGAATTGTTTTAAAATATGTACTTAGGGATTATCCAATAGCTTTTAGAAAAAAGTAGCAGGAAAGAGCAATATTTTAGAAAAAGTAAACTTTATTAATTTATGCAGAATAAAAAGTATTAAAAAGGATCAAAATTGCCTCAGCTGTTTGATATGTATTTTAATAAAGACTCAAGTTGGCATCCTTTCAAGAGTGGTTGAGGAAAACGATACACTTGTGTGCCAGTCACATGAAAAAGCAGTTTCAATCGGTAGTACTTGTGTGACTTGTACTAAAACATTTTTAAGAAGGTCAGTATGAAGCAAGCAGCCAGCTGTTGGGTTTATCAAAGATAAACTCCTACAGAGTAAAGCAGCATTTAATACATCAGTGGAGCATGAAAAAACTGCTCAAATTAAATTGAGAAAGCAGCTGCTCATTGTAGATGTGTATCTTTATATTGAACTTCTCAGGATGCATTTGGGGAGTTGGATTAAATATTTTATCAAGAAAAATCTCAAAACTTTGAATTTTCTACCCATTAAAAAAGATAAAGATTTGTAACTTTTTTGCCCAGTACCTTTATAAAATGATTATTAGTTTTATTTCTTTAAAACTCAGTGTACCACGAAACAGAACCATGTAGCAAACATATCCTCTCAAGCTGTGATAAAGCAAAACTGGTTGTCAATATTTTCACAAAGTTAAGAGATATTTGTTATCTCATTTTTACCCTCTTTCTTGGAAGATGTTAAAGATCTGTTTACATTTCAACATCTAGTGGCCCTGTATTTTGTGGGGTTGTAAGCAAACAGAAAGTTTCCCTAATTTATAGAGATTCAGAACAGTTTTTAAAAAATGTAATTCAAATCAAATCTACTTTTTTAAAAAAAATACACCAAAGCTCTGAACAATTTTTAATTTAGTGTTGTAACATCACCCAGACTTTAAAAAGTATTCAAATGTGAGGCACATATGTTTTAGTACATAGGTTGTATGGTGAACAGATGAGTTGAATGGACTGTGACTCTTACACTGTCACAACTGTTGTATACAGGGTTCTTGTAATCAGTTTCAATGTAGAAACAAAAAAAGTTAAGGGGTGCACCAAGAATTGTTTTAAAATATGTACTTAGGGATTATCCAATAGCTTTTAGAAAAAAGTAGCAGGAAAGAGCAATTTTATATAATTTATGCAGAATAACAGGTTCTTAATTAGGACCCTTAATTCTCAGAGTGCTTAAAATAATGAATGTGAATACCTTTCCACGAATATGAAAATGATGTTTTGTTCCATTTGAATAGTGGTTTTGTACAAATATTTAAGAATAACTGATAAGTACAAAGTGCAGTGAGTTTTAAAGAAAGGCAATTATAGTTATTAACTCTAGGCTTTGGCTAAGCTGCTGGAAAAGTAGTGCTTATGGCAGTCCCCGTTTCTGTAACTAAATGATATCATTGTATAGGTGTTCCATATTCTTTAGTTGTATGTCTGAGTTCTTTAGATCTGACCATAAAATTCTTGCATTAGTTACTTAAGATGGCACGTATTTTACATTTATTTTCCATGTGGGCATTTCATCAGAAGGTTTGATAGCAAAATCTTATCTCTTCTCCTTATAGATGGGTTCACATTGTTTGTGCTCTGTATGTTCCTGGAGTAGCCTTTGGAGATATTGACAAATTACGACCAGTAACACTAACAGAAATGAACTATTCCAAATATGGTGCCAAGGTGAGACAAAAGTATTTTTGATATCTAAGAGAAAGTTTTTGCTTGTTAGTTTACATGACTTTTTACTAATATCATTGTTGACTGCAGAAATGCTGGTTACGAATCATCCTGTTTTGTGTGTGCTTGTTTAGTTGCTCGGTTGTGTCTGACTCTTTGCAGTTGTAGCCTGTGAGCTTTCTCTGTCTGTGGAATTTTCTGAGCAAGAATACTGGAGTGAATTGCCAATTCGTTCTGTAGGGTTTCTTACTGATCCAAGAATCGAGCCTGTGTGTGTCTCCTGCATTGCAGGTGGATTCTTTACTGTCTGATCCACCAAGGAGCCCAGTTACGCTATTGGAAATTACTAAATCACTTATTATTGATAGTAATTTTCTCAGAAAGCCAATAACACATAAATTCATCCATGTATTTGTAATGTTAGTGTAACCTCGGAATAAAATGGTAGTTGATACCATTGCTGTCTCCCTGCTATTGAGCTTACTGCTTAATGTATAATGAATTCTCAGGTTAAATTCTTGTTTAGTTGGGCCAAATACCTTTTACTTCAGTTTTAAAGTGAAATTTATTAAATTATTAAAAGAGTACAAGAAGCACCCATTTTTTTTTAATTCTCAGAGTGCTTAAAATAATGAATGTGAATACCTTTCCACGAATATGAAAATGATGTTTTGTTCCATTTGAATAGTGGTTTTGTACAAATATTTAAGAATAACTGATAAGTACAAAGTGCAGTGAGTTTTAAAGAAAGGCAATTATAGTTATTAACTCTAGGCTTTGGCTAAGCTGCTGGAAAAGTAGTGCTTATGGCAGTCCCCGTTTCTGTAACTAAATGATATCATTGTATAGGTGTTCCATATTCTTTAGTTGTATGTCTGAGTTCTTTAGATCTGACCATAAAATTCTTGCATTAGTTACTTAAGATGGCACGTATTTTACATTTATTTTCCATGTGGGCATTTCATCAGAAGGTTTGATAGCAAAATCTTATCTCTTCTCCTTATAGATGGGTTCACATTGTTTGTGCTCTGTATGTTCCTGGAGTAGCCTTTGGAGATATTGACAAATTACGACCAGTAACACTAACAGAAATGAACTATTCCAAATATGGTGCCAAGGTGAGACAAAAGTATTTTTGATATCTAAGAGAAAGTGTTTGCTTGTTAGTTTACATGACTTTTTACTAATATCATTGTTGACTGCAGAAATGCTGGTTACGAATCATCCTGTTTTGTGTGTGCTTGTTTAGTTGCTCGGTTGTGTCTGACTCTTTGCAGTTGTAGCCTGTGAGCTTTCTCTGTCTGTGGAATTTTCTGAGCAAGAATACTGGAGTGAATTGCCAATTCGTTCTGTAGGGTTTCTTACTGATCCAAGAATCGAGCCTGTGTGTGTCTCCTGCATTGCAGGTGGATTCTTTACTGTCTGATCCACCAAGGAGCCCAGTTACGCTATTGGAAATTACTAAATCACTTATTATTGATAGTAATTTTCTCAGAAAGCCAATAACACATAAATTCATCCATGTATTTGTAATGTTAGTGTAACCTGCGGAATAAAATGGTAGTTGATACCATTGCTGTCTCCCTGCTATTGAGCTTACTGCTTAATGTATAATGAATTCTCAGGTTAAATTCTTGTTTTTAACCAGTTGGGCCAAATACCAACTTAATTTCTGACTTCAGTTTTAAAGTGAAATTTATTAAATTATTAAAAGAGTACAAGAAGCACCCATTTTTTTTTTTTATTATTATTTGGCAACTAAGGAACAACCATTATAATTTACTTGACTTTGATGGATCTTAGTTGCAACATGTGGGATCTAGTTCCCTGCCCAGGAGTTGAACCTAGGCCCCTACCTGGGGAGCACAGAGTCTTAGCCACTGGACTATCAGGGAACTCCCAGTAACATCCATGATTTTACTCAGATTTCGAGGATTGATTTTATACTATATAACCTGCAGTCAAATAATTCTTAGCCTCCATAAGTTATAAATTGTTTTTTAACTATGACTGAGCTTTAGGATTATAAATGGTATGATTACCCACTTATTAATTTAAATGTAAGTATGTAATTACTGTAAACATCTTTGGAATGCTAGAACTAATTAGGGACTGATACGTATTCTCTTTCCATTATCACCTGCCTTTGCTTCTCCATTATCACCCTGCCTTTGCAGGGAAGTGGAATAAAAAACTTATGTACTGTCTAACTCATCTGAAAAATCAAACCCAGTACTGTGAATTATATTTTAGGCAACTTCCTCGATCACACTGTCCATTTCCTAATCTTGATTACTTTATCCCCTCTGTTCTTAGATGCTTGGTTTCCTAGCATTTTAAATGATTCAGGCAATTGAGGAAGATTCTATTTTCTTTGTTAGAATTTTTTCTATAATTCTATTAAGACTTTGTTATCAGACATTTTTTTCTTTGTGTTCACTCAGAAATCCCTTGCCCAGTTTCATTATATTACATTAAATTACTCAGGGAACTATCTTGAACATTCTGATTCTGTTCTTGGTATTGACATCCTTTAAATAGTGCAATTTTTCCCTTCTCCATTCCCCTCTCCTTTCTCTTCCTTTTTCTCTTTTACAGGTTTTTGGTTCATGTTTAGATTACTACTTGCTGATATTTTATGCAATATCTATACTACTGTTGGTAGAAAAGATCCTTAACTAGGCAGTAGGAATTGGGAGTGTTTTCACAAGAACAGAATACTGTTCTTGCTCTCTGCATTCATTGCTGGTATATCACTGGTAGCAATTTTTTTAGAATAAACCAAACCATTATAATTATTTCTGACTTCAGTTTTAAAGTGAAATTTATTAAATTATTAAAAGAGTACAAGAAGCACCCATTTTTTTTTTTTATTATTATTTGGCAACTAAGGAACAACCATTATAATTTACTTGACTTTGATGGATCTTAGTTGCAACATGTGGGATCTAGTTCCCTGCCCAGGAGTTGAACCTAGGCCCCTACCTGGGGAGCACAGAGTCTTAGCCACTGGACTATCAGGGAACTCCCAGTAACATCCATGATTTTACTCAGATTTCGAGGATTGATTTTATACTATATAACCTGCAGTCAAATAATTCTTAGCCTCCATAAGTTATAAATTGTTTTTTAACTATGACTGAGCTTTAGGATTATAAATGGTATGATTACCCACTTATTAATTTAAATGTAAGTATGTAATTACTGTAAACATCTTTGGAATGCTAGAACTAATTAGGGACTGATACGTATTCTCTTTCCATTATCACCTGCCTTTGCTTCTCCATTATCACCCTGCCTTTGCAGGGAAGTGGAATAAAAAACTTATGTACTGTCTAACTCATCTGAAAAATCAAACCCAGTACTGTGAATTATATTTTAGGCAACTTCCTCGATCACACTGTCCATTTCCTAATCTTGATTACTTTATCCCCTCTGTTCTTAGATGCTTGGTTTCCTAGCATTTTAAATGATTCAGGCAATTGAGGAAGATTCTATTTTCTTTGTTAGAATTTTTTCTATAATTCTATTAAGACTTTGTTATCAGACATTTTTTTCTTTGTGTTCACTCAGAAATCCCTTGCCCAGTTTCATTATATTACATTAAATTACTCAGGGAACTATCTTGAACATTCTGATTCTGTTCTTGGTATTGACATCCTTTAAATAGTGCAATTTTTCCCTTCTCCATTCCCCTCTCCTTTCTCTTCCTTTTTCTCTTTTACAGGTTTTTGGTTCATGTTTAGATTACTACTTGCTGATATTTTATGCAATATCTATACTACTGTTGGTAGAAAAGATCCTTAACTAGGCAGTAGGAATTGGGAGTGTTTTCACAAGAACAGAATACTGTTCTTGCTCTCTGCATTCATTGCTGGTATATCACTGGTACTGTCTACCAAGTAGGTCCTCAGTAACTGTTACAGTTAAAATAAATGATGTTTATAGTGTCTGTTGAAACGTTTTCATTTTTCTTTTTAAATGTTTATACCTCATATTTAATTTATGTAGAATGCATTTATGAAGCAGTTCTTTAACTGTCTGTGATAATCCTTTGCAGTTTAACAAGTTTTTTTGTGAAGGTTCCTACTTAACAGAGTACTGTATATTTTGAGACTAGGTTTTTTTTTTTTTTCCTATCTGTGGTTTAGTTAAAAGTATTAAAAAGATAAATCAGGGCAGTGACATTTGGGGTAGTTTCAGCTGTTTATACCTTTAATTCTGCAGTTTTCCTCTCTTTATACAGAAAGAATACACATAATTGGCTATATCAATTTCACATAATTGTTCACTTAAGATTACTTCTCATTCTCTTCAATATATTTTAAAAATGCATTACTTCTTTGATTGCAATCCCTAGATCTTTTGGTAAATTTTCTCCAGTTTATGTACTTCCTTTAATTTTTCCAAGTGGTGTATCATGTTGTTGAAATAAATGTAGCTTATGGTTAAAAGCATGAACTTCAAAGTAAGATTATCCTAGTTTAAAGACTGTCTTTACCTCAGTTTTCTCATGTGTAAAATGAGAATGAGGGTAGTACTTCTTCCACATATTATAGTGAAATAGTTTTTTTTAACTGCTTAGAATAGTGCTTAGCGCATGAAAAAATAGCATTTTTATCTCAATTTTTCCCTATGATTTTTCCTTTTTTTTCTTTGTGTTCACTCAGAAATCCCTTGCCCAGTTTCATTATATTACATTAAATTACTCAGGGAACTATCTTGAACATTCTGATTCTGTTCTTGGTATTGACATCCTTTAAATAGTGCAATTTTTCCCTTCTCCATTCCCCTCTCCTTTCTCTTCCTTTTTCTCTTTTACAGGTTTTTGGTTCATGTTTAGATTACTACTTGCTGATATTTTATGCAATATCTATACTACTGTTGGTAGAAAAGATCCTTAACTAGGCAGTAGGAATTGGGAGTGTTTTCACAAGAACAGAATACTGTTCTTGCTCTCTGCATTCATTGCTGGTATATCACTGGTACTGTCTACCAAGTAGGTCCTCAGTAACTGTTACAGTTAAAATAAATGATGTTTATAGTGTCTGTTGAAACGTTTTCATTTTTCTTTTTAAATGTTTATACCTCATATTTAATTTATGTAGAATGCATTTATGAAGCAGTTCTTTAACTGTCTGTGATAATCCTTTGCAGTTTAACAAGTTTTTTTGTGAAGGTTCCTACTTAACAGAGTACTGTATATTTTGAGACTAGGTTTTTTTTTTTTTTCCTATCTGTGGTTTAGTTAAAAGTATTAAAAAGATAAATCAGGGCAGTGACATTTGGGGTAGTTTCAGCTGTTTATACCTTTAATTCTGCAGTTTTCCTCTCTTTATACAGAAAGAATACACATAATTGGCTATATCAATTTCACATAATTGTTCACTTAAGATTACTTCTCATTCTCTTCAATATATTTTAAAAATGCATTACTTCTTTGATTGCAATCCCTAGATCTTTTGGTAAATTTTCTCCAGTTTATGTACTTCCTTTAATTTTTCCAAGTGGTGTATCATGTTGTTGAAATAAATGTAGCTTATGGTTAAAAGCATGAACTTCAAAGTAAGATTATCCTAGTTTAAAGACTGTCTTTACCTCAGTTTTCTCATGTGTAAAATGAGAATGAGGGTAGTACTTCTTCCACATATTATAGTGAAATAGTGTCAAATGATTACATATATTAATACATGTTAACTGCTTAGAATAGTGCTTAGCGCATGGTAAGCTCTCAAATACTTAATATTATAGTCATTGTTATATCAGTGGAATTTTGTTTTTTTTAGAACTGTATAGAGAATTACTTATTTCGCATAAGTATTTGGCTTGCCTACAGTTATTGTTTATATTGATATACTGTCGGTTCACTATTTGTATTCTGTAGCTGCTTTGTAGGAGCATGCAGTTCCTGTTCTGAAAGTATTTTTGCTCTGAGACTTTTCCTGGCATTCCATTACAGGAGTGTAGCTTCTGTGAAGACCCTCGTTTTGCTCGCACTGGAGTTTGCATTAGCTGTGATGCGGGCATGTGCAGAGCCTATTTCCATGTGACCTGCGCTCAGAAGGAAGGTCTGCTGTCAGAGGCGGCAGCAGAAGAGGTAGGTGTATTTAAATCCGTAATTGGTGAATATGTGCATAAGACTTGTCATGATTCCATTTTTTTCTCCAATAGGTATGTATCATAATATAAATTTATGAGGTTATTCTTAAAGTCTTGGTCTAGATCACTGGTGTAAAACTTTACCTGTCAACAGTGTTTGTGAATTTTTTGTCTAAAAGCTAGCCAGACTAATGTGGGAAACATGTTCAAGATTTTATAGTGAAATCTGGCAGATAAAATGAAACATACTCAAGATGTTTTAAAGCATTATAATGTCTTCCTATCTTATATAAGAATCTAGATTTATATTTGAGTAATAACTTTGTTCTGTTTCTCTTTAAATAAAATCATTACCTTGTCTTCAGTACCTGTATTTCTATTTCTTTACAATTATTTTTAATTCTAAAATTTTCCTACCAGAAATTTAAATTAAGCAATCAGTTGTTTTCAAAGTGTGTTTTCAGGACTCCTCCATATTCTCTCAAGGTCTGTGAGGTTAATACTGTTTTCCTAATACTATGAAAATAATACATAATTTTTTTGCTCTTAATGTTCTTACAAGTAATAGTGGAGATTTCCAGAGATTAGAGATCATATAACAATATAGCCTTTGAATGTGGAAACAGTTTTGAGAATCCAGCTGTCTTCTTTTGTCAGCTATCCAGGTATTAAGAGATTTGCAAAATGTAAAACAGTGTCTCTCTTCTCACTAAAAATGTTTTTGTGTAAATTTTAGTATTTTTCATTAATATGTTACTTGTTAGCATGTTTATTGTTACTTTATAATATTGAGTATTTTAACAAATTAATATTTTAAAAAATTCTCAATTTTAGCTTATAGTAGCTATAACTCACATAAACTCTTTGGGATCTTCAAATCCTTTTACTACCCTTAAGGAGTCCTAAGCCAGATTTTTTCTTTTCTTTTCTTTTTTTTTAATTTTACTTTTTATGTTTACAGAGTTATGTTGTTTACAGATATGTATAATCCCAGATTGGTCATATGTATGTCCCTGGCTCCCTTCCTGTCCCCCGCACCCCACCCCTCCAGGCTGTCGCACAGCATCCCTGTAGGATCCCCTATTCCACAGCACAATGACAATAGCTATCTTTTTCACATATGATGGCCCAAATTTTATTTATTTATCTTTTTTTTTCCAGATTTTTTTGATTCTTTAAGCTTTTTCTATAAAGAAACTTTTAATGTTAATACTCTATAATTCTTACTTTTTATTTGG
Source organism: Tragulus kanchil (assembly GCA_022376925.1). NCBI lineage: Eukaryota > Metazoa > Chordata > Mammalia > Artiodactyla > Tragulidae > Tragulus > Tragulus kanchil. The sequence continues at coordinate 121,244,777 of JAIOJX010000030.1, read as the reverse complement.
GATAGATTTATGGTAATATCTAACTAAGCCTCTCATGTTTTGCTCCCTTTATTGGGTGAATTTTCAGCACCATGTAAAGATATATTATGTTGGGCTTTCATATTATTTCATTTATTTCATAGCAAGTAAACAAGTAAAAAAGATAATTTGATGAAAAATATTGTTGAGCCAGTTTTCAGGGATATACTTTACCAATAAATGGATCCTATTGAATTATATTTTGGGCACATATATTTGTTTTTGCTCTACTCTCTGATTCTGATGAGTTGTATTTTGCTTAATTGAAGAAGAGTACTAAACGGACATTGAGCATTTTCACAGCTATTCCATAGACCTTTCATGAGGAGCAGTTGTATAATGGGCTTATGTGGGTTAGTCATGGCTGTAAGTCAAGATGGTGGGCATAAGTCCATAGAGACAGCACAAGTAAGACTCAGAAGATCAGATAAATTTCTGTGAACACCTGGATCAAGGAATCTGTAGATTAAGGTTAAAACTACTTCTGGAAACTCTGAGTTATGTAGCCAGGAAGGTTTTTTGTAGCCATTACTTTTTAGAACTTGTTGAGAGGTTTTGCCTTTTGTGGTAGTTTGGGTCTCTCTGTGTAGTTCCATCCATCATTATTTTTGGTAGACAGTAACCATTTAGTTCATGAAAGTGTGTGACGTAGCCATGTATGGGTTAGTGGAATATAATGGGGTCCTTGTGATTTAGAGAGTTCATCTCCACATCTAAAGATATTCAAACTGAAACACACTAAATACTTTATTACACTAAATAGTTTACAGTTTGTGGTCTGTCTGTCTATATCTGTGAGCTAATCTTGGGAAATTTACAAAGAAAATTAGATAAATCAGGATGTGGAAACTGGGTCCCCCGCACCCCACCCCTCCAGGCTGTCGCACAGCATCCCTGTAGGATCCCCTATTCCACAGCACAATGACAATAGCTATCTTTTTCACATATGATGGCCCAAATTTTATTTATTTATCTTTTTTTTTCCAGATTTTTTTGATTCTTTAAGCTTTTTCTATAAAGAAACTTTTAATGTTAATACTCTATAATTCTTACTTTTTATTTGGGATAGATTTATGGTAATATCTAACTAAGCCTCTCATGTTTTGCTCCCTTTATTGGGTGAATTTTCAGCACCATGTAAAGATATATTATGTTGGGCTTTCATATTATTTCATTTATTTCATAGCAAGTAAACAAGTAAAAAAGATAATTTGATGAAAAATATTGTTGAGCCAGTTTTCAGGGATATACTTTACCAATAAATGGATCCTATTGAATTATATTTTGGGCACATATATTTGTTTTTGCTCTACTCTCTGATTCTGATGAGTTGTATTTTGCTTAATTGAAGAAGAGTACTAAACGGACATTGAGCATTTTCACAGCTATTCCATAGACCTTTCATGAGGAGCAGTTGTATAATGGGCTTATGTGGGTTAGTCATGGCTGTAAGTCAAGATGGTGGGCATAAGTCCATAGAGACAGCACAAGTAAGACTCAGAAGATCAGATAAATTTCTGTGAACACCTGGATCAAGGAATCTGTAGATTAAGGTTAAAACTACTTCTGGAAACTCTGAGTTATGTAGCCAGGAAGGTTTTTTGTAGCCATTACTTTTTAGAACTTGTTGAGAGGTTTTGCCTTTTGTGGTAGTTTGGGTCTCTCTGTGTAGTTCCATCCATCATTATTTTTGGTAGACAGTAACCATTTAGTTCATGAAAGTGTGTGACGTAGCCATGTATGGGTTAGTGGAATATAATGGGGTCCTTGTGATTTAGAGAGTTCATCTCCACATCTAAAGATATTCAAACTGAAACACACTAAATACTTTATTACACTAAATAGTTTACAGTTTGTGGTCTGTCTGTCTATATCTGTGAGCTAATCTTGGGAAATTTACAAAGAAAATTAGATAAATCAGGATGTGGAAACTGGGTCAGAGGCTTTTTCCTTGCCTTGCTCCCTCTGATTAGGTAGGGATTTTGGATTCTGGAATAATGTAGTTTTGAGTTTTCTCTCCCCATTTGCTGTCTTCTTAAATGAACTCTTTTTGCAGGAAATGATTTAAAGCGTGTTTACATATATTTATGGTTTCCTCTTATAAACAGAGATTTGGAAAATTGTAATGATTTCTAAACAGTGTTTTAAAATACAAGACTTTGCATGAATTAATATCAATGAAGCTTGCCCTTGACAGTAAGCTTTCTGTTCAGATGAACTTCTGGATTACTTCTCCTGGTTGTTCTTTTGTAGATTAAGATTTATGTGACTTGTATTTGTTTAAAAAACAAATTTTAAATTAACATAAATCTGCTGTTTGTGGATATATCTTGTCTTCTGTTGCAGTTTCATGACAGCACTTTTTTGTCTGTTTTAAAGACTGTTTTATTAAGTTAGATTTCTTACTTCTTCTTGGATTTTTATATATGCAGTGAAAGAAAGGTCGAAAACAGATTAAGTACTTTGGTTTCATCCACTGACATATGCCTTAGCATATTCTTCATGTTTTTTATAACCTTCTATCATAGTAATTTATCCTACTAGTGAGATCTATTCTATTATTTTTTGATCCATTTTGTGAAAATTGTAAATTATTTAGAATATTTAGCCGTGTTAAGATAAAACATACCTTATTATTGTTAAAACCAGACTATAACACAGGCTCAGTTATGCTGATTGAAACTTACTTTGTTTCACACCATGTAGTTAGCCTTAGGATTTCTTGTATTTTGTTTAGACCATATGGTAGTTTCTTCTATGATAAAGTAGGATTTTGGTGTTGTGAACATTTTGGTAATCTGTTACCGTGTAAAAAAATTCTCTTTGAATCTATGTAAAGTTATCTATAAATTTTTTTTCTACAATATCAGACTTAATGAATTGAAATCATTTATGGATTAAATTTCAAGGCTCAGATTAGATATTTGGCTACTGAATTGATGCCTTAATATTGCCAGAAGAACCAGTATTGGTAAGAATGGCTCTTGTTGGATCAAAAATTTTTTAATGAATTATCAAGAAGCTATATCGCTTAAAAATAGATGTTTTGTATGAGACCTTCAGTGATACCTTTCAAAAAGTGATACTTCTATTGCCTTGCTCCCTCTGATTAGGTAGGGATTTTGGATTCTGGAATAATGTAGTTTTGAGTTTTCTCTCCCCATTTGCTGTCTTCTTAAATGAACTCTTTTTGCAGGAAATGATTTAAAGCGTGTTTACATATATTTATGGTTTCCTCTTATAAACAGAGATTTGGAAAATTGTAATGATTTCTAAACAGTGTTTTAAAATACAAGACTTTGCATGAATTAATATCAATGAAGCTTGCCCTTGACAGTAAGCTTTCTGTTCAGATGAACTTCTGGATTACTTCTCCTGGTTGTTCTTTTGTAGATTAAGATTTATGTGACTTGTATTTGTTTAAAAAACAAATTTTAAATTAACATAAATCTGCTGTTTGTGGATATATCTTGTCTTCTGTTGCAGTTTCATGACAGCACTTTTTTGTCTGTTTTAAAGACTGTTTTATTAAGTTAGATTTCTTACTTCTTCTTGGATTTTTATATATGCAGTGAAAGAAAGGTCGAAAACAGATTAAGTACTTTGGTTTCATCCACTGACATATGCCTTAGCATATTCTTCATGTTTTTTATAACCTTCTATCATAGTAATTTATCCTACTAGTGAGATCTATTCTATTATTTTTTGATCCATTTTGTGAAAATTGTAAATTATTTAGAATATTTAGCCGTGTTAAGATAAAACATACCTTATTATTGTTAAAACCAGACTATAACACAGGCTCAGTTATGCTGATTGAAACTTACTTTGTTTCACACCATGTAGTTAGCCTTAGGATTTCTTGTATTTTGTTTAGACCATATGGTAGTTTCTTCTATGATAAAGTAGGATTTTGGTGTTGTGAACATTTTGGTAATCTGTTACCGTGTAAAAAAATTCTCTTTGAATCTATGTAAAGTTATCTATAAATTTTTTTTCTACAATATCAGACTTAATGAATTGAAATCATTTATGGATTAAATTTCAAGGCTCAGATTAGATATTTGGCTACTGAATTGATGCCTTAATATTGCCAGAAGAACCAGTATTGGTAAGAATGGCTCTTGTTGGATCAAAAATTTTTTAATGAATTATCAAGAAGCTATATCGCTTAAAAATAGATGTTTTGTATGAGACCTTCAGTGATACCTTTATGTGACTATATTAGACATTATTTTTAAAATTATTTTGGATGAACTCTGACAGTTATTCAGATCACTTTCTCTCATACTCTAATATCTAATCTATTAGCATATTGTGTCTTCGAAGTATATCTAGTATATGTCCAACTTCTTGTTAAATTCATTGCTGCTACCTAAGTCATCTTTTGTCACCTAGATTAATACGATAACCTCCCTACTGTCTCTACTTTTGCCTTGCTGGAGCAGAGGGTGGCATTTTTTATTACTATGGAAAGCCAAATGGTAAATATTTTAGGTTTTTGGGCCTGTGGCTTGTGTGTAACTATTTAACTTTGCAGTGATTATGAATAAAGCCATAGACAATATATAAACAAATGAACATGTTCAAATAAAAGTGTATTTCCAAAAACAAGCAGTGCCAGGTTTGGGTTTCAGGTCATAGTTTGGTGTCAATCCTTTCCTAGAGAATAGAGAATATCTTCACTAGCAGCTAGTATTATCCCATTAAAATCTATGTTACATCTGGTCACTCCTTTTCTCAAAACCCTTCAGTGGCTTTCCATCTGATTCAGGTAGTTTCTCTGCTGATTTATAAGATTCTGTGTGATCTGGCTTCACATTGCCTCTCTGATTCCATCATTTCCCCTCCTTCAGCCTCATTGGCCTACTTCTTGCTCCTTGAATGAATGGCCAGGTAAGCTCCTGCTCTGGGTCCCTGTAGTTTCCTTGTGTGGACTGCCCTTCCCCCAGATGACTCATTCCTTCACTTTTTTTTAGGTCCTCATTCCAAGTCTACTGCTGACTGTGACTTTTCTTGGTCACCCTGTCTAAAGTTGCAGTCCTTCCCCTCCCATAACATTTTCTCTTCTCTTTCCTGCTTTTTTCTTCCCTTTTAAAAATATGTAGCCACTTTCCCAGTTTTGCAGTATCTATAGATTTTCTATGTAAAGTTATCTATAAATTTTTTCTACAATATCAGACTTAATGAATTGAAATCATTTATGGATTAAATTTCAAGGCTCAGATTAGATATTTGGCTACTGAATTGATGCCTTAATATTGCCAGAAGAACCAGTATTGGTAAGAATGGCTCTTGTTGGATCAAAAATTTTTTAATGAATTATCAAGAAGCTATATCGCTTAAAAATAGATGTTTTGTATGAGACCTTCAGTGATACCTTTATGTGACTATATTAGACATTATTTTTAAAATTATTTTGGATGAACTCTGACAGTTATTCAGATCACTTTCTCTCATACTCTAATATCTAATCTATTAGCATATTGTGTCTTCGAAGTATATCTAGTATATGTCCAACTTCTTGTTAAATTCATTGCTGCTACCTAAGTCATCTTTTGTCACCTAGATTAATACGATAACCTCCCTACTGTCTCTACTTTTGCCTTGCTGGAGCAGAGGGTGGCATTTTTTATTACTATGGAAAGCCAAATGGTAAATATTTTAGGTTTTTGGGCCTGTGGCTTGTGTGTAACTATTTAACTTTGCAGTGATTATGAATAAAGCCATAGACAATATATAAACAAATGAACATGTTCAAATAAAAGTGTATTTCCAAAAACAAGCAGTGCCAGGTTTGGGTTTCAGGTCATAGTTTGGTGTCAATCCTTTCCTAGAGAATAGAGAATATCTTCACTAGCAGCTAGTATTATCCCATTAAAATCTATGTTACATCTGGTCACTCCTTTTCTCAAAACCCTTCAGTGGCTTTCCATCTGATTCAGGTAGTTTCTCTGCTGATTTATAAGATTCTGTGTGATCTGGCTTCACATTGCCTCTCTGATTCCATCATTTCCCCTCCTTCAGCCTCATTGGCCTACTTCTTGCTCCTTGAATGAATGGCCAGGTAAGCTCCTGCTCTGGGTCCCTGTAGTTTCCTTGTGTGGACTGCCCTTCCCCCAGATGACTCATTCCTTCACTTTTTTTTAGGTCCTCATTCCAAGTCTACTGCTGACTGTGACTTTTCTTGGTCACCCTGTCTAAAGTTGCAGTCCTTCCCCTCCCATAACATTTTCTCTTCTCTTTCCTGCTTTTTTCTTCCCTTTTAAAAATATGTAGCCACTACGTAATATAGCTTTCCTAGTTCTCTGGCAGTATCTATAGATTTTCTATGTATAGCATCATATCATATGCAAACAGTGACAGTTTTACTTCTCCTTTTCCAATTTGGATTTCTCTTCTTTTTCTTCTCTGATTGCTATAACTAGGACTTGGAAAAATATTATTTTGAATAAAATTGGTTGAGTCTGCATCCTTATCTTGTTTCTTATTTTAGAGGAAATGCTTTCAGCTTTTCACCCTTGATTATGATGTTAGTTGTGGATTTGTCATATATGGCCATTTTTATGTTGAGGAATGTTTTTTCTATGCCTACTTTCTGAAGAGTTTTTTTTTATATATATAATAAATAGATGTTGAATTATGTTAGAAGCTTTTTCTGCATCTATTAGGATGATCATATGGTTTTTATTTTTCAATTTGTTAGTGTGGTATATCACAGTGATTGGCTTATAGATATTGAAAAACCCTTGCATCCCTGGGATCAAATCCCAGTCAATCACAAAGTCCCAGTCAGTCGCAGTGTGTGATAATATATATGATTCTTACTATCTTGTTTATTGTCTGTCACTCGCATTAGGATATAGATTCATGAGGACAGGAATTTTTTGTTCTTAATTTTCACTGTATTGTCAGTGATAAGAATATAAGTTGAGGGAGGAATCCCTTCTATTATTCACCTTTTATGCTATCAGCATTTAAGGTCTTTATTTTTTTTAACATTTCAGTAAAAAAAGAGTTCTGGGGTCAAATTAGTTTACAAAACTATCATTTTTTGTATAGTGAATTGCAAATAGATTTCCCATTTATCCTTGTTTTGATTTCCTACTTATCTACAGACATTGCCTGAGGTTATTTCCTTGGTACATTTTCCTGTAGTATTAGAATACCGTTATTCCTACATGTAGGTCTTTGTGTCTTTGGTTTGCATAAGTAGTTCACTGTTGCCTCCAGCTTGGTTACCTGTTGAAGTGTATGTTAGTGAGTAGATCACTTTCACTTTGGTACTGAATCATATTTAACTTTTTTTTGAAGTATGACTGTAAGAAAAATAATTAATTTGGAATATATGCAGATTAGCAACTCCTCTAAACATTTTACATGAGCCATATTGTTAGATGTTTATGTACCTGGATAAAATTATTTTGATTCTTACTATTAGATGTTAGATTGATGTGTCCTTTTTACCTTCTGTTGTTGTTGAAAGCCTTACTTTTTTTCTTTTGTATTAACTGAGAATGTTGATGAGCCTATTTCTCAGTACATGGTGTAATGTTCTTCCTCTCAGTTCTTAATAGTAGGTATAGATGTGTGTTTGCTTATTAACTGGTTTATGATATTGTGAATTATGCTACTGATTGTAATAACTTCTCCTGGAAAACTAAGCAGTGGCCTCAGGACTGGAAAAGATCAGTTTTCATTCCAGTTCCAAAGAAGGGCAACACCAAAGAATATTCAAATTACTGCACAATTTTACACATTTCACACACTAGCAAAATAGTGCTCAAAATCACCCAATCTAGACTTCAACAGTACTTAAACTGAGAACTTCCCAATATACAAGGTAAATTTAGAAACGGCAGAGGAACCAGAGATCAAATTGACAACATACACTGGATCGTAGAAAGAGCAAGGGAATTCTGGAAAAACATCTACTTCTTCATTGACTACACTATAACCTTTGACTGTGTGGGTCACAACAAACTGTGGACAATTCTTAAAGAGATGGGAATACCAGACCACCTTACCTGCCTCGTGAGGAACCTGTATGTGGGACTAGAAACAACAGTTAGAAATGGACATGAACCAATGGACTGGTTCCAGATTGGGAAAGGAGTATGTTGAAGCTGTATATTGTCATTGTGCTTATTTACCTTATATGCTGAGTAGTACATCATGGGAAATGCTGACCTGTATAGAGCATAAGCTGGAATCAAGATTGCTGGGAGAAATATCAGTAACCTCAAGTATGCATACGATACCACCCTTATGGGCTCCAAAATCACTGTAGATGGTGACTGTAGCCATGGATTTAAAAATGGCTCTATAAGTAGTTCACTGTTGCCTCCAGCTTGGTTACCTGTTGAAGTGTATGTTAGTGAGTAGATCACTTTCACTTTGGTACTGAATCATATTTAACTTTTTTTTGAAGTATGACTGTAAGAAAAATAATTAATTTGGAATATATGCAGATTAGCAACTCCTCTAAACATTTTACATGAGCCATATTGTTAGATGTTTATGTACCTGGATAAAATTATTTTGATTCTTACTATTAGATGTTAGATTGATGTGTCCTTTTACCTTCTGTTGTTGTTGAAAGCCTTACTTTTTTTCTTTTGTATTAACTGAGAATGTTGATGAGCCTATTTCTCAGTACATGGTGTAATGTTCTTCCTCTCAGTTCTTAATAGTAGGTATAGATGTGTGTTTGCTTATTAACTGGTTTATGATATTGTGAATTATGCTACTGATTGTAATAACTTCTCCTGGAAAACTAAGCAGTGGCCTCAGGACTGGAAAAGATCAGTTTTCATTCCAGTTCCAAAGAAGGGCAACACCAAAGAATATTCAAATTACTGCACAATTTTACACATTTCACACACTAGCAAAATAGTGCTCAAAATCACCCAATCTAGACTTCAACAGTACTTAAACTGAGAACTTCCCAATATACAAGGTAAATTTAGAAACGGCAGAGGAACCAGAGATCAAATTGACAACATACACTGGATCGTAGAAAGAGCAAGGGAATTCTGGAAAAACATCTACTTCTTCATTGACTACACTATAACCTTTGACTGTGTGGGTCACAACAAACTGTGGACAATTCTTAAAGAGATGGGAATACCAGACCACCTTACCTGCCTCGTGAGGAACCTGTATGTGGGACTAGAAACAACAGTTAGAAATGGACATGAACCAATGGACTGGTTCCAGATTGGGAAAGGAGTATGTTGAAGCTGTATATTGTCATTGTGCTTATTTACCTTATATGCTGAGTAGTACATCATGGGAAATGCTGACCTGTATAGAGCATAAGCTGGAATCAAGATTGCTGGGAGAAATATCAGTAACCTCAAGTATGCATACGATACCACCCTTATGGGCTCCAAAATCACTGTAGATGGTGACTGTAGCCATGGATTTAAAAAATGGTTGCTCTTTGGAAGAAAAGCTATGACAGACCTTGGCAGCATGTTAAAAAGCAGATACATCACTTTGCTGACAAAAGTTTTTATAATCAAAGCTATGATTTTTCCAGTAGTCATGTATGAATTTGAGATTTGGACCATAAAGAAGGCTGAGTGCTGAAGAATTGATGGCTTTGAAATGTGATGCTGGAGAAGAGTCATGAAAGTCCCTTTAACTGCAAGGAGATCAAACTAGTCAATCCTAAAGGAAATCAGCCCTGAATACTCATTGGAAGGACTAATGCTGAAGCTGAAGCTCCAATATTTTGACCACCTGATGTGAAGAGACAACTTATTGGAAAAGAGCCTGATGCTGGGAAAAATAGAAAGCAGAAGGTGAAGGAGATGACAGAGGACAAGATGGTTGGATGGCATCACTGCGTGAATGGACCTGAGTTTGAACAAGCTCTGGGAGGATGGTGAAGGACAGGGAAGCTTGGCATATGACACACCATGGGGTTGCCAAGAGTCGGACAGGACTCAGTAACTGAAGTGACTGACAGATGTGCATGTGACTTTTATGATAAATGTTTCGGTCGTTCATCTTTTTTTTTTTTTTTTTCTTTTTTTTCTTTTTGGCGTTCATCTTTTTGATGTTGTACCTTACCTCGGCTTTTGGAAGCAAGTGATAGGATAACTTAACTGTGGTAGTTTAAATAGTAATGGGTTGACTATCTCATATGACAAGAGGCATAACCAATAGTAGTTCCAGGGTTGTTTCACAAGCTCAGTGATCATGTCTTCATTTACCCTTCTAGTCCATGAACATCAGTATGTTTTTCTTTTTAGTTTCTAACGTTGTTGTCTCATGGTCTCAACATTGCTAGAATACCTCTAAGCACTGTGTTATTTCATAATAGATTTCATAGCAGAAGAGGAGGGAGAGAGTTCTCTTTCTACTAGAAATGAAAAGTTTTCTCATGTGTTTACCTCAGTAGATTTTTTTATTGTCTCATGTCCTAACAGTTGTCATGGCCATTGTTACCACTGAGATAAGTTGGATAGGTGAAACCTGACATTTTCAATTTCTGTCAAAGAAAATGAGTTTTATGAAAAAGGGAAAATATTGGAAAGGAATGACTGGTGGAGTCAGCAACTAACAAACATTTTGCTACAACTCACCTAAGAGGTTGACAGTCTATTTTCATTTACTGTAGCTTATCCACATACTTATGTCAAATGAAGTAGTGTGTATATCAGGTATTAAAAGAAGGAAAAGAAGAAACAGGTGTTTTGAATAAAAGAAAGGAACAAGTGAAAATATCACCATTTCCACTGTCAATTCTTTGCTTCATAGTAAAAGAATTCTAATTTTCTGGGCCTTCTCTTCTCTGGATCTGATTTGATACCTAGTCTTTGCCGTTTAAGAGGGTCATCCCCTTTTCCTTCCAGCCTCCCTCATCACAGTGCAATTGGTTTCTCAGTAGTCCTTCCTTTTCAAGACTTTTTTCTCATTGGCTTTTTTACTCTAGTCAGAGGGGTCAAGTTAATGTTGGCTCATTTACTTTATATTTCTTAGGGAATTATATTCAATAAATCAGAATGTTGTTTAGTCAAAATTATTAAGTTATTCTTGATTTATGGTACATTTTATCTCAAAAGAGTTCACCTGTCTAAACTATAAGCATTAGTATGGCTTTAGCATCTTTTAGTCAAGGAAAGAAAACCTCATTCTACACTGAAAATAGGAAGTCCATGACTCATTGTATTGACTTTTTCTTTCAAGATTACAGCCTCAAATTAGATCTGTGATCTTACACACAGAACTTTTAAGAATATTCTGTATGTCTGGGCTTCATCTTATTTTTTCCTAGCTCTTTTATCCCCTCATTCCATTATTCACTCTTACCTTCTAAACATACACCTACACTACAGTTCTTATACTTAGTTTTTAAAATTAATAATTAAAGCTTAATTAAAATTATCTTATGCTTTGCCTATTTAAATATGCTATCTTAAATCCTTTGTGAATAATATAACTAAGAAATAACCTATAGGATAAAAACACACCAGTTCTGTTATTAGTAAGAGTTTATATCATTATTTTTGAATTAACTTTGTGAGTTTTGTATCAGTGTCTAAATTTGATGTCGACCATAAGACACCTAAACTTTTATCTGCATTCTAAATCACATTTGAAAATAGTGAATTTGAAATGGTGCCACTAAGTGTAAGGAAATAGCGAAAAGTGAAAGTTGCTCACTGGTGCCCAACTCTTTGACCCCATGGATGGGACATGGGATTCTCCAGTCTCCAGGCAAGAATATTGAAGTGGGCTGCTGTTCCTTCTTCAGGAGATCTTCCCACCTCAGGGATAGAACCAGGTTTCCCGCTTTACATGTGGATTCTTTACCATTTGAGCCATCAGGGAAGCCCAAGAATATTGGAATGGGTAGTCTATCACATCTACAGGGGATCTTCCCGAGCTAGGAATCCAAGTGGGCTTTCCTGCATTGCAGGCAGATTCTTTACCACCTGAGCTACCAATAAATGCAGATGGATAATTCTTAAATTTGTGCAGAGATGATTAGATAAACACAGATTGCTTAAGTTGAACTTTAAGTTGCAGAATAAATTAACATAGGTTTCCCTTTTTTGTTTTAACATATATAATTAAAAAATGAAAAGTAGAGTTGGATACTTTAAAGTGTTCTATAATCATTGGATGATATTTATTTTCCTGCCAAAAAGAAATAGTAATGTCAGATTTTAATAAGTTTAATGTAAATAGTTAATACCTAATTCTTTTGTAGAGTCTGATGCAAAAGGATAATTTTGCTTTCTTTTATAAAATGTCTTTTTTTAGTTAGCTATTATTTTTTTGCATAAAAGATAAAGGTAAGATAATATTTTAATGATGGGTAAAGTAACAGCTATATTTTTATATGATTATTTTTATTTTACTTTTACAGAGTTTTGTTTATAGCTATACATAAATCCAAATCAGTCATAGGATGCCTTTGACCCCTCCAACCTGAGCCCCCCTCCAAGTCGTACCCCATCCCACCCCTCCAGGTTGTTGCGCAGCCCCCATGTAAGTTCCCTTAGTCATACAGCATATCCACAATGGTTGTCTCTTTTACATATGGTAGTGTAGGTTTCCATGTTACCTTCTCCAAACTTCTCATCCACTCTTCCCTCCCCTCAATGTCTGTAAGTCTATTTTCTATGTCTGTAAGAAACCCGCTGTATTTTTAAAATAAATATAATTTAAATACATTAAAAAATACAGATTTAGATTTAGTTCACTTTAGATGTAGACAGCCATATTTTGCATATAATATGTATGAAGGTTTTCTTTTTTTATTGTGCTTTTTTTGCTTTTACAGTTTTGTTGTTTACAGATATGTATGATTCCAGATTAGTCATATGTATGTCCCATTCCTCCCATCCCATCCCTGTATGAGGGTTTTAAGTATTGGTAAAATACTTAGTACAAATTTAGATTTAGGTCACTTTGGGCTTAGATAGCTATATTTTGCATATTGTATGTATGAGTATTTTAAGAATTTGTAAAATATTTCAAGGGTATGGCTAAGAAATTTTGCAACCTTCATTGGCTGGAATTTATCACATGGCTTTACCCAGCTGCTGAGGGTCTGGAGCACAAATTTTCTTGTAGGGTCATCATGTACCCAGTAAAAACTCAGAATTCTCTAGTATTAAGGGGATGAAGGGGTGATAGATGTTAATGGACAGTGGTTTCTGTCACAGTATTTTCTTTCTTGATATATCTGTTTTCATTCTCTAAACAAGATGAATCCCTTGGTTATGATGTGCTCAGTCGCTTCAGTCATGTCTGACTGTTTGTGACCCGGTGGACTCTAACCCACCAGGCTCCTCTGTCCATGGGGTTCTCCAGGCAAGAATACTGGAGTGGGTTGCCATGCCTTCTTCCAAGGGATCTTCCCAACCTAGTGATCAAACCCTTGATCATGATAGCCTTAGACTTAGCGTTTATTGTCTCCCAATCCCAAATCATGAAAACAAAATAAAAATTACTTGGGCTGCCTGGTCCTTTTCAGGTATCTTTTTGACCAGAGATGAGTGGTCTTTTTATCAAGTTAGAGTCTTGGTTTTAACCTGAGCCCCCTCCAAGTCGTACCCCATCCCACCCCTCCAGGTTGTTGCAGGCCCCATGTAAGTTCCCTTAGTCATACAGCATATCCACAATGGTTGTCTCTTTTACATATGGTAGTGTAGGTTTCCATGTTACCTTCTCCAAACTTCTCATCCACTCTTCCCTCCCCTCAATGTCTGTAAGTCTATTTTCTATGTCTGTAAGAAACCCGCTGTATTTTTAAAATAAATATAATTTAAATACATTAAAAAATACAGATTTAGATTTAGTTCACTTTAGATGTAGACAGCCATATTTTGCATATAATATGTATGAAGGTTTTCTTTTTTTATTGTGCTTTTTTTGCTTTTACAGTTTTGTTGTTTACAGATATGTATGATTCCAGATTAGTCATATGTATGTCCCATTCCTCCCATCCCATCCCTGTATGAGGGTTTTAAGTATTGGTAAAATACTTAGTACAAATTTAGATTTAGGTCACTTTGGGCTTAGATAGCTATATTTTGCATATTGTATGTATGAGTATTTTAAGAATTTGTAAAATATTTCAAGGGTATGGCTAAGAAATTTTGCAACCTTCATTGGCTGGAATTTATCACATGGCTTTACCCAGCTGCTGAGGGTCTGGAGCACAAATTTTCTTGTAGGGTCATCATGTACCCAGTAAAAACTCAGAATTCTCTAGTATTAAGGGGATGAAGGGGTGATAGATGTTAATGGACAGTGGTTTCTGTCACAGTATTTTCTTTCTTGATATATCTGTTTTCATTCTCTAAACAAGATGAATCCCTTGGTTATGATGTGCTCAGTCGCTTCAGTCATGTCTGACTGTTTGTGACCCGGTGGACTCTAACCCACCAGGCTCCTCTGTCCATGGGGTTCTCCAGGCAAGAATACTGGAGTGGGTTGCCATGCCTTCTTCCAAGGGATCTTCCCAACCTAGTGATCAAACCCTTGATCATGATAGCCTTAGACTTAGCGTTTATTGTCTCCCAATCCCAAATCATGAAAACAAAATAAAAATTACTTGGGCTGCCTGGTCCTTTTCAGGTATCTTTTTGACCAGAGATGAGTGGTCTTTTTATCAAGTTAGAGTCTTGGTTTTAATGCTTTACTCACCTATGCAAGCATGAATCCTGTCTCTGATAACTCAGTTTCAACCTTACCTTCTACTTTAAGGCAGTAGAATAGTTTTCCAGATTATTTTGACTGTAGTTCAGTATATTCTTTATTTCTGCTTAGGCTCTTCTGTCACCAACATATGTAGAGCATCCTGTGAGAAAACAGTTCTGTCTCTGTGTGTGTGTGAGAGAGAGAGAGAGAGGGAGAAAAAATGCAATCTCCTGTCTACGCTTTTTTATTTATTTCTGTACTTATATGAAGAAATTATTATTAAATCCATTTTACTAATGAGTTAACAGAGATCCAGAGATGGTTACCAACTTGTTTAAAGCTGCAAAAATCAGTAAATGGTGGAGCTAGGATTTATATCCAGGCTTTTATATTTCCAGATTCTGTGACCACAGTGTTTTCAAGTGCTGTATTGTGACATCTGTGGATATCACACTACAGAACTGCATCATATTGCTGTTTTAATGTTAGGGACACTTTGGTCTTACTACTATGGTGATTTCTTTTTTTTGTACTTTTTCTTTTTTTTTTTTTTTTTTTTTTGCATCATCGTTTCTCTTTTGTTTGTAAAACCCCACCTTTCTGAGAGACCCTTTAATGTGACTGAGATTAAAAAAAACTGTATGGCTAGCTTAACTTCATTTTTCTCTTTGGGTCAGACCTGGAGACTGAACTACTTTGCTTGTAGTCATTGTAGATTACTTTTTTTGGCTACGTATATACAGGTTGTTTTTTTTTCTTTTCTTTTGTTTTTGATAATAGAGTTCTTTTTTCATTTTGATACTCTACTGTTTATGACTAAAAAACGTATACCCATTAAGAAAGTACCATGAAGTATGACTGAGAGAGCTGTGTTTCCATTTGAGGTTTTAGGATTTTGTAGAGTTAAAGGGAATATCTAAAGTGTTTCACTGACAAGGCCTGGCCTTTTTTTTTAAAAAAACATTTTATTTTGTGTTGGGTTATAGCCGACTAACAAAAAACATTGTGGTAGTTTCAGGTAAACAAGAAAGGAACTCAGCCATAAGTATATCTCTTCTTCCCCAGACTCCCTCCCACAAGGCCAGACCTTCTTATCATTTTTGGGCCGCTTTTTTTTAAAAACCATTATTGTGTTGAGTTCCGATATTCTTTTTTCATTAGGTCTTGTCACCATATAAATATGTTAGAGGCAGTAGAATAGTTTTCCAGATTATTTTGACTGTAGTTCAGTATATTCTTTATTTCTGCTTAGGCTCTTCTGTCACCAACATATGTAGAGCATCCTGTGAGAAAACAGTTCTGTCTCTGTGTGTGAGAGAGAGAGAGAGAGGGAGAAAAAATGCAATCTCCTGTCTACGCTTTTTTATTTATTTCTGTACTTATATGAAGAAATTATTATTAAATCCATTTTACTAATGAGTTAACAGAGATCCAGAGATGGTTACCAACTTGTTTAAAGCTGCAAAAATCAGTAAATGGTGGAGCTAGGATTTATATCCAGGCTTTTATATTTCCAGATTCTGTGACCACAGTGTTTTCAAGTGCTGTATTGTGACATCTGTGGATATCACACTACAGAACTGCATCATATTGCTGTTTTAATGTTAGGGACACTTTGGTCTTACTACTATGGTGATTTCTTTTTTTTGTACTTTTTCTTTTTTTTTTTTTTTTTTTTTTGCATCATCGTTTCTCTTTTGTTTGTAAAACCCCACCTTTCTGAGAGACCCTTTAATGTGACTGAGATTAAAAAAAACTGTATGGCTAGCTTAACTTCATTTTTCTCTTTGGGTCAGACCTGGAGACTGAACTACTTTGCTTGTAGTCATTGTAGATTACTTTTTTTGGCTACGTATATACAGGTTGTTTTTTTTTCTTTTCTTTTGTTTTTGATAATAGAGTTCTTTTTTCATTTTGATACTCTACTGTTTATGACTAAAAAACGTATACCCATTAAGAAAGTACCATGAAGTATGACTGAGAGAGCTGTGTTTCCATTTGAGGTTTTAGGATTTTGTAGAGTTAAAGGGAATATCTAAAGTGTTTCACTGACAAGGCCTGGCCTTTTTTTTTAAAAAAACATTTTATTTTGTGTTGGGTTATAGCCGACTAACAAAAAACATTGTGGTAGTTTCAGGTAAACAAGAAAGGAACTCAGCCATAAGTATATCTCTTCTTCCCCCAGACTCCCCTCCCACAAGGCCAGACCTTCTTAATCTATTTTTGTCCGGTGTACAATCTGTCTGTGTGTTTCTAGTCAACTAGAAATGCCCTACTTATGTGTGTTGACTAGTTCCATATTTTCTCAATATATAGTTTTTTATAATATTAATCTATGCATGTATGACTGTAATGTTATTGAGGGTTTCTTCTTAAGATTATTAATATCTGATTTGTTTTAAACAATGATTATTTTTTTTTAGGTAACAAGTATAATAACTCAGTGTAATACCTAAGCTTTGATTTCAGTATTTTTAAATCCACAAGGCCCTGTAAAGAAAAATATTGTTAATTTGAATTTGATATACAGAATTATTTCTGAAGCAGCAGTTTTTATCATTATGTATAAAATTAATTTTGTAATTTATTGTTAGTAATACCACCACTGTGGAATATTCTTTAAAATAGAAATACTGTCTCTTATGGCTTTGTTTTGTTATGATCCTTTGGACTAAAAATGTTCATTCCTCCCCTCTCCCTTTTTGTGATATAGGATATAGCAGATCCATTTTTTGCTTATTGTAAGCAACATGCAGATAGGTTAGACAGAAAGTGGAAGAGAAAAAACTACTTGGCTCTACAATCCTATTGTAAAATGTCTTTGCAAGAAAGAGAGAAGCAACTGTCACCAGAAGCACAGGTATGAGATTCATGCCAAAACTCTTGTTTTTTTCTTTCTAGGCTATGGATTTCAGGGAATTCTATGACTGTTCAGTGGTTAGGACTCTGCACTCTCTCTGCCTAGGGCCCAAGTTCAATCCCAGGTCATGGAACTGAGATCACATATGCTGCACAGCATCACCAAAAGAAATAGTTAATACATTTAAGATTTCACGTGTTTTTGATCTTTTTTTTTGAAGTTGTGAACTAAAAACGTATACCCATTAAGAAAGTACCATGAAGTATGACTGAGAGAGCTGTGTTTCCATTTGAGGTTTTAGGATTTTGTAGAGTTAAAGGGAATATCTAAAGTGTTTCACTGACAAGGCCTGGCCTTTTTTTTTAAAAAAACATTTTATTTTGTGTTGGGTTATAGCCGACTAACAAAAAACATTGTGGTAGTTTCAGGTAAACAAGAAAGGAACTCAGCCATAAGTATATCTCTTCTTCCCCCAGACTCCCCTCCCACAAGGCCAGACCTTCTTAATCTATTTTTGTCCGGTGTACAATCTGTCTGTGTGTTTCTAGTCAACTAGAAATGCCCTACTTATGTGTGTTGACTAGTTCCATATTTTCTCAATATATAGTTTTTTATAATATTAATCTATGCATGTATGACTGTAATGTTATTGAGGGTTTCTTCTTAAGATTATTAATATCTGATTTGTTTTAAACAATGATTATTTTTTTTTAGGTAACAAGTATAATAACTCAGTGTAATACCTAAGCTTTGATTTCAGTATTTTTAAATCCACAAGGCCCTGTAAAGAAAAATATTGTTAATTTGAATTTGATATACAGAATTATTTCTGAAGCAGCAGTTTGACTCATTATGTATAAAATTAATTTTGTAATTTATTGTTAGTAATACCACCACTGTGGAATATTCTTTAAAATAGAAATACTGTCTCTTATGGCTTTGTTTTGTTATGATCCTTTGGACTAAAAATGTTCATTCCTCCCCTCTCCCTTTTTGTGATATAGGATATAGCAGATCCATTTTTTGCTTATTGTAAGCAACATGCAGATAGGTTAGACAGAAAGTGGAAGAGAAAAAACTACTTGGCTCTACAATCCTATTGTAAAATGTCTTTGCAAGAAAGAGAGAAGCAACTGTCACCAGAAGCACAGGTATGAGATTCATGCCAAAACTCTTGTTTTTTTCTTTCTAGGCTATGGATTTCAGGGAATTCTATGACTGTTCAGTGGTTAGGACTCTGCACTCTCTCTGCCTAGGGCCCAAGTTCAATCCCAGGTCATGGAACTGAGATCACATATGCTGCACAGCATCACCAAAAGAAATAGTTAATACATTTAAGATTTCACGTGTTTTTGATCTGTGAAGTTTAATTGTGAAATTTTGTTAGTAGAGTTGTGAAATTACCTAGAAAGTGGATTGTTATTAAGGTAGATGTAGTATACTTTGTGTCTGAATACATGGCTCATCATCTAGTCAGCAAAGCAGTCATTTGTAAAACACGATTCCAGTACATTAAAGAATGTGGTTTAGAGGAAATTATTCCATCACTGCAATATTTTTCCACATCTTTTTTCATTCTGTTCCAAGATTCATCTATGCAAAGAATTTGATTAGTTTGCCCATCATATACAGTATATTTGTATGTAAATTACATAAATCTAGTGCAAGGCTAGCTGAGAAGAGAAACTTCAGCTTAATTATACTAGATCTTGACAACTCTGATTATCTAACAAGGCTAGGGCAGTTGTTACTAGGGGTAGACCTAGTTTATTGTAACCTAAAAATTATGGAGTGTACCTTAAGGACTAGATAGATATAATTTGCCTCAATAGAGGAAATTCTAGTCATCTTTACTTTTTATAAGTGTGGAAGTAAAAGTCATAAGGAGTAGTTCCATTTTAATAGCTTTTAAAATTTATATACATTTCTTTAATAGGCAAGGATCAATGCCCGGCTTCAGCAGTATCGTGCCAAAGCAGAACTAGCTCGATCCACCAGACCGCAGGCCTGGGTTCCAAGGGAAAAATTGCCCAGACCGCTCACTAGCAGTGCTTCAGCCATTCGTAAACTTATGCGGAAAGCAGAACTAATGGGGATCAGTACCGATATCTTCCCAGTGGACAATTCAGATACTAGTTCTAGTGTGGATTCCAATTTGGAATAAGATATAGCACCAGACCGGCTTCAAAGTAGCCTATTGTAAAATGTCTTTGCAAGAAAGAGAGCAACTGTCACCAGAAGCACAGGTATGAGATTCATGCCAAAACTCTTGTTTTTTTCTTTCTAGGCTATGGATTTCAGGGAATTCTATGACTGTTCAGTGGTTAGGACTCTGCACTCTCTCTGCCTAGGGCCCAAGTTCAATCCCAGGTCATGGAACTGAGATCACATATGCTGCACAGCATCACCAAAAGAAATAGTTAATACATTTAAGATTTCACGTGTTTTTGATCTGTGAAGTTTAATTGTGAAATTTTGTTAGTAGAGTTGTGAAATTACCTAGAAAGTGGATTGTTATTAAGGTAGATGTAGTATACTTTGTGTCTGAATACATGGCTCATCATCTAGTCAGCAAAGCAGTCATTTGTAAAACACGATTCCAGTACATTAAAGAATGTGGTTTAGAGGAAATTATTCCATCACTGCAATATTTTTCCACATCTTTTTTCATTCTGTTCCAAGATTCATCTATGCAAAGAATTTGATTAGTTTGCCCATCATATACAGTATATTTGTATGTAAATTACATAAATCTAGTGCAAGGCTAGCTGAGAAGAGAAACTTCAGCTTAATTATACTAGATCTTGACAACTCTGATTATCTAACAAGGCTAGGGCAGTTGTTACTAGGGGTAGACCTAGTTTATTGTAACCTAAAAATTATGGAGTGTACCTTAAGGACTAGATAGATATAATTTGCCTCAATAGAGGAAATTCTAGTCATCTTTACTTTTTATAAGTGTGGAAGTAAAAGTCATAAGGAGTAGTTCCATTTTAATAGCTTTTAAAATTTATATACATTTCTTTAATAGGCAAGGATCAATGCCCGGCTTCAGCAGTATCGTGCCAAAGCAGAACTAGCTCGATCCACCAGACCGCAGGCCTGGGTTCCAAGGGAAAAATTGCCCAGACCGCTCACTAGCAGTGCTTCAGCCATTCGTAAACTTATGCGGAAAGCAGAACTAATGGGGATCAGTACCGATATCTTCCCAGTGGACAATTCAGATACTAGTTCTAGTGTGGATGGAAGAAGAAAGCACAAGCAACCTGCTCTTACTGCTGATTTTGTGAATTATTATTTTGGTCAGTATAGACACTAATGCATGCACATTTTCAGTGAGAACAGTTTGCCAGTAGAAATATTTGATATGCTGTCAATTTTTAGAAATTTACTAGCTGCATATATCAAGTATGTTTACTTTCCTAAGAAGTTGTGGATTGTTGTAAAATGCTAAGTTAATGTATTTTTGAGTAGAGTTAAAAATGGCTAGGTTTATCTATGTCGTCATCTCTATGGCTAGCTTCTTCCTTTGTGTATTTTGTATGTCAGCTTTTGTTTTCTACTAAACTAAAATTGGATATTTAATTTAGAGAGAAATATGCGCATGATTCAAATTCAGGAAAATATGGCTGAACAAAAGAATATAAAGGATAAATTAGAGAATGAACAAGAAAAACTTCATGTGGAATATAATAAGGTAGGTTGACTATAAAACACACCTAATGTATTGCGTCTTATTGATGATTTCTTTTGTGATATTTTAAAAATTTATGTTTCATTTTGAAATTCCTCTGGAGTTTTTACAGTTTGCCTCTAATTCCAACCCCTTATTATCTCCATTACCATCACTGAGTACTTCCTGTGTGCAAGGCACATTTTTGAGCACTTTTGCTTGTATTATCTCATCTAATTCTTACTTTAGCTCTATAATGTGACTTGTGAGTCCTGCTCCCATTTTCAGAAGAGTAAACTGAATCCTAAAAAGGTAAAGTAGTTTTTTCCAGGCTCTCAGTAGTCAAGGCATTGAATGGGGTTTGAAACCCATCGAGTCTGACTCCATTCCTTATTTCTAACCACTGTACTATAGAACTTATAAGTTATAGACAATTTTAAAACTTATTTTGAAATTGCTGTTTTGTTATTGTTTTGTTACTTTTGATAAAGAAATACAAGTTTCCAATTTAAATTTCTCTTCTACCTCCTTGTTCTAAAGATGAAGAAGTGCAAAAAGAAATATATAAAAGCAAGTTGTGACTAAATGTGAGGTAATAAGTAACATGAGCATGAGCGTAAGAAATATAGATTGACTTTTTTGGGATGCTGCTCTGGGTCATCATTGTGGTGCAAGGGCTCAGTAAGTTGCAGCACATGGGCTTCTCTGGTTGCAGCTTACTTGGTCTGAGGCATGTAGGATCTTAGTTCCCTGACCAGAGATTACATCCACGTCCCATGCATTGAAAGGTGGATTCTTAATCTCTGGACCACAGGGAGATTCTCCATGATTGACTTACTGATATATAACATTTCAAGTGATAAAAAATCAGTAGGAAGTTAATTTCCAATGATCAGCCACACTGTATTGAAAAAGAGTGCTGGGATTCAATTCAAAAGACATAGAAATTCTTGTTAGTTGTATGATTTTGGCCAAGTCACAAAAGCCTTGTGGTCCTTAGTCTTCTCATTGGAAAAATGGTGGGAGTGCATCTTGATAAACTTGTAAGGGTTAGTTACTGTCTGTGAAATTATATAGTAAACCATGTAAGTGTAGGCATCATTATTGGTAAAAATGCTAACATAAAACAAAATGCTTACCTTTTGTTGCTGCTCCTTAAGTAGTTGAAGACTTTCACTTTTCAGTGTATTTTGACTTGAAAAGTGTTAAAAATATATGGAATATAAATAGATATTTTGGACATTGATAAATTATGTATGTGTTCATATATGTTACTGTATACTGTAATGGTCTACTAATTTGAATTGTTCACATTATAGCTCTGTGAATCTTTAGAAGAGCTACAAAACCTGAATGGAAAACTTCGAAGTGAAGGACAAGGAATATGGGCCTTACTAGGCAGAATCACAGGGCAGGTTAGTTTCTTTCAAATTGCTCTCTCCTCCACTTGCTTTCTGTATGATTTCAAAGATCAGATCTCTAATACAACTGTCACTTCACTAACTGAAGACTTCTGTTTAATCAGGGCCAACTAATCCTCTGGGATAATGGTTTCTGCCTGAAATGTATCTAGAGCTTTGCAAGCTGCCTACTGAGAACCTGTGCCTTAATATGGTTGTTATAACAGCTATCTTGTTTGCAAAATTTTTTCATTTGCTCTAACTGATTGACCTGTCGTTTGTGATGAAGCTAAGATTTGAAGCATGAGTTACTTCTACCATATTCCTCTGCCTCTATGTAGCGGTTTTAGATTCCTTGCCATGTTTCTTCTGTCCTGTATTTGTGTAATTAGCTGTGTGTGTGTGTTTTTTTTTAATGGGGAAATGTAAAAGTAAAACTAGAGAGATTTATTTTAATATTGATATAGTTTTGAACTGTATAAGAAATGGTTTTTTAAACCTTAATGTTAAAGTGTAGTTTTTCCTTTTATTAGTATTATTTTAATTATGAAAAATATTGCCTTATCCTTGAACATATTGAGCCTGTTAAAATTCTTGGTATTGAAAAGAAGAATCATTACCAAACACATTTCTTTGACTGCTTTTTTTAGTACTGTGTATTTATTTCTTAAATTATGAATTCATTTGAATAATTTCAGTTATTTAAGGATGATGGAGACTCACTGTGGTCTTTTCGCTATGAAAATAGGTTTATTTGTGAAGGAAGGTTTTTTAAGAACAAATATTTTTTATGGTACTTGTTTTAAAAGTTTATAAAGAGCCAAATTCATTATACAACTTGTGTAGACACATTATTTTAGAAAGTAGTACGTACTGATACATATTGTACCACGCTAGTTTCAAAGACGCTTTATTTTATGAACAGGGGATAATTGGCCTACACCATAATGAATAGCATAAGAGGTGAGAATGAGAAGTCACATATGCAGAATTGACCTTTGTTTCTGTTGATAGGTTGTTGGTGAATTTTGGGGAGATTATGGTGTTTTATATTGTATATTTAGTGAAGTTAATATTGAATGCAGGCTGATTAGTTTATTTTGGCAAGCTAGCATTATCTTTTGGCTTGATTTGCAAGTTTGTCTTATAAGAATCTAGTATAAAATATTATCTACTCTAAAAGAGCATTTTCGTTTATTAAATCACTTGTAACCGAAGCACATGCATTTCTGTGTGCAAATGTAAAATACACAGCAGAGGTAGAATTCGTTTGTACCACTTGGAGGACGCTTTTTTTCCAGTTGGTTGAACAGATGCTGGCCCACCGGGCCACTGAGAAATGACTTTGATAGATGGTTGCTGTCTGAGAAGCCAGCATACTACAGATTAGTAGAAACCCAAAGAGAATCTAATTTGCTTTGTGGAGAGTTTGGTCCAATAAGATAATTTTTCTAATTAACCTTTGGAGCACCATTGTAGCTGTGGTTTTGAACAAAATAAACGGCCTCAATATTCTTTTTGTCAAGTGGTCCTTTTTCTTTTTAAGTTCTTAAATTCTTGGCCTTGTCTTTCACTTTTAAAGCTAAAGTAGAAGTTTGATTTTCATGTTTTAGTGATCCACAGAAAATTGATGAAAGTATATAATTATGGGATTCTAACAAGCAGTAACTATGAGACAAAAAACTCATTTTAGTCATTTTTGCCAGTGTAAAAGCTTGTAAAATATTTCCCCCTCACAATTCTAGCATATATTAGTTCATTTGAACCGTGCATAGAGGAAAATGTTGCTTTATATTTTTTCTTTGAAAACAAAGTAAACTGCATTTGTTCAAATCAATAGAAGTTGAACATACCGGCAATTCTGCGAGCACCCAAGGAGAGAAAACCAAGTAAAAAAGAAGGAGGCACACAAAAGGCATCTACTCTTCCTGCAGTACTTTATAGGCAAGTAATAAAATTATGTAAAATAGAAAATTATGTAAAATAAAGTTATGTAAAAAAATTATATAAAAATAAAATTTGTATCCTTTAAGAAACTGAAGCTATATGTACACAAGCTCCATGGAAATGAACAGTCCTCTTTGGGGAATTGGAAAGTGACTTTAAGTAATGTAGATGATTATTTTCATAAATAGTAAAAAACAATATATTAGGTAAATTGGCATTTTTATTTTATTTTACTTGAATGAGTTTTAGTGGTTGCATATATTTTTAGGTAATATTGGATATTATAAGTTTGAATTACTGTCTTGGTACAGTGATAGATAATAAAGACAAGTTTTAGATTTGAATCTGTCTATATTTTTTTTCTCTCTGTGCTCAGTTTTTTTTTTTTTAAATAGTTGATGCCTTTATCTTTTATTATAAAGCACATACATATTTTATAAACAATACCAAAAGAGATTTAAAAGGTAGATCTAACATTAGATTATCCCTGAATTCTTGCTAGGGAGACTTTTAATAGAAATTTAAAAATTTACACTAGTTTCATTATGATATTCCTCATATAATAAAACATGTATTTATATATGGATACTTAAGGAGCAAATGTATACAATTTTATCACTCATAAGCATTATTGAAATTATTAATTATAATTTGTCAAGGATTGATATATAAAAAGACTTTATGTCAACCTACCAGAAAGATAATTAAATTAATTCAATATTGTTATGTGCTTGGTAGAGCACTTGGCCATGATATTCTTCCTTTTTTTTTTTTTTTTAAATTCTTTATTTTAAAGATTTTACAAAGTTTTGTTGTTCACCAACATGTATGTTCCCAGATCATTCATATGCATATCCCTGGACCCCCCCCCGCAACACAGTTCCCCCCCTCCCACCCCTCCACACCATCGCCCCAAGTGATTGTAGGCACTCCTATTCCCTTAGCACAATGACAATAGCTATCTTTTCCACACGTGCCAGTATAGGTTTCGATGTTACTTCCTCTATGACTCCCTCTATGCCCAGTTGTAATAATTTCATTCCCCCAAATATTTTTGTTCTTTCCTTTTTTTGGGGGGGTGCTCATTATTTTACAGTGTTCACCACTGTAACAGTTTTGTATAGTTATTAAGACTTCTTTCCATACCATTAGGTTTGGATCTTACTTTTTTCTCATGTAACTGATGGAATCAATTGAGATATGTTTATAAGATGCAAGTATGTTTGTGTGACCACACACACACAAATTTATCTGTTCACATACACAAGTAAATATGCTTATGTAAATATATGAATATTCTCCACACAACCTCTCTATTCTTCAGAAATGGCAGCAAAGCAATATTATCGATCTCTATAGCTACTTTCTTTTTTTGATTGGAGGCCGTCTCCATAGATAATAGCCAATAACTTCCTTGAAATGTGGGAAAAGCTCACTGGTGTCTTAGTGTATCTTAGTGTACACTGTGAAGGCTAGCACATTCACAATCTAGCTTTTCCAGATAAAACTGTTTCATTTGGAACCATCAGACTCACCATTTATGCTTCTGACCTGTCATCACTACAGTTTATTTTTGTTTTAGAATACAATTTAGGTAATTTTTCCATTTTCATTCTGAGGAACTTTGAGACCAAGTATTGGTCGTTATTGCATATGTATCTATGTGTTTTTGTTTCCTAAGATTATTTAAAATTCAAACATCATTGCTATTTTTATATATGTATGACTCTTCTAGGTTCTCAATAATTTTTTTCTTCACCATTAGGTCATGGTGTTTGTGCCCTAAGGAGTAGTGAAGTTGTCCTGTTGTACAACAAATGTTGGATTTCTTAAGAATAATCAAAAATCTAAAATAATAGTAACAACAATAGTAAAACTTCCAATTCTTTTAAGTTTAATTAATAAATATTTTAAAGATTTTACAAAGTTTTGTTGTTCACCAACATGTATGTTCCCAGATCATTCATATGCATATCCCTGGACCCCCCCAACACAGTTCCCCCTCCCACCCCTCCACACCATCGCCCCAAGTGATTGTAGGCACTCCTATTCCCTTAGCACAATGACAATAGCTATCTTTTCCACACGTGCCAGTATAGGTTTCGATGTTACTTCCTCTATGACTCCCTCTATGCCCAGTTGTAATAATTTCATTCCCCCAAATATTTTTGTTCTTTCCTTTTTTTGGGGGGGTGCTCATTATTTTACAGTGTTCACCACTGTAACAGTTTTGTATAGTTATTAAGACTTCTTTCCATACCATTAGGTTTGGATCTTACTTTTTTCTCATGTAACTGATGGAATCAATTGAGATATGTTTATAAGATGCAAGTATGTTTGTGTGACCACACACACACAAATTTATCTGTTCACATACACAAGTAAATATGCTTATGTAAATATATGAATATTCTCCACACAACCTCTCTATTCTTCAGAAATGGCAGCAAAGCAATATTATCGATCTCTATAGCTACTTTCTTTTTTTGATTGGAGGCCGTCTCCATAGATAATAGCCAATAACTTCCTTGAAATGTGGGAAAAGCTCACTGGTGTCTTAGTGTATCTTAGTGTACACTGTGAAGGCTAGCACATTCACAATCTAGCTTTTCCAGATAAAACTGTTTCATTTGGAACCATCAGACTCACCATTTATGCTTCTGACCTGTCATCACTACAGTTTATTTTTGTTTTAGAATACAATTTAGGTAATTTTTCCATTTTCATTCTGAGGAACTTTGAGACCAAGTATTGGTCGTTATTGCATATGTATCTATGTGTTTTTGTTTCCTAAGATTATTTAAAATTCAAACATCATTGCTATTTTTATATATGTATGACTCTTCTAGGTTCTCAATAATTTTTTTCTTCACCATTAGGTCATGGTGTTTGTGCCCTAAGGAGTAGTGAAGTTGTCCTGTTGTACAACAAATGTTGGATTTCTTAAGAATAATCAAAAATCTAAAATAATAGTAACAACAATAGTAAAACTTCCAATTCTTTATAATAAATATCAGTTTGTACACATTTAAGACTCAAAGTCTGATTTTGTAAAGAGACTTACATATGTAGCTTATTTACATCTTGAAGATTCTTTGAAAGATTTACAGTTAATGGTAGAAAATAAATTGAATTTTGTTTGTAAAGTAACTTTTTTTGTAGTTTTAGAGAGATAGAAAATTGAAAAATGTTTTTGTTAATAATAATTTGTTCCTAGAGAAAATTTGGTCTGATGTTAAATGAACTTTAAGTGATAAATAAATTAAGATAAAGATGATAGAATAAATATCTAACATATTCCCTGCTCTGAATAGTTTGACTCCAGCAAAATTTAAATATATATTAGATCTATGTTATTTTTCTGAATTCTCTGAAATATTTAGAACTGATAGTTATTTCCATTATAAAAAAGACATGTGTTATAAAAAGTATTTAATTTCAATTAAATATTAAGCTAAATCATGGTGAAATCTCTAAATTTTAAAAATATGCTATAAATTAAGTATTCACTATGATAATTATTATTCTAATCCTTTATTTGCTGCCTTTATTCAAAGTTGTGGAATTTGTAAGAAGAACCACGATCAGCATCTTCTTTTATTGTGTGATACTTGTAAACTCCATTATCACCTTGGATGTCTGGACCCTCCTCTTACAAGGATGCCAAGAAAGACCAAAAACAGTTATTGGTAAGTAAAATGAAGAGAATTTAGATGTTAGAACTGGTTTATGCTTAGTTTGAACAGTATAAGAATCATCGTGTTGATTCATAATAAAGTTTTCAATACATTTTTAATGGAACCATCACCATTTATGCTTCTGACCTGTCATCACTACAGTTTATTTTTGTTTTAGAATACAATTTAGGTAATTTTTCCATTTTCATTCTGAGGAACTTTGAGACCAAGTATTGGTCGTTATTGCATATGTATCTATGTGTTTTTGTTTCCTAAGATTATTTAAAATTCAAACATCATTGCTATTTTTATATATGTATGACTCTTCTAGGTTCTCAATAATTTTTTTCTTCACCATTAGGTCATGGTGTTTGTGCCCTAAGGAGTAGTGAAGTTGTCCTGTTGTACAACAAATGTTGGATTTCTTAAGAATAATCAAAAATCTAAAATAATAGTAACAACAATAGTAAAACTTCCAATTCTTTATAATAAATATCAGTTTGTACACATTTAAGACTCAAAGTCTGATTTTGTAAAGAGACTTACATATGTAGCTTATTTACATCTTGAAGATTCTTTGAAAGATTTACAGTTAATGGTAGAAAATAAATTGAATTTTGTTTGTAAAGTAACTTTTTTTGTAGTTTTAGAGAGATAGAAAATTGAAAAATGTTTTTGTTAATAATAATTTGTTCCTAGAGAAAATTTGGTCTGATGTTAAATGAACTTTAAGTGATAAATAAATTAAGATAAAGATGATAGAATAAATATCTAACATATTCCCTGCTCTGAATAGTTTGACTCCAGCAAAATTTAAATATATATTAGATCTATGTTATTTTTCTGAATTCTCTGAAATATTTAGAACTGATAGTTATTTCCATTATAAAAAAGACATGTGTTATAAAAAGTATTTAATTTCAATTAAATATTAAGCTAAATCATGGTGAAATCTCTAAATTTTAAAAATATGCTATAAATTAAGTATTCACTATGATAATTATTATTCTAATCCTTTATTTGCTGCCTTTATTCAAAGTTGTGGAATTTGTAAGAAGAACCACGATCAGCATCTTCTTTTATTGTGTGATACTTGTAAACTCCATTATCACCTTGGATGTCTGGACCCTCCTCTTACAAGGATGCCAAGAAAGACCAAAAACAGTTATTGGTAAGTAAAATGAAGAGAATTTAGATGTTAGAACTGGTTTATGCTTAGTTTGAACAGTATAAGAATCATCGTGTTGATTCATAATAAAGTTTTCAATACATTTTTAATGGAAATTTTTGTCATGTTTTCCAATAATATTGACATATATTGACAGTTAAAAATTGTATACACTTAAGCTGTGCAACTTAATGATTTAATATATGTATACATTATGAAATAATCACAGTCAAGTTAATTAGCATAGTTACCAATTTTTTGGTGGGAACGCTTCAGACATAAATATTTATTATAATATTTTATGCATAAAGATGTAGCAAGTTTTTTGATAGATGAATTTTAAGTTTTTTGATAAGTGGATTTTATCTTAGCAATGGTTTCTTAAGGCATGAATTCTATTTAGTTTTTTTATAACTCTTTTGCTTTATTATAAATTTTTTTCAAATGCTTTACTTTTATTTTGAAATAGAATGGGTTTATCGAGATTTGCCTCCGTAGTCATGCTTTAGTTCAGCATTTTGTTTCTAAATTAGTGTCACCAAAACCTTTACTTCTGGTATTTGTCATTCATGCTAGTTGTATATTTAAGCTCAACCATTCTTTGTAAATCTAGAAACATTTGACATATGTTTCTGAATTTTTTCATAAACTTAGGCATATTGAGTCACTACAGATGTTAGATAAAGTTTATGATACTTACAAGTTTTATGCTTTCCTTAATTTTAGTCCAAGGGATAAAGAGATGTTCAAGTTCTGATAGATTAATTCTATATAGGAAGAATATAGGCCATGGAAAGATTTGGAATGAGCATGATTATTCTTTTTATACAAATTTTATACAAATTCTAGTCTTCTAGAAAAGACTAGATCCCAGATTCTTAAATGGTAATTTGTACAAAAAGGTGTGTATTGATCAAATACATTAAAGCATGTTTTCCTACCACATTGTTTTATTTCATAAACCTACCTTTGCTCAATATTAAGAAGCTCACATTCTTTCACCACTTTCACATGATTGCTTTTTCATAGTGTTCTTTTTTTTACCAGTTGATCTTGAGACAGTCATACTGGTCACTCTTTTCAAATATAGTAAAATGTATTACTTTTCGTATGTGAGTGCTTTTGAAACCAGAGTTTAAGAGAAACTGTTGTCATGTATTAGAATAACAATAGTTTTAATAAGTATCCTATGTGGTTTTCTTGGAGAAGGAAATGGCAACCCACTTGCCTGGAAAATTTCATGGAGAAGCCTGGCAAGCTAAGTCCATATTGACAGTTAAAATTGTATACACTAAGCTGTGCAACTTAATGATTTAATATATGTATACATTATGAAATAATCACAGTCAAGTTAATTAGCATAGTTACCAATTTTTTGGTGGGAACGCTTCAGACATAAATATTTATTATAATATTTTATGCATAAAGATGTAGCAAGTTTTTTGATAGATGAATTTTAAGTTTTTTGATAAGTGGATTTTATCTTAGCAATGGTTTCTTAAGGCATGAATTCTATTTAGTTTTTTTATAACTCTTTTGCTTTATTATAAATTTTTTTCAAATGCTTTACTTTTATTTTGAAATAGAATGGGTTTATCGAGATTTGCCTCCGTAGTCATGCTTTAGTTCAGCATTTTGTTTCTAAATTAGTGTCACCAAAACCTTTACTTCTGGTATTTGTCATTCATGCTAGTTGTATATTTAAGCTCAACCATTCTTTGTAAATCTAGAAACATTTGACATATGTTTCTGAATTTTTTCATAAACTTAGGCATATTGAGTCACTACAGATGTTAGATAAAGTTTATGATACTTACAAGTTTTATGCTTTCCTTAATTTTAGTCCAAGGGATAAAGAGATGTTCAAGTTCTGATAGATTAATTCTATATAGGAAGAATATAGGCCATGGAAAGATTTGGAATGAGCATGATTATTCTTTTTATACAAATTTTATACAAATTCTAGTCTTCTAGAAAAGACTAGATCCCAGATTCTTAAATGGTAATTTGTACAAAAAGGTGTGTATTGATCAAATACATTAAAGCATGTTTTCCTACCACATTGTTTTATTTCATAAACCTACCTTTGCTCAATATTAAGAAGCTCACATTCTTTCACCACTTTCACATGATTGCTTTTTCATAGTGTTCTTTTTTTTACCAGTTGATCTTGAGACAGTCATACTGGTCACTCTTTTCAAATATAGTAAAATGTATTACTTTTCGTATGTGAGTGCTTTTGAAACCAGAGTTTAAGAGAAACTGTTGTCATGTATTAGAATAACAATAGTTTTAATAAGTATCCTATGTGGTTTTCTTGGAGAAGGAAATGGCAACCCACTTGCCTGGAAAATTTCATGGAGAAGCCTGGCAAGCTAAGTCCATGGTGTCTCATATATATAGATGGCTTCTCTGATGGGTCAGTGGTGAGGAATCTGCCTGCAATGCAGGACACGTGAGTTCCATCCCAGGCTTGAGAATATCCCCCCTGGAGGAGGGCATGAAAACCCACTCCAGTGTTCTTGCCTGGAGAATCCCCATGGACAGAAGAGCCTGACAGGCTGCAGTCCATGGGGTCACAGAGTCAGACATGACTGAAGTGAGTATGCAGTAGCACATGGGTTTCTAAGTTGAAAGCCAGTTTGATAGTCTCCAGAACCAGGGAACTTTGTTATAATCGTGGATGTGTTTTATCATTACTATATAATAACTTTGTTTTTCTTTAGTAATAAACATTTTTAAATCCTTAGTTAATTTTTCTGAATATAAGTTGGAGTATATAGTGCTGAGGATCAAAAATGTATAGCTAATTGCGAAAAATCTCTTAGTATTTCAGTATGAAAGTAGTGATTTGGCATAAATTCCTAGCATGAATTTTCATTATTATTACTTTAAAAATCCATTTTTATTACTCAGGTTATCTTTAGTACTGTGCATGGGAATTATAAAGTTTATAGAATTCTCTTTCCTGATAGAATATGTTAGTAAAAATGTACAAAATTAAAGTGAGTTTAGCTAAATCAATAGGTAATAGCAGTTTAGTGGATTCTTAAAAGAAGCCAGGTATGTGTATTGATATTATGAAAGATAATTTTGACTTTCCCCCAAATGTATTTAATTCCATTGAATTGGCCAGGCCGTGTATTTATTCTTGGTTATTATTTCTTAAGATTTGTTACCAGTTAATGTAGCAGAGGTGCTTTTTTCATATTTTAAATGCTATTTATAAGATAAGGACTATAGTGT
The DNA here is from genome assembly GCA_022376925.1 of Tragulus kanchil. Classification (NCBI taxonomy): domain Eukaryota; kingdom Metazoa; phylum Chordata; class Mammalia; order Artiodactyla; family Tragulidae; genus Tragulus; species Tragulus kanchil. The sequence continues at coordinate 121,212,121 of JAIOJX010000030.1, read as the reverse complement.
TTAACAGATCGTTGAAAGAATTGCCAATAGTGTTTTCATCTCTGTTGACTTTATGTACTGAAAGTATCATGTGCTAATTGTTTAGAAATAGGAATTAATTTGTGCTTTAGCAATTAGATACTGTTTAGATTTTTCTTAGTTGTTCAGTGTTTTGTGATTTTCAAAGTATAACATTTCTATTTATCTGAGTACTCTAAAGCAAGTTACTTTGTCATCTAAATGTATTACTTTTGGTGGGGATGAGCACAAACATGAGAAGTTAGACACTATCCTGGCAAGGAATATAGTTACAAAATGAGAAACAAAAGGGCAAACAAGTCACTTAAAAAAACAAAAAAATCCCTATCCTAAAATGATCCTCGTTTCGATGTCCTGGAAATTCATGTATGTTAAAAAATATTTTTATTTGATGATAATCTAGCAATCCAAAGAATACAGTGCTTTGTTTTTAACAACAGTTATATAAAAATCTTTAGGTAACTAATTAATGATAATTAACATTTATGGGTCAAACTTTTTAGTGTTAAAATATTTGCTTAAAAATTTTGCTTGAATAGAAATTTTAAGATATTAAAAGTAATGCCTTAAACTCTAATATGCATACCAATGAATGCATTTGTATTACCAACACATAATGCTTTGTATTTAATTCTGTTATTGGAGTTCCAGATTTACAGCTGTTAAAAAAATAAATACTAATTTGATATTGAATTTATGGTATTAATGAGTGAGAGGTATGAATTTTTATGAATTTGCTCATTATTATTACTTTAAAATCCATTTTATTACTCAGGTTATCTTTAGTACTGTGCATGGGAATTATAAAGTTTATAGAATTCTCTTTCCTGATAGAATATGTTAGTAAAAATGTACAAAATTAAAGTGAGTTTAGCTAAATCAATAGGTAATAGCAGTTTAGTGGATTCTTAAAAGAAGCCAGGTATGTGTATTGATATTATGAAAGATAATTTTGACTTTCCCCCAAATGTATTTAATTCCATTGAATTGGCCAGGCCGTGTATTTATTCTTGGTTATTATTTCTTAAGATTTGTTACCAGTTAATGTAGCAGAGGTGCTTTTTTCATATTTTAAATGCTATTTATAAGATAAGGACTATAGTGTTTAACAGATCGTTGAAAGAATTGCCAATAGTGTTTTCATCTCTGTTGACTTTATGTACTGAAAGTATCATGTGCTAATTGTTTAGAAATAGGAATTAATTTGTGCTTTAGCAATTAGATACTGTTTAGATTTTTCTTAGTTGTTCAGTGTTTTGTGATTTTCAAAGTATAACATTTCTATTTATCTGAGTACTCTAAAGCAAGTTACTTTGTCATCTAAATGTATTACTTTTGGTGGGGATGAGCACAAACATGAGAAGTTAGACACTATCCTGGCAAGGAATATAGTTACAAAATGAGAAACAAAAGGGCAAACAAGTCACTTAAAAAAACAAAAAAATCCCTATCCTAAAATGATCCTCGTTTCGATGTCCTGGAAATTCATGTATGTTAAAAAATATTTTTATTTGATGATAATCTAGCAATCCAAAGAATACAGTGCTTTGTTTTTAACAACAGTTATATAAAATCTTTAGGTAACTAATTAATGATAATTAACATTTATGGGTCAAACTTTTAGTGTTAAAATATTTGCTTAAAAATTTTGCTTGAATAGAAATTTTAAGATATTAAAAGTAATGCCTTAAACTCTAATATGCATACCAATGAATGCATTTGTATTACCAACACATAATGCTTTGTATTTAATTCTGTTATTGGAGTTCCAGATTTACAGCTGTTAAAAAAATAAATACTAATTTGATATTGAATTTATGGTATTAATGAGTGAGAGGTATGAATTTTTACAGAATTTGCTCAGTATATTCAGCACAGCTTGCCATTAATAAAGATGCAAGGATATTATGGCTGTTACAAGGAGTAGAGTCAGTCAATGAATGACTTCAGTTTTCTGGTGTCACAGTATATATCATTTGAGGAAAAATCAAGTTTTCCATAGGGAAACTTATCTTTTTTAATCAGTACTGGGCCTTTTTTGTTGGTTTATTTAAACATGTGGCAGTATTCCATGTATTTTTTTCATGCTTATTAGGGATACATAAACTTGCTTTATACATTTTATATGTATTGTCATTACTCTTAAAGGAGTATATATGCTTTTCTGTATGTATTGTCATTATATGCCTATGGTCACATGTTCCTGTGTATATTTTCATATATTATAAACATGCACCTGAATTTTGTTGTTATAGAAACCATGGCTAATCCTGGAAGGTTAAAAAAAATGTATGATCTTATATTTTTTTCTTTATGTAGGCAGTGCTCTGAATGTGACCAGGCAGGTAGCAGTGACATGGAAGCAGACATGGCCATGGAGACCTTACCAGATGGGACCAAACGGTCAAGGAGGCAAATTAAGGAACCGGTGAAATTTGTTCCACAGGATATGCCTCCAGAACCCAAGAAGATTCCCATAAGAAACACGGTAATTTATTCCCTAGTTGTCATAACCATTACTTAGAAGACTCCAAGGTCAAAATTTAAGGGACGAGAAAGACAAAGGGTAAACAAACACGCAATAGCCAATGAAAGAAACATATTGCTGTTGGTTATTCTTAAGAGTTTACTGTTTTGTATTATGAAATATACCAGTTATATGTGAGAATGTATGATTTACATATTCAATGCAAAGCGTAGTAATAATGAAGTCACTGTGTTCACAGACTCACTTTAAAGACAGAGCATCACCAAAGCCTTTGAAGTCACCTTTGAATCCCCCAGGACTTAATTCATTATTGTTTAGCCTGGAAAGTTTTACTTTTTTTGTTCACAGTACTCACTCTACTCAGCTTGTATTAATTGTATTGAGAGATAATGAAAAAACTAATTTGATATTGAATTTATGGTATTAATGAGTGAGAGGTATGAATTTTACAGAATTTGCTCAGTATATTCAGCACAGCTTGCCATTAATAAAGATGCAAGGATATTATGGCTGTTACAAGGAGTAGAGTCAGTCAATGAATGACTTCAGTTTTCTGGTGTCACAGTATATATCATTTGAGGAAAAATCAAGTTTTCCATAGGGAAACTTATCTTTTTTAATCAGTACTGGGCCTTTTTTGTTGGTTTATTTAAACATGTGGCAGTATTCCATGTATTTTTTTCATGCTTATTAGGGATACATAAACTTGCTTTATACATTTTATATGTATTGTCATTACTCTTAAAGGAGTATATATGCTTTTCTGTATGTATTGTCATTATATGCCTATGGTCACATGTTCCTGTGTATATTTTCATATATTATAAACATGCACCTGAATTTTGTTGTTATAGAAACCATGGCTAATGCTGGAAGGTTAAAAAAAAAAATGTATGATCTTATATTTTTTTCTTTATGTAGGCAGTGCTCTGAATGTGACCAGGCAGGTAGCAGTGACATGGAAGCAGACATGGCCATGGAGACCTTACCAGATGGGACCAAACGGTCAAGGAGGCAAATTAAGGAACCGGTGAAATTTGTTCCACAGGATATGCCTCCAGAACCCAAGAAGATTCCCATAAGAAACACGGTAATTTATTCCCTAGTTGTCATAACCATTACTTAGAAGACTCCAAGGTCAAAATTTAAGGGACGAGAAAGACAAAGGGTAAACAAACACGCAATAGCCAATGAAAGAAACATATTGCTGTTGGTTATTCTTAAGAGTTTACTGTTTTGTATTATGAAATATACCAGTTATATGTGAGAATGTATGATTTACATATTCAATGCAAAGCGTAGTAATAATGAAGTCACTGTGTTCACAGACTCACTTTAAAGACAGAGCATCACCAAAGCCTTTGAAGTCACCTTTGAATCCCCCAGGACTCAATTCATTATTGTTTAGCCTAGAGGTCACCTCCTTCCTCAACTTTATGTTTCTCATTCACTCCCTGTTTTATATGTATTTATGTATGTATATCAGAGAAGGAAATGACAACCCAGTCCAGTATTCTTGCCTGGGAAATCCCACGGACATAGGAGCCTGGTGGACTATAGTCCATAGGGTCACAAGAGTCGGACTTGACTTAGTGACTAAACGACCACCACCATGTGTGTATATATTCAGAAATAATACGTAGTTTTGCACACTTTGACTTTTGGGTAAATGGAGTCAGACTTTTTCTCCCATTTTTTGATACTTTGACCAACATTTTCTTGATTTGCTTCATATATGCTGATATGTGTAATTGTAATTCATTTATTTTCAGCAATATGTCATTTTTTATTGAAAATAGAAAATTTATCTTTTGTTCTATAGTTCAGCAGTTTTGTTGTTTCTATCTTTTTACTTATAGTAATTTTATTTATTTTTGGCTCTGCTAGATCTTCATTGCTGTGCAGGCTTTTCTCTAGTTGTGGCAGGCAGGGGCTACTCTCTAGTTGTGATGTGAGGTTTCTCATTGCGGTGGCTTCTCTTGTTGTAGAGCACGTGCTCTAGAGTGCTCAGGCTTCAGTAGGTGCAGCATGTGGGCTCAGCACTTGAGGCTCCTGGGTTCTAGAGAACAGTCTCAACAGTTGTGGTGCACAGGCTTAGTTGCTCCATGGCATGTGGGATCTTCCAGATCAAGGACTGAATCTGTGTCTCCTGCATTTGCAGATGAATCCTGAGCCACCAGGGAAACCTTCCATCTTCTTACTTTTATAAACAACTTCATTTTAAATATATTTTTAAATATCTCTTGCAGCTTGGTAACAAGGAGTTAGGGTATATAGCAAAGCATGGATTTGCTTAGTTATAGGATATTGGCATCTTCAGTTTTGCTGGGTAATTGCAGTATTTTTCCAAACAAGTTTACAGTTACACCAGCAATGAATGATGTTGCTTTTGCTCTCATACTTGGTTTGTCCAATGTTGTAATGTTTTCCAGTTTGATACCTGTAAAATAGTATAGGGTCATTTTATTTTGCATTTCTCTCAATACTTACATGATTGAGAGCATCTATGTATATATTTTTGGTTGGTTGCATGTGCCTGTCTTATTCAGCTTTTGTATCAGGTTGTTAATCTATTTCTCATTGAAAATTCTTTGGGGTCAGAGTTTTAAAAATTTTTTCCAGAAAACATTTATTAGTTACTATCAGGGGCCTGGAAGGTCTACCAACCTAAGGGTCATGTTAAATAACAGTTTGTAGTAGAAAAGTATGTCTCTTCCACTGCATGAATATTGCTGATTTCTACTCCAGAGCCATGGACAGTGGCTTGCACTTATGAATTTTTACTGGAGACATTTTTCACTTTCTTACCTTGAGCCAAGGCAGACATATTTAAAAAACTGCCTCCCCTTACGGGAGAGGTAAATACACTTTTAGGGTTAGTTGTCATCATTCATTTGTTTTGTTATCTGTTTGGTTTTAGTCTTAATTTTTTCTTTCCTTTAAAGTAACAGTTTTCTTAAAAGTTTTTTTTTTTTTTTTAATCTGTAAATAATCACATAAAAGATTTTATTTGAGACAAATAACCTAGATTATTTTATTCAGTTTTCTGTTATGGGTTCATTTGGAATTGATGAGGCCAATCTGGGAATTATTATCTTTTATATAATTGAAATACTTAATTATGGGTGCTCTAAATTGATCAACTTGAAATGGTTTTATTTATAATTTCCAGTAGTTTAAAACATTTTTTAGATTTCACAAATATATTTCACTTATAAATGATAATTTTCCTCCTATAAAAGCCTGCTTATTTCTATTCCTAATATATTTCTCTGTAAGTCTTTGATGCTAATATCTGCAGCTGTTCTTAAGATCTTAGAGAAAAGTTGTTATTATTTCTTATGTCTGATCTACAAAGATAATCTTCTTAGGGAACACATTGTCTAGTTTCTTTGTTGTTTGAAGAAATCCTTAGGAACAGTACTACCATTTTAAACTTTGGAGTTATCATACAGAGGGAAATTTTGTACATATTATAGTGATATTTATGTGTCTGTTATTTAGTATTACTTATGATAAAGCATTGTTCTATTTTTTTCTAATTTATCTGCTTTTTGAGCCTAGAATTACAAGGAGGTTTTAAGTTTTCCAATTTAGTCCAGTGCTTTTCATCTTACAGTGTCTAGTCTCTTTGTGTAAAAGTTCATTTTACAATAGTCATATTATTCTATGATAATTTAGAAGAAAATTTGATCCTTGCTATATAGGGGATTCATGACAGACCTTAAACTTCAATTTCTCATTTCAAAATAGTATCTCACTCAGTAAAACTATTGAAATGATCGTTTGTTCTCTAAGTTAACTGGGCCTGGAAGGTCTACCAACCTAAGGGTCATGTTAAAAAATTGTAGTAGAAAAGTATGTTTTTGATTTCTACTCCAGAGCCATGGACAGTGGCTTGCACTTATGAATTTTTACTGGAGACATTTTTCACTTTCTTACCTTGAGCCAAGGCAGACATATTTAAAAAACTGCCTCCCCTTACGGGAGAGGTAAATACACTTTTAGGGTTAGTTGTCATCATTCATTTGTTTTGTTATCTGTTTGGTTTTAGTCTTAATTTTTTCTTTCCTTTAAAGTAACAGTTTTCTTAAAAGTTTTTTTTTTTTTTTAATCTGTAAATAATCACATAAAAGATTTTATTTGAGACAAATAACCTAGATTATTTTATTCAGTTTTCTGTTATGGGTTCATTTGGAATTGATGAGGCCAATCTGGGAATTATTATCTTTTATATAATTGAAATACTTAATTATGGGTGCTCTAAATTGATCAACTTGAAATGGTTTTATTTATAATTTCCAGTAGTTTAAAACATTTTTTAGATTTCACAAATATATTTCACTTATAAATGATAATTTTCCTCCTATAAAAGCCTGCTTATTTCTATTCCTAATATATTTCTCTGTAAGTCTTTGATGCTAATATCTGCAGCTGTTCTTAAGATCTTAGAGAAAAGTTGTTATTATTTCTTATGTCTGATCTACAAAGATAATCTTCTTAGGGAACACATTGTCTAGTTTCTTTGTTGTTTGAAGAAATCCTTAGGAACAGTACTACCATTTTAAACTTTGGAGTTATCATACAGAGGGAAATTTTGTACATATTATAGTGATATTTATGTGTCTGTTATTTAGTATTACTTATGATAAAGCATTGTTCTATTTTTTTCTAATTTATCTGCTTTTTGAGCCTAGAATTACAAGGAGGTTTTAAGTTTTCCAATTTAGTCCAGTGCTTTTCATCTTACAGTGTCTAGTCTCTTTGTGTAAAAGTTCATTTTACAATAGTCATATTATTCTATGATAATTTAGAAGAAAATTTGATCCTTGCTATATAGGGGATTCATGACAGACCTTAAACTTCAATTTCTCATTTCAAAATAGTATCTCACTCAGTAAAACTATTGAAATGATCGTTTGTTCTCTAAGTTTCCATTTTTGTTAATTTTTGTTATGTTCCATTGGGTTATGATAGCACAGTTTTTAGAAAAGGAGTTTGGGGTTCTTTCATGCTAGTAAAAAATGATTTCATCTTCTTCCAGAAACCCATATTATGGGGTATATGATTTGACATTCTGTTAGAATGATTTTATTTAAACAAATTCAGACTTTACAGAACAGTTAAGTGCACAGAACTTTAATCTCTTTTTTGAAAGTCTATCTCTGTGGAATTGTCTAAGAAGCATCGAAAACAAAAAATGATCAGAGTTGCTATTGACTGAAGTTCCGTTTTTATTGAATATTTTTCCTTACCCTCTATTATTAGTTTCTCTCCTCTTATACTTTATATCTTTATGTTTAAGAATAACATCATGGTGGTAGTAAGGGAGTGAATGGGGGAAGGAAGGCATTCATGTGTTAGAATATTTGAGTAAATGCTGGCATGTTGCTGCTATTAATTTTAACATCTTTTTATCTGTACTGCTGATAAATCCAACTACTTTATTATTTTGTATTTCTTCCTATTATTTGACCTTCTACTGTTTTACTTCTTTACATTTTTCAAAGATAGGTAAGTCAGGTACAAAGATAGGTCCATTTGCTGAGAATTTATCATATACCCGGGCACTGTACTAGTCCTCCATACTACTCCCCCTTAAAAAATGTTAGAATTTAACTATTACAACTTCCATATTACTCAGGCACAGAAACCTTCAGTAATTCACCTGTGATCTTACAGAGAGTAAGAAGAAGAGAAATTGCACCCAGATCGCCTGAATTAAGAACTAGTGTCTTTTCTGAGGCCTGTAGAAGAGCATTTATTTGAGGTCTAACTGGAATTGTTATAAAAACATTTGGTCATTATATAACATAGTTGGGAATGTGATACTCGTATCTAGTACCAGAATGGTTATATGTCTTTCCATAGCATAGTGTTGTCAGTGAGAAGTGAGGCACATATCCACTTCCTGACTCACAAAACTGATAATTTAGAAGAAAATTTGATCCTTGCTATATAGGGGATTCATGACAGACCTTAAACTTCAATTTCTCATTTCAAAATAGTATCTCACTCAGTAAAACTATTGAAATGATCGTTTGTTCTCTAAGTTTCCATTTTTGTTAATTTTTGTTATGTTCCATTGGGTTATGATAGCACAGTTTTTAGAAAAGGAGTTTGGGGTTCTTTCATGCTAGTAAAAAATGATTTCATCTTCTTCCAGAAACCCATATTATGGGGTATATGATTTGACATTCTGTTAGAATGATTTTATTTAAACAAATTCAGACTTTACAGAACAGTTAAGTGCACAGAACTTTAATCTCTTTTTTGAAAGTCTATCTCTGTGGAATTGTCTAAGAAGCATCGAAAACAAAAAATGATCAGAGTTGCTATTGACTGAAGTTCCGTTTTTATTGAATATTTTTCCTTACCCTCTATTATTAGTTTCTCTCCTCTTATACTTTATATCTTTATGTTTAAGAATAACATCATGGTGGTAGTAAGGGAGTGAATGGGGGAAGGAAGGCATTCATGTGTTAGAATATTTGAGTAAATGCTGGCATGTTGCTGCTATTAATTTTAACATCTTTTTATCTGTACTGCTGATAAATCCAACTACTTTATTATTTTGTATTTCTTCCTATTATTTGACCTTCTACTGTTTTACTTCTTTACATTTTTCAAAGATAGGTAAGTCAGGTACAAAGATAGGTCCATTTGCTGAGAATTTATCATATACCGGACACTGTACTAGTCCTCCATACTACTCCCCCTTAAAAAATGTTAGAATTTAACTATTACAACTTCCATATTACTCAGGCACAGAAACCTTCAGTAATTCACCTGTGATCTTACAGAGAGTAAGAAGAAGAGAAATTGCACCCAGATCGCCTGAATTAAGAACTAGTGTCTTTTCTGAGGCCTGTAGAAGAGCATTTATTTGAGGTCTAACTGGAATTGTTATAAAAACATTTGGTCATTATATAACATAGTTGGGAATGTGATACTCGTATCTAGTACCAGAATGGTTATATGTCTTTCCATAGCATAGTGTTGTCAGTGAGAAGTGAGGCACATATCCACTTCCTGACTCACAAAACTGAGTTCATTCACATTAAATATTATATTTAGCATTTTTTTCTTTGTACTTTCCATTGGGTATGAACAGTTTTCCTTTTCAGGCATGTGCATGAGTGTTGATATCACTCTTGTCAATCACAGTGGAATACTGTAGAAGTTAAATAAAATGTTTTAAGATTATTTTACCTTGAGGAAATTGATATTTTAAAAAATTAGAAAGAAAAGAAAAAATGAGAAGGAGCACGTCAATAAGTACACTGACAACAAGTATATATATGAGCTACCAGTTTATGTTTATTTGATTGTTCTCTCTTTTGGTTTGCATTTTTTTCTACCAAATTGAGTACTCTGAAACCTGCTGTGGGAAAACAAGAGGGTATTGAGTGAAGTTGGAAAAGTACATAGTGATTTTCTTCACTCTTTCTTTCTTTCCTAACTAGTCATCCCAAGTTCACCTAAAACATTTGGCTTACTGCGTCTCGATTTTTTTGATTAAGTGATGAATATTTTTGATTTGTTCACTTGGTTTCATCGGTATTAAGAAACATAAGCCCATAGAGTCATTCTTTGTGCTCCAATGCCTCTTTTTTTGCAAAACAAGGTTGGAAAAATGGCATCCACTTGTTCCTGCTGACAGGCAGTCCCCATTTATCATGGCCAAAGGTTGCAATCGGGAGTGGGAAACTTTATTAAATCTTAGTTTATTTTTATTATTTGGATACTGAAGAAAGTCATTTTTTATTCCATTCTACGCTGATTCCCTTAATAAGAATTTATGGAAATCTGAAGGAATACAGCATGATTTGAGATGGTAGATTTAATAACGTATAGATGCTCCTCAAAGTGAGTAGTCTCAGTATTATTTTTTTCTCTTAGATTATTTTCTACCCAATGGTCACAAAATTATTAACCAGAAAAAGTTACTTAGAAAAAATTACAGCACGAAAGATTAAAGATTTAGTGTGTTTGTTTTGTTTTGTTTTTCAAATGGATTAAAAGAGCTTTTTTTGTAAGAATGAAAATAGTACATTTTCAGAAAATATCCTTCCTGTACAAACATGGAGATTCTGTTTCATATTTTAATGTTATCTCGTATTTAATTGTTAGATTACCAGCAGTGTTTCTGAAATTTATCATTCTGAATGTTAGAATTATTTTTAAATTAAGTTTTAAGTATTAAGGTAACATGTGGTTACTTTTTTGTTACAAGAAGCTTAAAAATACAATTAAAGTCTCTTGTAACTTTTCTCCCAGTATTCCCTTTTCTTCAACCCAATTCACATGCCTTGAATCTATCTTTATTATAAGGTCATGTATTTTGAACTTTGATTACCTGACATTGCTATAGGTGTAACTGTCAAAAAACAAGAAAAAATTGCTGAATGAGTCATACAGGAAAATAGTATGGGGATGGCTCAAGAAACATAGACACATTCAAGTATTAATAAATGAAAGAAGAAAGATGTGGTTTTATGAAATTTTTCACATATTATTTCCTGCTCCAGAGATAAGACTTTGTTAACACTTCTTACATTGACTTACCCCATCTCTAGTATTTCAGTGTCTTAGTAGCCATTATCGTCTCTTATTACTGGGTGCAAATAGGAGAACTATGTCTAAAGAACAGAAAGGTTTTAAAAGCATATTTTAACCTAACCTTTATCTGTTATTTACTCAATATTTTATGTTTATTTATTTGCCATAGCTACCCTATGAAGTAGTTACTAATACCATTTCCATTTACAAGTGAGGAACTGAGGCAGAGAGTTTAAGGACTCTAAGGACATATAACTTCAAGGTTGTAGAACTAGGGAATCAGATTTAGCTACTGTTATTTACTCTTTATTATTTGGATCTGAAGAAAGTCATTTTTATTCCATTCTACGCTGATTCCCTTAATAAGAATTTATGGAAATCTGAAGGAATACAGCATGATTTGAGATGGTAGATTTAATAACGTATAGATGCTCCTCAAAGTGAGTAGTCTCAGTATTATTTTTTTCTCTTAGATTATTTTCTACCCAATGGTCACAAAATTATTAACCAGAAAAAGTTACTTAGAAAAAATTACAGCACGAAAGATTAAAGATTTAGTGTGTTTGTTTTGTTTTGTTTTTCAAATGGATTAAAAGAGCTTTTTGTAAGAATGAAAATAGTACATTTTCAGAAAATATCCTTCCTGTACAAACATGGAGATTCTGTTTCATATTTTAATGTTATCTCGTATTTAATTGTTAGATTACCAGCAGTGTTTCTGAAATTTATCATTCTGAATGTTAGAATTATTTTTAAATTAAGTTTTAAGTATTAAGGTAACATGTGGTTACTTTTTTGTTACAAGAAGCTTAAAAATACAATTAAAGTCTCTTGTAACTTTTCTCCCAGTATTCCCTTTTCTTCAACCCAATTCACATGCCTTGAATCTATCTTTATTATAAGGTCATGTATTTTGAACTTTGATTACCTGACATTGCTATAGGTGTAACTGTCAAAAAACAAGAAAAAATTGCTGAATGAGTCATACAGGAAAATAGTATGGGGATGGCTCAAGAAACATAGACACATTCAAGTATTAATAAATGAAAGAAGAAAGATGTGGTTTTATGAAATTTTTCACATATTATTTCCTGCTCCAGAGATAAGACTTTGTTAACACTTCTTACATTGACTTACCCCATCTCTAGTATTTCAGTGTCTTAGTAGCCATTATCGTCTCTTATTACTGGGTGCAAATAGGAGAACTATGTCTAAAGAACAGAAAGGTTTTAAAAGCATATTTTAACCTAACCTTTATCTGTTATTTACTCAATATTTTATGTTTATTTATTTGCCATAGCTACCCTATGAAGTAGTTACTAATACCATTTCCATTTACAAGTGAGGAACTGAGGCAGAGAGTTTAAGGACTCTAAGGACATATAACTTCAAGGTTGTAGAACTAGGGAATCAGATTTAGCTACTAGCTCCTGAGACCTTTATCTCCTTTATTAGGCTTCTTTCTAGACAAGGTCCTTGCCTGGAATTTCTTGCGCTAGAATCACTGGATCTTCATGCTTCCAACTGCTTAGTGACTTAAGGATTCGTTCAGGAAAATGGAAGTCATTCTAAGGAGAATTATGGCCTTATACCATTGTTGAGGGCCTGGATGTCAAGAAAAGAGCACCATAAGTCAAAGGAACTCTCCTGACCATCAGAGAAACTGTCAGTGAAATAACTCTCCTGAAGCACCGAGCAGAGGGTAGAAGCTGACATTAGATCAGACAATGTGATGATGCAGACCTCAGCCTGAACATCACTGGTAGTGAGTGGGCAGAAAAGTGAGAATCTGTGGGGAGGTCTGCAAAGCCTAGCAGGACTGTGCAGTGGGAGCTGCCAGGCTGCAGCTTCTGAAAAAGCAAGGCATCTGACTCCTGTGACCTCCTGGGAAAAACTGGCCTCCATGTATCCACTTCAAATATGAGGTACTGGCATGGAACTGTACAGAGAAGAGGACTGTGGAAAATGTGGTTTCCAGCCTTAGGCTGAGTAAACAGGGTTGTGGTGGTAGTGCTGGTGGCGTGTGTGCTGGATTGATCACAGTCTCGCCTAGGAACCAACTGCAGCTTAAACAGTGCTTAATGTAGTGCTTACTTGGCATATGGTGGGGTTCGCAAGAGTAACATTTCCAGACTCTTTCCCCCACCTCTTCCCCTCTTCCCCTACCTGTTTTCCTTTTCCATCTTTAAATGTAATATGACCATACTTCATGTACAGTGTTTTCCTTTGATTCTTACATTACATAAGACATGCTTTGTGGTTCAGATCTTTCAAGTATGAATTTTAATTGAAGTACTTTCTACTAGTTTCAAATAGTATCTTTTTCCTTCCACCAATTCAGCTTGGTCCTCTGGCATTGAGCCAGAACAACTTGTAATACCATTGACCTTGTAGGTTGCTGTTTTACTGATATTGCCATAGCTACCCTATGAAGTAGTTACTAATACCATTTCCATTTACAAGTGAGGAACTGAGGCAGAGAGTTTAAGGACTCTAAGGACATATAACTTCAAGGTTGTAGAACTAGGGAATCAGATTTAGCTACTAGCTCCTGAGACCTTTATCTCCTTTATTAGGCTTCTTTCTAGACAAGGTCCTTGCCTGGAATTTCTTGCGCTAGAATCACTGGATCTTCATGCTTCCAACTGCTTAGTGACTTAAGGATTCGTTCAGGAAAATGGAAGTCATTCTAAGGAGAATTATGGCCTTATACCATTGTTGAGGGCCTGGATGTCAAGAAAAGAGCACCATAAGTCAAAGGAACTCTCCTGACCATCAGAGAAACTGTCAGTGAAATAACTCTCCTGAAGCACCGAGCAGAGGGTAGAAGCTGACATTAGATCAGACAATGTGATGATGCAGACCTCAGCCTGAACATCACTGGTAGTGAGTGGGCAGAAAAGTGAGAATCTGTGGGGAGGTCTGCAAAGCCTAGCAGGACTGTGCAGTGGGAGCTGCCAGGCTGCAGCTTCTGAAAAAGCAAGGCATCTGACTCCTGTGACCTCCTGGGAAAAACTGGCCTCCATGTATCCACTTCAAATATGAGGTACTGGCATGGAACTGTACAGAGAAGAGGACTGTGGAAAATGTGGTTTCCAGCCTTAGGCTGAGTAAACAGGGTTGTGGTGGTAGTGCTGGTGGCGTGTGTGCTGGATTGATCACAGTCTCGCCTAGGAACCAACTGCAGCTTAAACAGTGCTTAATGTAGTGCTTACTTGGCATATGGTGGGTTTCGTCAAGAGTAACATTTCCAGACTCTTTCCCCCACCTCTTCCCCTCTTCCCCTACCTGTTTTCCTTTTCCATCTTTAAATGTAATATGACCATACTTCATGTACAGTGTTTTCCTTTGATTCTTACATTACATAAGACATGCTTTGTGGTTCAGATCTTTCAAGTATGAATTTTAATTGAAGTACTTTCTACTAGTTTCAAATAGTATCTTTTTCCTTCCACCAATTCAGCTTGGTCCTCTGGCATTGAGCCAGAACAACTTGTAATACCATTGACCTTGTAGGTTGCTGTTTTACTGATATGTGTTGAATTCACTGTTAAGTGTCACACAGCCTGTTTTATGATTTTATAGTGTTCTAGTTTTAAGACTTAATTGCTTTGGTTTTCACACCTTTAGAGATCCCAGTAATTCTGTAATTATTTCATCTCTGATTTTGCTAATTTTCAGCTTTATCTCACATCATGTACAGGGTAGACAGTCACTTGTAACGCAAGAAACACAGTTCTCAGCCTCAGTAGTTTGATCTTTAATTAATTTTGTCCTCTTGGGTGAACCTTCATAGCCTAGTAAAGGTGAGCTTTTGTTTATAGTGCATAGAAATGTGAATTGATGTTTTATTTTCTTCACAGTTGTCAAAATGGTAGGTAATTACCTTCTGTGTGAGTGCTTTGGTCATATTTATTCCTGAGTTGAGTAGTTCTTTATGTTAAGTGATAAAAATTGGCTACGTGGATATCCAGGTCTTTCCATACTCTGTAGTGTTTGTGACACCTTGTCTTACTCTTGAACCATGATCAGATTAATTTTTTCAGCGTATGTCCATTGAGCAGCTAATGAGGTAAGGCTGAGGGCAATAGATGCTGAATAGAACACTAGAATGAGGACATGGTCTGTGTCCTCAAGGAACTATGGTGTTAGAAAGTTGACCCTCAAATAAAGTAATATTTTTATAAACTGGAAGGTGGAGTGTCCATATGAGGGGCACATTAAATTACCATAGTGGGTAATGCAATAACTAAAGTGGAAGAGGAAAGATAATAGAGGTGAGCAACAAAGACAGGTTGACTGTTAGTGCTATCAGTAGTAGGAAAATACTTTACGGGCTAAGAAAGTCTTTTATTTTCCACTGATCAAAACCTTGGTAGTGAATTGAAACTTTTAAAGTAACGGCAAGCTGAACGTGTGTAAAAGCTTTGGAGCCTTTAGCACAAAATTTAATGTAAAAATTTGAACCACATATTGGTATCATCTAACACTTGTATCTGTCTTTCTTACAACGTGTTTTTATGACAGGCATCTTGATAGCTGGCAGCAGATTCTTGCATTAGTAACTTGGTGAAATCTTTTTTTTTTTCAAAGCTAAGTTGTTGTTTTTTTTTAATTTTTATTTTACTTTTAACTTTTACAGAGTTTTGCTGTTTACAGATATGTATGTTCCCAGATTAGTCATATCTATATCTCCCCCATTCCACCCCTCCAAACTGTCATACAGCACCCGTGAAGAACCTGCTTTTCTCACAGAGCAATGACTATAGCTATTTTCTTCACTTATGATAGTACAGGCCTTCATGCTACTTCCTTTATGCCTCCCACCCTCTGTTCCTTCCCCACAATGTCCATATGTCCACTGTCCATGTCTGTCTTTCCGTCGCTTCACTGCGTGTGCCATCATCACCATCCTACTAGATTCCGTGTATATGTGTTAATATATTGTATTTGTCCTTCTCTTTCTGACTGACTTCTTTTATGGTACGTTCTAGATCCAGCCACCTCATTAGGGCTGATTCTTCTGCATTTCTCTTTATAGCTGTGTAGTATTCCATTGTATATATGTACCAGAGCTTTTGTATCCATTCGTTTGTTGATGGACATCTAGGTTGCTTCCATGTTCTAGCTATTGTATAGAGAGCTGCAATGAACATTGGGGTACAGGTGCTTCTTTCAGATTTGATTTCATCAGGGTATAAGCCTAAGAGTGGGATTGCTGGGTCGTATGGTGCTTCTATTTTTAGTTTTTTAAGAAAGCTCCATACTGTTTTCCGTAGAGGCTGTATCAATTTACATTCCCACCCGCAATGCAGGAGTGTTCCCTTTTCTCCTCACCCTCTCCAGTATTTATTATCTGTTGATTTGTGGATGATGGCCTTTCTGATGGGTGTGAGATGATATCTCATTGTAGTATTGATTTGCATTTCTCTAATTATAAGTGAAATTGAGCATCGTTTCATGTGTTTTGGGGCCATCTGTATGTCCTCTTTGGAGAGGTGGTGAAATCTTAAAGAAGTTAGTTGGATCAAATCTTAATAAGTTAGTACAGATTTACCTCTCAGTTAAGGTTATTGATGATTATTGAGTTAGAGTACCTTTAGGTAAAAGGAATTTATTATTTTAGTTATTTAATTTTTTAATATAAGTAGGTGTAAACATTTTTTAGCATAGCTCATTTCTCTTTATTCCTGTATTAAGGAAATTTGGGTCATTAGTTCATTGATTAAGAATTTTTTTTTAAACAAAAAAACTTTCTTATATTGATTTAGTTGGAAATATCTTATATATGGACATGATTTCTAATTATGCTTGAGAAAATAACCATCGAAAGTGTAATGGTATTTTCCTCTCTAGGACATTTTTTTTGTAGCATTTTTCCCTTTAAAAGATAAATGGTACAAAATCAAGTTCTTGAGTGTTTTAGATAGCATCGAAACATGTAAGAAAGCCCAATGGGTGGTGGGAAGTTGCTGGACTAGCACATGATAGAGTTCTAGTCCATGCTCTGTAAATAACCCTCTATGTGGCCTTGGATAAGTAGTTTACTTACCTTGTCTCCATTCAGTGTCCTTATTTATAAAATAAGTTAGATGATCTACAACCTTTTTTAGAACTAAAAGTCTCTAAATTTCACAATTTATTTTTTATCCCTAAGACTGTTTATAGGAGGGATAAAAGATACACATTGACATTCAAATAATCTGGAAATGATAATATTTTGTAGTTATATTTTAGAGTTTTTAGTTTTATTTTTATAGATCATATAACACTTGTCCTTAAGTAGGCCACCAGATGTGTATATTGCAGGATGACTTACTATTTTTTCAAAGCTTTCCTTTTGTTTTATTTACAAAGGGACATTTTATATTGACCTCTTCATGATAGTAACTTCTCTAAAGATAAAATGTTATTTAAGAATAACAGAACCATGCTCTCTAAATACTTTATTAACTTTTACACAATGGCACACTTTTTGCCCTATTACTGGCCTAAGGCTGGGTAGGCACTAGTGAGGTGGACGGTGGTGTATTTTATATATAAGTAGGCTTGTGCCATACTTAGTCACTCAGTCGTGCTCGACTCTTTGTGACCCTCAGAACTGCAGCCTTCCAGGCTCCTCTGTCCATGGAATTCTCCAGACAAGAATACTGGAGTGTGTTGCCATGCCCTGCTCCAGGGGATCTTCCCAACTCAGGGATCAGACCCAGGTCTCCTGCATTGCAGGTGAATTCTTTTACCATCTGAGCTACCAGGGAAATCCAAGAATACTGGAGTGGATAGCCTATCCCCTCTCCAGGGGAACTCGCCAACCCAGGAATCGAACTGAGGTCTCCTGCAATGCAGGTGGGTTCTTTACCTGATGAGCTACTAGGGACTTATTCCTAGGTATTTTATTCTTTTTGTTGTGATAAATGGAATTGATTCCTTAATTTTTCTTTCTGCTTTTTCTTTGTTAGTGTATAGGAATACAAGTGATTTCTGTGTATTGATTTTGTGTCCTGCGACCTTACTAAAGTCATTGATTGTTGTTCAGTCGCCAAGTCGTGTTTGATTCTTTGCAATCCTGTAGACTGTAGCACGCCAGGCTTCCCTGTCCCTTACCATCTCCCGGAGTTTTCCCAAGGTCATGTTCGTGAAATTGATGATGCTGTCCAACCATCTTATCCTCTGTTGCTGTCTTTTCCTTCTGCCCTCAATCTTTCCCAGAGTCTTTTCCAGTGAGTTAGCTATTTGCAGCAAGTGGCCAAAGACTTCAACTTTAGCACTTGTCTTTCCAAAGAATATTCAGGGTTGGTTTCCTTGATAAGTTTGGATAGTAAAACTGGAATTGATAAGTAGAAGTGTCTTACATGGAGCATTTTGCCTTGTCATCTGGTATAATTGAGGCTATATGACTATCAGGGATATTTTTGGAAGGGTTTTCTGCGTGGGGTATAGATTATTATATGAAATAATACTTCATTTTAATTTTAAGATGCATGTGAAATGGTCATGATTGAATCTAAATTCATTTGCCCTCAGTTTGTTGTGGGTTTATTCTTTACACTTCTACTCCAATAACCATCTATATTCAGACACTTAGCAGATATTTATATCCAGGTACCTAATGCCTTCATTAAAATTCTGATATCTTTCCTACCTCCTCTGTTTAGTTGTTTTAGTCATTCATTTGCTGCCATCCTTGATTCTTTTATCCTCTTGCCAGTCTGAACTATTTCTTCTTTACATTCCTTCCTGAGGGTTACCAGTGTCATAAGTATGTGTATTCCTTTGAGAAGTTTTTTCTCAATTTCGTTAGGCATTTTCGCCATACCCACCTTTAAGGTGAATGTATCAATTTTATATCATTGTTATTTTTGTTCTGTTTTAATTTTTATTTTACTTTTACAGAGTTTTATTGTTTACAGATATGTATGATCCCAGATTAGTCATATGTATACCCCTCCCATTATTAAGAGTACTAAAATTGTGACCCTTAATTATAAGAACAGTTTTTATCATAGTGAGATTTTGAAAGATCTGAGCTGTATGTGACTTTATTTTTATGCTTTACCTTAGTTGCTCTTACCATATTTATAAATAATTTGACATTTATTTGTCAGCCTCATGGATCTGAACCCTGGTGGACAGGAGCTATTCTGTTCACCCCTATATGTTCCTTATCTACCACAGTAGGTACTTAGTGTGTATTTCACCAACAAGTTCTTTCTCTTCTGCTGTGACTGTGTATCAGAAGCTACTGTACTTTAAAAAAGAGTCCTTTTTTTGTAGCCCTTTATTGTTAGGGAGGGAATTAGTCCCTTTATCCTTGTATATATTAATCATATTTCATTGGTGAATCTATAGAATTGTTCCAAAGGCAGCCTGGGATACTTCTGTTTAAGTATCTTGTTTAGACATTTTCTCTGCAATTTTTTTTTTTTTTAATGTGGAAACTTTTCACTTGCTTTTAGGCAAGGAAATTACATTTGAAGAAAATATAAATTAGCTTACCCATGTTTCTTTTGAAGTTACTTTAAAATTGATGTTTGTACTTTTTGGCATATTTTCTAATAACTTTAATGTAACTTGAAAGCTTTCATATTTTCTTTTCATTTTCTTTATGCTCTGTGTCATCTAGTGACTTTTCATCTTTTGTACAAGTGCCAAAGGGACTTGTTGGGACTATCTCCATACTCTTTTACACACCACGTATCATCTTCTACTCTCTTTGAAGGCTTCAGATCTTTCTTCCTATCTCATACACTTTTCTTTTATCCTCTTGCCAGTCTGAACTATTTCTTCTTTACATTCCTTCCTGAGGGTTACCAGTGTCATAAGTATGTGTATTCCTTTGAGAAGTTTTTTCTCAATTTCGTTAGGCATTTTCGCCATACCCACCTTTAAGGTGAATGTATCAATTTTATATCATTGTTATTTTTGTTCTGTTTTAATTTTTATTTTACTTTTACAGAGTTTTATTGTTTACAGATATGTATGATCCCAGATTAGTCATATGTATACCCCTCCCATTATTAAGAGTACTAAAATTGTGACCCTTAATTATAAGAACAGTTTTTATCATAGTGAGATTTTGAAAGATCTGAGCTGTATGTGACTTTATTTTTATGCTTTACCTTAGTTGCTCTTACCATA
This sequence comes from Tragulus kanchil, assembly GCA_022376925.1. NCBI lineage: Eukaryota > Metazoa > Chordata > Mammalia > Artiodactyla > Tragulidae > Tragulus > Tragulus kanchil. Next base: position 121,191,915 of record JAIOJX010000030.1, on the reverse strand, counting down.
TTTATAAATAATTTGACATTTATTTGTCAGCCTCATGGATCTGAACCCTGGTGGACAGGAGCTATTCTGTTCACCCCTATATGTTCCTTATCTACCACAGTAGGTACTTAGTGTGTATTTCACCAACAAGTTCTTTCTCTTCTGCTGTGACTGTGTATCAGAAGCTACTGTACTTTAAAAAAGAGTCCTTTTTTTGTAGCCCTTTATTGTTAGGGAGGGAATTAGTCCCTTTATCCTTGTATATATTAATCATATTTCATTGGTGAATCTATAGAATTGTTCCAAAGGCAGCCTGGGATACTTCTGTTTAAGTATCTTGTTTAGACATTTTCTCTGCAATTTTTTTTTTTTTTAATGTGGAAACTTTTCACTTGCTTTTAGGCAAGGAAATTACATTTGAAGAAAATATAAATTAGCTTACCCATGTTTCTTTTGAAGTTACTTTAAAATTGATGTTTGTACTTTTTGGCATATTTTCTAATAACTTTAATGTAACTTGAAAGCTTTCATATTTTCTTTTCATTTTCTTTATGCTCTGTGTCATCTAGTGACTTTTCATCTTTTGTACAAGTGCCAAAGGGACTTGTTGGGACTATCTCCATACTCTTTTACACACCACGTATCATCTTCTACTCTCTTTGAAGGCTTCAGATCTTTCTTCCTATCTCATACATTTTTGTTTTTTTTTTTCATGTATCTCCTTTTTGGGAAAGATAAATGCAATAAAAAAATCAAAGTACTTTTTAGCAATTTTGACTGAAACCGTATTGTTTTTCAGAATGTTTTTCTTTTTTCATAGATCAGTATTCTTGAAATAGACTTAAACACATCATTAAACTGTTTTCCATTTTACTTAACACTGTTAAATTGATAGCCTGTTATAAGTGACAGTCTTCATTTGAAATCTAATCAAATATCTGGAAGTCTGCTTTTGTTTGTTTTAAAATAGTTTTACACGTACATGAATGTTTTACATGTGTTTTATACTCTGTTTAAAAGAATTAGAGCATTAAATCCTGAGAATTTGAAAATCTGGAATATGTTTTTCATACATATAACTTTTCAGATGCTCGTTTAGTAGAAATAATAGAAGTGTTGGATTCCACCCTATGAAATGACTGACAGCAGCTAGATGTTCATTGTGCCCCTGATATCAGTTATTATTGAGTTTATTATTAGACCCAAGGTACCTCTGAAGTAGTTAACAGATTATATAAACTATATCTATCATAGATCCTTAGAAGAAACCCAGGCAAAAATTTTTATGGTGAGCTAAACCGTGTTTAACTCACTTTGACTCTCTTGGAGGAGATCCACTGTGGGTGTCTTTAGATCAGGTAATCTTAGTGAGAACCCACAGGCTCCTGGTATGCTTTATCCCTTTTTAGAAATTCATCATTTTTATTTATTTTCAGGAGTATGAAATAAAGAGAACAAGGACTACGCAGAGCTTTGGGGATTTCCTTTTTTGAATATACCATTATCTAGGAGAAAAGTCTTATAGAAACACATGTTATATAAAATGCACGTTTTATTTTACATCTTTAGGCTTGTGGTTATTTTAATTGATAATGTTTAGTCAAACCGATCATGATATTCTTTTTATTTTCCATCTATTTTCCTAATTCAGTTAATATAAATTAGATAAAAATAAACTGTCCAGTTGACAAGAAGGGAAAACACTCATTTTTGGTGATCACCATTCCATCTGTTGTGTGCCAGTAGCCAACAGAAACAGATGGTGCTTTGTTCACACCTTGTTTATACATGTAAACTTTTTCTTTTGAATATTTAATGAGCTTTAATATATGATTACTTTCAGTGTATTATTTTATAATTGGAAAACAATGCTTATTTTTAAGGAAATATATATACATGTGTATATATGTGTGTATATTTCATTGAAGCGTTTTGAATAACTTCCAGACAGCCATAGCATTTATTCCTCAGGATAGATATGAAGATATTTTAGCCTGACAGGTTTCCATGGCTTGACTTAATTGTCTCAATTAACATTGAATTTTGAATTTTGCTCATAAATAACCATTTTCTCTTTTTATATATAAATTACTTAGGAAGGCTTTGTTTTGTCTAATCACATGGCTTATTATGGTCATTTGCATAAAGGTTGATTTGTCATCGAAAAGATTTAGAAAAATCAGTGCATAGGTGAACATGTGAAATCCATCTTAATAACATCAAAGATGCTGAGATACTGTCTTTTAGTTTTAAATTTAATTCATTTGTGAAATGAATCATTCTAACTTTGGAAAAATATCATGCATCTGACTTAATTATAAATTAAAATAACCCAGAATTGATTAAAATTAAAATTTTAAGTCCAAAGTACCTCTAAGTAGTTAACAGATTATATAAACTATATCTATCATAGATCCTTAGAAGAAACCCAGGCAAAAATTTTTATGGTGAGCTAAACCGTGTTTAACTCACTTTGACTCTCTTGGAGGAGATCCACTGTGGGTGTCTTTAGATCAGGTAATCTTAGTGAGAACCCACAGGCTCCTGGTATGCTTTATCCCTTTTTAGAAATTCATCATTTTTATTTATTTTCAGGAGTATGAAATAAAGAGAACAAGGACTACGCAGAGCTTTGGGGATTTCCTTTTTTGAATATACCATTATCTAGGAGAAAAGTCTTATAGAAACACATGTTATATAAAATGCACGTTTTATTTTACATCTTTAGGCTTGTGGTTATTTTAATTGATAATGTTTAGTCAAACCGATCATGATATTCTTTTTATTTTCCATCTATTTTCCTAATTCAGTTAATATAAATTAGATAAAAATAAACTGTCCAGTTGACAAGAAGGGAAAACACTCATTTTTGGTGATCACCATTCCATCTGTTGTGTGCCAGTAGCCAACAGAAACAGATGGTGCTTTGTTCACACCTTGTTTATACATGTAAACTTTTTCTTTTGAATATTTAATGAGCTTTAATATATGATTACTTTCAGTGTATTATTTTATAATTGGAAAACAATGCTTATTTTTAAGGAAATATATATACATGTGTATATATGTGTGTATATTTCATTGAAGCGTTTTGAATAACTTCCAGACAGCCATAGCATTTATTCCTCAGGATAGATATGAAGATATTTTAGCCTGACAGGTTTCCATGGCTTGACTTAATTGTCTCAATTAACATTGAATTTTGAATTTTGCTCATAAATAACCATTTTCTCTTTTTATATATAAATTACTTAGGAAGGCTTTGTTTTGTCTAATCACATGGCTTATTATGGTCATTTGCATAAAGGTTGATTTGTCATCGAAAAGATTTAGAAAAATCAGTGCATAGGTGAACATGTGAAATCCATCTTAATAACATCAAAGATGCTGAGATACTGTCTTTTAGTTTTAAATTTAATTCATTTGTGAAATGAATCATTCTAACTTTGGAAAAATATCATGCATCTGACTTAATTATAAATTAAAATAACCCAGAATTGATTAAATTAATTAAAATTTGTTACATGTTCTCTAGTCCAAATGAGTGAAGTAGTTGAAATAGATGAATGAACTATTAAAACGATGCCTGTAGCTAAAAATGTTTTATTCTTTCCTAACTTAAGGTACATCATCTCTAATATCATGACACTCTTTGTGGGTGATTTTATCACCTCCTGTTTTCAAGTAAATGTCCCAAAGACAGATAAAGAGCCAGGTGATAAGCAGTTCAGACTGTCAGCGTTCTTTGAGCAAATAAAATTCTTAAAAGTAACAAGAAAGAAAAAAATAGGAATATGTTAAGATTTGGAATGATTTTCAGACTTTCGTTTACTTTTAAGAGTGTAATAATTGTAAAAGGAAGCACAGTTTGGAAATAAACCTTCATTCAATCATTTTAATGTCTAGATGGTATATCTGTGTTAAATTCTAAAGCACATACCTGTTAAATAACATTTTTCCTTCATCCATGCATTGTGTTCTCCCTTCTGCTTTACCTTGTTTCTAAAGTAGTGTCAGCCTCAATGTATACCATGACATGACCACCTAGTTATGAATACTTCTGTACATCTAAAATGGGGCAAGCTCTTTGATTATTGAAATTCGTTGGATGAGGCAAACATGTTTTTTTTTTTCTCTTTTTTCCCATTGTTTCTCCTTCTTTTTAACTCCCCTTTCATTTTTGATTCTTTGAGGGATACCAATCTGTTATCAGGATAGATATGAAGATATTTTAGCCTGACAGGTTTCCATGGCTTGACTTAATTGTCTCAATTAACATTGAATTTTGAATTTTGCTCATAAATAACCATTTTCTCTTTTTATATATAAATTACTTAGGAAGGCTTTGTTTTGTCTAATCACATGGCTTATTATGGTCATTTGCATAAAGGTTGATTTGTCATCGAAAAGATTTAGAAAAATCAGTGCATAGGTGAACATGTGAAATCCATCTTAATAACATCAAAGATGCTGAGATACTGTCTTTTAGTTTTAAATTTAATTCATTTGTGAAATGAATCATTCTAACTTTGGAAAAATATCATGCATCTGACTTAATTATAAATTAAAATAACCCAGAATTGATTAAATTAATTAAAATTTGTTACATGTTCTCTAGTCCAAATGAGTGAAGTAGTTGAAATAGATGAATGAACTATTAAAACGATGCCTGTAGCTAAAAATGTTTTATTCTTTCCTAACTTAAGGTACATCATCTCTAATATCATGACACTCTTTGTGGGTGATTTTATCACCTCCTGTTTTCAAGTAAATGTCCCAAAGACAGATAAAGAGCCAGGTGATAAGCAGTTCAGACTGTCAGCGTTCTTTGAGCAAATAAAATTCTTAAAAGTAACAAGAAAGAAAAAAATAGGAATATGTTAAGATTTGGAATGATTTTCAGACTTTCGTTTACTTTTAAGAGTGTAATAATTGTAAAAGGAAGCACAGTTTGGAAATAAACCTTCATTCAATCATTTTAATGTCTAGATGGTATATCTGTGTTAAATTCTAAAGCACATACCTGTTAAATAACATTTTTCCTTCATCCATGCATTGTGTTCTCCCTTCTGCTTTACCTTGTTTCTAAAGTAGTGTCAGCCTCAATGTATACCATGACATGACCACCTAGTTATGAATACTTCTGTACATCTAAAATGGGGCAAGCTCTTTGATTATTGAAATTCGTTGGATGAGGCAAACATGTTTTTTTTTTTCTCTTTTTTCCCATTGTTTCTCCTTCTTTTTAACTCCCCTTTCATTTTTGATTCTTTGAGGGATACCATGTTTATGATATCTTGTCTGTTATGATTATATACTGGTATGAGCTATAACATTTACAGTTGCTGCCACTTCATTAAAACTGAAAAATCTCACTGCTCTCATTATTTTATTGGTTGTGGGACTTAATATTGTGAAGTGTTGTGTTTGGATTAAATCCTCGTGTTTTAAACTTTTGGAAATGCTACTTATATGCTGAAGAAGCTCACTATAAATCACTTTGGTAATGAATCATGTTAGTCATTGTATGTATAGAGTACCAAATTGGGTAGAGTATAGTGTCAGCTTGAGATATCTAGATCTCCTCTCCATTGGGTAAGTTGTTTCATTTACTTGTTTCAAAATATGAGAGCTCTTCATTTAGACATCATAGTGTTACAGTTTATTTAAATATCAAGTGAGAATAAGACATTTGCTTTCTTATAATTTTTTTCATTTCTTTGTGGGATTAATTTATTAATCTTGAATTTTTCACGCAAAAAAAATCACTGAATTGAGAGTTGAGAGGCCCGGGTTTAAAGTCTATCTCAGTCACTTATCAGCTGTGTGATCATCAAGTCATTTCCCTGGCCTGCTTTCTTAGAGCTCTAAGATGCTATAGTTTTATGTTGCTAGTAACAAACCATTTTTTCTGGCTTGAAATTGTTTATGTTAGTTTCTTGTATTTAGTTATTTAAAATTAATGCAGAAATATATAAATGATTACCTTTTTGTAATATATGTACTTTATTTAAATAACTGATAATTATAAGTGCTTATTCATTTAAAAGTATTGCTTTCATAAAATATAAAAAGGAATGTATAAATGCAGAGATATGTAACTATGTCACATGTGATAGGATCAACATTGTGTGGCATTATCATGCTAATTTTATGTATGGGTATGAAAAACTTGCAAGTAATGGACTCAAACCTGATGTTTGGAAGTTCAAAGTATTAATCAGAAATGGTAAATAATCATCTATTTTTAAAAGAACTGAAAACATGAACTTGGAGCATTGACATATATACTTCAGAAATTAATTCAATGAGTAGATGATTCAAAAACTAGATGGCTCAACCAAAGATGGGTTGAGTGCAAAGAGAAATATGGAAATGTGTGAAGGCCATTTCAGCATTATTTAAATGTTCATAGAACTAAAATAAGTGATTTGGGGTTTTCTTGGTGGTCCAGTGGGTAAGGACACTGCCTTGCGGTGCAAGGGGCACGGGTTTGATCCCTGGTCTGGGAAGATCCCATGTGCCGCAGAACGGCTGGACCCATGTGTCCAACTACCAAGCTGGAGCTCTGCAGCGACAGAGGCCACTGCAATGGAAGGTCCACATAGGCCAAAGAACAAGGATGGATGAAAATATCTATTTTCATGAAAGACCAATAGAAGTGGCCAAAAAAAAAAAAAGTGATTTGAATATTTTTCCTTTGATATTGGTTATTAATTTTGATCACCTTATTGAAATGGTTGTATGTATATTTTATGCAAATTAAAAACAGATTACTAGAGAAGGGAATAATAATTTACGCTTTGTGTCGATTTTATCATTTGTATTATCTGGCATATTCACTTGTACTTTCAATCCAGACACTTATTATTTATTTTACTTAAATAAATTTATCGAACTTTTGTGTAATATGCATTATATTACGTTTAATTGAGTTTGGAAAGATGAGTATGACTGGGTCCTTAACCAGTTTTAGAGACTTCCCTGGTGGCTTAGACTTCATTTCTTTCCCTGTTAAAGAAATGGCCTGCAATGTAGGAGACCTGGGTTCAATCCCTGGGTATTGGCTGGAGAATCCCATGGACAGAGGAGCCTGGTGGGTACAATCTGTGGGCTGGCAAGGAGACTTGACTAAGCAACCAACACTTTCACTTTCCCTTTATCTGTTTTGGGAGAACTTGCACAGGGAGACAGAATTTGAAGCATAAAAGAAAGGCATGTCACAGGAGGGAAAGATGACTATGCAAATAGTCAGCCGTAAGGTTTTAATCAAAACTTGGATAACTGTTGTCAATATTAAGAGCTGTTTTCAAACTTTAGTGTGAATGTGACTTACTTGAGGATCTTACTTGAAAAGGCAAGTTCTAATTCAGTATGTTGTTGTGGGCATGAGATTCTTCATTTCTAATTAACCCCCAGTGGATGCCAGTGCTTGATTTTGAGGAGCAAGGCTTAGTACTAAGAGTAGATGATTCAAAAACTAGATGGCTCAACCAAAGATGGGTTGAGTGCAAAGAGAAATATGGAAATGTGTGAAGGCCATTTCAGCATTATTTAAATGTTCATAGAACTAAAATAAGTGATTTGGGGTTTTCTTGGTGGTCCAGTGGGTAAGGACACTGCCTTGCGGTGCAAGGGGCACGGGTTTGATCCCTGGTCTGGGAAGATCCCATGTGCCGCAGAACGGCTGGACCCATGTGTCCAACTACCAAGCTGGAGCTCTGCAGCGACAGAGGCCACTGCAATGGAAGGTCCACATAGGCCAAAGAACAAGGATGGATGAAAATATCTATTTTCATGAAAGACCAATAGAAGTGGCCAAAAAAAAAAAAAGTGATTTGAATATTTTTCCTTTGATATTGGTTATTAATTTTGATCACCTTATTGAAATGGTTGTATGTATATTTTATGCAAATTAAAAACAGATTACTAGAGAAGGGAATAATAATTTACGCTTTGTGTCGATTTTATCATTTGTATTATCTGGCATATTCACTTGTACTTTCAATCCAGACACTTATTATTTATTTTACTTAAATAAATTTATCGAACTTTTGTGTAATATGCATTATATTACGTTTAATTGAGTTTGGAAAGATGAGTATGACTGGGTCCTTAACCAGTTTTAGAGACTTCCCTGGTGGCTTAGACTTCATTTCTTTCCCTGTTAAAGAAATGGCCTGCAATGTAGGAGACCTGGGTTCAATCCCTGGGTATTGGCTGGAGAATCCCATGGACAGAGGAGCCTGGTGGGTACAATCTGTGGGCTGGCAAGGAGACTTGACTAAGCAACCAACACTTTCACTTTCCCTTTATCTGTTTTGGGAGAACTTGCACAGGGAGACAGAATTTGAAGCATAAAAGAAAGGCATGTCACAGGAGGGAAAGATGACTATGCAAATAGTCAGCCGTAAGGTTTTAATCAAAACTTGGATAACTGTTGTCAATATTAAGAGCTGTTTTCAAACTTTAGTGTGAATGTGACTTACTTGAGGATCTTACTTGAAAAGGCAAGTTCTAATTCAGTATGTTGTTGTGGGCATGAGATTCTTCATTTCTAATTAACCCCCAGTGGATGCCAGTGCTTGTTATTTTGAGGAGCAAGGCTTAGTACTAATTCTTTGGAAGTAAGAATAGACATATATATGTGAGCTCAGTCACTCAGTTGTATCTGATTTGGCCTGCATTTAAAACCTTTTTCTGGGTTCACTCTACCTTTGCTTCCTGATTTCTTCTATACTATAATTAAAAAGTACTGATTGGCAATATAAATGTAAACGGATATGTGGTCTATAAATTTACTTATTTTGAAGGAATAATTTAGTCAACTCTCGATCATCTACAGGCAAATGAAACAAGATGCAATTAGCCAGGGCTCTAAATAATAAGTGACTCAGTAATGTGAAAAATTGAAATGGCAGTAATTTAGAAAAACATCAGTGTTTTTATATTGGATAGCAGTTTTCTTTAGAATTATTTGGTACTTACTCTAGCTTGGAAATGTTCCTTGATCTCAGCAGTCAGAGAAAGTAAGTTTTGGAAGTAGTGTCTCCTTTCTCTTCCAGTGTCTCTAAAAAACAGCAATCTTCACAAGGGGCTTAGAAATCTCCATAGTCTGTGCTACATGGGTGGAGATTTTTAACATAGGGGCTGCAAATATTATTGTACTTATATTAATTTAAAAGATGCAGATGTTGTTTCACATGATAAATGTGTTCTGAAATATAGGATATAAATTTTAAGTAAGTAAGCTTAAGTCACTCATACCATGTTTTAGTTTTATTTTAACCAGAGTTGGGAAACATCTGTGACCTTTGCTTCCCACTTTTTTCATAGCTGTTAAAAATGGACTTTTTATGTTACTCAGAAATATTTGTACGTGCATATAAACATATAACACACACAGAGGCATAAAGTAGATGTGGTCTGAATCCAGGTTTAGCTCTAGAAGTCATATATGAAAGTTTAAATGCTCTGCATAAATCATCATTGTATGGTATATTCAGAAATCTTCAAGCTAATTTTTTAGAACTTATTTTTCTTATCAGGTATCTATGTTACTTGAAAAGGCAAGTTCTAATTCAGTATGTTGTTGTGGGCATGAGATTCTTCATTTCTAATTAACCCCCAGTGGATGCCAGTGCTTGTTATTTTGAGGAGCAAGGCTTAGTACTAATTCTTTGGAAGTAAGAATAGACATATATATGTGAGCTCAGTCACTCAGTTGTATCTGATTTGGCCTGCATTTAAAACCTTTTTCTGGGTTCACTCTACCTTTGCTTCCTGATTTCTTCTATACTATAATTAAAAAGTACTGATTGGCAATATAAATGTAAACGGATATGTGGTCTATAAATTTACTTATTTTGAAGGAATAATTTAGTCAACTCTCGATCATCTACAGGCAAATGAAACAAGATGCAATTAGCCAGGGCTCTAAATAATAAGTGACTCAGTAATGTGAAAAATTGAAATGGCAGTAATTTAGAAAAACATCAGTGTTTTTATATTGGATAGCAGTTTTCTTTAGAATTATTTGGTACTTACTCTAGCTTGGAAATGTTCCTTGATCTCAGCAGTCAGAGAAAGTAAGTTTTGGAAGTAGTGTCTCCTTTCTCTTCCAGTGTCTCTAAAAAACAGCAATCTTCACAAGGGGCTTAGAAATCTCCATAGTCTGTGCTACATGGGTGGAGATTTTTAACATAGGGGCTGCAAATATTATTGTACTTATATTAATTTAAAAGATGCAGATGTTGTTTCACATGATAAATGTGTTCTGAAATATAGGATATAAATTTTAAGTAAGTAAGCTTAAGTCACTCATACCATGTTTTAGTTTTATTTTAACCAGAGTTGGGAAACATCTGTGACCTTTGCTTCCCACTTTTTTCATAGCTGTTAAAAATGGACTTTTTATGTTACTCAGAAATATTTGTACGTGCATATAAACATATAACACACACAGAGGCATAAAGTAGATGTGGTCTGAATCCAGGTTTAGCTCTAGAAGTCATATATGAAAGTTTAAATGCTCTGCATAAATCATCATTGTATGGTATATTCAGAAATCTTCAAGCTAATTTTTTAGAACTTATTTTTCTTATCAGGTATCTATGTTATTTAAAAGTAAGGCACTATCACTGTAGACTGTACTTAATTTGCCATGTTTTTATTTGCTATGATACAAATTGTATCAAAGTGAAATAGAGCAGTACTGTATCTAATTAGAAATGCTAATTTTCCAAGTGCTTAAACTAAGCAGTAACATTTAACAAGAGAAAAGTTATTTTTACTGTTAATTAAACACTGGATCCTTTTGTGGATTTTTCTTTCTTTTATTTATTTATTTTTTTTTAGAGAACCAGAGGACGAAAGCGAAGCTTCATTCCTGAGGAAGAAAAACATGAGGTTGGAATAAGTTAAGCATGTTTTGCACAATCTAAACTTTGAGAAACTTTCTTGCTTGAAATACCTTCTGTTTTCTTCATATCCTGATGTTATGTTCTGTTTCTTCCTTGCATGGCAGGAAAGAGTTCCCAGAGAGAGAAGACAAAGACAGTCTGTGTTACAAAAGAAGCCCAAGGCTGAAGATTTACGAACTGAATGTGCAACTTGCAAGGGAACGGGAGACAATGAAAATCTTGTCAGGTAAGCGATGCTGAGACTTTGTCTTGAGGGGATTAAGGCTTCATCTTCATCATTTTCTCATCACAGATATAATGAGGGGGAAAAAAATCACAGTATAGGACCTTTCCTAAAGTGTTATTTAGTGAAAAAAGTACTTCAGAAACAGATTTCATCCCATGTGCCACCCAAGGTTATTCTCTGGATTTAAATACAATTAAGAGTGATAATCTAGATTTTGAACAGAAGAGAATTAATTTTCCCTCGGCAAGAGAAGTTGACTCTTCTCTATATAAAAGGGCACAAATAAATTGATCCAAACCTTTATTAGCTGCTACTTAGAACCAGAGTTGGGAAACATCTGTGACCTTTGCTTCCCACTTTTTTCATAGCTGTTAAAAATGGACTTTTTATGTTACTCAGAAATATTTGTACGTGCATATAAACATATAACACACACAGAGGCATAAAGTAGATGTGGTCTGAATCCAGGTTTAGCTCTAGAAGTCATATATGAAAGTTTAAATGCTCTGCATAAATCATCATTGTATGGTATATTCAGAAATCTTCAAGCTAATTTTTTAGAACTTATTTTTCTTATCAGGTATCTATGTTATTTAAAAGTAAGGCACTATCACTGTAGACTGTACTTAATTTGCCATGTTTTTATTTGCTATGATACAAATTGTATCAAAGTGAAATAGAGCAGTACTGTATCTAATTAGAAATGCTAATTTTCCAAGTGCTTAAACTAAGCAGTAACATTTAACAAGAGAAAAGTTATTTTTACTGTTAATTAAACACTGGATCCTTTTGTGGATTTTTCTTTCTTTTATTTATTTATTTTTAAGAGAACCAGAGGACGAAAGCGAAGCTTCATTCCTGAGGAAGAAAAACATGAGGTTGGAATAAGTTAAGCATGTTTTGCACAATCTAAACTTTGAGAAACTTTCTTGCTTGAAATACCTTCTGTTTTCTTCATATCCTGATGTTATGTTCTGTTTCTTCCTTGCATGGCAGGAAAGAGTTCCCAGAGAGAGAAGACAAAGACAGTCTGTGTTACAAAAGAAGCCCAAGGCTGAAGATTTACGAACTGAATGTGCAACTTGCAAGGGAACGGGAGACAATGAAAATCTTGTCAGGTAAGCGATGCTGAGACTTTGTCTTGAGGGGATTAAGGCTTCATCTTCATCATTTTCTCATCACAGATATAATGAGGGGGAAAAAAATCACAGTATAGGACCTTTCCTAAAGTGTTATTTAGTGAAAAAAGTACTTCAGAAACAGATTTCATCCCATGTGCCACCCAAGGTTATTCTCTGGATTTAAATACAATTAAGAGTGATAATCTAGATTTTGAACAGAAGAGAATTAATTTTCCCTTGGCAAGAGAAGTTGACTCTTCTCTATATAGAGAGGGCACAAAAATAAATTGATCCAAACCCTTTGTGCTAGGATTATTATGTTCTATCTCATAAAACAGTAAAATTACTGAGTTCTGTTAGCATATAAAACTTAAAGTTTACTAGCAGTAATGATAAGACAGATACTTGTTTTATTGACACGAACTTTGGTTAGCACTTTATCGTTTTTCAAAACAGTGTGTTAAATGCTTCTCTCTTATGAAATAAAGAAAGGTGAAAAGATGGCCTAGGTAGACATTTTTTGTTTTTTGTTTTGTTTTCTTCTTTGTTTCTTTGTTTTGTTTTGTTACTTTTTTTTTTTTTTTTAAATCAGACATAATTGTAATCAGGAATCTCAGGTGATGTGGCATAGTGGCTATTCTTGAGGGTCCAGAGACTGCTAATTTTAGCCATTTGCCTCTCTAAGATGAAGAAATTGCTCAGAGCCTTCGGTGAGATTAAGGAGTGGGTGGGTGGATGATAAAAGGAGACCTCATCTGTAATAAATGGAGACCTCATCTAAAAGAGGTATCCTCTTTCAAAGGACAGCGACACGAAGCATCTTCTAGTATGTTATGGGAACACTTTCCAGTTTCCTTTAAAAATTGTCCTTTGATAAAGCCCTAACTAGCTCATGGCACAGAAATTAAATGTTTCCAAAAAATCAGTTAATAAAATATGAATTAGTACTGTTATAAGATTTTAAATATTTGCTTCCGAAATGATGTCATTTGTTTGTCATTAGCAGAATAATTTGTTTGTTTTAATTTCTTAAGTAAAGGCACATGTTTTTAAATTTCATAACTTTTTTATGCTGTCATTGAGGTGGAAAAACAGAAAGTATACATTCAAGTGAAGAAATACTAAGTGCTTCAACAACGATGAGACAGTCTGTAATATTGGGCCACTGTTTTTCAAAGTAGTTTATGTAGAATATCATGAGAGCTTTTCTGAGGATTAAACTCATTTAAGTTTATGGGAAATGTGTTCTAGTATCAGAAGATACACATGAATAAGTCTTACTCCAGCATTATTTTCTGATATATGTAAAAGTATATATATAAGTATAAGCATCACATAGTAGAGTGCATGCAACAATAAAACATCATAAATAAATAAAGTCACATGTTACATAATGAGCAAAAATTCAGTCTAGAAGAAAATACCCTTGGGGATTAGGGGTGGCATTGTGGAGCATTATCATTGTGAAACAATTGTTAAAACTTTAAGAGAGCTAGTTACTCTCTTTTTAACAACTTAAACCTATGTAAATATCTATCTCCTGTGTTTTTTTAAGATAGTAGGGTGATGCAGGCCTTTTTTGCTATAGGCTTTATATATATATGTGAGGTTTTTATTTCATTATTTGGTCATGTATTTGAAAGAAACAACCTAAAGAAGTAAATACAGTTTTAATCCTTAAAACCACTTTATAACAAGAGAATCTCTAAGATATTGTATTATAGTTGTCCTAAAAAAAAATAGGTATCATCTTTCTTTGATTCTTGATAAGACTTTTAGCTAATATTAGCCTTCTCTTTCATTTGCTTAATCAGTTTTTATCATAAAGTTTTCATTATTACTTGTGTTATTATAACATTCAATGTCTGAGATTTTTGTGAAAGTCTTTTGTAAGATAAAGATACTTTTGTTACTCTAGAAATGATGGATATACAAAGTCTTCTTCCTTAGTTTTGATAACAAGGAATAAGATAACATCACAAATTTACTGCAGAGGTTTTAATGAAGTAATGAAGAGGGAATTAAGTGTTTTATAAACATTATATATTAATCATGTTTCTCAGAACAGAATAATCTGGGTATAAAGCCTTGCCATAACATGTTTTATAGTTATCATGAGGTTGTTCTTTAAAAAATATACATATATATTAAATTTTTAACATGTGTATATATATGTATATATATGCATTCAGTTTAAGCACATTGCTCTTGGTTTGAAGAATTTTGTGTAGAATTTTATGTGTTTAATTAAAAAGGTACTCTTATCAGCCAATATCTGCCATTTCCCTTAAGGTCGCTTTTATTTTGTAACTGGTACCATCATTGTTTACAAACCCCTTCCCCAAACCCCACACTTTCATAATTAATTTGCATCTTAAGTATTATGTACACATGCTATTTTTTAACTTTAATTTTGAGACATTTTAAATTAGACTTTATTTTCCCTGAAGATATATTTCAATGCTTGATCAATACACTTATTATATATGTTTATTAAGTTCTCTTATAAAATTAAATATCTTTGGTCATAATTTAATTAATAATCTTATATTGAATATACTGTATTTTCTCATGTTCCTTTAACTAATGTACGTGACTTACTAGAATCAGCTGTTGATGCAGCTTTGATTTTGAAACCACACTTCTCTATGTAATTCAGGCTATATAAAATATTCTTATTTTGTTCCTTTTTCAGTTATTTGTATATGTGTATATTAATTTACACATATAATTTTTTAATATCACTAGAAAATTGAATTCAGTTTGTCAGTTAACAAGGCTCTCAAGTGTTATTTTCTGCTCTGCCTCTTTAACTTTTTCTCAGGTCTTTGACAATTAATGTAGCATTTCTGTGTCTTAGGTTTTTCCTCCTGTTGTACATGATCACGATCATACTGTGCTCTATTACAAGCTTTGTGAGTTATTCTGTATCAGATAGTAAGGCAGTGGTATTATTATTAATCAGGAATTCAACAAATGCATATATTGGGCTCTGAAATAAGGATTCCAGTTGGGAAATATGTTACATTAATAATATAAATGCATATTTTTTTACCTTTCAAAGAATGTGCATGTCCTTTTTTTGTATATAATTATTCTTGCAATAAGAGGGAGAAAAACATTTGAATTTGCTGAAACATGGTCCCTAAATTATTTAATCAACTACTTCTGCTAATAATAGGAAATATGGAAATTTTCAATGTCTCAAAGATGAAAGATGGTTTACTGTATTACATGGATTTTTTAAAAAAATTTTTGTCATCTACTTTTAAAAATTATTTAAAATTTATCTGGAAAGTTTCCAATTAAAAATGTATTCCTTTATTTTATTTAGTGCAGTGAAATGCTAAAGGCCAAATGGAAACTGTCTTGGGACTGTGAGGTCTCTGGGGATGTTTATCTCTTTGCTGTACATGCTCACATGATACCTTACTTGTTTGCTTCCACAGTTCCTGGGACACTTAATGCTCAGTAAATTCTTGGCAAATGAATGAGACTCTGCTACATAAGTCGTGACTGATTATTCTTTGTTGAATTAATTAAAAAACATTTACTCTTCTAATTTATTCTTAGAACAAATTGGTCACTCAGTATAAGTATTTGATGATGTTTAAAATATTTAATAAAGGAGGATTACTTTCATGTCACTAACGAACAGTGTTTGTGTGTGTGTATGTGTATAGTAAGTATAGAACTAGGAATCACAAATTTGAAATTAGTTAGTTGCTACATTCATTTGAAAGTAGAAATGAAGTGATTGTTCTTAGACATATTTAATTTTCAAATGATAGAGGTTGGATAGGCCTTTTTCTTTATATATCTTTATCAAACTATCAAATTAGGGATAAGACCAAACTTTTGGGCCTCAAATTTTTATCTTAACTGTGTAAACTCACTGTGACACATTTTATTACTTAATGAGAGATAGGAGAGAGAAAAAAGATCTCCTAAAATTAAGATCCTTAAAATCTATTGGTCCTCTTAAATAGCATCTTTAATTCTATCTTGTATTGTGGCCATTACTTAGAAGCACTGAAGATAGGAAATGATCTATGAAGCTATTTTACTTTTATGGCTAAGTCTATACCATTAAATGTTTGCTATATTCTCTTCCTTATTTGAGTATATGGCAAATTATATAGGTATTGAACCAGTTTGGTTATAAGGTATGATGTTTATTTGGTCTGTTAGCAAAGTTGTTAGCTCTTTTATGTATTTCACATTTTAAACATGTATTGTCTGAGTACCTTCTTCAAAACCAAATTCAATGGTATCATAAGTTAGTAGCAGCATGAGCACAAATTCATATTTATTCAGTTTTTGTATGAACTGTTAGTCTGTAATAATTCATATTTTTAAATTTATAAATACCTTTCCTGTTTTAACTGGTTAGAGGTTTATAGATTGCCTGGGTCATAGTAAGGGATATTTTTTACCCAGAGATTTGGTTATACTAAGAGAGCAAATCTTATTTGTAACTTTAGTTACTTTATTCACAGAGCATAAGATCACTTTAAATATTGATCAATTGTTTTAAAGTACTTTAAAAAAATGAAACAGTTTCATTTCTCTTAAGAAGAATTAAGATTACATTTGCTTAAAATAAATAGAATGATCTACTTTATTTTGACTATATACTTCCCAGTTTATTGTTTCTTAGTCAGTGTAACAAATCACTATTAATGATAAAATTTATATATTTATGTAGGAATATCAAGTGATTGTGCAAGTATATATTATTTGTATTCTTATAAGTTATAAATTAGAAACATAGAATTTTTAAAATGGTCTGTCTTTTGATAAATCTGAAATTTAATATTAAAAACATTTCCTACACAAAGACATTTCTAGGTAATCTTCTATTATTCCTAACTGACTAGTCTTAGTTCCAGCAGTTTCAAGGATAGGTTTTAGGGTTTGGTTTTATAACCCTGAGTCATTGATTGATATAATACAAATTAATGTATTCTAAAGGATTGTTTCCAAAGCTTGGAGGCCTAGTATTTGTTTGGATTACGTGTGGTGAAATGTATCTCCTCACCTCAACTGTGCTGGAATGTTACTTGGCTTTTCCCTCTTGAAAGTATGGCCATCTTAAAGGCGTGGTCTCTGTTTTACTTATTCTTTTTTTTTTTTTTAAAGATTTATTTATTTATTTATTTTTGGGCGGGGGTCGGGTTGGGGAGGGAGGGGAGTGGGTGGGCCACTTCTATTGGTCTTTCATTTCTCTGTTTTCATTCGTCTTTGTTCTTTGGCTCCTGCGGGCCTCCCATCGTGGTGGCGTCTGTTGTCGCAGAGTGCCGGCTCTGTGCGCATGCGCTCCAGAGCTCCGGCTCGCTGATTGGACACATCAGTCCAGCCGCTCCGCGGCACGTGGGATCTTCCCAGGCCAGGGATCGAACCGGCGCCCCTTGCACTGCAAGGCGGTGTCCTTATCCACTGGACCACCACGGGAAGCCCTGTTTTACTTATTCTTATAGCTCTCATATTCTTGCTCTAAGTCACAGAGCAGAGTGCCTCCCCATGGTGGTTATTGGCTTTCACACTTCATAGGAGGTTGTTTTAAGGAATCATTGTCCAGATATTAAATCTTCCTAATTTTCTTTTATTTTTTTAATTTTTATTTTTAATGTAAAATAGATTTCAAATAAAAATCTGATCTAAAAATTAGACATAAAAATCTGACAACATGAAAAGCAAATGTAAAGTGGCATAGCAAGATGTCGGAAGACATACAGACTTTCTGTAACTCATAGACTGAGGAAATGTGCCACTTCTTTTACAAGGTTCACATCACTCTAAATACTGACTGCTGAAGCATTAGGAATTAGTTGAAATTTTAAACAAAGGAATATAATTCTGACCTGAAACTTCCTTTTCTTAGCTTTTTGACTGTTTGAACAACCTTTACGTTTTTGAATAATCATTATAAGAAATATTTTCTAGAAACAACGTTTCAAGGAAATTGCATATGAGTATCAAACAACATCACCTAATGAATACGTAAAATTAAAATTCAGTAAAATTTGGAAACCTATTTCTATCATGTTCTGGAGGATTTAACATAATTATATTTGTATTTTGAGAAAATATTTCTAAATTCTCATTTTGTTTAATAGACAGTTGATTTTTAAGCTTTTTGATTTTTAAAAACTATCTTGTGAGATCTACTTAAGTTTTGAAAGTTTATCATAGTTTTTGAAACTATGGTCACTTACTAACTTAAAAAAAAAGCTACTTAATTAAATAGCTTAATACCAGAAGTAAAACTCTCTAAGAATGCCTATATATATATATTTTTTAATACCTTTTTTTTTTTTTAAGATTTTATTTTATTTATTTATTTGAGGGGGGTGTGGTGAGGAGGGAGGGGAGCAGGCGGGCCACTTCTATTGGTCTTTCATTTGTCCATTTTCATCCATCTTTGTTCTTTGGCCCGTGTGGGCCTCCCATCGCGGTGGCGTCTGTTGTCGCAGAGCACCGGCTCTGGGTGCATGCACTCCAGAGCTCCGGCTCGGTAATTGGACACATCGGTCCAGCCGCTCCGCAGCACGTGAGATCTTCCCAGGCCAGGGATTGAACCAGTGCCCCCTGCACCGCAAGGTGATGTCCTTACCCATTGGCCCACCAGGGAAGCCCGAATGCCAATATTTAATATATGAATAATCCTAGAATGTATAAAGAGATCAGCCTGAGCATTGATTAGCAAAGATATTTTTCTTTTTTTATCATAGTTAAGTAGGGAAAAATGCAAGTATTACAGATATTTAAAGCTTCATAGTGTATCACCCTTCCCGATATGTTTTTTTAAAATAGATATTTTGACAAAATATGATCTTAATAATTTCAGTGTGGACAACAAAAGAATAAAGTAAGAAAATGGCTGTATCTATATCTATATAGAAATGTAATTACATGTGCTTCGTTTCAGTGTTTTAAACCCGGACTGTGTAAACTACTTAGAGAAACAATAATTCATCTCAAAAGTTATAAGTTCTGAATTAATGATGAATCAAGCTGAAACAGTATCATGGAAATATTTTTATTTATTTATTTAAATGTGTTTATAAATTATCTAGTTTAGGTTTTAGGACAATGTATTTACCTATTTGATCGAACTTAGAGTATATAGGAAGTAGTGTCAGAATTGCCAGCCCAAACCACTGCAAAAGTGAATCTACTTAAGTTTTGAAAGTTTATCATAGTTTTTGAAACTATGGTCACTTACTAACTTAAAAAAAAAGCTACTTAATTAAATAGCTTAATACCAGAAGTAAAACTCTCTAAGAATGCCTATATATATATATTTTTTAATACCTTTTTTTTTTTTTAAGATTTTATTTTATTTATTTATTTGAGGGGGGTGTGGTGAGGAGGGAGGGGAGCAGGCGGGCCACTTCTATTGGTCTTTCATTTGTCCATTTTCATCCATCTTTGTTCTTTGGCCCGTGTGGGCCTCCCATCGCGGTGGCATATGTTGTCGCAGAGCACCGGCTCTGGGTGCATGCACTCCAGAGCTCCGGCTCGGTAATTGGACACATCGGTCCAGCCGCTCCGCAGCACGTGAGATCTTCCCAGGCCAGGGATTGAACCAGTGCCCCCTGCACCGCAAGGTGATGTCCTTACCCATTGGCCCACCAGGGAAGCCCGAATGCCAATATTTAATATATGAATAATCCTAGAATGTATAAAGAGATCAGCCTGAGCATTGATTAGCAAAGATATTTTTCTTTTTTTATCATAGTTAAGTAGGGAAAAATGCAAGTATTACAGATATTTAAAGCTTCATAGTGTATCACCCTTCCCGATATGTTTTTTTAAAATAGATATTTTGACAAAATATGATCTTAATAATTTCAGTGTGGACAACAAAAGAATAAAGTAAGAAAAATGGCTGTATCTATATCTATATAGAAATGTAATTACATGTGCTTCGTTTCAGTGTTTTAAACCCGGACTGTGTAAACTACTTAGAGAAACAATAATTCATCTCAAAAGTTATAAGTTCTGAATTAATGATGAATCAAGCTGAAACAGTATCATGGAAATATTTTTATTTATTTATTTAAATGTGTTTATAAATTATCTAGTTTAGGTTTTAGGACAATGTATTTACCTATTTGATCGAACTTAGAGTATATAGGAAGTAGTGTCAGAATTGCCAGCCCAAACCACTGCAAAAGTGAATCTACTAAGTTCAGTAGTTGTTTGTGTGCATATGGTGCAAGTTACATACAGTGAAATGCGTGTTAAGTGAGTAAATTGATAAAATTTAACAAAAGCATATAACAGAATTTTGCATGTGCTCATGTAACTCTTATTTCTATCAAGATATAAAATATTTCGATCACTCCTCAAAAGCTGTGCTCTTTCCTGGTCATTCCCTCTTCTTAAAGGCAACCACTTTTTAAATTTTCTTCCCTAGAAGTTGCCTCTTACAGAACATATAAATGACATTTAGTTTTTATTTGATGTCAGCCATTTTAATGAATGAGTGAGGGAATCCCACTGTGGTTTTAATTTGCATTACCCTGGTGTATAATGATGTTGAGCACATTTTTATATGCTCACTAGCTGTTTGTATGTCCTTCTTTGTGAACTAATTCTTTTGCTCATTAAAAAAAT
Source organism: Tragulus kanchil (assembly GCA_022376925.1). Taxonomy (NCBI): domain Eukaryota; kingdom Metazoa; phylum Chordata; class Mammalia; order Artiodactyla; family Tragulidae; genus Tragulus; species Tragulus kanchil. Next base: position 121,171,042 of record JAIOJX010000030.1, on the reverse strand, counting down.
ATTAGGTTATATGCTTTAGTATTGAGTGGTAGGAGTTTTTAATATACTTTGGATGTAAGTTCTTTTACAAATATGTTTTTCAAACACATGATCTTCATGCCTGCTTATTGATTCTCTTAATGGCATTAAAGAACAGAAGTTACTAATTTTATGAAGTTCAGTTTAGCAACTTTTTTTTAATGATCGTTACTTTCCTACCCAGAGATTGTTGGAGGATTAATTGAGAGAAATAGAAGTAAATGGCTTTGCACAGTAGTTGTGGAATTGTAAATACCCTATAGATGCAAATAGTAACTGTAATAAGCCATTTATATAATGCTTACTATGGGCCAGATACTACGGACCAGATCATTTAATCCTTATAAATACCCTATAAGGTGAGCAGTAGTATTATCTGCATTGAATTGATAGTGAAACTAAGGCCTAGATAGTTTAAGTAACTTCCCAAAAGAAAGTAATGAAACTGATACTCAGATTCAAGCGGTCTGTACTCCTAGCTTTATTCACACTCAACATAAATTTGCATTTCAGCTCACTGGTAGCTGAATAAAACTTGCCTTTGATAAATGTATCTGTTTCAGGCTCAGTGTAGACATCCCTTTCAAGATCATATCTGATGTTTTGGGGTTTGTTTAATTCAAGACTATATTTCATTTGAGACTATAGTGCTAAAATTTTTATTCTTCTAACTATGCTATTTGATTTTCTTTGATATTGAAAGGATTTATTAAAATAGCTACTTTTCCTTTTTAACTTTAGATGTCATTATTCTTTATGTGTGTTTATTTTTTTAATGGAAGGATAATTGTTTTACAGAATTTCGTTGTTTCCTGTGGGACATTTATTTTTAAGGAAATATGCTCTCCTTTTCTTAGGGGCAAGATACATATTTTACAAATAACTTTAAGATTGAAGTATATAGAAATATATTTTCATTGTATTTATGTTATATGTATACACATATTAAAATGGCATATGTGTACATTGTTAAATCACACATAATATACATAATACCGTATATTAATTGAAATTGCTGTTTGTGAAAATGTGTGATGCATCTTATATTTGCTTTTTAAATTACTAGTCATTTTGATTGTTGCCATCTGCTTACTAAATGCTTTGTACTCCCTCTGTAGTCTCAAAGAAAAAGATACAATATTGCTCTGATAATAGACTGAAGAGATATTGAGTATATAAGCACAATAATGTGAAATTTTAGAGAGGTGAGTATTTGTATTAACCACAAGTTGTAGGGGAAAATAAGATAATATTTGCATTTGGTAGATCAGACTTGGAGAATAGATATAGCTTACTTATAGTCAGCCTCTTAATTACCTGTAATCTGAGTGTTTTGTTTTGAGAAGAGAGGTCATTTAAGTAAGTAGAACAATACAGGATAGTAGACAAAGAATTGCAGTTCTTTGAAGTTTAGTGAGCTTAGCAAATAAGAACATTGTCATTTCAGAATCTTTATAAAATAAATGTCAGTTTGTTTCCTTCTTGAGAAGCTTTGCTTCATTCAGTTGGTACTTTAGTGTACATGAAACTGAGACTTAAATCTCAGAAATTCCTAACCTCAGAATTCTACAACCTTAGGGTGATCTGGTTCAGGTTTTAAAATTTGCTTGTGTGCATGTGTGTATATTAGTTATAATGTTGTTGTATTTGAACAAATGTTTTCATAGCTTTTTCTCTATTTTATAAATAGGGATAAAAGTAAATTAGCAAACCTCATTTTCCCCCTGATTTCACCCTATCCACTTATCTTTAGGTGTGGTATATGTCATTAGTATAACTCTAATTTTCTATAGAATGTTGCTGACATATATGAAGAAGTTGTTAATTAGGAAAATCAGAAATATAATCTTCTTGCTGATTAAAGACAATCTCTTCTTTTTGGGCAGTGATAGTTGATTTCATATTTATCTTTATAATCTCAAAATTAACCTCACAATTGGGGGGGTATCAGACTTTAAAATTAAGTGATTTAGCTTTCCAAAAAAAGCAGAAATTTTTTAAAACCCAGGGCAAGATATTTAAATGGGCTTTATTTATGTTATATGTATACACATATTAAAATGGCATATGTGTACATTGTTAAATCACACATAATATACATAATACCGTATATTAATTGAAATTGCTGTTTGTGAAAATGTGTGATGCATCTTATATTTGCTTTTTAAATTACTAGTCATTTTGATTGTTGCCATCTGCTTACTAAATGCTTTGTACTCCCTCTGTAGTCTCAAAGAAAAAGATACAATATTGCTCTGATAATAGACTGAAGAGATATTGAGTATATAAGCACAATAATGTGAAATTTTAGAGAGGTGAGTATTTGTATTAACCACAAGTTGTAGGGGAAAATAAGATAATATTTGCATTTGGTAGATCAGACTTGGAGAATAGATATAGCTTACTTATAGTCAGCCTCTTAATTACCTGTAATCTGAGTGTTTTGTTTTGAGAAGAGAGGTCATTTAAGTAAGTAGAACAATACAGGATAGTAGACAAAGAATTGCAGTTCTTTGAAGTTTAGTGAGCTTAGCAAATAAGAACATTGTCATTTCAGAATCTTTATAAAATAAATGTCAGTTTGTTTCCTTCTTGAGAAGCTTTGCTTCATTCAGTTGGTACTTTAGTGTACATGAAACTGAGACTTAAATCTCAGAAATTCCTAACCTCAGAATTCTACAACCTTAGGGTGATCTGGTTCAGGTTTTAAAATTTGCTTGTGTGCATGTGTGTATATTAGTTATAATGTTGTTGTATTTGAACAAATGTTTTCATAGCTTTTTCTCTATTTTATAAATAGGGATAAAAGTAAATTAGCAAACCTCATTTTCCCCCTGATTTCACCCTATCCACTTATCTTTAGGTGTGGTATATGTCATTAGTATAACTCTAATTTTCTATAGAATGTTGCTGACATATATGAAGAAGTTGTTAATTAGGAAAATCAGAAATATAATCTTCTTGCTGATTAAAGACAATCTCTTCTTTTTGGGCAGTGATAGTTGATTTCATATTTATCTTTATAATCTCAAAAAATTAACCTCACTTGAAAGCTTAATTAGATAACTAGCCAGGCAGAATGCTGGGGGAGGGTATCAGACTAAAATTGGGAGGTTGAAGAATGTGTCACAGGAGGATACAGATAACTTTTTTGGAAGCCATTATCTCATTCATAAAATGAGCAAAGCATTAGATAAAATTGAAGATCCCTTTTAATTTTCATATTCTGTGATTTCATTAGACCATAAGAATAAAGAAAAAGAAAAATTCAGAAATGAAAAATACCCATGTGTCTGGGATTTTGAATAATTTACAACACAAAGCCCCTACCAACAGTGCTATTTTTTAATTTGTATTATTAATCCGTAGTATTTTTCAGATTTTGATTAAAGTTATATATTTTATAGGTCATAGCCTACTACAAATACATTAGTTAATTTTAAGGCAGCTGCTTTTCTTTTTTTAGTAATTGAGATGCAGGTTTTTGAGAAACATGTTATAGTAGAAACTGTTTTCTTTCAATCTGGAAAGTTTTCTGTTTTCTTAATTCTATAAAGCCAAATACTATACACTGAGTTTTTAAAATACGTTAAGTGTATTAATATAAATCTACTAAAATATATTTGTAGATTAAAAATAACATATCTGATATTTATAGCATATATTTACTGTATATTTATAACTCTTAATTGGTTTACATGTATAATATATGGTTTATTTTCATTTTAATTTCTAAGAGTTTTTCTTTTAATTGTTCATTTTAATCCTTTTTGTGAAAGTTACATTTATCCTAAATGGAAATGAATTTAAGTTATCCATTTCTGAATTAGCTTTTTTCTATTACAATGCTGTTAATCAGATTTAAAGTTAAATCTAGTTATACCTGTATACAGCAGACTCCCATTTAAAAGGAGTTTTCTTTAATTCTGGCCTTACATTCTAGACTGACCTCATGTATTATTAAGAAAACATGCAACCAAGGACTAGGTTGATAATGTGAAATGAGTTGGTAGCTGACTTTTACCACTGCACATAAACAGCGCAGTTATTCTGAATCACAGTATCACTTTCAGTCAGATAACCACTAAAATCACTGCACTGTGGTTTCTGAAAATGCCATAATCCTTCAAATGCCACATTAAACTGAGAGAGAAAACCGTCAGTAGTGCCTGCATGATTATGTAGAAGGATGAGCCATGAACCAAGTGAAAAGATGTTCTGGAAGAACAGTAACCTTTCCTTTGATGTGTGCATTTCCCATTACATTTTTGACACAAAATGTTGCAGAATGATTTAATGGTGGCATTTTGTTTTGCTGACTCCTTTTTTTCATTAAAAAGGAACCAAAGTTTAGGATAGGAACGTAGGGGAAGAGTGACCAAGCACTGAATTCTATTATAGGAATCTGTTTTCAAAATAAATAAGTTAATTTTTTTTAGGAACATAACTATTACCCCTTTACATTTTACGTTAACTGTGATGCACAAGTCATTCAGTTCTGTAATATCTTTAAAGCAATGTTGTTTGTTCTTTGAAGTTAATTTTTTTTTCTCCATTGTCCTCCCCTCTTCTTTTTTCTTCCTAGTAACTCTTGATCAGAAATGACATGTCAATAAATCAGGACAACTTTGTTTAGTAATTACATGACTGCACCTATTATGTGTAACCAGAAAGTGTCCTACTTTTTTTTTTTCTGACTTTAGATGCGTCTTATTAGAGCTGATTTTATAGACCCACTATCTAAAGATCAATGCCTGTTAACTTTGAGAGGGCATGTTTCCACTGGGAATGAAGTCGTAAAGTTGTCTCACATAACACTAATACAAAAGCTTTTTTGCACATATGAAAACAGGCTGAGAAAGAGAAAGTAATTGCCAAACTATATTTTCTAGGACTTTGGCAGCATTGTTTTGTTTTAGTGTTGATATGGAGTGTCTGAATATGGGGCCCATCACACAATAATTTAACAGATTTTGGGGATTTATCTTGAACATACATATTTCTTAGTATCTCACTTTTGAAAAAAGATATATCAGGGCTTCATTGGTGGTCCAGTGGGTAAGGAGTCCACCTTGCAAGGGGCACCAGTTCAATACCTGGCCCGGGAAGATCCCACGTGCTGCAGAGGGGCTGGACCAGTGTGTCCAATTACGAGCCAGCGCTTTGGAGTGCATGCACCCAGAGCCGGCGCTAGAGAGACCACTCCAATAGGAGGCCCACACAGGTCAAAGAATAAAGATGGATGAAAATAAATAAATAAAAAATCTATAAAAGAGGCCAAAATTAAAAAAAAATAGTTACAGAGAAAACATACATCAAATAGTGTTTGACTAAACACCACTGTGGTCCCTCTAATATCCTGGAGTATAGCAATATTTATAAGAGATGCAGTTTGAACTAAAGAAATGGAAATTTAACTTAGAATTTCTCACTCAGTATACCGTTTATCCCAGCTGGCTTTCATAGGAGACTGTCACTGTTTATGAACACTCTTGTATCAATTATATTTCTATTTAGTTTCCTGGTGGACTTTAATTCTGCTGCTTTTTCTTGCCAGTGTCTCAGGACAGAAGGGTTTACATTGAGTTCAACGGTTATTTACCTTCAAATGATTATGTAGATGAAAAGAACTAATTAGGACAATATACTGTGTGAATATATATCCCTGTTTTCGTGCTTTGTTAGTGATATAATTCAAGTATGGCTAACTGAGCCAAGTACTTTTCTTTTTCTTTCCTTTTCTTTTTTCTTCCTTCTTTTTTTTCCACTCGCTCTCACCCTCCTTCCCTCTCCCTTCTTCTTATCTTCCCTTTCTCCCTCCCACCTCTCCATCATCATGACCAGAAAGCCACAGAAATTTGTTATGTAGAAGTAATCAGTTTTCTGAAAATTCTCACATAATGGAAACTGTTAGTATAGGATTACCCAGTAACAGAATTATAAAAAATAAAGAAACAGTAGCAGCCAGTAAAACCAATGAACTTGTAAAAGAATGAGCAGGTTTAAGCATGTATGGAAAAATGAAGCAAGGTATTTCAGAAGGGAAGAGATGCTTTGTGAGCATATTTAGAGCCATGAGAAGTCATTTTATGGTAGAGTTCTGTGCAGAATTATTTGACCTAAAATATCACAATTTATGATTGTTTTAGGGATTGTAACAGTATATAAGATGTAAAAAGATACTTTATAACATGCTATTTTCCCATAGTTATTACAGTAATATTTTCTAAAGATATAGTTAAGAATAATTAGAGGGGCTGGACCAGTGTGTCCAATTACGAGCCAGCGCTTTGGAGTGCATGCACCCAGAGCCGGCGCTAGAGAGACCACTCCAATAGGAGGCCCACACAGGTCAAAGAATAAAGATGGATGAAAATAAATAAATAAAAAATCTATAAAAGAGGCCAAAATTAAAAAAAAATAGTTACAGAGAAAACATACATCAAATAGTGTTTGACTAAACACCACTGTGGTCCCTCTAATATCCTGGAGTATAGCAATATTTATAAGAGATGCAGTTTGAACTAAAGAAATGGAAATTTAACTTAGAATTTCTCACTCAGTATACCGTTTATCCCAGCTGGCTTTCATAGGAGACTGTCACTGTTTATGAACACTCTTGTATCAATTATATTTCTATTTAGTTTCCTGGTGGACTTTAATTCTGCTGCTTTTTCTTGCCAGTGTCTCAGGACAGAAGGGTTTACATTGAGTTCAACGGTTATTTACCTTCAAATGATTATGTAGATGAAAAGAACTAATTAGGACAATATACTGTGTGAATATATATCCCTGTTTTCGTGCTTTGTTAGTGATATAATTCAAGTATGGCTAACTGAGCCAAGTACTTTTCTTTTTCTTTCCTTTTCTTTTTTCTTCCTTCTTTTTTTTCCACTCGCTCTCACCCTCCTTCCCTCTCCCTTCTTCTTATCTTCCCTTTCTCCCTCCCACCTCTCCATCATCATGACCAGAAAGCCACAGAAATTTGTTATGTAGAAGTAATCAGTTTTCTGAAAATTCTCACATAATGGAAACTGTTAGTATAGGATTACCCAGTAACAGAATTATAAAAAATAAAGAAACAGTAGCAGCCAGTAAAACCAATGAACTTGTAAAAGAATGAGCAGGTTTAAGCATGTATGGAAAAATGAAGCAAGGTATTTCAGAAGGGAAGAGATGCTTTGTGAGCATATTTAGAGCCATGAGAAGTCATTTTATGGTAGAGTTCTGTGCAGAATTATTTGACCTAAAATATCACAATTTATGATTGTTTTAGGGATTGTAACAGTATATAAGATGTAAAAAGATACTTTATAACATGCTATTTTCCCATAGTTATTACAGTAATATTTTCTAAAGATATAGTTAAGAATAATTACAAAATTTAAACGTGTTTCTGAATAAAATATGTAAATATACATTTATTTTGGAAAAAAGTAAATAAAAATCATCAACATAATAAATGTTTGGCATATACAGATGCCTTTTATTTGAAGATCCTGGCATACTGGTTAGAACATATTATTTTTAAGTACCAAAGCAATCTATGTTATTTGTAGTCACTTAATAAATGTATAAAGAAATCTTGCTTTCACCCTGCTTACTCAAAACCCTGCCCATTTGAGGTAACAGGTGTTTTAAATTAGTGTATAATCATCTATACTTCTTTCTTCTAAGTGCAAACACAATATTGAGGATGTATTTATTGACTGGCCTCCCCCCTCTCTTTTTATACGCAGGGCACATTGGCTCGCCTCCTTTTATAACTGTTACAGTCTTTACTCTAAAACTTCCTTTTTGTTGTTTTTTTAAAATTGAAAACACATAATGGACTTTTTCAGTAAATACAGAATTAAACCAGTCTTTTAAATAGCCATAAAATAATGTGGATATACCGTGATTTATTGGTATTTCTTTATAAATGGAAATTCATGTTTTATTTCTGTTTGATTTCTTTCCCAAATTGAGTTTACTAGACCAGCCTATATGCATATTTTACATTTTAATACATATTGTTGTGTCATTTCCCAATAGACATAATTGTGTGATGTATTATTACATAAGTTTTAACAAAAGACAAGTTTCTGGTGTAGAAGTAATCAGTTTTCTGAAAATTCTCACATAATGGAAACTGTTAGTATAGGATTACCCAGTAACAGAATTATAAAAAATAAAGAAACAGTAGCAGCCAGTAAAACCAATGAACTTGTAAAAGAATGAGCAGGTTTAAGCATGTATGGAAAAATGAAGCAAGGTATTTCAGAAGGGAAGAGATGCTTTGTGAGCATATTTAGAGCCATGAGAAGTCATTTTATGGTAGAGTTCTGTGCAGAATTATTTGACCTAAAATATCACAATTTATGATTGTTTTAGGGATTGTAACAGTATATAAGATGTAAAAAGATACTTTATAACATGCTATTTTCCCATAGTTATTACAGTAATATTTTCTAAAGATATAGTTAAGAATAATTACAAAATTTAAACGTGTTTCTGAATAAAATATGTAAATATACATTTATTTTGGAAAAAAGTAAATAAAAATCATCAACATAATAAATGTTTGGCATATACAGATGCCTTTTATTTGAAGATCCTGGCATACTGGTTAGAACATATTATTTTTAAGTACCAAAGCAATCTATGTTATTTGTAGTCACTTAATAAATGTATAAAGAAATCTTGCTTTCACCCTGCTTACTCAAAACCCTGCCCATTTGAGGTAACAGGTGTTTTAAATTAGTGTATAATCATCTATACTTCTTTCTTCTAAGTGCAAACACAATATTGAGGATGTATTTATTGACTGGCCTCCCCCCTCTCTCTTTTATACGCAGGGCACATTGGCTCGCCTCCTTTTATAACTGTTACAGTCTTTACTCTAAAACTTCCTTTTTTGTTGTTTTTTAAACTTGAAAACACATAATGGACTTTTTCAGTAAATACAGAATTAAACCAGTCTTTTAAATAGCCATAAAATAATGTGGATATACCGTGATTTATTGGTATTTCTTTATAAATGGAAATTCATGTTTTATTTCTGTTTGATTTCTTTCCCAAATTGAGTTTACTAGACCAGCCTATATGCATATTTTACATTTTAATACATATTGTTGTGTCATTTCCCAATAGACATAATTGTGTGATGTATTATTACATAAGTTTTTGACAATCTGGTGGGTAGAAAATGACATTTTGGTTTTATTTTGTGACTGTCGATGAGGTTGAGTATTTACTCACTGATTAGCCATCTGGATTATCTCATCCATGTGTTGTCTTTCCCTATCCTATGCCTCTTTATTAAGATGTTTTCTCTTTTAAAAATGATTTTTACCACATATCTTTGTATATAGGTTACAGATCTTTTCTTTCAGGTATTTTGTGTGTTTGTGTTTTGCTTGCTAATGATGCTTTTGGCAAAACAAATTTTAATTTTTAGATGATATGATATTCATGTCTAAAAAGCTAATGTGTGTTATTATGACAGAACCAACTAATATCTCATATATTACTTAGGTAGGCAGTGTATATTATTTGTCTTTGCCCTTTTGATGATCTATGCCCAGTTTTGATTGAAATATTTTTAAAGATCTGCTGAGATACTATGTCACTTAAAAATAATTTTTTATTTTATATTTTGCTATCATAATATAAAATATTTTGCTTTACTAGTATATGTCAAATTCTTCTATTAATTTAAAAGCAATTTGTTTTTCAGAGACTCTATTTTGTTACTTTGTAAGTACTGAGAATGCAAATTTTCAAGCATGTTGAAGCTTCTTTTCGATATTGTAACTTTTTGTATAGTGGTTTTGGACTTTGAAATATTTGGCGACTGGACCTTGAGGAAGTTGTTTGATGGTTGATTACAAAGGCAAAATTAACTGTTTTAATTGAAGATGTCACTGATAAATTCTGAATTACTGAGTTCAATGGCATTTTAATTTTCTAATTACTCTTTATATTTAGTCCTTTTTCAGGATTTAACGTTGGTAACCAACATTCCTTTTTAAAACTTTCTCATAATTTCACTGTTTTACTCTAGTTCCTATCAGCGACAAAATAGTGGTTAAAACACCTGTATTTGGGAGCCAGCAAAGGACACTGGTTCTTTGTTCGGTTGGTTTTTTGATAATAGGTACTTTGATAGAGTACTTTGTTCTTTTGTTTCACTCCAGTGATTGGCATCCAAGGTGTCTTTTCCCATGCAGTTAATCCTTTCAAAGGCTCTTGCTGACTTGGATTATGTCTGTGACTACTTCTCGGACCCTTATTACCCTTCTTACTTGGTAATTAATCTCTAGATGATTTCATTCATGTTAATATCTTCATTTGTGTGTGTGTGTGCCTATGTGTGTGTGAGACTTACGTAGGTACATGTGTAAGAGTAGAACTCCTTTCTGTGTTGGACAAGCATGTTAAATACATAATAAGAAAAGGAGCTATGAATAGTTTAGGAAAATTGTGATGATTTCCAGAAGTTGAAAAGAGAAAAAGAAGCGAAATAATACATCTTTAACATAAAGTCATTCAGAATAATTACTGTTTGTAGAACATAATTCTGTAAGCTTAACTTCTGGTAGAATACTGTTTACTTTGTTTCCTCAGTCTAACATTCAAGTTTGTAAAATTATCATTATTACTAACTTTAAAAAGAAATTCATATTCATTGCACACACACGTGCAGACATATACACACAGTAATGTTTCCTGTTTTACAAATTGTGAAGTGATTCAAACACTGCCGATTAATGAGAATAACAACATTCTTTTATTTTCCATTTAAAAGAATTTGTTTTCAGAGAACTCTATTAATTTAAAAGCAATTTGTTTTAAAACTTTTTGTAAGTACTGAGAATGCAAATTTTCAAGCATGTTGAAGCTTCTTTTCGATATTGTAACTTTTTGTATAGTGGTTTTGGACTTTGAAATATTTGGCGACTGGACCTTGAGGAAGTTGTTTGATGGTTGATTACAAAGGCAAAATTAACTGTTTTAATTGAAGATGTCACTGATAAATTCTGAATTACTGAGTTCAATGGCATTTTAATTTTCTAATTACTCTTTATATTTAGTCCTTTTTCAGGATTTAACGTTGGTAACCAACATTCCTTTTTAAAACTTTCTCATAATTTCACTGTTTTACTCTAGTTCCTATCAGCGACAAAATAGTGGTTAAAACACCTGTATTTGGGAGCCAGCAAAGGACACTGGTTCTTTGTTCGGTTGGTTTTTTGATAATAGGTACTTTGATAGAGTACTTTGTTCTTTTGTTTCACTCCAGTGATTGGCATCCAAGGTGTCTTTTCCCATGCAGTTAATCCTTTCAAAGGCTCTTGCTGACTTGGATTATGTCTGTGACTACTTCTCGGACCCTTATTACCCTTCTTACTTGGTAATTAATCTCTAGATGATTTCATTCATGTTAATATCTTCATTTGTGTGTGTGTGTGCCTATGTGTGTGTGAGACTTACGTAGGTACATGTGTAAGAGTAGAACTCCTTTCTGTGTTGGACAAGCATGTTAAATACATAATAAGAAAAGGAGCTATGAATAGTTTAGGAAAATTGTGATGATTTCCAGAAGTTGAAAAGAGAAAATGAAGCGAAATAATACATCTTTAACATAAAGTCATTCAGAATAATTACTGTTTGTAGAACATAATTCTGTAAGCTTAACTTCTGGTAGAATACTGTTTACTTTGTTTCCTCAGTCTAACATTCAAGTTTGTAAAATTATCATTATTACTAACTTTAAAAAGAAATTCATATTCATTGCACACACACGTGCAGACATATACACACAGTAATGTTTCCTGTTTTACAAATTGTGAAGTGATTCAAACACTGCCGATTAATGAGAATAACAACATTCTTTTATTTTCAGACATTTAAATGTATCTGATTTTTAAATACTGTATATTTTATATATACTTCTACTTTTTTGGTCTTAAGGAAAAGTTTAGTTTTGTACAATTTTAGTTGTATTAGTTATATAGATATTACTTTTAACATAATAGCCTTCCTTTTTGGATTATATCATAAGGAAATATTCAAAGAAAAAAAGCTATTTAAAAAAATTTATAGTCATATTAGTAGTAGTAAAATTATCCATACCCGAAACACGCAAATACCAGAATAAAAGCAGCTTAAACATTGTATGGGAGGGGAATGATAAACTATAGCAAATAAGTAGAACAAAAAATATATATATCTTTTATGGATTATAAGATAGTTACATGGGAATGAAGAAACCTATTTTAGAATATAGGTATATGCTACTAAATTGTTACATATAGATACCTAAGGATTGGAAGGGAAGAAGAAATAAGCATGCTGTTTTTTTTTAGTATGGCAGGATTATGAGTAAAACACTAAAATTTGTTTTTTACAGACTTTTAAGTAATTAATTCTAAATAATTACATTTTAAAATACAGCCCTGACTACACACACAAAAAGGCTAATGAAACATAAAAAATCATGGCTATGGTCAGTTGACCTAAGCCAGTAAAAACTTAACACAAACTTTTACTCAGAAACTGATTTCTAAGGAAAACTTATTCAAGTGAAAGATAATAAATATAAAAATTCTTCTTCAGACAAGACACTAAAAGTGGCCTAAGTAAGTGTTTGTGCACATTTTAACTTTAGTTAGTTAAGGAAGAAAATTATAAGCAGGGTGACAGGATATGTCTGCTAAGGTATAAACTATTCACTAATTGGTATATGTATGTTTTAGCATACCTAATTATTACAGATTAGGCCTTCTGTGTTGTCTGGCAGTCCTTCCATATTTTGCTAGTCAACTTGAACTTTCATTCCTGACAGCACCCATTTGTCCCTCACAACATTCATTTGCATTATTACTAACTTTAAAAGAAATTCATATTCATTGCACACACGCAGACATATACACACAGTAATGTTTCCTGTTTTACAAATTGTGAAGTGATTCAAACACTGCCGATTAATGAGAATAACAACATTCTTTTATTTTCAGACATTTAAATGTATCTGATTTTTAAATACTGTATATTTTATATATACTTCTACTTTTTTGGTCTTAAGGAAAAGTTTAGTTTTGTACAATTTTAGTTGTATTAGTTATATAGATATTACTTTTAACATAATAGCCTTCCTTTTTGGATTATATCATAAGGAAATATTCAAAGAAAAAAAGCTATTTAAAAAAATTTATAGTCATATTAGTAGTAGTAAAATTATCCATACCCGAAACACGCAAATACCAGAATAAAAGCAGCTTAAACATTGTATGGGAGGGGAATGATAAACTATAGCAAATAAGTAGAACAAAAAATATATATATCTTTTATGGATTATAAGATAGTTACATGGGAATGAAGAAACCTATTTTAGAATATAGGTATATGCTACTAAATTGTTACATATAGATACCTAAGGATTGGAAGGGAAGAAGAAATAAGCATGCTGTTTTTTTTTAGTATGGCAGGATTATGAGTAAAACACTAAAATTTGTTTTTTACAGACTTTTAAGTAATTAATTCTAAATAATTACATTTTAAAATACAGCCCTGACTACACACACAAAAAGGCTAATGAAACATAAAAAATCATGGCTATGGTCAGTTGACCTAAGCCAGTAAAAACTTAACACAAACTTTTACTCAGAAACTGATTTCTAAGGAAAACTTATTCAAGTGAAAGATAATAAATATAAAAATTCTTCTTCAGACAAGACACTAAAAGTGGCCTAAGTAAGTGTTTGTGCACATTTTAACTTTAGTTAGTTAAGGAAGAAAATTATAAGCAGGGTGACAGGATATGTCTGCTAAGGTATAAACTATTCACTAATTGGTATATGTATGTTTTAGCATACCTAATTATTACAGATTAGGCCTTCTGTGTTGTCTGGCAGTCCTTCCATATTTTGCTAGTCAACTTGAACTTTCATTCCTGACAGCACCCATTTCTACTCTTCACATGCTCCTTATCTCATCATCTGTTCTCTTCATATTTATCTACTGACCTTGTCTCCTGCTTCACATAGAAAAAAGAAACCATCAGACAGAAATGCCTAAACTTTCTGACATGGGAGCTATAACTTACTGATATCCATAGGCATCTCTCTTCCACCACCCTTTCCTCTCCTCTCTTCATAACAGTACAGTAGAAGAGGTGTTCCCTTTTCCTTCTCAAACTACTGTATCTACCTGTGCCCTGGATCCCATTCATCATGGCTATGATTATTTCCTACTCCTCAACTTCTCAATTGATTCCTTTCCTTTGGCTTTCAAATCATGCCATTCCCCTAAAAATTCTCCTTTCTCTCTGGATTTGTGGTGGTGTTGTTCAGTTGCTAAGTTGTGCTGGACTCTTTGTGATCCCATGGACTGCAGCGTGCTCGGCTTCTCTGTCTCTCACCATCTCCTGGAGTTCACTTGAACTCATGTCCATCTCTCTAGATGATCCTTTTATGGACATCTGTCACTTTGCACTTGCTATTCTTCCTTAACCTTTTGTCCAAGGTTCTTTTTTTCATTCTACACAGTCCCTGGTGATCTCATCTTTGACATGTCTTCTGTTTTTCATTCAGAATACTCCCAAATTTTTAATTCTAGCCAGACTTTCCATTTAGGCCATTTCCTAATGGTATAGCCAAATGCCCGACATAACATCTCCTATTGAAATTCCATAGGTATCTCAGATTTAATACTTATTAATACTAATTTAATACTTTACTGACCCACTTTCTCACATTTCATAGAAGGCTGTGCCTTCCAGTCTGCTTCTACATTCTGCCCGCCTTAGTTTTGGCCTTCCTGCTGTGTTTCTAAGGCAATTTTTTTTCCTTCGAAAAATATTGTGGGCATAAGTGTAAGGAAAGAAAATTATAAGCAGGGTGACAGGATATGTCTGCTAAGGTATAAACTATTCACTAATTGGTATATGTATGTTTTAGCATACCTAATTATTACAGATTAGGCCTTCTGTGTTGTCTGGCAGTCCTTCCATATTTTGCTAGTCAACTTGAACTTTCATTCCTGACAGCACCCATTTCTACTCTTCACATGCTCCTTATCTCATCATCTGTTCTCTTCATATTTATCTACTGACCTTGTCTCCTGCTTCACATAGAAAAAAGAAACCATCAGACAGAAATGCCTAAACTTTCTGACATGGGAGCTATAACTTACTGATATCCATAGGCATCTCTCTTCCACCACCCTTTCCTCTCCTCTCTTCATAACAGTACAGTAGAAGAGGTGTTCCCTTTTCCTTCTCAAACTACTGTATCTACCTGTGCCCTGGATCCCATTCATCATGGCTATGATTATTTCCTACTCCTCAACTTCTCAATTGATTCCTTTCCTTTGGCTTTCAAATCATGCCATTCCCCTAAAAATTCTCCTTTCTCTCTGGATTTGTGGTGGTGTTGTTCAGTTGCTAAGTTGTGCTGGACTCTTTGTGATCCCATGGACTGCAGCGTGCTCGGCTTCTCTGTCTCTCACCATCTCCTGGAGTTCACTTGAACTCATGTCCATCTCTCTAGATGATCCTTTTATGGACATCTGTCACTTTGCACTTGCTATTCTTCCTTAACCTTTTGTCCAAGGTTCTTTTTTTCATTCTACACAGTCCCTGGTGATCTCATCTTTGACATGTCTTCTGTTTTTCATTCAGAATACTCCCAAATTTTTAATTCTAGCCAGACTTTCCATTTAGGCCATTTCCTAATGGTATAGCCAAATGCCCGACATAACATCTCCTATTGAAATTCCATAGGTATCTCAGATTTAATACTTATTAATACTAATTTAATACTTTACTGACCCACTTTCTCACATTTCATAGAAGGCTGTGCCTTCCAGTCTGCTTCTACATTCTGCCCGCCTTAGTTTTGGCCTTCCTGCTGTCTTTCTTGAGCTTTTGCAGAAACCTTTCTAAAATTCCTCCCTCTTTTATAAGCTTTCTTTTTCTCCAGTTAATGCATTCATAGCCCTCTTCATAAAGCACATGCATATGTTATCTGTTTGCTTAAGTCCTTTCGGAAGGTCTCCAGGCACAAACCCCATTACTTTTATTCCATAAGTACCTTTCACTCCAGCCATACCAAACTATGGGTTTTCTGACGTATTATTTTTAAAATTTCCTCTGTATTTCTTCAAATTTTTCTCCACATATTCTTTCCCTGATAAATTCCTACTTGCCTTGTAGCACTTGCTTTAATCTTCTGTTAATCTTTTCTATTGTTAATCTTTTTTTTAACCTGCTCTCCTCCAATTAATCAAGCAAAGATAGTCTCTCTATTTGATATGCATTATTGGCAGTTTATGCAGGCCTCTATGTTAATAATACTTGTTACTCTGTGAATCTGTCCTATATAGAGTCTTATACTTTTGTTCACTTGACCCTCCATTAGACTGTAAATTTAATGAAAGAGTTACACTTTTATCTCAAGTGCCAGGATAAAACTTGGCATACTGTATAATCTTTCTGTGACTCTTTGGATGGGTAGTTTATAAAAGATCACTTGGTTAATGTAAATTAGGCTTAGACTCAGACCTCTTTACTTCAGTGTTCCATTATCATACTGTTTCTACAGGTTCTGTGCTAACTAACTTCTTATAATCTACTTTTTATAAAAGACACTATTATAGTGCACAGTTGTGTCTTTGCATACCCTATTAATAGTACTATTAATTTTATTGAAATATTTATACTTTTTTACACTTTTATCCTAGTGTCTGGACTGTTGATCATATTAGGTGTCATTTTAATTTCAAAGAATGTAACTCTTCCTGGAATAGCTGCACAAGTCTTTTCATTATTTAAGTACTAGAAATAGTAAACCTTTTGCAATGTCATGTATGTCATTGGGTTTGCCTATTTTCCTTTTGTGACACATGCTACTTTTATTCTGTGACATTTTATTCATTTAGTCTCGTCACTTGAGTGAAAATTATACAAAAATTTTAATTCTTCATATATTTCTTGAACTTTAATCTTCACAGTCACATCTTTTTAAATTATGTGCCCATTATAGTAGTAGTATTATATCCCATATATAAAACGGCTCACTATAAAAATTTCCTTGGGCTTCTCTGGTGGTCCAGTGGGTGAAGAGTCCACCTTGCAGTGCAGGGACATCGGTTTGATCCCTGGCCTGAGAAGATTACATGTCCGCAACCGGGCCAGTGTGTCCAATTATGAACCAGTGCTCTGTAGCACATGTGCCCAGAGCCGGTGCTCTGCAGCAAGAGAGGCCACTTCAATGGGAGGCCCACACAGGCCAAAGAATAAAGATGGATGAAAACAAGTAATGACTTAGAGGCCAAAAAAAAAAAAAAAAAAATGTTGCAGTCTTGTAAAAAAAAAAAATGTCCTTGTTCTGATGTCTGTTTGGGTGTCTTAAATCCCAGAAAATGGTTTTTGGTCACTATGAGTGATTGATATCACACAGACATGTTATCTATGGACAAACTTTGCAATCTCATTAAGCCTTTTTATTTTTAGTGGTAAATAAGAATAACCTATTCTACATGTAAAGATATATAAGCACATATATGTATAAAATATACCTAACATTGCTCCCTTTATACCACATTGCTTAGCTCATAGTACTCTTTAAGAATTACATTTTGGGAAATTTCCTGCTGTCCAGTGGTAAGGACTCAGTGCTTTCCTGGCTATGGCTCAGGTTTAATCCCTGGTCAGGAAACTTAAGATCCTGCAAGCCACGCAGCATGGCCAAAAGAGAAAAATAAAGATTTGGAATTAGATTGTTTTCATCTTGATTTTTTATTTTGATCAACTACAATTTTGATTTACACTAACTTTGCTAGTTAGTAGAACTAGAGTTAGAAACTAGAACATAGTATGTTTGAAAGATTCATTTACTGTCGAATCAGATTTTTTTTCCCTTTTAAAATCCTGTGTATTAAGAAGATAGAGAAAATTTTCTTGTGATCTTTGTTCCTGTGCATATATTATTATATGAAAATTAAACTGTCACTTCCAGGATTTATTATCTCTTTCTAAAACAGTGGGATTTCTCAGCAAGAATAGTGAAATTGGTTGCATTTCTCTCTTCAGCCCAGGGATGGAACCTGCATCTCTTGCAATGTCATGCAGATTCTTTACCTTCCACTAAAGTTCTCTAAAACAGTACCTCCTTTTATTTGCCCAAATTGGTTGTTTTAGTACTTCATTTTCATATGAAATGCTGGTCTGGGTGAAGCACAAGCTGGAATCAAGATTGCTGGGAGAAATATCAATAACGTCAAGTATGCATATGACAACACTCTTATGGCAGAAAGCGAAGAGGAACTAAAGAGCCTCTTGATGAAGATGAAAGAGGAGAGTGAAAAAACTGGCCTAAAACTGAACATTCAGAAAACAAAGATCATGGCATCTGGTCCCATCACTTCATGGCAGATAGACAGGCAAACAATGGAAACAGTGATAGACTATTTTCTTGGACTCCAAAATCACTGGGAATGGTGACTGCAGCCATGAAATTAAAAGACACTTGCCTCTTGGAAGAAAAGTTCTGACAAACATAGACAGCATAGTAAAAAGCAGAGACATCACTTTGCCAACCAAAGTCCATATAGTCAAATGGTTTTCCCAGTAATCATGTGTGGATGTGAGAGTTGGACCATAAAGAAGGCTGAGCTGTTGAACTGTAGTGTTGGAGAAAACTTTTGAGAGTAGCTTGGACTGCAATGAGATCAAACCAGTCAATCTTATGGAAATCAACCCCAAATATTTATTGTAATAGAACTGATGCTGAAGCTAAAACTCCAGTATTTTGGCCACCTAATACGAAGGGATAACTCATTGGAAAAGACCCTGATGTTGGGAAAAATAGAAGGCGAAAGGAGAAGGGAAAAATAGAGGATGAGATGGTTGGATGACATCACTGGAGTTTGAGCAGGCTCTGTGAGATGATAAAGGACATTGACATGCCAGGAAGCCTGGCATGCTGCAGTTCATGGGATCACAAAGAGTTGGACATATCTGAGTCACTGAACTAAACTGAGTATTTAATTTTATCCTGGGCAAAGTCATGTTAACCAAAGTTTGTTTTATTATACTGTTATTTCAGTTCTTTGGTGAATGGAAAGTGGCAAAGAAATTTAGAAAAATATTAAAAAGTGAATAACCAAGTTTCTTCAGCCTTTCTCTCAGAGATATTGTTTCAGTTAAATAATTATTTATGATTTTCCTTTAAACCTTATCTGAATACTCTGTGGTTGCTTTCAAAGTTGATATTCAGAACTCTGGAAACATTTTTAATGAGGTACTTAATGTTTGTCTGCATTCCTAAAATACTTCAGCAAATTTGAGAAAAATGAAGGTAATTATTACCTCATAACTATACTATTAAGAGGGCTTCCCTGGTGGCTCTGATGGTAAAGAATCCAATACATCGGTTTGGTTCCTGGGTTGGGAAGATCCTCCGGAGAAGGGCATGGAAACCCACTCCAGTTTTCTTGCCTGGAGAATCCGAGGAATAAATTTAAAACGTCAAGTATGCATATGCCTCTTATGGAAAAAACTAAAGAGCCTCTTGATGAAGATGAAAGAGGAGAGTGAAAAAACTGGCCTAAAACTGAACATTCAGAAAACAAAGATCATGGCATCTGGTCCCATCACTTCATGGCAGATAGACAGGCAAACAATGGAAACAGTGATAGACTATTTTCTTGGACTCCAAAATCACTGGGAATGGTGACTGCAGCCATGAAATTAAAAGACACTTGCCTCTTGGAAGAAAAGTTCTGACAAACATAGACAGCATAGTAAAAAGCAGAGACATCACTTTGCCAACCAAAGTCCATATAGTCAAATGGTTTTCCCAGTAATCATGTGTGGATGTGAGAGTTGGACCATAAAGAAGGCTGAGCTGTTGAACTGTAGTGTTGGAGAAAACTTTTGAGAGTAGCTTGGACTGCAATGAGATCAAACCAGTCAATCTTATGGAAATCAACCCCAAATATTTATTGTAATAGAACTGATGCTGAAGCTAAAACTCCAGTATTTTGGCCACCTAATACGAAGGGATAACTCATTGGAAAAGACCCTGATGTTGGGAAAAATAGAAGGCGAAAGGAGAAGGGAAAAAGAGAGGATGAGATGGTTGGATGACATCACTGGAGTTTGAGCAGGCTCTGTGAGATGATAAAGGACATTGACATGCCAGGAAGCCTGGCATGCTGCAGTTCATGGGATCACAAAGAGTTGGACATATCTGAGTCACTGAACTAAACTGAGTATTTAATTTTATCCTGGGCAAAGTCATGTTAACCAAAGTTTGTTTTATTATACTGTTATTTCAGTTCTTTGGTGAATGGAAAGTGGCAAAGAAATTTAGAAAAATATTAAAAAGTGAATAACCAAGTTTCTTCAGCCTTTCTCTCAGAGATATTGTTTCAGTTAAATAATTATTTATGATTTTCCTTTAAACCTTATCTGAATACTCTGTGGTTGCTTTCAAAGTTGATATTCAGAACTCTGGAAACATTTTTAATGAGGTACTTAATGTTTGTCTGCATTCCTAAAATACTTCAGCAAATTTGAGAAAAATGAAGGTAATTATTACCTCATAACTATACTATTAAGAGGGCTTCCCTGGTGGCTCTGATGGTAAAGAATCCAATACCTCGGTTTGGTTCCTGGGTTGGGAAGATCCTCCGGAGAAGGGCATGGAAACCCACTCCAGTTTTCTTGCCTGGAGAATCCGCATGGACAGAGGAGCCTGGTAGGATATAGTCCATGGAGTCTCAAAGAGTCAGACATGAGTGAGCGACTAAGCATATATTCTACTAAAAGAGTATCGATTGTATGATTTAACTTTTGGATAAAATTGTTCACTCATTGTGTTTGTGTGTGTGTGTGTGCATGTGTCATTCTTTGGTACATAGATAACACATGAAGTCTGGAGCCTTAAGTGTGATATAGCCAGTTGAGCACTGTGAGAAATGATAGATTAAACTATATGAAAATAACTTTTTAAGTGTGTTCTCTCCAAATAATAGCAAGTTGAGGAGGACTTCTCCTTTGACTGAAACAGTTAGACAATCCCTGTAAATGCCTCAGAAAACAGATGGGCACAGACCACTGCACAACAAAGACAGGCCAAGGAAAGACTAAACAATGAGATTCAGTCACATTCAAGAGAAATTACATCAGTCAATAACTTTCTTTGTTAAGTGACTGAAATCTTCCAGACCAATCTTTCATCACTCATTTGTGTCAGTTATTAAAGAATTAGAAAATTGCCTGAGCATTATCAAGGACCCTGTTGTGATGTAGCCTAAAATTGTAGATCTTTTAAAAAGCAAAGTTGAGTTTCACGTACTAAGTGCATTGAGCACTCTGACCTAAAGTTTTTTTGTGCTTTTGAAACTTTCATTTGTGAAGAAATTAATGGAATCTATTTCTCAAATTCTTAAATAGCAGTTTTTAGGAAAAAATATTAAAAAGGTGGCAAAGAAATTTAGAAAAATATTAAAGTGAATAACCAAGTTTCTTCAGCCTTTCTCTCAGAGATATTGTTTCAGTTAAATAATTATTTATGATTTTCCTTTAAACCTTATCTGAATACTCTGTGGTTGCTTTCAAAGTTGATATTCAGAACTCTGGAAACATTTTTAATGAGGTACTTAATGTTTGTCTGCATTCCTAAAATACTTCAGCAAATTTGAGAAAAATGAAGGTAATTATTACCTCATAACTATACTATTAAGAGGGCTTCCCTGGTGGCTCTGATGGTAAAGAATCCAATACCTCGGTTTGGTTCCTGGGTTGGGAAGATCCTCCGGAGAAGGGCATGGAAACCCACTCCAGTTTTCTTGCCTGGAGAATCCGCATGGACAGAGGAGCCTGGTAGGATATAGTCCATGGAGTCTCAAAGAGTCAGACATGAGTGAGCGACTAAGCATATATTCTACTAAAAGAGTATCGATTGTATGATTTAACTTTTGGATAAAATTGTTCACTCATTGTGTTTGTGTGTGTGTGTGTGCATGTGTCATTCTTTGGTACATAGATAACACATGAAGTCTGGAGCCTTAAGTGTGATATAGCCAGTTGAGCACTGTGAGAAATGATAGATTAAACTATATGAAAATAACTTTTTAAGTGTGTTCTCTCCAAATAATAGCAAGTTGAGGAGGACTTCTCCTTTGACTGAAACAGTTAGACAATCCCTGTAAATGCCTCGTAAATCAGATGGGCACAGACCACTGCACAACAAAGACAGGCCAAGGAAAGACTAAACAATGAGATTCAGTCACATTCAAGAGAAATTACATCAGTCAATAACTTTCTTTGTTAAGTGACTGAAATCTTCCAGACCAATCTTTCATCACTCATTTGTGTCAGTTATTAAAGAATTAGAAAATTGCCTGAGCATTATCAAGGACCCTGTTGTGATGTAGCCTAAAATTGTAGATCTTTTAAAAAGCAAAGTTGAGTTTCACGTACTAAGTGCATTGAGCACTCTGACCTAAAGTTTTTTTGTGCTTTTGAAACTTTCATTTGTGAAGAAATTAATGGAATCTATTTCCCTCAAATTCTTTAAAAATAAAGTTCATATGTTTATTATAATCAACTTTATTTTCTAATCTATTTAATATTAAGGAAGTTAAAATCAGTTTATTCAGCAAATTGTTATATGTAAGATATATAAAAGATATAAGCCTTTAGAAGATGATGGGCATATTCATAAAAGGATAAGGGAGAAATTCCCATATAAACCAAAGTGAATCTTGAAGTAAAAGCAAGTTTCAGAAGATTTAGATAGGAGGTGCCAAATCCTTAGAGAATGAATGAATATGAGTAAAAACATAGTGGGGAAGATCCCTGGAGTCATCTGTGATATAGGTAAAAGGTAGACTGGGGTGAGGATTCAGACTATAGATTTGAAGAGTCCTAATGAGGTTTCATTGAAGGTAAGAGATTCAATAGGGAGGATAGTCCTTTCGGATATTGATAATGTGGTGGCCTGTGTGATGAGTGAATGGGAGGCTGGAGGTAGACCCATTTGGCGGACTATAACTTAGAATGATGGAAAGGATTTAATAGATTCAGGAGACATATATAAATCCACATCAGAGATTACATCAGATAATTAGCCAAAAAAAAGAGGCAAAGAAGAAAGGGGAGATTTAAACCAAATGGTCTCCATTTCTTTCCTTTCCCATTTTTATTTTTTATTTTTTGGCTGACATATGACCTTTCTCAGTGTCTGCACTTTTCTCTGCTATGTTATTCTGTATACTTTAGCTTCTTCACCATTTCCTCTTTCTGTGTTTCTCACTTCTGATAAGGCCTCCTTGGATTGAGCTCTCTTTGCCTTGACTATCCACATTTTTTATTGCTAGTATCACTGATATAACTACATACTTTAGCTCTAATGTATCTTGATTTCTCCAGCCTTCTGGGTTTTTTTCTTGCCTGATTAAATGGCCTAAACCTGAACTCAAGTCATTGAAGAAAGTCCACCAGAAACCACCTAACTTTCAGACCAGGCTCTACGTCCTCTTGCTTCTGAACTCAGCTGCCCCTTACTTTGTTCTCAAAATACCATTATTCCAAGGCTGTCTTGAGCATTTCCTGAACCATTTAGGGCAAAGGAGTATAAAATTTAAAATGGAACGCTCTACACCACTGTTTTTAGGAGTTACTTAACTATCTCTAACACCAAGGATATTGGCTTTATTCCTTGGACCTAGTTTTATAAAAAAGCAGTGATCAATGATTTAAGTTTATGTCTTTGGAACTAAATTGATGCTGCATTATATTCCTTATGAAGAGATTAAATTCTAAAAAGGAAATTCAAAAATAGACTGGGTCTTGTGAAGGAAACTTTACTTGATAAAAAAAAAATTATTTATTTATTTATTTATTTATTTATTTATTTTTTTACATGTATGTTCCCAGATCATTCATATGCATATCCCTGGACCCTCCCCCCAGCAGGTTCCCCCACCTCCCATCCCTCCAGACCATCGCTCCAAATGGTTGTAGGTACTCCTATTCCCCTAGCACAATGACAATAGCTATCTTTTCCACACATGAGAGTATAGGCTTCCATGTTACTCCCTCCATGCCTCCCTCCCACTGTTCGATCTCCACAATGTCTTTATGTCTGTTCTCTGTTTTTTCATGAGTTCACTGCGTATGTTACCATGACCATCTTACTAGATCCCATATATATGAGTTAGTATACTATACTTGTCTTTCTCTTTTTGACTTACTTCACTTTTTATGATAGGTTCTAGAGCCAGCCACCTCATTAGGACTGAGTCTTCTGCATTTCTTTTAACAGCTGAGTAGTATTCCATTGTATATATGTACCAGGGCTTCTGGATCCATTCATTTGTCGATGGACATCTAGGTTGCTTCCATGTTCTGGCTATTGTATAGAGAGCTGCAATGAACATTGGGGTACAGGTGCCTCTTTCATTTTTTGTTATTCCTGCTAGTATCACTGATATAACTACATACTTTAGCTCTAATGTATCTTGATTTCTCCAGCCTTCTGGGTTTTTCTTGCCTGATTAAATGGCCTAAACCTGAACTCAAGTCATTGAAGAAAGTCCACCAGAAACCACCTAACTTTCAGACCAGGCTCTCGTCCTCTTGCTTCTGAACTCAGCTGCCCCTTACTTTGTTCTCAAAATACCATTATTCCAAGGCTGTCTTGAGCATTTCCTGAACCATTTAGGGCAAAGGAGTATAAAATTTAAAATGGAACGCTCTACACCACTGTTTTTAGGAGTTACTTAACTATCTCTAACACCAAGGATATTGGCTTTATTCCTTGGACCTAGTTTTATAAAAAAGCAGTGATCAATGATTTAAGTTTATGTCTTTGGAACTAAATTGATGCTGCATTATATTCCTTATGAAGAGATTAAATTCTAAAAAGGAAATTCAAAAATAGACTGGGTCTTGTGAAGGAAACTTTACTTGATAAAAAAAAAATTATTTATTTATTTATTTATTTATTTATTTATTTTTACATGTATGTTCCCAGATCATTCATATGCATATCCCTGGACCCTCCCCCCAGCAGGTTCCCCCACCTCCCATCCCTCCAGACCATCGCTCCAAATGGTTGTAGGTACTCCTATTCCCCTAGCACAATGACAATAGCTATCTTTTCCACACATGAGAGTATAGGCTTCCATGTTACTCCCTCCATGCCTCCCTCCCACTGTTCGATCTCCACAATGTCTTTATGTCTGTTCTCTGTTTTTTCATGAGTTCACTGCGTATGTTACCATGACCATCTTACTAGATCCCATATATATGAGTTAGTATACTATACTTGTCTTTCTCTTTTTGACTTACTTCACTTTTTATGATAGGTTCTAGAGCCAGCCACCTCATTAGGACTGAGTCTTCTGCATTTCTTTTAACAGCTGAGTAGTATTCCATTGTATATATGTACCAGGGCTTCTGGATCCATTCATTTGTCGATGGACATCTAGGTTGCTTCCATGTTCTGGCTATTGTATAGAGAGCTGCAATGAACATTGGGGTACAGGTGCCTCTTTCAGTTTTGATTTCATCAGGATATAGGCCTAATAGTGGGATTGCTGGATCATAGGGTGCTTCTATTTTTAGTTTTTTAAGGAATCTCCATACTGTCTTCCATAGAGGTTGTATTAATTTACATTCCCACCAGCAATGCAAGAGGGTTCCCTTTTCTCCACACCCTCTCCAGCACTTGTTGTCTGTCGATTTGTTGATGATGGCCATTCTGACAGGTGTGAGGTGGTATCTCATTGTGGTTTTAATTTGCATTTCTCTGATAATAAGCGAGGTTGAGCATCGTTTCATGTATTTTTGGGCCATCTGTATGTCCTCTTTGGAGAGGCGTCTCTTTAGATCTTTTTCCCATTTTTTGATTGGGCTGTTCATTTTCCCTGTGCTGAGTTGTCTGAGTTGCTTGCAGATTTTGGAGATTAATTCTTTGTCTGTTGTTTCATTTGCTATGATTTTCTCCCATTCTGTGGGGTGAAAATAAAAATTTTAAGAATGCATTTCTATTAGTGAAAATTGGGAAATAGAGGTTTAATGATCAAAATATTTATATTTGGATAATGAAGCTAGACCAACTGCCACTGAATCTTTCTCATTAAGGTGGTATTCTGATAAAATTTGGATTGAAAAGACAATGTTTATTCAGTGTATATTTTTTCCTTTATAACTAAGTTGATCTCATGGCTTTGTTAGATATGTTAGATATGTGGAATGGCTAACCTGCCTCACACATGTAGTATTCAATGTATGACATTCTTTGATTTTCAAATCTATATTAAAACATTAAACCTTTAAGTAACTTAGTATGATTTATAAATATTTTTGTTATGTTATCTGTATTTGAATGTTTAAATTTTCTTTTAAAAATAAATGCACTATAGACAGGTAAATTGTAAAGAAAACAGAAGCCTGAGCATGGTAGCCATCAATTACATAGTGAAGTGTGGTATTTCTGGAGTATGCAATTTTAGAATAGTAAACATTATGATTTTTAGCATATATAGCAGTGAAATATTTCTCATTTCACTCATTTCCTTTTCAGTAAAATTAATTTTTGTAATTTTGAACTCATTATTTATTGCAATGTGTTAATATTGTTAGCTTATACAAAAGGGATTATCTGTTATATATTCCGTTATTTGGAAAGACTGGTATTCTACCCATAGTTCTGCTATTGGCTAGATGAACGACCTTGAATTACCTTACCATTATAGTCATTTTCTCATCTATAAAATGAGGGCTTCAGCCTCATTTTTCTCAGGTATTGTAACTCAAAGTAATTTCCAAACAAATATCAGACAGTTTTGAAAGGATTTCACTGTCAATCTGGCACTTGAATCATCTGCTCAGTATCATTACTTAGTGACAGGCAAGGAGCTCCTGCCAGGGACAGAAGTGTATAAGTAGCCTATATCCTCTAGTGGCAGCTCTGACCACTGGCAATTTCTTTCTCAAAGTGAGCTAACATATCTTTTCTTAATAACTTCAGTCCTTAGAGTTGTGTAAAACAAGCATAATACAACTTCTAGTATTAGAAAAAAACTATATTGTATATTGTTTTCTCGTTTTTCTTTCTTTTCTTTGTTAAAATCAAACATCCTGTTTGATTCATCTGTTGCTCCTGTAACAAGGTTTGTTGTTTTGGGGGGTTTTTTTTTTGGCCACTTCTGTTGGATTTTCATTAATTTGTTTTCATCCATCTTTGTTCTTTTGCCTATGTGGGCCTCCCATTGCAGTGACCTCTGTCGCTGCAGAGCACTGGCTCTGGGCACATGCGCTCCAGAGCTCCGGCTCGATAGTTGGACACATCTGTCCAGCCACTCCGTGGCACGTGGGATCTTCCCAGGCCAGGAATCAAACTGGTGCCCCTTGCACTGCAAGGCAGTGTCCTTACTCGCTGGACCACCAGGGAAGCCATGTAACAAGGTTTTGATTTGTGTTGGTTTTGTATAGTTTTGACAGATGAAATAGACGTCTTAATGAAAATAGAATTTGTAAGTAAGATTGGATATAAATGTTGGAGTTAATGATGGATTTTGATATCTAGATAGTAATGTTATAAGAATCTGATATTGTGAACATTTTATTAATAATTTAACCCCAAAGTCTTTATGAACTCAAGATTAAAATGCTAGTGCTAGGTGCTTCCTATATCCCAGATCCTCTGCTCTCTAAGTGTATTATCTCCTTCAGTTTTTAACAGAAGTCATATGACGTATGGACATCTGCAGTTTGGAGATAGGTAACTGAAATGCAGAGGCACTAACCATCATGAAATAGAAATTATTCCAAAGATATATTGAAACTGTGGTATATAAATTGTTATGCATTAGAATATAGTTTCTTCCTTTCCAACACATACTACTGTAATGTTTGGTAAGTCTTCTGTTGTTCATATTAGTTGCTGAGGTTTACCAAGGGCCAGTGTACTGGTGATTTCCATAGTTTGTCTCATGTAATCCTCAAGGCAACTCCATTAGACAGATATTTATTTTACCCCTTAGGAGTGAGGAAACTGAAAAGTATTACTTGTTAAAGATCACACAGTTAGGGCTTCCCCTGGTGGTCCAGTGGGTGGGGATGCCGCATTGCAGTGCAGGGTGCACCGGTTCTATCCCTGGCCTGGGAGGATCCCACGTGTCACGGAGCAGCTGGACCGATGTGTCCAATTGCTGAGCTGGTGCTCTGCGACGACAGAGGCCACTGCCATGGGAGGCTCACAGGAACCAAAGAACAAAGACAAATGAAAATAGAGAAATGAAAGACCAATGAAAGTGGCCCGCCCATCCCCCTCCCTCCCCACCCCACCCCCCAAAAAGATAAATAAATAAAAATTAAAAAAAAAAAAAGATCACACAGTTAGGGAGTGATAGAGTTAGTTCTGAGTCTAGGCAGTCTTTACTGGGTTACTAATGCTCTAATCATTAGGCATACTGCTTACCAGACTGTTCTGCTTTAGCACATTTGACTTCTTTGGGGCAAAAGTGAATGTTTCTTTTTGATGAGCAGTTCCAGCTATACAAGAAGCTTGCATCAGGGAAGCCCTTTGAAAATAGTTAATTCCCTTTTTTTCTCCATTAATTTGTAAGTACGCTTATTAGAAGCATGTGAAATAAATACAAAGCCAGGACATGACCTCTAATATAAAAGACCACATGGTAGTCTTCTGTCCTAGGAAGGTAGCAGCCAAGGTAAATCATATTGCTTATTCTGAATATATTAAGTGAAATTTTAGGATGGAAGAATATTAGTGATAGCTTTTTAGTTTTTTTCGAAGTTAAACTTAGATTTACTTAGAATTAAAGCAGATTTCTATAATAACTAATATGAGTATATTCAAATTCCTATCAATGTTAAATACAAATATATCTTTGGGTTGTCTACTAGTCTCCATTGTTTGTGTGTGTAAGTGAAAGTTAAATGTACTTCTGTGATAAACAGAGTGGTTGCTTCCTCTTGTGTTATGCTTATCTAGTAGTGCTTAACTTGCAGACAAAGCACTTATCACAGTATCAGATGCAGAACATGCTTAAAGCTCATCGCTTAGAGACTGAAGCACTGAGAAAAGTTAGCACACATGACTTACTCAACGAGGAAATTCAACTCTTCCTGTCTATTTCCTTGTTATTCAACAAGGGGCTTCTTTCCATTTACTTCTCATATGTTAAGTACATTTCTCTGCAAACTATGTTTCATGTTATATTCTTTTTTTTCTTGTACCTGTTTTGTTTTTCCTTTCTTTGGAGGTTATTCAGTTTGGCATGGTAGCTCTTCTCAGTAGTGCTTTGTCTGTGATTGTGCCACTTTTCACTTTCTTTTTTCTCAGTAGAACTTAGAAGCATTGAACACATCTCTAATAGTTAAATATTGAAATGAACTTTTTCTGTGATGTGTGACTAGTTGGCAGTTTCACCTCATCTACACAGATGTAAATAAATATCTGAAGGAATGTAAAAAAAAATAGATCACACAGTTAGGGAGTGATAGAGTTAGTTCTGAGTCTAGGCAGTCTTTACTGGGTTACTAATGCTCTAATCATTAGGCATACTGCTTACCAGACTGTTCTGCTTTAGCACATTTGACTTCTTTGGGGCAAAAGTGAATGTTTCTTTTTGATGAGCAGTTCCAGCTATACAAGAAGCTTGCATCAGGGAAGCCCTTTGAAAATAGTTAATTCCCTTTTTTTCTCCATTAATTTGTAAGTACGCTTATTAGAAGCATGTGAAATAAATACAAAGCCAGGACATGACCTCTAATATAAAAGACCACATGGTAGTCTTCTGTCCTAGGAAGGTAGCAGCCAAGGTAAATCATATTGCTTATTCTGAATATATTAAGTGAAATTTTAGGATGGAAGAATATTAGTGATAGCTTTTTAGTTTTTTTCGAAGTTAAACTTAGATTTACTTAGAATTAAAGCAGATTTCTATAATAACTAATATGAGTATATTCAAATTCCTATCAATGTTAAATACAAATATATCTTTGGGTTGTCTACTAGTCTCCATTGTTTGTGTGTGTAAGTGAAAGTTAAATGTACTTCTGTGATAAACAGAGTGGTTGCTTCCTCTTGTGTTATGCTTATCTAGTAGTGCTTAACTTGCAGACAAAGCACTTATCACAGTATCAGATGCAGAACATGCTTAAAGCTCATCGCTTAGAGACTGAAGCACTGAGAAAAGTTAGCACACATGACTTACTCAACGAGGAAATTCAACTCTTCCTGTCTATTTCCTTGTTATTCAACAAGGGGCTTCTTTCCATTTACTTCTCATATGTTAAGTACATTTCTCTGCAAACTATGTTTCATGTTATATTCTTTTTTTTCTTGTACCGTTTTGTTTTTCCTTTCTTTGGAGGTTATTCAGTTTGGCATGGTAGCTCTTCTCAGTAGTGCTTTGTCTGTGATTGTGCCACTTTTCACTTTCTTTTTTCTCAGTAGAACTTAGAAGCATTGAACACATCTCTAATAGTTAAATATTGAAATGAACTTTTTCTGTGATGTGTGACTAGTTGGCAGTTTCACCTCATCTACACAGATGTAAATAAATATCTGAAGGAAATGATAAAATTTGTTTACCACAGTCAAAAAAGTTGCTTCAAATTACTAGGCATTTAATATTTATCTGAAAATGTATCAATAGGGAAATAAATACAAGAGACACTGAAGAAAGTTTTGAAAAATAAATACAAATGAAAAACTTCTGAAAATTTGGTCAAAACTAGTATATTTATTATCAGTGGCCAGGCAGGTCTTTACAGCGTGGTATATTCTGTCACATGTTGGACAGATCCACTGAAACAGCTGGTTAGGGATATACTTTTTCACAATTGCAACTATAAACATTTCCAATGTAGTTTTCTAAAAAGGAAGGCAGTGAAAGCCCAGGGAATAAGAATCATCTGAAAATTTCCTCCATGAGTCTCTGTATTTGAACAGAACCAGTCCTATAATGTACTGGTTAGTTGTACTTGTTTTTAGCAGAGTTGCATGCTTTCTCAAGCATTGTTAAATTGTCATATTTGATGAGAAAATAGCAAACTGCTATTTTTAAAAAAACCTTTATTAATAGAATTACATATTTGCTTGTATAAATACAAGCCCCTTATCATTTTTATACTTTTAAAAGTAAGATTTATTTTGACAGCTAAAAGTAATAATAATACAAGAGGCAACTCAGTGTTTCTAATGATAGAATAGTTCAGTTTAACTAGTAAAAACCTTTACAAGATCATGGCATTTAGCTTTAAGACATCTGTCTCTTTGGAACAGATCATGTGTTATTTGAATCTACTATGGTATTGTTAGTGTGTTTCATAAGACATAGTGCAGAACTGCTGTGATCTTTAAATGTTAATGTTCTTTTCTTATCACTTTACTGTGTAGATACCCTTCATGAGACCCAACTCTGCCACAGCTCATCCTCGGAGGCAATCCTGGAAACCTCTTTTATAAGTGTGATTTTTAAAATCTGGATAACACTCTCAATAGAGTACATAAAGTAAAGGAGAACAGCTATCTTGTCCTTCCCATAAGCTTATCACTGCAAAAAGTTGCCTTTGCTTGTCAGGTTTGAATAGAATGTAATTGATTGGTTTGTTACTTGGACTGACAAGGCAGTTAATTTGCCAGTGTGGATTTTTCTCTCTTTTTTTTTTTCTCCTTCAACTATTTTTTTTTTGGGGGGGGGTGCACTAATCAGAAACATTTGATATGGGCATTACTGAAAAATACTAGATAATGTGTCTTGTCAGAACTGTCCTATTAAGTAATGTTTTCCCCTCTTACTTCTTTGGCAAATGATATACAGTGTTTGGACTTATTAAAAAGTTATAGAAGCCTGTGGGATTTACATGCAGTGTGCATTGTTCTTGAACAAATCTAGTGACAAATAAGAAAAACAATACATTCCATTAGTATCTAATTCTGTTTTATCCAGCTTAATACATATATTCATTTATGAAATGCTATATTGGGAAATAGCTATAGACTATATAAAATGTTACTTTTATTTATAATATTCAGCAAAAATGAAAACTTGTGAGAGTCTATGCCATTCTAGTTTTGACTCATTAGTCTTAGTGTGAAAGCACTAGTTTAGCATGCATTTTTTTACAACTTCAGATTTTAAGCTCATAAATAAGACATACCTGTCTTTACAGGTTGGTCTTTAGATATTTTTAGTAATAATCAAACTTACTCAGTCTTCATTGGCTTAATACAGACTTTCTCTGTTCAGTATAATTTTAATTTTCTCAATCATAAGTATGAGGTTACAAAATAAAGAGAGAGATACAAAGCTTACTGACTATACAGCCTGCCAACTGAAAGATCTTCATCAACATCTGTCTTTCCAAAGGTTTACAGAATTAAAATTTGATCTTCAAGCTTTAATGATCCAGTTTTAAGTCAACGACAGAAATATATTGAATATCTCATCACTTCATCTTGAACTGATTTAAAAGAGACTCTTTGCTGAAATTGAAATGCATATATACATGTAAATTGTCAACATGTCTCTTGGAATTTTCTAATTTATGAATGTGGCTTGGAACATCCTTTCACGTATAGTGGTAATTGAAAATAGTTTGAACATTAGGAATAGAGTGAAATGTTATAGAAATCAACTTTGCTTTTTGTCAAAGGGCAGCTTTTTTAATAGAAATTTTTTAATTGTAATTGATTGGTTTGTTACTTGGACTGACAAGGCAGTTAATTTGCCAGTGTGGATTTTTCTCTCTTTTTTTTTTTCTCCTTCAACTATTTTTTTTTTGGGGGGGGGTGCACTAATCAGAAACATTTGATATGGGCATTACTGAAAAATACTAGATAATGTGTCTTGTCAGAACTGTCCTATTAAGTAATGTTTTCCCCTCTTACTTCTTTGGCAAATGATATACAGTGTTTGGACTTATTAAAAAGTTATAGAAGCCTGTGGGATTTACATGCAGTGTGCATTGTTCTTGAACAAATCTAGTGACAAATAAGAAAAACAATACATTCCATTAGTATCTAATTCTGTTTTATCCAGCTTAATACATATATTCATTTATGAAATGCTATATTGGGAAATAGCTATAGACTATATAAAATGTTACTTTTATTTATAATATTCAGCAAAAATGAAAACTTGTGAGAGTCTATGCCATTC
Source organism: Tragulus kanchil (assembly GCA_022376925.1). Taxonomy (NCBI): domain Eukaryota; kingdom Metazoa; phylum Chordata; class Mammalia; order Artiodactyla; family Tragulidae; genus Tragulus; species Tragulus kanchil. The sequence goes on along the minus strand of JAIOJX010000030.1, from coordinate 121,137,829 downwards.
TAGTTTTGACTCATTAGTCTTAGTGTGAAAGCACTAGTTTAGCATGCATTTTTTTACAACTTCAGATTTTAAGCTCATAAATAAGACATACCTGTCTTTACAGGTTGGTCTTTAGATATTTTTAGTAATAATCAAACTTACTCAGTCTTCATTGGCTTAATACAGACTTTCTCTGTTCAGTATAATTTTAATTTTCTCAATCATAAGTATGAGGTTACAAAATAAAGAGAGAGATACAAAGCTTACTGACTATACAGCCTGCCAACTGAAAGATCTTCATCAACATCTGTCTTTCCAAAGGTTTACAGAATTAAAATTTGATCTTCAAGCTTTAATGATCCAGTTTTAAGTCAACGACAGAAATATATTGAATATCTCATCACTTCATCTTGAACTGATTTAAAAGAGACTCTTTGCTGAAATTGAAATGCATATATACATGTAAATTGTCAACATGTCTCTTGGAATTTTCTAATTTATGAATGTGGCTTGGAACATCCTTTCACGTATAGTGGTAATTGAAAATAGTTTGAACATTAGGAATAGAGTAGGAAATGTTATAGATAATCAAAAGTAAGTGTAAATATAAAGTTGCTGTATGCTAGTAATCTGTAGTTATACTAAGGAACCATATTTATTGGATATGTAATAAAAGTAGTATGTATATAAAATATGTATGAGATAAGATTATTGACTTAATGAAAGACCTAATAACATTGGAGAAAATATATTAATAACTTGTAGAAAAACCAGTAGGCATTTTTTTTCCTTGGGAGAAGGACTCGTTATTTATCACTCCATAATCGTAAAAAAAAGCTGGTAATTATTACTATTGCTGAATTCCAGCTGATTTTTAAGAAAAATGACAGATTGCCATTTCCTTAAAAAAGAATATGCTAATGTTTTGGGACCTGTTTCTCCTTTGAAATATGGTGAGAAATTACTTGTGATCATTTTACTGTAGAGTTTTTTCGAAAAATCATTAAGCCTTATGTTTTTGATGACACTATCAATCAAAATCCTTTATACCTGGTTCTTTTTAGAATACCATATTATCATCATTCTCCATGTTACATTATACCTCTGTGGTAGATACGCTGTTCCATGTCTGGTACTAGCCCTAAGAGTCTTTGTCACATATCACAAATACAAACCACGGAGTTCACAAGGTCATTGTTTCTGCAAACATGTATTTGGAGTAGAACTTTTGAATGGAACAAAACACTTTCTCCTAGTAATCTCCTAGACACTCTCAGATTTCCAGGGAACAAAATTAACCTTTTTTCTGAAACTGATCCAGTTGTTATTCAGAGGAGATATTAAGGTGTACTTAAGGGAGTATACACTAAACTGTTCATATTTCACAGACATATATAAAAGTAAACAGACCAACAAATAAACGATGGTTATTTGTCACAAAATAAGGCAAGGAAAAAAAAGACACTGAAATACCAAGAAGTAAAAGAAGTAACTCTGAGATACAAGAAGAATGACATGGCAGTACATGGCAGTGGTTCTGAGACTTTATAGTACCTCAAAACCACAGGAAAGACTTGTTTAATAGCAGATCGCTTACATACCACCCTTCTTACTTTATTCTTCTGCATTTTACTCCTTCCTCCTTCTCCGTGCAGTTTCTGATTATCTGGGATAAGACCAGAAAATTTGCTTTTCTAACAACTTCACAAGTGAAGATGCTGCTGCTGGCCAAGGGACATTCTTTGAGAACCATGTATATATAATCTTTTTAAAAGAATCTTGTTGTGGTGGTGGTTATCAGTTGGTTGAATGTGACTTTAGTGTCATTAAAAGGGCCCTTAAATTTTCAAAAATACTTAGTTTTAGGTAAAAGAGATTGTGGTAGTTTTATTTACAACACATTCAGTATAACTTCATTATTATACATATGTTCAGTTAAACAAGTATTTATTTTATATCTATTATGGAAACAGCAGTATTTTAGGCACAGAAATAAATAAAAAAACATAGCCTTTGTCCATAATTCACTAATTCCATTGTTAAGAAGAGATTTGAAATCAGGATTATGTTTTAACATGAAAAAAAATTACCCTTAACCTTTATCCATTTTAACTTTGTCAATGAAATTTATGTATCATCTATACTTCATTGTTATTTGTGTATCTGAGTGTTTATCTGATTTTACATTTAAAATGATAAAGATAGATTGATGACCAATAAGTAAATAAGAATATTCACACTCACTATCCTACTTCCCTGTTTTTACATCCTATTACTTAATGAGATCACTCTTTTTAAATAATATTCTGTATTTGACTAAACATACCACTGTTTCATTTGGTTTCTCAGTATGGAAATATTTTATTAATATTTCACCAAAATCCTTTCAAGGAATTCAGGAAGACTCTGTATCAGATTGGAATATTGACATTAATAATTTTTCTTAAAATTTTCTGAAATCATTTCAACAATTAAGACTTGTTTAAGAAACTCAGCTTTAGAGTTGCATGACATGAAGGCAGAAATTTTTCCTACCTGAGTCAGCACTTTGTCACTTTTCATAACACTGAGGATTATGATTAAAAATATTTGAAGTGGACATGCTTTACAAATACTTCTTTTTTTAATTTAATAAAAATGTAGGCCTCTTTCTTTAAATACTCATTCTTAAGACTTTTTGCAGACCTGCTAAATAAGATTCACTGCTGTTCAGGTACATAAGATATAATGAAGTTGAACACTCATGCTGGGCTTTGTAAATAAAATGAGATTGACCCCCAGCCATTATCTCATTTGTCTGATTTACATTGTAAAATCAAGATCTACACTATTGATTAGAGAATAATTAGTTAATTATGAGCAGGGAAATACAAAGTTATGTTGGACTTGAGCACAGCAGGTTGTATTGCTGAAAAATTTCCAAGGGCATGAGCAGATGGAGATCAGTTTATTAAAGAACAAAGCAGACGTGTTTCAGGTATGAAAATGTCTAATTGTTCTCTCATGCTGTGAAGAAGTATTTGACCTTATTTTGCACTTTTATATGAATTCTTTTGTTTCATATTTTACTTTTTCCTTTCACTTTTAATCTGGTAACTTGGCTGCTGCATGTGTAGCAAGCTGAATTGATGGCATTTTTAAGTGATCATTAAACATGAATTTGAATTTCAACAATTATCCCAATATTTTTCCAATTTATATACTTTAAATGTATAAAGAGTATTTTTATCTTTCCCACCACTCATTCATTCATTATGGCATGTGATGAAAGACTATAGTGGCATTAATGAAAGTATGTTGAAGACCTCCACATTAGTCTTTATTTGTGAAGTATGACATAAAAGACATTTTCTAATTACTTAGAAAATGGTCATATAGGTTATTTGCACTAAAAGTGTTGTAAAAAGAAATGAAGTTTGCCTTTATTGATATTAAATCTTATTCTAGTATTGGTAGAGTGCAGAATTTTGTGCAAGTTTGTATTATCTTTGAAGAGATTTAACTCATGGGCTACAAACCTGCATTTTCTCCATCTGTTACAATGAGTACTTGAAATATGTCAATAAAAGAGTCTATCAATACTGGTTATACCTTTGTGTAGTTGTCTTAGCTGCTAGTGAGGTTTTATGTAAGTAATCTTATATTCAAGACCAATTCTTTTGATCATTCTTGTATAGAATTTTTACACAGAAGTGATGAAAAAGGAAGAAAATCCAGCCCATCAATTCTCCTTATACTGAGTAGTGTTTCTTTCTTTCTTTTTTTTTTTTTTTAGGTGAACTATTGTAGCAATGTACATTTTCAGAGTCATTTCTTTGTTTTACTCTTTCTAGACCTTTGAAGGGACTTACGTCAGATGTTCATTGATATAAAAAATGGCTGTGATTATGGATCATCCTGGTTGTAAAACATGTACATTCCTTTTCAAGTCCCATGTTGTGGATTTCTGTTCTTCCTGAAATTTAGGTGGTTATCTAGCTATAAGTTATGGTTATATGTAGGAGGTGCACTTTATTTTGGTTAGTTTTAGAAAGTAGTTAGTGTACTTTCCCAGTGAAATTATCAATTGGAAATTACAGGAGTTTTTAAGAAATTCCTTTTAGGTGTAGATGGAAATAAGTTTTTCTTTACTTATCTGCATATTCTCAGTAATCAGATAAACACATGACTGATTGCTTCTATGGATCGTAGGACATATGAACATAAATCATTTTCTTCCTCTTCTTTGTCTAGGGTGCTATACTTAACCGTATGCTAAGTAAGTATTTTAAATACATATAGAACTGTGTTTATTTAGTCATTGTATTTTGTTAAATGAATGTGTGAAAGACTATATACATATGGCTACTTGTTATTTATATCTGTATCCATTTTGAATCTGATGCCTAGGAAGCTGTATCTAGTAAGAATCTAATTAAGCTATCAGGTTTCCTTTTCTCACTTAAAACTAATGTTAGAATGTCCTATAATATGTTAATGTGTACAAGTTTATTAGATGTTTAGAGGATATTCTTTTGACATTCAGTTTGCATTTTATTTAAAAAAACATGGTTTCTTTATATGTTAGTTTTATATTAGCTTTTAACATTTTAAGACATTGTCTTCTTATTTAATATGTGTGCCACTGATATATTATAAAAGTCTGTTTTTATTATACAGACATTTGTATAATTTAATAAAGTACATTGTGTTATATCGGTATGCTTTTGTTGGTCAATGACTACTTCTGCACAGTATTTATTTTGATAAATATGTTCTATATTATGTGTTTCTGTTATATTTCCAAGTATATTTCAGGAGAAGATGTAGTGATTACAATAATAATTGGATCAGTAATTACTTTAACTCATTTCATCTTTTAGTTAGCAAAATGATTACAGATCATACCTTACAGGTCTGATTTTTGAGTTTATAAAATGATCCAAATTTGTAACCTAAGCCACAATTTTTTGGCTGACAAAATTTGCCAAAGTTAACAAAGTGGTGTGTGTGTGCATGAAGTTAAGTTAAATTTTTTTAATTCACTATGTTTACCATGTAAAACATGTACATTCCTTTTCAAGTCCCATGTTGTGGATTTCTGTTCTTCCTGAAATTTAGGTGGTTATCTAGCTATAAGTTATGGTTATATGTAGGAGGTGCACTTTATTTTGGTTAGTTTTAGAAAGTAGTTAGTGTACTTTCCCAGTGAAATTATCAATTGGAAATTACAGGAGTTTTTAAGAAATTCCTTTTAGGTGTAGATGGAAATAAGTTTTTCTTTACTTATCTGCATATTCTCAGTAATCAGATAAACACATGACTGATTGCTTCTATGGATCGAGGACATATGAACATAAATCATTTTCTTCCTCTTCTTTGTCTAGGGTGCTATACTTAACCGTATGCTAAGTAAGTATTTTAAATACATATAGAACTGTGTTTATTTAGTCATTGTATTTTGTTAAATGAATGTGTGAAAGACTATATACATATGGCTACTTGTTATTTATATCTGTATCCATTTTGAATCTGATGCCTAGGAAGCTGTATCTAGTAAGAATCTAATTAAGCTATCAGGTTTCCTTTTCTCACTTAAAACTAATGTTAGAATGTCCTATAATATGTTAATGTGTACAAGTTTATTAGATGTTTAGAGGATATTCTTTTGACATTCAGTTTGCATTTTATTTAAAAAAACATGGTTTCTTTATATGTTAGTTTTATATTAGCTTTTAACATTTTAAGACATTGTCTTCTTATTTAATATGTGTGCCACTGATATATTATAAAAGTCTGTTTTTATTATACAGACATTTGTATAATTTAATAAAGTACATTGTGTTATATCGGTATGCTTTTGTTGGTCAATGACTACTTCTGCACAGTATTTATTTTGATAAATATGTTCTATATTATGTGTTTCTGTTATATTTCCAAGTATATTTCAGGAGAAGATGTAGTGATTACAATAATAATTGGATCAGTAATTACTTTAACTCATTTCATCTTTTAGTTAGCAAAATGATTACAGATCATACCTTACAGGTCTGATTTTTGAGTTTATAAAATGATCCAAATTTGTAACCTAAGCCACAATTTTTTGGCTGACAAAATTTGCCAAAGTTAACAAAGTGGTGTGTGTGTGCATGAAGTAAGTAATTCACTATGTTTACCATCTAAATTATTCTTTGATTTCTAGGATTCTTAATGGTATCGCTTACATTTGTCTATGGTAAAGTAATTCTTACAAGATCGGCTGGAGTTCACTTGTATCACTCAGGATATTTTTGTTACCAGCACATGAAACTAAAGATATTTTCAGTTAAAAAGTTTAGTATAGAAACAACTATATTTTTCCATATGGAAATCATTTTAGTCACTTTTTAGAAAGTGTTTACATTTATTTGTTTATTAACAGTTATTGATTTCAAGACTAGGTTATTTCTTTTTCTTTTTTCCTCTCCCGGATTTTGTCAATTCCTAAGTGTATTAACTCCTTTTTGCTATTCATCCTTAGCCTTGGAATTACAGTTTTTATTTACTAATGAGTGAGCCATAGCTTGAGAGAACTCCCATATTGCCCTCTGATCTAACAAGTAATTTCTTCCTTTCTTCTGAAACCCAACACTAATACATGCATTCTATGTGTAGACTGAGTCATTCTAAAAAGTGTCACTAATGAAGGAGTCATTAAGGAGTAGGTCATTTCCAAAAAGCATCCACTTCATTATGATCTTCTTGCAGTACTAATATGCAGAATCTTTCTTTTCCTTTTGTGTTTTTTATTGAGCTGAAAGATAACTTGAGTTTACAGTTCATTGAGATCAGCTACATCAGTGTTGCAAACTTGTTAATAATTTATTATTTTGAAATATGTATGTATACACACATCTGTATATACATACACCATGGAGGTGTACATGAAGGTGAAAGGTAATGAATTATGATTCACCTCTATAGTCACATAGTGTTTGATTCTAGTTGTATGCTTGAAATCATAATTTGCAAGTTATTATGGTATAGACTTATAAAGATACAGTAACTAGCTGGTAATTTAGTATGAACTAGAGGGCATTAGTACTGTAACTCTTCACCTATCAAAAGCCTAGTTTACTGGTTTGATTAATTAAGCTAATCAATTAAAAAAAAAAAAACAAGTTAAGCGAAAAAGACTGTAGTTAACCCAAATGCATGTACTTAGCAGCGCTCATTTCCATATTTTTTTAAACTATTAACTTGCACAGACTCAAGTTGAGTGGTCTGTTTTCTGAACTCACAATGAATTATTGTTGGGAGATGCTACTTAGACAAATAACACTGACAATATCAGAAAGTAGGTGTGTGGCATGAAGTAAGTAATTCACTATGTTTACCATCTAAATTATTCTTTGATTTCTAGGATTCTTAATGGTATCGCTTACATTTGTCTATGGTAAAGTAATTCTTACAAGATCGGCTGGAGTTCACTTGTATCACTCAGGATATTTTTGTTACCAGCACATGAAACTAAAGATATTTTCAGTTAAAAAGTTTAGTATAGAAACAACTATATTTTTCCATATGGAAATCATTTTAGTCACTTTTAGAAAGTGTTTACATTTATTTGTTTATTAACAGTTATTGATTTCAAGACTAGGTTATTTCTTTTTCTTTTTTCCTCTCCCGGATTTTGTCAATTCCTAAGTGTATTAACTCCTTTTTGCTATTCATCCTTAGCCTTGGAATTACAGTTTTTATTTACTAATGAGTGAGCCATAGCTTGAGAGAACTCCCATATTGCCCTCTGATCTAACAAGTAATTTCTTCCTTTCTTCTGAAACCCAACACTAATACATGCATTCTATGTGTAGACTGAGTCATTCTAAAAAGTGTCACTAATGAAGGAGTCATTAAGGAGTAGGTCATTTCCAAAAAGCATCCACTTCATTATGATCTTCTTGCAGTACTAATATGCAGAATCTTTCTTTTCCTTTTGTGTTTTTTATTGAGCTGAAAGATAACTTGAGTTTACAGTTCATTGAGATCAGCTACATCAGTGTTGCAAACTTGTTAATAATTTATTATTTTGAAATATGTATGTATACACACATCTGTATATACATACACCATGGAGGTGTACATGAAGGTGAAAGGTAATGAATTATGATTCACCTCTATAGTCACATAGTGTTTGATTCTAGTTGTATGCTTGAAATCATAATTTGCAAGTTATTATGGTATAGACTTATAAAGATACAGTAACTAGCTGGTAATTTAGTATGAACTAGAGGGCATTAGTACTGTAACTCTTCACCTATCAAAAGCCTAGTTTACTGGTTTGATTAATTAAGCTAATCAATTAAAAAAAAAAAAAACAAGTTAAGCGAAAAAGACTGTAGTTAACCCAAATGCATGTACTTAGCAGCGCTCATTTCCATATTTTTTTAAACTATTAACTTGCACAGACTCAAGTTGAGTGGTCTGTTTTCTGAACTCACAATGAATTATTGTTGGGGAGATGCTACTTAGACAAATAACACTGACAATATCAGAAAGTAGTGACTGATACTTTTCAAGCAAGTGAGAGCCTGTAATAGCTGAAAACAAGAATACAGTCAGAATGGCAGACTGATGATACTCATTTCCAAACACAAAAGGCAGGCACACTGGCACACTTCTAGACATGTAGCAGCATCTGTTACTCATGCTTGTGACCCTGGGATGACAAAGATAGACTCAACTAAATTTAATAGATTTTCTTGAGGAAGCAAAGAATGTGATTCTCTGAATTGCCTATTGAAGATGACTGAAGTACTAGTTTCTGTGCTCAAAGGAATACACCCTCAGCTATCTAGAAATCTCAAACTTCTGTTAACTCAAAAATGATTATAATACTCTGAAGGGACCTGCATGTGTTTAATGTAATTGGAATCTTAACTACTGAAAGGTAAATAGGTTCAATTGAGAAGAACATAAAATTGTGCAGGGTTGCTATTTAGTTTTAGGTAATGTTTGATGTTAGCTATTATTATCTGTAATTTTTCCTTAATAATAGAACAACAGATATTTAAACAGTTTAACTACTTTTAAATATATTTTGGATAGTTTATAATATTGGCACAGCAAATAAAGCACCATTTAGTATTAAAATTTTTGGTATAGCTAGAATTATTATAATAAACATTTTATTCAAGTTCATCTCTTGAGTCTAACCAAAGGTTTTTGGAAAGGTATTAAAGTTTGTTTGATTTATAAGAAGAATGTTGTAGAGGAAGGAGTACATAAACTTATGATGTGATTGTGCTTAATTCTTTATACCAAAATAACTTAGTTGCTAAATTTTTTTTGTAACTTTTGATTCCTGAAATGGGAGATTGGGTTTTGTAGCATGATACAAAATTTTTACTATAAATGTAAATTTTCAGTTCCCTTTACTGTGAAAATAAATTGTTTTTCTTTGCATGCTGTTTATCATAATAACTTCTTCCCCTTTTTTTCTAATAAAAGTTATTGAATCGTAATCTTGTACTTTAACATATTACTTAAATATGTTGTCCTATAAAATATCGTCTTTGCTTTTTAAATTCCTCAGCTTTTTGAGTTTTAAATCAGTAAGAGTAAATATACATAAAGAGAATGTGACAGCTTTGTTTGGAGAAAGTATTTTTTTTTAACTTAAGAAAAGGAGCACAAAGAAAATGAGAAATATAATCCTTTTTATAAAATGTATACATCTTTGCTATTTGTTGTTAAATTTTCATCTTATTATTCCAACTGATGCAAAGTTTCAAAAACACTGAAATAATACAGATCTTTCTTCATTGTCAGCAGGATGAGATTGTCTGAAACGAAGAATAGGTATGATAGTTTTCTTAGATTTTGTATATCATAGGTGGCAAAGACACTATCCAAACATTTGTTAATAAGCTTTAAAACGTACTAGGAGGTACTTTGAAAACCCAACTGAACTGAAAATGACAGGTAAATTTTTGAGAAAATTTATATTTTAGAAAATAATATAAAATTCTGAGTATGATTTTTATTTGCTGTAGATGATGTTAGCATGCTATCAAGGTTAGAAATTTTATTTATAATCTACCTTAACGTAGAGGAAAGAGAGTGATGAGATACATAAATTGTATAGAATTGAGCTTAGTGTAGCCTAGTAGAATTCATTAGATTTTAAAAAGTTTTTAAATATAAAGTCACAATGTTTAAGATTGAATTCCTAGTCTTGAATTATATATATCTTACATTATTACATATTTTGAAATAAATGGGCAAGTGATTATCATTGAAGTTCAAAATCAAAAATGTTAATGTGTGTTAGTTTTGAACACATGGCTATATGCATAAACTGATTCCTATGGTCTTAACATTTCTGCTATCAAAGAGTTCTGAATGATATTTGTTTTCCTTGTTAGTTTTATTGTTTTGGTATTTTGTTTTTCCTGAAACATCTATTTCAGGTTTAGATTGTCTTTTTCATAAACATTAATATAGTAACCTTGTCAGTTAAGGATAGAATTAACATAGTTATAGTTGAAATATATAGTAGCTTGCTGTGTTTTTTCTGAAAAAGGTGTTTTTAAATATTATTTAGATATACCATAAATCTGTTTACCCTACAGGTGTGATGAATGCAGACTGTGCTACCATTTTGGTTGTTTGGATCCTCCTTTGAAAAAGTCTCCTAAACAAACAGGCTATGGATGGATATGTCAGGAGTGTGATTCTTCATCTTCTAAGGTAAGGAGATGGGGGGGAAACCTATAAGAAAAAGTCTTGTTTCTCTTTATTTTGATAGCTTTTTACATCTCGCCATTGGCTTCCTCATTTTAAAGGTAATTGGAATATGAAGGACCAACATTTTATTTAATCTGATGCACTTCAAGAAACTATTGCTTTGGTGATTTTATTGCCCTTCAAGTAAGGAGTAAAGAGCTCTACTGAATTATATAAATTTTCTCTATGAAATATTTTAGCTGTTTTGTGTAGCATGTTAAGTAGTTTTCTAGAAGCCAAAATTTGTCATTTTCTGCTCATTTACCATGCCTAGGTAATAGCCAATAAAACCCAATTTAATTTTATAGATGACTCATCTTAATATACAGTAAGTATATTATGAATGTTTTATAAAGTATGTTCTCTGAGAAAACTAGTTTTTATGTACTAGAATTTTTTTCTGATGATTATTTTAGATAAGTGGAAAGGATGAAATACCTAGTATGTTTGATTCATAGTTTATCTCCAAAAATTAACTATTGAAATTATCATTTTTAAATAACAATGGTATAATCTTGAATTGTGATTAGCATTTTAAGATTGCTATGTTTTTTTAATTTGTGAATGAATAGCTAGACTCCTGATGCTTTGACTCATTTGACAGAAATATTGAATATATTTGAATTAAGATCAGTAATCAGATTATTATTCAAAAAAAAATGTATTCTGCTATCTTAAAGAAGTTCTGAATGATATTTGTTTTCCTTGTTAGTTTTATTGTTTTGGTATTTTGTTTTTCCTGAAACATCTATTTCAGGTTTAGATTGTCTTTTTCATAAACATTAATATAGTAACCTTGTCAGTTAAGGATAGAATTAACATAGTTATAGTTGAAATATATAGTAGCTTGCTGTGTTTTTTCTGAAAAAGGTGTTTTTAAATATTATTTAGATATACCATAAATCTGTTTACCCTACAGGTGTGATGAATGCAGACTGTGCTACCATTTTGGTTGTTTGGATCCTCCTTTGAAAAAGTCTCCTAAACAAACAGGCTATGGATGGATATGTCAGGAGTGTGATTCTTCATCTTCTAAGGTAAGGAGATGGGGGGGAAACCTATAAGAAAAAGTCTTGTTTCTCTTTATTTTGATAGCTTTTTACATCTCGCCATTGGCTTCCTCATTTTAAAGGTAATTGGAATATGAAGGACCAACATTTTATTTAATCTGATGCACTTCAAGAAACTATTGCTTTGGTGATTTTATTGCCCTTCAAGTAAGGAGTAAAGAGCTCTACTGAATTATATAAATTTTCTCTATGAAATATTTTAGCTGTTTTGTGTAGCATGTTAAGTAGTTTTCTAGAAGCCAAAATTTGTCATTTTCTGCTCATTTACCATGCCTAGGTAATAGCCAATAAAACCCAATTTAATTTTATAGATGACTCATCTTAATATACAGTAAGTATATTATGAATGTTTTATAAAGTATGTTCTCTGAGAAAACTAGTTTTTATGTACTAGAATTTTTTTCTGATGATTATTTTAGATAAGTGGAAAGGATGAAATACCTAGTATGTTTGATTCATAGTTTATCTCCAAAAATTAACTATTGAAATTATCATTTTTAAATAACAATGGTATAATCTTGAATTGTGATTAGCATTTTAAGATTGCTATGTTTTTTTTTTTTAATTTGTGAATGAATAGCTAGACTCCTGATGCTTTGACTCATTTGACAGAAATATTGAATATATTTGAATTAAGACAGTACAGTCAGGTTAATCAGATTATTATTCTTTAAATAGGTAAAAAGAAGCAAACTGTCTATTGTAATGTGGACCTCCAGCCATCTTTCCTAAATGCCACTTAATTATACTTGCTTTTCTTAGGGTGAATTAAAATTGATACTGAATTCCTGTCTAATCATGGAATCAGAAATACTCACTTTATCAGTTAAAATGACTTACTCCAGTTTACTACAGATGCCATCTTTAAAAGCATCGTTATGAAAAACTTCAGAAAAGCATTTGGCTACAGGAAAGAAAACTATTTAAATATTTTTTTTAAGAATGAAATTTATTAAAATTTTAAATGTTTTATAATTCTATTATTAAAATAGAATATTATGCATTTTATTTAATGATCAAGCATTTTTGCTCAAGGTATTAAGCTGCATGATATGAAGAATTATTTTTTAGCTATTAAGATTCAGATGTAAGATGGCACTTATTTAATATCAAAATTTTTCATTTATTGCTTATTTAAATTGAATTTAGAAATGCTTTCCAGAAAAAAAATAGTAGTGTACTGTACTGTAGATTTTAAATACTCATAGAACTCTTTGTGGTATAATTTTTCTAAGTGTGTGTTTTGTTTGGGATTTTCTTATACCCTCAAAAAGCAATTAGAAAAGCAATTTATGGGAAAAAAAATGATTTATTGCATTTTATAAATAAGCCTTTTATATACATTCTTTTAAAAATGCTCTATACTACTATAATTATGTAGCATTGTAGTAAATGCAGAGTGCCTTTGTTAAGCTGTGCAGTAATTTCGTTAATGAACATTGAAAATGTAAGGGGATGTATTTCACATATATTAGGAATATATGGAATGAATATTTTGTAAATGCAGTAGGTGCATGCTAGTAGCCATTGAGTTGTTCCTTTGTTTTATTTTTCCTTCTCTTTGAGAGAATATGACTTTTGAACTCTCAGTGGAAATCCATTAGGAAGACACATTGTTAGAAAAGTTGCATTGTTCTTGCTGTACTCTGACCTGTGATTGAATGAATACCAGATGTAAACAGCCAGCATTTTCAAAATTTCATCTTAATATGGTATCTGCTGAATGTCACACCAGTTTATTGCAAAGAAAACATCAGTGAAATGAAATTTTTTTTTTTTAATTTTGACCTCCTTTATTGGTTTTTCATTTATTTATTTTCATCTGTCTTTATTCTTTGGCATGGGTGGGCCTCCCATCACAGTGGCCTCTCTCGTTGCAGAGCACTGGCTCTGGGTGCATGTACTCCAGAGCACTGGCTCATAATTGCACACACCCGTCTAGCCGCACCTTGGCATGTGTGATCTTCCCAGGCCAGGGATTGAACCAGTGCCCCTTGAACTGCAAGGTGGGCCACCAGGGAGGCCCTGGATTTGTATTTTTATCATATAAAGATGAATATTGCATGCTTCTATTTTTTCCAGTGTAAAATTAAACAACATAATAGTTAAGATGAACATTAAAGAATCTTAGTTCATTCCCTTGAATACTTGTATTCCATCAGCTGTTTTGCTCACTCTGAAAACCGTCATTCCTCATCAGCAGGTAGTAAATTTCTGTGTACATTTTCTCTTGTAAGGTGTTTTCTAGTATTGAGTACCCAAAAGAAAACATAGATAGATAATGTCATGTTTTATAATTTAGTAAATTGCAGTAGAAGCTTTTAAATCAAGAAAGCAATATATTATTAAATCTAGTCAAGAAAATTAGTATCATTTTGTGGCCTAAAAGAAATCTAGGATAAAAGCTAATATAATTGTTTGACCTTCATTCTCTTCTGTTTGCTTTGGTGGAATGATATTTTTTTTAAGATAATACTAGGTATATTTGCCTTATTCATATATTTTAATGATATGAAAAGCGAAGGTTGAAGGTAGGAATAGTTATTGCCAAGAAATAGGAAATGAATCAGTTTCCAGTAAATATAAAGTTGTTACAGCCATAAAATATATATCCAACCTTCTTTCTCTATGGTAGGCGGGATTATTAAGTCTGAGAAGTCCATTTCTGCTAGGTTGTCCATTTTATTGGCTAACTATACACCAATAATGCTTACAGTAGACTCCTATGATCCTTTGTACTTCAGTGGTGTCCACTGTGACCTCTTTTTCATTTCTAATTGTAATGACTTGAGCCCTCTCCCTCTTTTTCTTCTTTAATATAGGGCACAGTTCACTATTCTTTTTTTTTAAGGTCTACATGATATAGTTCTCAACAACTGCTATGTACTGAAACACCCTGAATGAAGTCAGATGAACGTGAATAAAATCCTTTAGAAGGAAATGTTTATACAAGTGATGTATATTTACAAGTGCCACTGAGAATTTAAATACACATCATATATATTAACAGTGACTGTGCCAGTTATGATTCTAGCTTTCCATCTCTGTTTATGTTGTGTTTTGTGAAAAGCCAAAGGATATACATGACAGGTCATTATCTGAATACTGCAAGATGAGCTACTTAGCTTTGAGACCTCCATTCGGTTCACTCTTATTTGATCTTTCTAGTATAGTACTCTTCTTGAGTGGTAGCAAGTTAAATTTATATACATAAAAATCTCATCTAAATTGTTATGGAAGGTTTTCTGGAACTGCAAATTCATGACAAACCAGCTCAGCCAAGTGCATTACTTTTTAATAATCCTTATATTAGAAGTCCTTGAGTAGGGAAGTAAGATATTTTAAAATTTTTGTCTCATTTTCCAGGTTTTTTTTTTTTGCATTAAGCAGCTAGAATTCTATAACTGAGATTCTTGTGTCAAAATGACATATATAAATATTTATTATCAAATAAAGCAGTCGTTGAGAATTTTGCTTCTTTAAAAACTGCATAGACAATCTCTCTAAGGAGTATCTTGCCACAATACATTAAACAAGCACATTTAATTGAACTTGGTCATATTGGAAATTGAATGTCTGAGTTTTATGTGTTGTGAAGATTTATGAAAAATATAAAATTAAAATGAATTATCCTTTAAAGTTCTTCTAAATTTGAATCATATAACTGACCCATAAAAGAGGACTTTTTGATATTTTAACTGTTCATTTGACCTCTGGGATTTTATCTGGCGTTAGCTTAGATTTTAAGTTTCTAAAAGCATGATTGATAGATAAGTCATTTTCAAGTAAAACTTACCCACTTAACCATCTTAATTCAGTATTCTTCTACAACTTGTG
Organism: Tragulus kanchil; assembly: GCA_022376925.1. NCBI lineage: Eukaryota > Metazoa > Chordata > Mammalia > Artiodactyla > Tragulidae > Tragulus > Tragulus kanchil. The sequence continues at coordinate 121,122,197 of JAIOJX010000030.1, read as the reverse complement.
TGATATTAGAGGTTAAAACAATATGTTTTTACCAAACTTTATTGAGTTTTGACTTGCCTTGTTTGTGAGACATTTATGTGAAGTGAATAAAGGGGTCCTTTTTTTAAGAAGGAAATGTTTATAACACCCTGAATGAAGTCAGATGAACGTGAATAAAATCCTTTAGAAGGAAATGTTTATACAAGTGATGTATATTTACAAGTGCCACTGAGAATTTAAATACACATCATATATATTAACAGTGACTGTGCCAGTTATGATTCTAGCTTTCCATCTCTGTTTATGTTGTGTTTTGTGAAAAGCCAAAGGATATACATGACAGGTCATTATCTGAATACTGCAAGATGAGCTACTTAGCTTTGAGACCTCCATTCGGTTCACTCTTATTTGATCTTTCTAGTATAGTACTCTTCTTGAGTGGTAGCAAGTTAAATTTATATACATAAAAATCTCATCTAAATTGTTATGGAAGGTTTTCTGGAACTGCAAATTCATGACAAACCAGCTCAGCCAAGTGCATTACTTTTTAATAATCCTTATATTAGAAGTCCTTGAGTAGGGAAGTAAGATATTTTAAAATTTTTGTCTCATTTTCCAGGTTTTTTTTTTTTGCATTAAGCAGCTAGAATTCTATAACTGAGATTCTTGTGTCAAAATGACATATATAAATATTTATTATCAAATAAAGCAGTCGTTGAGAATTTTGCTTCTTTAAAAACTGCATAGACAATCTCTCTAAGGAGTATCTTGCCACAATACATTAAACAAGCACATTTAATTGAACTTGGTCATATTGGAAATTGAATGTCTGAGTTTTATGTGTTGTGAAGATTTATGAAAAATATAAAATTAAAATGAATTATCCTTTAAAGTTCTTCTAAATTTGAATCATATAACTGACCCATAAAAGAGGACTTTTTGATATTTTAACTGTTCATTTGACCTCTGGGATTTTATCTGGCGTTAGCTTAGATTTTAAGTTTCTAAAAGCATGATTGATAGATAAGTCATTTTCAAGTAAAACTTACCCACTTAACCATCTTAATTCAGTATTCTTCTACAACTTGTGTGATATTAGAGGTTAAAACAATATGTTTTTACCAAACTTTATTGAGTTTTGACTTGCCTTTTTAGTGAGACAGTTATGTGAAACCTGGAGAAAAGTTGTTTATATAAGTATCCTAAATTAGAATCCCATAGAACAAATCTGTGAAAGTTTTTGAAAATGAAAGTGAAGTTACTCAGTCATGTCCAACTCTGCAGCGCATGGACTAACCATGAAATTCTCCAGGCAAGAATACTGGAGTCTGTAGCCTTTCCTTTCTATAGGGGGTTTTCCCAACACAGGGATTGAACCCACATCTCCAGCATTGAGGCAAATTCTTTACCGCCTGAGCCACCAGGGAAGCCCAAGAATACTGAAGTGGGTAGCCTGTCCCTTCTCCAAGATATCTTCCTGGCCCAGAAATCAAATCCTCCTGCACTGCATGTGAATTCTTTATCAGCTGAGTGACAAGGATAGATGTTTTCAGACTTACTGAAAGTCCTGAGAATTAAAACTGGTGTGGCAGTAAACAACAAAACTCTGTTAAAAAAAAAAAAAACAACAACTGGTGTCATTATCCTTGATGATGGCTATAGTTAAATATGTAAACGTCTGATTTCCTCTTTGCTAATATGTGGGATAAAGCCTACACACTTCCAGTTGATCTTGTACCTTATCTTAGGCTAAGTTCAGGCTGTTGTTGGTTACTCTAGAATTTCCCTTAGCAGTCAAAATTGTTTGTATAAATGTCTTTTAAGTCTTAATTTCTAGTAGAGTGCTGGGGTTGCAAAGAGTTGGACATGACTGACCGACTGACGCTGACTTTCACTTTGAGACTAGTAGCAATGTTTTATGAATTTGATAAAAAAGTAATAGACATTAATAATTCTAGCTATAGTTAGTGAAAGTGAAAGTTGTTCAGTTGTGTCCAGTTGTTTAGCCCATCAGGCTCCTGTGTCAATGGAATTCTCCAGACAAGAATACTGGAGTGGGTAGCCATTCCCTTCTCCAGGGGATCTACCAGACCCAGGGATCGAACCTAGGTCTCCTGCATTGCAGGCAGATTCTGAGCCACCAAGGCCTTAACAATCTTTGTCTTACTAAAAACTATTACTTGGTAAAAATATATTACCTGGAGATAGGGTTCAAAAACATGCCTTAGGAAAATCTAGTAAACAGCTTTTTTAATACATAAATATTGAATTTAACCAGATAAAATACACTACTCTTTTTTTTTTAAAGCATAGTACCAACTACAGTACTGTATTTTTTTTAATTAAATGTTTATATATTGAACTGAATTTTTTTTTTTTGAACTGAACTTTTTGTTGATCATTATTGCCTGCTAGAAAAAGCTGTTTACTTGATTGTCCTAGAGGTGTTTCTAAAACCTATCTCCAGGTGGTGTTTTTACCAAGTAACAATATTCAGTGAACCAAAGATTGCTTATGGTTATTCTTTATAACAGAATTGGAATCCACACTGATCCATTAGTCCTGTAACCTAGTGTGGTTTTCTTGGGGACTGTACAGTACACGTTAATCACATTGGTATACCCCAATAAATCATGGTGAGGTATTTCTTAAGAACCTTTTCAAAAAAAGAATTTCTTTCCTCCAGATAAAGCTTATTAGTTTTTTTTTTTTTTTTTGATTTTTTTAGTGTTGAGTTTTTTTTTTAATTTTATTTATTTATTTATTTATTTTTGTACATGTATGTTCAGATAAAGCTTATTAGTTTTTATGACATTTTTTAAAAATATATTTCAATATCATACTTACAGAGAAAGAAAATGATTGGAGCCTATAATATTTGCTAATGTTGTCTATATTAATATTTTGAAAAATTGGAAAAACTAAAGTCACCTTTTAAGTTACACTTTCTACAAACTGGGAAAACCAAGCCATTGTCTGCTTCAGATGTTTATGGGCTTGTGCATTTATATAGCATGCTGGGAACCCTGCCGTGGAATACCATATGATGAGAACCTGAATCTACTGAGATAAAGTACAGGAGGGTGCCGTGAATAGGAATATCTTTGAAAGCTCACTAACTTCATTCTATTCTTTGATTTAAAAAGAAAAGCATTGTGTTTCTGTTTTTATTTTGAAGGAAAAGTGGCCTACTAAAAATCTGGTGGCTAAGCTGAAGGGTATTTCATTATAACTTTAAAAAAGTTATTAAAAATATTTTTACCTTAATTGTCCAGCATTTGAAATATTAATTTTGGGTTAATAATATACCAAGGAGGAATACAGAATATATTAATTGTATAAGTTTATTATTCTGGTATTCATATATAAAGTGAGTGAGAGACATTGTTCATTGCAGACGGATGTTCTTAATTGAATTAAGCCAGCCCATTCTCAGAGTTGTGAAGTAATGCCTAAATAATAGGAAAGGTTTAAATCCTCAGAAAAAGAGAGAGAAATTATGTATTCTGGATGTAGATACAGTTATATAATTACTTTCTTCTAAATTAAACATTTAGTTGTACCATTTCATCATTTTGTAGAATTACTTCTTCAAAAATTGTCTTTCTACCTTATGTATTGTGGTTTAAGAAGTATGCTTTTGCCCAAAACTGAAGACTTCTTTAAATCTAATATAAGAGAATTAAAAGTATGAACTCTAATCGTTAATGAAATTGAGTTCTGAAATGAAATATATTGAAGCTTTCTAATCTTGATATTCTACTAGAATCCTATCAAGATTACTAAAGAACTGCAAATTAGGGGTTAGTTTGTTATGCTATGTTACATTTTAACAAACTCATTTTTTATTAAATGTATTTATTTTTAATTGAAGAATAATTACTTTATAATATTGTGTGGTTTCTGCCAAATACCAATATGAATCAGCCATAGGTATGCCTATGTTCCCTTCCTTTTGAACCTCCTTCCCCCTCCTACCACTCTAGGCTGTTACAGAGCCCCAGTTTGCATTCCTAGAGTCATAAAGCAAATTGCCATTGCTGTCTCTTTTACCTGTGGTAGTGTATGTGTTTCTACATTACTCTTTCCTTACATCCCACCCTCCTCTTCCTCTCTCCCCCACCCCCATGTCCATACCATATGATGAGATAAAGGAAAAAACAGGAGGGTGCCGTGAATAGGAATATCTTTGAAAGCTCACTAACTTCATTCTATTCTTTGATTTAAAAAGAAAAGCATTGTGTTTCTGTTTTTATTTTGAAGGAAAAGTGGCCTACTAAAAATCTGGTGGCTAAGCTGAAGGGTATTTCATTATAACTTTAAAAAAGTTATTAAAAATATTTTTACCTTAATTGTCCAGCATTTGAAATATTAATTTTGGGTTAATAATATACCAAGGAGGAATACAGAATATATTAATTGTATAAGTTTATTATTCTGGTATTCATATATAAAGTGAGTGAGAGACATTGTTCATTGCAGACGGATGTTCTTAATTGAATTAAGCCAGCCCATTCTCAGAGTTGTGAAGTAATGCCTAAATAATAGGAAAGGTTTAAATCCTCAGAAAAAGAGAGAGAAATTATGTATTCTGGATGTAGATACAGTTATATAATTACTTTCTTCTAAATTAAACATTTAGTTGTACCATTTCATCATTTTGTAGAATTACTTCTTCAAAAATTGTCTTTCTACCTTATGTATTGTGGTTTAAGAAGTATGCTTTTGCCCAAAACTGAAGACTTCTTTAAATCTAATATAAGAGAATTAAAAGTATGAACTCTAATCGTTAATGAAATTGAGTTCTGAAATGAAATATATTGAAGCTTTCTAATCTTGATATTCTACTAGAATCCTATCAAGATTACTAAAGAACTGCAAATTAGGGGTTAGTTTGTTATGCTATGTTACATTTTAACAAACTCATTTTTTATTAAATGTATTTATTTTTAATTGAAGAATAATTACTTTATAATATTGTGTGGTTTCTGCCAAATACCAATATGAATCAGCCATAGGTATGCCTATGTTCCCTTCCTTTTGAACCTCCTTCCCCCTCCTACCACTCTAGGCTGTTACAGAGCCCCAGTTTGCATTCCTAGAGTCATAAAGCAAATTGCCATTGCTGTCTCTTTTACCTGTGGTAGTGTATGTGTTTCTACATTACTCTTTCCTTACATCCCACCCTCCTCTTCCTCTCTCCCACCCCATGTCCATAGTCTGTTCTCTGTGTCTCTGTCTCCATTGCCTCCCTGCAAATAGGTTCATCAGTACCCTTTTTCCAGATTCCATAGATATCTGCTGGGCATCTACCTGCAGGAAACCCAAATTAATACCCTCACTTTTGAAATCTCTGAAATTAGAATGTGCATCTATAAGTAGTTTATTTTTTTAAAGTGATAACATTTCTTTTTTCCATAAAAATTTGCCATTAAGTTTATGGAGTTATAATTTGAGGCATTGTTGAGTAAGAAAATACAATAATTTAAAATGATGTAGTGGAAAGAGCTTTGTAAGCTTTGAAAAGCAGCAAGCTGAGTTCAGATATTAATAATTATTCAGTGTTTGTGACCTTCAGCACGTTGCTTCACTTCTGTGAGTTTCAGGTTGCTCCTTTGTGAAAAGTTTAATGGCAATATTTAGAACTGCAGAGGCACTCAGTAAATGGCACATCTTCTTATTCTTAAAAATAAGCAATCATTTTAGTCATGGAGAGAAGAGTTCAAAATTGATAATGTTCTGATTTTTCAAATGTAAAAATTGTTTTCTTAAGTAATCTGATGAGCAGTTTGCTGTATTTTATTTTTTATCTGTACACTTCTAAGGAAAAAACTCATTCTTGTCTCGGAGTTCCACACTAACTAGAGTGAGGTCCTCTCTAAGGTGTAACTGATATAGGCAATAGTTCCCTTTTAGGGAAAACTGTTTTTAACTGAAGACATGTTTTATTGCTAGGTGAAGAAATATCAAAGAAATTTCCAGTAGACTGGAGGAATATTATACCTGTCTCAAGGTCGTGAAAACTAGAACATAAATGAAAAAGTAAATGAAATTTAAAAATAACAAACCTCTGAAGATAGTTGTAAGATAAATTATGAATTTACTTTATCAAGGTGTATGTTGTTTGATAACAAAGGACTTATCAAGCCTAACAGATAGCTTTTAGAGAAAGGAAGTGAAAATGTTAGTTGCTCAGTCATAGCCAACTCTTTGCAGCCCCATGGACTGCAGGCTGCCAGGCTGTCTGTAGGATTCTCCAGGCAAGAATACTGGAATGGTTTGCCATTTCCTTCTCCAGGGGATCTTCCCAGCCCATGGACTGAACCAAAATCTCCTGAATTGCAGGCGGATTCTTTACCATCTGAGCCACCAGAGACAGATATATATATATATATTAGCAGTACATCCTTTCTTTATATAAATGTCGAAATACCTTTAAGGATGGAAATGTGGGAAGTTCTGGGCTAGCAATCTTATATACCTTGTTATACCTGGAAATTAAGGTTATTTACTTTTAGGGCATATTCTATAAATACATTGAGAATTCCACAAAATGATTATGTGCCTTCAATATGTCTCACAAACATTTATGCCAAGAGAAAGCTTCATTAAGTAAATAAGGAAATTTGTACTCATTCTCAGATGTACCAATGCCTTTCTTTTAAAAAATGTAAAATCTTAATATGTTATTTATATATATGATTTAAAGGGCAGTGATTTATACATGTAAATTCCTCAGATACTTTTCTTGACAAACCATACCTCTCCCTCCCCCTGCCACCTGTCCCTTGGTTCTCAGTGGCAGAAACCATTAAAATATACTTCCTTAATCATAGTATATAAATTTCTCTATTTTGTCTCTAGTTGAAATAGTAACTTATTGTACCTACAGAATATCATTCATTCTCAGACTTTTTTATACTGGGATGAAAACCCCCCCAGGAAAATTCAAGGTAGATTGATTCAGATTCAGTACTGTAGCATTTCTGGATTGCTAGTATCCTGTATTCCTTTTAGTTTTCCACATTCTGGAAATACCCAGCAATATGTCAAGGATCTTCTCTGAACTATAGATTCATTTTGTCCCCATCAGTCTTCCTCAGTTACTCAGCTTCACCTTTTTTCTACTTTTATGGCTATTGATATGGTTGTTAACTTCTTTTTACACACTCCTTTCTTGCCTTCATTGAACCAGTTTTCTGTCTTAACAGACTTTTTTTTTTTTTGTCTTTTAGTAAACTCCTTTGGTCTGTTCTCACTGTCTTTCTCACTCTGCGGGTGACAGCATCCATGCCTAAAAGTCTCTACCACACCAGTTTTGCTACAGGAAAACCTGGGACTTAGGATTTAATGATCCATCTAACTTTCTCTGAGTTAATATTCATAAAGAGGGAGAAAGTGTCTGTCTTTTACAATATTATCCTTTAGTCTAAAAACTAAGATATAATGTAGTGATATTTTTTTTAATTTGTTTTTAATTGGAGGATAATTGCTTTAAACTGTTGTGTTTGTTTCTGCCATACGACACTGTGAATCAGCCATAAGTGTTTATACATTCTGTCCCTCTTGAAAATCCCTTTGTAACCCCTCATCCCACCCCTCCAGGTTGTCACAGAGCACCAGGTTGAACTCCCTACAGTGCAGTTTTAAAACATCCCAGACAGTCTTTTAAAGACTTAAGATGCCCAGTATCACTAAGTATTAGAGAATGCAAAACCACAATAAGATCACCTCACCTGTCCAAAGAATGAAAATAAGGAAATTTGTACTCATTCTCAGATGTACCAATGCCTTTCTTTTAAAAAATGTAAAATCTTAATATGTTATTTATATATATGATTTAAAGGGCAGTGATTTATACATGTAAATTCCTCAGATACTTTTCTTGACAAACCATACCTCTCCTCCCCTGCCACCTGTCCCTTGGTTCTCAGTGGCAGAAACCATTAAAATATACTTCCTTAATCATAGTATATAAATTTCTCTATTTTGTCTCTAGTTGAAATAGTAACTTATTGTACCTACAGAATATCATTCATTCTCAGACTTTTTTATACTGGGATGAAAACCCCCCCAGGAAAATTCAAGGTAGATTGATTCAGATTCAGTACTGTAGCATTTCTGGATTGCTAGTATCCTGTATTCCTTTTAGTTTTCCACATTCTGGAAATACCCAGCAATATGTCAAGGATCTTCTCTGAACTATAGATTCATTTTGTCCCCATCAGTCTTCCTCAGTTACTCAGCTTCACCTTTTTTCTACTTTTATGGCTATTGATATGGTTGTTAACTTCTTTTTACACACTCCTTTCTTGCCTTCATTGAACCAGTTTTCTGTCTTAACAGACTTTTTTTTTTTTTGTCTTTTAGTAAACTCCTTTGGTCTGTTCTCACTGTCTTTCTCACTCTGCGGGTGACAGCATCCATGCCTAAAAGTCTCTACCACACCAGTTTTGCTACAGGAAAACCTGGGACTTAGGATTTAATGATCCATCTAACTTTCTCTGAGTTAATATTCATAAAGAGGGAGAAAGTGTCTGTCTTTTACAATATTATCCTTTAGTCTAAAAACTAAGATATAATGTAGTGATATTTTTTTTAATTTGTTTTTAATTGGAGGATAATTGCTTTAAACTGTTGTGTTTGTTTCTGCCATACGACACTGTGAATCAGCCATAAGTGTTTATACATTCTGTCCCTCTTGAAAATCCCTTTGTAACCCCTCATCCCACCCCTCCAGGTTGTCACAGAGCACCAGGTTGAACTCCCTACAGTGCAGTTTTAAAACATCCCAGACAGACATCCTTCCAAAGAAGATACACACACGGCTAACAAGCACATTAGAAGATGCCCAGTATCACTAAGTATTAGAGAATGCAAAACCACAATAAGATCACCTCACCTGTCAGAATGACTATCACCAGAATGCCTATAAACAACAAATGTTGACAAGGATGTGCAAGAAAGGAAACCTTGTATGCTGCTGGTGGTAATGTAAACTGGTGCAGCCAGTATGGAAGTTCCTCAAAAAACTAAAACTAGAACTATCATGTGATTCAACAATTTCATTCCTGAATGTTTAGCCAAAACCCAAAAACATTAATTTGAAGAGATACATGCATCCTAATATTCACAGCAACATTATTTGCTATAGCCAACACATAAAAGCGACCTAAGCATCCACCAACAGATGAATGGATAAAGAAGATGTGATTGATACACACACACACACCACACACACACACACTAGAATAGTACTTATCTATGTAAAAGAATGAAATTCTGCCACTTGCAACATCTTGGGTGGACATAGAGAGTATTATGCTTAATGAAATAACTCAGACAGAGATAGACAAATACTGTATTAACATATGCTATCATTGTATATGAAATCTGAAAATTAAAACAAATGTATATAACAAAACAGAGTCCCAGATATAGAAAACTGACTAGTGGATACCAGTGGGAAGAGGAAAGAAGGCCAAGATATGGGTATGGGATTAAGAGATACAAACTAAAAAAAAAAAAAAAAGATGCAAACTATTATGTATAAAATAAACAATAAAGATATGTCATACAGGGCGTCCCTGGGGGTCCAGTGGGTAAAGAGTCCGCCTTGCAGTGCAAGCGGCGCCGGTTCGATCCCTAGTCTGGAAAGATCCCACGTGCCTCAGGGCAGCCGGACCGGTGTGTCCAACCATAAGCCAGCTCTCTGGAGTACATGCGCCCAGAACCAGTGTTCTGCAACGAGAGAGGCCATTGCAATGGGAGACCTGCACAGGCCAAAGAATAAAGATGGATGAAAATATATAAATAAAAAAACCAGTAAAAGAGGTCAAGATTAAAAAAAAAAAAAAAGATATGTTGTATAGCACAGGGAAATGTAGCTATTTTATAATAATTTTAAATGGAGTATAATCTTTAAAAATATTGACTCATTATGCCATATATCTAAAACTAATATGGTATGGTAAATCAACTATACTTCAGTTTTTAAAATGCATTTGCAAATAATATTATAGATTATTAATAAGTAATATTAATGTTACTATAACTACTAAGTTATTTATAATCAATTTGCAGCAAACTAAAACCCATTAGTCTTTTACTTTTGCTTGGACTACTATTAAATCAGTTCTTGGGCTTCCCTGGTAGCTCAGTGGTAAGGAGCTCACCTGCCAATGTAATGTAGTGATAAATTTATCAGTAAGTTTTAGTTGACCATTTCCACTGTCTGATAATCTTCCATTTACTATAAAGCTTAACTAGTATTTGCTTAACTAGGAGAATATATAATAACTTGATCTCCAAGTGAAATATTAGTATAGAGATACGATTAAATACTCTATAATTGAGGCATCAGCCTCTGAGTTTTGTTTAACTTTAAAGCTAGAGAGTAATAATTCAAAATAGCAAAATTTTAGTGTAAGGAAACTAATATCCTTTATGTAAAATCGTCCTTTTAAAAAATTCATGCTTCTTATTCTTTTTTTCTCCTTACTTTTTCCTTTTCATTGACTCTTCTGGAGATATTTGAACCTAGAAAAAAATTATATATTTATGTGTGTTTTTAAAAATTTTTAGAGGGCTTCCCCTGGTGGTCCAGTGGGTAAGGACACCGCCTTGCAGTGCAAGGGGCGCCGGTTCGATCCCTGGCCTGGGAAGATCCCACGTGCCGCGGAGCGGCTGGACCGATGTGTCCAATTGCCGAGCCGGAGCTCTGGAGCGCATGCGCCCAGAGCTGGCGCTCTGCAGCGACAGATGCCACCGCGATGGGAGGCCCACAGGAGCCAAGGAACAAAGACGGATGAAAATAGAGAAATGAAAGACCAATAGAAGTGGCCCCCCCGCCCCCCCCCCTCCCCAATCCCACCCCCGCCCAAAAATAAAAAAAAAAAAAAAAAAAAAATTTTTAGAGATGTAGTACATGGTTATTGTAAAATATCTGGAAAAATTAAAATATAAAGAAAAATATTAAAAATTACCTGCAATTTATAGCACCTAAATGTAATTCCATTTCTGCTCATGTTTCCATGGTGTATTGCATCACAACCTGCTCTCTAAAAATTACAATTGCATCATACATTCTGGTATATACTTTTTTCCCATGTAACTGCATTATATGGCAATTTCCCATAATGTTAAATACTCTTTTCTAATGAGATTTTAAAGTACTATACAGTATTCTTTTGCTCAGATATATTCTTGGTGTAATTATTGGGTCAAAAAATGAGCATTTTAAAAATAAGAAGGAACTTTAGTAATAATATTAGTAATTAACATTTATTGAGTACCTCTCTGTGCCTATCATTATGTATGCACTTAAAATGTATAATCAAATTTAATCCTCATGTAGTATGTTACTGGTAGGGGGTTTTTTGTGGATTTAAAAAAAATAAGGTTCAAAGACACTGAGGATTAACAGTGGTATAACAGTGTTTCAAACCCAGACCTGCCTGATTCAAGTCTTGTTTTAGAAACTTGTTTTCATATATTAAAATAGGTATTCTCTATTCCTTCTTACAGGAGGAATAATCCTTATGAAAATTCGTTTAATGAACCTAATCTCCTTTATGGAAAACCGTCCTCCTAAAAAATGCATGCTTCTTATTCTTTTTTTCTCCTTACTTTTTCCTTTTCATTGACTCTTCTGGAGATATTTGAACCTAGAAAAAAATTATATATTTATGTGTGTTTTTAAAAATTTTTAGAGGGCTTCCCCTGGTGGTCCAGTGGGTAAGGACACCGCCTTGCAGTGCAAGGGGCGCCGGTTCGATCCCTGGCCTGGGAAGATCCCACGTGCCGCGGAGCGGCTGGACCGATGTGTCCAATTGCCGAGCCGGAGCTCTGGAGCGCATGCGCCCAGAGCCGGCGCTCTGCAGCGACAGATGCCACCGCGATGGGAGGCCCACAGGAGCCAAGGAACAAAGACGGATGAAAATAGAGAAATGAAAGACCAATAGAAGTGGCCCGCCCGCTCCCCTCCCTCCCCAACCCCGCCCAAAATAAAAAAAAAAAAAAATTTTTAGAGATGTAGTACATGGTTATTGTAAAATATCTGGAAAAATTAAAATATAAAGAAAAAAATAAAAAATTACCTGCAATTTATAGCACCTAAATGTAATTCCATTTCTGCTCATGTTTCCATGGTGTATTGCATCACAACCTGCTCTCTAAAAATTACAATTGCATCATACATTCTGGTATATACTTTTTTCCCATGTAACTGCATTATATGGCAATTTCCCATAATGTTAAATACTCTTTTCTAATGAGATTTTAAAGTACTATACAGTATTCTTTTGCTCAGATATATTCTTGGTGTAATTATTGGGTCAAAAAATGAGCATTTTAAAAATAAGAAGGAACTTTAGTAATAATATTAGTAATTAACATTTATTGAGTACCTCTCTGTGCCTATCATTATGTATGCACTTAAAATGTATAATCAAATTTAATCCTCATGTAGTATGTTACTGGTAGGGGGGTTTTTTGTGGATTTAAAAAAAATAAGGTTCAAAGACACTGAGGATTAACAGTGGTATAACAGTGTTTCAAACCCAGACCTGCCTGATTCAAGTCTTGTTTTAGAAACTTGTTTTCATATATTAAAATAGGTATTCTCTATTCCTTCTTACAGGAGGTTCTCAAATTAGATTTTGTCCTGAAGCCACTTTAGATTTTCATCATATAGAAACTCAGATGATTTTAATATTATAAATAAATACTACTAGTAATAGGAAAAAGGAAAGTGTTTTTATTGTTAAATGGGATCTATTTTGGTCTTATTAATGAATAGGAGACTAAAGATAATTCTTAAATCAGTTAAGGATGATCCAACTGTAAGGTATTAAAAGGCCTTTTCTTTATAAAATTCATTGAAACAAATGTCTGTTCAGGAAGCTGCTGGTTGGCAACATAGAGAATTTATGTGGATGCAGCAGAATCTAATCTGTTGTAGTTGGAGGAAGATGAGGGAAGGGATCTAAGAATGACTCTTTTTTTTAATTAGGCACTAAACACTGTATTTTACCTGAGTCAGATATCACTGCCTAAAGTCGTGAGTTGTGAAAGTGTGAAACCCTGTACTGTAAATTAATATAAATTAAAACCAACCACATTCAATCTTTTTGCAAAGACAGTTGAAGAATATTCAGATTTGTACAATGTCAGCCACTTTATGTATAAACTGGAAGTTTTTGTGTATTTTTTCAATATTAGCATTATTGTGCAGTAAATAAAATCTTCGTATTCAAAACAATACTTTGTCAGTGGATCAAATACTATTTATTATGTAGTTTAGACTCGTTTGGGTTAGCTCTTTTGTTCTTTAATCAAAGAGTATGAAATTATTGCCTCAAGATTCATCTATGTAACATTCTATTCTGTATATTTTCAACTGTGATCTAACTTAACTCACTGATTTAATACTTCAAGTTATTTTAGCTAGCTTTAATAACTTGTTCTCTTTTTTCCTCTGGACCATATTCATATGCTAAATTTAAACTCTGGTCACCTAAGGTGCAATCTACTTTAATGTTTTCTTTGAAGGTTTCTTAAAGTTTTATGTTGCAGTGTTATATTGTCATTGAAGTTGAGTTGGTTTTTTGTTAAATGTACCTTCAATAATGGCTACAAATGATTATCTGCTTCGCTGGTTTGAAACTCTTTAAGGTATGCTTATAGAGGTTAAAAAATTTTAAGAATCACTTTGGAAAGTTCAAAATCTATCAGAGCGTTTTTATCAGTTCACTTTTGTGTTCCTGTGAGACTGGACTATTATCTCAACTTTTTAGAGATGAATAGTATACTAAAATTCTGTTTATAAAATCTCAACTTCTAAAGACAAAAATGGTATTCTAAAATTCTGTTTTTAAAATATAGATTAGCAGATATTTGTGAACCAGTTTTCAAAAGCATAAATATCTCAGATGCATAGAGAGTCTAAAGGAAATCATGGACAGGAGATACCTCAGCATTATTTTCTTATTTAATGCAGCAGTTGCAACCAAAAAAATCATTGCTTAATAACTCAATTCAAACTTTATTCCAGGATCCAGTCATTAATTATCATTAAGCTGTTTATCTCCACTTCATGTCATTTTCGGATTATGAATGAAGTAGATGTTTTTAGAAAGCTTTCTTTTCTAAAGAAGACATAGTGGTATATAATTTAGACATCTTTTTACACTTTCCTTGTGACATTTAGTGATAGTGTGGAAGCTTTATCCTGTTCACAGAATAAATACTATATTAAGTACCATCTTATCCTCCATTTCTTTTTGATTTCTTCTTCTTGAGTTCTGCTATTCATGAATCTAATTTTTTCCTATGAGATAAGCTTTGTCCATGATTTAGCAGATCCCAGATCCCCCAATTTTCTCTCTTTTTCCTACTCTTTCTCCCCTTCTCATTTTTCCCAGACTTAATGAAAGCAGCATTTGGAAACTTGACATTTAATATACTTATCAAGTGTATTTATGTTCCTTCATGAGTAAAAAGCTTCCCTAAGATAGGAACCTGCCAAATAGGACCAGATAGAGTTAGTTGCCTTTATTTTTTTTATTCATCATTACAGTTTAAGGCTTCCCTGTGGGCTCAGACGGTAAAGAATCCACCAGCAATGCAGAAGACCCAGGTTTGATCCCTGGAAGATCCCCTGGAGGAGAAAATGGCAACCCGCTCCATTATTCTTGCCTGGAGAATCCCATGGAGTGTGGAGCTTGGTGGGGTGCAGTCCATGGGGTTGCAAAGACTCAAACACGACTGAGTGACTAACACATACGCACATTGCAATTTTGGGTGGAGGGGAATCTTGCTGTCTGAAACTGACACTTTTAAACATAATTAATTTAAATAAACAGTATAAAAAGGAGACAATAGAAATGGTCATATCTGTTCTTTATCTTAAATGCTTGAAGGACTATCCAAATCACTATTTTTAAAAAGTTGATTTGCCTTTTCTTATTCCAGTCTAAGTAAATTTTGTTCCCGAATTCAAGACAAGATACAGGTAGAAAGCAAATTAATTTCTTCATCCCAGGCTCTGATAAATTTATTTTTTTGATTGATTCATGGCTTTTCTAAGTCTTCTGAGGTATTAATAATAGCCTTCTTTGTTTAATATCAAACATCTAGTCCAACTTAATGTCAGTGTTTCAGAGTCTCAACTAGTTAAGCCTTTCCTCTCCTCAGCTCAAACCTGCTTCAGGCTTGGAAATCTAGTTTGAGAGGGGCACATCCTGAACTTTGACTCTTTTGTGTACTTCCTTTTGTGGGTTTTTAGTGGTTTCTCATTGCTTAAGGCTCTCCTACCTGCTATTCCCTTGAAGTAAAAGGCATGCTGTTTGGTGGATTACCTAGAACTCATTTTCCGAACTCAGTCCCTTTTGGCTCCTCCCTGATTGGCATCAGTGCACTCCCTCTAGGCCGTCTCTCTTTGGCTAGATCCTTTTCTAGACAACAGTCTTGCTGCCTTTCATGGGTCTGTCTGTTTTATCCTAACATAAACATACGCAAAAACCTTTGCCCTGTAAACTACAAAGAGCAGTCATTCCTCCTGCAGCTCTGCATCGTGGCTGCTCTGCCATTACAAATAGAGACACACATCACCAGCTCATCTCTGTGTCCCTCAAAACTACTAGGGGATGGGTTCTCCGAGTACTCTTTAGAAGCCACTCCCACCAATCTCAGTGTCCCTGGAACTCTTAGGGGACAAAAGCTCTGAATACTTTCAAGAAACACTTTCCTATTTAGGCACTTCCTATAGAGTACATCTTTTAAAGAGATCCTTACTCTCCAATCTCACTTTTCCTCTTTCTTTAAGCTTTGCCTTTGATGACTCTGTATATGTGAGACTTTGAAGAATATAACTTATAAAGTGTTTTATCAATGTATATATATATATTATTTAAATAAAATCTTTAGACTGAAAGATTGAAAGGTAAAATGCCACCTACCCTTTAGTCCTTTACTGTGAGAATGTCAAATCTTTCTCAGATCATCGTGATTCAAATCATCTTTTTTTCTTAGTTCATCTGCTTCTTCAAACACTTTCTGCCAGTTCCTCAAGTCTTCTCAAGACCACCAGGATATCATCTTCTGTCTTTTTCTATCCACCTCTCCTTTTTGAAGCTATGATTTTGCATTCAAATGGATACTTTAAAAAAAAAAAAAAACTTTCTCTGGATTCATTGTATGATTTCATCTCAAATGTTTTTTTCCCTTTTCTTCTAGTTATAAATAACTAGAGAAATGTATAGACTTACATTCACTACAAATTTTAGGCCTCCTGAGTTCCCCAAGCCTCTTTGCTATCTTTTGTCAGTTCCTTATCAGATTTCTTTTAGCAGCTATTTCTTTTTTGTTGTTGTTCTTTTTTTTGCTTTTTTGCTCTTACAGATTTTTGTTGTTTACAGATATGCATAAGCCCAAATTAGTCATATGTATATCCCATCCCTCCCCCATCCCACATCTACAGGCCATCACATAGACCCCATGTAAGATCCTTTAACCCACACCACAGCGCATTGACAATAGTTATCACTTTTGCATATGATAGTATAGGACTCCATGTTACTCTTTCCATATCTCTCACCTACTCTTCCCTCTCCCCAATGTCCACAAGTCTGTTCTCTATGACTGTTTTTCCATCGTTGCTCTATGTGTGTATTTATCAGTACAGTCTTACTAGATTCCATATATATGTGTGTGTTTGTATACTATACTTGTCCTTTTCTTTTTTACTTACTTCACTTTGTATAATAGGTTCTAGATTCATCCATCTCATTAGGACTGAATCTTCTGTATTTGTTTTTGCGGCTGAGAAGTACTCCATTGTATATATATACCAGAGCTTCTTTATCCATTCGTTCATTGATGGACATCTGGTTGCTTCCATGTTCTAGCTATTGTGTAGAGTGCTGCAATGAACATTGGGGTATAGGTGTCTCTTTCAATTTTGATTTCATCAGGTATAAGCCTAATAGTGGGATTGCTGGGTCATATGGTGCTTCTATTTTTAGCTCTTTGAGAAATCTCCATATTGTCTTCAATAATGGTCGTATCAATTTACATTCCCACCAATAATGCAAGAGTGTTCACTTTTCTCCGCACCCTCTCCAGCATTTATTATCTGCAGATTTTTTGATGATGGCCATTCTGACTGGTGTGAGATGATATCCCATTGTAGTTTTGTTTTGCATTTCTCTAATAATCAGTGACATTGAGCATCTTTTCATGTGTTTTTGACCACTTGTAAGTCTTCTTTGGAGAGGTGTTTTTTCCCATTGAGTCTTTTATGACATTCAAAGTTTCCTTTTCTTCTAGTTATAAATAACTAGAGAAATGTATAGACTTACATTCACTACAAATTTTAGGCCTCCTGAGTTCCCCAAGCCTCTTTGCTATCTTTTGTCAGTTCCTTATCAGATTTCTTTTAGCAGCTATTTCTTTTTTGTTGTTGTTCTTTTTTTTGCTTTTTTGCTCTTACAGATTTTTGTTGTTTACAGATATGCATAAGCCCAAATTAGTCATATGTATATCCCATCCCTCCCCCATCCCACATCTACAGGCCATCACATAGACCCCATGTAAGATCCTTTAACCCACACCACAGCGCATTGACAATAGTTATCACTTTTGCATATGATAGTATAGGACTCCATGTTACTCTTTCCATATCTCTCACCTACTCTTCCCTCTCCCCAATGTCCACAAGTCTGTTCTCTATGACTGTTTTTCCATCGTTGCTCTATGTGTGTATTTATCAGTACAGTCTTACTAGATTCCATATATATGTGTGTGTTTGTATACTATACTTGTCCTTTTCTTTTTTACTTACTTCACTTTGTATAATAGGTTCTAGATTCATCCATCTCATTAGGACTGAATCTTCTGTATTTGTTTTTGCGGCTGAGAAGTACTCCATTGTATATATATACCAGAGCTTCTTTATCCATTCGTTCATTGATGGACATCTGGTTGCTTCCATGTTCTAGCTATTGTGTAGAGTGCTGCAATGAACATTGGGGTATAGGTGTCTCTTTCAATTTTGATTTCATCAGGTATAAGCCTAATAGTGGGATTGCTGGGTCATATGGTGCTTCTATTTTTAGCTCTTTGAGAAATCTCCATATTGTCTTCAATAATGGTCGTATCAATTTACATTCCCACCAATAATGCAAGAGTGTTCACTTTTCTCCGCACCCTCTCCAGCATTTATTATCTGCAGATTTTTTGATGATGGCCATTCTGACTGGTGTGAGATGATATCCCATTGTAGTTTTGTTTTGCATTTCTCTAATAATAAGTGACATTGAGCATCTTTTCATGTGTTTTTTGACCACTTGTAAGTCTTCTTTGGAGAGGTGTCTGTTTAGGTCTTTTTCCCATTTTTTGATTGGGTTGTTTGTTTTTTCGGTGTTGAGTTGTCTGAGCTGCTTGTGTATTTTGGGAATTAATTCTTTGTTGGTTGTTTCATTTGCTATGATTTTCTCCCATTCTGTGGGTTGTCTGTTCATCTTATTTGTAGTTTCTTTTGCTGTGCAAAAGCTTTTAAGTGTCATTAGGTCCACTTATTTATTTTTGTTTTTTATTTCCGTTATTCTAGTGGGCGGGTCATAGAAGATCTTGCTTTGATTTATGTCCTTGAGTGTTTTGTCTATATTCGCCTCTAAGAGTTTTATGGTTTCTGGTCTTACATTAGCAGCTATTTCTGATATTCACTAAATATGTTAAGTCTCAGCTTTACAGCACCCTCGTTTTTTCCTAGATGACTCTGAGGGGGCCCAAACCTTACCTCCTCCCAACCTTAAAAATAGTCTTTTTGTTACTTTTTCCACTTCAACGTTTATTACTTTCAAAGTACATCAATCTCTTCTTTTCTCAGAAGGAAAAAAGTCACTGACTTTTGTTCTTCATTCTCAAAATCTTTCTCTTCAGAATCTAAGTTTCTGGTTTAATTAAGCCCCCTTGCAGACTTTTGCCTAATCGGTCTTTTGAAAGATCACTTTTCACATGCCCTTCCAGGTTAGGAAACTCAAAGAAGTAGCTCTCTGTTGTCCACTCCTATGGGAGAGACATCAGAGTTTTATCCCAGACTTTCAAGGCTGTCCCTAATCTGACCTCATGCTAATATTCCAGATGTATCTTGCCTTGTCTCACTGTCTCTCCCTGTCCTCCATCCTTCCTTCCCTCTCCTTTTTACAGATATCCTCAGGGTGTCGTGTTTGTTTGTTTAATGAAACGTTAAGCTAATTTCTGATTTTCTCAGCAATTGTTTGGAGTACACTAAAATTCTTCTGAATTTTGCTACACAGTTCATTTGGTATTTGGTAAGTGCTTCTTTGCATTGTTATTCATCTTTTTATGTTTGGGCTCTTCTTACTAGCTAGGTTGCAAACTCTTATAGCAGAGAATAATAAGACAAGAACCTGAATGTTACACACAACATTTCAAAGATAGCTTTAAAATAGCTCCCGACAGTTTTCCACTGCCACCTTGTTTCCTATTTGTTGTTATTCAAATTATTTTTTAAACTTTCCTTTGACTGAATGGCAGTAGAAGTGGTACAGATTCTAATTTTTGCCTTAAATACCCAAAGCTATTTGTTGAACAACAATAGGATGTATGAAACATAACTTTCTACCAGCTATGACCCAAATATATAGAAAGACCTAGAGTAAGAGACATAAGAGAATGTCTGTTTAGCAAGTTTAAAATAATATCATTTCTTAGAATTGTTTCTGTCTGGTTTAGTCAGCATTTTTGTTAACATTTTAAAATCCCTGTTGATTAGGGTAAGTTTCCTTAGACTAGAGATATAGTTTTAAGTTAAAAAGAAACTGCCTTTTCCCGACTAAAGAACACTGGGATTGTCTAAGAGATTAAAGGAAATCTTCAGTGGTACATTTGTTGCCACTGATGAACCTACATTGACACGTTCTTACCACCCCAAGTCCATAGTTCACATTAGCATTCACTCTTGTGGTATACATTCTGTACATTTTGACATATGTATAATGAATTATAGCCATCATTACAGTATCATGCAGAATAGTTTAATTGCCAAAAAAATCCATTGTGCTCCACCTCTTTACTCCTCTCTCCCTTTTCCAAACCCCTGGCACCACACAATCTTTTTACTATTTCCATATTATAGTATAATTCCATAATATCCCATAACTATTTCTGCTTTTTCCAGAATGTCATATAGTCAGAATCATAGAGTATGTTTGGTGTACCACAGTTGACTTATGCATTCACCTATTGAAATTGAGAAAGTGTATGAGTACAGTTAGTTTGTTGTAAACCAACACTCTTGGTTGCTTCCAAGTGTTGGCAGTTATGAATAAAATTGCTATAGACATAAACTCATTTGAGAAGAACAAACGAGCAAGGCTATTGGACCATGTGGTAAAAATATGTTCAGTCTTGTAAGAAGTTGCCAAACTGTCTCCCAAAGTAACTCTACCATTCTGCATTCTCGCCAGCAGTAAATGAGAGTTCTTAGTGCTATGTTACACAGCAACTTTAAGAAGATAAGACAAGAACCTGAATGTTACACACAACATTTCAAAGATAGCTTTAAAATAGCTCCCGACAGTTTTCCACTGCCACCTTGTTTCCTATTTGTTGTTATTCAAATTATTTTTTAAACTTTCCTTTGACTGAATGGCAGTAGAAGTGGTACAGATTCTAATTTTTGCCTTAAATACCCAAAGCTATTTGTTGAACAACAATAGGATGTATGAAACATAACTTTCTACCAGCTATGACCCAAATATATAGAAAGACCTAGAGTAAGAGACATAAGAGAATGTCTGTTTAGCAAGTTTAAAATAATATCATTTCTTAGAATTGTTTCTGTCTGGTTTAGTCAGCATTTTTGTTAACATTTTAAAATCCCTGTTGATTAGGGTAAGTTTCCTTAGACTAGAGATATAGTTTTAAGTTAAAAAGAAACTGCCTTTTCCCGACTAAAGAACACTGGGATTGTCTAAGAGATTAAAGGAAATCTTCAGTGGTACATTTGTTGCCACTGATGAACCTACATTGACACGTTCTTACCACCCCAAGTCCATAGTTCACATTAGCATTCACTCTTGTGGTATACATTCTGTACATTTTGACATATGTATAATGAATTATAGCCATCATTACAGTATCATGCAGAATAGTTTAATTGCCAAAAAAATCCATTGTGCTCCACCTCTTTACTCCTCTCTCCCTTTTCCAAACCCCTGGCACCACACAATCTTTTTACTATTTCCATATTATAGTATAATTCCATAATATCCCATAACTATTTCTGCTTTTTCCAGAATGTCATATAGTCAGAATCATAGAGTATGTTTGGTGTACCACAGTTGACTTATGCATTCACCTATTGAAATTGAGAAAGTGTATGAGTACAGTTAGTTTGTTGTAAACCAACACTCTTGGTTGCTTCCAAGTGTTGGCAGTTATGAATAAAATTGCTATAGACATAAACTCATTTGAGAAGAACAAACGAGCAAGGCTATTGGACCATGTGGTAAAAATATGTTCAGTCTTGTAAGAAGTTGCCAAACTGTCTCCCAAAGTAACTCTACCATTCTGCATTCTCGCCAGCAGTAAATGAGAGTTCTTAGTGCTCCACATCCTTGTCAGCATTTAGTATTGTCAGTGTTTTGGCTTTTAGCAATTCTAATAGATATGTAGTGATGTCTCATTATTGTTTTAATTTGAAGGTCCCTTATAACAAGATGTTGAGCATCTTTTCATGTGCTTATTTTCTATCTATGTATCTTTTTTTTGGTGAGCTGTTTCTTCACATCTTGTGTGTGTGTGTGTGTGTGTGCATGTGTTAGTTGCTGAGCCTTGTCCAACTCTTTGCAGCCCCATGGACTGCAGCCCATCATGGAATTCATCAGGCAAGAATACTAGAATGGATAGCCATTCCCTTCTCCAGGGGATCATCCCAACCCAGGGATCAAAACCAGGTCCCTCATATTATAGGCAGCTTATTTATTGTCTGAGCCACCAGGGAAGAATTTGGGTGTTTTTTTATTGCTGAGTTTTAAGAGTTGTTTGTATATTTTGGATCCTTGACCTTTATCAGATTTGATACAGATATAGATATCAGGATCTGTGAGTTTATTTTGTTCATTTTTTTTTCAGATTACACATATGAGTGAAATGACAGAGTATTTGTTCTTCTTCATCTGATTTGTTTCACTTAGCATAATACTTTCAAGATCCATCCATATCGTTGCAAATGGCAGGATTTCATTCTTTTTTACAGCTGAGTGTATACCTACCATATCTTTATCCGTTCAGATCCATTCGATAACCCCTGGCACCACACAATCTTTTTACTATTTCCATATTATAGTATAATTCCATAATATCCCATAACTATTTCTGCTTTTTCCAGAATGTCATATAGTCAGAATCATAGAGTATGTTTGGTGTACCACAGTTGACTTATGCATTCACCTATTGAAATTGAGAAAGTGTATGAGTACAGTTAGTTTGTTGTAAACCAACACTCTTGGTTGCTTCCAAGTGTTGGCAGTTATGAATAAAATTGCTATAGACATAAACTCATTTGAGAAGAACAAACGAGCAAGGCTATTGGACCATGTGGTAAAAATATGTTCAGTCTTGTAAGAAGTTGCCAAACTGTCTCCCAAAGTAACTCTACCATTCTGCATTCTCGCCAGCAGTAAATGAGAGTTCTTAGTGCTCCACATCCTTGTCAGCATTTAGTATTGTCAGTGTTTTGGCTTTTAGCAATTCTAATAGATATGTAGTGATGTCTCATTATTGTTTTAATTTGAAGGTCCCTTATAACAAGATGTTGAGCATCTTTTCATGTGCTTATTTTCTATCTATGTATCTTTTTTTTGGTGAGCTGTTTCTTCACATCTTGTGTGTGTGTGTGTGTGTGCATGTGTTAGTTGCTGAGCCTTGTCCAACTCTTTGCAGCCCCATGGACTGCAGCCCATCATGGAATTCATCAGGCAAGAATACTAGAATGGATAGCCATTCCCTTCTCCAGGGGATCATCCCAACCCAGGGATCAAAACCAGGTCCCTCATATTATAGGCAGCTTATTTATTGTCTGAGCCACCAGGGAAGAATTTGGGTGTTTTTTTATTGCTGAGTTTTAAGAGTTGTTTGTATATTTTGGATCCTTGACCTTTATCAGATTTGATACAGATATAGATATCAGGATCTGTGAGTTTATTTTGTTCATTTTTTTTTCAGATTACACATATGAGTGAAATGACAGAGTATTTGTTCTTCTTCATCTGATTTGTTTCACTTAGCATAATACTTTCAAGATCCATCCATATCGTTGCAAATGGCAGGATTTCATTCTTTTTTACAGCTGAGTGTATACCTACCATATCTTTATCCGTTCATCCATTGATAGACACTTAGGTTGCTTCTATTTCAGAAGGTTTTAATTTTAATGAAGTTCAACTTAATTTTTTTGTTTGTTTTTACTTTGTTGTTATATCTAAGATACATCATGGTCCAATCCATGGCCACCTAGATCTTCTATTAAAGCTCTTGGGAGAAACTGTAAATACCTCTTACATTTAGGTCTCTGAACAATTCTGACTTAATTTTTGTGAAAAGTGTAAAGTCTATATGTAGATTTTTTTTAACATGGATGTCCAAGTGTACCAATGCCAATTTTTAATATACAGCAACAAACAACTGGAATTTGAAATTAAAAACACAATATCAATTTCTTTACTGTGAAAAAATCAAATGCTTATGTATAACTCTAATAAGATATATATACAAGATTCATAGGAGTAAAAGTACAATGAAAGAAATCATCAAATGGAGAAAGAAATTAAAATCAAATGAAGTATTCCATGTACATAGAAAGATTCCATACGGTGAAGATGACAGCTCTTCCCAACTTTTAACTATAGATTCAATGCAATCAGAATCCCAGCAAGTTATTTTTATTGGTATTGACAAACTGGTCTAAAGTTTATATGAAAAACATAAGTCCTTAAATAGCTAACACAGTATTGAAGGAGAAGAACAAATTTAGAAGACTGAAACTGACTTCAAGACTTACTTTAAACTATAGCAAACAAGATTTTGTGGTATTGGTCAAAGAATAAACATAGATCAACAGGAACAGAATAGACCACTGAAAACACACCCACATAGAGGTACCCGGTACTAAAGTTTATATGGACAAAGAGCATTTAAATCCTTGAAATAGCTAGAGTTGTTTGTATATTTTGGATCCTTGACCTTTATCAGATTTGATACAGATATAGATATCAGGATCTGTGAGTTTATTTTGTTCATTTTTTTTTCAGATTACACATATGAGTGAAATGACAGAGTATTTGTTCTTCTTCATCTGATTTGTTTCACTTAGCATAATACTTTCAAGATCCATCCATATCGTTGCAAATGGCAGGATTTCATTCTTTTTTACAGCTGAGTGTATACCTACCATATCTTTATCCGTTCATCCATTGATAGACACTTAGGTTGCTTCTATTTCAGAAGGTTTTAATTTTAATGAAGTTCAACTTAATTTTTTTGTTTGTTTTTACTTTGTTGTTATATCTAAGATACATCATGGTCCAATCCATGGCCACCTAGATCTTCTATTAAAGCTCTTGGGAGAAACTGTAAATACCTCTTACATTTAGGTCTCTGAACAATTCTGACTTAATTTTTGTGAAAAGTGTAAAGTCTATATGTAGATTTTTTTTAACATGGATGTCCAAGTGTACCAATGCCAATTTTTAATATACAGCAACAAACAACTGGAATTTGAAATTAAAAACACAATATCAATTTCTTTACTGTGAAAAAATCAAATGCTTATGTATAACTCTAATAAGATATATATACAAGATTCATAGGAGTAAAAGTACAATGAAAGAAATCATCAAATGGAGAAAGAAATTAAAATCAAATGAAGTATTCCATGTACATAGAAAGATTCCATACGGTGAAGATGACAGCTCTTCCCAACTTTTAACTATAGATTCAATGCAATCAGAATCCCAGCAAGTTATTTTTATTGGTATTGACAAACTGGTCTAAAGTTTATATGAAAAACATAAGTCCTTAAATAGCTAACACAGTATTGAAGGAGAAGAACAAATTTAGAAGACTGAAACTGACTTCAAGACTTACTTTAAACTATAGCAAACAAGATTTTGTGGTATTGGTCAAAGAATAAACATAGATCAACAGGAACAGAATAGACCACTGAAAAACACACCCACATAGAGGTAGGGTTTGGTCCCTGGGTCAGGAAGAGCCCATGGAGAAGGAAATGGCAACCCACTCCAGTATCATTGCCCAGGAAATACCATGGACAAAGGAGCTTGATGGGTTATAGTCCATGGGATCGCAAGAGTCAGACATGACCTAGGGACT
The DNA here is from genome assembly GCA_022376925.1 of Tragulus kanchil. Taxonomy (NCBI): domain Eukaryota; kingdom Metazoa; phylum Chordata; class Mammalia; order Artiodactyla; family Tragulidae; genus Tragulus; species Tragulus kanchil. The sequence continues at coordinate 121,096,799 of JAIOJX010000030.1, read as the reverse complement.
AAACCACCACCAACACGTGTATAATCAACCCATCTTTGGCAAAGGAGCAAAGGCAGTTCAGTGGAGAAAATGTAGTCTTTTCAGCTAATGTGTTCTACAGAACATATTGTATTGGTTGGGAGGGTAGATGGATTGTAAATATTATATTATGGATTTGTATCCATTGAAGTTCTGTTTGGTGTCCTTTAGGGGAGGTTAAGGATCAGAAGAGGAGGTGCATTTAGACCTGTGATTCGCAATAGTCAGAGGTGGTTATATATAGCCTAAAGATTTTACAAAAAGCATGCTAATAATTTTTGTTATTCTCTTTTTACATTAAAAATGCTGATCAGTCTCTACTAAATTGATTTTGCAACCACTTATGGAATTAAATAGACTGAAAAATACCAATCTGGTTAAAGTGCTTTATTTTATAGTTATGATAAGTGGGACTCAGAGAGGTAATCTCATGTTAACCTCAGGGTTATGCAGCTAGTTAATGTCATACCTGTGACCAGGTGAAAATAAAAAGCCAGTTAGGGCTATTTTTATGGCCATTTATTAATCTACCACTGAGCACTTCAGGAATAATTTTATATTGTCATTAAATATGTTTGGTGATTAAAAACAAGTTTAGTGATAAAGTACAGAGGTCTAAATTCATTTTACAGAATCATGAGTAAACTCCAACTGTGCAATGGCACACAGTGACTGGTTAGATAGAGCAACAGATAGTCCTCTTGAGTACACGTTTCAGGAATTGAACACATTCTTGTATTATGCATGAGTTATGTGAGTACTTGTGCATACATTAGCTGGTTTGCCCATTGTTACAAGAACCCACCTCTGTCTTCTCTTGACATACTCTGAACTTGATTTCTTTTCTTGCCCTACCAGTATTCCTCATTGTTTCTTCCAGTACAAAGGATTTCCTGAAAAATTAGTCTCTTAGATGTACTTGATAGCCCTATACTCTTAGTCAAAGTCTTCTTCAAAAACAGACTTAGAATCAAATTATCCAGGATAACTGTAAACTTGTGTGAGTGACTGAATGTCTCTATCTCATTTCCTCACTTTAAAATGGAGACCTGCTCGTTGGGGCTTTTTTGCCAGCGGGCTCTTTTATTGATGACTTAGAGTATGGCAGCAATGACAGTGAAAAAAGTTTAAAAAGGGGGTGGAGAAAATGTAGTCTTTTCAGCTAATGTGTTCTACAGAACATATTGTATTGGTTGGGAGGGTAGATGGATTGTAAATATTATATTATGGATTTGTATCCATTGAAGTTCTGTTTGGTGTCCTTTAGGGGAGGTTAAGGATCAGAAGAGGAGGTGCATTTAGACCTGTGATTCGCAATAGTCAGAGGTGGTTATATATAGCCTAAAGATTTTACAAAAAGCATGCTAATAATTTTTGTTATTCTCTTTTTACATTAAAAATGCTGATCAGTCTCTACTAAATTGATTTTGCAACCACTTATGGAATTAAATAGACTGAAAAATACCAATCTGGTTAAAGTGCTTTATTTTATAGTTATGATAAGTGGGACTCAGAGAGGTAATCTCATGTTAACCTCAGGGTTATGCAGCTAGTTAATGTCATACCTGTGACCAGGTGAAAATAAAAAGCCAGTTAGTGCTTTTTCTATGGCCATTTATTAATCTACCACTGAGCACTTCAGGAATAATTTTATATTGTCATTAAATATGTTTGGTGATTAAAAACAAGTTTAGTGATAAAGTACAGAGGTCTAAATTCATTTTACAGAATCATGAGTAAACTCCAACTGTGCAATGGCACACAGTGACTGGTTAGATAGAGCAACAGATAGTCCTCTTGAGTACACGTTTCAGGAATTGAACACATTCTTGTATTATGCATGAGTTATGTGAGTACTTGTGCATACATTAGCTGGTTTGCCCATTGTTACAAGAACCCACCTCTGTCTTCTCTTGACATACTCTGAACTTGATTTCTTTTCTTGCCCTACCAGTATTCCTCATTGTTTCTTCCAGTACAAAGGATTTCCTGAAAAATTAGTCTCTTAGATGTACTTGATAGCCCTATACTCTTAGTCAAAGTCTTCTTCAAAAACAGACTTAGAATCAAATTATCCAGGATAACTGTAAACTTGTGTGAGTGACTGAATGTCTCTATCTCATTTCCTCACTTTAAAATGGAGACCTGCTCGTTGGGGCTTTTTTTTTGCCAGCGGGGGGCTCTTTTATTGATGACTTAGAGTATGGCAGCAATGACAGTGAACCTAATACCTAATTCACTTGTCTATTTTGTTGCACAGGAAAAATAAATGAAATGGTTTTCCACGTTTATGTCTAGTACTTCTGAAACACTGAGAGTGGTGTATCCATTGTGTTTTTATTTTTTATTTATTTTTCTTTATCTGAGGGCCATTTAAAATTATTTTAATAGAGTGCTGACTTTAACTGTATTTCTTTAGTAAAAGTTTAATTTTAATCAGGTATTAATTTTTGTAAATTCTTCACACTATAGACACATCTTTTTTTGTTGTTCCTTTGAAACTCCAGCTTTGTTAAGGAGCAACAATTTCCTGCATTGGTAACGTTAAATATAACTTCAGCTTTCAGTTCACTCCTGCAGTTATGTTTCCAGAGCCTGCTATAAGAGATAAACCCATTGCAAATGAAGACAGCATTCATTTCCTTCCACCTCAGGCCACACAGAATTGATTGAGGTAATAAAATGACAGCACCTTGTAATATACTGAAGGCTCTTTAATTCGAAAACCAGTTCTAGCCTGATTCAGAGCTTGTTTAAAGCTAATTTATAGCTTGCATAATTTTCAGCTGGCCGACCAAGGTAAAGGATGATATATGAAAACTGATAAAGAATTAACTTATGATACATTCAGACCTGTCTTGTTAAAGTCAACTGGTATTAAAAAACAGAGGTGGAGTGGATGGTAGAAAAAAATCATGGGTATCTTTTGCTTCACGTAACATTATTGACAACAGTTTAAATTTCCTATCATCGTATTTCAAACCTAGCTTCTTGTCCTTTCTTTGTAGAATCGTTTGCATTTCTCATATTTTAAAATCCTTCATTTTTCATCACGTATTAAGGTCTGTGTGAGGCTGAGTACAGGTAGCAGCTGTTGTGACTTCCAGTGTCAAATAGGTTGTATGCCTTGGTGGCAGTGCTGCTGCTTAATAGTTCTGTCCGTCAGCATTTTAATTACAAATAATGCTGTTCAAGATGAAAACTGAAAGGATTAATGCTCTTCACATTTATTTGAGCTGAAAATGCAAGATTAGGCCTTTGCCTTGGGGGCTGTTTTTGTCTCTTTATTCTAGCGTATTTATTCACTATTGACCCACAGATAATACAACTACCAAAGTAAAGTATTCTATACTAAGATTGAAGCCTGATTTTCAAAAATTAAATGTCAGCATTCTCAAGTGAAAAATGAATTATATTGTCCTTTTTAATGTCTAAATTTTTTTTATTGGAGTTTGATTGATTTACAATGTTGCATTAGTTTCAAGTGTACAACGAAGTTATTGTTATACGTCTTTTACAGAGTTTTGTTGTTTGCAGCTGTACATAATCCCCAAACAGCCATAGGTATATCCCCGACCCCTCCCACCCGAGCCCTCCTCCGTTTTCCCCCGTCCCATCCCCCAGGTTGATGTATAGCCCCTGTGTAAGTTCCCTTAGTCTTACAGCTTAATCACAATGTTTATATCTTTTATATCTAATTTTTTGCATGGTTATTATTTTTTTCCTTAAAAAACAAAACACAGCAGGGCAGGATGAGCATATATTTTTTCATATTTCATTATTATAGGGTCTTGGGAAATGTTGAATAGTTTCAGAAGTACATTTACTATTCTTAAACATATGTGTCACCCTTAAGGTTTATTGGAAATGTTTTGTGTATCAAAGCTAAAAAGATCATATATGTTTAGATATATGACAGAAATTTTTTTGTTTCTTCAGTAGTTGTCTACATATTAAGATGAAAAGATTTTGGTTAGTCTAATTATGATGTCTGTGGTAAGTGATCCTAACTTTTCATTACTTTTTGAAAGTTGTAAGCATATACACTTACTACAGAATAATATATAAGAATGAAAATCAAAAAATTCAGGGAATAACCACTATAACATTGTGTTACTTTTTTCTATGTGTATTTTTTAAGATCTTAATATCATATGACGTATGCCATACATTATCAGCGGGGGCACTCCAAGAGGGCAAAACTTGGCTCTTGCAGGAATGAAAAATCAAAATTGATAGGTCTGTGTGAGGCTGAGTACAGAGCAGCTGTTGTGACTTCCAGTGTCAAATAGGTTGTATGCCTTGGTGGCAGTGCTGCTGCTTAATAGTTCTGTCCGTCAGCATTTTAATTACAAATAATGCTGTTCAAGATGAAAACTGAAAGGATTAATGCTCTTCACATTTATTTGAGCTGAAAATGCAAGATTAGGCCTTTGCCTTGGGGGCTGTTTTTGTCTCTTTATTCTAGCGTATTTATTCACTATTGACCCACAGATAATACAACTACCAAAGTAAAGTATTCTATACTAAGATTGAAGCCTGATTTTCAAAAATTAAATGTCAGCATTCTCAAGTGAAAAATGAATTATATTGTCCTTTTTAATGTCTAAATTTTTTTTATTGGAGTTTGATTGATTTACAATGTTGCATTAGTTTCAAGTGTACAACGAAGTTATTGTTATACGTCTTTTACAGAGTTTTGTTGTTTGCAGCTGTACATAATCCCCAAACAGCCATAGGTATATCCCGACCCTCCCACCCGGGCCCTCCTCCGTTTTCCCCCGTCCCATCCCCCAGGTTGATGTATAGCCCCTGTGTAAGTTCCCTTAGTCTTACAGCTTAATCACAATGTTTATATCTTTTATATCTAATTTTTTGCATGGTTATTATTTTTTTCCTTAAAAAACAAAACACAGCAGGGCAGGATGAGCATATATTTTTTCATATTTCATTATTATAGGGTCTTGGGAAATGTTGAATAGTTTCAGAAGTACATTTACTATTCTTAAACATATGTGTCACCCTTAAGGTTTATTGGAAATGTTTTGTGTATCAAAGCTAAAAAGATCATATATGTTTAGATATATGACAGAAATTTTTTTGTTTCTTCAGTAGTTGTCTACATATTAAGATGAAAAGATTTTGGTTAGTCTAATTATGATGTCTGTGGTAAGTGATCCTAACTTTTCATTACTTTTTGAAAGTTGTAAGCATATACACTTACTACAGAATAATATATAAGAATGAAAATCAAAAAATTCAGGGAATAACCACTATAACATTGTGTTACTTTTTTCTATGTGTATTTTTTAAGATCTTAATATCATATGACGTATGCCATACATTATCAGCGGGGGCACTCCAAGAGGGCAAAACTTGGCTCTTGCAGGAATGAAAAATCAAAATTGATTGGTTTGTGACCCTCTAGAGCATAGCCTTTTCTGATAAAAATTTATTTCTAGTATTTAATTTCTCTCTGATTTTCTTGGGTATCACACAAGTAGCACTGACATAGAGTTCATGGAAAATATAAAAAATGTGTCCATGAACAGTGTTATAAAACACTGACAGATTGATGGTTGTGATCAGATGACTCTCAGTCAGTTGCTTGGTCTTCCAGTCACACAGAGGGGTCTGCATATTCCTGTTGGCTGCCATGACTATCTTGTAGGTGTTGTTTATGCCTGATCTTCTTTGCTGTTGTGTATAGCTTAGGTTTTGAGAATTAAAAATAGGTTATATTTAATTATTTAATATTTAATTAGTTATTATTATTTAACATGTAGTAGATTGTATCTTATTATTTAATAACTTAATCTTTATTATAATTTTATTAAATTTTACAAATTAAATAAGAATTTAAATGTTTACCCTATCATTAATTTAGTTAGGTGATGGAATGAGAAAATTTTGATAGTATGTGAATAATTATTTAGCTGCTGGTTACCTTCTTTTATCAAGAAAAAGTTCAAAATGATTTTTAAATTTTTTTTCAAGTTACTTTTGCTAGGGGTGTAATAGTTCAAATGATTTGTTAAGACTTGATCTTATGTTGTTATTCTTATATGTTTATGTAAATTATACTCTGTATATAACCTGATATAATGTGTATAAATAAGTTAAAAATTCCTTAGCAAAAGTAGTTATGTAGTTAAGTTACATATTAGTAATTTTTAGTTTTTAACTTAAAAATTATATTTAGTCATTCATAACCTTGTATCAAATAAAAAGTAAAGCTTTATACTTTTTAATATATAATATACAGCTATACATAGAGCACATAAACAGATATACAGTATATCAGTGGCATTAACATTTCATGAAGTAGTTAAGAAAAAAATTTCTTGAAAGCCTCAGGGGGAGTCTAATAAAAAAAAAAAAACAGTTGAGAAATGGTGGCATCAATAACTTTTATCTTGCCTTTTCTCTTAATAGTACATAGTAAATATTAAAAGTTGATTTTAAAGCAAATTTTGTGTCCTGCACACAGTGGGCATACTACTATTCACCTGTGTTAGCACCATGTCATGTATAATCTATTTGAGATTTCACTTGAAATGACATCTGTAAATGCTAATAATCCAGAGACATTCATAAAATACTAGATTACTTTGTGATTCTTGAGACAGACAGTTGTAAATATCAGTCTAGAGATTGGAAAGTCAGTCTCATTAAACCTAAGTTTTAACAGGATTTGTTTGTAACTTTTTTCCATGTTACTGTTTAAGGTCTTCCAAATGATCTGACCTTTGTATTTGTTATGATCTATATACTTTGCATGTATATTCTGCTTTCTTTTATGTAATTCTAGGATATAATTTATGTCTGCTGATTTACAAACATTAACGCCTTTATTCTGTCCACTACTGTGCTTTGAGGACTTCCCAAGTAGCTCAGTGGTAAAAGAATCCTCCTGCCAATTCAGGACACACAGGAGACTCTAGTTCAATCCTGGGTTGGGAAGATCCCCTGGAGGAGGGCATGCAACCCACTCCATCATTCTTGCCTAGGAAATCCCACAGACAGAGGAGCCTGACAGGCTAGTCCGTAGAGTCGCAAGAAGTCCAACACAGCTGAGCATCCAAATATAAAAATAAGTTTTTATGCTTGTATCACTTTGTCAGTGATATTGCTGTTTCTTGTGATCCTTCCTTCTGCTTTCCATGCAGTCTCCCCAAAGTTAAAGCTACTGCTTTATGAAAGAAAGAAACATACTGACATATTTTCTTCAGATTATCAGACTGTTAGAATTACTTGCCTGCATAATTTTTGGTGGCTGCTTTTTGACTATCTGTATATCAGAAATGACAAAGTGAAAGAATAATTTACTTAAATAGCTTCACTGTTTATTATTTTTGCATTAGGATTTCTTAAACTTTTTTTATTTTGTGTGGGTGAGGGTTTGGCTTGCTGTCACAGATGCTTCTCAAGTAAAGCAGAGTTTTACTGAATTTTCTCTAAAGTGTGCCTGAAAATAGTCATGAACTAAAGCAAATGTGTCTTTTTTTCCCCCAAACATAGTAAATATTAAAAGTTGATTTTAAAGCAAATTTTGTGTCCTGCACACAGTGGGCATACTACTATTCACCTGTGTTAGCACCATGTCATGTATAATCTATTTGAGATTTCACTTGAAATGACATCTGTAAATGCTAATAATCCAGAGACATTCATAAAATACTAGATTACTTTGTGATTCTTGAGACAGACAGTTGTAAATATCAGTCTAGAGATTGGAAAGTCAGTCTCATTAAACCTAAGTTTTAACAGGATTTGTTTGTAACTTTTTTCCATGTTACTGTTTAAGGTCTTCCAAATGATCTGACCTTTGTATTTGTTATGATCTATATACTTTGCATGTATATTCTGCTTTCTTTTATGTAATTCTAGGATATAATTTATGTCTGCTGATTTACAAACATTAACGCCTTTATTCTGTCCACTACTGTGCTTTGAGGACTTCCCAAGTAGCCCCGTGGTAACAGAATCCTCCTGCCAATTCAGGACACACAGGAGACTCTAGTTCAATCCTGGGTTGGGAAGATCCCCTGGAGGAGGGCATGCAACCCACTCCATCATTCTTGCCTAGGAAATCCCACAGACAGAGGAGCCTGACAGGCTAGTCCGTAGAGTCGCAAGAAGTCCAACACAGCTGAGCATCCAAATATAAAAATAAGTTTTTATGCTTGTATCACTTTGTCAGTGATATTGCTGTTTCTTGTGATCCTTCCTTCTGCTTTCCATGCAGTCTCCCCAAAGTTAAAGCTACTGCTTTATGAAAGAAAGAAACATACTGACATATTTTCTTCAGATTATCAGACTGTTAGAATTACTTGCCTGCATAATTTTTGGTGGCTGCTTTTTGACTATCTGTATATCAGAAATGACAAAGTGAAAGAATAATTTACTTAAATAGCTTCACTGTTTATTATTTTTGCATTAGGATTTCTTAAACTTTTTTTATTTTGTGTGGGTGAGGGTTTGGCTTGCTGTCACAGATGCTTCTCAAGTAAAGCAGAGTTTTACTGAATTTTCTCTAAAGTGTGCTACAGAGAACAATGTTAAATTATCAACATAAAGTCATGAACTACAAACACATTATTCCAGACACGTGAAATTATAGATTGTTAATTTTCTCAGTAACTTTAGACATCCTCAGATTTAAAGCTGGTGGAAATACTTGATGCCCCTTTCTGTTCCATTAGTGATACGAATAGAAATTACTCACTACTCCATAATGAATCATTTTTATCTACATCTTGTGTCTGTTCCATTTATATAGAATAAATATTTATTTTTTCTCATTTTTCTCAACTAAGAGATACAGATAAAATAGGTTTGAAGTATCAGCTATAATTCATTCTTTAAAAGAAAGGCCTTAAACTGATACTGTATATAAGAGAAAACTATCTAAATCATTTCAGCAGCAAGCTTATAACCAAGATAACATCAGCATTTTCCTTCTTGAAAATGTATCTTCCTTATATTAAGTAAGGAAGCAGTATTTTATTACAAATAGGATGAGAAGTTCAGTCTGTCATCACAAATATAACTTAAAGAAGATCATGTTATGATAGGGTAAAAATAATGCTAATATTTTGTTTTAGTCACATGTTCACATGTTATAATGAGCTCATCAAACAAAGATGAAATAGTTCTTATGTTAATAGTTCACAGTTTTCTCCTTAGAGTTCTCAAAGCAAAATTATTGTCCTAAATGTACAGTGATAAGACAATATTAATGATTTAATGGCTAATTGGCTAATGTCAAAAAAAGTTATCCGTTCAAAAAATCTAGTATTTTCTCTTCTGCTCATGCACATGATGTAGCCATGTAATTTAGTACTGTTTGCATTTTTTTAGTTAAATATTTGTCTAGGATAGGAACAAGCTATGTAACTCTTGATCTAAGTTACTTCAAAATTGGAAATTAAAAGGTGTTATGTTAGGGGGCTTCCCGGTGGTCCAGTGGATAAAGAGTCCACCTTGCAGTGCAAGGGGCACCAGTTCGATCCCTGGCCCTGGAAGATCCCACGTGCAGCGGAACAGCTGGACCGGTGTGTCCAATTACCAGCCTGCGTTTTGGGGCACATGCGCCCAGATGCTTCTCAAGTAAAGCAGAGTTTTACTAAATTTTCTAAAGTGTGCTATAGAGAACAATGTTAAATTATCAACATAAAGTCATGAACTACAAACACATTATTCCAGACACGTGAAATTATAGATTGTTAATTTTCTCAGTAACTTTAGACATCCTCAGATTTAAAGCTGGTGGAAATACTTGATGCCCCTTTCTGTTCCATTAGTGATACGAATAGAAATTACTCACTACTCCATAATGAATCATTTTTATCTACATCTTGTGTCTGTTCCATTTATATAGAATAAATATTTATTTTTTCTCATTTTTCTCAACTAAGAGATACAGATAAAATAGGTTTGAAGTATCAGCTATAATTCATTCTTTAAAAGAAAGGCCTTAAACTGATACTGTATATAAGAGAAAACTATCTAAATCATTTCAGCAGCAAGCTTATAACCAAGATAACATCAGCATTTTCCTTCTTGAAAATGTATCTTCCTTATATTAAGTAAGGAAGCAGTATTTTATTACAAATAGGATGAGAAGTTCAGTCTGTCATCACAAATATAACTTAAAGAAGATCATGTTATGATAGGGTAAAAATAATGCTAATATTTTGTTTTAGTCACATGTTCACATGTTATAATGAGCTCATCAAACAAAGATGAAATAGTTCTTATGTTAATAGTTCACAGTTTTCTCCTTAGAGTTCTCAAAGCAAAATTATTGTCCTAAATGTACAGTGATAAGACAATATTAATGATTTAATGGCTAATTGGCTAATGTCAAAAAAAGTTATCCGTTCAAAAAATCTAGTATTTTCTCTTCTGCTCATGCACATGATGTAGCCATGTAATTTAGTACTGTTTGCATTTTTTTAGTTAAATATTTGTCTAGGATAGGAACAAGCTATGTAACTCTTGATCTAAGTTACTTCAAAATTGGAAATTAAAAGGTGTTATGTTAGGGGGCTTCCCCGGTGGTCCAGTGGATAAAGAGTCCACCTTGCAGTGCAAGGGGCACCAGTTCGATCCCTGGCCCTGGAAGATCCCACGTGCAGCGGAACAGCTGGACCGGTGTGTCCAATTACCAGCCTGCGTTTTGGGGCACATGCGCCCAGAGCCGGTGCTCTGTGACGAGAGGCCACTGTGATGGGAGACCCACACAGGCCAGGGAACAAGGATGAGTGAAAATAAATGTAGGACCAATAAAAGAGGTCAAAATTTTAAAAGAATAAAACAAAAAGATCAGTGGTCCACTTAAAAAAAAAGTGTTAGAATTATTTGATATGCTTTGTGGGTTCAATACATTTCTTGACTTTGACTTGATATTACCTTTTCCTAATGAAAAACACAATTTTATTGGAATACAGTCTATATACTAAAATGTATCCTTAGATAATCTTTTGAAGATGGTGTGCTGTAGTAATTTATAAATAAAGTATATAAACTTCATTTAGCATAAATCTGTTCTATAATTAACCATGTGACATTAATGTAAACTATTACTTTTTTTATATTGTTGCTTGTTTTTTGTATAAGGAATTAAGTGACAAGTTAATTTAAAAGCTGCATTTTAAGTATATTATTTATTTTGTTCTCATTATGCAAATAATACATACGTGTTCATTATAGATAATTTGAAAAATGTAGAGAAATGGGTAAAGAAAACAAAAGTCAGAACCTGTTTCCCAATTACTGCTGTTGGCTTACTGGAGTGTTTCTTCATAGTGTTTTTTCTTGCCTTCATCATACAAATATTTACTCTCTTCTAAGTGTAGGACCTAGTAATAGTTGCTGGGAGTATCCCATGAAAGGATATAACCCCTATCCTTTTGATGCTTATAGCTTAAAAGAGAATATAGACAAATGAGATGAAAGCTGTCAAAGAACTCAAAGCGTGTTAGTCACTCAGTTGTGTCTGACTCTTTCTGACCTCACAGACTGTAGCCCTCCAGGCTCCTCTGTCCATGGAATCCTCTAGGCAGGAATGCTGGAGTGGGTTGCTATGCCCACCTCCAGGGATCTTCCTGATCCAGGATTTGAACTCAGGTCTTCTGCATTGTAGGCAGATTCTTTACCACCTGAGCCACCAGGGAAGCCCATGAAAGAATTCAAGATCCTGTTAAGAACATGCACCCATACTTGTAGAATTACGGAGAATTGAGGAAAGATTCCTACCACAGTCTAAAAATACCAAGAATATTTGCTGGGACCCATCAAACCAGGTTATTTCTACTCCCCCTGGTTTTAACAGCATCAACTGAAGAACTCAAGATACCGGTAAAGCCAGGAGCAGTGGAGATTAACTATATTAAATTAATTCTAGTATTATTGTAGAATGTTTCATTGGAAAATAAATCTAGGTTTGTGACAGTATGTTTATGACATACTTTCTAATGCTTTAGAGGCAAAATGTGAGAATCTCTCTAAGAAAGAAATTGCACAAATGAACTTATTTGCAAAACAGAAGTAGACTCACAGACTTAAGAGAATGAACTTGTGGTTGCCAGGGGGAAGGATGGGAAGAACAGATAGTTGCGAAGTTTGGGATCAACATGTACACACAGCACTACTGAAAATGGATAACCAACAAGGTTCCACTGTATTGCACCAGGAACTTTGTTCAACATTAATGTGGCGTCCTGGATAGGAGGGGAGTGTAGGAGAGAATCAATACATGTATATGTATGGCTGAGTCCCTTTGCTGTCCACCTGAAACTATCATAATAGTGTTAATTGCTATATCCCAGTGCAAAACAAAAAGTTTTAAAAATATGAAAATTCCTATAATAAAATGATTCTATGTTACAGAATTATATTTTGAAAGCAAATAATTTTGGTATGATCTAAGACTTTGAAACTAATACCAGAGGAATATGAGATAGAAAATATCTTAGTTCCTTCAAGAACAATCTCTGTATTTCCTTTGTTTGAAATGTTTTAACATTTCCCAGTCTTTGGAGAACTTACCTTAGGCCTTTTCCAGTTATTGCCCATTTCTTTACCACAACAAAACTTAACAATTGTCTATATTTGGTGCTTCCATTTTTTCTTTTTCCTCCCAAACTGGAAATGTTTATAAAAAACTTAGTGAAAGAGTACAAAAATATTACATATCTCTTGATTACAGTTATGTGAGTTAATTTTCAGAATACTATATTGAAGTTGGGAAGATCATTCTGATTTGACTATTTATGGTTGAGGGTATAAAGAAATACGTATGCACTTGGATTTAAAAGCATTTATAGAACTCTGCTACATGTGAAAGTCTTCTTTTCATACCTACGTTCAGTTCCATATGCTTATTTCCTGCATAACTTGGACATACAAACCTACAAGAAGATACTGAAAACGTGTTCTATTTATAGTAAACTCACCCTTTGTGAAAATTAGTGCTGCAGTTGTTTTTATTCAAACTGAAAATCTTGAAGACCAGGAACGGGAACATCTTGTGTATATTATTTTTAGGGAAGGGATATTTTTATGATACATGAAAGGTTTGTTAGTACAGGAGATACAAAATATAACTAAAAAACGTAAAGAAATAGTATTGTCAGCAGCCCAGGCTACCAAGAGTAATTTTACCATGATTCTGTTGGTCTTTCTATCCTAGATAAAAGATGGCTGCTATAGATCCAATCATCTCACTTTTGTTCTTGGAAGTAAAGCAGAAGAACAAAGTGCACACTGGCATCTCCTTTAAACTGTCTCACCCAGGCTTTGATCTCACTACTCAACTGAAATAGCTCTTGTTAAGATCACTTACTATCTCTTTCTTATCAAACTCAATAGTCATACCTTTCCTGAATCTTATCTGACCTGTCAACATCATCCGACCATTCTTCCTTCTTTCTTGAAACATTTCTTACCTTGGTTTCTGGGACCCTCAGAGTTCCCTAATTTTCATGCTACATAAATATCAACTTCTCCTAGTCTTCTTCCCTGAGTTCTTCACCCATACCCAGTTCTTCTACCATGGCTTAATCCATGGGATCCTTTTCTTCTTGGTATGCTGTTCACTAGATGAGTGTGATTTCTAATACTAGCCCTGAACTCTTTCCTCAAGATCAGATGTGTGCCTGACATTCCCATTGGATGGCAAAAGACTGTCTCTAAGCGTAATGTGAACTATTTTTTCTCCCCGATCCTTCTTCACTCCCACTGTCATGATAACTTACTTGTCTCTTAGTCTTTCCCAACTCACTCCTGCCATTTTCGTGTGCCCCAGATAGGAATCGTTTCTGCTTACTCTCTTCTGTTTGTTCCCCGTTTCTCTCTGGTAGCCTGTCCTGACTCAGAGCCATGGCTTAAAACATTCCGCCCCAACCCCACTGCAGTGCTCCCGGCCACCATCATGTCTGATTTGCAGTGTTGCAGTTGTCTTCTGCCATATTTCCCTATTTTCATTCTTAACCTGCAACCCCTATCCTTCTTTCGCTATACAGCAGCCAACATAAGCTTAAAGTTCAAAATCAAATCATATTGCTAGTATTAAACCTTTCAGTGGCTTCTCATTGTAAATGGAATAACCAGTGTGGCTTACAAAGGCAGCCTACTGTTGTATCTCCTGCCACACATATTGGTGGGTAGGCCTGCTGAGCTCATTTGTACTGTAGGGCCCTGGCCCTTGTTCCCTATGCCTGGACATTCTCTTCACAGATCAGATCTTTTCACATTTCTCTTTTACCTGACTGACTCCTTCAAATTATTCACATCTCAGCCTGAATGTTACCTTTTTAGTAGTAAAACTTCTCTGACTACAGGGTCTAAGGAAAACGATGCTCCCACATACTATTTTCTTTTCCTTTGTTTTTTCTACTATATCAAATATGAAATTATTGCTCTGTTAATGGTGTATTATATCTTTACTGTTGAAATTTAAGATCTATGAGGACAGAGGCATATTGTTATTTGCCATTTGTTTCTCCACCTTGTAGAACAGAGCCTGGCACATAGTAGTCATTTACATATTTGCAGGTTAATAAGGAAATAGAAAACACTTCTCTATTGCAAGTTTAAGTAATTAATATTACAGCTACCATTAGCATTGAAATACTAAAACTGTGGTTATGAAAGGAAGCAGAACTGTTCATTTTTATTCTGGTGAAAAGAAAAGGCAGTTTCTCTAACCATGTACGATACCTGAGTTTAGCCTTCGAGCCTGGTTTTTGGAAATGTATTTTAACTTCTTTCGTAATAATAGCTACCATTGTTTTGAGCACCTACAGAGTAATACTTTTTTTACTAGTAATTGTAAAGATTTTATTAGTATAATTTCCATGCATAATCATACTTCTAATTCCCAAAGTCTGTTTTCTTAGGTTAGTGTTTAATTATTTTACATTTTACAGGTAAGGAAACAGACTGAGAGGTCATCTGCCTTTCCCAAGGCTGCACCAATAGTAGGGGCCAATGCAGGATCGGGGTAGATTTGTCTGAGGCCAATAACATTGTCTGCTGTGCTCAGGTAGATGCTTTGGGTAAGAACACACAATTATTTTACAATATAAGATCAATTCTTAGAATAGCTGTGCATGCTATTAACCAACATGAATGCATGCTATTCACCTTTTGGGCATGCTGTATTGTTTTGCCAGCATTTAGTTTAAAATTGTACTGATTCATTATGGTCAGTACCAACTCATCATGATGAACAATTCCAGATAGCAACTCAGGACACTTGAATTCTGATTCCAGTTCTACTATTGTGTAGCTGTGAGGTCCTGGGGAGGTCAATTATGTGCTCTAAAAGTGGCTTCTCTATCAACAGTGTAAAAAGAATCGATAAAACGATGCATCCTCTAAGTAAAATACCTTCCCTTCTGTCTCTAAAATGTTATAGAGAGGAGTGGTCTAGAAAATCATTGAAATCTTTGGTGAAATACACATATAGCAGGCAGTATTCTTGATTTGATCAGTCTTAAAATTGAGAGAGGTGATTACAGGAATATGGAAATGAACTATAATAATTTTCTTGAATAATCTATATAGTTTTATGTTTTGTTACCTACCACTGATCTTCCTCATAAATAGAGGTGTTCACTGAATTCTGTTACTTTTTATAGCAGTGTTCCAGTTGATTCTCTGGACATTTCCTGGTATAAACAAATAGGGATGGTTTTACCCCCTCTTACAATTTTATACATGTCATTCTCATGTCTAATTGTGTTGACCAGTATCTCCAAACAAGAGTAAATAATACTGATACATTTGTCATCACCGTGCCTTAGTTGTATTGTTTCTACTGTTTAATGCTAGCTTTTGAGCTGAAACTGTGTGTTACTTTAAGAAGTATAACAAATAAATAAGTAAAATATAATGTTGAAAATAAACTGGAAGTTGTAGAAGTATAATATGATGCCATTCATATAAAAAATATAAAAACACACCAAGTAGTGATTAATATCCAGTTCAACATAGTGGTCACGTCTGGTAAAAAGGAAGAAAGAGGAATGGGATGGGGAAGGAATATCCACTGAGTTTCAGTAAGTGCTGTGAGTTATAGTTATGATTATTGCTACACTTGCAGTATTTTATAACAAAATAATTTGACTTGCTGAAGAAACACTGAGCACATTGACAAGGAATAGAGAAGGTAGGAGGTGTAAGTTGAACTCACTTTTACAATTCAAGTACCTAAATTTCCTGAGAAAGAGATCAGCTGTTCTACTTTGTAACCTGAACATATGCACAGCATGTAGTAGGTATTCACTTAATAATTTTTGAATAAAAAAAAAAGAAAAATGAAAGGAAGATATTTTTCATTAGTTTTCTCTACTTCTTTATTCTTTCATCATGTGTGCATACTAAGTCACTTCAGTCATATGTGACTCTTTATGACCCTATAAACTGTAGCCTGCTATATCCTCCTCCAGGGGATCTTCCCGACCTAGGGATCCAACCAGCATCTCTTACATACCTCCTGTGTTGGCAGCAGGTTCTTTACCAATAAGGCCTACACATAATTAATTTTTTTAAGTAAAGCTTAGTTTAAATAAGGTATATAGATTTATTTTGTGTATTAGAAGCCTACATTTTTTCTAAATGTGAAAAATGTTGCCAAGTTTTCCATATAGCTTTGCAGAAATCAGCATATAATTTCATATTTATTGTGCTGCTTGTGATGTGTGAAATATACAATGCAAATTAATTATGGGTTATACTACTTGTATGCTAAGCCTTAATAATGATTCATGCTACTTACCTTCAGAGCATGCAAAATGGTATCAAAGTCTCCATTGCCTGCAGTTGCTCAGTTGTATTCCTGCTTTATTATTCTTTTGAAATTGAATATATCATATATCAACAAGATATTTCAAATCATGGTGGAATTCAGAGTATATAGCTTATTTTTTGTTTAAAAGAAAATTGGAATTAAAACGTCATATTTTATTTATATATTTTCTATCTATGATAAAATAAACTGTGTGTTACTTTAAGAAGTATAACAAATAAATAAGTAAAATATAATGTTGAAAATAAACTGGAAGTTGTAGAAGTATAATATGATGCCATTCATATAAAAAATATAAAAACACACCAAGTAGTGATTAATATCCAGTTCAACATAGTGGTCACGTCTGGTAAAAAGGAAGAAAGAGGAATGGGATGGGGAAGGAATATCCACTGAGTTTCAGTAAGTGCTGTGAGTTATAGTTATGATTATTGCTACACTTGCAGTATTTTATAACAAAATAATTTGACTTGCTGAAGAAACACTGAGCACATTGACAAGGAATAGAGAAGGTAGGAGGTGTAAGTTGAACTCACTTTTACAATTCAAGTACCTAAATTTCCTGAGAAAGAGATCAGCTGTTCTACTTTGTAACCTGAACATATGCACAGCATGTAGTAGGTATTCACTTAATAATTTTTGAATAAAAAAAAAAGAAAAATGAAAGGAAGATATTTTTCATTAGTTTTCTCTACTTCTTTATTCTTTCATCATGTGTGCATACTAAGTCACTTCAGTCATATGTGACTCTTTATGACCCTATAAACTGTAGCCTGCTATATCCTCCTCCAGGGGATCTTCCCGACCTAGGGATCCAACCAGCATCTCTTACATACCTCCTGTGTTGGCAGCAGGTTCTTTACCAATAAGGCCTACACATAATTAATTTTTTTAAGTAAAGCTTAGTTTAAATAAGGTATATAGATTTATTTTGTGTATTAGAAGCCTACATTTTTCTAAATGTGAAAAATGTTGCCAAGTTTTCCATATAGCTTTGCAGAAATCAGCATATAATTTCATATTTATTGTGCTGCTTGTGATGTGTGAAATATACAATGCAAATTAATTATGGGTTATACTACTTGTATGCTAAGCCTTAATAATGATTCATGCTACTTACCTTCAGAGCATGCAAAATGGTATCAAAGTCTCCATTGCCTGCAGTTGCTCAGTTGTATTCCTGCTTTATTATTCTTTTGAAATTGAATATATCATATATCAACAAGATATTTCAAATCATGGTGGAATTCAGAGTATATAGCTTATTTTTTGTTTAAAAGAAAATTGGAATTAAAAGGTCATATTTTATTTATATATTTTCTATCTATGATAAAATACACGATAGTAACCTTAAAACCAAGAAAAGTAAAATCATCTTTGAAAAATGCTTTCATAATTTAATAAAGAATTAGAGATTTATGTTTCCTCAGTAATTGCTGAACACCTGTATTATGAAAATTAACACTTTACAAATGCTGAAGAAATTTGATTGGACAGTATAGTTGCCACGTAATGTGGCTATGAGATCATTAATGTTTATGTTAAAAAGTTATTTTATATTTAAACTTATAATTAGTTTTTATTAACTTGCATTTTGTCAGTTTTATGTGCAATTTAATAGTATACCTGGATTTTCTTTAGAGACCCTTCAGTGTAAACTCTCAACATTTCCAGGAGCTTCCAAGAGTCCTTCATGGACCCACGTAAAGGCTTGTGATCCTTTTTCTTAAAAATTGAGGCTGTTTTTTCCTTCTCAGAAAGTAAGCATTTGTGCTGATAGCTGTCAAAGACTTGAGAAAGCCCTGGACCTTGATAATAAATCTTCTTTACACAGGCGTATTTGAAGACAAAAGAACAGCCATCCCAAGGTAATGGCAGAGTTTTATGTTTCTCAATAACTGGTCCTTACAGCATTTCTCCAGTACCCCTTGTTGTTCTGAATTATTTCTGTATCCTCATGAGATTTAGGAAATATAATACAAGTCCTAATATTGTGAGAATGCTTGAAAAAAATGAAAAGGCAAGTGGTATGTTTATCAGGATTTCTATGAATAATCGACAGGGTAAAGAAATGTTAAACTGTTTTAGGTTTAGAGATTGCTTTTCAGTTATTTCTGCAAGACAGATTTAAGATCTTTTTATATGACTGAGTAATTAATGTGGTCAGTATCCGTTGGACAAAAAATTAATTATTGATATTTTGGGAAAATAAGTGAGGCTTAAATTTATTGATCATGAGCAATTCCACTAATCTGTATGGTATACTGGAAGGAGAACTCTTCTGGAGTCAGACAGAGCTGAGTTTAAATCCCAGATCCTCATAATTTTAGGTGTGACTAAGGGTAATTCTTTCATGTTTTTAATTTGCAATTTTCTAGATGGGAACTAGGAATGATAATATGTTGCCTGACATTTGTGAGGATTACATACAGTGCATTTAAATCCTCTGTATTTAATAAATACTCAAAAAGTGAAAATTGCCATTTGTTTCCCATGCAACTATGTAGTAGGGTATTTATTCAAAGAAATACTGAGGCTGTAATATGACAGAAATGGCGCAAGTTTCTGATGATACTGTGGTTAGCAAGAAAGAGAAAATGTCCTGTCATGGAGTTTACACATTAGTGAGGCAAGACAGATGGTATATAAAATAAGCAAGTAAATGATTATTTCATTGTAGTACATGTTCTGTAGAACAGTATGGTTGGTGAAGGAAGGGCTGGTTGCATGTACAGGAAGTCAGAGGACTCACTAAGACTGTATAACAAAAACCAGGAAACGGGCATATATAAAGTTAAAGGCAGAGAAAACAGCTAGTGCTATTTGTTCACGAACTCAGAAGGAAGACCAGCATGTTTGGAGCTGGTTAAGTGAGTTGGAAGACTGTTGAAGATGAAACCAGAAAGGTGGGAGGGGCCAGATGATAATGGGACTTTATGTACCATGGCAGGAGTTTGGATTCTACTCTAAATGCAGCACTATTGGAGGGTTTCAAGCAAAGATGTGATGTGATTTCCTCCAGGTCTTAACAAAAATTTCTGCCTGTTAAATGGAGGATCGGTTGTACAGCAGTTAAATGGAAGTAGCTGATTAGGAAACTATTAGAGTAACATTTCAGGCAGGACATATGGACTGAAATGGTAACAGCAGAGATAAAAGGCACTAGACAGATTTAAGATACTCTGTGGTAATGGAGACAGCATGAGTTGACTCCAGAATATGAGAGTAAGGAAAGAATCAAAGAATGATTCCTAGAGTTTGCATTTGAGCAGTTGGGTAAATTATAGACCAGGAAAGGTATAAGGCTTTGGGGGGAGGCTGGTAGGGGTGGGAAGGGGAATCGAGTTTGACTTTGTATGTGGTCTATTTGAGGTATTTATTTTAAAAAGTTACATGAAAACATCAAGTAGCAGTCTATATACGAGTTTAAAACATGGATTATACTCCAGGCTGAAGATATAGATTGGAGAGTCAGCATGAAATAGATAGCATTTGAGGTCCTTCAAAGCCATCTCCAGATAATAGTAACAGAGATCTAAAGACAATGATAGAAGGAAGTTTAAAAAAAATAAAAGATAATGGAGAAAACTCAGAGAACTAGGAGAAGAAAATTAACAAACACACCAGCGTTGTATTGGTAAGGATGCTCTAACTGCAAGTATTAGAAAACGCAACTCTTTTTAATATTTCATACCTTGTATTGATATATTCAGAACTGAGAATATTGATGGTTATAGTCTTAATTAATTAAAGATATTTCTTTGTCTTCTGATGCTACCTGTGTGTGGAGTTTAGGTTTCCCTCTATCTTTTCCGTCAGGTCTGAATGTATTTGTCATTTTCAGGATGGGGACGAGCTTCGCTGAAACTTTTAGGTCCTTCTAGTAAAACCCTCATAGCACTACACTTACATTGGACATATCTTAATTGCAGTTACAGTTGCTCAGATAATCAGCTAGTGCTATTTGTTCACGAACTCAGAAGGAAGACCAGCATGTTTGGAGCTGGTTAAGTGAGTTGGAAGACTGTTGAAGATGAAACCAGAAAGGTGGGAGGGGCCAGATGATAATGGGACTTTATGTACCATGGCAGGAGTTTGGATTCTACTCTAAATGCAGCACTATTGGAGGGTTTCAAGCAAAGATGTGATGTGATTTCCTCCAGGTCTTAACAAAAATTTCTGCCTGTTAAATGGAGGATCGGTTGTACAGCAGTTAAATGGAAGTAGCTGATTAGGAAACTATTAGAGTAACATTTCAGGCAGGACATATGGACTGAAATGGTAACAGCAGAGATAAAAGGCACTAGACAGATTTAAGATACTCTGTGGTAATGGAGACAGCATGAGTTGACTCCAGAATATGAGAGTAAGGAAAGAATCAAAGAATGATTCCTAGAGTTTGCATTTGAGCAGTTGGGTAAATTATAGACCAGGAAAGGTATAAGGCTTTGGGGGGAGGCTGGTAGGGGTGGGAAGGGGAATCGAGTTTGACTTTGTATGTGGTCTATTTGAGGTATTTATTTTAAAAAGTTACATGAAAACATCAAGTAGCAGTCTATATACGAGTTTAAAACATGGATTATACTCCAGGCTGAAGATATAGATTGGAGAGTCAGCATGAAATAGATAGCATTTGAGGTCCTTCAAAGCCATCTCCAGATAATAGTAACAGAGATCTAAAGACAATGATAGAAGGAAGTTTAAAAAAAATAAAAGATAATGGAGAAAACTCAGAGAACTAGGAGAAGAAAATTAACAAACACACCAGCGTTGTATTGGTAAGGATGCTCTAACTGCAAGTATTAGAAAACGCAACTCTTTTTAATATTTCATACCTTGTATTGATATATTCAGAACTGAGAATATTGATGGTTATAGTCTTAATTAATTAAAGATATTTCTTTGTCTTCTGATGCTACCTGTGTGTGGAGTTTAGGTTTCCCTCTATCTTTTCCGTCAGGTCTGAATGTATTTGTCATTTTCAGGATGGGGACGAGCTTCGCTGAAACTTTTAGGTCCTTCTAGTA
The DNA here is from genome assembly GCA_022376925.1 of Tragulus kanchil. Taxonomy (NCBI): domain Eukaryota; kingdom Metazoa; phylum Chordata; class Mammalia; order Artiodactyla; family Tragulidae; genus Tragulus; species Tragulus kanchil. The sequence continues at coordinate 121,074,935 of JAIOJX010000030.1, read as the reverse complement.
AAACCCTCATAGCACTACACTTACATTGGACATATCTTAATTGCAGTTACAGTTGCTCAGATAATCACTGTTTTGGACACAGATTAAAAGCTTTATAAGGCTAGGAATCTGTCTTATATATATCAGTTTTCATTTTTAGCACCTACCACAGTACCTGACACACCGTTGGTAATAAGGCAAGAATGTATAAAATGGCTTTTGTAACACTCTGAATGATCTTTTCAAATAGGATTTTCAAATGTCATTCCATCCATGTCAAATGTTTTTTCTAATGTTTTATAGCGTAGATCATGGAATATTGAGAAATACTTTATGCTTATAGAATAACTAGTCATAGAAAACATCAGTTAACTAAATACATTTTCTGGCAAGCTTTGTATGTTATTTGGTACCCGCCCATGGCCTACTTTGGGGAATCTTTAAGACTGTATCAATACATGGTTTTCATTATGGGAACTGTTTAAAGGAAAGAATTTAAAACATTTAATATTTTTTTTAAAAAAAGAAAAATAGTGTTTATATGATTATCTGTGAATTCGGAATGTAGAAAATGTGGCTTTAATGTTTGACACTGATGTGAAATACCACTATTAGAGAAAATGTCTGTGGAATTTTCTAAAATATTATTTTCATTTTTTCTTGAAGAAAAATCAACTTTTTTTACTCATGAAAAATTAATGTGCCATAAGAAATGTGTTACTTGGATGTCTAATGAGCTATTAATTTCCAATAAAACTAAACTGAGAATATTAATGGATTCACTCTAGGGAAAATAGCATTCAACTTGAAGTAGAGACATTTGTGGCAACTTAATCTGTTCACTTGGGAGTAAAGTTTTTAAAATTTCCTTTCTAAACATACATTTATTTCTCAGAGATGCAGTCCTTTGATGTTGAGTTAATCTTAATAGAATAGTAGTCAGTGTAAGTTACGTTGAGAAATGCATGTTTTAAAGATACACAATACCAATCATTGAGAATGAAGGAGGGTACGTTATTCCCTATGTTATTCCCTACAACCCAATTCTAGAATAGAAACCATTAAAAAAAAAAAAACTGTTTATGTATTGTCATGTTTTCGCTTTTTCCTTTTACATTTTGTGCCTGATGGACTCTATAATATACTTTCTCCATTGCACTGTAATTATATGACTGCCTGTCTACTACACTGGAACACAGACTCCTCTGGGCAGCAAGACATTTCATTCAGCTTTGTTATTTCCACTACTATTTCCCAGCATCGGACACACAATCATTGTTCAATACATTTTTGCATGAGGAAGGATTCTAGGAGTAGAATTTACTTTAATACTTAATATTATCTCGAAAAGAAAAAATGTTTAATATGAGTCAAGGATATGAAGAGTCTTCTAAAATGAGATTATTTTACCATAATAGTTGAATCTGGTTCTCATAGCTCTTAAACTTCATGAATCCTCAAAACATGACAGTGAATTTCATGTGTGAAACATAACTTAGTCTTACTGAATGACTTCATGATTTTACTAGCAAGCAGTAAATACAGTTTACTAGTATACAGTATGGAGTCTGTAATGAGCTGTCACAGAAATGCCCAAACTGTTATTCATACCTCTGATAACCTGTGTATACTATTATACTTTATAGTATTTAAAACATAAGTATACTTACTTCTAAATCATCTAACAAAGATCATTTTTCTGTTTGTTTATATGTTTTTATTTTTGGTGATGAGATAACTTTGATATTAAAAGCATTGCAGAAAGATGTACGGAGTACACCAGCTTCTCCTTATGGTAACATCTCACATAATAGGACAGTTATCAAACCTAAATATCAAGTTATATAAACAAAATCATTTTCATTAAGGGTGTTTTTGTTACCCTTCACTCTTCTACCTCATCTCTAAAATAGCTCTAAGACTGTGATTATTACCATTTATATAAATTCTACTTCCTTGACAGTGATTTTACACATAGTTAGTGTGGGTAAAAATTGACTATAGGGCTTGACTAAGCAAAAATAATTTTTAATCGAAGTATAATGATCCTTGTTATTTCTCTATTTTACAAATAGTAGTATGTATCTGTTCATCCCATATTCCTACTTTATTCTCCCCCGACCCTCTTCCCTTTTGGTAACTATAAGTTTGTTTTCTGTGTCTGTGAATCTGTTTTCATTTTGTAAATAAGTTCATTTGTATTTTTTTAGATTCCACATATAAGTTATATCATATGGTATTTGTCTTTCTCTTTCTGCCTTATTTTGCTTAATATGATAATCTTTAGGTCCACCCATGTTTCTGCAAATGGCATAATTTCATTGTTTATTGTGATGAGTAATATTTCATTGTATATATGTTATACTTTTTCTTTATCCATTCATCTGTTGATGGACACTACAGTTCTTTCCATGCCTTGGCTACTGTAAATAGTGCTGCTTTGAGCATTAGGGTGTGTGTATCTTTTCAAATTTGAGTTTTTAGTTTTTGCTGGATATTTGAGCAGGAGTGGGATTGCTGGATCAGAGGGTAATTCTATTTTTAGGTTTTTTTTAAGGAACACATACTGTTTTCCATAGTGGCTGTACCAATTTACATTCCCACCAACAGTGTAGAAGGCTTCCCTTTTCACCAGACCCTCTCCAGCATTTAGTATTTGTTAACTCTTTCGTGATGGCCATTCTAAACAGTGTTAGATGATAGCATCATTGTAGTTTTGATGTGCATTTCTCTAATAATTGGCAATGTTGAACATCTTGTCATGTGTTTTCTGGTCATCTGCATGTCTTCTTTGAAGAAATGTCTATTTACATCTTCTGCCCATTTTTTTGGTTGGGTTGTCTGCTTTTTTGTTACTAAGTTGTATGTTGTTGTTGTGTAGTTACTAAGTTGTGTCTGACTCTTTGCAACCCTGTGGACTGTAGCCCACCAGGCTCCTCTGTTCATGGGATTTCTCAGGCAAGAATACTGGGATGGGTTGCCATTTCCTTCTCCAAGAGATCCAATTCTCCCTAGGTCTAGTCTGCTGAAGCCAAGTTTCAGCACACAGCCACTGCACACACTGGTAGGTGCATGTCACCCGTCAGAAAGTGCAACGCGGGCATCCCTGGTGGTCCAGAGGGTAAGGACACCAACTTGCAGTGCAAGGGGCACTGGTTTAATCCCTGGCCTGGGAAGATGCCACGTGCTGTGGAGCAGCTGGACCGATGTGTCCAACTACTGAGCCTGCGCCCTGGAGCACATGCGCCCAGACCCAGTGCTCTGCAATGAGAGAGGCCACTGTAATGGGAGGCCCACAAGGGCCAAAGAACAAAGATGGATGAAAATAAATAAAGACCAATAGAAGTGGCCAAAAAAAAAAAAAGCCCAACCAACCAACCAAACAAAGAAAGAGACAAAAGACAGTGCAAGAAGTGCAACGAGGTGGTCAGGACTGTTTGTGCTGGTGTTCCTCTACTCTGGGCCAGCTACCGCACTCTGCTCTCCAGCCTCCGAAGCTCGCTGTGTGTTTCAGCGCATTTCCCAGCTGCCAGAGGAGGTTCCCAAGGGTGCGAGTCCTATCCGGATTCTTCTTTTTCTCCCTTTTCCCTTTCTGCCCAGTTATATAGGGATCTTTCTTGCAGATTTGGTTGTATGAGATCTTCTGCAAGCTTTTTGTAGGTATTCTGTGAGAATTATTCCACAGGTAGGTATATTTTTGATGTATTTTTTAGATCAGGTGAGCTCCACATCCCTCTGCTCCTTCATCTTGATCTCCTTCACCAAAATTCTTTTAATATATATAAAAAGCCTTTCAAATCCGAGTTGCATTAAACTCCTCATTGCATTGTAAAGGATAAACCAAATGCACATCTTACTGAAGAGGGTGCTTCTTTCATAATTGCCAGTTCTAATATTAATGGTTATTGCTTATATTAATAAATAAAAATATGCTATATGTATTTTCCAGTTTTGTATAAGGAACTTATTTGTTGGTAAATAATTTCTAGTCACAAAACAATGCATGTACAACTGGAAATTTTAATGAGTCAATCACTGATTTTTATTATCACCTGGAAATTTTTTAGCTATGGAACTATAATTTGACTGGTGAGCTTGCATATCTCAAATATTTTTAGTCTTCATTTTTGCCTGATGGAATTTTTTTAACTCCTGGTAATTTAATCATATATGTTTAGGACAAAAACATCATGAATTTAAACATGTCTCTTCTCTGTGGGGTCAAAAAGAGTTGGCCACTACTGAGTGACTGAACTGGACTTCTCCTTGAGCACTATGGAAAAAGTCAAAGTTCATATGTATTATCTTTAAATATTAGCACATTTAGGATTTTTAAAATGCTACGTTTAGTGAATAATAATGATTTATATAAAAACTATTTTCTGAAGCATCTCTTTAAATGTTATATCTTAATGTACTTTAATCTTTTAATTCATATACATTGGATTTGTGCTGTTCTCATCTGAAGCTATATTGCCCCATCATCAAATTTGAGTGGCTTTGTTTCAGTATTATTTTTTCCTATAATCGGTACTGACTATACACCAACTTCAGAATCAGGTAGCATTTTTTCTTTTCTTCTACTTTGAGATCTAATTGACATACAGCATTCTATACATTTACCATATATAGTGAAATGATCTGATTTATATATATTATGAAGTGATTGTCATAGTAAGTTTAGTCAACATCTGTCATCTAAGTCCTTCCTTTCTCCCAGTTATATAGGGATCTTTCTTGCAGATTTGGTTGTATGAGATCTTCTGCAAGCTTTTGTAGGTATTCTGTGAGAATTATTCCACAGGTAGGTATATTTTTGATGTATTTTTAGATCAGGTGAGCTCCACATCCCTCTGCTCCTTCATCTTGATCTCCTTCACCAAAATTCTTTTAATATATATAAAAAGCCTTTCAAATCCGAGTTGCATTAAACTCCTCATTGCATTGTAAAGGATAAACCAAATGCACATCTTACTGAAGAGGGTGCTTCTTTCATAATTGCCAGTTCTAATATTAATGGTTATTGCTTATATTAATAAATAAAAATATGCTATATGTATTTTCCAGTTTTGTATAAGGAACTTATTTGTTGGTAAATAATTTCTAGTCACAAAACAATGCATGTACAACTGGAAATTTTAATGAGTCAATCACTGATTTTTATTATCACCTGGAAATTTTTTAGCTATGGAACTATAATTTGACTGGTGAGCTTGCATATCTCAAATATTTTTAGTCTTCATTTTTGCCTGATGGAATTTTTTTAACTCCTGGTAATTTAATCATATATGTTTAGGACAAAAACATCATGAATTTAAACATGTCTCTTCTCTGTGGGGTCAAAAAGAGTTGGCCACTACTGAGTGACTGAACTGGACTTCTCCTTGAGCACTATGGAAAAAGTCAAAGTTCATATGTATTATCTTTAAATATTAGCACATTTAGGATTTTTAAAATGCTACGTTTAGTGAATAATAATGATTTATATAAAAACTATTTTCTGAAGCATCTCTTTAAATGTTATATCTTAATGTACTTTAATCTTTTAATTCATATACATTGGATTTGTGCTGTTCTCATCTGAAGCTATATTGCCCCATCATCAAATTTGAGTGGCTTTGTTTCAGTATTATTTTTTCCTATAATCGGTACTGACTATACACCAACTTCAGAATCAGGTAGCATTTTTTTCTTTTTCTTCTACTTTGAGATCTAATTGACATACAGCATTCTATACATTTACCATATATAGTGAAATGATCTGATTTATATATATTATGAAGTGATTGTCATAGTAAGTTTAGTCAACATCTGTCATCTAAGTACAGAATTAAATAAAATTGTTATTACTGTTCAGTCACTAAGTCATGTCCAACTCTTTGTGGCCCCATGGACTGCAGTATACCAGGCACCCCTTTCACCGTCTCCTGGAGTTTGCTCAAACTCATGTCCATTGAGGTGGTGATGCCATCCGACGAGGATGTTGTCTCATCCTCTGTTGCCCCCCTCTCCTTCTGCCCTAATCTTTACCAACATCAGGGTCTTTTCCAGTGAGTCAGCTCTTTGCATCAGGTGGCCAAAGTACTGAAACTTCAGCATTCAGCATGAATGTTTAGTGTTGATTTCCTTTAGGATTGACTGGTTTGATCTCCTTGCTGTCCAAGTGACTCTCAAGAGTCTTCTCCAACACCACAGTTTAAAAGCATCAATTCTTCAGGACTCAGTCTTCTTTATGGTCCAACTCTCACATCCATACATGACTACTGGAAAAACTATAGCTTTGACTGAACAGACCTTTGTCAGCAAAGTAGATTTCTCATAGCTTTTCTTTCAAGGAGCAATCGTCTTTTAATTTCATGGCTGCAGTCACCATTTTTTTCCTGTGATGATAGCTCTTAGAATTTCCTCTTAATAGCTCTCATATATGACACACAGCAGTGGTGCTCACATTACTATGCTGCACATCACATCTGTGGTGTTTGTTTATCTTATAACTGCAATATATCTTATTTCTACGTTTTGATTGCCCGCATCCACTTCTCTCTCCACTTCTCCTCACCCTGCCCTGTAACCCAAATATGATCTCTTTTTCTGAGTTTCTGTGTTTATGAAATTTGATTGACTTACACAATACTGTTCCTTCCTACTACACATAACAGAGTGATTCAGTATTTCCATACATTTCAAGCTGACCATGCTGATAAGTTACATATGTTATCATTCAGAGTGGCTATGTTTCCCATGCTGTACATTTCATCTAAAGCAGGTAATATCTTTAAAACTCAGACTGTTATAGATGAAGGAAAGTTAAAGGCCTTTAATGTCAATTTCTAATGTACACTTCTAGGCTTATTTCCTACATATTGGAAGTCTAACAGAGAAGGAAAATTTTTTATCTTTAAGATTATAAGTTCTGCCGAGGTTATCAAACACATGCCTTGTACAAAAACTCATTTGTCAAAGAAGAAAAGAATGTGACAGTATTTTTAGCCCCAGCTGGTTAGCAACATATCCTTAATGCCTAAAAATTCACACTATGAAAGTTATGCTCTTCTTTATACTTACGAGAAGATGTAAGAATTAGGTTTATTATAGAATTAGATTTTTGCTCATTAAGTATCTACCCTAACTCACACTTACCACCATCCTTCATATTCTTTTTTTTAATCTGCTTTTGCCAGACTCTTAACTTGTACTGACTCTTCTTTCCTCCCTTTACAGTAAATATGTCCTCCCTCGATGGCTGACCAATACTTAGGCCCTTTCTTCCCAGGTCAGAGAGAGTCTCTCTTGGTCTCAAATTATACATGGGAAATCCAGAGCCTTATTTTTAACTGTCCCATTTCCATGCCACCAAAAACCACCAGAAAGAAGTTAAAAGTAACAGGAGAAACTAAAGATTTAGAAAGGCAAATCTACTCTACTGGATCTGCTCCAGAATCACAAATTGAGAGAGACTATTTCTAATGAATGAAATAAATGAAATATGCAATTCATATATACTCATATATGAAACAGAAATTTATTACTGTCCCTTTGGGGTTTCCCAGGTGGCACAGTGGTAGAGAATCCACCTGCCAATGCAAGAGATGCAAGAGACCCAGTTTCAATCTCTTGGTAAGAAAGATCCCCAGGAATAGGAAATGGCAGCCCTCTCCAGTATTCTTGCCTGGAGAATTCCATGGACAGAGGAACCTGGCAGACTGTAGTCCATTGGGTTGCAAAAAATTGGACACGACTGAGCACACACTGTCCTATTATACTTGCTGTTAACATAAAGGCCATGATTTTGTAGTTTTAGATAATGGGATATATCTCTATCTTTTGTTTGAATCACTAAGTAGAGAAAAAAGGTAGAAATTAATAAAATAGCTCCATTTTCCTTAACAACATATGTGTTTGAACTAGGCAGGTAATATCTTTAAAACTCAGACTGTTATAGATGAAGGAAAGTTAAAGGCCTTTAATGTCAATTTCTAATGTACACTTCTAGGCTTATTTCCTACATATTGGAAGTCTAACAGAGAAGGAAAATTTTTTATCTTTAAGATTATAAGTTCTGCCGAGGTTATCAAACACATGCCTTGTACAAAAACTCATTTGTCAAAGAAGAAAAGAATGTGACAGTATTTTTAGCCCCAGCTGGTTAGCAACATATCCTTAATGCCTAAAAATTCACACTATGAAAGTTATGCTCTTCTTTATACTTACGAGAAGATGTAAGAATTAGGTTTATTATAGAATTAGATTTTGCTCATTAAGTATCTACCCTAACTCACACTTACAACCATACTTCATATTCTTTTTTTTAATCTGCTTTTGCCAGACTCTTAACTTGTACTGACTCTTCTTTCCTCCCTTTACAGTAAATATGTCCTCCCTCGATGGCTGACCAATACTTAGGCCCTTTCTTCCCAGGTCAGAGAGAGTCTCTCTTGGTCTCAAATTATACATGGGAAATCCAGAGCCTTATTTTTAACTGTCCCATTTCCATGCCACCAAAAACCACCAGAAAGAAGTTAAAAGTAACAGGAGAAACTAAAGATTTAGAAAGGCAAATCTACTCTACTGGATCTGCTCCAGAATCACAAATTGAGAGAGACTATTTCTAATGAATGAAATAAATGAAATATGCAATTCATATATACTCATATATGAAACAGAAATTTATTACTGTCCCTTTGGGGTTTCCCAGGTGGCACAGTGGTAGAGAATCCACCTGCCAATGCAAGAGATGCAAGAGACCCAGTTTCAATCTCTTGGTAAGAAAGATCCCCAGGAATAGGAAATGGCAGCCCTCTCCAGTATTCTTGCCTGGAGAATTCCATGGACAGAGGAACCTGGCAGACTGTAGTCCATTGGGTTGCAAAAAATTGGACACGACTGAGCACACACTGTCCTATTATACTTGCTGTTAACATAAAGGCCATGATTTTGTAGTTTTAGATAATGGGATATATCTCTATCTTTTGTTTGAATCACTAAGTAGAGAAAAAAGGTAGAAATTAATAAAATAGCTCCATTTTCCTTAACAACATATGTGTTTGAACTAGGTTTACTAAGGACCTCTCAGGTTACCCTAATTTTACAACATAGCCCTTGACTTTCTAATTAAATATGCAATTTCTGTCATAAGAAGGAAACCTCTTTGACTCTTTACTGTGAATTTAATTAAGCATTTCTTGTAAGTGCATTTCTTATAAGTTTATTTCCGTATCTATCATGGCCCACTAAAGTTGGGGTTCAGTTGTAAAATGGTAGATTAATTGCCTTTTGTATTAAATGAAATAAGAATCTCAAATATGCAACATCAGGAAATTTAATTGTGGTCTTCAATTGCTTATTCAATGCATTGGAAAACTGAATACCAGAAGTACAGAAAAAAAAAGGGCCAGAGGTTGTTAAATGTAGCACATCACACACATTTTGCACTTTACTTAATGATCCAAGCGTTTATTACTATGAAGTAAATGCACCATTTAAAGAATTATGGTGGAATTTTAAAACGTTAAAAACTCTAATTAATTTTAGTCTGACGCGTGCAGCATGCTCATTTTTGCCTAAAACATTTTCATTATTGTCAGTATTTTTTCAGTTATTAAGATAAATTTTTCCCATTGTGCAGCACTAGCATATTTTCTCTATTAAAAGCACAGTCTTAAATGCTGCTTAGAGTTGTAACTGGTATATTTTAAACGAATATAAGAGTAAGTTTTTGACTGCAGATCAAAGTATATTATATACAGTTTTTCTATATTTAGTCTACATTTAACAGAATAAGTTGTGTGTCTTCATATTTTTCACAGAAAGCTTTATATATAGTAAAGTTTGAAAAGCATATAGATAATTTCATCTATTAATTTGAATCTGATGAAAGGAATATTCAAAATCTAAAGAAACTATTATATAAGAAAATATAAATATTTTAAGTTAGTGCTTCGTTGTACTTCCTCTGTTTTACTGCCTAACCATATGTCTTTGCTGGCTATAAAGGAAAAACAGCTGACATCATTTTCTTTGAAAACAGACTCTCATTATGCTTAACTTATTTCTGGAGATAAAGCTTGTACTTTCTAACTGTGAAAGTAATCCATGCATAGAGTAGAAATGTAAGAAAAGTACATGGAAGCACAGACAAGGAAAAAAATTAATAGCACTTAAAAAAGGATATTAAGTACAAAAATGGAGTGCAAACAGTTTATTTTAGCTGTATATTTTCAATGTAGAAGCTACAGTAACCTTGAATTTTCTTCCACATAAAATCTTTGTGCATAAATCACGCTTTGAATTTAGAAAACTTTCATTAAGTACTTTTTTTTTTAATTCTTGTTTTTCAATAATTTTAGACTTACCCAAAGCTGCAAAAACAGTGCAGATAATTCCCATTGTCCTTCATCCAGCTTCCTGTCACATTATTAGCTTCTGCTGTTCAGTTCTTTTATAGAACGTTTATCTGATGTTTTCTTATTGACTGAGGTTCATGTGTTATTGGGAAGGATACCACAGACCAGAAATAATGTGCCCTTTGTAGAACATCTTACCAAAGGGTTGATGTTAAAATGCATTATTGGTAATGCTAATCATTTTGTTAAGGTAGTGTTTGACAGATTACTCTAAAGGTACTCATAAAGTCATCTTTATAATGGAGAATGTTTGTCCTTTTGTATAATGCAACCTTTGAAAGAAATCATTTAAAACTTGACAGTCTGTCGGATAAATACAGAGTTATCTGTATTTATAGACTATAATTTGAGTTCAAATACTACCTGAGTAGTAACAAGTCCAGCTGCTAAAATAATTGTTCTTTGTTTGGAGTTAGTTACCTCAAGAGAATGGACAGGCTTTATTAATTGACATCAATCTTTTCAATTAGGGCTTCCCCGGTGGCCCAGTGGGTAAGGACATCGCCTTGCAGTGCAAGTGGCGCCAGTTAGATCCCTGGCCTGGGGGAGCGGCTGGACCGATGTGTCCAATTACTGAGCCAGTGCTCCAGAGCGCATGCGCCCAGAGCCAGCGCTCTGCGACAACAGAGGCCACCGCGATGGGAGGCCCACAAGAGCCAAAAGAACAAAGACGGATGAAAATAGACAAATGAAAGACCAATAGTAGTGCCCCCCCCACCAAAATAAATAATAAATAATAATAAAAAAAATCTTTTCGATTATTATGAGAACTAAGTCAAATTTTTAAATAAAGAAAAGTAGAGGGCACTGAGTAGTATTTAAACAGATTATTTGGGGTTTTATTTAGTAGTAAAAGGAAATTAGATGAAAAATGTTTTTACTTATTTCCCTCTTTGGATAACTGTTTGAGTCTCATGTTGCCACCTGGAGCATTAGTCCATAATTACAAGGTCCACATATGCCTAGAAATTATCATTCTCCTCACTGCAGTAATGCTGTCAGCGTACAAAGAGCAGGAAGGCCAAGGAGTCACATTTAACGATTTGGTATTATGAGTGTTACTGTTATGTGTCTGTTCCTGCAACTCCACATGTAACAGCAGATCTGCAAGGTTGCTATAATCAACATGTTTTCTGGACTAAATAAATTAACAAGCTTAAACATTAAGAGGTAAACCTGTCTACTTTCCAGTAGCCCCAAAGGGTACATTTTCTTGTTGGCTGCTTCAGAACACTTCGTGAAACAAATGTCAAACTTGTCAGGGCTGTCACTAAGAGAATCATCCGTGTAGCAAGGGTCTTCTTTCACAGGGAAACAAACAGATGTCTTATCTTAGAAAAGAGTGACAAAACCTGCCATCTGCCATCTAAAACTTAAAAAGAAAAAAATTAAGTTTTTTCATAATTACCTACGACGGTATAATTTGAGTTCAAATACTACCTGAGTAGTAACAAGTCCAGCTGCTAAAATAATTGTTCTTTGTTTGGAGTTAGTTACCTCAAGAGAATGGACAGGCTTTATTAATTGACATCAATCTTTTCAATTAGGGCTTCCCCGGTGGCCCAGTGGGTAAGGACATCGCCTTGCAGTGCAAGTGGCGCCAGTTAGATCCCTGGCCTGGGGGAGCGGCTGGACCGATGTGTCCAATTACTGAGCCAGTGCTCCAGAGCGCATGCGCCCAGAGCCAGCGCTCTGCGACAACAGAGGCCACCGCGATGGGAGGCCCACAAGAGCCAAAAGAACAAAGACGGATGAAAATAGACAAATGAAAGACCAATAGTAGTGCCCCCCCCACCAAAATAAATAATAAATAATAATAAAAAAAATCTTTTCGATTATTATGAGAACTAAGTCAAATTTTTAAATAAAGAAAAGTAGAGGGCACTGAGTAGTATTTAAACAGATTATTTGGGGTTTTATTTAGTAGTAAAAGGAAATTAGATGAAAAATGTTTTTACTTTTTTCCCCTCTTTGGATAACTGTTTGAGTCTCATGTTGCCACCTGGAGCATTAGTCCATAATTACAAGGTCCACATATGCCTAGAAATTATCATTCTCCTCACTGCAGTAATGCTGTCAGCGTACAAAGAGCAGGAAGGCCAAGGAGTCACATTTAACGATTTGGTATTATGAGTGTTACTGTTATGTGTCTGTTCCTGCAACTCCACATGTAACAGCAGATCTGCAAGGTTGCTATAATCAACATGTTTTCTGGACTAAATAAATTAACAAGCTTAAACATTAAGAGGTAAACCTGTCTACTTTCCAGTAGCCCCAAAGGGTACATTTTCTTGTTGGCTGCTTCAGAACACTTCGTGAAACAAATGTCAAACTTGTCAGGGCTGTCACTAAGAGAATCATCCGTGTAGCAAGGGTCTTCTTTCACAGGGAAACAAACAGATGTCTTATCTTAGAAAAGAGTGACAAAACCTGCCATCTATCAGAAGAAAATTTTCCAGCCTTTGTTAAACCAGTAGTGAAGAAATACTTTGGTAAAAGAGCTTCCTTTCTTTGCAGTTTAATTCATTACACAGTCATTTGTGAATGATACTTGATTTGCTGCCTGAGCTATTTTAATGATTTTATAAATCTTGAACTGTTTATAAAGTTCTTATAAAAGTTGACATGTAGCATTAGAAATACAAATTAGCTCTTCTGAAAAAAACTAAAGAAAAACCAAGACAGCTTCTAAAATCCTTTCTGAAGCTTTATTAAAGCTAATTCTGGTATTTTATTTATAATGATTAAAATCTATTGCTGTTATTTTTATTATTTTTGTGATATTATGCTACAGCAGTTATGTTGTGTTGGACTCTAGAAGTGGGACTAAATGCCTTCTGTACCTTTCCATAATCCTTTTCTATATCTAGATCACAGCTATTCCTATACAAAGGAAGAAAGAGATTGTTATCGTGTTAACTTACACAAATAGTTTAAAGGCATAGAAAGGCAAGATACTGTAAGATATTTTCTCAGCACAAAGAAACTTTTGTACCTGTCCTGAACAGGAAACAGATTAGATGTGCATTTATTAACTTTACTTTGTTAGGCTTAGAAGAATATATTAAAATTATATCACCTAAATTGATATTCAGAACCCCATCCTCTGTATACAACATATCTATAATTATTCAGGCTGATCAATAATATTGATAACTTCTGCACTATCCTGGCATTGACAAAGGCTAAATCACAGGTGCTTTTCTTGGAATTTTTTAAACTACATGTAACAGCAGATCTGCAAGGTTGCTATAATCAACATGTTTTCTGGACTAAATAAATTAACAAGCTTAAACATTAAGAGGTAAACCTGTCTACTTTCCAGTAGCCCCAAAGGGTACATTTTCTTGTTGGCTGCTTCAGAACACTTCGTGAAACAAATGTCAAACTTGTCAGGGCTGTCACTAAGAGAATCATCCGTGTAGCAAGGGTCTTCTTTCACAGGGAAACAAACAGATGTCTTATCTTAGAAAAGAGTGACAAAAACCTGCCATCTATCAGAAGAAAATTTTCCAGCCTTTGTTAAACCAGTAGTGAAGAAATACTTTGGTAAAAGAGCTTCCTTTCTTTGCAGTTTAATTCATTACACAGTCATTTGTGAATGATACTTGATTTGCTGCCTGAGCTATTTTAATGATTTTATAAATCTTGAACTGTTTATAAAGTTCTTATAAAAGTTGACATGTAGCATTAGAAATACAAATTAGCTCTTCTGAAAAAAACTAAAGAAAAACCAAGACAGCTTCTAAAATCCTTTCTGAAGCTTTATTAAAGCTAATTCTGGTATTTTATTTATAATGATTAAAATCTATTGCTGTTATTTTTATTATTTTTGTGATATTATGCTACAGCAGTTATGTTGTGTTGGACTCTAGAAGTGGGACTAAATGCCTTCTGTACCTTTCCATAATCCTTTTCTATATCTAGATCACAGCTATTCCTATACAAAGGAAGAAAGAGATTGTTATCGTGTTAACTTACACAAATAGTTTAAAGGCATAGAAAGGCAAGATACTGTAAGATATTTTCTCAGCACAAAGAAACTTTTGTACCTGTCCTGAACAGGAAACAGATTAGATGTGCATTTATTAACTTTACTTTGTTAGGCTTAGAAGAATATATTAAAATTATATCACCTAAATTGATATTCAGAACCCCATCCTCTGTATACAACATATCTATAATTATTCAGGCTGATCAATAATATTGATAACTTCTGCACTATCCTGGCATTGACAAAGGCTAAATCACAGGTGCTTTTGAAGTTTAGAGACAATGTATATAAAGGAAGCTTCTCCACCTTAATGTTTCGAGCAAGGGTGTGGTTTTTCATGGAAAACCATATACACCTTTATTTGCAGTTACTTAATAAAGTCAATTTACTAAGTAAAGTTCAATAATTAATTGAATTGAATTCAGTTTTATATGAAAATAAAGAAACAAGGTGATATATTTGGTAATACTGATATTATTACTGATGTCCAGAAATACTTAAGAAATTAAGATACTCATACTTTAACTTAGTAAAGAGACAATGCTTTTTACTTCAATCAATAAAAATGCAAGGCCTTTCAGGAATATTAGGAAAGTAAGACTGATTTGTACTTGAGTGTTGTTGAAGGTTCGTATATGATGAGATGGATTATAAAGTGTAAGATGAAATTTTTTTCCAGATTCTCATTTATTTATACTTTGGAGGTCACCATTTAATACTGAACACAAGATGCATTTCATTCCTATGGAAGCAGACATTATGATGTTACTTTATTTATTTACCATGTTCCACAGGAACCTGCTATGAAGTATGAAGCCACCACTTAGAATCGAAACTGTAGAAGATGTAAGCATTCTATTGCCTAATATGCCCATTTTAGAGTTCTCTATCTTAGAGCTGACTGATCTTCAGATAACATATGGTAGTAAAGTAATTGGAAAATTGGCAGACCTGTCAAGAAAGTATACTGGATGAGACAAAATACCTTCCTAGACTACATAAGGTGTCTCAGAAGTTCAATTTACTGGGTTTTTTTCTTTATCAAATAGTGAAGTAAAAATATCTGACTGACACCTAAAAGGATACTGTTTAGTGACAAATAGTTTAAAGGCATAGAAAGGCAAGATACTGTAAGATATTTTCTCAGCACAAAGAAACTTTTGTACCTGTCCTGAACAGGAAACAGATTAGATGTGCATTTATTAACTTTACTTTGTTAGGCTTAGAAGAATATATTAAAATTATATCACCTAAATTGATATTCAGAACCCCATCCTCTGTATACAACATATCTATAATTATTCAGGCTGATCAATAATATTGATAACTTCTGCACTATCCTGGCATTGACAAAGGCTAAATCACAGGTGCTTTTGAAGTTTAGAGACAATGTATATAAAGGAAGCTTCTCCACCTTAATGTTTCGAGCAAGGGTGTGGTTT
The DNA here is from genome assembly GCA_022376925.1 of Tragulus kanchil. Classification (NCBI taxonomy): domain Eukaryota; kingdom Metazoa; phylum Chordata; class Mammalia; order Artiodactyla; family Tragulidae; genus Tragulus; species Tragulus kanchil. Next base: position 121,059,117 of record JAIOJX010000030.1, on the reverse strand, counting down.
TTCATGGAAAACCATATACACCTTTATTTGCAGTTACTTAATAAAGTCAATTTACTAAGTAAAGTTCAATAATTAATTGAATTGAATTCAGTTTTATATGAAAATAAAGAAACAAGGTGATATATTTGGTAATACTGATATTATTACTGATGTCCAGAAATACTTAAGAAATTAAGATACTCATACTTTAACTTAGTAAAGAGACAATGCTTTTACTTCAATCAATAAAAATGCAAGGCCTTTCAGGAATATTAGGAAAGTAAGACTGATTTGTACTTGAGTGTTGTTGAAGGTTCGTATATGATGAGATGGATTATAAAGTGTAAGATGAAATTTTTTTCCAGATTCTCATTTATTTATACTTTGGAGGTCACCATTTAATACTGAACACAAGATGCATTTCATTCCTATGGAAGCAGACATTATGATGTTACTTTATTTATTTACCATGTTCCACAGGAACCTGCTATGAAGTATGAAGCCACCACTTAGAATCGAAACTGTAGAAGATGTAAGCATTCTATTGCCTAATATGCCCATTTTAGAGTTCTCTATCTTAGAGCTGACTGATCTTCAGATAACATATGGTAGTAAAGTAATTGGAAAATTGGCAGACCTGTCAAGAAAGTATACTGGATGAGACAAAAATACCTTCCTAGACTACATAAGGTGTCTCAGAAGTTCAATTTACTGGGTTTTTTTCTTTATCAAATAGTGAAGTAAAAATATCTGACTGACACCTAAAAAGGATACTGTTTAGTGACAGGTGTTTTCAAAAGTAATTTTTAAGATAAGTTGCTTTTAAAAACATATGGAAAAATTTAGTCAACGTATACTATAAAAGAGTGCCCACTGTAAATTTTAAACGTTACGTAATTGTGCCATTTTTGTTTATAGCCTTTCCCCTAGGATTACTGAAATTATAACAGTTAATTCTTCAGAGAAATGAGGTTAAAGTGTATGAAATATAGGTGATTAAATACCCTACAGTTTGTATCTTAATGTTTTCTCAAATTTATTCCACAGGAAGATGAAAATGAAGCTGAAAGAAAAAATGTATCTCAGGAGCTCAACATGGAACAGAAAAGTTCAAAGAAATAAAGGATTTTCTGTAGTGTTTGGAAAAGTTTGCAACTTACGTAGTAGCAGATCAATTTCTAATTGTAAAATCTTAAACTGTAAAATCTAATTTGCAAAATGTTCTCAATAAAGTCATTGAAAATGAAGTGGGAGCTTGCGTTTGGAATTTGAATGCTTTATAAGAGCAGTTTAAACATTTGTATAAAGGTTAGACCTTTAAAATATATTTTTTTAATTCTCTACTGAAATTTGAGAAGAGACAGAATTTTATCTTACCTGTAACCCGAGTGTCAACACATGTGAATGACCTAAGGGAAAAAAACTCTGAAAGTCTTTTTATTCCTGTGCAAATCTCTATTGTCTTCTTCAGGGACCTCAACAGAAATCCAATTATTAATATAAAGAAAATCCAACATAGTTTAAAAATGAACAGGAAATGAGTGTCAAAACACTGCCACAGGAGGCAAACTAGTGCCACAGGAGGAAACACTGTTTTCTGATTTCATCAACTTAGAACTTGTTACTCTAGGATTTTAGGTAAAGGCTGAAAATAAATGGTAATTTAAAATTCTCTGTGACTGAAATAATACTGTGACTTTGAATTTATATATTTCCTAAGCACCTAGTACGTGCTAGGTTCAACACACTTTTCCTGGACATTTCAAGAATAATTTTCCTGGACGTTTCACGAATAGGGTTTCTTTGGCTTAAGAATTTTCTAAAATTCCTTTGATTCCTGTCTGTATCAGAGTTCTCAGTAGCCAGCTGCTTTATTTCCCTCAGTTCTAATTCCTAAGCTATTATTTGCCAGCCTCAGCAGGAGAAACAAATCTACTTGCGATTTGCAGACCCAAATGTTTCTGGCAGCTGTCTTTTGCATGATTATTTAAAGCAGAGTGTTTTAAAATGAGAAGCAGAACTTTGAAAAGCTTCTAAGAGCATGCCAGCACACACTTCTTCCCTGTGAGAATGGAGTCTGTGTATTGTACTTACTGTGGAGCCGTGGTTTTATCACAACCATCTGATGAGCCGGGTAAAGGTGTGACAATGGGACAGGCTGGCGGCTGAAATGGGAAAACCTGCAAGTAGGCAAGATAGAAAATTCGCTGATGTATGGTCTCAAATAATGGATATCCCCCACACTGGACTCCCTGGATGAATTCTGAAGCAGACTTTGAGCCAAACAAAGGCCTGAGAAGGCATGTCAGAGTCTGAAGAGGGCCTTTGCAATAAGCAGTTCTAAAGAAAATTTTACTCCCCTCCAAACCTTTGTGTTTTTTTTCTATTTTTAGAATATGTATTAGTCTGTTTCAAAATACCCATATTCACTTAGATTGGAGTTATATTAGCAGTGTCACTTTTGAAAAGAAACAATAATTACAATTGATACCATCATGAACATTTATTAATTACTGTGTTGTAGGTACTGTGCTAAACAGTATGCTTTATATCACTAATCATCCCTATTAACATGTAAAATAGTTACTGCTTTTTCGCTTTACCTATGATCATTCTGAGGCTTACAGGGAATAAATTAACCAAGGTTATATAACTTGTAGTTGGCAGAGCAAGACTTCAGACCCAAACAGTCTCACCCCAAAATACCACAATGAATCACTGTAAAATACCTACTAACATTACCATATCCTCAATTCACTATCGTCTCCATGAAACATACAGTCTTTCTTATTAGCACCTTATGTACCATTTGCTACCTCCCATTTATTTTTCTTCCCTGATTTCTTAACCAGGCTTAATTCAGTTTGAAAACTCTGACTTCAGTGAAATAAGTGAAATAATTAACTACTGTTCCACCTCCCATGAAACATGAAAATCCTGCTTTGTATTTACTACACTGAATTATGATGGAACAAGTATAAAAGCATCTTACCTGCTTCTCTACATTTTTTCAGTAGCTTTTTGACCATATTTTTCAGTAGACTGTTTAGTTACTAGTGTGCTGTCGTCTCATAATATTTTCATTTCTAAAATAAGTTGTTGGGTATGAGAACTGCAGGGACAGCCACTCAACAGGCATTTTAAATATTAATATTTAATATTTACCTTTAACCATTTAAAATCCCAGTTTTCCTTTTTAGAAATATTCTGAAATATTTATATACTCCTTTGCTTATAGACAATAAATAAAGTAAATCACTTTAAATTTCCTTTAGGGAAAATTTGCCACATGAATATATCAAAATTTGGGGGGTTTATGCATTTATGCCCTAAGTATATACACATAAATCTTGTTAGAATGCTCAGATTGCCCATATTATATGACTGATTAAGCTGGTCATTTGATTTAAATCAAATTCTGCATATCATGTATTTTTTATAGAGAATATAACTTTTGTAATTATCCCAGGTTGCCATAACAAAATACCTCAGGCTGGTTGGCTTCAAAAATAGAAATGTATTTTTTCACAGTTTTGGAGACTGGAAGTTCCAGATCTGACAGGTTTGGAGTTCTGTAGAGGACTCTCTTCTTGGCTTGTAAATGCTTGTCTTTTCCTATGTGAGTACACACAGAAAGACAGGTGAGCTCTCTAATCTCTTCTTAACAGGGACACTAATCCTATCAGATCAGGACTCCCAACCTTATGACCTCTAAACTTTTTCGTGTTGTAGGTACTGTGCTAAACAGTATGCTTTATATCACTAATCATCCCTATTAACATGTAAAATAGTTACTGCTTTTTCGCTTTACCTATGATCATTCTGAGGCTTACAGGGAATAAATTAACCAAGGTTATATAACTTGTAGTTGGCAGAGCAAGACTTCAGACCCAAACAGTCTCACCCCAAAATACCACAATGAATCACTGTAAAATACCTACTAACATTACCATATCCTCAATTCACTATCGTCTCCATGAAACATACAGTCTTTCTTATTAGCACCTTATGTACCATTTGCTACCTCCCATTTATTTTTCTTCCCTGATTTCTTAACCAGGCTTAATTCAGTTTGAAAACTCTGACTTCAGTGAAATAAGTGAAATAATTAACTACTGTTCCACCTCCCATGAAACATGAAAATCCTGCTTTGTATTTACTACACTGAATTATGATGGAACAAGTATAAAAGCATCTTACCTGCTTCTCTACATTTTTTCAGTAGCTTTTTGACCATATTTTTCAGTAGACTGTTTAGTTACTAGTGTGCTGTCGTCTCATAATATTTTCATTTCTAAAATAAGTTGTTGGGTATGAGAACTGCAGGGACAGCCACTCAACAGGCATTTTAAATATTAATATTTAATATTTACCTTTAACCATTTAAAATCCCAGTTTTCCTTTTTAGAAATATTCTGAAATATTTATATACTCCTTTGCTTATAGACAATAAATAAAGTAAATCACTTTAAATTTCCTTTAGGGAAAATTTGCCACATGAATATATCAAAATTTGGGGGGTTTATGCATTTATGCCCTAAGTATATACACATAAATCTTGTTAGAATGCTCAGATTGCCCATATTATATGACTGATTAAGCTGGTCATTTGATTTAAATCAAATTCTGCATATCATGTATTTTTTATAGAGAATATAACTTTTGTAATTATCCCAGGTTGCCATAACAAAATACCTCAGGCTGGTTGGCTTCAAAAATAGAAATGTATTTTTTCACAGTTTTGGAGACTGGAAGTTCCAGATCTGACAGGTTTGGAGTTCTGTAGAGGACTCTCTTCTTGGCTTGTAAATGCTTGTCTTTTCCTATGTGAGTACACACAGAAAGACAGGTGAGCTCTCTAATCTCTTCTTAACAGGGACACTAATCCTATCAGATCAGGACTCCCAACCTTATGACCTCATTAACCTTAGGTACTTTCTTATTCCAAATATAGCCATACTGAGGGCCAGAACTTCATTCAGCATGTATTAGCTGGAAGTGGGGTGGGCAGTTGGAAGGGCACATTCAGTCCATAACACATTATTCAAATAAGCCCAAATGCCTCTTTTATAACAATTCTAGTTATATTAAGGAGCACTAGAGTGAAGGCCCAATGAAATGTCATGGCAATATAGATTGTATACATTTAGGATCCTTAGAAACATTAACAATTGGAATATGATCTAAGAACTGATGTCTAAAGAAAGCAATCATATGCATTATATCTGTTTTATCACTACATGCCCATTACTTAGCTTGTTTCCTGACCCACAACCGGGTGTAACACTGCCATGCTAAATCAGTCTGTAACTAATAATATGGAATACCTGAAGTATGAAACTTCTTCATACTTCATGATGCCTATGTAATTTCCACCCATTCAACTGAAGTATATTTTCTTCATGTTAGTTATTGAGCTATTCACATTTTCAAAGAATTTAAAAATAAAACAGAGAAGATCTTGCTTTGATTGATGTCCTTGAGGGTTTTGCCTATATTCTCCTCTAAGAGTTTGATGGTTTCTGGTCTTACATTTAGGTCTTTAATCCATTTTGAGTTGATCTTAGTGTATGGTGTCAGGGAATGTTCCAACTTCATTTTTTTGCATGTAGCTGTCCAATTCTCCCAGCACCACTTGTTGAAGAGGCTGTCTTTGTCCCATTTTATATTTTCTCCTCCTTTATCAAAAATAAGGTACCCATAGGTGCGTGGGTTTATCTCTGGGTTCTCGATCTTGTTCCATTGGTCTATAGTTCTGTTTTTATGCCAGTACCATACTGTCTTGAGGACTGTTGCTTTGTAGTAGAGTCTGAAGTTAGGGAGGCTGATCCCTCCAGCTCCATTTTTCTTTCTCAGGATTGCTTTGGCTATTCGAGGTCTTTTGTGTTTCCATATGAACTGTGTGATTCTTTGGTCTAGTTCTGTGAAAAATGTCAATGGAAGTTGAATAGGTAAATGCTTGTCTTTTCCTATGTGAGTACACACAGAAAGACAGGTGAGCTCTCTAATCTCTTCTTAACAGGGACACTAATCCTATCAGATCAGGACTCCCAACCTTATGACCTCATTAACCTTAGGTACTTTCTTATTCCAAATATAGCCATACTGAGGGCCAGAACTTCATTCAGCATGTATTAGCTGGAAGTGGGGTGGGCAGTTGGAAGGGCACATTCAGTCCATAACACATTATTCAAATAAGCCCAAATGCCTCTTTTATAACAATTCTAGTTATATTAAGGAGCACTAGAGTGAAGGCCCAATGAAATGTCATGGCAATATAGATTGTATACATTTAGGATCCTTAGAAACATTAACAATTGGAATATGATCTAAGAACTGATGTCTAAAGAAAGCAATCATATGCATTATATCTGTTTTATCACTACATGCCCATTACTTAGCTTGTTTCCTGACCCACAACCGGGTGTAACACTGCCATGCTAAATCAGTCTGTAACTAATAATATGGAATACCTGAAGTATGAAACTTCTTCATACTTCATGATGCCTATGTAATTTCCACCCATTCAACTGAAGTATATTTTCTTCATGTTAGTTATTGAGCTATTCACATTTTCAAAGAATTTAAAAATAAAACAGAGAAGATCTTGCTTTGATTGATGTCCTTGAGGGTTTTGCCTATATTCTCCTCTAAGAGTTTGATGGTTTCTGGTCTTACATTTAGGTCTTTAATCCATTTTGAGTTGATCTTAGTGTATGGTGTCAGGGAATGTTCCAACTTCATTTTTTTGCATGTAGCTGTCCAATTCTCCCAGCACCACTTGTTGAAGAGGCTGTCTTTGTCCCATTTTATATTTTCTCCTCCTTTATCAAAAATAAGGTACCCATAGGTGCGTGGGTTTATCTCTGGGTTCTCGATCTTGTTCCATTGGTCTATAGTTCTGTTTTTATGCCAGTACCATACTGTCTTGAGGACTGTTGCTTTGTAGTAGAGTCTGAAGTTAGGGAGGCTGATCCCTCCAGCTCCATTTTTCTTTCTCAGGATTGCTTTGGCTATTCGAGGTCTTTTGTGTTTCCATATGAACTGTGTGATTCTTTGGTCTAGTTCTGTGAAAAATGTCAATGGAAGTTGAATAGGTATTGCATTGAATCTGTAGATGATATTTGGTAGTATGGTCATTTTCACAATATTTATTCTTCCGACCCAGGAACATGGAATATCTCTCCATCTGTTTAAGTCTTCTTTAATGTCTTTCATGAGTGTCTTGTAATTTTCTGTGTACAGTTCTTTTGTTTCTTTGGGTAGGTTTATTCCTAGATATTTGATTGTTTTGGTTGCAATGGTGAAGGGGACTGCCTCTTTGATTTCATTTTCTGATTTTTCATTGTTTGTGTATAGGAATGCCAGTGATTTCTGTGTGTTGACTTTGTATCCTGCAACTTTGCTGAATTCGTTGATTAGCTCTAGTAGCTTTGTAATAGAGTCTTTGGGTTTTTCTATGTATAATATCATGTCATCTGCAAAAAGAGAGAGCTTGACTTCTTCCTTTCCAATCTGGATTCCTTTGATTTCTTTCTCTTCTCTTATTGCTGTTGCTAGAACTTCCAGGACTATGTTGAATAGTAGTGGTGAAAGTGGACACCCCTGTCTTGTTCCTGATCTTAGAGGGAATGCTTTCAATTTTTCTCCGTTGAGGACAATGTTTGCTGTGGGCCTCTCATAGATGGCTTTCACTATGTTGAGATAGGTCCCTTCTATGCCCATTTTCTGAAGAGTTTTTATCATGAATGGGTGTTGTACTTTGTCGAAGGCTTTTTCTGCATCTATTGAAATGATCAAATGTAAGACCAGAAACCATCAAATTCTTAGAGGAGAATATAGGCAAAACCCTCAAGGACATCAACCAAAGCAAGATCTTCTCTGACCCACCAACTAAATTAGCAGAACTGAAAAGAAAAATGAACATATGGGACTTCATGAAACTTAAAAGCTTTTGTACAGCAAAAGAAATTACAAAAAAGCTCAACAGACACCCCACAGAGTGGGAGAAAATCATAGCAAATGAAACAACAGACAAAGAATTAATCTCCAAAATCTACAAGCAACTCAGACAACTCAGCACAAGGAAAACGAACAACCCAATCAAAAAATGGGAAAAAGACCTAAAGAGACGCCTCTCCAAAGAGGACATACAGATGGCCCAAAAGCACATGAAACGATGCTCAACCTCGCTTATTATTAGAGAAATGCAAATTAAAACTACAATGAGATATCACCTCACACCCGTCAGAATGGCCATCTTCAAAAATCTGCAGACAATAAATGCTGGAGAGGGTGCGGAAAAAAGGTAACCCTCTTGCATTGCTGGTGGGAATGTAAATTGATACAGCCTCTATGGAAGACAGTCTGGAGATTTCTTAAAAAACTAAAAATAGAAGCACCCTATGACCCAGCAATCCCACTATTAGGCCTATATCCTGATGAAATCAAAACTGAAAGAAGCACCTGTACCCCAATGTTCATTGCAGCTCTCTATACAATAGCCAAAACATGGAAGCAACCTAGATGTCCATCGACGAATGAATGGATCCAGAAGCTCTGGTACATATATACAATGGAATACTACTCAGCTGTTAAAAGAAATGCAGAAGACTCAGTCCTAATGAGGTGGCTGGCTCTAGAACCTATCATAAAAAGTGAAGTAAGTCAAAAAGAGAAAGACAAATACAGTATACTAACACACATATATGGAATCTAGTAGGACGGTCTTGATATCACACACAGGGAACTCATGAAAAAAAAGACAGAGCATAGACATAGGGACATCATGGCAAATAAATAGGGAAGCATGGAGGAAGTAACAAGGAAACCTATAGTGTTATGTGTGGAAAAGATAGCTAGTGTCACAGTGCTAAGGGAATAGGAGTGCTTACAATGGCTTGGGACAAAGGTCTGGAGGGTCGGATTTTTGGTTTTGCCCATTTTCTGAAGAGTTTTTATCATGAATGGGTGTTGTACTTTGTAAGGCTTTTTCTGCATCTATTGAAATGATCAAATGTAAGACCAGAAACCATCAAATTCTTAGAGGAGAATATAGGCAAAACCCTCAAGGACATCAACCAAAGCAAGATCTTCTCTGACCCACCAACTAAATTAGCAGAACTGAAAAGAAAAATGAACATATGGGACTTCATGAAACTTAAAAGCTTTTGTACAGCAAAAGAAATTACAAAAAAGCTCAACAGACACCCCACAGAGTGGGAGAAAATCATAGCAAATGAAACAACAGACAAAGAATTAATCTCCAAAATCTACAAGCAACTCAGACAACTCAGCACAAGGAAAACGAACAACCCAATCAAAAAATGGGAAAAAGACCTAAAGAGACGCCTCTCCAAAGAGGACATACAGATGGCCCAAAAGCACATGAAACGATGCTCAACCTCGCTTATTATTAGAGAAATGCAAATTAAAACTACAATGAGATATCACCTCACACCCGTCAGAATGGCCATCTTCAAAAATCTGCAGACAATAAATGCTGGAGAGGGTGCGGAGAAAAGGAACCCCTCTTGCATTGCTGGTGGGAATGTAAATTGATACAGCCTCTATGGAAGACAGTCTGGAGATTTCTTAAAAAACTAAAAATAGAAGCACCCTATGACCCAGCAATCCCACTATTAGGCCTATATCCTGATGAAATCAAAACTGAAAGAAGCACCTGTACCCCAATGTTCATTGCAGCTCTCTATACAATAGCCAAAACATGGAAGCAACCTAGATGTCCATCGACGAATGAATGGATCCAGAAGCTCTGGTACATATATACAATGGAATACTACTCAGCTGTTAAAAGAAATGCAGAAGACTCAGTCCTAATGAGGTGGCTGGCTCTAGAACCTATCATAAAAAGTGAAGTAAGTCAAAAAGAGAAAGACAAATACAGTATACTAACACACATATATGGAATCTAGTAGGACGGTCTTGATATCACACAAGGGAACTCATGAAAAAAAAGACAGAGCATAGACATAGGGACATCGTGGCAAATAAATAGGGAGGGGGAAGCATGGAGGAAGTAACAAGGAAACCTATAGTGTTATGTGTGGAAAAGATAGCTAGTGTCACAGTGCTAAGGGAATAGGAGTGCTTACAATGGCTTGGGGCAAAGGTCGGGGGGGGTGGGACGGGGGGATCTGGGTAGGTGGGGACCAGGGATATGCATATGACTGATCTGGGAACATACATGTATATGAACAACAAAACTCTGTAAAATCTTTAAAATAAAGAATAAAAAAAAAAAAAATTAAAAAAAAAATAAATAAAACAACTTTTAATCAGTATTTGTCTCTGTTATACACATCCTTTTAAAAGGATGCTCCTGTTGGCAAGTTAGGCATTTAGCAGTGGTAACCCAATCAGCCTTCAGGAAACACTAATACTATTTTCTGTACACAACCTTCCTCCCTGCCGAATGTTCATTTTCATGAGCCTAAACAGCAATGTGGAAAGAGGCAGACCAAGGGAATTGTCATCTTGTCCACCTAATTATACAGGTCCTAGTGTAAAATGTTACACTCCTTTGGAAAAGAGTTTGGAAGTTTCACATGAAGTTAAACATACCTTTAGTATATGACCCAGGTACTCCACTATAGATTTTCAAATGAGAAATCAAAAGATATACCTATAGAAAGACTTCCATATGAATATTTTAAATAACTTTATCCATAATATTTGTAACAGCTAAAAACTGGGGGCAATTTTTTTTCTTTTAGTAGAATTTGTATTTCATAGTGGCTATTCTTTTCAGAAACTGTCATACTAAGCAGTGTAGCATGGTAAATTGGGGTCTTATCCTTGAATTTTCTTTCAGGAAAATTGGATGTATTCTGCGGTGGTGTTTGTAACAACACTTTGAAAGTTAAAAGTAATCACTCTACAAAAGAGGCTATTGAAAGTTGAAAAAAATCAAACATGATTTTTTAAAAATTCAGCATTCATAAAATCATGTGATGCCTTATATGAAAACATTCAATGTAGTTAAAGCTTTTCTATGGATTTCATGTTCTGTTTTAATTAATGACTTTTTGAATGACCTCTGCACTTAAAAAATACATCCAAACAATTTAAAAATTTTAAATCTCAACTTTATATTCCGGATAAATTCTATCCATTTCCTTGGAGATTAGAGAGCTTGAGTGAGAAAGATGTATGCCAAATTGCTCCAACTTGAAATGTCTATGAACTAGCAACAATCCTTCAATTAAGAATAAATTTTTAAAAATGTCTACAGACTGCTTGGAACTTTGAATTCTTTGAATCTTATCTCCACACACATCATATAGGACATGGTCTTTCCAAGGTATAATATTTCCTATTTATAGCTTCCTGATCATCTAGATGAAATGAGGTGAGTCTAGGTAGTTTTGCTTCTTCAATATTTCTTGAAAATCAGTAATTATATCCTTATTAAGTATGTATATATCCTTTCTGTAAAACAATCAATGAGACTCTCCTCTAAGCTTAAATATCTGAAGGCATTTGAAATACTCTCCTACACCATTATTTATCTTGTTTTTCCACAGATGCAACAAATTCTTGCTCTTTAAGTTGAATGTGTACAAAACAAATAGGAAAGTATTTCCAATAAATGCATCTCTCCCGTGGTTACTGAAGACTTATTCCAAAAATCCATTGAAAAAGATGAGGTAAGTTCAATTGCTTTGACATTTTCCAATGCCTTGGACCCCTGCGACCTGCACACATTTCTATTGGTTGAGTACTAGTACCACATAGAACTGGACCAACTTGCATCGCCTGAGTGTAGGCTAAATAATAGTAACTCTGAACAGTGAATGTTGATTAGAAACTCTCTCCATTTCATATTACTCAAGGAAACAATTTTTACGTAGCCATGAATAAGCAAATTTCATCCTCATCCCAGACCATCCTGGGCAATCAGCAGGTAACAAATGTCTCCCCATGGTGAATTCAATCTGGAGTTGATAGAAGAAGTTAAGTGCTAACAGCAACAGCATGAAAACACACGCAACTATGGCATAATTCTAATTTGTTAAAAAATTTTAAAAAGATTAATTCCCTTGTTATAAAGCCAGCTAAGTACAACCCTTTAAAACTGTTGAACCATGGAAGCCATTTTCCTTAAGGGTTTTAAATTTAGGAACAGACTCATGAAATTTATGGCTTTAATAAGATATTCTTTGCCTGCAGTCAAGATCAGAGTTATATCATTGGTTTCCCAGCATGACACCTATGTGTTCTTGTGTGCACTTGATATCATTAGGCTCATAACAACAACATCACATTAACGTTGAAGGGTTCACTTTTGTCTCTTGGTTTATGTCTTTTATTTATACCTATAGCATGCTAAATATCTCACTCTACAATATAAGAGATACTCCACCAATATTTATACTGTCAAAGTAGTAAAAAAAAAATTTTTGTGTCCATGTTTCAGACCACAATCAATGGGTATGGTCTCCAGAAAACAATAGCTAATTGAATCGGATGTTGTATGTGTAAGTCTGAACATGATACCCTTTCTCGTTGATACATAAAGAGCAGAAAAGGTGGATTGTCCTGATACATTCCGTTTCAACCATTATTGTTTTAGACATTGAGTCTAATTCTAAAGTTGATGCAAGATTATTGTTGCTTTTAAAGATAAATGAACTCTTCCAGGATGTTCAGATTTAAGGGCAATGAGAAACACAACTTATTAAATAATATTGGAAAGAGGTGATAACCACTGTAGAAATCTGTCTTTGTGTTCCTTGATAACCAACACATATGAAAGAGCTCTGAAGAATCTAACCTGTTACTTTCAAAATGTAATTACTATTTGACATTACACAGTAAAACTAGATGACTAAGGAACCTGATTATTTAAGTTGTATTCTTACATTTGTACAAATGTTAGAAGGTATTTTATCTGTAAGTTTATGATCCCTGTATCATTTATTATTATCACCAATTTCTGATATATTCAGGAGTGGAAAGCAGAGTATGATGAACCCCCCCATAATCATAACTGAGATTCCACAGTTAAGATTTTGCCATACCTGCTTTATGTATATACTTTTTTCTCTCTCTAGCCAAATTGTCTTTCTTAAAGCAGATCCCAAACTGCAATACATTTTAGCATGTATTTCTCTCCTTTTCACAGTTCATTTCTAAGTGAGGTATTTAATTTCTGCATATTTGTGTATGATGGATACACATTTTGCCTTTTTAGTAATGTGAGACAGTAGCTTAATATGATAATAGCAGACTGGGTAAGAGTATATTTTGCCTCATGCATATCAGGCCACAATCAGTGAAATTAAAAAAAAATACTTGTTTTGTGGGTCTTTGCACTTAGATTTAGCTGTATAGAACTGGATGTGTATTAGTATTAAATGGTGATGAGAAACTAGTGGTGATGGCTGTGCAATGCTGTGAATGTAACTGATGCCACTGAGTTTGCTTTCAAGTGGCAAACTTTATGATATATTTTTTGCCTGAACTTAAAAAATTAATACTGGGATATACCAAACACCACTGACTTGTACAGTTTAAATGGATGGACTGTATGGTAGGTACATTATATCCCAATAATACTGTTTTATTTTAAAAGAATTCAACTTAAAAAATAATAAAATTGCATGAGGAGTGTTTAAGAAAGCTGACACTTGAGCCTCATCCAGTGAGCAATTAACTCAGACTCTCTCAGGATGGGCCCAGCAGCCAGCAGCTTGAAAAGCTCTCCCAATGACTCTACTGTGCAGGCAACAGTACAGAATCACTGCTGTGGGCAACAAGAGATCAGGGAAGAATTTTCATCAGGAGAATAACACAATCAGATCTGCATTTGAGGAACACAGATCCCTAGCTTGTCTGCTCAGATCTTTCAGTAGCCAAACACATGTGTACAGAGACTTCATTCATAAAAGCCCAAACCTGGAAACAACTCAAAGGTCCCTCAACTGGCAAATGGATAAATAAACTATGGTGTTTCATGTAACAGGCTGGTGGTTTAGTCACAAAGTCATGTCTCACTCTTGCAACTCCCATGGACTGTAGCTCTCCAGGCTCCTTGGTCCATGGGATTCTCCAGGCAAGAATACTAAAGTGGGTTGCCATTTCTTTCTCTAGGGGATCTTCCCAACCCAAGAATCGAGACCTGGTCTCCTGCATTGCAGGCAGATTCTTTACCAGCTAAGCTACAAGGGAACCCCTTATATAACAAGAATACCAGAACAAAAGCCCTACCATCTTGTCCACATTAACTTTGTATCTCTGCTGCCCCTGTTTGCCAAACGTAACTATTTGCCAAGGCAGAATCTGTCCGTATTTCCTTCGGAGCTTGTCTGCCACCCAAGCCAAGCTTTCCTTACTAATCTCAGAAGTGTCACTCAAACCAGAGACCTCCTTCATTTTTCTTTCATTGCTTTGAGTTATGTTGTACGCACAACAAAACTCACACTTTTAATGGACAGTCCTAAATGTTTTGACAAACCATACAGTTGTGTAACCATCACCGCAATTAAGGTAGAGAACAAACAGTTCCATCACACTGCCAAATTGCCCTGTGTCCCTTCATAGCCAACTTTCAATATCTCCTCCACACACCCAGCCTCTGGCAGCCACTCTTCTGCTTTCTGTTCCTGCCATGTTGCCTTTTTCAGACTATTATATGCATGACCTGATATACTATGTAGATTTTTCACTGGAGCGTTTTTTCACTTAAAATAGTTCATCCGTGTGGTTTCCAATATCAGGAGTTCATTCTTTTTTCTTTGTATGGATGGACCACAGCTTGGTTATCTACTCACTAGCTGAGAGATACCTGAGTGGTTTCTTGGTTTTGATGATTATGTATAATGTTACTATAAAGATTTGCATACAGGTCTTTGTAAAGATATATGTTTCATTTTATTGGATAAATGCATGAGACTGGGATTGCTGAGCCATGTGGTGAGTATATATTTAAGTTTATAATATGTTAACAGAGTATTTGTCAAAGTTACTGTAACATTTTATATTCCCATCAGCAATGTGTGATGGTTACAGTTGTTCCACATCACATTGTCATCAGTACCTGGTATTTTTTTCTTTGTTTTGCTTTGGTATTAACCAAACAAGTGGGGATTTTTATTCTGGCTTTAATTTTTATTGTTCAAATGCTAAATCATGTCCGACTTTTTGTTACCCCATGGACTGCAGCCTGCCAAGCTCCACTTCCCTTCACTATCTCCCTGAATTTGCTCAAATTCATGTCTGTTGAGTCAGCGATGCTAATCTCATCTGCCGTCACACCCTTGTCCTTTTGCCTTGAATCTTTCCTAGCATCAGGGTCTTTTCCAATGAGTCGGCTGTTCACATCAGGTGGCAAAAGTATTGCAGCTTCAGCTTTAGAAGCAGACCTCCCAATGAATATTCAGGGTTTTAATTGGCAATTCTCTAATGACTGATAATGTTGAACATTTTTTCATGTGCCTATTTGCCATCTGTATACAAGCTCTGCTGAAGTGTCTGTTCAAATATTTTACTCATTTTTCTACTGGGTTATTTGTTTGCAAAATCACTTTTAATGACCCTGTTTGCCTTTCTCTAGCTATGACTAAGGCATTCAGTTGTTCCTCTATTACGATAATCAAATTTTCTTTTTCCTATTGTTAAATATCCTTTTAAGTCCATTTTTCTTCCAAATAAGCTTAAAAGGTATTGTAATCTAGTAAGAAAAGAAAATGAATGCTAGTAATAGTATCCCAGTGGCCCAGAGATGCTGCACATGAAGACTGAAAATGCAAAGCCAAAGAATACAACTGTCTACAGAGGCTTTGAATGAGAAGGTAGTTGAGTTGTAAGGTCCCAGGCCAGAACCTACAACTCGATGACAAACACTCAGATTAAGACCTGAAACCTCTTAACATGGCCAGAGAAAAATTATAAAGTGAAGACTCCCCAACCAAACCACTAACAGATTAAAAGTATAAATGAAGTTGTCCATAGGAGGAGAAAGTTCTGTTGGAAAGTAGGTCTAAATATCAGGGGGATGGAAATGCAATATAAAAGAGGAAGCAAAAATCCATATAGAATTTGATTTTAGAGCTGTTGTGGCTTGGAAATAATATTACTTTTCCCAAGAATCGCATTTTCAAGGACACTTATATAATGGTATTTTGTAAAATTTTGGTCTCTTTTTATTGATTTTTTATTTGTTTGTTTTTCATTCATCTTTATTCTTCAGCCTATGTAGGCCTCCCATTGCAGTGGCCTCTCTCCCTGTAAAGCATCAGCTCTGGGCGCGTGCGCTCCAGTACGCTGGCTCGTAATTGTACACACTGGTCCAGCCGCTCCATGGTACATGAGATCTTCCTGGGCCAGGGATCGAACTGGTCCTCCTTGCACTGCAAGACAACCACCAGGGAAGCCCTATAATGATATTTTGATGAGAGAAAATGACACAGCTTTGAAAAATGAAAAAACATAAGGAATATTAACTTTCCTACCTGCGGACCCAGGGTCTTTTCCAATGAGTCGGCTGTTCACATCAGGTGGCAAAAGTATTGCAGCTTCAGCTTTAGAAGCAGACCTCCCAATGAATATTCAGGGTTTTAATTGGCAATTCTCTAATGACTGATAATGTTGAACATTTTTTCATGTGCCTATTTGCCATCTGTATACAAGCTCTGCTGAAGTGTCTGTTCAAATATTTTACTCATTTTTCTACTGGGTTATTTGTTTGCAAAATCACTTTTAATGACCCTGTTTGCCTTTCTCTAGCTATGACTAAGGCATTCAGTTGTTCCTCTATTACGATAATCAAATTTTCTTTTTCCTATTGTTAAATATCCTTTTAAGTCCATTTTTCTTCCAAATAAGCTTAAAAGGTATTGTAATCTAGTAAGAAAAGAAAATGAATGCTAGTAATAGTATCCCAGTGGCCCAGAGATGCTGCACATGAAGACTGAAAATGCAAAGCCAAAGAATACAACTGTCTACAGAGGCTTTGAATGAGAAGGTAGTTGAGTTGTAAGGTCCCAGGCCAGAACCTACAACTCGATGACAAACACTCAGATTAAGACCTGAAACCTCTTAACATGGCCAGAGAAAAATTATAAAGTGAAGACTCCCCAACCAAACCACTAACAGATTAAAAGTATAAATGAAGTTGTCCATAGGAGGAGAAAGTTCTGTTGGAAAGTAGGTCTAAATATCAGGGGGATGGAAATGCAATATAAAAGAGGAAGCAAAAATCCATATAGAATTTGATTTTAGAGCTGTTGTGGCTTGGAAATAATATTACTTTTCCCAAGAATCGCATTTTCAAGGACACTTATATAATGGTATTTTGTAAAATTTTGGTCTCTTTTTATTGATTTTTTATTTGTTTGTTTTTCATTCATCTTTATTCTTCAGCCTATGTAGGCCTCCCATTGCAGTGGCCTCTCTCCCTGTAAAGCATCAGCTCTGGGCGCGTGCGCTCCAGTACGCTGGCTCGTAATTGTACACACTGGTCCAGCCGCTCCATGGTACATGAGATCTTCCTGGGCCAGGGATCGAACTGGTCCTCCTTGCACTGCAAGACAACCACCAGGGAAGCCCTATAATGATATTTTGATGAGAGAAAATGACACAGCTTTGAAATAACATAATTTGGAATACTAAAGATAGTACTTGGGAAATGACTGTTGATTTAAAACATTCTTACAGAATTGGAAGCTATTAATTTTTTAAAAGGATAAAATCAAGTGGAACATCATTTCCAAAACTTTGAGAACAAAAATTAGATTGGTCTTTAAATATTCTAAGCACACACAGGGAAGATACTGTTCTGTGGCTTGTAAACGTTTGTATTTTCTGCAGTTCACTGAACAGACAAAATGTCAAAGGAGATCTCAGCTCTTAGAGTCCATAGTTTATATTATAAAATGTAAAAGAAGCTGTGAGCTTCCCTTAAACAAAACAGAACACCAGGACCCACAAAACCCTCATGCTCTGTACTCATTCAACACCTGTTTAATGTCCTGATCCATGAATTACATTTACCCTTTGGTGAGCTGGGCTCGAGATACAGGCTTGGGAGTAACAAGGAGATGAATTCAGCCAATAACTTGTTTGAAAGTTAGATATAGAGATGAGACCCATTCCTGGATAACACCTTAATTGCAGGTACAAAGCAAACTGTACCCAGACTCCTGACCTAGAAAAATTATCAGACCATCTCTGTTGTTCCAAGCTAAATTTGTAGTAATTTGTTACAGAGCAATAAATAGTTAATATTAATACATTCAGTGATTTCAAAAGTATGCTCAGTTGGGCACTATTCTCATATCATGCTCCATTAAAAACAAAGATTTCATATACAGATCAGTTTGGGGAATGTTGCATTCTACATTCTCTACGCCTTAGAGGGTTATGGTGCATTCTTACCTTATTTCTTTTTCCATTATGGAGTCCAGCCCTGTTTCAGCCCACTCCAGTATTCTTGCCTGGAGAATCCCATGGACAGAGGCGCCTGGCAGGCTGCAGTCTATGGGGTTGCAAAGAGTCAGACCCAACTGAAATTACTTAGCATGCATACAATGTCTTATAATGAGTAGAAAATGGCAACCCACTCCAGTATTCTTGCCTGGGATATCCCATGGACAGAAGAGCCTTGCATGCTACAGTTGGTGGAGTCGCAAAGAGTTGGACATGACTGAGCACAGCACACAGTACCTTATAAAACTAGTTTTCAAATTACCATACCACAAAGTAGTCATTGCAAAGAGCAATAGCATGCAAAATGGAGAATCCTACAGAAGTACATCAAGACCTGCCACAGGTGTTTGCACATGGTAATTTTAAAGGAATCCATTTCCAGATTCTTGCTTCTTTATAGTCTTTTTCTCAAACTCACCAATCTGAAAATTATCCTGGGGAGAAGTCTTCAACTTCTCCTGTTCCACTTTACAAAAGAAAGGCATCTCTCCTATCCATTCCCAATAAGCTTCGAGATGACAAACAAAAGGATAATTTGAAACAATGGTGTCCATGTTGAGAGAGCGAATGACCATAAGATTGGGTATACCACTGCAGAAGAGCTAATGGGGTGGGGAAAATTGATGTGACAGTTTGTGGAAAACTCAATATGCCACAAAGAGGAAATATATCCATTAATGGAAGGCCTTCATAGGTAATCAAAGCAAAATGAAAAATGTCCAAGGATACAACTAGGACAGCCCTGAGACAAATAAAACCCCCCAGCCCTCAGCAGCTGCTGTTGAGCCTCTCTGAGCATGGCAGCCAGTTGTGAGGAAAGCAAGAGGCTTGGAAAGCCCTGGGGGTTCACACCTGCACAGTTAATTCTTAGTGCAAGGCAGGGAGGGAGTGGGTAATGAGGAAACCCTGTTCAGTGCCAAATGTGTTCACATTAAGTCCTCACAACTGCTTGAAGGTAAGGAGAACAGTTACCCATATTGTACAGGTGCAGGAAACCATACTTTAGTGAGTTGTAAAATTAGGACTTGAACCCAGCTTTGGATCCCAAAGTTCAGCGTACTTTTAATACCATATGATCAAGTGGATCTTACTCACTACAGAGGGAAGGCGGGTAACTGACCCTTTGTTTTCATCTTGAAGGCAATTCTTTAGTTCCTTTAAGGAGAGTTCATCTCTGTAATGGGAACTGGGGAACACCGGAATCTCAGGATGATTCAGACACAGCTCAAATCTCGGAGATATATATAAGCTATTCAAGGTATATTCTGAACTCTTAGGCATGATGGCAGGCCACTTTGTGTCTCGTGAAATGTCTGTAGAGAGAATGATGAGATACTGGTGATCAGATAGTTCTTTTCTAATAAATAATGATGTGGCTCAGAAATATTTATAGAAATTTAAAATACAGTATCACTTACATGATGTGAATCATTGTCCAAACTGAGGCATACTAATTTGACCTTGTTTGACTTTGTGTATCCATATATAAAGTATGTTTTCATATGCTCTATAACCACTAAACGTACTCTAGGAATGGATACACAGAGTCAAACAAGGTCAAATTAGCATGCCTCAGTTCCAACAATGAGTCACATCATTTAAGTGATGCTTGCTATGTTTTCAGTTTCTATGAAAGTTACTGAGCATGTGAATGGTTGGCTTCTCAGATGGAACAGTGGTAAAAAATTCACCTGCCAATGCAGGAGATACAAGAGACATGAGTCTGTTCCCTGGGTTGGGAAGATCCCCTGGAGAAGGAAATGGCAACCCACTCCAGTATCATTACCTGGAAAATTCCATGGACAGAGAGGAGCCTGGAGGGCTATAGTCCATAGGGTCCCGAAGACTGAGCAACTGATTGCACATATAAACAGGTTAAAGAAGATACCTAAAAGCGTCATTGTCTTTGAATGAAACACACTAGGAAAGAACAATGGCAAGGCAAATAGTAATTTCCCCAAGAATTTCTCATACAGGATTAAACACAGTGGCATGTATAATTTACATGTTTAAATGTTTCGACCTATATCTGGCCTATCCCCAAAAAGAGAAGAGATGGCATATAAAATGTGTGCAGTAAAACAGAAGAAAATAAACATAAGTAAAATCAGAAACAGGTAAAATTTAAATTAAGAATCAAGGTCAACACTGAAAGAAGGCAGAATGCAGGCAGGTAAGTTCTTCTGAGTTATCAAATTGAGTTACAGATTTGGCTCTGAGCTCCCTGGAAGGTAAGCAGCTAGAAATTAATGAACAGACTAACAGATTTTGATATGCTATCAGTAGGAAAAATGTATTTTCCATTAGCTGCCTAATTCTTTAAATGAAGGGGACTCGGATGGCCCTCAGAAATATATAAGCTATTCAAGGTATATTCTGAACTCTTAGGCATGATGGCAGGCCACTTTGTGTCTCGTGAAATGTCTGTAGAGAGAATGATGAGATACTGGTGATCAGATAGTTCTTTTCTAATAAATAATGATGTGGCTCAGAAATATTTATAGAAATTTAAAATACAGTATCACTTACATGATGTGAATCATTGTCCAAACTGAGGCATACTAATTTGACCTTGTTTGACTTTGTGTATCCATATATAAAGTATGTTTTCATATGCTCTATAACCACTAAACGTACTCTAGGAATGGATACACAGAGTCAAACAAGGTCAAATTAGCATGCCTCAGTTCCAACAATGAGTCACATCATTTAAGTGATGCTTGCTATGTTTTCAGTTTCTATGAAAGTTACTGAGCATGTGAATGGTTGGCTTCTCAGATGGAACAGTGGTAAAAAATTCACCTGCCAATGCAGGAGATACAAGAGACATGAGTCTGTTCCCTGGGTTGGGAAGATCCCCTGGAGAAGGAAATGGCAACCCACTCCAGTATCATTACCTGGAAAATTCCATGGACAGAGAGGAGCCTGGAGGGCTATAGTCCATAGGGTCCCGAAGACTGAGCAACTGATTGCACATATAAACAGGTTAAAGAAGATACCTAAAAGCGTCATTGTCTTTGAATGAAACACACTAGGAAAGAACAATGGCAAGGCAAATAGTAATTTCCCCAAGAATTTCTCATACAGGATTAAACACAGTGGCATGTATAATTTACATGTTTAAATGTTTCGCCCTATATCTGGCCTATCCCCTAAAAGAGAAGAGATGGCATATAAAATGTGTGCAGTAAAACAGAAGAAAATAAACATAAGTAAAATCAGAAACAGGTAAAATTTAAATTAAGAATCAAGGTCAACACTGAAAGAAGGCAGAATGCAGGCAGGTAAGTTCTTCTGAGTTATCAAATTGAGTTACAGATTTGGCTCTGAGCTCCCTGGAAGGTAAGCAGCTAGAAATTAATGAACAGACTAACAGATTTTGATATGCTATCAGTAGGAAAAATGTATTTTCCATTAGCTGCCTAATTCTTTAATACTTCACACTAAGTATTCTTTGCAGATAAAGTTTAAATATGGAAATTTTTGTGGGAAATAAAGGCTTTCCTAATTAAAAGGAAAGGCATATAAAAGTGTGTTTACCAACGTGCTTCTCATTATGAAAACTGATGGTTTCAAAAAACATACTATGATAAGAAAGAGAGTTTCAAAGAGTTCTCAGGTTAATCAGGAAAAGTAACCAAGGGCCTGCTGCTACGAAGGTTTAATCCAAGATGCTTATCCAACCTCTTTGTTGAACAAATCTTGCAAATAAGGGCTTCTCAGAAGATTCACAGTATTTTCTGTGGGAGCCTGAAATGTCAGCAGAACAGGCTTTCTGAGGATATTAAGCTGGCATAGCATCCTAACAGTTGGGGTGGGGGTGCAAAAGAAGATAGTAAAATGTTTCGTTGCCTGATTTTTAGGCTATATTATATAACAGATTTTCTGGCAATGATGATAGGCATGACATAAAGAGAAAAGGAAGCAAATAAACCAAAAAGAAAACAAAGCTTGACAAGAGCCAGAAGCATTAGTCCTCACTCCTTAACTGTTTCTGGTGTTAAAGGATGCATTTCAAAAGAGAATAAAATATGTTACATGTGGCACAGAGGAGAAGAACAGATCTATTTACAGATCAGGAATATTGGAATGAATTTTCAAATGAACCCAGACATGGCTTTTCCATGGAGAGGAAGGCTATCACTCCACCAGACAGAGTTCATTTGCATATCCATAAACACAAATGATTTGCTTTGCCATCAATTGTGAAATAGCTCGAAGACAATGAAAAGCTAGAATCAGATAAACCCTAGAAGTAATGCAGTTTTGCATTAACCACCTAGTTTGTTGCTTATTCTGAATTTCCTTAGACTGGGAAGTGGATATGACCTGCATCCTGGACACCCCACTAGCACTGCCACTACTGAATCTGGGGAAATTTTGATGCACACGATGCTGTTTTTTATCCCCGTGGTTTTCAATCTGACTTGAACAGACTAACAGATTTTGATATGCTATCAGTAGGAAAAATGTATTTTCCATTAGCTGCCTAATTCTTTAATACTTCACACTAAGTATTCTTTGCAGATAAAGTTTAAATATGGAAATTTTTGTGGGAAATAAAGGCTTTCCTAATTAAAAGGAAAGGCATATAAAAGTGTGTTTACCAACGTGCTTCTCATTATGAAAACTGATGGTTTCAAAAAACATACTATGATAAGAAAGAGAGTTTCAAAGAGTTCTCAGGTTAATCAGGAAAAGTAACCAAGGGCCTGCTGCTACGAAGGTTTAATCCAAGATGCTTATCCAACCTCTTTGTTGAACAAATCTTGCAAATAAGGGCTTCTCAGAAGATTCACAGTATTTTCTGTGGGAGCCTGAAATGTCAGCAGAACAGGCTTTCTGAGGATATTAAGCTGGCATAGCATCCTAACAGTTGGGGTGGGGGTGCAAAAGAAGATAGTAAAATGTTTCGTTGCCTGATTTTTAGGCTATATTATATAACAGATTTTCTGGCAATGATGATAGGCATGACATAAAGAGAAAAGGAAGCAAATAAACCAAAAAGAAAACAAAGCTTGACAAGAGCCAGAAGCATTAGTCCTCACTCCTTAACTGTTTCTGGTGTTAAAGGATGCATTTCAAAAGAGAATAAAATATGTTACATGTGGCACAGAGGAGAAGAACAGATCTATTTACAGATCAGGAATATTGGAATGAATTTTCAAATGAACCCAGACATGGCTTTTCCATGGAGAGGAAGGCTATCACTCCACCAGACAGAGTTCATTTGCATATCCATAAACACAAATGATTTGCTTTGCCATCAATTGTGAAATAGCTCGAAGACAATGAAAAGCTAGAATCAGATAAACCCTAGAAGTAATGCAGTTTTGCATTAACCACCTAGTTTGTTGCTTATTCTGAATTTCCTTAGACTGGGAAGTGGATATGACCTGCATCCTGGACACCCCACTAGCACTGCCACTACTGAATCTGGGGAAATTTTGATGCACACGATGCTGTTTATCTTACTTTCTGGAATTCACAGACAGAACAGTGGTTTTCAATCTGACTTGAAGGAAACAAAATAAAGGGTCCTAAACAGAGTCCTACTGTTGTATGGACCCTCAGTATTTGCCCAAATAACACATCTTTCAATGGCTCCCTTTAACCTAAGACTCAATAAATGGATCAGAGTAGTGTACACGCAGTTCTTATCAACATCAACAAATCTGTCTTGCAGAAATTGTTATGTAATGCCACAATTTCAAAACAAAGCTCTGGTAAAAGCTAATTTCAAATTCTCAAAAAATAAATAAATGTATCAGAATTTTCCTTTTGCTAGGTTTTTCACTGGTAAAATACATTTTTTGTTTCCCAAACTCATCTCCTCCAGGGCCCACAGCTAGGCTGTGTTCCCAGTTTTCTTTGCAATTAGATGTGGCTGTCTGGCTGAATTCTGCCAAAGCAATGAGGGTGGGAATGATTAACATAAAAAGCACACTACTAAATATAGAGCACCAACAAGTGTATACTATGTGTATGTATGTCCACGTATTTGAGCAATGCCATTCCTGAGCTCATCTTCAAAAAAATACATGCATCCCTATGTTCACTGCAGTACTATTTACAATAGCTAAAACATAGCCTAAATGTCCATCAACAAAGGAATGGATAAAGATGTGGTACATATATACAATGGAGTATTACCCAGTCATAAATAAAATGAAATAATGCCATTTACAACAATGTGGATGGACCTATAGATTATCATACTAAGTGAAGGAAGACAAAGACAAATTTCATATGATATCACTCATGTGGAATCTAATTTCAAAAAATGACACTAATGAACTTATTTACAAAGAAGAAACAGATTCACAGACTTAGAGAACAACTACTTACCAAAGGAGAAGCATTAGGTGGAGGGATAAATCAGGAGCATGGGGTTACTATGCACACACTTCTAAATATAAGACAGATAACTAACAAGGACATGTTGTATAGCACAGGGAATTCTACTCAATATTCTGTGATAACCTGTATGGGAAGTGGATATGACCTGCATCCTGGACACCCCACTAGCACTGCCACTACTGAATCTGGGGAAATTTTGATGCACACGATGCTGTTTATCTTACTTTCTGGAATTCACAGACAGAACAGTGGTTTTCAATCTGACTTGAAGGAAACAAAATAAAGGGTCCTAAACAGAGTCCTACTGTTGTATGGACCCTCAGTATTTGCCCAAATAACACATCTTTCAATGGCTCCCTTTAACCTAAGACTCAATAAATGGATCAGAGTAGTGTACACGCAGTTCTTATCAACATCAACAAATCTGTCTTGCAGAAATTGTTATGTAATGCCACAATTTCAAAACAAAGCTCTGGTAAAAGCTAATTTCAAATTCTCAAAAAATAAATAAATGTATCAGAATTTTCCTTTTGCTAGGTTTTTCACTGGTAAAATACATTTTTTGTTTCCCAAACTCATCTCCTCCAGGGCCCACAGCTAGGCTGTGTTCCCAGTTTTCTTTGCAATTAGATGTGGCTGTCTGGCTGAATTCTGCCAAAGCAATGAGGGTGGGAATGATTAACATAAAAAGCACACTACTAAATATAGAGCACCAACAAGTGTATACTATGTGTATGTATGTCCACGTATTTGAGCAATGCCATTCCTGAGCTCATCTTCAAAAAAATACATGCATCCCTATGTTCACTGCAGTACTATTTACAATAGCTAAAACATAGCCTAAATGTCCATCAACAAAGGAATGGATAAAGATGTGGTACATATATACAATGGAGTATTACCCAGTCATAAAAAAAATGAAATAATGCCATTTACAACAATGTGGATGGACCTATAGATTATCATACTAAGTGAAGGAAGACAAAGACAAATTTCATATGATATCACTCATGTGGAATCTAATTTCAAAAAATGACACTAATGAACTTATTTACAAAGAAGAAACAGATTCACAGACTTAGAGAACAACTACTTACCAAAGGAGAAGCATTAGGTGGAGGGATAAATCAGGAGCATGGGGTTACTATGCACACACTTCTAAATATAAGACAGATAACTAACAAGGACATGTTGTATAGCACAGGGAATTCTACTCAATATTCTGTGATAACCTGTATGAGGGAAAAAAACCTGGAAAAGAATGAATATATGTGTATATGCTTAACTGAATCACTTTGCTGTACACTTGCAACTACATAACATTATAAATCAACCATACTACAAAAACACTAATTTTTTTAAAAAGTACATGCAAATAATATATGTGAATATATACTTTTTCTTCCCTCCCTATTTCAAAGGTAACATACTGTTTAAACAGTCTTGCATCTTGCTTCTTCACAGAGCAAAATAGCTTGATTACTTTTCCACTGAACTACCTAGTAGCCTCCTTACTCTTTTAACAGTTGTATAGTATTCCATTGGCCCAGCTACTATAGACTAACCAGGCATCTACTGACAGACACCTGTCAACCCATTCTTTTGAAGGTAGGTGATATAACTGGAATCAGTGTCAGTTTGTGATTAAAGCCTAGTCCTAGTTGACTCCAGACCACAGGTCCTGCCACACTTCTTTAGGAGGATGAAAAAATTCTTCTGGGTAATAGAATTTTTTCTCTTTTTCACTAAGACAGTAATATAATGTAGACAGGGAGAGTCAGATAGCCAGAATAACATGAGGATAGAACTGCCTTAAGCACACCAGGTGGCAGGAGAAGGCATGACGACCTCATTCAGTGTCTGCCACATATTATGTGAGTCGACAGAGCAGCAGAGCTGTATTGATATTCCAAGGGCTTTCTTCCAATGGCTTTCTCCTATTCTTTCTGAAATACCATTTTAGAGGCCATTATTAATCTACAAGTCAAAGTCAAGATTTTAGCTTCTGCCCCTCGTTGCTGAAGGGACAAAAAAGATACCCTTTTTTTTTTTCCAATTAAAAAAATCTATAGCTCTTGACCTTCATTGTCACTCCTCTCTCTGCCTCCTACACTTTCCCTTGGATGTCTAAAACCAGAGTCAGCAGGCTCACCTTCCAATTCCTCCCAGATTCAAGGTCAAGGAGCCACTGTTAAGTGTCTTATACCTGAAAGGCAGGAGCCAACTCCTCATGATTCTTTGTTGACAGTATCCCTCACTCTAGGCAGTGTGCAGGAGGTGAGGTTTTAAAAAGATCTGTGCAATTTCAAATGCTAAGTTCTGAACACCCTTCTATGATGTATAAATTAGTTAAACTGATGATGGTCTGGTATGTAGACACTGTTCTCAGGTCAACATTCTCATCATCCTTATTAACAAAAAAACACTCCACATACATATTAAGGCATCAGTCCTGGAAAAGTTTAGGAATTTGGCATTCTAGTGAAATCACAGATATTTCAATGTGGAAAGATACTTAGAGATGAATCTGTCCAACAAGCTCCTTTCACAAATGAAGAAATAGCATCCAAGATGATGTGCTTTGCTCAAGAGTCCACGTAAGAATGAATGACAGAGATCTGGTCTTCTGATGTCCATTGCTTTTTTCTTTACATTTTATGCCTTGTTGTTTTAAGATACTAAATTGTCTATCCAGAATTTTTAAGGTAATAGCTAACTGACAAAGAGTCTCAGCTTTGCCACTTTCTAGATATGTGACCCTGGGCAAGATGCCTAACCATCTGGATTTCACCCTACACCTCGGAAAATGGAGATAATAACAGTGCCTAGATAATAGAATCATTGTGAGAATAAGTAAAAGAATAAGATGTCTAGCACATAAAGCCCACTAATATATTTTGAATTACTGTGATGATTTCATTTGCTATCCACAAACAATAGAAGCAGGGAGAGGGGAGGAGTCGAGGCGTTGAACTGATTGGGGCAGGTGCCAATCTCTGGGCCAGTCACTGTGGAAAGAGGAGTTGAGGGTCTGTAAGGAGACAGTGAGCAGCTCATTCAATGAGACAGTCAATGTGGTGAAAGAGCATCCCCCAGAGGACTCAGATGCTGGTTTCATATGAAGATAGGGAAAAAGTGCATTAATCTACAAGTCAAAGTCAAGATTTTACTCGCCCTTTTTTTCCAATTAAAATCTATAGCTCTTGACCTTCATTGTCACTCCTCTCTGCCTCCTACACTTTCCCTTGGATGTCTAAAACCAGAGTCAGCAGGCTCACCTTCCAATTCCTCCCAGATTCAAGGTCAAGGAGCCACTGTTAAGTGTCTTATACCTGAAAGGCAGGAGCCAACTCCTCATGATTCTTTGTTGACAGTATCCCTCACTCTAGGCAGTGTGCAGGAGGTGAGGTTTTAAAAAGATCTGTGCAATTTCAAATGCTAAGTTCTGAACACCCTTCTATGATGTATAAATTAGTTAAACTGATGATGGTCTGGTATGTAGACACTGTTCTCAGGTCAACATTCTCATCATCCTTATTAACAAAAACACTCCACATACATATTAAGGCATCAGTCCTGGAAAAGTTTAGGAATTTGGCATTCTAGTGAAATCACAGATATTTCAATGTGGAAAGATACTTAGAGATGAATCTGTCCAACAAGCTCCTTTCACAAATGAAGAAATAGCATCCAAGATGATGTGCTTTGCTCAAGAGTCCACGTAAGAATGAATGACAGAGATCTGGTCTTCTGATGTCCATTGCTTTTTTCTTTACATTTTATGCCTTGTTGTTTTAAGATACTAAATTGTCTATCCAGAATTTTTAAGGTAATAGCTAACTGACAAAGAGTCTCAGCTTTGCCACTTTCTAGATATGTGACCCTGGGCAAGATGCCTAACCATCTGGATTTCACCCTACACCTCGGAAAATGGAGATAATAACAGTGCCTAGATAATAGAATCATTGTGAGAATAAGTAAAAGAATAAGATGTCTAGCACATAAAGCCCACTAATATATTTTGAATTACTGTGATGATTTCATTTGCTATCCACAAACAATAGAAGCAGGGAGAGGGGAGGAGTCGAGGCGTTGAACTGATTGGGGCAGGTGCCAATCTCTGGGCCAGTCACTGTGGAAAGAGGAGTTGAGGGTCTGTAAGGAGACAGTGAGCAGCTCATTCAATGAGACAGTCAATGTGGTGAAAGAGCATCCCCCAGAGGACTCAGATGCTGGTTTCATATGAAGATAGGAGGTGGAGGGGCAGATAAAATAGGAAAGATACACCTTGTACACTGTCATTACTTCTAGAATCATAGTTTCATTGGCAGACTCTCAATCTTAAGTGATGGTTTCAGATACCCAACAGAGCAAGAAGCAGGAGTGTATGCTGTCTCTTCTATTTACTTAGGTATTTGGGGATTATTGATTTAGTGCAGCTTAAGTTCTTTGAATACTGGAGAATGCAAACAATAATTCCCATCTCCCAGACTGATTTTAGGAATTAAATGTAAGAGATGTAGGTTCAATCCCTGGGTCAGGAAGATCCCCTGGAGAAGAACATGGCAGCCTGCTCTAGTATCCCTGCCTGGACAGTCCCACAGACAGAAGAGCCTGGTGGGCTACAGTCCATGGGGTCACAAGAGTCAGACCCAACTGAAGTGACTGAGCACAATGTATCTAAAACACATAGTAGAGGACATGACAAACAGCAGGTACTCCACAAGTGATAGCTGTTGTGGCTGCTATTACTCTTGGCTCCTTCTGTGGTGTGCTGTTGCTCAGTAACCTCCATGATTAGAGAGGACCCTTCATTTATGGGGCATTCTCCACTGACTGGAACCTAAAGCACATCCTATTAAGATCATGTGGGCTTCCCTGATAGATCAGTGGTAAAGAGTTCGCCTGCCAAGGCAAGAGACATGGATTCGATCCCTGATCCGGGAAGATTCCACATGTTGCAGAGCAACTAAATCCATGAGCCACAACTATGGAGCCTGTGTTCTAGAGCCTTGGAGCCACAGCTATTGAGCCCATGTGCCACAACTGTTGAAGCTCGTGTGCCCTAGAACCCGAGTTCCACAACAAGAGAAGTCACCACAACAAAAGGCCTGCTCACATGTTCTAGCATTGTGAGAATAAGTAAAAGAATAAGATGTCTAGCACATAAAGCCCACTAATATATTTTGAATTACTGTGATGATTTCATTTGCTATCCACAAACAATAGAAGCAGGGAGAGGGGAGGAGTCGAGGCGTTGAACTGATTGGGGCAGGTGCCAATCTCTGGGCCAGTCACTGTGGAAAGAGGAGTTGAGGGTCTGTAAGGAGACAGTGAGCAGCTCATTCAATGAGACAGTCAATGTGGTGAAAGAGCATCCCCCAGAGGACTCAGATGCTGGTTTCATATGAAGATAGGAGGTGGAGGGGCAGATAAAATAGGAAAGATACACCTTGTACACTGTCATTACTTCTAGAATCATAGTTTCATTGGCAGACTCTCAATCTTAAGTGATGGTTTCAGATACCCAACAGAGCAAGAAGCAGGAGTGTATGCTGTCTCTTCTATTTACTTAGGTATTTGGGGATTATTGATTTAGTGCAGCTTAAGTTCTTTGAATACTGGAGAATGCAAACAATAATTCCCATCTCCCAGACTGATTTTAGGAATTAAATGTAAGAGATGTAGGTTCAATCCCTGGGTCAGGAAGATCCCCTGGAGAAGAACATGGCAGCCTGCTCTAGTATCCCTGCCTGGACAGTCCCACAGACAGAAGAGCCTGGTGGGCTACAGTCCATGGGGTCACAAGAGTCAGACCCAACTGAAGTGACTGAGCACAATGTATCTAAAACACATAGTAGAGGACATGACAAACAGCAGGTACTCCACAAGTGATAGCTGTTGTGGCTGCTATTACTCTTGGCTCCTTCTGTGGTGTGCTGTTGCTCAGTAACCTCCATGATTAGAGAGGACCCTTCATTTATGGGGCATTCTCCACTGACTGGAACCTAAAGCACATCCTATTAAGATCATGTGGGCTTCCCTGATAGATCAGTGGTAAAGAGTTCGCCTGCCAAGGCAAGAGACATGGATTCGATCCCTGATCCGGGAAGATTCCACATGTTGCAGAGCAACTAAATCCATGAGCCACAACTATGGAGCCTGTGTTCTAGAGCCTTGGAGCCACAGCTATTGAGCCCATGTGCCACAACTGTTGAAGCTCGTGTGCCCTAGAACCCGAGTTCCACAACAAGAGAAGTCACCACAACAAAAGGCCTGCTCACCTCAACTTGAGAATAACCCCCACTCTGCGCAACTAGAAAAGAGCCTGCCACAGCAGTGAAAACCCAGAATAGCCAAAAATAAATGAATAAATAAAATACATTTCTTTAAGAAAAAAAAAAGATCATGTGTATGATGAGGTGTGTATATGAGTGAGGTGTCTTCATTCTGATGCAATTCACAATGAAGATGGCCACATCCTTAGTTTTTTAAAGGTGACAGACTCAGAAGAAACCTTGTGATTTGTGCTCTGGAAATCCTTGGTGATGCAGAATCTGAACTGTAAGTGTATTATTAAAACCTGCAAATGACCCACCGAGGTAAATCTGTGATATTAACTGCCTCTCACCCTCTTTGTCTCTCCTTTGTCAACACTCCTGACTGACACGGGAACTGGTGAGCAGCTCCCTGTGCTGAGCTGGAATTAGAATGTGCCTGGAAATGCATGTTCACAAATAAACCTCTGCAGAAAATTGCTCAGAATTCTTCTAATTTCAAGAAATAAAGAAACACCTCAAGTAACTCCCAATCCCAAGAAAGAAAGAAGAGCAACAAGAAGTTTTCCTCAGGCTAGAAGAATGGGAGAAGCAAATTAGATCCAGATTGCCTGCATAAGGTCACAGTCTCACGCAGTGCCTTTATCCCTTCTCATCCCCAAGCCCAGCAGCAAACAGACACAACCTCCATCTTGCCCAGAGGGAAATGAATGTGAGCCTCAGTGGACTTCCTGAGCACTGGGAGAAATTGCTTTGTCACACCCCCAACTGGTGTCAGGAGATATGCTGAGGAGAAGGGAAGTTTGCACTAGAATGAAGGGATCACCCTGAGAGAGAGATGCAAAAAGAAAACATATCACATCTCCGTGTGAAGTTAAATAAACTGCCAGTCATAATTGTAGATATATTCTCCAGATAAATGGACAGCTTTCATCCCAGCCTGTGTATGTCTGAATGTGTGGTCTACTGAAGTGAGCACAGGAAGCAAGAGAGGTTGTAGGTAAAATGCAGTGAGCTAATTTGTTCTAAGATATTGCTGAATATCAGGAAAGTGGGATCATGTGCACAATAGGTTGTCCTGATGCTTGACTATTAGTTCATCCAGGACAACGAGAAGATATTGGCAGGCTCAGATATTTCAGTGTGTCCATAGAAATGCCACAGCAGTGAAAACCCAGAATAGCCAAAAATAAATGAATAAATAAAATACATTTCTTTAAGAAAAAAAAAAGATCATGTGTATGATGAGGTGTGTATATGAGTGAGGTGTCTTCATTCTGATGCAATTCACAATGAAGATGGCCACATCCTTAGTTTTTTAAAGGTGACAGACTCAGAAGAAACCTTGTGATTTGTGCTCTGGAAATCCTTGGTGATGCAGAATCTGAACTGTAAGTGTATTATTAAAACCTGCAAATGACCCACCGAGGTAAATCTGTGATATTAACTGCCTCTCACCCTCTTTGTCTCTCCTTTGTCAACACTCCTGACTGACACGGGAACTGGTGAGCAGCTCCCTGTGCTGAGCTGGAATTAGAATGTGCCTGGAAATGCATGTTCACAAATAAACCTCTGCAGAAAATTGCTCAGAATTCTTCTAATTTCAAGAAATAAAGAAACACCTCAAGTAACTCCCAATCCCAAGAAAGAAAGAAGAGCAACAAGAAGTTTTCCTCAGGCTAGAAGAATGGGAGAAGCAAATTAGATCCAGATTGCCTGCATAAGGTCACAGTCTCACGCAGTGCCTTTATCCCTTCTCATCCCCAAGCCCAGCAGCAAACAGACACAACCTCCATCTTGCCCAGAGGGAAATGAATGTGAGCCTCAGTGGACTTCCTGAGCACTGGGAGAAATTGCTTTGTCACACCCCCAACTGGTGTCAGGAGATATGCTGAGGAGAAGGGAAGTTTGCACTAGAATGAAGGGATCACCCTGAGAGAGAGATGCAAAAAGAAAACATATCACATCTCCGTGTGAAGTTAAATAAACTGCCAGTCATAATTGTAGATATATTCTCCAGATAAATGGACAGCTTTCATCCCAGCCTGTGTATGTCTGAATGTGTGGTCTACTGAAGTGAGCACAGGAAGCAAGAGAGGTTGTAGGTAAAATGCAGTGAGCTAATTTGTTCTAAGATATTGCTGAATATCAGGAAAGTGGGATCATGTGCACAATAGGTTGTCCTGATGCTTGACTATTAGTTCATCCAGGACAACGAGAAGATATTGGCAGGCTCAGATATTTCAGTGTGTCCATAGAAATGCCACTGCACTTACTATCCTTAGGGAAAAGCTGTTAATTCCTCAGACTAGAAACGAGCTGCAATGAACCATGATCAGACAGGACCAATGGTTTTGGCACCCAGAGCGTATTCCAGTGACTTTGCACGGAAGACATGATCAATGATTGTTTTTTGGAAGATCTTGATTTTATGTAAATTTACTTTCCCATCATGAATGCCATGCTATCAGAAAGACAAATTAATTTAATGTAAGTGACTCAGTGCTCTCTTATGAATTACTTTCCAATTGTTTTTAATAGCATCTCTTTATCTCTAGCACAGGAAAACACAGTTGACCTTTAACAGCCTCTTTTATAAATGAACCCAACTGCAAATCCAGCGTCTCCACTTTCAGATCTTTATCTCCTGGCACCTTGAATCCAAACTCATCTGAATGCAGGCCCAGTTGTGTCTCTAATAGTATCTTTCCATTAATTAAACTCTCTGTGGTTTACAGCTTACATACCAGCAGCTGTAAAGGATGAAAAGGCAGCTCTCCTTTAATCTACAAATATTTGTTTTCTTTTGGGGGGATTGGTTGGGAAAAGATTAAGTGTATAGGAGGATCATCAGCTTACGGAGAATGTGTGTATTGAGGTGGAAGTTTCCTGCCAAGTCACATCAAGTGCAGTTAGTAAACAGGGAGGATGGATCCTAATTCCTGCAATCATAAATTATGAAGTACTGGTTAAACAGGCATCTTCCTCCATCTGGGCTGAGAAATGTGTCTGTGTTCTTTGAGTATGTTAATGCATGCATGTGAATAAGTTTACAGAGAGGAGTGATTATAACTCACAGAGACTTGGAGTCTGATATTTATGGGATCCTGTCTGCCCAGGAGCTGGGTCACAGCCTGGATATTTGTTTCCTGCCACAATGCATTATGGGACCCTCTTTAGTCCATTTACATTTTCCCTTGTTTTTCAGACTTATTTATCACTAAACTGGAATAACAATAGGTTGTCCTGATGCTTGACTATTAGTTCATCCAGGACAACGAGAAGATATTGGCAGGCTCAGATATTTCAGTGTGTCCATAGAAATGCCACTGCACTTACTATCCTTAGGGAAAAGCTGTTAATTCCTCAGACTAGAAACGAGCTGCAATGAACCATGATCAGACAGGACCAATGGTTTTGGCACCCAGAGCGTATTCCAGTGACTTTGCACGGAAGACATGATCAATGATTGTTTTTTGGAAGATCTTGATTTTATGTAAATTTACTTTCCCATCATGAATGCCATGCTATCAGAAAGACAAATTAATTTAATGTAAGTGACTCAGTGCTCTCTTATGAATTACTTTCCAATTGTTTTTAATAGCATCTCTTTATCTCTAGCACAGGAAAACACAGTTGACCTTTAACAGCCTCTTTTATAAATGAACCCAACTGCAAATCCAGCGTCTCCACTTTCAGATCTTTATCTCCTGGCACCTTGAATCCAAACTCATCTGAATGCAGGCCCAGTTGTGTCTCTAATAGTATCTTTCCATTAATTAAACTCTCTGTGGTTTACAGCTTACATACCAGCAGCTGTAAAGGATGAAAAGGCAGCTCTCCTTTAATCTACAAATATTTGTTTTCTTTTGGGGGGATTGGTTGGGAAAAGATTAAGTGTATAGGAGGATCATCAGCTTACGGAGAATGTGTGTATTGAGGTGGAAGTTTCCTGCCAAGTCACATCAAGTGCAGTTAGTAAACAGGGAGGATGGATCCTAATTCCTGCAATCATAAATTATGAAGTACTGGTTAAACAGGCATCTTCCTCCATCTGGGCTGAGAAATGTGTCTGTGTTCTTTGAGTATGTTAATGCATGCATGTGAATAAGTTTACAGAGAGGAGTGATTATAACTCACAGAGACTTGGAGTCTGATATTTATGGGATCCTGTCTGCCCAGGAGCTGGGTCACAGCCTGGATATTTGTTTCCTGCCACAATG
Source organism: Tragulus kanchil (assembly GCA_022376925.1). Classification (NCBI taxonomy): domain Eukaryota; kingdom Metazoa; phylum Chordata; class Mammalia; order Artiodactyla; family Tragulidae; genus Tragulus; species Tragulus kanchil. Next base: position 121,023,827 of record JAIOJX010000030.1, on the reverse strand, counting down.
CATTATGGGACCCTCTTTAGTCCATTTACATTTTCCCTTGTTTTTCAGACTTATTTATCACTAAACTGGAATAACAATAGCAGGTTGGAAGTTGGACATAGTATTGGTTTTTACAAATATTTCCTTTAAAATATGGGAGCAGTTTATCTGTGTGTGGTATAATATTAGGAAATATAGATAAATAAAACTAAGGGAAAAAAAGGATCATATGGCAAGTATCTAAAGACTGAATAGTCAATATCTTAGTGTCCATCTTTCCAGATCATTTTTTTTTTGTCTTTTGGAATACACACAACACAAACACATTCTTAGTTAACAACATCTTCATCTCATCAAGTACAAGGCCATATTCACATTTTTATGATTGTCTGAAAAAGATCTTTTATATCTGATTTGCCCAAACTAGGAATCTAGAACCATGTATTGTCTTTTAACTGTTATAAATTCTAGGTCTCTTTCAACCTTGTCTGGTACATCTCTCCATGCACTAATTGTTAGAGTGGGAAAACGGTCTAGGACAAGACTCCATGGCTTCATTTAGGACATTAACTTCCCTTTGCTTCCAGCTGGGCTTACCCAGGCTTAGAGCTTGTACAGCCTGAGAGAAGGCCCAGGACAAGAACACAGAGAGGCTCACCTAGCATCTGTCCATTTCAGCTGCTGTGCCATCAGAGGTGGGCCAAGGAGAGATGATATGGTCTCCAGCAGTTAAGAGTCCGTGATACAAATTTGTCCATTCTTTTCCCCGATGTAGTATTATTCAGTTTGTGATTCTTTAGGAAATATTCTAAAAACAAAAAGCTATCCAAATCTAAATATAGTTAAACTAAGCATTTCGGGGAAAAGAATGGTTTACTTCCTCTTATTTACACATGCAAAGATATACTAATATCTTTTATTTTATTCCTAAGAAATTAATTCATCAAACAAACTTCTACTGAGCACCAGATATCAAGTAAGTGCTGATAAGATAACCCTGCCCTTGAGTTTAGCAAGTTTTGAAAAATAAAATAATCTCTGTGTTGTGGTAGAACTTTACACGTAGTGTGGCACTGGGTCAGAGAGGTGAAGAGATTAATTCTTTCCAGGTAAGGTGGGAGGAGGTACAACAGAGAGGAAAGTCTTCCTGTATGCAGTGATGCATGACTGGGGTTTTGAAAGATGACAGGATGGAGAGGAACATGTTTTAGATTGTTATACTAGGAGCAATGGTTATATTGGTAGCAAGGGTTATAGGCATGAACATGGGAAACTTGTTTGGGAAACTGAAAGTCATTCAATACGACTGGTTAGTGGGTGTAAAGGGTTAAAGCCAGAGTTGAGAAAAGAAAAAGGGACAGATTAAGGAGACCTTGCACATCAGGTTAGATATTGTGTTCACTACTGATTTTAAATTGAAGATTCCTGGCCGGAACACAGATGCTCAGATGTGTTCAAAAGTGTGCATTTTGAAGTATGCAAAACTAAGATGTAACCAACAAACATGGTCCAGTGTCTAAGATGACAGTGCTGTCAATGCAGGGGGCCCAGTTCAATCCCTGGATTCCCAGGGAATTAGATCTTGCATGCTGCAACTGAAGATCCTATATGTAGCAACTAAGACTGATGCAGCTAAATAAATAAATATTTTTAAAATTTCCAACTTCCTTTGCTTCCAGCTGGGCTTAGTACTTGTACAGCCTGAGAAGGCCCAGGACAAGAACACAGAGAGGCTCACCTAGCATCTGTCCATTTCAGCTGCTGTGCCATCAGAGGTGGGCCAAGGAGAGATGATATGGTCTCCAGCAGTTAAGAGTCCGTGATACAAATTTGTCCATTCTTTTCCCCGATGTAGTATTATTCAGTTTGTGATTCTTTAGGAAATATTCTAAAAACAAAAAGCTATCCAAATCTAAATATAGTTAAACTAAGCATTTCGGGGAAAAGAATGGTTTACTTCCTCTTATTTACACATGCAAAGATATACTAATATCTTTTATTTTATTCCTAAGAAATTAATTCATCAAACAAACTTCTACTGAGCACCAGATATCAAGTAAGTGCTGATAAGATAACCCTGCCCTTGAGTTTAGCAAGTTTTGAAAAATAAAATAATCTCTGTGTTGTGGTAGAACTTTACACGTAGTGTGGCACTGGGTCAGAGAGGTGAAGAGATTAATTCTTTCCAGGTAAGGTGGGAGGAGGTACAACAGAGAGGAAAGTCTTCCTGTATGCAGTGATGCATGACTGGGGTTTTGAAAGATGACAGGATGGAGAGGAACATGTTTTAGATTGTTATACTAGGAGCAATGGTTATATTGGTAGCAAGGGTTATAGGCATGAACATGGGAAACTTGTTTGGGAAACTGAAAGTCATTCAATACGACTGGTTAGTGGGTGTAAAGGGTTAAAGCCAGAGTTGAGAAAAGAAAAAGGGACAGATTAAGGAGACCTTGCACATCAGGTTAGATATTGTGTTCACTACTGATTTTAAATTGAAGATTCCTGGCCGGAACACAGATGCTCAGATGTGTTCAAAAGTGTGCATTTTGAAGTATGCAAAACTAAGATGTAACCAACAAACATGGTCCAGTGTCTAAGATGACAGTGCTGTCAATGCAGGGGGCCCAGTTCAATCCCTGGATTCCCAGGGAATTAGATCTTGCATGCTGCAACTGAAGATCCTATATGTAGCAACTAAGACTGATGCAGCTAAATAAATAAATATTTTTAAAATAGAACCTTTTTTAAGGAAGGCAACTCCAGAGCTCATTACAATTTAGTTAGTGAAGACTCTTGGAGTAGGAAGTGGCAACCCACTCCAGTACTGTTGCCTGGAAAATTCCATGGACAGAGGAGCTGGTATGCTGCAGTCCATGGGGTTGCAAAGAGTTGGACATGACTGAGCATGCACACAGAGAAAGAGAATGAAGACTCTAATGCATAACTTTGACTTGATTTGCAAAATGAAATTCTACTTGTAACTTCTTAGAGGGTCATGAAACTGCATTAGACATTAAATATGCAAAATAAAAGCAGTTCAGGAGAAGGAATGATACAGGTTTAGAGTCCCTTAGGCCTCTGATTTCAAGAGTTGATAGACATGAGAGGAAACAGACTTCAGGAAAGTGGAAAAGAGGAGAGGAGGGATCCAAGCCAGTTTGTTGCCTCTGGTGGTCCAATTCTGGAGCCTTAGGTCAAGGCTCATACAGAGGGACCAGAGACCAAGACTGACAGGGTGTTCCCATGAGGCTTGTGAGGCAAGGGGCACAGGCAGAGTTCCTTTGGTACCCAGGGGCTGAAGGGCAGTGTGCTGTTGGAGAGAAGAGCTTTCTTTTACTTCCTCGGGAGCACAGGGCCACACTAGCTCTTTGAGGTTTGGGAAGAATGGGAGATTGTCCCCTTGACAGAGAGATTCAAGGTCCTGTAGTAAACACAGCTGGTAGGACAGCATCTCCAAGTGCCTTTCAGGTAGTAGCTACAAAGGAGGAGGCTGGCGCAGAGGCTGCAACAGAGCTCTGGCTAGAGGTGACCACTTGGTATGTGAGCACTTTAGGGTGACCCTCTGGAGACTCCCCATAATAACCAGATCAGACTTTACAGTGGGCTGTATAAGTGGATGGAGTCAGTGCCATTGAAATTAATGTTATCACAGATATTGGGAGTGTCTGATTCCACAGTGGGAGAGCCCTGGGAGATTTGGGTTACACATCAAGAAGGGAAAACCAGGAGTACACCTGGTTGTGTATTGTGGTGCAGGGCCCTTGGCTGCACCTGAAAGCCTCTCTGATATGTGTTTATGGCGCTGTTGTAATGGTGTCCATTTTGTGGTGATACCCTCCTACAATGTGTCTTATTATTATTGATTACATATGAAGGTTAGAAGCACCTCACATGTGAAACACAATCTTGATAAGAGGCATTCCTAGTGCACCATCCACCCTTTGCTGGCTGGCTTATCTCATGCAAGTATTGATCCCTGCAAGAGAAAGAGGCCATATATTCAACCCTCCCTGTCAAAGTGAAGAGATTTATCTGAGGACAAGTAATGAAAGGAGGCAGGAGGAGGGGAAATATGGCTGGGAATCAGCTACACTTGACAAGACAGGGATGTCTGGAGGAGTCAGTGACAAAAAGGAGAAAAATCAGAGGCGAGTCACTCTCCAGAACACAGCCAGCAGCACCTCCAGGTGATGTATGATGCTATGGGCCACAGAGTGCTACCTTCCTAACTGGGCGGCATACGGCTCTCCTGAACAAGCAGATTTATTGTATTGTCATTGGGGCATCATTGAGCAGAGAAGATGTAAGGAATTATGGGTAATAGGTTTTTGCTTTTTTTCTGATGAAAGCCAAAAATGCCTCCTTTATCTCAGCAAGCAGGAGGCTCAGAGACAGCAAATTGGAATGTATACATCCACTGATTATGTTCCCATGCTTCCAAATTTTGTTACAGTATGTTTGACTTCTGCTGTTACAACAATAATGGAATAAAAATAACACAAACTACATCATATATAAAACCTTTATCACCTGTCTTTTCTATTGTTCCTGTATTTTCACACATAGTCTACTGATATTTACAGAATTTTAAATAATTGTGAGCAAATAATTAAATACACCTGGAGCTCCCTTTTTGGAGGATTAAAAGAGACAGAGAGCCACTTGTGACAACGTGGATAGACCTGAGGGCATTATTCTAAGTGACATAAGTAAGACACAGAAACACCATACTGTACGATCTCGCTCATATGTAGAATCTGAAAATGAATAAACATACAAAAAACCTCCTAGGTAACTGCCAGAGGGGGTGTGGAATGTGGGTGAAATGAGTGAAGGTGGTCAGAAGGTACAAACTTCCAGGTACAAAATAAGTAAGTCCTGGGCATGTAACATACAGCATGGAGACTATAGTCAACAGTACCGTATTATATATTTGAACATAAAATTTTCTAAGTCTGTGTGGTGATGGATGTTAACTAGACTTACTGTGGTGAACATTTTGCTATATGTAAAAATATCAAGTCATTATGTTGTACACCTAAAGTGCATATATAATATGTCAGTTATATCTCCATCTTATACAGTTTGACAGGATGGAGGGGTGTGACTTTTGATGGCAAAATGATTCTGGGGGAAGTTTAAATTTAAAATATAGATTTCCTTTGATCCGGCAATTTTGCTACTAGAAAGACTTTCCTACAGATATACTCATACAAATGTGCAAAGATAAATGGAAAGATGATTAGATAAGCACCCTTTAGAAGTTAAAAAAATGGAAACAACCTAAATGTTGGTCAAGTAATAGCTTGAATAAATGAATTACAATGCAACCCCATGATGAAAAAATCTCAGCATAAAATGAGTTTTGTGTGTTGGAAAATCGTTGTGTGTGGAATATGATTCCATTTGAAAAGTATCTGTAAATGCTTATATATGCCTGGGACATATTTGGAAAGGAATGAAAACTCTGAACAATCATTCTGGAAAATGTGACTTACCAGTGTTTGTAGAGGTAGAAGTTAGATACTGTTGCACAAAAAATACTCTATTTTCAGCATATTTTATTTATGCAAATTTTTAAAACACTTGAAAGTAAAAATCAAAAGGGAATGTAATCTCAGAATTTTTTAACACAACCTGCTTCAAGATAGTTGGGAACCTAAATGACAGATCCAGGGACATCCCTGTCATGCAGTCTTATTTTACATGTCCCTCCTCAATGGGGTTTCACTGTATTTTCACACATAGTCTACTGATATTTACAGAATTTTAAATAATTGTGAGCAAATAATTAAATACACCTGAGCTCCTTTTGGAGGATTAAAAGAGACAGAGAGCCACTTGTGACAACGTGGATAGACCTGAGGGCATTATTCTAAGTGACATAAGTAAGACACAGAAACACCATACTGTACGATCTCGCTCATATGTAGAATCTGAAAATGAATAAACATACAAAAAACCGCCTAGGTAACTGCCAGAGGGTGTGGAATGTGGGTGAAATGAGTGAAGGTGGTCAGAAGGTACAAACTTCCAGGTACAAAATAAGTAAGTCCTGGGCATGTAACATACAGCATGGAGACTATAGTCAACAGTACCGTATTATATATTTGAACATAAAATTTTCTAAGTCTGTGTGGTGATGGATGTTAACTAGACTTACTGTGGTGAACATTTTGCTATATGTAAAAATATCAAGTCATTATGTTGTACACCTAAAGTGCATATATAATATGTCAGTTATATCTCCATCTTATACAGTTTGACAGGATGGAGGGGTGTGACTTTTGATGGCAAAATGATTCTGGGGGAAGTTTAAATTTAAAATATAGATTTCCTTTGATCCGGCAATTTTGCTACTAGAAAGACTTTCCTACAGATATACTCATACAAATGTGCAAAGATAAATGGAAAGATGATTAGATAAGCACCCTTTAGAAGTTAAAAAAATGGAAACAACCTAAATGTTGGTCAAGTAATAGCTTGAATAAATGAATTACAATGCAACCCCATGATGAAAAAATCTCAGCATAAAATGAGTTTTGTGTGTTGGAAAATCGTTGTGTGTGGAATATGATTCCATTTGAAAAGTATCTGTAAATGCTTATATATGCCTGGGACATATTTGGAAAGGAATGAAAACTCTGAACAATCATTCTGGAAAATGTGACTTACCAGTGTTTGTAGAGGTAGAAGTTAGATACTGTTGCACAAAAAATACTCTATTTTCAGCATATTTTATTTATGCAAATTTTTAAAACACTTGAAAGTAAAAATCAAAAGGGAATGTAATCTCAGAATTTTTTAACACAACCTGCTTCAAGATAGTTGGGAACCTAAATGACAGATCCAGGGACATCCCTGTCATGCAGTCTTATTTTACATGTCCCTCCTCAATGGGGTTTCTCCTCCCTCTTTATAATTTCAGTATAATTTTTAGCAACTGCAAAACAGGTCAAAGAACAGATAAAAAGAAATGGAGTAAATGTAGTCATATGGAATTAAGAGAAAACACCTAGTATGTTGGGAAAAAATCCTCATGCACAGCCATCAACCAAGAGGAAGGCTCTGTCTGCTTTCCTCTACCCTTTGTGACTGGCTATTTCTGTACAAGGCTCCTGATGATGCTGTTCTGTGTGAATCTTGCAGGAGAGGGGAGCTGGCATGTCTCAGAAGGAGAGCATCTCCAGTTCTCCGTAGGAATTTGAGCTGAGAGACCACCATGTCCTGAGGTGTCACCTGCTGTTTGGTATTACTTGTAAAGAAAATCTGTGCACAAAGCCTATACATCACTCGCTAAACTAAACTTTGATAAAATGACCATTTTATGCACTTTCTATGTTTGAGACACTGGGGATATAAAGATGAGTGTGCCTGTACTCATGGAGTTTGCAATCTAGTTGGATAAGTAAGTTATGACACAGAAATTACAGTACAGCATGTTAACTGTAAATGAAGTGAGTAGGTTTAAGGTACAGTCACCAGGAAATACATGCACACTGATATTTTTAACTGAGAAATACATGCCGACTTTTACTTTCTTAATTCAACTGAAGGAATCTACCCACAGATAGCATCCTAAGTTTTTCTCAAAACAAACTAAACACTGTTGTAAAATCCGAAACTAATTGTGGGGGACATAGCTTTAGGGAAAAAAAAATCATGACAGAATTTTTTGACTGTCCATTTATGAAACACATACTATATTCATTCTTGAGAAGTTCCCTATTTCTCCATTTAACATTGCAATAAAAATCAGTTTTCCAAATCTGTTCATTGAGGGGAAAAAAAATTTCTTCTGCATGCAGTACAGGAAACAATTAGATTTGCATTGTTCACAAAAACTTACCAGGAAATTTTAAAGCAAAATGTAGCAACTATCAGTGAACAAATAAGAGAGCTCTTGACTGGCTCAACAACCAGTAGATTTTTCCTTTCCATCCTAAGGTCTTCCACTCTTGTCAATTCCACTTTCTTTTAACTATGTCACATGAATAAATCACATGGAAAAACAACAGATCTGTCTGTGTCAATTATGTATTGTAAGACAAATAGATCCAGCAGATTAAATTGAGCAGAATAAATAAATATGCATTCTTAATTTTGTTTGGCTATCTGTTTTAACAAACAGATTTACTTTAGCAGTAGTGTAAAAGGAGAGCAAGAAGAATTCCATGGGTAAATCTAGCATTATGTTCCATTTATGTAATTAAAAATTAAGAGCCCCCAAAATTATAAAACTTTTTTCTCTAATTGGGGATTAGGGCCCTCTAGAATGTGTGCTTCCTTGGTTTCCAGAAGGCGTTGGAGTTTGCCTGGCGCCATCTTCTGGATTGTTTGAAGGTTTGCATGTGCACTAGGAAAGGATCCGGCAACACATTCAGCTTCCCAGGTAATTCATGTCTCTTGCAGAGCCCCTGTACCTGCTTTTTTTGGAAAAAAGTTTGCAATTTTTAAAGTTTTGGAAATAAAAGTAAGGGTTAATGGAAAAACACAGAAATTACAGTACAGCATGTTAACTGTAAATGAAGTGAGTAGGTTTAAGGTACAGTCACCAGGAAATACATGCACACTGATATTTTTAACTGAGAAATACATGCCGACTTTTACTTTCTTAATTCAACTGAAGGAATCTACCCACAGATAGCATCCTAAGTTTTTCTCAAAACAAACTAAACACTGTTGTAAAATCCGAAACTAATTGTGGGGGACATAGCTTTAGGGAAAAAAAAATCATGACAGAATTTTTTGACTGTCCATTTATGAAACACATACTATATTCATTCTTGAGAAGTTCCCTATTTCTCCATTTAACATTGCAATAAAAATCAGTTTTCCAAATCTGTTCATTGAGGGGAAAAAAAATTTCTTCTGCATGCAGTACAGGAAACAATTAGATTTGCATTGTTCACAAAAACTTACCAGGAAATTTTAAAGCAAAATGTAGCAACTATCAGTGAACAAATAAGAGAGCTCTTGACTGGCTCAACAACCAGTAGATTTTTCCTTTCCATCCTAAGGTCTTCCACTCTTGTCAATTCCACTTTCTTTTAACTATGTCACATGAATAAATCACATGGAAAAACAACAGATCTGTCTGTGTCAATTATGTATTGTAAGACAAATAGATCCAGCAGATTAAATTGAGCAGAATAAATAAATATGCATTCTTAATTTTGTTTGGCTATCTGTTTTAACAAACAGATTTACTTTAGCAGTAGTGTAAAAGGAGAGCAAGAAGAATTCCATGGGTAAATCTAGCATTATGTTCCATTTATGTAATTAAAAATTAAGAGCCCCCAAAATTATAAAACTTTTTTTTTCTCTAATTGGGGATTAGGGGCCCTCTAGAATGTGTGCTTCCTTGGTTTCCAGAAGGCGTTGGAGTTTGCCTGGCGCCATCTTCTGGATTGTTTGAAGGTTTGCATGTGCACTAGGAAAGGATCCGGCAACACATTCAGCTTCCCAGGTAATTCATGTCTCTTGCAGAGTACCTTCTCTAGTCTATAGTATTTTCCTGTGAGTATGTTTTCTCTTCCACCTTCACTGCTAGGAAGATGGGCAGATTAGGTAAGTTATATTTATATTTTCAAATCTATTGTGTATAAAATATGGCCTTTGCCAACAGAGGGGACAATAAGTGAAAGCAGAAACCCGATCCTCTCCATCACATGCTTGTTTGGGAGCTTAAGTCCTTAAGGAAGGGGAAAAAAGTCAGATAAGCTTATCTACTAAAGTCTTATTTCATTTTATTTTGTATATTCTATCAAATATATTAAAAAGATGTCTACATTAGATTTATTCTAGCAAATGAACTCTGTGATATAACAACAAGGGTAAAGAAAAAAGGAATTGATAAAATAATGAATATTTAAAACATTAGGTTTATGGAAAGAGCATCACTAGAAATTACGGTTGATAATTTCTTTATTATTCTAGGATAAATGACTGACTTTGAAATCAAACTATTGTCTAAACACCTTATGAAATTCTATCAGAGTGGGATGAATTCAGACTATTTCATCATTACAAATAAAACAAACTAAACAAGCAAAGCTGCAGAAAATGCCCAAAGGACATTTTCTCACTAAATGAACATTGTGAGGTCTTATTGGTCATAGGTTAACTATTTCACGTGTCTTAAATATTGAAATCACTGGAGCATTCCCATGGAAAATCATATAGCCATTATTTTTGTAGTAAAGATTTTTTCATCGTTCTCTACCCTTTTGTCATTATAGCAAATAAAAAAATCCAGCAGATAAATTGAGCAGAATAAATAAATATGCAACATTTAAAAAGATTTACTTTAGCAGTAGTGTAAAAGGAGAGCAAGAAGAATTCCATGGGTAAATCTAGCATTATGTTCCATTTATGTAATTAAAAATTAAGAGCCCCCAAAATTATAAAACTTTTTTTTTCTCTAATTGGGGATTAGGGGCCCTCTAGAATGTGTGCTTCCTTGGTTTCCAGAAGGCGTTGGAGTTTGCCTGGCGCCATCTTCTGGATTGTTTGAAGGTTTGCATGTGCACTAGGAAAGGATCCGGCAACACATTCAGCTTCCCAGGTAATTCATGTCTCTTGCAGAGTACCTTCTCTAGTCTATAGTATTTTCCTGTGAGTATGTTTTCTCTTCCACCTTCACTGCTAGGAAGATGGGCAGATTAGGTAAGTTATATTTATATTTTCAAATCTATTGTGTATAAAATATGGCCTTTGCCAACAGAGGGGACAATAAGTGAAAGCAGAAACCCGATCCTCTCCATCACATGCTTGTTTGGGAGCTTAAGTCCTTAAGGAAGGGGAAAAAAGTCAGATAAGCTTATCTACTAAAGTCTTATTTCATTTTATTTTGTATATTCTATCAAATATATTAAAAAGATGTCTACATTAGATTTATTCTAGCAAATGAACTCTGTGATATAACAACAAGGGTAAAGAAAAAAGGAATTGATAAAATAATGAATATTTAAAACATTAGGTTTATGGAAAGAGCATCACTAGAAATTACGGTTGATAATTTCTTTATTATTCTAGGATAAATGACTGACTTTGAAATCAAACTATTGTCTAAACACCTTATGAAATTCTATCAGAGTGGGATGAATTCAGACTATTTCATCATTACAAATAAAACAAACTAAACAAGCAAAGCTGCAGAAAAATGCCCAAAGGACATTTTCTCACTAAATGAACATTGTGAGGTCTTATTGGTCATAGGTTAACTATTTCACGTGTCTTAAATATTGAAATCACTGGAGCATTCCCATGGAAAATCATATAGCCATTATTTTTGTAGTAAAGATTTTTTCATCGTTCTCTACCCTTTTGTCATTATAGATGCATTATGGTGCTTATGGCAGTGTTACCTATGTTTCTCACTATACTTGAAGCCTAAAACATTGTAATACTTCCCATTTAGCCAACCAGTCCTACTTCAACAAGTTAGGAAAGAAATGCATTTGAAACACCGAGTTCCTCTCTTCCAAACTGTGGGGTTTCACGGAAAACATCGAACCAAACAGAAACTGAGCATGTTATTCTTTTATGTACAGAATAAAAGGTCAGCGGGATTGCAGCGTAGGGGAGTGCAAAGGTCTAGAGATGAGGGACATACAGAACTGACAGCTTGCTGCACTCTTGTTATGCAAGATCAGTTGCTCAAAAACAGATCTGATAGATCTCACATTCATTTCTTGTCTGTCACAGAGGTTGGCCACCCTAACAGATGCAGATGACAAGAGGAAGGCAGCTGTAACAAAACAGAGCCCTGCCTCTCAGGGAAGCCTCTGTCATTGCCCTTTTCATTTAAGCTCAGCACTGTGTCCCATTAGAGAAGTCTTCCAAACATTGCTTTATCTAAGAGCCAAGTCAATCCAGAAAAGACTGAGTTCCATGAGATATGGGGAAAATAGAAAAAAAAAAATGTGCATGAAGAACTGACATGAATGAGTGAAATAAGGCCACTTCTAAAAGACATCTGTTATTACAAAGGCCCATAACTTATTTAGGAAAGTAATAACAAGAGAAGTATAGGAAATAAATTCCATCATCACTGTAAAAAGAGGTGCCACTGGCAACTTTTAATATGTAGTCATGGTACCTTAGAGGTCTCTTTTTAAAATGGGTTTGATAATTTCTTTATTATTCTAGGATAAATGACTGACTTTGAAATCAAACTATTGTCTAAACACCTTATGAAATTCTATCAGAGTGGGATGAATTCAGACTATTTCATCATTACAAATAAAACAAACTAAACAAGCAAAGCTGCAGAAAAATGCCCAAAGGACATTTTCTCACTAAATGAACATTGTGAGGTCTTATTGGTCATAGGTTAACTATTTCACGTGTCTTAAATATTGAAATCACTGGAGCATTCCCATGGAAAATCATATAGCCATTATTTTTGTAGTAAAGATTTTTTCATCGTTCTCTACCCTTTTGTCATTATAGATGCATTATGGTGCTTATGGCAGTGTTACCTATGTTTCTCACTATACTTGAAGCCTAAAACATTGTAATACTTCCCATTTAGCCAACCAGTCCTACTTCAACAAGTTAGGAAAGAAATGCATTTGAAACACCGAGTTCCTCTCTTCCAAACTGTGGGGTTTCACGGAAAACATCGAACCAAACAGAAACTGAGCATGTTATTCTTTTATGTACAGAATAAAAGGTCAGCGGGATTGCAGCGTAGGGGAGTGCAAAGGTCTAGAGATGAGGGACATACAGAACTGACAGCTTGCTGCACTCTTGTTATGCAAGATCAGTTGCTCAAAAACAGATCTGATAGATCTCACATTCATTTCTTGTCTGTCACAGAGGTTGGCCACCCTAACAGATGCAGATGACAAGAGGAAGGCAGCTGTAACAAAACAGAGCCCTGCCTCTCAGGGAAGCCTCTGTCATTGCCCTTTTCATTTAAGCTCAGCACTGTGTCCCATTAGAGAAGTCTTCCAAACATTGCTTTATCTAAGAGCCAAGTCAATCCAGAAAAGACTGAGTTCCATGAGATATGGGGAAAATAGAAAAAAAAAAATGTGCATGAAGAACTGACATGAATGAGTGAAATAAGGCCACTTCTAAAAGACATCTGTTATTACAAAGGCCCATAACTTATTTAGGAAAGTAATAACAAGAGAAGTATAGGAAATAAATTCCATCATCACTGTAAAAAGAGGTGCCACTGGCAACTTTTAATATGTAGTCATGGTACCTTAGAGGTCTCTTTATATGTATCGGCAAATGATGGGAAGGGAAATTTGTCCCTTCCTTCACTAGGTATGTCTAGTAGGCCCTCATTATTTACGTATTTTTTATTTGTGAAGATTGGGGAACATGGAAATGTACATTTTTAACAAGTTTCCCAGGTGATCCCTGTATTACGGCATTTTAGAACAGAGACCTGTGCTCCAAAAGCACTTACCCTTGGCAAGCTGTGGTCAAATGGGAGCATGGGCATGGGCTGCTTTTACTTTCCCGATCCCTGACTTCAGAGGCAAACACTCACAATGTCCGGGATTTGCTCCATCTGTGAACCTCTGAGGCAGAAAACAGTTGAAAGTGGAGTGGGTTGTCCTTCTCTTCTGCAGAGGATCTTCCCAACTCAGGAACTGAACACAGGTCTCGCACATTGCAGGCAGATTCTTTACCATCTGAGACACCAGGAAAACCCATATAGAACCCTACTAAGCAAGGAAATGTTTCAGACTCAAAGAAAGGGAAAACCATCGTCCCCAGTCTTGAGGAATAAACAGTAAGAATACAGAAAAACAACTGTTATTGCATCAGACAGTGAGGCATCATACAATTTAGGATTTACTGCCACAAGAGCTATAATTATTCAGACACCTGATAGGTTTCTCTGAGAAAGATGTATAGTGAAATGAATACAAAACAGAGATTTAAAGGAAGATGCCAGAAGATAATTAACTTGAAAGCAATAAGACTTGAAACAAATAACCAACAGGAAAGCTAATTTAAATACGCACATATACCAACTAACAATGCACCTATTCCACCTTCATTAAGATAATTGTTAGAGATATCTCCTTTGAGCCAACGAGAGAGTGTATTAAGGTTTTCCCATAACTGACTCAGATTTAACAATAGAATTAGGCACTCATTCCCAGGCACTTCAAACAACGAAAAAGAAACAGACTTATTTGTAAGTGGCAAGGGGCCAAGTGGAAATAATGGCAGCAACGGCCTACCCCCACCCCAATCTCTCATCTCAGGCATCTCCCACTAAGTTCATTAAGACTGGGGAAGGATGCAGGCTTAATGGCACCTCCTTGCCCAACACTAGGTAATCACAGGTCCTCCTACCAAGACTCGGGTTCATGAGGCAAAGTAAGGGGCGCAGAGCCACCAAGCTAGGCTTTTGATGCAGGTATATGCCATGTCGTCTACTGCATCCTTGGTCTGTGATATTAAAAAGTTCCCAGTCCCAGGACCTCTCTGGTAGTCTAGTGAGTAGAGAGTCCACCTTGCAGTGAAAGGGACACCTGTTTGATCTCTGGCCCAGGAAGATCTCACATGGTGCAGAGCAGCTGGACCGGTGAATCCAATTAGGAGCCAGCACTCTGGAGCGCATATGCTCAGAGCTGGTGCTCTGCAGTGAGAGAGGCCACTGCAATAGGAGACCCACACATGCCAAAGAATAAAAGATGGATGAGAATAAATATAAAAAATAGGAGGCACGATGAGGAAAAAAATATTTTAAAAAAAGTTCCTTATCCCAGTTTCTGAATATCAGAGATGTGAGTTTATCTGCCAGTGATTATGCATTCTAAGAACTCCTCAGAAAAGTGGGAGCTCAACCGGTTACTTGTGAGGACAACATTCAGTAAGACTTAGGCACACTGTGCTCATCATTTTTCATGGCTAGGTTGTTCTCGTCATTTCAAAAGTATTGCAGATTGGGGCTTCCCCTGGTGGTCCAGTGGGTAGGGACACCGCCTTGCAATGCAAGGGGCGCCAGTTCGAGCCCTGGCCTGGGAGGATCCCACGTGCCGCAGAGCGGCTGGACTGATGTGTCCAATTGCCGAGCCGGAGCTCTGGAGCGCATGCGCCCAGAGCCGGCGCTCTGCGACGACAAATGCCACCGCAATGGGAGGCCCACAGGAGCCAAAGAACAAAGACGGATGAAAATAGAGAAATGAAAGACCAATGGAAGTGGCCCGCCCGCTCCCCTCCCTCCCCAACCCGACCCCCACCCAACATAAAATAAAATAAATTAATTAAAAAAAAAAAAGTATTGCAGATTTACCATAAATTTTAAGCCAAAACAAATTCAAAATCCAGAAATAATATATCCAGTATGGCTTTCCTTGCCTTTTATGGTGAATTAACTCTCCATAATTAGGCTGATCCCAAATTTTCTCACATCCCAAGTAGAATGTCACAGATAAAAACTTTAATGCTTATATTTTGGAGTGGCCAAACACAATTATGGAGTGTCTAACTGTAATCTTCAACTTTAGCTTTCACATACAAATTTTCTCAGAAAACCCTTTTTTTCATCTCACCAGATCTTAAGAAAGTCGTGTCTGACTCTTTATGACCCCACGGACTATAGCCCACTAGGCTTCTCTGTCCATGGAATTCTCCAGGCAAGAATACTGAGGTGGGCTGCCATTCCCTTCTCCAGGGAATCTTCCCAACCCAGGGATTGAACTTGGGTCCCCTACATTGAAGGCAGATTCTTTGCCATCTGAGCCACCAAGGATGCCCATAAAAAAGTACATGTATGCTCAATTAACTCAGGTTCAGTGATTTTTTCTCAAGCCAGTCTCATTCATCTCTGATTTTATAAAATAAATGCTCAAGATTCCATGTAGCAATCAAATAAATAATAGTTGATCTTTCATTTATTTGTTGGTTCTATAAATAAGTTTTTATGCTTTTTCCAGTTTGGTACATTCGTCATCTGCAGCTAGCTTCAGAAGCTAAACAAATGTTCTACCCACATGTACATATGTGAGCATATATATTGTTCTTTATTTTCAAAAGATCTCCTGCATACTTAGAGAGCCTTTATGGCTACTATTTCTAGAAGTATTCCAAATGGAATATTTGTCTTGAAATCATATAGGAAAATTATTCAGAAGGCTTGGAGATCATGGATTAACTACAGAACTATGGCGTAGAAAAACATACTGAGTTAAGGACAATGGGGTCTAACTGGGGGTCTAACTGGGCTCTGAGCACATTGGCCCAGTCAGAATCATTTTAGAAATGATTCAATTGCTAGAAGTCTTGCATTAAAGGAAACTTAGAACAATAAACATTGTGTACAATGGATAAAATGGGATAAAGTCCATGTATTACCTCAAGAAGCTTATTGTCCAATATGGGCAACAGTCTTCACTAGATCATACTCTAGTAAAATGCATTACATGGTGATTATCCCCAAATGAGGGATAAACAGGTTGCTATAAAAGGCAATCATTCTTAATGTAATTAGGAAACACTTTGTGGAGGAGACAGCAATAGAGAAAGGCTTTCAAAGACAAGAGAATAAGAACTAAAGCTGATGCAAGAGCTCAACTGTCATATCCAGGTCAGAAATAATGAAGGACTAAAGGAGGCCACTGGGAATTGAGAACGAATCAAAGTGTATTCAGGAATGGCTTATAAGTTGTGGAACTTTGGTATCTATGACTAGAGGTTCCATCCTACTTGTGAGAAAAATCAGAAGCCACTTCTATATGGCAGGAATGGTCGCCATTCCCTTCTCCAGGGAATCTTCCCAACCCAGGGATTGAACTTGGGTCCCCTACATTGAAGGCAGATTCTTTGCCATCTGAGCCACCAAGGATGCCCATAAAAAAGTACATGTATGCTCAATTAACTCAGGTTCAGTGATTTTTTCTCAAGCCAGTCTCATTCATCTCTGATTTTATAAAATAAATGCTCAAGATTCCATGTAGCAATCAAATAAATAATAGTTGATCTTTCATTTATTTGTTGGTTCTATAAATAAGTTTTATGCTTTCTCCTGTTTGGTACATGGGACATCTGCAGCTAGCTTCAGAAGCTAAACAAGTGTTCTACCCACATGTACATATGTGAGCATATATATTGTTCTTTATTTTCAAAAGATCTCCTGCATACTTAGAGAGCCTTTATGGCTACTATTTCTAGAAGTATTCCAAATGGAATATTTGTCTTGAAATCATATAGGAAAATTATTCAGAAGGCTTGGAGATCATGGATTAACTACAGAACTATGGCGTAGAAAAACATACTGAGTTAAGGACAATGGGGTCTAACTGGGGGTCTAACTGGGCTCTGAGCACATTGGCCCAGTCAGAATCATTTTAGAAATGATTCAATTGCTAGAAGTCTTGCATTAAAGGAAACTTAGAACAATAAACATTGTGTACAATGGATAAAATGGGATAAAGTCCATGTATTACCTCAAGAAGCTTATTGTCCAATATGGGCAACAGTCTTCACTAGATCATACTCTAGTAAAATGCATTACATGGTGATTATCCCCAAATGAGGGATAAACAGGTTGCTATAAAAGGCAATCATTCTTAATGTAATTAGGAAACACTTTGTGGAGGAGACAGCAATAGAGAAAGGCTTTCAAAGACAAGAGAATAAGAACTAAAGCTGATGCAAGAGCTCAACTGTCATATCCAGGTCAGAAATAATGAAGGACTAAAGGAGGCCACTGGGAATTGAGAACGAATCAAAGTGTATTCAGGAATGGCTTATAAGTTGTGGAACTGGTGTGTGGGGTATCTATGACTAGAGGTTCCATCCTACTTGTGAGAAAAATCAGAAGCCACTTCTATATGGCAGGAATGGTAAAGATAGAACCAAAAGCATGATTTCAGGTAATTCTATTTAACTTGGTATTTTAGAATTCTGTATGTCAATTCAGGAAGATCTTCTGATGAAACTGAATAATTTTCTGGTCCCCAGTGATACTGTGAGAAGTTATAGTTTCACATAGTTTCATGGCCATCATGAACATTCATTTCCTTCAAATTTTTTAATTCAGTAGGTGCTAGTTGCTCTCCTCACACCAAGGTCCCAGATTACTGGTGGTTGATCTCATTCATCAATAATGCTCACTGTATTGCAGTGAGTTAATCCATGACTTTTTTTTGCAAAAATTTGGTAAGTTTCTCTTATTGCACTGGGAAGACCAGCCCCAAGAACAGAACTTTGGCTTGAAGTGCAATCATTAATTTTGCCCTTCTTGCTGAATATCTCTGATTCTTGCATGGTAAATTTTCTACATTGTCTTAGATTTAATCATAGTCTGAGAGGATATGTACAGGGGCAAGTCCCGCATTTGGAGGGCTCCATGCACTTCCAATATACTCATTGTAAGAATGTTGTAAGAATGGTCTAGGGCTTCCCTGGTGGTGCAGTGGGTAAGGACACCGCCTTGCAGTGCAAGGGGCACCGGTTCGATCCCTGGCCTGGGAAGATCCCATGTGCCGCAGAGCGGCTGGACCGATGTGTCTAATTACCAAGCCAGAGCTCTGGAGCGCATGCGCCCAGAGCCAGTGCTCTGCAACAACAGAGGCCACCGCGATGGGAGGCCCACACAGGCCAAAAGAACAAAGATGGATGAAAGTAGATAAATGAAAAACCAATAGAAGTGGCTCGACCACCCCTCTCCCTCCCCAATCAGCCCCCCTCACCCAAAAAAAAGAAAAAAAAAAAAGAATGTTGGTCTGGATGGTCATTCCTTCCTCATATAGAGAAATCAGGTTCTGTTTCTTAAATACACTTAAAAAATACACATCAGTGGGAGTGGATGTGGAAAATAAAACTACTCTTCAACGGGCCACGTGGGCATTATGATGTAGTGTCAAGGAAGAGAACAGACTCAAGGGCTTGCCAGGAAGACATGGCCTCAGGGTAAAAAGTGTGGTTGTGAGACTTTGCTGAGACTTTTTTGAAATGATTAGGGAACTTGCTAGATCCTTTCACATGGACAAAAGAGTTCCCATGGAAATTCAGGTGTTGGTCCTGTAGAAGCCAGACACCTCCGCAGTATCTGTAATTGAGTCTCCAGAGAGAGCATGTCTCAAAAAGAATCACGGGTGTCACCCATTCTGGTGCAACAATGTTTGGAACGTACAGCACTTTTAAAAGAGCTATATTGAAAAAAGCATTGCCAGCCCAAACTGAAAAACTGAAATCATTTGAGACCTAAGAAGGTCTTGCAGCTCCCGTATTTCCTCAGACAGGAATCAGTCTGCAAAAAGTACTCATTTTTCTAGTGCAAGTTCTTATAGTTGTTTTTATCCCATTCCTGTTCTATCTCTGTACATTGGATGGGTGCTGGGCAGATAACCTGTCTTTTTATTATGAGACCTCTGAACAAAGAAGAGTTACATTTAGACCTGATGCAGATCAAGTCTCAGACTTGAAACCTGAGACTTTTGAGGGTCTTGGCATATTTTAGTCTTAGTGTGTTTTGTATATGGGAGATAGGAAACAACACAAAAAAGAAAGTTGATAGCAATATTTTGTGTGATGGCTCAGTGAAAACTCCACCGTCCCTCCCGCTGCCTGATTGATGCGAGGCTTGGCCATGTGGTTTGCATTGGCCAGCATGACGTTGGTGGAGATTACATAAGCGAATGCTGGAAATGTGCTTGGGTAGTGGTGCTTTTGTCATTGCTGTTAAGAAGAATGTGTCCTAGGGAGCCTGCCATTCCCAGTAGGAAGGAAATGTGTGGCTTAGGGCTTGATCAGCTTCCCTGCACACCTGCAGCTTCAGGCTGTCATCTTAGTCAACTTCAGACTTATGCGAATGAGAAGAAAAAATCACTGCTGTCATGCCACTAAATCTGGGTGTATATTTGTTATACATCAATAGCTAATTGATACAGTTCTATATCCCAAGGCTAAGCTCAGCACTTCATCATTCATCAGCCTTGTGAGCTCGATTATTAGCTTCATTTTGCAGGAAATTGGAGTTTAGAGAAGTTCAGTAATAGAGTGTAGCTGACAGCCAGTCCTGTTTGATTATAAACCTTTTCTCGTTAACCTTATCCATTCCTTTCAATGTTTTGGAAATTCAGGCTTGATCCTTTTCTCCTGCTCCCCCACACCCTGCTTGTAAAGATTTCCCACTTTTGGACGAGCATACCTAGTGGTTAGGACAAGAAGGTTTTCTGTCAACCCACTGCTGTTTTTTGACCTGAGTAGAGATGACGCTGACCAGGGCTGGCCCAGAGTCTCAGTGGTGAAACTGATAAAAGTTGATTTGAGGCCATGCAATCACCTCCACTTTGTGTTGTTGCTTCTTTTTCCAGGGAAGTGTGCTGCCCTTACCTTTCAAGTAAACTTTTTGTTTCTGAGTCCTTCTCAAAACAATAACAAAAAAGAATTTTACTTGGGGTAAGAAATTCATCAGTACTGCCTGCTCTTGATCCTAGCGACTTGCATTTTAATCTTCTTATCTTTAAATGAAGATTGTGAGGGCTGGAGAGAATCTCCTCAGCCCTGAAATGCTGTCATAGGTCAGTCTAGCTCTGAAGGGCAAGAAGGAAAGAGGATGGAAGACTTTAGGTTAAAGGAAAGAAAAAGTAAACGAGCTCACTTTTGAGGGTCTTGGCATATTTTAGTCTTAGTGTGTTTTGTATATGGGAGATAGGAAACAACACAAAAAAGAAAGTTGATAGCAATATTTTGTGTGATGGCTCAGTGAAAACTCCACCGTCCCTCCCGCTGCCTGATTGATGCGAGGCTTGGCCATGTGGTTTGCATTGGCCAGCATGACGTTGGTGGAGATTACATAAGCGAATGCTGGAAATGTGCTTGGGTAGTGGTGCTTTTGTCATTGCTGTTAAGAAGAATGTGTCCTAGGGAGCCTGCCATTCCCAGTAGGAAGGAAATGTGTGGCTTAGGGCTTGATCAGCTTCCCTGCACACCTGCAGCTTCAGGCTGTCATCTTAGTCAACTTCAGACTTATGCGAATGAGAAGAAAAACTCACTGCTGTCATGCCACTAAATCTGGGTGTATATTTGTTATACATCAATAGCTAATTGATACAGTTCTATATCCCAAGGCTAAGCTCAGCACTTCATCATTCATCAGCCTTGTGAGCTCGATTATTAGCTTCATTTTGCAGGAAATTGGAGTTTAGAGAAGTTCAGTAATAGAGTGTAGCTGACAGCCAGTCCTGTTTGATTATAAACCTTTTCTCGTTAACCTTATCCATTCCTTTCAATGTTTTGGAAATTCAGGCTTGATCCTTTTCTCCTGCTCCCCCACACCCTGCTTGTAAAGATTTCCCACTTTTGGACGAGCATACCTAGTGGTTAGGACAAGAAGGTTTTCTGTCAACCCACTGCTGTTTTTTGACCTGAGTAGAGATGACGCTGACCAGGGCTGGCCCAGAGTCTCAGTGGTGAAACTGATAAAAGTTGATTTGAGGCCATGCAATCACCTCCACTTTGTGTTGTTGCTTCTTTTTCCAGGGAAGTGTGCTGCCCTTACCTTTCAAGTAAACTTTTTGTTTCTGAGTCCTTCTCAAAACAATAACAAAAAAGAATTTTACTTGGGGTAAGAAATTCATCAGTACTGCCTGCTCTTGATCCTAGCGACTTGCATTTTAATCTTCTTATCTTTAAATGAAGATTGTGAGGGCTGGAGAGAATCTCCTCAGCCCTGAAATGCTGTCATAGGTCAGTCTAGCTCTGAAGGGCAAGAAGGAAAGAGGATGGAAGACTTTAGGTTAAAGGAAAGAAAGAACGTACAGACTTGAGCTCACTTTAAGTACTGGACACTCAACATGCTTTCTGGTGTAGCATGTAGCCTATCTGGACAGAAACCTTCCTACGAAAGACATGATGTGCACCTTTCATAATCTTTTGAGTTTCTGGACCCAATTTGAATATGTGTGGAGGGCTTCCTGCATAATATCAGTCACTTCTAGAACACCAGCAAGGTGTCTGAGAACTCAGCTCACATCTGAGACAGTCTGAGGATGAAGACCCAATATGTATTTCTTATAAATCACAGTATCACAATCTACCTTGAAAAGTTGGACCTTGGCTGAGTCAGTCAGATAGGGGTCTTTTTCTTGCAACCCTTCTTACCAGAAGAAAATGACTTACAATTCTTGGGGGAAAAGTCCCTTTAATTATTTTATAGCAAACTATATCTTACATTGAGTGGATTTCACTTTTAAAGTTATAGTTTTTTCTCCACTAAGGAAACTGGTATTAGTCAAGGAAAAAAAATCCCAGACCTCACTTTGGACAGAATCTTTTAATGAATGTAAGTCATGACTTCTTTCTGGGAAGATAGTAGCAAGGCTAATAAAATACCAAGCAATTTTCTGATAAACTTGATGGGAATTAAGGGGGCTAAAATTTGTTCTTGGAAAATCTGTCACCCATTCTTTCAAGAGTCTGGTAGTCTTTTGCTCTTTTTTTTGTATTTGATCTATGAAGACTATTTAACATTTTGCTGTTTCAAAAAATGTCACTTTATATAAATAAGTGTATAAGGTTAGTCACCCTGTTGTCTGACTCTTTGCGACCCCATGGACTAGAGCCCACCTGGCTCCTCTGTCCATGGAATTCTCCAAGCAAGAGTATGGGAATAGGTAGCCATTTGCTTCTCTGGGGGATCTTCCTGACCGAGAGATCGAACCCAAATTTCCTGAATTGCAGGTAAATTCTTTAGCATCTAAGCCACCAGGGAAGCCCCCAAAATGCTACTACTAATGATAGGTGATAGATGACAGTAGGTTACCATGAATGGTGTCGGATTCTTAATCTCCAACGGAGAAGAATTCACATTGGGATCAAAAAGACTCGGCGATGGTCACTCAGCGTTTCATGCAGTGAAATGTTTATTAAAGTGAGAAAGGATTGGGAAGAGCTTCCAGCATAGACACTGGAAGTGTAAAAGAACACATATAATATGAAATAATTGACTTAGATTTACTTGGCAGTGATTGTAAGTGATTTACTTGTTAAACTGAATTACCCCCTGTTAGCATTGATTATTCCCTGTTAATCCTTACTGAGCGCAACCTGTAAGAAAGAAACTGGCTGCCCTGACTGAACTGACTCCATCTTGAGGAAGAGGACTCCATCTTACACTTTCAGTGAACTCTGGACAGTGTTTGGACTGGGTAGCCATGGAGATGAAAAATTAGCTGTCAGCTAGGCCTCCAGGGCTGGTGAGAACCTGACTAGGAAGGCCTTGTACCCAAGCCTCCCCTCGGCCATGAAAATGGAATATCTGTCACAAGATAAATTGCCATTTGTGATTTTAGTTAATCAATTTATGTTATAGACAGGCTAAGCGATATGCTTAGATGATTTTTGATTGTACTATTGTGATTGTTACCAAATCATATTTTTTTTTTCTTAATGTCTCCTAGGCAACCTCAGGAGTTGGGGATATGGGTTTATGCACGTAGGCTTTAGGTATAAATATGAGCCACACGTTTTGCTTGGGGTCCTTGGCTAAATGAAGGCCGGTGTAAAGCCAGCCTAATAAACTTTTTAATCCACCATGAGCAGAGTTAGGTGCTTCACTGAGCATACTCCACAACAGAAGGGGAATAGAAGAGTACCCTCTTTGCCAGTTTAGGCATGACAATTTGTATTTTCCAGTCGGTTGTTAAAACAATAGCTTAAGGTTGTAAAGGCCTTGCAGTCCCACACCCACAACATGAGATTAGCCAGGGGATAGTAAGACAATTTGGTTTAAATGACTTTCTAGCCCCACAGTGTCAACATAACAATAAATTTAGTTTGGGGTTGATCTTATCATAGCCAACATTTCAGGTTAGAAAAACACTTATCCTTCTTCTTTTTATCCTTCACTTCCTCCTCCTTGGGCCCACTGGACTCCTTATCAAATCTGCCTATTAATCTTACAATTAAACCCTTTCACTAAGACTAAATCTTTAAATTAGCCTACTGATTAACTGGTCTCCCAACAACAAAACTGTAATAAAACATTTGCCTTTATGTGTTAAACAGAGAGATTATACCCAAACATATACCAATAACTAAATTTCTAATATTGAAAAGATGTTTTAGCATTGATTTGGGCTAATTCTTCTTCCCATTATGCTACTTGAGGCTACTGATCCTCTTTGTGGCTCACCCTGTTCTTTTCACAAGCCAGTGTCTTGGTACTGATGGGGGCTGAATTCAGCCTTGGTAGACCCCACATTACAAGATGATATTTGCAATATGCCAGCATGAAATACTTAATCAATGTTGATTTCTTGCCTTATTTACTCTTCTGTTCCTCCCTTTTTCATTCACTCTGTTCAGAGCGACCATTATTGTCCAACAAGCTTTAGGGCAAGAAGATTCCCTCCCAAACATTAGTTTCTTATCCTCACTGTCATAAATTTTCACAATTTCCAATATAAGCACTGCCTTTATGTTTATAACTGAAGTCTGTTCTTTTAATATATGCCATTAATCATAGAATGATTTACTTTCTCCCGAGTGGCTGACCCTGCGGGTTGTTCTCTACTGAAATTGAACATGCTTGTTCCTGTTTTACGGATGGAGGTTGCATCTATATGGGGATGAAACGGGTGTGGGTGTTTTGTTCTAATTCCTTCAACTCAAATAACAACTTCATGGTTGAGGTCAAGCTGAGCAGAGAGTCCTCCCCACTGGGCAGAGACGTGGCTACCAGGACACTTTCTGTCTGGTATCATCAAAGCCTACCCCTGAAAATAGGCCTTTAGGTTGTATTTTCCAGTCGGTTGTTAAAACAATAGCTTAAGGTTGTAAAGGCCTTGCAGTCCCACACCCACAACATGAGATTAGCCAGGGGATAGTAAGACAATTTGGTTTAAATGACTTTCTAGCCCCACAGTGTCAACATAACAATAAATTTAGTTTGGGGTTGATCTTATCATAGCCAACATTTCAGGTTAGAAAAACACTTATCCTTCTTCTTTTTATCCTTCACTTCCTCCTCCTTGGGCCCACTGGACTCCTTATCAAATCTGCCTATTAATCTTACAATTAAACCCTTTCACTAAGACTAAATCTTTAAATTAGCCTACTGATTAACTGGTCTCCCAACAACAAAACTGTAATAAAACATTTGCCTTTATGTGTTAAACAGAGAGATTATACCCAAACATATACCAATAACTAAATTTCTAATATTGAAAAGATGTTTTAGCATTGATTTGGGCTAATTCTTCTTCCCATTATGCTACTTGAGGCTACTGATCCTCTTTGTGGCTCACCCTGTTCTTTTCACAAGCCAGTGTCTTGGTACTGATGGGGGCTGAATTCAGCCTTGGTAGACCCCACATTACAAGATGATATTTGCAATATGCCAGCATGAAATACTTAATCAATGTTGATTTCTTGCCTTATTTACTCTTCTGTTCCTCCCTTTTTCATTCACTCTGTTCAGAGCGACCATTATTGTCCAACAAGCTTTAGGGCAAGAAGATTCCCTCCCAAACATTAGTTTCTTATCCTCACTGTCATAAATTTTCACAATTTCCAATATAAGCACTGCCTTTATGTTTATAACTGAAGTCTGTTCTTTTAATATATGCCATTAATCATAGAATGATTTACTTTCTCCCGAGTGGCTGACCCTGCGGGTTGTTCTCTACTGAAATTGAACATGCTTGTTCCTGTTTTACGGATGGAGGTTGCATCTATATGGGGATGAAACGGGTGTGGGTGTTTTGTTCTAATTCCTTCAACTCAAATAACAACTTCATGGTTGAGGTCAAGCTGAGCAGAGAGTCCTCCCCACTGGGCAGAGACGTGGCTACCAGGACACTTTCTGTCTGGTATCATCAAAGCCTACCCCTGACAGCAGAAGCCGATGGTTGTCCTTTTTCCATTTCATGCTCCCTATGGTGTGGGCAGGCTAAACATCACACTTAACCACTGCAGGAAATCTGAAACATGGGGACAAGTATCTATTTTGTAGGGCAGAAAGCAAATTCTCTGAGACTAGGTCAGTTTTCCCAAGGTCATATGGGTAGTGAGTGGAGGTGGAGGAGTCCATGCTCGTTGACCGTGGAGTCCATGTGCCTTCAGTACACATTTTGGTACCTGCGATGCCAGACATGTTGTCTAAGACCTTCCTACAGAAAGTACAGGCTGCAAATAAGCATTGTAGTTATCTCTTGGGTACTTATTAGCAAGACGGAATCTGAGGTGCCATCCCACAATGCTGAATCAGGATCTGCATTTTTACTGAGATCCCCAGGTGATTTATATGTGTATGAAAGTTTGAGAAGTATAGAGACAGGACACAATACATAGCTACTAAATAAAGGTATGATAAGTATAAAAGTAATTTTTTTTTTATTTGAAGGATAATTCCTTTATAGAATTTTGTTGTTTTCTGTCAAATAGCAACATAAAATAGCCATGGGAATACATAAAAGTAATTTTTTAAATATAGAAGAGGTCAAGCAGTTCTGAAATCAGTCACTTGGGAGGTCTGGAAGAGACCAAGAAAATGAATGGAAGGCAGCATACAAAGAGTAAAAGAGAAGAGTACTCCATGCCAGAGCATTAATACAACAGATCTCTAGGCACTGGGATTGTAAGTAGTTACAATTTTTACACTTTGCTTATCTGTAATTTCTGATTTTTCTTTAAGGGCATGAATTGCTTGTATTAATTTTTCAAGTCAAGAAAAGTGAACTTTATCAGTTGTACTCAGTATGATAGTTAGACATATATATTCATTTAAAAATGTCACATCACAGGCACAGACCATTTGGCACATAGGTTTTGTGACAGGGAGCTCTGGTTAGAAAAGAGAAGTGGCCCTACACTCGAGTTGAGGTCAAGCTGAGAAAGCCCCATGGGCAGAGACGTACCAGGACACTTTTTTCTGGTATCATCAAAGCCTACCCCTGACAGCAGAAGCCGATGGTTGTCCTTTTCCATTTCATGCTCCCTATGGTGTGGGCAGGCTAAACATCACACTTAACCACTGCAGGAAATCTGAAACATGGGGACAAGTATCTATTTTGTAGGGCAGAAAGCAAATTCTCTGAGACTAGGTCAGTTTTCCCAAGGTCATATGGGTAGTGAGTGGAGGTGGAGGAGTCCATGCTCGTTGACCGTGGAGTCCATGTGCCTTCAGTACACATTTTGGTACCTGCGATGCCAGACATGTTGTCTAAGACCTTCCTACAGAAAGTACAGGCTGCAAATAAGCATTGTAGTTATCTCTTGGGTACTTATTAGCAAGACGGAATCTGAGGTGCCATCCCACAATGCTGAATCAGGATCTGCATTTTTACTGAGATCCCCAGGTGATTTATATGTGTATGAAAGTTTGAGAAGTATAGAGACAGGACACAATACATAGCTACTAAATAAAGGTATGATAAGTATAAAAGTAATTTTTTTTATTTGAAGGATAATTCCTTTATAGAATTTTGTTGTTTTCTGTCAAATAGCAACATAAAATAGCCATGGGAATACATAAAAGTAATTTTTTAAATATAGAAGAGGTCAAGCAGTTCTGAAATCAGTCACTTGGGAGGTCTGGAAGAGACCAAGAAAATGAATGGAAGGCAGCATACAAAGAGTAAAAGAGAAGAGTACTCCATGCCAGAGCATTAATACAACAGATCTCTAGGCACTGGGATTGTAAGTAGTTACAATTTTTACACTTTGCTTATCTGTAATTTCTGATTTTTCTTTAAGGGCATGAATTGCTTGTATTAATTTTTCAAGTCAAGAAAAGTGAACTTTATCAGTTGTACTCAGTATGATAGTTAGACATATATATTCATTTAAAAATGTCACATCACAGGCACAGACCATTTGGCACATAGGTTTTGTGACAGGGAGCTCTGGTTAGAAAAGAGAAGTGGCCCTACACTCGAGTTGTCACCAGATGCTAATGAGGAACATGAGTTATTTCCCGTTGCTCTGGCAAAAGAGAATGCTGACTTTCAGCTCTAGTCTATGGCCATACTACCCTGAATATGCCCGACCTTGACTGACTTTCTGCTTTGGAAGTGAAGATTCTGTCATTGGAAGGCTCCAAAAGGCATACTTGCCAGTCAAGCGTAAAGGAATCCTTGAACTTTCAGATCGGAGAGCAGGGTGGACAGATGCAGAGATGAGAGGCGGTTCCACCTGGGCTCCCATCCTGGTTCTGTCAGTGACCCCTCTGTGACCTTGGACTAATTACTGAATTCAGTCTTCATGGTTCCGTTTTCTTATTTTAGGTATGTATACTCAGTCATTCAGCCATTTCAGACTCTTTGAGGCCCCAAGGACTCTAGCCCACCAGGCTCCTCTGCCCATGGGATTTTGCAGGCAAGAATACTGGAATGGGGTGTCATTTCCTAATCCAGGAGATCTTCCTGACCCAGGGATCTAGCCCAAGTCTCAGGAAAACATACTAAATACTTGAAATGATTATGTAAATTATGCTGTGCAATGTATTTTTCCATAAACAGTGTTGGCATCCACATTACTGCCACTTGGACACCCCTGTTCATGCAAGGGCTGGATTGAGCCTACCTCCTTGGTCCCCAGCTCTTTCTGGGGGTAGGTTTTGGGTAAATAGGAATTGAGCTATGTGTACTCCTGAACTGGCCCATACCACAGCTTGCTTCTACTGCCTCCTCACAATTACTTTCTTTGTTGTCATCCTTAGGAAGCTTCACACATTGGGCACTCCTTCCCTCACACCTCACAGCATCCATAATGTAAAACCCCTGTGTCCAACAGACTTTTACTGATTATGTGAGTAACATAAGAGGGGAAACCCCGCAACAGAATCTGAATGCATAACATTGCTCTTTAAAAAAATTCTAGCTTTCATGGGGATTAATGATCTTTGTCTGAAGGTTCTTCTGCTGCCATGTTACCAGTCTTTTTAACTAAGACCATTTTCCTGTTGCCCCAGCTGCCTGGGAGTACACCTGATTTCTTTATTACACAGAACAATTTGGCAATCATCTAGATTAAGCTTCTAATCTACCTTTGCATATCTAAAAGGAAACAAATGGCTTCTACTCAACAAAATAATCAATCCTTAAATCAATTCATTTCTTTTAAAATGTGCAAGTTAAGGCAGAAAATAGCTAATAAACAGCAAAGAGTGAAAATACTGAAGTCCTCTTTGAATGAGACCTGCCTGGCCTGATAGGGTTGGGTGGCTGCTTTATTTAGGAACCATGGTGCACAGTTAAGGCCTAAACTAAAAGGACAGATTCAACTTCAGAGGGCATCCGATGAGCGGTTCCACCTGGGCTCCCATCCTGGTTCTGTCAGTGACCCCTCTGTGACCTTGGACTAATTACTGAATTCAGTCTTCATGGTTCCGTTTTCTTATTTTAGGTATGTATACTCAGTCATTCAGCCATTTCAGACTCTTTGAGGCCCCAAGGACTCTAGCCCACCAGGCTCCTCTGCCCATGGGATTTTGCAGGCAAGAATACTGGAATGGGGTGTCATTTCCTAATCCAGGAGATCTTCCTGACCCAGGGATCTAGCCCAAGTCTCAGGAAAACATACTAAATACTTGAAATGATTATGTAAATTATGCTGTGCAATGTATTTTTCCATAAACAGTGTTGGCATCCACATTACTGCCACTTGGACACCCCTGTTCATGCAAGGGCTGGATTGAGCCTACCTCCTTGGTCCCCAGCTCTTTCTGGGGGTAGGTTTTGGGTAAATAGGAATTGAGCTATGTGTACTCCTGAACTGGCCCATACCACAGCTTGCTTCTCTACTGCCTCCTCACAATTACTTTCTTTGTTGTCATCCTTAGGAAGCTTCACACATTGGGCACTCCTTCCCTCACACCTCACAGCATCCATAATGTAAAACCCCTGTGTCCAACAGACTTTTACTGATGATGTGAGTAACATAAGAGGGAACCCAGCAACAGAATCTGAATGCATAACATTGCTCTTTAAAAAAATTCTAGCTTTCATGGGGATTAATGATCTTTGTCTGAAGGTTCTTCTGCTGCCATGTTACCAGTCTTTTTAACTAAGACCATTTTCCTGTTGCCCCAGCTGCCTGGGAGTACACCTGATTTCTTTATTACACAGAACAATTTGGCAATCATCTAGATTAAGCTTCTAATCTACCTTTGCATATCTAAAAGGAAACAAATGGCTTCTACTCAACAAAATAATCAATCCTTAAATCAATTCATTTCTTTTAAAATGTGCAAGTTAAGGCAGAAAATAGCTAATAAACAGCAAAGAGTGAAAATACTGAAGTCCTCTTTTGAATGAGACCTGCCTGGCCTGATAGGGTTGGGTGGCTGCTGATAGATGAATCAAATGTCAATTGGGCTTACACCATAGGAGACAATTTATTCTAGCAGTACATGGCCTGGAAAAAAAAGAGGATGAATTGGTCAAGAGCTGTTCTACAGCATGCCTCTCTTTCAAGGAGCTGAAGAAAACCCACTGAACATCAGATATTACAAGGCCAGGGTTGTGCCATCTGTGTTAGTAGGCACAAGGGTAAATCATTTTCTCAGCATCAAGGATAAGACTTTCTTAAGAATACTGACCAAATGAAAATATGCAGGAAACAGATACGCATGTATTGAAAACTCAGTGGCAGAATATGAGTAAAATTCATAGCATTTGGCTTTCAGCCCTAACCTAGAGGCATATTGGGGGAAAAAAAAATGTTATCTATTTCAGATTACCTTTTTATTTATTTCTTTCTTTATTTTTTGCCACTTCTATTGGTCTTTCATTTATTTCCATCTTTGCTCTTTGGTCTGCGTGGGTCTCCCACTGCAGTGGCCTCTCTCATTGCAGAGCACCGACTCTGGGTACATGCGCTCCAGAGTGCTAGCTGGGTAGTTTGACACATCGGTCCAGCTGCTATGTGGCACGTGGGATCTTCCCAGGTCAGGGATCAAACCAGTGCCCCCTGCACTGCAAGGTGGTGTCTTTACTCACTGGACCACCAGGGAAGCCCTCAGATTACCTTTTAAACCTTGAAGATTCACATTTCTTTGTAAATTATAATTCTAATATTTTTTCAATAAAAAACAACTATATTTGTGAATAGGTGAATAAAATATGCACATATTCAATACTCAGGAAATAAAATCATTTTTGAAATAAAAAATCAGCCATAATGCACCATCAAACACAACACCTAATCTCCAAGGTGACTATATTTGAAGATCAGGCTTTAAGGATGTAATGAAGGTTATAAGGATGGGTCCCTCATCCAGTAGGACTGGTGTCCTTAAGAAGAGGAAGAAGTATCAGAGATCTCCCCCTCTACATGCACGTAAAGAGGGAAGAACATGTGAGGAGACAGTAAGAAAGTGGTCATCTGAAAATGAAGCCTAAGAAGAAACCAAATCTGCCAAACCCTTGACTAGGGTCTTTAGCTTCCAATACTATGAGAAAATAAATTTCTGTTGTTTAAGTACTGGATCTGTGTAGTTCTGTTATGGCAGCCCTAGCAAACTAGGACCATTTTCATCCTAAAAGATGTGAGGTAGTATCTCATCATGCTGTTAATTGTGCATTTTGCATTTCCCTAGTGGTTAGTGATGTTGAGCATCAGATACGCAAAATTTAAAGCTTTTGATTTATATTTACAATATGTTCTCTAGAAATATTTTACTAATGAATACTAGTACCTCGTTATGCTCTCCAACACCCATACGAAAGAGTTATCATATAACTTTTGAACAACACTTATATCAGACATAGAAAATTCTGCTGTAAGCTCTCTGCAGTTATAAGGTGCTACATTTCTTCAGTATCATAGATGGACTGAACAGGCTAGGCACTAAAAATACACTTAATGAACTGAAAGCTATTTTCAAATATATAATTGATCTTTAGAATGACTGATATGAAAGGGCTTCCCTAGTGGCTCAAACTATAAAGAATCTGCCTGCAACACAGAAGACGTGGGTTCAATTCCTGGGTCAGGAAGATATCCTGGGGAATGGACCCATTCCAGTATTCTTGCCTGATGAATTCCATGGACAGAGGAGCCTGGGGGGCTAAGTTCCTTGCATATAATTTATCTTTAGAATTATTATCTGAGGTAAACGATCAATCTGATTCTTTTAAATCTGCATTCTCTCTGCCTCTCCTAATACTCAAAGTGTTTTTGTGTAGTCTCCCATTTCCCTACAGACTCTTTGATGACATTTAAGTTCACTTACTAATCCCTAGTGCATTTCACTTTTTCTTCTTTTAATGTAATTTAATAAATAACAGTATTGTTTATATGAAAGAAGGAAAAGGAGAGGAGGAAAGCACATTGTTTTTTTCTCTATTAACTTTAAGGTGAAAAAAAAAAAAAAAAAACTTTAAGGTGACAATTCTACCAGTAAAATGTACTAATAGTATCTTCTTCAGTGAGGAAGTGAATGCTGCTGAGTAGTCTTCCACTCATGTCTTTCCCCTTCAATCTCAAGTTTTAGTGGCTTTTTTTGCTCTATCTCTGACTTTTTAATAATACAACTGATAGAAAGAAGAAGAAAATGTTCAGGTTTAGACCTTATCTGACAAAACGTCCTGGCTTGTGTGGAAATTGCTTGGAGATTTCCTTCTCACTGAACTCTGTATCCTACCCTGACTTTGTGTGCTTTTCTAATCAAAACAAAGAAGAGGTATTCGGTCTCTTGCTTTCCTGGGAATATAAAATAAATAAATAAAAATTTACATGTTCTATTGGAATGAAAAGGAATCCACAAAATGTTTCACCTGCGGGTATACATAAAAACAACAACAAAAAAGAACAGCAAGCAAACAATCTTTCTAGGGGGAATTTAGAGAATCATCATCATCCACCTTTTCACAGATAAGAAAAGGAATAGACACCTCATATAAGTGCAATCATGCAGCATTTGTCTTTCCATGACTGGCTTATTTCTCTTGGCATAATATCCTTAAGGTTCATCTATGTTGCTGCACACTGCAGAATTTTCTTTTTTCAATAGGCACAATAAAGTTTGTGTGTGTACGTAACATATATATATATGTGTGTATATATATATACACACACCATCTTTTAAAATTCAATTATGAACAACTTTTGCTTTCTGAATCACATGTGTTTAATTCTATTCATTGAATTCATTTTGCTTTTACCACGGAGCAGAATCACAATATATCATTAATCTCAAATTTCTCCCTCACTTTAATATGGGAAGTTTACCTCCTTATAGGACTGCCCATCTCAAGCAAAATTTTTTCAAAAATTTTGTTCTAAATGTATCTTTCTAAAATTTGTATTCCTTCATACTTGGAGCTAACATCTAAAACTTTCTATATTCTTCTCATTTTTTTTTACTTAGTTAAAATTTTCCTATCATGTGTCTTCTGAGAAATTAAGAAGAAAAAATGGAAAAAAAAATATTTTGGGCAGTGAGTGGTGGAAGAATATTAGAAGAGGCCAAAGAGTCTAAGCTTATTTGATATAATAAGCCTAACAAACAAAACTACAGATTGAAAAAGTGGCATGTAAGTATGTTGGGGGTGCTTGGGAGAAGAAAGTGGTGAGGGAAACAAATCTATTAGAAAAATCTGTGAGGGATAGCAATGTAAAAGAAAAGCTTCGTTATCAACAGTGACAGCAGCTAGAGGAGGGCAGTCAACAGATTAAAAAAAAAGGAAACAATGAACATTTCACGTGTTTTATGTTGTTCACAGTTTAAGGCATTGGTTTATTTTATTTAATAGTTAAATTTTATGAAATATTACTAAAATGAAGAGATCTGAACTAAGAAAATTCTGTGTGTGATATTTATGGAGTGTCAAGCTGCAATTTATATGTCATGAGATATATTTAGGCATGTTATTTTAAACGATGTTATTATTAGATTATTGTGTGCTATGTGGGGATAGTCATAATGAATTGAAGCTGTTGGCATGGTTTAATGAGATTTTCTATTTTTCTTTCACTCATTCAGCTTTTTAATACCAGTGCCTGTTTTTTATTTCAGTAGGCTGGCAATAAACAATCCTTAGAAAAGAAAATGCTGCAAGGCCGCTTCAGTCTTAAAGTGCTTTCGCAAATTTTCTTAAGCATTTTAGGATCATCTCTTTTACGTAAATTCCTCTTTATCATGTTGCTGCTCTGTCTTAAATGGTAACATTAAGTTTCTTTTTGTTTGCTGACAGCAGGCCGACTAAGCACTGTGCATACCTCAAACACAACTATCTCCAGAACAACCATCTATGAAAAAGAAACCGAAGTCTACCAGGAAAGATCTTCCAACACTAAAGAAAAAGTTTGCCAGGAGGAGCGAACTAGTGTATGCGTGCTCAGTCCTGTCCAGTTCTTTGCGACTCCCATGGACTGTAGCTCGCCAGGCTCCCCTGTCCATGGGATCTTCCAGGCAAGAATACTGGATTGGATTGCCATGTCCTCCTTCAGGGGCATTCCCTGACCGAGATATAGAACCTGCATCTTGTGCATTGGCAGGCAGATTCTTTACCACTGAGCCACCTGGGAAACCCCCGCTAGTGATATAACCAAGTCCTATCCCTCAGGCTACAGAATAATTATTGTGCAGAGGTTCTCCCACAGGAATGAACGTTCTGAGCGCGACCATCAAGCTCCCCAGCCTAGGGGTTCAGCATCGGGAAGATGAGTTCCCAATGCATTTCAAAGGCTGTGGGACTTCATTTCCGGAGTCCCAAACAACTGCGGGGAAACGAATTTCACTCTTAAAGGCACACATGGCACCTCATACACCCCTCCCCGCCACCGAGATCCAGGGCAGAAGCAGTCATTTGATTGGAGTCTGGGCCAGACCTCCTGCTGGTAGGGGTGGAGCTCCCTGAAGACACAGGAACCCGCCGCAGCCAAGTTCCGGTGCTCTTTCGACACGTGCCGAAGCCGGAAGTGGTAGCAGCAGCGCCAGGTGGACCCTCGTATTTGCGCCAAGACCCGCCCCCGCCCCGCGTCAGTCTGTAGGCCCCGAGGCTGGAGCTCCTCAGGCCAAACGACTAACTTTGTGGAGACACAGTACCCCACGGCAGCGGACAGGTTGCCTCATGCCTCCCTGAGCCCACATCCATCTGCAGACACCGCCAGCCTAGCCCACTAGCGCGCCAAGACCCAGCTCTATCCACTCGTGGGCCGACACGGGCGCTGTCCTCCAGGAAGCCTGCGCAGGTGTCTCTACCAGCTGCCGCCACCAGGGGGCAGACACCAGACTGGAGGAAACCCCACGCTTAGAGCTTCTGGCAGATCAGACCCGACCCTGGGACCAGCTGGGTCCCTCCCTTCTTAGGAGCAGGCCACCCCAAGTTTCCGGACACCTTGGACCAGATACCCAGCTACGTCAGGAATAGCAGCTCGCCACCTCCCCTCCTGCTGTCTCCAGCAGCCTGACACCCGCTCTGGGATTTCCGCGCCCAGCAGCCAGACTCTAGGACCCAAGTCTTCCTGCCCGTAGTCCCGAACTAACTCCAGGACCTGGGCTCACCCGACAGTGGGGAGGTTGGGCAGCAGCCCCAGAGTCTTCTGGGTATCGACCTCCCTCACCTAGTGAGCTGGCACTAGGCCTGGAGACCCTAGGTCTCTGCAGCCAGCAGCCTTGGGACCAGAACCCAGTAACTAGCTGTCAGAAGCATCCGCACAACTGGGCCGGGGCCAACCAAGCCCACCAAGCCACACACATAGTCAGCCCGCCACAACAGAAGGGACCGTGCTACCCTCTTACGGGGAATCCCTAAGCTTCTAGCTTGAGTGACAAGAGGCAAGTGCACTGCAGGGACAAAGGACTTCTACACGGGCCACTTCTCCAAGGTTGAGAAAGGTAACTAACCTACTACATACAAAAAATACCCATAGTGGGCTTCCCAGGTGGTCCAGTGGCTGTGACTAAGCTCCATGCTCCCAAAGTTGGGGTCTCAGGTTTGACCTCCCTAGACACGGAACCAGAGCCCACATGCTGCAACAAAGACCTGGTGCAGCCAAATAAATAGGTATATGTTTTTAAAAACCCATAGTAACTTACACAAAAATGAGGCCACAGAGAAACATATTCCAGACAGAGGACCCCAGGACCACCAAACAGCAATACCTGGCGTGCTGCAGGCCACGCAGTGGCAAAGAGGCAGACACAACTGAGCAACAACATACCAACTTCTAAACAAATGCTAGGGCTTCCCTGGTGGTCCAGTGGGTAAGGACACCGCCCTGCAGTGCAAGGAACGCTAGTTTGATCCTTGGCCTGGGAAGATCCCACGTGCCACAGAGCGGCTGGACCCATGTGTCCACTTACTGAGCCAGAGCTCTGGGGCGCATGTGCCCAGAGCAGGTGCTCTGCGACAACGGAGGCCACCACGATGGGAGGCCCACATGGGCCAAAGAACAAAGATGGATGAAAATAGATAAATGAAAGACCAATAGAAGTGGCCCGCCTGCCCCCCTCCCTCCCCAACCCACCCCCGACCAAAAAAAATAATAATAAAATAACAAATACTGAAGGAACTTTTTCCTAGGTGAAAAAGGAGAAGGCCACAACTAGAAACAAGAGAAATATGAAATGAAGGATGTCACCAGAAAATGCAAACATACAGCGAAGGTAAGACATCATCTACACACAAAGCTAGCAGGGAAGTTAAAATTAGATTATCTGTATGCACCATAAACGGTAAAGGGACACACAAAACGACCCGAACTAACTCCAGGACCTGGGCTCACCCGACAGTGGGGAGGTTGGGCAGCAGCCCCAGAGTCTTCTGGGTATCGACCTCCCTCACCTAGTGAGCTGGCACTAGGCCTGGAGACCCTAGGTCTCTGCAGCCAGCAGCCTTGGGACCAGAACCCAGTAACTAGCTGTCAGAAGCATCCGCACAACTGGGCCGGGGCCAACCAAGCCCACCAAGCCACACATAGTCAGCCCGCCACAACAGAAGGGACCGTGCTACCCTCTTACGGGGAATCCCTAAGCTTCTAGCTTGAGTGACAAGAGGCAAGTGCACTGCAGGGACAAAGGACTTCTACACGGGCCACTTCTCCAAGGTTGAGAAAGGTAACTAACCTACTACATACAAAAAATACCCATAGTGGGCTTCCCAGGTGGTCCAGTGGCTGTGACTAAGCTCCATGCTCCCAAAGTTGGGGTCTCAGGTTTGACCTCCCTAGACACGGAACCAGAGCCCACATGCTGCAACAAAGACCTGGTGCAGCCAAATAAATAGGTATATGTTTTTAAAAACCCATAGTAACTTACACAAAAATGAGGCCACAGAGAAACATATTCCAGACAGAGGACCCCAGGACCACCAAACAGCAATACCTGGCGTGCTGCAGGCCACGCAGTGGCAAAGAGGCAGACACAACTGAGCAACAACATACCAACTTCTAAACAAATGCTAGGGCTTCCCTGGTGGTCCAGTGGGTAAGGACACCGCCCTGCAGTGCAAGGAACGCTAGTTTGATCCTTGGCCTGGGAAGATCCCACGTGCCACAGAGCGGCTGGACCCATGTGTCCACTTACTGAGCCAGAGCTCTGGGGCGCATGTGCCCAGAGCAGGTGCTCTGCGACAACGGAGGCCACCACGATGGGAGGCCCACATGGGCCAAAGAACAAAGATGGATGAAAATAGATAAATGAAAGACCAATAGAAGTGGCCCGCCTGCCCCCCTCCCTCCCCAACCCACCCCCGACCAAAAAAAATAATAATAAAATAACAAATACTGAAGGAACTTTTTCCTAGGTGAAAAAGGAGAAGGCCACAACTAGAAACAAGAGAAATATGAAATGAAGGATGTCACCAGAAAATGCAAACATACAGCGAAGGTAAGACATCATCTACACACAAAGCTAGCAGGGAAGTTAAAATTAGATTATCTGTATGCACCATAAACGGTAAAGGGACACACAAAACGACTGGATGTAAGATAAAATGTCAAAAACAGTAATCATAAGGGAAGGAAAGTACAAATGGAGAGTTTTTAAAATGCATTTGAAATTAAGAGATCAGCAACTTAAACCAATCATTTATATAAAAGCACTGTGCAGTGTTCCAGAGAAGACATACTTTCTTTGAAGCATTTGCAGTATGATTTTTCAAAGCTTAGTTTTGTTGCTACCTGCCTCTCTCTGTCTCAGATTTATATAGGGAGTTCAAAATTAGAGAATTAAGAAAAAATTAAAAATCCCTGGTTACTTTTTGGGCACTAATTGGGTTTCATGTATCCATTTATCCTGGTAAGATAATGAACTAAATTTATTAAGTATCTTACCTACGTTTTTATTATTTCTTGAAGATTTTCAAGCTGTTTGTATAGGGCCACGCACAGGCTGTCTGTTTTTAACTACGTTAAGCAGAAATTAAAGAAAATGGTATGTTTATTTATTTTTAAAAAAGCTTTTTTTTTTTTAATTTTGGCATCTTTTATTGATTATTTATTTATTTATTTTCACCCATCTTTATTCTGTGACCTTTGTGGGCCTCCCATTTTGGTGGCCTCTCTCATTGCAGAGCAATGGCTCTGAGCACATGCGCCCAGAGTGCTGGCCCATAATTGGGCACACTCGTCCAGCCTCTCCACGGCACGTGGGATCTTCCTGAGCCAGGGATCGAACTGGTGCCTCTTGCACTTCAAGGTGGACTCTCTACTCACTGGACTACCAGGGAAGCCCATATGTTTATTTTTGATGTACAAGATTTTAACGTTTCAAGGAGATTATATACAAGCTGAATAAATGTAAAGCAACATTCTGAGCAAAATGTGTTTTTCTTGCAAGTAAACTCTGAGAACCCTGCTTGCATTTGCTGTGGTTGGTGCCATAAAGCAAATTACCCTATCTTTTGTTTCACAGAGTTTGTATCACAGATTGTAAGCTAACTAAGCTATATTGCTGACTTTTCATGTGCGATTTATTTCTGTAATTACCAGAAAGAAATATGAAATGAAGGATGTCACCAGAAAATGCAAACATACAGCGAAGGTAAGACATCATCTACACACAAAGCTAGCAGGGAAGTTAAAATTAGATTATCTGTATGCACCATAAACGGTAAAGGGACACACAAAACGACTGGATGTAAGATAAAATGTCAAAAACAGTAATCATAAGGGAAGGAAAGTACAAATGGAGAGTTTTTAAAATGCATTTGAAATTAAGAGATCAGCAACTTAAACCAATCATTTATATAAAAGCACTGTGCAGTGTTCCAGAGAAGACATACTTTCTTTGAAGCATTTGCAGTATGATTTTTCAAAGCTTAGTTTTGTTGCTACCTGCCTCTCTCTGTCTCAGATTTATATAGGGAGTTCAAAATTAGAGAATTAAGAAAAAATTAAAAATCCCTGGTTACTTTTTGGGCACTAATTGGGTTTCATGTATCCATTTATCCTGGTAAGATAATGAACTAAATTTATTAAGTATCTTACCTACGTTTTTATTATTTCTTGAAGATTTTCAAGCTGTTTGTATAGGGCCACGCACAGGCTGTCTGTTTTTAACTACGTTAAGCAGAAATTAAAGAAAATGGTATGTTTATTTATTTTTAAAAAAGCTTTTTTTTTTTTAATTTTGGCATCTTTTATTGATTATTTATTTATTTATTTTCACCCATCTTTATTCTGTGACCTTTGTGGGCCTCCCATTTTGGTGGCCTCTCTCATTGCAGAGCAATGGCTCTGAGCACATGCGCTCCAGAGTGCTGGCCCATAATTGGGCACACTCGTCCAGCCTCTCCACGGCACGTGGGATCTTCCTGAGCCAGGGATCGAACTGGTGCCTCTTGCACTTCAAGGTGGACTCTCTACTCACTGGACTACCAGGGAAGCCCATATGTTTATTTTTGATGTACAAGATTTTAACGTTTCAAGGAGATTATATACAAGCTGAATAAATGTAAAGCAACATTCTGAGCAAAATGTGTTTTTCTTGCAAGTAAACTCTGAGAACCCTGCTTGCATTTGCTGTGGTTGGTGCCATAAAGCAAATTACCCTATCTTTTGTTTCACAGAGTTTGTATCACAGATTGTAAGCTAACTACAAGCTATATTCTCTGCCTAGAACAATTAATACAACCATCAATGGTAGCGATTTATTTCTGTAATTATCTCCGGCTTTTATATAGTTCTTCCTTATTAAGTGTTTTAATGATGAAGTTATGGAGTTTATCCTTTTGTTGATGACAGTGGGCAATTGGCAGTTTTCTCTTTCAGCAGTTCTTAGCGCCCTAGGGGTTTGATTTTTCTACTGTATTGAAGACGGTTCCTTAGTTTTAAATTGTATGATTCGCATCTAGAAGTCTTCCCACTTTTGTCCCTTCTGAAATATACAGCAGGTGTTTAAAGAGAAAACTGAGGTGCATGCTGCCAGTAGAATGATACTTCGAAAGATTTTTTTCTACACGCTAGATCTCTCTTCAACTCAGCTATTTTTTGCATCTTAACAACACAGCATCTGCCAGAGCATCAGCAGTGGTCCAGGATATTTCTACCAGGACCTTCTAACTGGCCTTTCTCTCTCAGTTTTATTCTTCTTTATTCAATTTTTTCAGAGAGGAATTCTCTGGTCCCCTAGTAGAAACAGCATTCCATCCCTCTTTCCGTTACCTTGACTTACTTTCCTTTGATATATGTATTTTCTTTGAAGTATATTTTTTGACTCTTTTTCCCTTTAGAATGCAGTCCATTGGTTCACAGACTTTTTGGCTTGTTGTATCTACAGCAGCTAAAGCAGTCCTTGGCATATAGTACGCATTTAATAAATATTCACAGTAAGAGAATAAACATTGATAGACATCAACGGCTTAATGCAATTGTGTTTTAAGTGTGAATTTCTAAAACATACTGCACACACTTTTAATCATACACAAAACAAAACAACAGAGCTTATTCCTGTGGGTCCCACAGGACTCTAAGCAGTGGAGAAAGAGGTCTTAAATGGCTACCATCTTCAGGGGCGAGAGGCAACAGACACAGGAGCTCAGTCTTTCTGTGAAAGAAGTCTATTTGCTTACCATCAGAGCTGCAGCTTGAGAGGACAAAAAGAAAGGGCCAACTAGTCATTTCCATGTGGGTTCACAGAGTTTGTATCACAGATTGTAAGCTAACTACAAGCTATATTCTCTGCCTAGAACAATTAATACAACCATCAATGGTAGCGATTTATTTCTGTAATTATCTCCGGCTTTTATATAGTTCTTCCTTATTAAGTGTTTTAATGATGAAGTTATGGAGTTTATCCTTTTGTTGATGACAGTGGGCAATTGGCAGTTTTCTCTTTCAGCAGTTTTTAGCGCCCTAGGGGTTTGATTTTTCTACTGTATTGAAGACGGTTCCTTAGTTTTAAATTGTATGATTCGCATCTAGAAGTCTTCCCACTTTTGTCCCTTCTGAAATATACAGCAGGTGTTTAAAGAGAAAACTGAGGTGCATGCTGCCAGTAGAATGATACTTCGAAAGATTTTTTTCTACACGCTAGATCTCTCTTCAACTCAGCTATTTTTTGCATCTTAACAACACAGCATCTGCCAGAGCATCAGCAGTGGTCCAGGATATTTCTACCAGGACCTTCTAACTGGCCTTTCTCTCTCAGTTTTATTCTTCTTTATTCAATTTTTTCAGAGAGGAATTCTCTGGTCCCCTAGTAGAAACAGCATTCCATCCCTCTTTCCGTTACCTTGACTTACTTTCCTTTGATATATGTATTTTCTTTGAAGTATATTTTTTGACTCTTTTTCCCTTTAGAATGCAGTCCATTGGTTCACAGACTTTTTGGCTTGTTGTATCTACAGCAGCTAAAGCAGTCCTTGGCATATAGTACGCATTTAATAAATATTCACAGTAAGAGAATAAACATTGATAGACATCAACGGCTTAATGCAATTGTGTTTTAAGTGTGAATTTCTAAAACATACTGCACACACTTTTAATCATACACAAAAACAAAAAAACAACAGAGCTTATTCCTGTGGGTCCCACAGGACTCTAAGCAATGGAGAAAGAGGTCTTAAATGGCTACCATCTTCAGGGCACAGCGAGAGGCAACAGACACAGGAGCTCAGTCTTTCTGTGAAAGAAGTCTATTTGCTTACCATCAGAGCTGCAGCTTGAGAGGCGGACTTCTAATTAAACAGATATTCAGGGGCCAACTGTAGTCCATTCTGGAGACCTCAGATGGTGGGTGCCATACTTCCCCTCTTCCTTTACCGCACTCTAGAGTGCCAGTATTTCCTGGGAGATGGAGG
Organism: Tragulus kanchil; assembly: GCA_022376925.1. Classification (NCBI taxonomy): domain Eukaryota; kingdom Metazoa; phylum Chordata; class Mammalia; order Artiodactyla; family Tragulidae; genus Tragulus; species Tragulus kanchil. Next base: position 120,981,666 of record JAIOJX010000030.1, on the reverse strand, counting down.
GAGCTTCTACATGTGTCTGGTGTCTTGGTTTTTTGCTTTAGGTGCTCTGTCTTTGTGCTTGCTGCCTAAGGGGTGCCCCTTGATACCATGGCTTTGGCAGCCGTGGAGCTTGCATTTCCAGGTCCTGCAGGACTACAATAATCAGAGAGACAATTCTTAGCCAGCTGTCACTCCCAGGACACTGGACAGAGAAAAAATTGAGAGAAATCCTAGTGTTTCTGTGAAAGAGATCCTGGAGCTTTAGCCTTAGTGGAGGGTTCAGTTTGGGCACAGCTGGGGGCCTGTGGGTGTGCCCTCAGGGAACACAGGTGTAGTGCACACTGTTTTTGTGCTCCACTCTGCCTCACTACATCTCACTGGCATCTCTTGGATAAGAGTGTACACTTGCCTGGAACCCTGATTTTTGTGATTGCCCCCTATGGCTCACCCCCAGATCACACCTGGCACTGGTGGTCAGTGAGGCTTACGCTAGCAACCCACAGGACTGTATATATTTGCATGCATTAAACACTGCTACTTGAGGGTCTGAATTCCAAATAGTCTGAATCTAAGTGATTGAGTTCCTTTCTTTTGGGACACTGGCCGGTCATGGCACACCCTCAACTACTGGGAGCCATTAAAAATTCAGTAGTTTGCATGGATAACAAAGGTTTGCAAAACAACCAAGAGCCAGAGAGTGTTGAATGATTTGGTTTATCTCCTATATGAACCTATTCTTTCAAGATTAAGAGGGTCTGTTTTATCTAAAATATTAAAACCAACACAGAGTCCAGCAAAATGAAGATACAGAAGAATATATTCCAAATGAAAGAACAAGACAAAACCAAGAAAAAAGCTTAATAAAACAGAGATAAGTAATTAACCCAATAAAGGTTTTACAGAAAAATATAATAGTCGAATTTAAAAAAAAGAAAGAACAAGATCTATTTGCTTACCATCAGAGCTGCAGCTTGAGAGGCGGACTTCTAATTAAACAGATATTCAGGGGCCAACTGTAGTCCATTCTGGAGACCTCAGATGGTGGGTGCCATACTTCCCCTCTTCCTTTACCGCACTCTAGAGTGCCAGTATTTCCTGGGAGATGGAGGGAGCTTCTACATGTGTCTGGTGTCTTGGTTTTTTGCTTTAGGTGCTCTGTCTTTGTGCTTGCTGCCTAAGGGGTGCCCCTTGATACCATGGCTTTGGCAGCCGTGGAGCTTGCATTTCCAGGTCCTGCAGGACTACAATAATCAGAGAGACAATTCTTAGCCAGCTGTCACTCCCAGGACACTGGACAGAGAAAAAATTGAGAGAAATCCTAGTGTTTCTGTGAAAGAGATCCTGGAGCTTTAGCCTTAGTGGAGGGTTCAGTTTGGGCACAGCTGGGGGCCTGTGGGTGTGCCCTCAGGGAACACAGGTGTAGTGCACACTGTTTTTGTGCTCCACTCTGCCTCACTACATCTCACTGGCATCTCTTGGATAAGAGTGTACACTTGCCTGGAACCCTGATTTTTGTGATTGCCCCCTATGGCTCACCCCCAGATCACACCTGGCACTGGTGGTCAGTGAGGCTTACGCTAGCAACCCACAGGACTGTATATATTTGCATGCATTAAACACTGCTACTTGAGGGTCTGAATTCCAAATAGTCTGAATCTAAGTGATTGAGTTCCTTTCTTTTGGGACACTGGCCGGTCATGGCACACCCTCAACTACTGGGAGCCATTAAAAATTCAGTAGTTTGCATGGATAACAAAGGTTTGCAAAACAACCAAGAGCCAGAGAGTGTTGAATGATTTGGTTTATCTCCTATATGAACCTATTCTTTCAAGATTAAGAGGGTCTGTTTTATCTAAAATATTAAAACCAACACAGAGTCCAGCAAAATGAAGATACAGAAGAATATATTCCAAATGAAAGAACAAGACAAAACCAAGAAAAAAGCTTAATAAAACAGAGATAAGTAATTAACCCAATAAAGGGTTACAAATAATCATCATAGCAATGTTCAGTGAACTTGGCAAGAGAGTGGATGAGTATAGTCAGAATTTCAGTAAAGAGATAGAAAATATTAGAAAGTACCAAATAGAAGTCAAAGAGCTAAAGAATATAATAATTATTGAAAAATTCACTAGAGAGTTTCAACAGAAGACTGGATGAAGCAGAGAAAGGATCAGAGAACTCAAAGACAGAGCAATAAAACTCAGAGCACCAAAAAAGAATTTTTAAAAGTGGAGATATCTTAAAAAGTTTATGGAACATCAAGCTAACATTTGAATTGCAAGGATTCTCAAAGTAGGAAAGAGCAAAAAAGGGACTGAAAACATATTGGAAGAAATAATGACTAAAAACTTCCCTACCTTGGAGAAGGTAATAGACAGTTGGATCTAGGAAATCTTATTAAAATGCCAATGTCATTTTTCACAAAAAAAGAGGAAACATTTCTAACATATATATGGGATGACAAAAGACTCCAAATATCACAATCTTTGGAAAAAGGAAAATTCTGTAGCATCAAGCTCCATGATTTCAAATGGCATTTATGAAGCTGTAGTAAGTAAAACAGTTTGGTATTGGCATAAAAACAGACACATAGATTAAGAGAATAGGATAGAAAAGCCAGAAAGAAACCCATGGCAAGTTCATTTACAACAGAGAAACCAAAAACATTATTGAAAAAAATGACAATTTCTTAAGTAAATGGTTTTAGAAAAAATGAATCTGTGCCATACACCACATACAAAAATCAAGTCAAAATGGATTAGTGACTTGAATGTAAGACCTAAAATAATAGAACTCCAAGAACAAGACAGGCAGTAAACTCTTTGACGTCAGTCTTGGCAATGGCTGTTTTTTTTTTTTTTAATTTGCCACCAAAGGCAAAGGCAACAAAACTAAAAATAAGTAAGTGGGAGTACATCAAATTAAAGAGCTTCTGCACAGTACAAGAAATAATCAACAAAATGAAAGGTCAGCTACTGAATGGGAGAGTTATCATAAATCATATAGCTGATAAGGGGGTAATGTCTAAAACATATAAAGAGCTTATACAACTCAGTAGCAAAAAGAAAAAAAAAGATTCAGTTTTAAAAATGGAAAAAGGATTTAAATAGTCAAAGAGTTTACTGAATAGATATTTCTCCAAAGAAGACATGCAGATATCTAACAGATACACAAAAGATGCTTAACATCACAAGTCATCGGGGAAATTAAAATGAAAATAATGAGGTACCACTTCACACCTGTTCGAATAGCTATCTGTCAAAAAGATAGGAAAGAACAAATGTTGGTGAGAATGGGGACAAAAGGGAACCCTTGTGCACTGTTGGTGGTCATACAGCCACTATGCAAAACAGTATAGTTAAAAATATATAAAGCTGACATATAATCTAGTAATCCCATGTCTGTGCATATGTCTAAAGGAAATTAAAACAAGCTAGGATGATTTGAGAGAATGGCACTGAAACATGTACATTACCGTATATAAATAGATGGCCAGTGCAAGTTTGATGCATGAAGTTGGGCACCCAAAGCCAGTGCTCTGGGCAACCCTGAGGGATGGCGTGGGGAGAAGGGTGGGAAAGGGGTAAGGATGGTGGGAACACATATATACTTGTGACTGATTCATGTTGATTTATGGCACAATCCATCACAACACTGGAAAGTAGTTATCCTCCAATTAAAATAAATGAATTAAAGGAAAAAAGCAGGCTTCCCTGTTGGTCCAGTGGGTAAGGACACCGTCTTGCAGTGCAAGGGACGCCGGTTCGATCCCTGACCTGGAAAAGTCCCACATGCCACGGAGCGGCTGGACCCATGTGTCCAATTACCAAGCCGGAGCTCTGGAATGCATGCCCCCAGAGCCGGTGCTCTGCGACAACAGAGGCCACTGCGATGGGAGGCCCACACAGGCCAAAGAACAAAGATGGATGAAAATGGACAAATGAAAGACTAATAGAAGTGGCCTGCCTGCTCTCCTCCCACCCCAACCCACCCTCTCCAAAATAAAAAAAATAATCTATTAAAAAAAATTAAAAAAAAATTTTTTTTCAAAAAAGAAAAAAGCTAGGGAAAAAGTATCTCCACTTTCATGTTATTGCATCATTATTCAGTAGCCAAGACATGGAAACAATCGAAGCTTAAATAGCTAAAGAAGTTGTTGCATATATATATGTATGTATGTATGTGTGTATATATATATATATATAATGAAATTATGGTGTTTACATATTGTAACATTTATATATTAATTATACTATTCCATTATATTTTGAAATATTATTTCTATACATATATAATTTAATAATAATACTCAGCCACAAAAATAGAAGTGAATCTTACCACTTGTGACAGCAGGGATGACTTGGAGGAATCATGCTAAGTGGAATTAGTCAAAGTGAGGCAAGTACCATAATAATAACACTTACATGTGGAATCTAGCAACAAAGCAAATGAAAAAAACTGACCTCATAGTTGGAGAACAGATTAGTGGTTGCCAGAGGCGAAAGGTAGGAGGTAGGCAAATGGGTAGAGGTAGTCAAAAGGTATAGACTTCTACTTATAAGGTAAATGAGTCCTGAACATGTAATGTACAGCAGGGTGGCTGTAATTAGTAATGTGTGTGTTTAGTCACTCAGTCATGTCTAGCTTTTTTCAACCCCTTGGACTGTAGCCCACCAGGCTTATGTGGCCGTGGAATTTTCCACGCAAAAATACTGCAGTAATGTTCACTCCAATGGAGGGGTTGCCATTTCCTACTCTAGGGGTTCTTTCCAACCTGGGAGTCAAACCTGCATTGCAGGAGGATTTGTTACCCACTGCACCATCTGGAAAACCCTAATCAAGTCATAAGTACTAAGTTAATGACTCCCGGTATCGCTTCAGGTCATCTGACCAGGCTGTTCTACACTGATCACTATCTTTAAGGGAAATGATGTATTGGCATTACACATAAATTTACCTAAGATCTCTGCATAAGATATCTGTATACACATGGTGTTGGATTCCTTAGTCCTTTAAAGGATTGAGGCGTATCAGTCTCTCAGGAGTTACATGGCTGGTGCCAGAAGGAGAAACATTGATCTTTATAGTTGAACGGATATAGCTGCCATTAGGGAGGTCTGGTTAATGTGTAATGCAGATGCACAATGCACACACGAGTATAGGGAGGAAGCCCAAATGGGCAAAGAAAATTCTTATGTTTAAATTTTTCTTATCCTTTCCTTAAATCATGAATTTTTATTTCAATATGGATGCTAACTAGACTTACTGTGTTTATCATTTTGCAATAGACACAAACACTGAATCGTTATATGTATACCTAAAATTAATATATTGTTAATTGTCAACATGTACCTCAAAAAAACAACAAAACCTCCCAAAACCTAAGGTTAGAGAGTTATTTTACTGTGTTATCAAACAACAAAGGCCTTATGAAAGACATATTTTATTTTATTTTATTTTTTTAAATCAGCAAATAAGAAATACCCTGTTTTTAAATTTTGGCCTCTTTTTATTGGTCTTTCATATATTTATTTTCATCCATCAAAATGTAGAATGCTTCACAAATTTGTGTGTCATCCTTGCACACGGGCCATGCTAATCTTCTCTGTATCGATCCAATTTTAGTATATGTGCTGCCGAAACGAGCACTGAAAGGCATATTTTAAATATGGATTATAATTTCCATTCAGGTAAACCTTTCCATTAGTCCAGATGAGAGTGTATAAAGGTTTATGCTCATAGTCCTGTATTAATTTTCTTGGCACTGAAGTATCTATTGAGCTTCATAATTCACATGATTTCCATGAAGCATGTGGCATCTTCATCTTATGCTGTTCACCAACTTCATTGTCATTAATGAGTGGAGTGATCACACTTGCTTTTTTCCTACAATTTGAACAGCCTTATGATTTAGGATATTTATTGAAATAATTTTTGTAGGAGAGGAAAATTTTTCTTTTTACTCTACCCATTTCAGGTTCTCTAGTTGGGACCCTGTAAATTGGGCTGACAAATGAGATTAAAAGAGAAAAAACAAATAGAAGCTTATTAACATGTGCATCACACATATACATGATTATGCTCAGTGATGAGTAACTCAATGGGGTAGTCAGAACCTGCCCTTATTTATCATCTTGCCAAAAGAACAATGCATTTTTTGTAAAGTGACAAGTCAAAGGAAAAGGCCTTTTAAAGTGGCAAATTGTGGGACGGTAAATGTATGGGGGAACTGGTGAACAATAAAGCCTAGTAAGTAAAGTTTGATTTGAAGATTCCTCATGCATTTGCCGACTAAAAAGGAGAAACATTGATCTTTATAGTTGAACGGATATAGCTGCCATTAGGGAGGTCTGGTTAATGTGTAATGCAGATGCACAATGCACACACGAGTATAGGGAGGAAGCCCAAATGGGCAAAGAAAATTCTTATGTTTAAATTTTTCTTATCCTTTCCTTAAATCATGAATTTTTATTTCAATATGGATGCTAACTAGACTTACTGTGTTTATCATTTTGCAATAGACACAAACACTGAATCGTTATATGTATACCTAAAATTAATATATTGTTAATTGTCAACATGTACCTCAAAAAAACAACAAAACCTCCCAAAACCTAAGGTTAGAGAGTTATTTTACTGTGTTATCAAACAACAAAGGCCTTATGAAAGACATATTTTATTTTATTTTATTTTTTTAAATCAGCAAATAAGAAATACCCTGTTTTTTAAATTTTGGCCTCTTTTTATTGGTCTTTCATATATTTATTTTCATCCATCAAAAATGTAGAATGCTTCACAAATTTGTGTGTCATCCTTGCACACGGGCCATGCTAATCTTCTCTGTATCGATCCAATTTTAGTATATGTGCTGCCGAAACGAGCACTGAAAGGCATATTTTAAATATGGATTATAATTTCCATTCAGGTAAACCTTTCCATTAGTCCAGATGAGAGTGTATAAAGGTTTATGCTCATAGTCCTGTATTAATTTTCTTGGCACTGAAGTATCTATTGAGCTTCATAATTCACATGATTTCCATGAAGCATGTGGCATCTTCATCTTATGCTGTTCACCAACTTCATTGTCATTAATGAGTGGAGTGATCACACTTGCTTTTTTTTTTCCTACAATTTGAACAGCCTTATGATTTAGGATATTTATTGAAATAATTTTTGTAGGAGAGGAAAATTTTTCTTTTTACTCTACCCATTTCAGGTTCTCTAGTTGGGACCCTGTAAATTGGGCTGACAAATGAGATTAAAAGAGAAAAAACAAATAGAAGCTTATTAACATGTGCATCACACATATACATGATTATGCTCAGTGATGAGTAACTCAATGGGGTAGTCAGAACCTGCCCTTATTTATCATCTTGCCAAAAGAACAATGCATTTTTTGTAAAGTGACAAGTCAAAGGAAAAGGCCTTTTAAAGTGGCAAATTGTGGGACGGTAAATGTATGGGGGAACTGGTGAACAATAAAGCCTAGTAAGTAAAGTTTGATTTGAAGATTCCTCATGCATTTGCCGACTAAAAAAAGATGAACAACTAGAGAGTTGTGGGTTAAGTTTTATTTGGGGCATAATTAAGACTGCAGTCCGGGAGGCAAATCCTCAAATAACTCTGAGAGACTGCTCCAAAGAGGCAGCAGGAGGAAGGTCAATATTTAAGGATTTTGGTGAGCAGGGAGTTTAATATCATTAAACAGTCATTTTACAAAGGGTCTTCAGGTAGTCACAAGGATCTGATATCACCATGAGGAGATTTAGTGCTTTTCTAAATATGAGGCGATGCAAGGATTGAGATGATAAAATCTGTTCCTAAAAGCATCCACCTATCTAAAGACCTGCCCCACCAGATTCCCTAGAGCACAGAGTGCCTCTACCCCACCCTGATCTCCATCAGGGGGTATTGAAGGTCAGAAGCTCTCAATAGCACAGGGTCCAGTCTCTGCAGAGGCAGAGGGCAAATGTCCTTGTTGTCCAGTCATTGGCAATGTAATTGGTAAATGCCAGTTTGTAGTTGACACATCTCTGGGCAGATAAGGGTCTACAGTTGTCACTGGTGATTAACTTATATCCCTCCTGGTAGAGAGGGTCAGATACCTTTACAAATTTATGTCCTGCTTTTAGGCAAAGGAGGGAGGGCAGAGATCTTTTCTTTTTTCTTTTTTTTTTTTGAGATCTTTTCTTGTATCTGCTTCTTCTCACCTGCATTCATGCTAAAATTATCTTTATGCTAAAGTGGAATGTTTTGCTGTGCTGTGTGCTAAGTCGCTCAGTCGTGTCCAACTCTTTGTGATCCCATGGACTCTAGCCCACCAGGCAGGCTCCTCTGTCCGTGGGGATTCTCCAGGCAAGAATACTGGAATGGGTTGCCATTCCGTTTTCCAGGGAATCTTCTCAAACCATCGATCATACCCAGGTCTTCTGCACTGACAGGTAGGTTCTTTACCATCTGAACCACAGGGAAACATATATTATCTCAATTCACTTTTTAATGAAGCTGCATAGCCCTTTGTCCTAAGTTCCAGTTTCAGCATTAATTTTCTCACTCATACGCGTCTTTATGCTTTATGATTAAATCTATATAATTACCCACAAAATGTTCTGTAAATTAGGATTCAACTTGTATAGTATCCCTTATTGATAATCCGGAAATGTTACCAAGTCCAAGTTCTCTCTGCTCACTGCATGACAGATCAATAAATGTGAGACTCAAGGTGTTGAGGCATGGAATGTGATTTTATCTGGAGAGACAGTTGACTGAAAAGATGGTAGCCTATTGTCTCAAAATAACCATCTTATTGGGGTCTGAATGCCAGTTTCTTTTATAGAAGGAGAGAGATAAGTGGTGAGGAACTGGAGTTAAAAGGCAGAACAGAGAGAGAGAGGCAATGAGGAAGTAAAGTAAAAAGAGCCATCAGTCTTGCAGAAACATCTCTGGGAAAGCCTGTATGGAGAAGGACTGTGTTAATCTCTTCTGCCTTGCAGCCATTCAGAGGTGGACAGGGTCAGATTATCTCTCTGTGAGCTGAACAAAGGCACTTGAGTTTAACAGTTAGTCAGAGGGGCAAGGTTCTCTGAGGCAGGCCATTTTGTATGATTGGTGGTGGTGGTGGTTTCATTGCCCAACTGTGTCTTGTGTCCCACTCTTTGTGACCCCATGGACTGTGGCCTGCCAGTCTCCTCTGTCCAGGGGATTCTTCAGGCAAGAGTACTGGAGTGGGTTGTCATTTTCTTCTCCAGGGGATCTTCCTGACCCAGGAATCAAACCCAGTTCTCCTGCATTGCAGGTGGATCCTTTATTGACGGAGACACCAGAAAAGCCCTGTATGTATGATTATAATAACAGAAACAAAGAAAAGCAAGTCAAAGAAACAGATTCAACATGGAGTCAGAACTGCTTCTTTCCTACAACCAAAATAATACTTTGATGGAGGACTGTCTTAAGTTTCAGGAGAAATTACCCTCCTTATTACTCATAAACATTAGCCCTTTATTTTCTAATTACAGTGTATTGCAGGCTTTTTTTTTCCTTTTCCCCATCATGCCTCTTTTATTTATATTTATTTCCATCCATCTTTTTCATTCTTTGGCATCTGTGGGCCTCCCATTGCAGTGGCCTCTCTCACTGAAGAGCACCGGCTCTGGGCACTTGCCCTTCAGAGCGCTGACTCGTAACTGGACACACTTGTCCAGCTGCTCCACGGCACGGGGAATCTCCCTGCGCCAGGGATTGAACCGGTACCCTTTGCACTGCAAGGTGGACTCTTAACCCATTGGACCACCAGGGAGGCCCTGTATTGCACTTTTTAACTTTGGCTGCCCTTGGAATTCCTGGCCACTATTTTTTTGTTCTAGGACAGCTATGCTAATAGGATATTTCTGTAATTTTATTCTGTCCAACTGGGCATAAAATATTACTCACAACAATATAAATATAAGCACTTTTCTCTAGGAATTTCACTCAAAAGTATTTTCCTCTAATAAAAGCTAGTGAAGAGATATTAAATATAAGGAACCAATAGCATATAACTCGTAATCTTTCCTTATTCCCATGAACGATTACATTACTTATTTAATCACATAATGTCTTTCTCAGTCTTTGAGGTATTGGGCTTGAGGATAAAACTTTTTTTGCCAGCACCATTATTTGTAGTGTTGTCTTACTGAATTTAAAAGTTTTAATGTGATATGATGGGATTTTATTTGTGCTGAGCACTGTCTCTTACCCTTTATCTCTTGTCCTACTTTAAAATGTGAGTAAAATCATTATTTCCACTTAGATGCAGAGTAATGCAAATTGAATCCTTTTGTGACCCCATGGACTGTGGCCTGCCAGTCTCCTCTGTCCAGGGGATTCTTCAGGCAAGAGTACTGGAGTGGGTTGTCATTTTCTTCTCCAGGGGATCTTCCTGACCCAGGAATCAAACCCAGTTCTCCTGCATTGCAGGTGGATCCTTTATTGACGGAGACACCAGAAAAGCCCTGTATGTATGATTATAATAACAGAAACAAAGAAAAGCAAGTCAAAGAAACAGATTCAACATGGAGTCAGAACTGCTTCTTTCCTACAACCAAAATAATACTTTGATGGAGGACTGTCTTAAGTTTCAGGAGAAATTACCCTCCTTATTACTCATAAACATTAGCCCTTTATTTTCTAATTACAGTGTATTGCAGGCTTTTTTTTTCCTTTTCCCCATCATGCCTCTTTTATTTATATTTATTTCCATCCATCTTTTTCATTCTTTGGCATCTGTGGGCCTCCCATTGCAGTGGCCTCTCTCACTGAAGAGCACCGGCTCTGGGCACTTGCCCTTCAGAGCGCTGACTCGTAACTGGACACACTTGTCCAGCTGCTCCACGGCACGGGGAATCTCCCTGCGCCAGGGATTGAACCGGTACCCTTTGCACTGCAAGGTGGACTCTTAACCCATTGGACCACCAGGGAGGCCCTGTATTGCACTTTTTAACTTTGGCTGCCCTTGGAATTCCTGGCCACTATTTTTTTGTTCTAGGACAGCTATGCTAATAGGATATTTCTGTAATTTTATTCTGTCCAACTGGGCATAAAATATTACTCACAACAATATAAATATAAGCACTTTTCTCTAGGAATTTCACTCAAAAGTATTTTCCTCTAATAAAAGCTAGTGAAGAGATATTAAATATAAGGAACCAATAGCATATAACTCGTAATCTTTCCTTATTCCCATGAACGATTACATTACTTATTTAATCACATAATGTCTTTCTCAGTCTTTGAGGTATTGGGCTTGAGGATAAAACTTTTTATGCCAGCACCATTATTTGTAGTGTTGTCTTACTGAATTTAAAAGTTTTAATGTGATATGATGGGATTTTATTTGTGCTGAGCACTGTCTCTTACCCTTTATCTCTTGTCCTACTTTAAAATGTGAGTAAAATCATTATTTCCACTTAGATGCAGAGTAATGCAAATTGAATTACTTGAAACAAAGCCACCCTGGTGAGCAAGTTCTATGGTTGCAAATCTGGCTGACAGAATACTTCCTTGGTCATTTTCCTGAATTTCTAAGTCCAATGTTAACATCCCTGGAAGTTAGGTGCACCTTATCTCAAGTGCCCCAAATTGTATTTTTTTATGGAAACCAAAATTTAGCCAGATGTTAAACAGTTAGATTGAATCACAAATTGTTTCTTGCTCACGTTTTAGCTCCCTTCCTAATTTTCAACCCCTTGTCTGCTTTGTCCCTAGTTTTCACAGTCTGTTTTTTCTGTGAAAACCAGTGGAAACATTTCCCACAATTCAATTTGCCTTTGGGAAGATAGTCCGTGCTTTTCTGAGAACAGTGACCTGATGACAGTTTCAGTGGCCTTGTTTTATTTTTGAAACAGAAAAATAGCAAGTTGCTTTTTTTGTTTGTTTAATTTTTCTATTCATGGGCAAGAATGCTAAATGACAGTTGTGTGGACCAAGTTCACTTTTCACATCAAGAAAACTGACTGATGGACCATCTGATGAAAGCACTGCTATCACATGGGCATCACAGTAATTCCCCCCTGCTCCAAAAAACATCAAAACAGGCATGATAGTCAAAAACTGGAAACCAAAGAAACTCTAGTCATTTTGCTTAATAGTTAGCTCCAAATTCATAAGTATTTTAAACAACTGGATTGAGAAAGGAAACCATCTGTCAGTTCAAGAGTCATAATTGAAAATAGAGGCAGAGCCCCATAGCCCCCTACTTAAGAAATTTACATCCCCAAACAGGCCCTGATACTGCTACTAATTTATCTCAATGGATTTGAACTCAAAAGTATTTTCCTCTAATAAAAGCTAGTGAAGAGATATTAAATATAAGGAACCAATAGCATATAACTCGTAATCTTTCCTTATTCCCATGAACGATTACATTACTTATTTAATCACATAATGTCTTTCTCAGTCTTTGAGGTATTGGGCTTGAGGATAAAACTTTTTATGCCAGCACCATTATTTGTAGTGTTGTCTTACTGAATTTAAAAGTTTTAATGTGATATGATGGGATTTTATTTGTGCTGAGCACTGTCTCTTACCCTTTATCTCTTGTCCTACTTTAAAATGTGAGTAAAATCATTATTTCCACTTAGATGCAGAGTAATGCAAATTGAATTACTTGAAACAAAGCCACCCTGGTGAGCAAGTTCTATGGTTGCAAATCTGGCTGACAGAATACTTCCTTGGTCATTTTCCTGAATTTCTAAGTCCAATGTTAACATCCCTGGAAGTTAGGTGCACCTTATCTCAAGTGCCCCAAATTGTATTTTTTTATGGAAACCAAAATTTAGCCAGATGTTAAACAGTTAGATTGAATCACAAATTGTTTCTTGCTCACGTTTTAGCTCCCTTCCTAATTTTCAACCCCTTGTCTGCTTTGTCCCTAGTTTTCACAGTCTGTTTTTTCTGTGAAAACCAGTGGAAACATTTCCCACAATTCAATTTGCCTTTGGGAAGATAGTCCGTGCTTTTCTGAGAACAGTGACCTGATGACAGTTTCAGTGGCCTTGTTTTATTTTTGAAACAGAAAAATAGCAAGTTGCTTTTTTTTTGTTTGTTTAATTTTTCTATTCATGGGCAAGAATGCTAAATGACAGTTGTGTGGACCAAGTTCACTTTTCACATCAAGAAAACTGACTGATGGACCATCTGATGAAAGCACTGCTATCACATGGGCATCACAGTAATTCCCCCCTGCTCCAAAAAACATCAAAACAGGCATGATAGTCAAAAACTGGAAACCAAAGAAACTCTAGTCATTTTGCTTAATAGTTAGCTCCAAATTCATAAGTATTTTAAACAACTGGATTGAGAAAGGAAACCATCTGTCAGTTCAAGAGTCATAATTGAAAATAGAGGCAGAGCTTATAAACAACCATAGCCACAACCTCAGGTACTTAGAAATTTGAGGATTGTGAAAGACCTACAGGTCTTTTTTACTCATATCCCCATGATCATGATTGTTCTCAATGTGCTTTATTATCAGTGATTACTGCTACTAATAAAAGGTAATAAGTCTTCATTTTTTGTGGTTATTGCAAGTATAGTTGACCACAATATTATTACTTTCAGGTGTACAACATAGTGGAATATTTTTAGTTTTTTTTTTTTTTTAATTTTTTAAATTTAATTTGGAATATGACTGATTTACAATGTTATATTAGTTTTGGGTATACAGAAAAATGATTCAATTATACATACACATTTGTCCATTCTTTTAAAAGACTCTTTTCCAGTATAGCTTATCACAGAATACTGAGTGGAGTTCTCTGTGCTATCAGTAGGATGTCCTTATTGATTACCTATTTTATATTCAATAATGTGTATATTGTTAATTTCAGACTCCTAATATATTGCCGCATACCACCTTTCCCTTTTGATAACCATAAGTTTGTTTTCAGCTTGTTGTTTCTTAAATAAGTTCATTTGTGTCATTTTTAAAGATTCCACATATAAATGATGTCATATGATATTTGTCTTTCTCTGACTTACTAAGCTTAGTATCCTAATGTCTAGGTCCATCCATGTTGCTGCTAGTGGTACTATTTCATTCTTTTTTATAACCAAGTAATAGTCTATCATATATATCATATATATATATATATATGTGTGTGTGTGTGTGTGTGTGTGTGTGTGTGTATCACATCTTTATCCATTCTTCTGTGGATGGACATTTAGGTTGCTTTCTTGTCCTGGCTATTGTAAAAAGTGCTGCAATGAGCATTGGTGTGCGTGTGTCTTTTCTAGTTACTGTTTGCTCTGGATGTATGCCCAGAGTGGGATTGCTGGCTTATATGGTAGTTCTTTTTTTTTAATGTTTATTTTATATTGAAATATAGTTGATTAACAATGTTGTGTTAGTTTCAGTTACACGGCAAGGTGATTCAGTTATATATATATATGTATCTAGTCTTTTAAAATTATTTTCCCATTATTACAAAGTAATGAGCAGAGTTTCCTATGCTATGCAGTAAATCCTTGTTGGTTATCTATTTTATTTATTTATTTTTTGACATCTACACACTGCTTTATTTATTTATTTATTTTTGGCTGGGCTGAGTCTTTGTTGCTGCGTGCCGGCTGTCTCTAGCTGTGGAGAACGGGCTTCTCTTGTTGTAGAGCACAGGCTCTAGGTGCACGGCTTCAGAAGCTGTGGCACAGGAGTCCATTAGTTGTTGCTCACCAGCTCTAGAGCAAGCTTTAGTAGCTGTGGCTCGCTGACTCTAGAACACAGATTCAGTAGCTGTGGTGCACTGATTTAGTTGCTCCTCAGCATGTGGAATCTTTCCTGGACTAGGGATAGAATCTTTGTCCCCTGCACTGGCAGGTGAATTCTTACCCATGACCACCAGGGGAGTCCTGGTTATCTATTTTAAATATAGTAGTGTGTACATGCCAGTCCCAAACTCCCAATCTATCCCTCCCCTACACCCTTTCCTCTTGGTGAGTTGTTCTCTAAGTCTGTTCATCTGTTTCTGTTTTATAAATAAGTTTATCTGTATTTTTTTTTAGATAGTGTATATAAGTTAACATCATATAATATTTGTCTCTCTCTCTCTGACTTGCTTCACTTAGCATAATAATCTCCAGACCCATCCATATTGCTGCAAATGACATTATTTCATTCTTTCTTATGGCTGAGTAATATTCTATTTTATATATGTACCACATCTTCTTTATCCATTTTAACCATTCTTCTGTTTATGGATATTT
This sequence comes from Tragulus kanchil, assembly GCA_022376925.1. Classification (NCBI taxonomy): domain Eukaryota; kingdom Metazoa; phylum Chordata; class Mammalia; order Artiodactyla; family Tragulidae; genus Tragulus; species Tragulus kanchil. Next base: position 120,966,447 of record JAIOJX010000030.1, on the reverse strand, counting down.
AGGTTGATTACATGTCTTGACTATTGTAAACAGTGCTACAATGAACATTGGGGTGATTGTATTCTTTTAAACCAAAAGAGTAAAACTCTTGATATTTACCTCATACTGGATACATTTTAGTGTTTATCTTTCAGTCATGTCCGACTCTTTGCAACCCTTTGGAATGTAGCGTGCCAGGCTCCTCTGTCTGTGGATTTCTTAAGGCAAAAATACTGGAATGGGTTGCCCTCCTCCAAGTGATCTTCCTGACCCCAGGCCTGGATCTCTCACATTGCAGGAAGATTCTTTACCATGTGAGCCACTAGGGAAGCCCTTGCTACATTTTAATGTACTTTTAAATACATGCTTTAATTTAATTCTTACATCAAACTTATGTGATAGATGTTCCCATTTTGTTGATGAATGGTTTGGATCTTAGAGAAGTTAAAAAACTGTGCCTCTGATTACAGAGCTAGTAGATGGCAGAGTTGATATTTGAACTATGGTCAATCTTATCTTAACTTAACAACTACATAGATAAATATATTATTTTAAGGAAGAAGAATTGCCTGAAACTTGAAATCTAAAGGATTAGATTTGAATTTTCTTTGATTTAGTAATATATTTATTTTAGCTCAGTTTGTTGAGTTTCGTTGTACCTGTCTCAAATGTTAATATTTGAAGAATCAAGAGAATTATATAAAGGAGATGCATGAGTTGAATGTGCAAGTGGAAAATCCTATTTGTTTTTTGTAGGGATCTTAACAAGCATTTTAGGGAAAAATAATCTGAGAATTTCTGTGACAAAGACAAACCAAAATATTCAATATATATTATATTCCTATGTGAGAATTTGAAATGTGTGTTTCACTGGGAAAATTTAGCTCCTCAGCATGTGGAATCTTTCCTGGACTAGGATAGAATCTTTGTCCCCTGCACTGGCAGGTGAATTCTTACCCATGACCACCAGGGGAGTCCTGGTTATCTATTTTAAATATAGTAGTGTGTACATGCCAGTCCCAAACTCCCAATCTATCCCTCCCCTACACCCTTTCCTCTTGGTGAGTTGTTCTCTAAGTCTGTTCATCTGTTTCTGTTTTATAAATAAGTTTATCTGTATTTTTTTTTAGATAGTGTATATAAGTTAACATCATATAATATTTGTCTCTCTCTCTCTGACTTGCTTCACTTAGCATAATAATCTCCAGACCCATCCATATTGCTGCAAATGACATTATTTCATTCTTTCTTATGGCTGAGTAATATTCTATTTTATATATGTACCACATCTTCTTTATCCATTTTAACCATTCTTCTGTTTATGGATATTTAGGTTGATTACATGTCTTGACTATTGTAAACAGTGCTACAATGAACATTGGGGTGATTGTATTCTTTTAAACCAAAAGAGTAAAACTCTTGATATTTACCTCATACTGGATACATTTTAGTGTTTATCTTTCAGTCATGTCCGACTCTTTGCAACCCTTTGGAATGTAGCGTGCCAGGCTCCTCTGTCTGTGGATTTCTTAAGGCAAAAATACTGGAATGGGTTGCCCTCCTCCAAGTGATCTTCCTGACCCCAGGCCTGGATCTCTCACATTGCAGGAAGATTCTTTACCATGTGAGCCACTAGGGAAGCCCTTGCTACATTTTAATGTACTTTTAAATACATGCTTTAATTTAATTCTTACATCAAACTTATGTGATAGATGTTCCCATTTTGTTGATGAATGGTTTGGATCTTAGAGAAGTTAAAAAACTGTGCCTCTGATTACAGAGCTAGTAGATGGCAGAGTTGATATTTGAACTATGGTCAATCTTATCTTAACTTAACAACTACATAGATAAATATATTATTTTAAGGAAGAAGAATTGCCTGAAACTTGAAATCTAAAGGATTAGATTTGAATTTTCTTTGATTTAGTAATATATTTATTTTAGCTCAGTTTGTTGAGTTTCGTTGTACCTGTCTCAAATGTTAATATTTGAAGAATCAAGAGAATTATATAAAGGAGATGCATGAGTTGAATGTGCAAGTGGAAAATCCTATTTGTTTTTTGTAGGGATCTTAACAAGCATTTTAGGGAAAAATAATCTGAGAATTTCTGTGACAAAGACAAACCATATCATAGAGTGAAAGTGTCCATTCCAATATATATTATATTCCTATGTGAGAATTTGAAATGTGTGTTTCACTGGGAAGTATTAATTGAAGACTCCTTTGCCTACTACTTAGAGATAGCCTGTGGAATGGTTAGAAAAGCACACGTCATTTTGTGTCTGTTTCCAAACTCTCCATTGTCATTTTTAGAGATGCCAAGATTTCCTCTAGAAAGTATATACCAAGTTTTCTCCTTCCAGAAGGATATAAAACAATTCCAAAAAATTACCCAAAATGAGCTGTACATATTAATCAGATTTTACTATTTGTTTTAATGTTGCGATCAAATGTCTGTGATTCAGAAAAGTAATCCAAAAACACGAGATCCACAGAAATTACTGTTGCAAATACACAAGAGCACTCTGACACACATTTTAGGGGTATACATGAGGACTGTTAGACTGAATGGCAATTAAGCATAAATGTAAAATGGTTTACATAAACAATTCTAGTGCTTCTTTCTCAACCGTATCAAGATTTCTCAGCCTGTGAAGTCAGTTTTCCAGTATATATGTATTAAGTTGTTAGTGTTGATGGTTTCTTTGTATATCACAGTGAAGTGTTAGTCATGTCCAAATCTTTGCAACCCCATGGACTGTAGCCCACCAGGCTTTTCTGTCTATGGAATTCTCCAGGCAAGAATACTGGAGTGGGTTGCCATTCCCTTCTCCAGAGGATCTTCCCAACCTGGGGACTAAACTTGAATCTCCAGCATTGCAGGCAGATTCTTTACTATCTGAACCTCCAAGAAAGCCCATACCACATATCACATTTTAGGGCTATACATGAGGACTGTTAGACTGTTAATAATCTCTGATCACTCAGAACTCTTACACACTTCGAAACACTGGAGTTCAGTTTCCAAGAGTAATAATTTCTTTCCCCTAATATAAAAGTTCTCTCTGGTCTATCACTGAACATTCCAACTCTACATCTGTTTCCTTCTCTAACTCCAAGCTCCTAGATCTCAAAATTTCTGAAATGTGCATGCATTAGCATCATTATAATCTGAGGTATTTTATAAAATCACATATATTCAAGTCTCACTCCTGACCTACAGAATTAGAATCTCTATGCATGAGAGAAAAGCTTAAACCAGCTTTCAGATGTTTCTCATGAAGACTAGAGTTCCCAAATCAGCTATTCCCAAGTCAGTTCCAAAATCAATTGTTTTGGCAGTCTTGGACATGCTGGCAAATTATATTATGGGCATGAGAGATTTGAATATGTAATCAAGGTATTGTGGGAAGAGAAGTTAGCCAGACCACTGAGAAAAATATTAAGAAAAATCTCAGTATTAGCTTTTCCAAAATCTTTCTGAAATTTGTAATGAAAAATTATGAGAGATATGTGGGTATTTCTCTCTCTCTTTTGCCACTTCTACTGATCTTTCATTTATTTCCATCTTTGTTCTTTGGCCTGTGTGGGCCTCCCATCGCAGTGCAGAGTACTGGCTCTGGGCGCATGCGCTCCAGAGCACTGGCTCAGTAGTTGGACACATCGATTCAGCTGTTTCACGGCACATGGAATCTTCCCAGGCCGGGGATTGAACTGGCACCCCTTGCATTGCAAGGCGGTGTCCTTACCCATTGGATCACCAGGGAAGCCCCAATATTTGGGTGTTTTATGCATGGTAGATGTAAAGCTCGTGGCACAGAGTATTACCTTCAGTAAGTGCTCATTAGTTGTTGCCTCTTAATATTAATTCATTCATCCAACTAATTTTGAAATGCTAAGCCTGAGACTATAAATAGGAATCTATCTGAACTCCAAGAAACCTGGGGACTAAACTTTAATCTCCAGCATTGCAGGCAGATTCTTTACTATCTGAACCTCCAAGAAAGCCCATACCACATATCACATTTTAGGGCTATACATGAGGACTGTTAGACTGTTAATAATCTCTGATCACTCAGAACTCTTACACACTTCGAAACACTGGAGTTCAGTTTCCAAGAGTAATAATTTTTTTCCCCCTAATATAAAAGTTCTCTCTGGTCTATCACTGAACATTCCAACTCTACATCTGTTTCCTTCTCTAACTCCAAGCTCCTAGATCTCAAAATTTCTGAAATGTGCATGCATTAGCATCATTATAATCTGAGGTATTTTATAAAATCACATATATTCAAGTCTCACTCCTGACCTACAGAATTAGAATCTCTATGCATGAGAGAAAAGCTTAAACCAGCTTTCAGATGTTTCTCATGAAGACTAGAGTTCCCAAATCAGCTATTCCCAAGTCAGTTCCAAAATCAATTGTTTTGGCAGTCTTGGACATGCTGGCAAATTATATTATGGGCATGAGAGATTTGAATATGTAATCAAGGTATTGTGGGAAGAGAAGTTAGCCAGACCACTGAGAAAAATATTAAGAAAAATCTCAGTATTAGCTTTTCCAAAATCTTTCTGAAATTTGTAATGAAAAATTATGAGAGATATGTGGGTATTTCTCTCTCTCTCTCTCTCTTTTGGCCACTTCTACTGATCTTTCATTTATTTCCATCTTTGTTCTTTGGCCTGTGTGGGCCTCCCATCGCAGTGCAGAGTACTGGCTCTGGGCGCATGCGCTCCAGAGCACTGGCTCAGTAGTTGGACACATCGATTCAGCTGTTTCACGGCACATGGAATCTTCCCAGGCCGGGGATTGAACTGGCACCCCTTGCATTGCAAGGCGGTGTCCTTACCCATTGGATCACCAGGGAAGCCCCAATATTTGGGTGTTTTATGCATGGTAGATGTAAAGCTCGTGGCACAGAGTATTACCTTCAGTAAGTGCTCATTAGTTGTTGCCTCTTAATATTAATTCATTCATCCAACTAATTTTGAAATGCTAAGCCTGAGACTATAAATATGAGCAAAACAAAGCAATCCCCTCAAAGGAGGATACAAAGTATTGGTAAAACCAGACAATAAGTAAATGTAAAAACAAATGTAAAATACAAACTGAGACAGCAAGTCCACTAGCAAGGGGAAAGAGTATGTCAAAGGAATATACCCAAGAGGTAATTTGACCTAAGCAGAGAAAAGCAACAGAATATGTTTCCCAGAGAAATCCAAAGGAAGAGTAGAAGGCTGAAGAATTAGAATATTTTCAGCAAAGAGATTGGCATTGTTTTATAACTCTGTGGTTATTATAAATGCTTATGCTCAGTGATTCATTTTGTAAGTCTTTAGACTTACATCCTTTTATATATTAGAAAACTGAGGCACATGATTTAGCAGGTGTTGGGTTTACAGTTAGAAGTCCATTTGGTTCTGTTTGAAGCTTATGATCTCTTTTTTATTTGGACATGAATGTTTTTCAAAGGATAAATGACAGTAACATCTTCTCAGGCTTTGCTTACAGGAGAGTGTTAGAAATCATGCTTTAAGTGTATAAAGTTGGGAGTACAAGAGGAAAAAACAGCAATATAAAGATACCACAATTTTGTTGTGGGTCGAGAACCACTTTCCTAGGGGTTGCGATCCAATGGATGTGAACCCCATTGTGGTAGAAATGGCAGCATGGAAGCAGCTGGACTTTCCATGCTCTTCCAAAAGAGTAAAGCAAAGTCAGCTCTTTATCTCTGGCAAAGCTGTAAATGTGAGTCTTGAAAGATAAAGATTTTCATTTTTGTTCTTTGGCCTGTGTGGGCCTCCCATCGCAGTGCAGAGTACTGGCTCTGGGCGCATGCGCTCCAGAGCACTGGCTCAGTAGTTGGACACATCGATTCAGCTGTTTCACGGCACATGGAATCTTCCCAGGCCGGGGATTGAACTGGCACCCCTTGCATTGCAAGGCGGTGTCCTTACCCATTGGATCACCAGGGAAGCCCCAATATTTGGGTGTTTTATGCATGGTAGATGTAAAGCTCGTGGCACAGAGTATTACCTTCAGTAAGTGCTCATTAGTTGTTGCCTCTTAATATTAATTCATTCATCCAACTAATTTTGAAATGCTAAGCCTGAGACTATAAATATGAGCAAAACAAAGCAATCCCCTCAAAGGAGGATACAAAGTATTGGTAAAACCAGACAATAAGTAAATGTAAAAACAAATGTAAAATACAAACTGAGACAGCAAGTCCACTAGCAAGGGGAAAGAGTATGTCAAAGGAATATACCCAAGAGGTAATTTGACCTAAGCAGAGAAAAGCAACAGAATATGTTTCCCAGAGAAATCCAAAGGAAGAGTAGAAGGCTGAAGAATTAGAATATTTTCAGCAAAGAGATTGGCATTGTTTTATAACTCTGTGGTTATTATAAATGCTTATGCTCAGTGATTCATTTTGTAAGTCTTTAGACTTACATCCTTTTATATATTAGAAAACTGAGGCACATGATTTAGCAGGTGTTGGGTTTACAGTTAGAAGTCCATTTGGTTCTGTTTGAAGCTTATGATCTCTTTTTTATTTGGACATGAATGTTTTTCAAAGGATAAATGACAGTAACATCTTCTCAGGCTTTGCTTACAGGAGAGTGTTAGAAATCATGCTTTAAGTGTATAAAGTTGGGAGTACAAGAGGAAAAAACAGCAATATAAAGATACCACAATTTTGTTGTGGGTCGAGAACCACTTTCCTAGGGGTTGCGATCCAATGGATGTGAACCCCATTGTGGTAGAAATGGCAGCATGGAAGCAGCTGGACTTTCCATGCTCTTCCAAAAGAGTAAAGCAAAGTCAGCTCTTTATCTCTGGCAAAGCTGTAAATGTGAGTCTTGAAAGATAAAGACTGATTATTTTTACCACATCCCTAGTTAGATTAATGCAGAAGACAGGTGTATCTTGGAGAATGATAGTGGACTATTATAAGCCTAATCAGGTAGTGAATCGAAGTATAGTTGCTTTTCTTGATGAAGTGTCTTCAGTAGAAAGAATTATTACAGCCCTGGATCTTCTCTGTAACTATTAATCCAATAAATACCCCCTTTGTCCAGTAAATTAAAAATAAAAACAAACAAAAAACAGAAGCAGTTTGTTCTTATCTGGAAGACAAAACACGACACCCTTATGGTTTTGCCTCAGGGTTGATCAGTTGTTTGGTTTTATGCTACAGTTTTATCTGAAGGAAATGGGTTTATGTCATGGTCCTACTGAATGTCATGTTTCTTCACCACATTTATCATACCCTAATAAGATGAGGAGAAAGGGAATAGAAGAAGCCTTGGAAGTCTGGTGAGATATCTTTCCAAGTGCCAGAAGAGGAGGATAAGACTCTCCTCAGTATAGCATACTATCACTTCTTTGAAAAACCTGAGGAATGTCAGATTTCTTCTTCTAAGTGAAAAACAAATATTTGTTGAGCCTGTTATCACTAAGAAAGAGGTACAATTTTGGGGAATTTTTTTTGGTGTGTGGATATGCTGCAGAGGTAATGTGTTTTACATCTGCATGTGTTCTTTGAAAGATTCTAGAGTGAGAAAAGAGCTCTCTAATTGGTCCAGCCAAACAGTGTGCCAGTTTAATGAACTAGCAGATGTTATGATGATAAAATTATCTGTAGCAGATTTGGAAATTGAGAGAAAACAGGTAAAACTCCAAGAAGAGAATCCACAACAGAGAAGAAGAAAAATAATTCTCTCTAGGCGAGTAACTGTACTCATATTAAGAAGTAGCTTCAGTTTGTAACTAGGTCAGTAGAGACTTTAGGACCAAGGTGTGAGGTGACCTGAGCTATGCCTCATGAACTGATACTGTCCTACCTGTTAGTCACTCACTTGTGTCTGACTGTTTGCAACCCCATGAACTATAGCCCACTGGGCTCCTCTGTCCATGGGATTCTCCAGGCAAGAACACTGGATAGGGTAGTCATTACCTTGTCCAAGGGATATTCCCAACCCAGGGATTGAACCTGGGTCTCCTGCATTGTGGGCAGATTCTTTAGTCTGAGCCGTCAGGGAAGCTCCTGCCTACTTATTTGGGAGTGGGGGGTTGCCCAACTGATTTCCATCATCAAGTGGAAAGTCAAATCAGCAGGTCCTGAAGGCACAAGAATGTTGCCTGAGGGTTGCCCAACTGATTTCCATCATCGTAGTGCAGTTTATCATACCCTAATAAAAAGCAAAATAAAACAAACAAAAAACAGAAGCAGTTTGTTCTTATCTGGAAGACAAAACACGACACCCTTATGGTTTTGCCTCAGGGTTGATCAGTTGTTTGGTTTTATGCTACAGTTTTATCTGAAGGAAATGGGTTTATGTCATGGTCCTACTGAATGTCATGTTTCTTCACCACATTTATCATACCCTAATAAGATGAGGAGAAAGGGAATAGAAGAAGCCTTGGAAGTCTGGTGAGATATCTTTCCAAGTGCCAGAAGAGGAGGATAAGACTCTCCTCAGTATAGCATACTATCACTTCTTTGAAAAACCTGAGGAATGTCAGATTTCTTCTTCTAAGTGAAAAACAAATATTTGTTGAGCCTGTTATCACTAAGAAAGAGGTACAATTTTGGGGAATTTTTTTTGGTGTGTGGATATGCTGCAGAGGTAATGTGTTTTACATCTGCATGTGTTCTTTGAAAGATTCTAGAGTGAGAAAAGAGCTCTCTAATTGGTCCAGGAAAACAGTGTGCCAGTTTAATGAACTAGCAGATGTTATGATGATAAAATTATCTGTAGCAGATTTGGAAATTGAGAGAAAACAGGTAAAACTCCAAGAAGAGAATCCACAACAGAGAAGAAGAAAAATAATTCTCTCTAGGCGAGTAACTGTACTCATATTAAGAAGTAGCTTCAGTTTGTAACTAGGTCAGTAGAGACTTTAGGACCAAGGTGTGAGGTGACCTGAGCTATGCCTCATGAACTGATACTGTCCTACCTGTTAGTCACTCACTTGTGTCTGACTGTTTGCAACCCCATGAACTATAGCCCACTGGGCTCCTCTGTCCATGGGATTCTCCAGGCAAGAACACTGGATAGGGTAGTCATTACCTTGTCCAAGGGATATTCCCAACCCAGGGATTGAACCTGGGTCTCCTGCATTGTGGGCAGATTCTTTAGTCTGAGCCGTCAGGGAAGCTCCTGCCTACTTATTTGGGAGTGGGGGGTTGCCCAACTGATTTCCATCATCAAGTGGAAAGTCAAATCAGCAGGTCCTGAAGGCACAAGAATGTTGCCTGAGTAGGTAGTTCAAGCTCTCAACATGCCTGCTCCTCATTGGCCACCCCTTTTTTTTAATCCACATTTGTGGCTAACTTGGGGAGTTTGTTATGATGTATTTATGAAGGAGAAAATTCAAGTATGACTTGGATGGTGCCTCATGATACTTAATGCTCTTAAAGTATGGTGGGTAAAAAATTCCTCTAGATGGACTCAATTTCATATACATCAGACCATCCTCTTTGGCAGTAGAAAAGCCTTGAGATAAGGAACTGTTGACTTGCGGGTTATGAGTAACATTGTCTGGATCAACCGAAAAATTCAAGGACTAGTGACAAGAAGGTCTATGGAAAGATAAATATTGGGGGGTGAAATTTCCTAGAATGGTCTAAAATGAGAGAATAAATGAGTCTATGTGAATTTTCATCAAAAATGACCAGCTTCACAGGACAAGATGGTCATTCTTTGGATGACAAGAAATCTCTTCTCCAGCTCCTCCAATGCTTGTTTATTGAGTTAGTTCATTCAGCAAGTCAACAAATACTTACCAAATTCCCATATATTCTAGGCACTGTTTCTGGAAAGGGGTATAGCAACAACAAAAGAGAAATAATGTTGTTGATCTTATGAAGCTTCTAAACTCTTTTAGTGAGAGGAGAAATATAAAATGAAAAAATATGTAATATTTTCAGGAGATAAATAGTGACAAAATTTGCAAAAGGAGCATGTGTAGAATATTTCCTATTAAGTTTTGTTAGCCCTCTATTACAAATGTTCCCACTTAATCTCATGAGTACTGTGCAAGAGAAGTATTACTATTCTCCATATAAGTGAGGAAGTAGAGACTAACAAAGATAAAATAATTTGCCCAGCTTAAGAGTAGTGATAACGATCGAACTTGAACTTAACTCTTCTGGCTTGAATCATCCAAGGTAAAGAAGGATGATGAAAGAGATCATGAGTTTTAAGCACATTGCTGGATCTTATATAACTGCTAAATGGTCCTGATATTCAGTCTTGGTGTGTTAATTAGCTGGAAGATGAGTGAGCAACTCATGGAATGATCCTCCCAAATAAGGAAATGCAAAATGCTGAATGCAAATTAAGCAAGATGAAGTTGCATGTGTGTGTGTATACATACAGGTGAATGCAGTGTGTTAGTCAGAAGGACTGACTATTAAAATAGTATATTCATTTGACACATAGGTTCTCAACAATACAGCTTTTGGAAACAGTTTAGTTCTCATCTTTGGAATTGAAAGAAAGAAATTACTTATCAAGTATAGCTCTACAAAGGTACGTTTTCTATTGAAAAGGGGACATTCAAAAGCATAGCTTTATTTCAACATGCTATTATAGGAGGATAGGAAAATATTGTGAACTTAAGGTCTCCAAGAAATGGCTATTTATACAGATTTAAAGTCTATACAAAGAAACCCACGTAATTGTCTTAAAACCTCTTTTTTCCTAGTCTATTTGATTAAAGAACCTATTGAGCATGGAGCATACTTAAGCATATTTGGGAAAAACAAGTCAAGAGACTATATCTGGGGAATTACACCCTAGAACAGCAGTCCCCAACCTTTTGGGCACCAGAGACCAGTTTCATGGAAGACAATTTTTTCATGGACCAGGGCTAAGGGAATGGTTTCAGGATGACTCAAGCATATTACATTTATTGTGCACTTTATTTCTATTATTCTTACATCAGTACCACCTCAGATCACCAGGTATTAGATCCTAGAGGCTGGGGACCCCTGCTCTAGGATAATGACTTTTTTCAAATTCTGTTTGAATTTCCTACTAGTTACATAAAGCCAAGTTTATACGGGAAATTAGAGACTTACTGTAATAAGCAGAAAGGAGTTAGGAACAGTCTGTCTCCTGGTATCTACAACATAGTTTAGGATTTAATAGTCAGTCTTTTTTTTCTATTATTCCCTCCTTGTCCCTAACTTCTTCCTACTTTTTGCACTTGGCGATCAATACATCAAAGGCAAAAAATAATTTTCAGTGTACATGCATATAGAAACACTGAATTTTATGAATCTTATGTTTAGTATCAGATTTTTCTGACCTATTTCTATAATTTGTGAGCTTGAATTCTGGACAGTGGGGAAGACCCTAGGGAGCAGTGGAGAATTCATGTGTATTAGGGTAATTAGACAACTAAAATTTCTTCCCATGAACTTAACTCTTCTGGCTTGAATCATCCAAGGTAAAGAAGGAGGGGCATGAGTTTTAAGCACATTGCTGGATCTTATATAACTGCTAAATGGTCCTGATATTCAGTCTTGGTGTGTTAATTAGCTGGAAGATGAGTGAGCAACTCATGGAATGATCCTCCCAAATAAGGAAATGCAAAATGCTGAATGCAAATTAAGCAAGATGAAGTTGCATGTGTGTGTATACATACAGGTGAATGCAGTGTGTTAGTCAGAAGGACTGACTATTAAAATAGTATATTCATTTGACACATAGGTTCTCAACAATACAGCTTTTGGAAACAGTTTAGTTCTCATCTTTGGAATTGAAAGAAAGAAATTACTTATCAAGTATAGCTCTACAAAGGTACGTTTTCTATTGAAAAGGGGACATTCAAAAGCATAGCTTTATTTCAACATGCTATTATAGGAGGATAGGAAAATATTGTGAACTTAAGGTCTCCAAGAAATGGCTATTTATACAGATTTAAAGTCTATACAAAGAAACCCACGTAATTGTCTTAAAACCTCTTTTTTCCTAGTCTATTTGATTAAAGAACCTATTGAGCATGGAGCATACTTAAGCATATTTGGGAAAAACAAGTCAAGAGACTATATCTGGGGAATTACACCCTAGAACAGCAGTCCCCAACCTTTTGGGCACCAGAGACCAGTTTCATGGAAGACAATTTTTTCATGGACCAGGGCTAAGGGAATGGTTTCAGGATGACTCAAGCATATTACATTTATTGTGCACTTTATTTCTATTATTCTTACATCAGTACCACCTCAGATCACCAGGTATTAGATCCTAGAGGCTGGGGACCCCTGCTCTAGGATAATGACTTTTTTCAAATTCTGTTTGAATTTCCTACTAGTTACATAAAGCCAAGTTTATACGGGAAATTAGAGACTTACTGTAATAAGCAGAAAGGAGTTAGGAACAGTCTGTCTCCTGGTATCTACAACATAGTTTAGGATTTAATAGTCAGTCTTTTTTTTCTATTATTCCCTCCTTGTCCCTAACTTCTTCCTACTTTTTGCACTTGGCGATCAATACATCAAAGGCAAAAAATAATTTTCAGTGTACATGCATATAGAAACACTGAATTTTATGAATCTTATGTTTAGTATCAGATTTTTCTGACCTATTTCTATAATTTGTGAGCTTGAATTCTGGACAGTGGGGAAGACCCTAGGGAGCAGTGGAGAATTCATGTGTATTAGGGTAATTAGACAACTAAAATTTCTTCCCATGAACTCAGGGAGAGCTTCTTCTCAGGATGCTGATGGCTACATGTGAAGCTTCAGGACATGATACGAAATGGCTAAACAGCATGGCGAAGGTCTGAAGAGTATGTAGTGCAGTAGACACCAGTAAGCTATTTCTTAGGCAAAATTCACAGCCAAATATTTTCAGAGCACATTGATAGAAATTAAAAGTTAATAAAGACTATGTTTGAATTTTCAGACCAAGAATTTAATAGTTTTAGAAATGTGTATTAAAATGTTTTAACTTTAGAATGAAAAGATTTTCTAGTTTGAGTTATGAGTGACAGTGTCATAAGTGACAATGATAGATTAGAAGCAATAGAGAACTTGAATTCATTGATCTGTTCCACAGATGTTTATTAAGCATTAATTATGTTGCTGGCACAGTGCTGTTGTTGGCTTGATCTTTACCCTCAAAAAATGTACAGGGTACAACAGACAGAATGGAATAAGATAGATAGGCTAGGGACATCCCCTTCTGCCATATGCTGCTGAAGGAACTAGAAATTAAAATTAGACACTGTATATTAACTGTAGATGGTTGTTTCTGTTATTTCATGATTGGATTAACAGGTAAATAAAGTCCTCACACATGATGAAGTGGTGTAGGATGGCAGAGATTGAACACAAATCATGTAGCCAGAATGTCCAAGTTCAAATCTTTGATCTACTACTTAATATCTTTGTGGCCTTGGGAAACTTATTTAACCTCATGGTTTCTCAAGTACTTCAGTCAAATGAGGAAAATATTAGTGCATACCTTAAAAGGCTGCTCTGGGAATTGTAGGAACTGGTACCTATTAAATGTCAGAATGGTACCTTGCATATAGAAAATGTGCAGTACATGTTGCTATCATCATAGTTTTAATATCGTATTAGCTATTGAGTAGTCCAGTTACTTTAAATTAGTTCTTTGTTGTCATTTTAAGAATTTTATTTAAAGACCTTTCTCGACACTATCATAAGTAAATATCTGGGCAAAATAGAACAAAACTAAAACTTATAATGCAATTTTCTTTGAGCTACATAAACTAGCCTCTTACCAAATGTTGCCTTATCCATTTCTTTGCAAAGATTCATTTCCTACAATTGCATGATTGCCTGAAGATGAAATCCCAGCTATCTGAGTCCCAGCTTTTCCTTTTTTCTTCATTTCTTTCTTTCTCTTTTTCTTCCATCAACTTTAGTTATATATAACTGACATACAGCACTATACAAATTTAAGGGGGTACAGCATAATAATTTGACATATATAACATGAAATTATAACTGCAATAAATTTGGGAAACATCCATCATCTTATATAGATACAAAAGCAAATAGAAAATTGTGTGTGTGTGTTTGTATGTGTGTATGTGTATAACAAGAACTCTTGGATCCCAGCCTCTTTCTTTTGGGTGTACCATTTGACTTCATCTCTCTGAGTCTCCATCCCACATCCATAAAATGACAGGATATTACAAGATTACCTCCAAAGTCCCCTGAGGCTCAAATATTAAGTTGATATCATTATGGTTGCTAATAATATTCTAGGTTCTTTTTTGACATATTTCAAGTCAGTATCTACTTGGCCAGTAAAATGTGGGTGGAAGTGATGTGTGTTTTCTAAGAAGGCACCTTTACAAGCCCGAGGCTACTGTTAACCTTCCACTGTCTTTGTTGTTGTTGTTTTGTCACTAAGTTGTGTCCAACTCTGCAACCCCATGGACTGTAGCCTACCTGGCTCCTGTGTCTGTGGGTTCTCCAGGCAAGAATACTGGAGTGGGCTGCTGCTTCATTTTCTGGGGGATTCTTAGGGATTCTTGGGCATCATGAAGCCAGGTGTTAACACAGTACTCTGTAACTCTCAACTGGTCACATAATGTGACACAAAAGTAGATTTTTGCTGTTATAAACTACATATTTTAGGGTTCTTTGTTCCACAGTATTAACTAACATGCCCTGACTAATACTCGGTGTATGACCCAGTGCAGAGGCAGCTTATATAACACATGTGCAGTACATGTTGCTATCATCATAGTTTTAATATCGTATTAGCTATTGAGTAGTCCAGTTACTTTAAATTAGTTCTTTGTTGTCATTTTAAGAATTTTATTTAAAGACCTTTCTCGACACTATCATAAGTAAATATCTGGGCAAAATAGAACAAAACTAAAACTTATAATGCAATTTTCTTTGAGCTACATAAACTAGCCTCTTACCAAATGTTGCCTTATCCATTTCTTTGCAAAGATTCATTTCCTACAATTGCATGATTGCCTGAAGATGAAATCCCAGCTATCTGAGTCCCAGCTTTTCCTTTTTTCTTCATTTCTTTCTTTCTCTTTTTCTTCCATCAACTTTAGTTATATATAACTGACATACAGCACTATACAAATTTAAGGGGGTACAGCATAATAATTTGACATATATAACATGAAATTATAACTGCAATAAATTTGGGAAACATCCATCATCTTATATAGATACAAAAGCAAATAGAAAATTGTGTGTGTGTGTTTGTATGTGTGTATGTGTATAACAAGAACTCTTGGATCCCAGCCTCTTTCTTTTGGGTGTACCATTTGACTTCATCTCTCTGAGTCTCCATCCCACATCCATAAAATGACAGGATATTACAAGATTACCTCCAAAGTCCCCTGAGGCTCAAATATTAAGTTGATATCATTATGGTTGCTAATAATATTCTAGGTTCTTTTTTGACATATTTCAAGTCAGTATCTACTTGGCCAGTAAAATGTGGGTGGAAGTGATGTGTGTGTTTTCTAAGAAGGCACCTTTACAAGCCCGAGGCTACTGTTAACCTTCCACTGTCTTTGTTGTTGTTGTTTTGTCACTAAGTTGTGTCCAACTCTGCAACCCCATGGACTGTAGCCTACCTGGCTCCTGTGTCTGTGGGTTCTCCAGGCAAGAATACTGGAGTGGGCTGCTGCTTCATTTTCTGGGGGATTCTTAGGGATTCTTGGGCATCATGAAGCCAGGTGTTAACACAGTACTCTGTAACTCTCAACTGGTCACATAATGTGACACAAAAGTAGATTTTTGCTGTTATAAACTACATATTTTAGGGTTCTTTGTTCCACAGTATTAACTAACATGCCCTGACTAATACTCGGTGTATGACCCAGTGCAGAGGCAGCTTATATAACACATGGCCACAATATATAGTGTGTAGTACATGCTTAAAGTTGTCTAGTTTCATGCTTAACATTATGCTTTGTATCTGAGTTGAAGAATTGATAATGAATATCAAGTGGCTAAAATTTACTTGCACAATGAATTATTGAGTGATTTTTTTCAGCCTGTTATTTGACTGTACTCAGCCACATGTGGAGCTCCTCTGTCTATGCAAGATTGGTCAGTCGACTGTGATGAGGCCCTGTGTCTGGATAATAGTGTAAAAATATGTGAGAACCAGAATGCCTTCTCTCCCTCATTCTGCCAAATATTGTCACAATTAATTCAGTTCAGTTAAAAAGCTGTTGATTAAACGTATGTATTAGGGACTATATTAGGTGCCTGTTAGAACCTTCTGCTGTTTAGGGCTTCCCTTATGGCTCAGACAGTAAAGAACCCACCTGCAATGAGGGAGGCCCAGGTTCGATCCCTGGGGTGGGAAATGGCAATCCCTCCAGTGTTCTTGCCTGGAGAATTCCATGCACAGAGGAGCCTGGTGGGCTACAGTCTATTGGTTTACAGAGTTGGACAGGACTGAGCACCTAACACTTGTACTTTTCTGGTGTTAAGAAAATCATTCTCAGAAAGCCTGGGTGATGTGCCTTTTTTTGGACTCAAGAATGAAGTGTGAAATGGGTGGCATTTCCCTCTTCCGTGGCCCTGTAAGTTGCCGGGTGTGGCTACACTCTAAAAGCCTGAGGTGAGGACTGCCGAGCAGAGAGACCTGGAAAGTGGCACCAAGAGTGCGTTGTGGAGCCTTGGCAACCAGCAAGGAGCTTGGGGTTGGATGTCTGACTCAGACTAGGGAGGAAGTGGGCAAGATAAACTTTGTTGGTGTCTAAGTTTAAGTCTTGTTGAGAGAAGAGGAAAAACCTGTAGGAAAAAAAAAAAAAACTTGTGGGGGAAAAAAAGAACTTGTAGAATATGTGTTTTATAACCCTATTACTTAATTACCTTTTACTTATGAACATTTATGCTTTAGTTTTAAGTCTCAGGATAAGATGTTTGAGAATGTCAGAAAAACATCATAATGTAATACGTTTTATTCCTGCCATTTTCCACTCTATTTGGAAGTTATAATATCCCATTTCTAGAAGCTGATAATTCTTCAAAGAAGAAAAAGTTTAAATTATCATTGATTACACTGACCTAGGAATCTCTGAATATCTAATTCTTGCATGAAAATGAAACTAGCAAGATGACTCCTGCTGGCTTTTAATATGCTTATTAAAAAAGCCCACTTATCAGGCACAGAGCCTTGATGTGGATATTTGAACATGATTAAAATGAATTCATAAGCCAACTCAGTCTGTCAGATGTTTTCAATTTAAGTGTTCTGATGGGTGATGAGACTCAGCATGAGGGTGTCCAAAATTGTCCTGTGAAATTTTAAAGAAGTCAGTGAAAGAGGCTAGAGAAATTTTGATATTTAGTTCATAATCATTGCTTATTTGGAATTTCATATTTCTGGTCAAGAAAGGTTTTGATTTTCTAAATTTACTACTTAAAAATCAAGTATTATTCCAATGGCTTTCTCTAATGACAGAGATTATGTAGCTCAATTCAATAATAATATAAGCACTTTACCTGAGCTTCTAGGATGAACAACACTACAAATTTCTCCTTCTAAAAAAACACAGGTAGCTTGAGGCCATTCTAAGGTCAGGCTATTGTAAAATGTGCATTTTTTCAAATGATGTTTCAGTTTTCATGTACACAATGCACCTGGTGCATGGCCTTGGACTTGACGGCAGTGTTGCACGGGAGTTCCTGCACAGGATTATTGCTAAAGCTGGAATGGCCTATAGCTATTTGGAGGTCCACAGCTGGATGACTGCTAACCCACCTTGCCTCAGTTCAAGGCTTAAAGGAGCTCTGTGTTGCTGCCTTACTGACTCCTGCAGTCTGCCTGTGCTGTCACCATGGCTGTGGCATCCTTAGTGCCATCAAGTGTTAGTTGCTCAGTTGTATCTGACTCATTGTGACCCATGGACTGAAGCCCACCAGGCTTCTCTGTCCATGGAATTCTCCAGGTAAGAAGACTAGAAGAATTGCCATTTCCTTCTCCAGGGGATCTTCCCAACCCAGGGATCGAACCTGGGTCTCCCTCATTGCAGGTGGGTTCTTTACCAGTTGACCCATAAATAATTTGTAGGAGAAGACAAGGATGATCATAATGTAGACTCTTTACAAATTAGGCAGTAGCTACTATGCAGCACACAATTAGAAATCAGGTTTTTCACTTTGCCTGGATCTTCCCCTAGCATTCTGTTCAATTGCCCAGTGGAGTCCAACTGTGTGACACACAGGCACTTCTGTCCATGGGATTTTCCTGGCAAGAATACTGGAGTAGGTTGCCATTTCCTCTTTCAGGAAGGGGATCTTCCCTACCCAGGGATCAAACCCACCTTCTCCTGCATCTCCAGCATTGCAGGCAGATATTTTGCTGATGAGCCACCTGAGAAGCCCCTATCATTCTGAATTTAACCTTATTCTTAACTTTAAGATGATATCCAGTTCTCAATAAGACTTTATTCCTTGTTTATATAAGTCTTTCTAAACATCTTCTATAACCTCGCCCCCTTTACATTTCATCTCTTAAAATATATTGAAGTATCATTCATCAAGATGGTTTGTGGAGTTGTCACTTTGTGCAGAGCTAGGTACTGAATGAAAAATGGAATCTACTAAACATAATGTAGTTGGAGATACTGGATTTACATGTGTGAAATGTCTAAATGACAAAGTAGTGTCAACAAATGTGAAGGGTTTGAGACCTTTCCATACTTATAAGCTTACAAGTGACCCTGTCACCATTAGTTTCATAGTTCCTGGCAGAAGACATTCGTCTCTGAGGTCAGAGAACAAGAACCCCGGTTTCCATTTTACTTCAAAAAGAAGTGGTAGAAATGAGTTCCTGCAAGGTTTGCTAAAGCTGGAATGGCCTATAGCTATTTGGAGGTCCACAGCTGGATGACTGCTAACCCACCTTGCCTCAGTTCAAGGCTTAAAGGAGCTCTGTGTTGCTGCCTTACTGACTCCTGCAGTCTGCCTGTGCTGTCACCATGGCTGTGGCATCCTTAGTGCCATCAAGTGTTAGTTGCTCAGTTGTATCTGACTCATTGTGACCCATGGACTGAAGCCCACCAGGCTTCTCTGTCCATGGAATTCTCCAGGTAAGAAGACTAGAAGAATTGCCATTTCCTTCTCCAGGGGATCTTCCCAACCCAGGGATCGAACCTGGGTCTCCCTCATTGCAGGTGGGTTCTTTACCAGTTGACCCATAAATAATTTGTAGGAGAAGACAAGGATGATCATAATGTAGACTCTTTACAAATTAGGCAGTAGCTACTATGCAGCACACAATTAGAAATCAGGTTTTTCACTTTGCCTGGATCTTCCCCTAGCATTCTGTTCAATTGCCCAGTGGAGTCCAACTGTGTGACACACAGGCACTTCTGTCCATGGGATTTTCCTGGCAAGAATACTGGAGTAGGTTGCCATTTCCTCTTTCAGGAAGGGGATCTTCCCTACCCAGGGATCAAACCCACCTTCTCCTGCATCTCCAGCATTGCAGGCAGATATTTTGCTGATGAGCCACCTGAGAAGCCCCTATCATTCTGAATTTAACCTTATTCTTAACTTTAAGATGATATCCAGTTCTCAATAAGACTTTATTCCTTGTTTATATAAGTCTTTCTAAACATCTTCTATAACCTCGCCCCCTTTACATTTCATCTCTTAAAATATATTGAAGTATCATTCATCAAGATGGTTTGTGGAGTTGTCACTTTGTGCAGAGCTAGGTACTGAATGAAAAATGGAATCTACTAAACATAATGTAGTTGGAGATACTGGATTTACATGTGTGAAATGTCTAAATGACAAAGTAGTGTCAACAAATGTGAAGGGTTTGAGACCTTTCCATACTTATAAGCTTACAAGTGACCCTGTCACCATTAGTTTCATAGTTCCTGGCAGAAGACATTCGTCTCTGAGGTCAGAGAACAAGACTTCATTACTCATAGAACAGAAAGCTACATGGGCATTAGCATATTTGAATCAGTTCCCCTTGCCTGTAAGTCCTGAATAAGTGATAGAAGTGGTAGAAATGGGCCAGATTAATGCCCACACACTCACTGGGTTTTGAAATAGGAAAGCAGCCCTATGTTTAGAGAATCTGAATTTTCATTTTTATAATAAGCTGTAAGCATGCCTGTTGTTTGCTTCAGAGAGAAACACTCACTGTATTTTCCAAAGCTGTTTGCTGTACAGTCATCTTTGAGATGATAATCCAGAACAAAGAACAGTCAGGGTCTCTGCTTATAAGATAGGTAGAAATGCAAAAGATCTGTGGAGGGTTGCCTTCCTCCAGGCAGGAACTCTCAAGATAAGTTACTTAAACTGTACTTACTAGAGAAA
Organism: Tragulus kanchil; assembly: GCA_022376925.1. NCBI lineage: Eukaryota > Metazoa > Chordata > Mammalia > Artiodactyla > Tragulidae > Tragulus > Tragulus kanchil. The sequence continues at coordinate 120,946,146 of JAIOJX010000030.1, read as the reverse complement.
TTCAAACAAGAAGGAAATGAATTTGATCTTTGATACCAAACTCAAACTGCTTGAGTTTGTTGGGAAAGGTTTTAGAGAGAAAGTTAACATGTAGCAATTTTAAAGCAAGGGAAATATTTGGAGGGATAAAGAAAAGGGCAGTGGTACTTCTTTTGAGGAACATAGTTGTGAGTGTGGGGCGGACGTGTTATTAGGATGTGTTAACTCAATCTTACCACTTGGTAATCATCTGCAGTCATTCTGATTGGTCATTGTCCATTCTGTACTCATTGTTTATAATTTTAAAGAGTAGCAACCATAATATTTGTATGATGCAGGCGTAGTCTGGTCTTACTATTGCATCTGGCTATCCTTCAATTATGGCTGCCAGATAAAGTCTTCTATTTTTATTTGCTAAATCTGGTAATCTTATCTTCAATACAGTGTGGTTGTTCTCTATGGTTCAGGAGCTCAACTCCAAACTGTCACTTGCTCTTGTAAGTAAAGAGGAGCCATTAAAGATACTTGCACAGGGATTGTATAAGAAGAATTGTGCTTTAGCAGAGTAAAAATGATATTTGTGTACTGGCATAGATAATAAATCAGATCTTCCTGATTATCTAGAATATGCCTATATCTCTACTTTGGAGCACAGATGGAAAAAAATGTATCATAAGTTTAAGAGATGAATGATTTAAAGTTGGATTTCATGGAGACAGAGAATAGATTTCATGGGTGTGGCATAAATAACATGTAGGAGAACTGTGCCCTAAAGCCTGATTATGACATGCATGACCTATAATTGTCCTATGAGTATCAGCGTGGCCTGTGTCACTAGTGACCCAGCTGAGCCTTAGTGGACAGAGATGGCCAATACCCTTTTATTCTCTAGTCTTCTCTGAACTGGAAGAGTCAGAGGCAGGTAAACTTTTACCAGGGTGACCAGTAAGGTATATGATTTCTATGCACTTTAATTTCTGCTAGGATATGAGCCAAAAAAATGGAGAGTAAAGGAGTTTTCACACATTAGAATGTAGATTTGGATGAACTTTCATTTACATAAAGCCCCTGGGTTTTGGTGCGAGGCATGCTGATGAGTAAAACTAGGATGAATAAAACAGTAGTGGGAAATTGGGCAGGAGAAATACATTCATAGCAGAGGATGGGAGTTGAGGAGCGGAGCGATGAGAAATCAGGTTGTCGTACTAGGGAGAGGTAGTGTGCACTGTACGATAACAAGAATACTGAAGGGATAGAGAAACAAAAGCAAGTGGACTGGGGTAGGTCTAACAGTCTCAGTATTAGCGTGGTGGGACTTTACTAAGCCATTATCTTCTCTGGGTTTCTGTGGGGCCCCTGCAGATGAAATTTAGGTCTTTGGTTATCTCCATTGGGAGAAAATCTATGATCCTTCATGGTGAGTAGAAGAGAAAACAAAAACAAGGCAGTTTAAAGCAGAAGTAGAGAAAGAGACATGTATGACAGGGATGTTTTCATAGAAGTTTTGGTGGAAGCACTGAGACAATTAATGCCACATTTCACAGTGAGGTACAAAATCATGATGTGAAGATTTCCAAGGAAGTATTTGTTCTAACCTTAAAGTAAGATTGAATTTTGACCATTTCTATAAGCATAAATAATTACTTTACTGCAAGTATATTGGGGGGCTTAAGCATAGAGCTTTTACTATCTAAGAAGTGCCAGAAAATGTCAGCAGGCCTATCAGGAAGATTTGGCATGTACTTTAAGAGATAGTAAAGACAGAAATAACTTTCTTTTGTTGTATATTGTGAATCACAATTATTGAATATTATGATTACACAGTTAATCTGGCATAAGTTTAAGAGATGAATGATTTAAAGTTGGATTTCATGGAGACAGAGAATAGATTTCATGGGTGTGGCATAAATAACATGTAGGAGAACTGTGCCCTAAAGCCTGATTATGACATGCATGACCTATAATTGTCCTATGAGTATCAGCGTGGCCTGTGTCACTAGTGACCCAGCTGAGCCTTAGTGGACAGAGATGGCCAATACCCTTTTATTCTCTAGTCTTCTCTGAACTGGAAGAGTCAGAGGCAGGTAAACTTTTACCAGGGTGACCAGTAAGGTATATGATTTCTATGCACTTTAATTTCTGCTAGGATATGAGCCAAAAAAATGGAGAGTAAAGGAGTTTTCACACATTAGAATGTAGATTTGGATGAACTTTCATTTACATAAAGCCCCTGGGTTTTGGTGCGAGGCATGCTGATGAGTAAAACTAGGATGAATAAAACAGTAGTGGGAAATTGGGCAGGAGAAATACATTCATAGCAGAGGATGGGAGTTGAGGAGCGGAGCGATGAGAAATCAGGTTGTCGTACTAGGGAGAGGTAGTGTGCACTGTACGATAACAAGAATACTGAAGGGATAGAGAAACAAAAGCAAGTGGACTGGGGTAGGTCTAACAGTCTCAGTATTAGCGTGGTGGGACTTTACTAAGCCATTATCTTCTCTGGGTTTCTGTGGGGCCCCTGCAGATGAAATTTAGGTCTTTGGTTATCTCCATTGGGAGAAAATCTATGATCCTTCATGGTGAGTAGAAGAGAAAACAAAAACAAGGCAGTTTAAAGCAGAAGTAGAGAAAGAGACATGTATGACAGGGATGTTTTCATAGAAGTTTTGGTGGAAGCACTGAGACAATTAATGCCACATTTCACAGTGAGGTACAAAATCATGATGTGAAGATTTCCAAGGAAGTATTTGTTCTAACCTTAAAGTAAGATTGAATTTTGACCATTTCTATAAGCATAAATAATTACTTTACTGCAAGTATATTGGGGGTCTTAAGCATAGAGCTTTTTACTATCTAAGAAGTGCCAGAAAATGTCAGCAGGCCTATCAGGAAGATTTGGCATGTACTTTAAGAGATAGTAAAAGACAGAAATAACTTTCTTTTTGTTGTATATTGTGAATCACAATTATTGAATATTATGATTACACAGTTAATCTGGCAATCTGAAATGCAGAATCTATGAAAGAGAATTGATAGGATTTTGGAAGTTTGGTGGACAAAACATATGGTATAAGAGTAACATTTGTAGAATTAAGCATATCTAAAAATCCTGATTTAAGTGGGCAAAACAGAAAACAGCTCTTAAGCTTGCTGATACTTTCCAAACTTATCAATGAGTGAAACTTTTTATGAAGAAAAAAATAAAATTATTTATCTTATCTTGTATGGCATATTTGGAATTCAGAGTTCAAAATAGCTGGATTGAAAAAAAAAACAAAAACAAAAACAAAATAGCTGGATTGAGATTTAGAATGTGTTAATCAAAATGAAAAATATTGAAAATATCACTGACCAGCATTTACCACAAGCATATAAGGTATATGCTTTGTTGGTCAATCTTGTCCGACTCTGCTACCCCATGGACTGTGTAACTCACTAGACTCCTCTGTGTATGGAATTCTCCAGACAAGAATACTGGAGTGGCTTACCATTTCCTTCTAGAACACATATTTTTTTCTCTAACTATAGTATAAATCAAGGACTTCACCAAATATAGGACATGTAGAGCTTTTAAAATAATTTGTCGAAGAGACTGGAGAATGTATTCCTTTTCTTATTTTTTTCTCAAAATGTTATGTTTTCAACTTTTCCAAAATGAAAATGTCTTACTTTAAAAATAAATATTTAAAACATCCTAGGTTTCTTCTCCAGCATGAGGAATCAGATGGTTTGAGGGAAACTGGGAATAGTGACTGACATGGTAGCCATGAACTACTGAGACAGACGCGTCCCAGAACACATGTTCTTTTTGTGGGGTCAGTGCTTTCTGTCCAGAGTACCTTGTCTGGCTTACAATGAAAGGAAGGGCAGGAAAATTTCTCTGGAATGGATCTCCTTTTCTCCTGTATGTCTTGACAAACTGTGACAAATAGATGTGAAGTTTCCAAGGAAGTATTTGTTCTAACCTTAAAGTAAGATTGAATTTTGACCATTTCTATAAGCATAAATAATTACTTTACTGCAAGTATATTGGGGTCTTAAGCATAGAGCTTTTACTATCTAAGAAGTGCCAGAAAATGTCAGCAGGCCTATCAGGAAGATTTGGCATGTACTTTAAGAGATAGTAAAGACAGAAATAACTTTCTTTTTGTTGTATATTGTGAATCACAATTATTGAATATTATGATTACACAGTTAATCTGGCAATCTGAAATGCAGAATCTATGAAAGAGAATTGATAGGATTTTGGAAGTTTGGTGGACAAAACATATGGTATAAGAGTAACATTTGTAGAATTAAGCATATCTAAAAATCCTGATTTAAGTGGGCAAAACAGAAAACAGCTCTTAAGCTTGCTGATACTTTCCAAACTTATCAATGAGTGAAACTTTTTATGAAGAAAAAAATAAAATTATTTATCTTATCTTGTATGGCATATTTGGAATTCAGAGTTCAAAATAGCTGGATTGAAAAAAAAAACAAAAACAAAATAGCTGGATTGAGATTTAGAATGTGTTAATCAAAATGAAAAATATTGAAAATATCACTGACCAGCATTTACCACAAGCATATAAGGTATATGCTTTGTTGGTCAATCTTGTCCGACTCTGCTACCCCATGGACTGTGTAACTCACTAGACTCCTCTGTGTATGGAATTCTCCAGACAAGAATACTGGAGTGGCTTACCATTTCCTTCTAGAACACATATTTTTTTCTCTAACTATAGTATAAATCAAGGACTTCACCAAATATAGGACATGTAGAGCTTTTAAAATAATTTGTCGAAGAGACTGGAGAATGTATTCCTTTTCTTATTTTTTTCTCAAAAATGTTATGTTTTCAACTTTTCCAAAATGAAAATGTCTTACTTTAAAAATAAATATTTAAAACATCCTAGGTTTCTTCTCCAGCATGAGGAATCAGATGGTTTGAGGGAAACTGGGAATAGTGACTGACATGGTAGCCATGAACTACTGAGACAGACGCGTCCCAGAACACATGTTCTTTTTGTGGGGTCAGTGCTTTCTGTCCAGAGTACCTTGTCTGGCTTACAATGAAAGGAAGGGCAGGAAAATTTCTCTGGAATGGATCTCCTTTTCTCCTGTATGTCTTGACAAACTGTGACAAATAAAACTGTGTCTTAGCCCCGGGAAACCCAGGGAAAGGCCAACAAGAGGGACAGCAAACTGGAGAAGTCAGAAAACTAGGCTAAGTCACAGTGGTTTGCCCAGACAGGTTGCAAGCAAGCCACCCACCAAGTAGCATGGCATGGCTGTAGCGAAATCTGTGGAGTAGAACACCAGCACCGTGCCCAGAACAGAGGGGCTTTTTCAGTTGGAGTCCAAATGCAGAGCATCTGTCACAAAGTCACTTATAATTAATTCGGCATTTAAATTAGCAGCTGTCTTAGGACATTTTGCTGGTGGGCAGTTTGGGGATGAAGAAACGTTTAGAGAGTAATTGCTTTGAGCTTGTCGGTTTTAGGGTCACCATAGTGTCCAAGATTGTGCTTGTCTGAGAGCTGCTCATGTTTATAGCAGTGGCCGTGACCTGTTTCTGACATCTTTAATATTTTCTTGGCAAAGGCCAGAGAAACAGCTCTTTCAGTGAAGAATTTAGCCCATCAAATTCTTCTCATTTCTCTTTCTTTTCCTGCTACTCATATTCACATAATTTGAACAAAACCCGATTCCATTTAGAAAAATAAATATCTAATTATCCTACCAATTTCTTTCTTCTCCTTTTTTTTTTATCTTAATTTTATTTTGTTAACACCAAAAACATTTTGTATTAGGGTATAGTCAATTACTAATGTTGTGATAGTTTCAGGTGGACTGTGAAGAGACTCAGCTGTACATTATATATGTATTCGTTCTCCTCCGAACCTCCTCCCATCCAGGCTGCGACATAACACTGAGCAGAGTTCCATGTGCTGTACAGTAGGTTTTTGTTTGTTATCCATTTTAAATATAGCCATGTGTACATGACCGTTCCAAAGCCCTTCACCCACAGTCCCTACACCACAGCAACCTTACGTCCATTTTCTAAGTCTGTGCGTCTCTTTTCCCAACCCCCCGGGAACTACTGAGGTAGCCATGAACTACTGAGACAGACGCGTCCCAGAACACATGTTCTTTTTGTGGGGTCAGTGCTTTCTGTCCAGAGTACCTTGTCTGGCTTACAATGAAAGGAAGGGCAGGAAAATTTCTCTGGAATGGATCTCCTTTTCTCCTGTATGTCTTGACAAACTGTGACAAATAAAACTGTGTCTTAGCCCCGGGAAACCCAGGGAAAGGCCAACAAGAGGGACAGCAAACTGGAGAAGTCAGAAAACTAGGCTAAGTCACAGTGGTTTGCCCAGACAGGTTGCAAGCAAGCCACCCACCAAGTAGCATGGCATGGCTGTAGCGAAATCTGTGGAGTAGAACACCAGCACCGTGCCCAGAACAGGGGGGCTTTTTCAGTTGGAGTCCAAATGCAGAGCATCTGTCACAAAGTCACTTATAATTAATTCGGCATTTAAATTAGCAGCTGTCTTAGGACATTTTGCTGGTGGGCAGTTTGGGGATGAAGAAACGTTTAGAGAGTAATTGCTTTGAGCTTGTCGGTTTTAGGGTCACCATAGTGTCCAAGATTGTGCTTGTCTGAGAGCTGCTCATGTTTATAGCAGTGGCCGTGACCTGTTTCTGACATCTTTAATATTTTCTTGGCAAAGGCCAGAGAAACAGCTCTTTCAGTGAAGAATTTAGCCCATCAAATTCTTCTCATTTCTCTTTCTTTTCCTGCTACTCATATTCACATAATTTGAACAAAACCCGATTCCATTTAGAAAAATAAATATCTAATTATCCTACCAATTTCTTTCTTCTCCTTTTTTTTTTATCTTAATTTTATTTTGTTAACACCAAAAACATTTTGTATTAGGGTATAGTCAATTACTAATGTTGTGATAGTTTCAGGTGGACTGTGAAGAGACTCAGCTGTACATTATATATGTATTCGTTCTCCTCCGAACCTCCTCCCATCCAGGCTGCGACATAACACTGAGCAGAGTTCCATGTGCTGTACAGTAGGTTTTTGTTTGTTATCCATTTTAAATATAGCCATGTGTACATGACCGTTCCAAAGCCCTTCACCCACAGTCCCTACACCACAGCAACCTTACGTCCATTTTCTAAGTCTGTGCGTCTCCTTCTGTATCCTGTCAGTTTCTGAGGTGAGGGGTCCTTGTTTTTCTTTTCCTCCCATCACTCCTTGAATAGAGAGGTATAGTGAGAGTACTTAATTCCAGTGTCCTCAGTTGCAGAGCAGAAGACTCTGGTGATCATGGTGTGAGCAGGCCACCACTTTTACAAGTCTTCAGAGTGGATAGATGATGCTAACCTTCCTCATGGCCATTGGCTTCTGACTATTGCCCCCACCCCTTATTTAATAGAATCATTTCTAATATTGTGTGTTCAGATGTAACTTGCTAGATTAGGATTTGGTGACTTGAGTTTCATATGTGGCATATTGCATTTTGTCTGTTTTTTAGGACATTTTTGAAGGTTGAGGACAAGTAGTGCCTCCTTTATCCACTAACTGTAAATAAAGAGCTGTTTTATGAGTTTCCCAAAGGTATGAATCACAGGCGCCAGCATATATTAAGCTGCTATTATGGGCTAGCACTTTGCTAAGTGTGGCCACCAGGTTCCAAGATAACCCCCACTGATCCCGTCTCCTGGAATTCATGCTTTATGTAATCTCTTCTTTCAGGTGAGGCTAGATTTAGTCATAATGACATGATAAATGCTTGTTGATTTTAACCAGTAACTTTTGGGATAATTTGTTACACAGCAGTCAGTAACTAACACAGCTTTAGACATGTTACTTCATCTTGCTAACAAGCCAATGAAGTGGGAATTATTACTATTATGAAGAAAGACTTTGAGAGGTTAACTATGTTGTCCAAAGCAATACAACCCAGGTGAAATAGGGACTTAAATGCACATCTGCCTGGCTCCAAAGTTGGTTCTTAGAACTGTTAAGCTGTTCTCTCTCCAGTGACAGGAGCTTTAAACACTAATGCATAAACAAAACCTAGGTTCTTCTTATTAGTCAGAATATTGATCTCGCTGAAAGCTGCTCTGCCTTTAGGTGAACGTTGTTCTGAACCTCGATTCTGATTGTAGCTAGGGAGGGATGACTATTCATTTGGGGTCGGAGGAACTATTTCATCTCCTAGTGCCTCTGATTTCCTCTCTGCCTCCTACCAAATCCTCCCCTGATGCTGCCTGCCCATTCCTGGCAGCCCACTAGGAAACATGACTGTTTTCTCTCCCCACTCCTATTCTGCTTTGCTCTTGGGAATCAGCCTCACTTTGCTATTGACCATCTGTACCTCTCAAGAATTCTGGAGAAAACACATTTTCCCTGTTGTTGAGTTATAAGTATAACCAAACTCATCTTGATGAGATGAGATTATGATGTTCCCTAGAGGTATTGCTATGCTTTGGGTCATATTTCCCCCACATCAGGGATATCAAATTGTTGCTTTTATACTAGTTTTTCTGCTTTGATGTATTTTTTTATTCTCCTTCATCTTAAAACACTTTTTGTTACAACCTGGAGTGATTTGCATAATATGTATGCAAAGGAAAAATAGATAGACACTGAGTAATGGTTGAGATTTGTTTTCTTTTGCATATGCTTATGGACATTTATTTTTTTTTCAGTAGAGATATGTTTTGAATGACTGGGACAACCGAAAGTTCATCTTCATTTAAGTAGGGGTATTACTCCATTTTTAAAATTTCATTTCACATTATTTGCAAACATGAACACATTCTTCCTCATTTTATTCCTGGATAACTCCCACAAACTTCTAATTATTCTTCCTGCCAGCACTGTGTTCTCACCAGTCCAGACTTTCTATAACTATGTGAAGAGCTTCTCCAAACTGCCCCTCTTTCATTGTAGTGTAACCTGAAGATGGAGTATCTTCATGAAATAAACTGACAACTCTTCCTGGGATTAAATATAGTTTGTTTAAATAAATTAAAATGGAATGTTTTGAGCGAGGAGTTGGTTAATTAAAGTTGGGATTTGTCTATTAGAAATTATTGAACAGGTTTATGATGTTGTTTAGTTGTTAAGTCATATCCACCTCTTTTGCAACCTCATGGATTGTACCACTAATTCTGATATATATTAAATTAACTTCATGTTTGAAAATGAGTATGAAAAAATGATTTCTAACTGAATGTGTGCATACATGTCCCACTGCCCTCTAATTAAGTGAAAGTGGAAGTTGCTCAGTTGTGTCCCACTCTTTGCAATCCCATGGGCCCCTGCCAGGATTCTCTGTCCATGGAATTCTCCAGGCAAGAATACTAGAATGGGTAGCCCATCCCTTCTCCAGGGATCTTCCCAATCCAGGAATGGAACCAGGGTCTTCTGCATTGCAAGTAGATTCTTCCCGCTACCTCACTTTGCTATTGACCATCTGTACCTCTCAAGAATTCTGGAGAAAACACATTTTCCCTGTTGTTGAGTTATAAGTATAACCAAACTCATCTTGATGAGATGAGATTATGATGTTCCCTAGAGGTATTGCTATGCTTTGGGTCATATTTCCCCCACATCAGGGATATCAAATTGTTGCTTTTATACTAGTTTTTCTGCTTTGATGTATTTTTTTATTCTCCTTCATCTTAAAACACTTTTTGTTACAACCTGGAGTGATTTGCATAATATGTATGCAAAGGAAAAATAGATAGACACTGAGTAATGGTTGAGATTTGTTTTCTTTTGCATATGCTTATGGACATTTATTTTTTTTTCAGTAGAGATATGTTTTGAATGACTGGGACAACCGAAAGTTCATCTTCATTTAAGTAGGGGTATTACTCCATTTTTAAAATTTCATTTCACATTATTTGCAAACATGAACACATTCTTCCTCATTTTATTCCTGGATAACTCCCACAAACTTCTAATTATTCTTCCTGCCAGCACTGTGTTCTCACCAGTCCAGACTTTCTATAACTATGTGAAGAGCTTCTCCAAACTGCCCCTCTTTCATTGTAGTGTAACCTGAAGATGGAGTATCTTCATGAAATAAACTGACAACTCTTCCTGGGATTAAATATAGTTTGTTTAAATAAATTAAAATGGAATGTTTTGAGCGAGGAGTTGGTTAATTAAAGTTGGGATTTGTCTATTAGAAATTATTGAACAGGTTTATGATGTTGTTTAGTTGTTAAGTCATATCCACCTCTTTTGCAACCTCATGGATTGTACCACTAATTCTGATATATATTAAATTAACTTCATGTTTGAAAATGAGTATGAAAAAATGATTTCTAACTGAATGTGTGCATACATGTCCCACTGCCCTCTAATTAAGTGAAAGTGGAAGTTGCTCAGTTGTGTCCCACTCTTTGCAATCCCATGGGCCCCTGCCAGGATTCTCTGTCCATGGAATTCTCCAGGCAAGAATACTAGAATGGGTAGCCCATCCCTTCTCCAGGGGATCTTCCCAATCCAGGAATGGAACCAGGGTCTTCTGCATTGCAAGTAGATTCTTTACCAGCTGAGCTACCAGGGAAGCCCTCTAATATACTGAAAGTCACTTAAATGTCAATAAAAATACCTTTAATTAGCATATTATGTTGCTTGAGGTATGTGAATAGTAATAGAAGTAACACTAGTGGTAGTAATAGAAGGCAGCTTGATGGAATACTTATAGTGAGACACTGATTGTGATGAGAACCTTATACAGATGGTCTCTTTTGATCCTGAAAACACCCTATGATGTAGGTACTAATACCACCCTACAATTTATAGTTTAATTTCACAAATTAGCGCACTGCTTTTTTTAACTCTAAGTAACTATCAATCCTATTTTTATCAGTCAGTAAAAACTTCTTGTTTCTTGCTTGTCTCTCATAGGCATGTGCAATACAGTGGTTTAGGGGAAAAGAAATATCTTCTATCATGAAATATTATATTTCTCTAAATCAAGATTTATTATAGCTGTTTGAAGCTGCCACCTGGGGGAATTTTCTGTCATACAAGTCAAAGAACTTCTATTTGTTCTGCCTAGTTTAGCTGTTCTCTCTACTTTCCTGGATCAAATAAAAAAGATGTGACAAAAGGAGACATTAATACCCACAAATCCATCTCTACAAAAGTGAAAATCGGTAGCTTTTATGATTCCTTTGGCAAAGGGCTCCTTTTCTAAGGGAGTAGCAATTATAAATAGTACTAATAGCTGTGACTCTAGTAACAGTAGTCCATTTGTCTTAGAAACATTTTCATGTATTTTTATTTTTCCATGTGAACCAAGATAGAATAAAGTTCATGGTATCTCTATTATAGTTGTAGTGTATAAGTGGATTAGGAAGAAAAAAGTGTAAGTAATTTTCAGCTAACTGAATGTGTGCATACTGCCACTGCCCTCTAATTAAGTGAAAGTGGAAGTTGCTCAGTTGTGTCCCACTCTTTGCAATCCCATGGGCCCCTGCCAGGATTCTCTGTCCATGGAATTCTCCAGGCAAGAATACTAGAATGGGTAGCCCATCCCTTCTCCAGGGGATCTTCCCAATCCAGGAATGGAACCAGGGTCTTCTGCATTGCAAGTAGATTCTTTACCAGCTGAGCTACCAGGGAAGCCCTCTAATATACTGAAAGTCACTTAAATGTCAATAAAAATACCTTTAATTAGCATATTATGTTGCTTGAGGTATGTGAATAGTAATAGAAGTAACACTAGTGGTAGTAATAGAAGGCAGCTTGATGGAATACTTATAGTGAGACACTGATTGTGATGAGAACCTTATACAGATGGTCTCTTTTGATCCTGAAAACACCCTATGATGTAGGTACTAATACCACCCTACAATTTATAGTTTAATTTCACAAATTAGCGCACTGCTTTTTTTTTTAACTCTAAGTAACTATCAATCCTATTTTTATCAGTCAGTAAAAACTTCTTGTTTCTTGCTTGTCTCTCATAGGCATGTGCAATACAGTGGTTTAGGGAAATGAAATATCTTCTATCATGAAATATTATATTTCTCTAAATCAAGATTTATTATAGCTGTTTGAAGCTGCCACCTGGGGGAATTTTCTGTCATACAAGTCAAAGAACTTCTATTTGTTCTGCCTAGTTTAGCTGTTCTCTCTACTTTCCTGGATCAAATAAAAAAGATGTGACAAAAGGAGACATTAATACCCACAAATCCATCTCTACAAAAGTGAAAATCGGTAGCTTTTATGATTCCTTTGGCAAAGGGCTCCTTTTCTAAGGGAGTAGCAATTATAAATAGTACTAATAGCTGTGACTCTAGTAACAGTAGTCCATTTGTCTTAGAAACATTTTCATGTATTTTTATTTTTCCATGTGAACCAAGATAGAATAAAGTTCATGGTATCTCTATTATAGTTGTAGTGTATAAGTGGATTAGGAAGAAAAAAGTGTAAGTAATTTTCCCACCTATTGAAATATACTATAAAGAGTCATCAAGCATGAGTCACTATAATGCTCTTAAAGTTCCCAAGTCTCGATTATTTCTGAACTTGTTTGATTTAGAACAGTGACTTTGAGAGGCAGCTCTAGATAATAAACAGCAGTAAGATTAAATAGACCCCAAACTATTTTGGGTATGTGGTCAAATGAAAACCAGTCCTCCCAAATATATCCTCCCCCAAACAAGTCCCTCTGGTAAAATCATGTGGCTGAGAAAACTAAACATTAATGTTGGTTCAACACATTAAATATATTAAAGAAATTAGTAAATTCAGCAGTAGTCACAATGCCATTAATTCTCTCAATTTCTATGTTTGGGTGCACAATATAAAATTTATATGAAACAAGAATATCAAATCAAAGGATGCATGTTCATTTGCGCAGTTACTAGTGATTACTCTTGAATAATCACTTTGAGTTATGTTATTTCAACTAAAATCAGGCAGTGTTTCAAGCTAGTAGTAAAATAATTCTAATAAGTAATAAACCACTTCTGAGGGATTTTGACTTTTCCTATTCCTGTGGTAGACTCAATTAATTTAGTAGAGTTGCCAAATCAAAAGGTGTAAACCCCACAAGCCTTTACACAGTCATAAGAATCTTATGTATACTATTAATAATGTTATTATTAGCTCAGAATCCATGGAATTAACCAGTATACTCTTCCAATTTAGTCAACTCTTGCAATATATGTATTATTTGTTTGTTGTTTTTAAACTTTTATTTTTCTTTTAACTTTTACAGAGTTTTGTTGTTTACAGATATGCATGTTCCCAGATTAGTCATATGTATATCCCCCCTTCCCACCTCTCCCGACCATCACACAGCACCCCTGAAGGATCTCCTTTTCCCACAGAGCAATGACTATAACTATTTTCTTCACTTATGATAGTACAAGCCTTCATGCTACTTCCTTTACTCCTCCTACCCTCTGTTCCTTCCCCACAATGTCCATATATCCACTGTCCATTTTTTTCTCCTGTTTTCCTCCTCACAAAAATTTATTTTCCCACCTATTGAAATATACTATAAAGAGTCATCAAGCATGAGTCACTATAATGCTCTTAAAGTTCCCAAGTCTCGATTATTTCTGAACTTGTTTGATTTAGAACAGTGACTTTGAGAGGCAGCTCTAGATAATAAACAGCAGTAAGATTAAATAGACCCCAAACTATTTTGGGTATGTGGTCAAATGAAAACCAGTCCTCCCAAATATATCCTCCCCCAAACAAGTCCCTCTGGTAAAATCATGTGGCTGAGAAAACTAAACATTAATGTTGGTTCAACACATTAAATATATTAAAGAAATTAGTAAATTCAGCAGTAGTCACAATGCCATTAATTCTCTCAATTTCTATGTTTGGGTGCACAATATAAAATTTATATGAAACAAGAATATCAAATCAAAGGATGCATGTTCATTTGCGCAGTTACTAGTGATTACTCTTGAATAATCACTTTGAGTTATGTTATTTCAACTAAAATCAGGCAGTGTTTCAAGCTAGTAGTAAAATAATTCTAATAAGTAATAAACCACTTCTGAGGGATTTTGACTTTTCCTATTCCTGTGGTAGACTCAATTAATTTAGTAGAGTTGCCAAATCAAAAGGTGTAAACCCCACAAGCCTTTACACAGTCATAAGAATCTTATGTATACTATTAATAATGTTATTATTAGCTCAGAATCCATGGAATTAACCAGTATACTCTTCCAATTTAGTCAACTCTTGCAATATATGTATTATTTGTTTGTTGTTTTTAAACTTTTATTTTTCTTTTAACTTTTACAGAGTTTTGTTGTTTACAGATATGCATGTTCCCAGATTAGTCATATGTATATCCCCCCTTCCCACCTCTCCCGACCATCACACAGCACCCCTGAAGGATCTCCTTTTCCCACAGAGCAATGACTATAACTATTTTCTTCACTTATGATAGTACAAGCCTTCATGCTACTTCCTTTACTCCTCCTACCCTCTGTTCCTTCCCCACAATGTCCATATATCCACTGTCCATGTCTGTTTTTCCGTCACTTCACTGCATGTGCCATCATCACCATCCTACTAGATTCCATATATATGTGTTAATATATTGCATTTGTCCTTCTCTTTCTGACTGACTTCACTTTTTATGATACATTCTAGATTCAGCCACCTCATTAGGGCTGATTCTTCTGCATTTCTCTTTACAGCTGTGTAGTATTCCATTGTATATATGTACCAGAACTTTTGGATCCATTCATTCGTCAATGGACATCTAGGTTCCTTCCATGTTCTAGCTATTGTATAGAGAGTTGCAATGAACATTGGGGTACAGGTGCTTCTTTCAGATTTGATTTCATCAGGGTATAAGCCTAAGAGTGGGATTGCTGGGTCGTATGGTGCTTCTATTTTTAGTTTTTAAAGAAATCTCCATACTGTCTTCCATAGAGACTGTATCAATGTACATTCCCACCAGCAATGCAGGAGTATTCCCTTTTCTGCACACCCTCTCCAGAATTTATTGCCTGTTTATTTGTGGATGATGGCTATTCTGACAGGTGTGAGGTGATATCTCATTGTAGTTTTGATTTGCATTTCTCTAATTATAAGCGGAGTTGAGCACCGTTTCATGTGCTTTTGGGCCATCTGTATGTCCTCTTTGGAGAGGTGTCTGTTTAGGTGTCTTTTCCCATTTTTTGATTGGGTTGTTCATTTTTCCAGTGCTGAGTTGTCTGAGTTGCTTGTAGATTTTGGAGATTAATTCTTTGTCTGTTATTTCATTTGCTGTGGTTTTCTCCCATTCTGTGCCCTGTCTGTTCAGCTTTTTTGTGATTTCTTTTGCTGTACAAAAGCTTTTAAGTTTCATTAGGTCCCACGTGTTCATTTTTGTTTTTAGTTCGTCTACTCTAGTAGGTGGATCAGAGAAGATCTTGCTTTGATTTATGTCCTTGAGGGTTTTGCCTATATTCTTCTCTAAGAGTTTGATGGTTTTTGTCTTACATGTAGGTCTTTAATCCATTTTGAGTTGATCTTTGTGCATGGTGTCAGGGAATGTTTATTTGTATTTTTATCCATACTTACGTCCCTCTTCTAAGCTTCTAGGCTTGGTACCCTAGTTTTCCATTTGGATTAACCCTTCATTCCTTGTCCCCCAGTTTTCTCAGTGGTTTGATTATCATGTGTCATGTGTTTCCCATCCCCTTCTTCTCATTTTAATCTCACTAGTTCAGAATCTTATCAAACCATGTTCTCATCTTAACCCTGTAACATATGGGGTAGTACCCAAAATATTTAGCCTGCCATTCAAGATATTTACAAACTAAAGCAGAAATGTTCTTTCTGACTTCCCTTTCATTTCTTTCACATTCTATTCCAACTAACTCTA
This sequence comes from Tragulus kanchil, assembly GCA_022376925.1. Classification (NCBI taxonomy): domain Eukaryota; kingdom Metazoa; phylum Chordata; class Mammalia; order Artiodactyla; family Tragulidae; genus Tragulus; species Tragulus kanchil. The sequence continues at coordinate 120,930,289 of JAIOJX010000030.1, read as the reverse complement.
TCTATTATTTGTCTTAGAAAAGTAATTCTCTGTCTTTTCTCTGTATTTTTATTTCTGAGATTTTCTTTGTCCTTCCTAAGACCTCAGAATCTCCTCAGATCACTTCAGCTTGTAAGAATCATTCCTGCATTTTAAATCAGAGAATGCTATTCTTAATGTCACTGTTACTCTATTTTTTTCTTTAGGACAGGGCCATACTAATATTTCTATAGGCTCTCCTTTGAGCTTATTTTAGAGCCCTTTAAAAATTACCGAAAAATTTTAAAGTGTTTAAATGAAGCTACTTAGGAGAACTCAGTGCACTGAATTTTATTATTCCAAAAAACATGCTATGACAGCCCTTCGTCCTTCTCAGACCCCAGTTCCATACAATTCCAGAGGTGTATCACTCAGACTATGGATTATGGCAGTGAAAGGTTGCGAGGACTTTTGTTAATGAAACATTTCAACAAAGCCCTTGGTTCTACAGGCAATTAGTGCTTCTGTGATCACCACAGAATGAACAGCAAGAGTAACACTGTTTTGGTTGAAGATGTTATGTGGGCCAGACTTAATCTACAATTAACTATAGTTCAAAGGCTAAAAAAAAGTTTTGGTGAAAATTACTCTTAAGTCTGAATTAATGAACTTATTTTGGTATTTGTTTTGAACCTATAAACAGTGGCATTATATTTTTCCTGGACTTTTATGTAAGGTTTCAAATGCTCCTGGTATCCTAGTGCCTCCTAATTAAGGAAAAAAAAAGTCTTTCTCAATGTCTCCATAAATTATCGAAAATTTCCCTTTTTTTAATATTCCATAACTTAAACATATATCTTCTCACACACAGAAAATAATTTGACCTCCTGTACCTATGTACAGAAAATACAGTCATTGTTTACACTGCTTCAGAGGTTCTAAGTGGACCAGATAGACAGTTGATTACAATTTAAAGTTTATTAAAAATAGCTTATGTTTAAAATAGGCCTAAGTTCAATTAGACCTAAGAACCTGCACCTAGAATATAGAAAACCTAGAGCATTGCTTTTGATTCAGAAATTGTATTGGGTCAGAATGTCTCATTCCAGCAAGTTTAAGTTTGCCAATTATTGAATTTGATGATTCAGAACATAGTCATAGCCTAGCTTAGTGGAAACATAATAGTTTTCTAAAATAGAAAAATAGAGGGGGTGAGATGTATAGATTAAAACAAAGAGTTTCTGTTGATCCATAGGTTGTAGATTTGTTATGGAACCTTTCGTCTGAATAGTGAGTGGGGTGAAAGTGGGAAGGATGGGATGTGACCCATGGTAAAATGGGTTTAGTTCATGAAAGACAAACTGATCTCTGTTTCAGACCTACCTTTGGCATGTAATAAGTATCCTTGTGAAAACTGTCTAACTTTTTAGTATATATCCTCATTGATAAAGTGAGGATTCTAATAATATCTTCTTCACATACTGATAATGAGGGTTCAATAAAATAATATATGCAAATTACATAGCACTATCAGGCACCTGGGCACTTTTATTATGTTAGCTCCTTGCTCTTCCTTAATAAAAGCAATTTAGATTTCAAATAATATTGTGGAAGAAGGGGATTTTATTGTTTTTAAGGTCTTGGCGTTTAGATTTCTGTTAGCAGAATAATGATATAATGTATAAATGTATGACCGTTTTATCCCCATATGGCTAACCAATAAAAATATAATATGGGCCAGACTTAATCTACAATTAACTATAGTTCAAAGGCTAAAAAAAAGTTTTGGTGAAAATTACTCTTAAGTCTGAATTAATGAACTTATTTTGGTATTTGTTTTGAACCTATAAACAGTGGCATTATATTTTTCCTGGACTTTTATGTAAGGTTTCAAATGCTCCTGGTATCCTAGTGCCTCCTAATTAAGGAAAAAAAAAGTCTTTCTCAATGTCTCCATAAATTATCGAAAATTTCCCTTTTTTTAATATTCCATAACTTAAACATATATCTTCTCACACACAGAAAATAATTTGACCTCCTGTACCTATGTACAGAAAATACAGTCATTGTTTACACTGCTTCAGAGGTTCTAAGTGGACCAGATAGACAGTTGATTACAATTTAAAGTTTATTAAAAATAGCTTATGTTTAAAATAGGCCTAAGTTCAATTAGACCTAAGAACCTGCACCTAGAATATAGAAAACCTAGAGCATTGCTTTTGATTCAGAAATTGTATTGGGTCAGAATGTCTCATTCCAGCAAGTTTAAGTTTGCCAATTATTGAATTTGATGATTCAGAACATAGTCATAGCCTAGCTTAGTGGAAACATAATAGTTTTCTAAAATAGAAAAATAGAGGGGGTGAGATGTATAGATTAAAACAAAGAGTTTCTGTTGATCCATAGGTTGTAGATTTGTTATGGAACCTTTCGTCTGAATAGTGAGTGGGGTGAAAGTGGGAAGGATGGGATGTGACCCATGGTAAAATGGGTTTAGTTCATGAAAGACAAACTGATCTCTGTTTCAGACCTACCTTTGGCATGTAATAAGTATCCTTGTGAAAACTGTCTAACTTTTTAGTATATATCCTCATTGATAAAGTGAGGATTCTAATAATATCTTCTTCACATACTGATAATGAGGGTTCAATAAAATAATATATGCAAATTACATAGCACTATCAGGCACCTGGGCACTTTTATTATGTTAGCTCCTTGCTCTTCCTTAATAAAAGCAATTTAGATTTCAAATAATATTGTGGAAGAAGGGGATTTTATTGTTTTTAAGGTCTTGGCGTTTAGATTTCTGTTAGCAGAATAATGATATAATGTATAAATGTATGACCGTTTTATCCCCCATATGGCTAACCAATAAAAATATAATATGAGCCACATAGTAATTAAAATTTTGCTAGTAACTGTATTTTAAAAAGTAAAAAGAAACAAAGGAAATTAATTTTCATATTTTTGCTTAACCTAATATTTTCAGAATGTAATTTCAATATGTAATTAATATGAAACATTAGTAAGGAGGTTCTCTACATCTTTTTGGTAATAAGTCTTTGAAATTCAGTTGTTTTTTTCACACTTACAGCACATCTCAACTCAGAATAATCATACTCAGGTGCTTAGTAACCCCTGTGACTAGTGACTGCTCTGCTGGACTGTGCAGACCTAGCTACTTTTTCTGGAAGAAAGAGTTAAGAGGGCATCACTCTGTAAAACTGATATTCAGAGACATAATAGGAGACTCCATCTAATTTGGAAATTTGATCTACTAATTTCTTTCCACAAAACTGGTAGGTGAGCAGTGGCCATGAGTAGGGAGGAAGTGGTAGTGCACAGGCTTAAGTACCTTTACTAAAAATCTCTCTTATAGGTAATCTCGAGGAGTGAGGGATGAATATTGTCTTTAGATTTCCAACTGTTTGTTCCTCTAGACCATTTAGCTTAGCAGTTAGCCTATGGCTTTCCAGGGATGCACCTTTGGGTCCCAGAGTGGACCATCACCTAACAAGTTGTACTCTGAGCTTCATGAAGTCATTCTCTTAATTCCAACAGGGCTCTACTCTGCAGCCTGGAACCATTGGTGAGCAGTGTAAACTCTGGTTCGGAAGACTCTAAAAATGAATGAGAATGGTACATTATTTCAGTTAATACCAAGACCTTGCTCTGCCCTGTGCTTAGAGGTCACTTTATTCTATTTCTTTTTGTGCATTACATCTAGACACATGGCCTAGTGGAAGATATGCAGTGATATTATCCAAAATATAAAAATATTCCAATAAAAACTCCTCCAATATAGAAAGCCCTCATAATTGAATATCTGCTCTATGCTATCATCAGATTGCCAGGGGGAAATTAAAGCTCAAAGATCAAAAACATAAAGACATTAAATTCCAGAATTCTCAAGTTAAATTCCAAAACAATTAAAGTCCCAAATCACTTTCTCTTGTGAGTTATAGATCCAATGAGTTAAAGTATAATTTTTTTCCTCTACCACTTCCAGTATAATAGGAATTAAAAGGAAAAAAGAATCGGAGGCCTGCCTAGTTGCTGTCTCTCTATATATCTATTCTGAGTCCAGAAACACTGGCCTGTAATACAGTCCCCAGCATTAAGTCATGTATTCTCTTCAGGAGGAACTCTGTGGCGAGTGATGTGATAAATAATGAATGGTCAAACATCCACCACTCACACCTTACAGATAAGTTTTTTAGATGACATATTGTCACATTTTCCCAGTTAGAGTGAGGAATCAATCTTTCATCATAAAAATGAGGGTACCACCCTTCCGGGAGTGTCTGTAGCCTTTTCCTTTATCATTTGCCTGGCACACTAAGCATGCATATGTCATTTACAGTACAACTGGTACATCAGACACCAGTTGAAAGATTGAAATCTAACCTGAACTTCCCTATGGATTAAGAATGTTTCCACAAAACTGGTAGGTGAGCAGTGGCCATGAGTAGGGAGGAAGTGGTAGTGCACAGGCTTAAGTACCTTTACTAAAAATCTCTCTTATAGGTAATCTCGAGGAGTGAGGGATGAATATTGTCTTTAGATTTCCAACTGTTTGTTCCTCTAGACCATTTAGCTTAGCAGTTAGCCTATGGCTTTCCAGGGATGCACCTTTGGGTCCCAGAGTGGACCATCACCTAACAAGTTGTACTCTGAGCTTCATGAAGTCATTCTCTTAATTCCAACAGGGCTCTACTCTGCAGCCTGGAACCATTGGTGAGCAGTGTAAACTCTGGTTCGGAAGACTCTAAAAATGAATGAGAATGGTACATTATTTCAGTTAATACCAAGACCTTGCTCTGCCCTGTGCTTAGAGGTCACTTTATTCTATTTCTTTTTGTGCATTACATCTAGACACATGGCCTAGTGGAAGATATGCAGTGATATTATCCAAAAATATAAAAATATTCCAATAAAAACTCCTCCAATATAGAAAGCCCTCATAATTGAATATCTGCTCTATGCTATCATCAGATTGCCAGGGGGAAATTAAAGCTCAAAGATCAAAAACATAAAGACATTAAATTCCAGAATTCTCAAGTTAAATTCCAAAACAATTAAAGTCCCAAATCACTTTCTCTTGTGAGTTATAGATCCAATGAGTTAAAGTATAATTTTTTTCCTCTACCACTTCCAGTATAATAGGAATTAAAAGGAAAAAAGAATCGGAGGCCTGCCTAGTTGCTGTCTCTCTATATATCTATTCTGAGTCCAGAAACACTGGCCTGTAATACAGTCCCCAGCATTAAGTCATGTATTCTCTTCAGGAGGAACTCTGTGGCGAGTGATGTGATAAATAATGAATGGTCAAACATCCACCACTCACACCTTACAGATAAGTTTTTTAGATGACATATTGTCACATTTTCCCAGTTAGAGTGAGGAATCAATCTTTCATCATAAAAATGAGGGTACCACCCTTCCGGGGGAGTGTCTGTAGCCTTTTCCTTTATCATTTGCCTGGCACACTAAGCATGCATATGTCATTTACAGTACAACTGGTACATCAGACACCAGTTGAAAGATTGAAATCCTAACCTGAACTTCCTTGGATAATGGTTATGTTACAATAATAATATGGACACACACAAAAAAATGGTACAAACCCCGCAAAATTTCCCAGGTTTCCATACATGGAGGGTGTTTGATAAGACACTTTCCTCAAATCATAGCTGTTCTTTTATACATCCCAGTATCTATCATTGAGGGGCTTCCCCAGTGGCTCAGTGGGTAAAGAATCTGCCTGCCATGCGATAGATGTGGGTTTGATGCCTGGGTGGGGAAGATCCCCTAGAGAAGGAGATGACAACCCACTCCAGTATTCTTGCCTGACAGAAGAGCTTGACAGGCTACAGTCCACAGGGTCACAGAATCAGACACGACTGAGAAACTAAGCACAAACAGCCATCTACCATTGAATTAAAGAGATTATCCAAGTCACACCCTTTAATAAAATGATCCCACTCCTTTGGATCCAAGTCCCATATCACAAAGAGTCAGACACGACTTAGCAGTTGAGCACCACCCACGTGGCATCATTTAAGAGCATCCCATTGCACCTCTGTGATGGTCGTATACTCCAAGCCACCAGTAACCCCCATGAAGCACTCTGATGCAAGAGATGGTCTGTATCATATGGATTGTTCCTAAAAATCACACAATTGCACATTCTGTATCTTTATTTCTCAGCCTGATAAATTTTCATTGCCACAGTATATGATCAGATAGCTTTTATTAAGACACACATTCATATTTGTGTTATGTTTGCCTTCCTCTTTCTGTGGAGGTAGTAAACTCTGGAATATTTGAAACATTATTTTAGTGATGGCTAAGGAGTATTATAAGAAACACTCCCACTAACTTATGATCCTCTCTCTTTTAAAACAGAAATAACAGCTAGAGTTTTATTGCTTTTATCTTTGATACAAGAACAGCTGACGAAATCACACTCACATATACTATCAAAGAGTGTATCTATCTTGAGACAAGACCAAGTGGAAGACCCTGAAGACTTGAATATCTTCTCTGAACAGGTGTCAACCAACCTGGGGGCACATTTACAAATGGCATCCTGCTGTCAGCCCCTGACGCCAGGTTGTTTTCTGTAGTCTTCATGAGAAAAGGTTCCATCTATTGGGATAATTGTAGCTTTTTAACACATTTCACTATAATTGGTGAATCTGCATGTCAGTGTTTTTTAGTGTATTCCCTGATTGAATTGGAGACCATTTTAGTTCTCCCCATGACCCGTCAAAGATAAAAAATTTGTTTACTGTAAATTGCTCACCACTCACTCCTATATGCCATCTGCCACACTTAACTACACAGAGCTACAATTTTCTAATAATAGCTCTTTGAGCTCAAGAAAAATCGTCAGAGGTGTTAATCATACATGCTAGGGGAATATTTACCTCTCTCTATCAACCTTTTACTTCTTGGTGGGATTTTCATTTTAGTGTATTAAGGTGAGATGACATTGTGCTTCTATTAAACAGTGCACAGCCAAACAGGGTTCAGAACTTCGCCTAATCTGTAGTCACTTAACATAATTTTTGAGAGGTGCACTTACAAGAAAGGGTATACAGTTCCAAGTTTCAGAAAGAAATTTAGGCTTTTACCATGGTTCTTGTTGTCAGGTCACAGGTCAAATCTGTGACGTTTGCTCTGGAGCTGTCTTACCTCCGGCTTTACTATTTTCTTCTTTTTTCTTCATCTTTAATGAAAATATAGAGTAACCATGAAGTTTGTATATCATGTTTTTAACTTACTCCTCGCATTTTTTTTTTTTTTTTATTATACCAGCAGCTCTCCTTAGCTGCCATATTGGAAAGAGTAATCAATAAACTTAATGCATTGTTAACCAGCAGTCCCTGAATGTTAACAAGGTCTTCTTTCAAAGATACAAGTTGCAGAAATATATCTAACAATGACAGTATTGGATAGATACTAAAAGAATGTATTGGTTGGGAATACTCACAGCCCTTTATACTGAAGTAAGTGCCCTCAAATGAGGTAAATACTCTGTGGAGTCAGAGCAATTAAATTTTTATTTATAAAAATGAAATGCAACAACAGAAAAACCACTAATTCATTACCTCTTTACAAAGTGCTATAGACCATTGCTCCTTGGAAGTTTTGTTTTTCTCACTTGGATAATCTTAGAGGGCACTGCATGATGGAGACAAGCCAGCTGGCTGGACTTGAAGGGCAGGTTGAATCCCTTTTTCAACATTTAATATTTATGTTCTCAAATATATCCCCAAACAGTTGAGGATATTGATGTTACGACTTTATTTTGTTATCTCTGAGTCATTGCACTGCCAGAGCCCTCATTTAACTAACTGTGATGAAAGAGCAGCACAGATAGTCTGTCCTGCAGAGGACAAGCTGTAAACTTTTCCTGTGAAATTTATCTTTTGTGCTTTGATATTTTTGTTACCAAATGTCCCCTGTGCTTCACAAGCTTGTGGAGAAAATGAAATTGCATTTGTATTTACGACCCACATTTCAATGGCTTTAAAACCTCTCCCAGTTTACTGACAAGGTTCCCCTTCCCCAATTTTTCTAAGGCTCCCCAGGGATGCTTACTCATGACTGTGAATCAGTTAACTCAGAATAAATAGGAATTCATACCTTTTGTCTGGACCCCACTGAGCCTGACATCCAGATAACTTTAGCTGTCAGGTCCATACAATCTATCAGGTGTCTCCAGGTTCATTGGAGCTCCATCTCCATAAGTCAGTGAGAGCAGCCTTAAGGGTCCCAGGAGATTCACAGAGCTATGGTTTAGTTAAATGTTCCATTCCTTCTGGTTCTAATGCCTCACTTGCTGATCCTGTGGCTATTATCGCTGAATCTCTCATCTTGTTGGATGCTTTGTTCAGCCTTGAGGTCTCCTCTCCCTGAGGAGGAGGACATTGCATTCCTTGGTATCACACTCCAAAGGAAGATGCCCACAACTAAACTACTTGGGTTCCAATTTTTATTAGTTATCCTGCTTCAATTCTTTGACTACACATACTTGGAGCCATCCTACCAGACACACCCACAGTGCAAGAATGACTGAATAAGCATGGCTTCTGAAGTTAACCAAAAATAGAATCCAGAAGCAGTATTTCCATCTATGGTCTGTTAGTTTCTCAGTCGTGTCCGACTCTTTTGTGACCCCATTGATTGTTGCCCTCCAGGGTTCTTGGTTCATGGGATTTTCCAGGCAAGAATACCAGAGTGGTTGCCATTTCCTTCTCCAGGGTCTCCCCAACCCAGGGATCAAACCCATATCTCTTATGTCTCTTGCATTGGAAGGCAGGTTCTTTACCATCCGAGCGATCTATTTGCATGCCCAAGCCCCTTCTTCCTTATGTTACATCTTCAGTCAGAAGCCCTCTTCGCTCTTTATTGAAAAAAGACATGATTTTATATTTTGAACTTTAATTTTGATGGTAGATTGGTAAGTGGGAAAAGAAGGAATCATGCATGGTCCAAGTGTTTTATCTTCCATGAGGCTCCTATTCTTCTACATAAATTTGTATCATCAAATATATGTGTTGAGGAAGAGTATTTTTCCTTATTTCCTCTCAAGCCAAAACACTGGGGAAGGAATGGCATCTCATTTCTATCACTGATTACATCTAAGCACAGTTTCATACTTAAGCAAAACTTCTTATAAATTTTATTTGTGATAAAATGTTTTGGATTCTTAAAATTAATCTATCCATTTTGTGGTATGCCAAACACCTATGATGTGAGGATAGTTGGGGGTCATAATTGTAATATGAAGGATATGTATGAACAAACAGTCTTTTTTATCCCAACTTGAAATAATAGCATTAATTTAACTTAATGAAAAGCAGCATGAATTTAAGTGATGAAAAGATTTGTAAATTACATGGTAGGTTGTTCCCTTCTCTTTTTAATTACCCATATTCTCATTATATTTTTATTCAGCTAGCATCATTATTTTAACCTTCTGGTTCTAATGCCTCACTTGCTGATCCTGTGGCTATTATCGCTGAATCTCTCATCTTGTTGGATGCTTTGTTCAGCCTTGAGGTCTCCTCTCCCTGAGGAGGAGGACATTGCATTCCTTGGTATCACACTCCAAAGGAAGATGCCCACAACTAAACTACTTGGGTTCCAATTTTTATTAGTTATCCTGCTTCAATTCTTTGACTACACATACTTGGAGCCATCCTACCAGACACACCCACAGTGCAAGAATGACTGAATAAGCATGGCTTCTGAAGTTAACCAAAAATAGAATCCAGAAGCAGTATTTCCATCTATGGTCTGTTAGTTTCTCAGTCGTGTCCGACTCTTTTGTGACCCCATTGATTGTTGCCCTCCAGGGTTCTTGGTTCATGGGATTTTCCAGGCAAGAATACCAGAGTGGTTGCCATTTCCTTCTCCAGGGTCTCCCCAACCCAGGGATCAAACCCATATCTCTTATGTCTCTTGCATTGGAAGGCAGGTTCTTTACCATCCGAGCGATCTATTTGCATGCCCAAGCCCCTTCTTCCTTATGTTACATCTTCAGTCAGAAGCCCTCTTCGCTCTTTATTGAAAAAAGACATGATTTTATATTTTGAACTTTAATTTTGATGGTAGATTGGTAAGTGGGAAAAGAAGGAATCATGCATGGTCCAAGTGTTTTATCTTCCATGAGGCTCCTATTCTTCTACATAAATTTGTATCATCAAATATATGTGTTGAGGAAGAGTATTTTTCCTTATTTCCTCTCAAGCCAAAACACTGGGGAAGGAATGGCATCTCATTTCTATCACTGATTACATCTAAGCACAGTTTCATACTTAAGCAAAACTTCTTATAAATTTTATTTGTGATAAAATGTTTTGGATTCTTAAAATTAATCTATCCATTTTGTGGTATGCCAAACACCTATGATGTGAGGATAGTTGGGGGTCATAATTGTAATATGAAGGATATGTATGAACAAACAGTCTTTTTTATCCCAACTTGAAATAATAGCATTAATTTAACTTAATGAAAAGCAGCATGAATTTAAGTGATGAAAAGATTTGTAAATTACATGGTAGGTTGTTCCCTTCTCTTTTTAATTACCCATATTCTCATTATATTTTTATTCAGCTAGCATCTATTTTAATTTTAATTAGGTTGCAATTTGGAAATAGCTTTATAAATTAGATACAATCCTTACTCTTAAGGAGTTCAGGGTCAGAAGAAATTGAATAGGTTAAGCACACACACACTCTGAAGTATATCAGGAACTCAAAAAGGATCTGTGATTTCATTGTACTTAAATGCCTTTCAGGGCTTCCCAGGTGGGTCAGAATCTGCCTGCCACTGCAGGAGATGCAGCAGACACAGTTTCAGTCCCTGGGTTGGGAAGAGATCCTGGAGGAGGAAATGGCAACTTATTCCAGAATTCTTGCCTGAAAAATCCCATGGACAGAGAAATCTGGTTGGGGCTATACTCCATGGAATCACAAAGAGCTGGACATGACTGAGCACAACAACAGGCAATAAAAAATGCTTACCAAGTTAGCTTTCTACAGTTTCATAGATGCTGGTGAAAGATGTGAGAGTCCTGGCTGAGAGCAAAAGACAATACTTAAAGCTATTGTTTTTCCAGTAGTCATGTATGGATATGAGAGTTGGACCATAAAAAGGCTGAGCTCTGAAGAACTGATGCTTTTGAACTGTGGTGCTGAAGAAGACTCTTGAAAGTCCTTTGGACAACAAGGAGGTCAAACCAGTCAATTCTAAAGGAAATCAACTCTGAATATTCATTGGAAGGACAAATGCTGAAGCTCCAATACTTGGCCTACCTGATATGGAGAGCCAACTCATTGGAAAAGACCCTAATGCTGGTAAAGACTGAGGCCAGGAAGAGAAGAGGGCGACAGAGGATGAGATGGTTGGATGGCATCATTGACTCGATAGGCATGAGTTTGAACAAGCTCCATTAGATAGTGAAGGACAGGGAAACCTGGTATGCTGTAGTCCATGGGGTCACAAAGAGCTAGGCATGACTGAATGATTGAACAACTCATGCCACAGCAGATGGCATGAACCTCATGCTCTCATGTATTTCTTTCCTCCCCCCTCCAAATTCCATGGCAATGATATGAAGTGGTCCAGGAAGATGTGTATATGGTAGGTTGGTGTCAAAGCTAAGGAATGCAAAGTTTAAGAAGCTCACAGTGTGTAGGGGACGGTTATAATTCAGCGGCCTTGCCTCTCCACCCTTCCTGTATAGCAACAGCCTATTATGACACGACAAGTACCTTATCGCTAGCCTATCACTCGACGCCTTTAGGCCTGAACCGATAGTTGGTCGGCGGGCCAGCCAAGCAAGATCAGAGCCAATCCTCTGCGAGCTTGCCTCCCCTTCCGCCTGTGGATAGCATATAAACCTTTACCAGGAAATAAAATTTCAGAGCTTGATCAGAATACCTGTCTTGCTCTCGTTCTTTTGCGCCTCCTGTCCCTCCCCACCCTGCTCTTCTTCCTCCAGGCGTCTCGCTGAATAGAGGACCCCGCGGGCCGGGGCAACAGTGTTGTAAAGGAGGGCGCTAGTAAACTTGTCTAACATTTACCTTAGTACCAGTCATCTTTGGTATAAACACAGATTAGGAAAATAATCTGCCTTCTTCTCCTTGAAGGGAGACAATATCTCTGGCTTCAAAGATAATTTGCCATACAAACATCCTTGAAAAGATAGTTGGAAGCAAAATCTGTCAATATCTTTGCTCAAATGGGCAGAAATGCAAGAGCCCTGTGGGAAATTTTTTCTCACCACTTATCTAATAACAAGAACAACAGTGTGATAAATTCTGTAGAAGAGTTATGGGTATACCAGAGAGAAGGACACAACCAAGTCTGACTTCTAGTCTGGGAATAAGGAGAGATACATTTTAACCTGATAAGAAGGGAAGAAAAATCCAGACAAAAAACTTTATAAGCATGGAAACACTTACTGCTGTTCGAAGACTGCCCTCTAGTGTGTTAAATGGCTTCACCTCCCTGGCATTTGACTTTAATGTTGCTGCAGGATGGGAGGATGACCCATGCATCTCTGAACATTGTTTTTTTTAGTTTAATTTTTAATATATACTGGAGTATGTGTGATATGTTGCATTAGTTTCAAGTATACAGTGAAGGCAAACTGATTCAATTATACATACATATTTATCTATCTCTTTTCAGACTTTTTTTTTTCTTAATTTGTTTCCCTACCCCCCCTACTTTGGCTACAACAGGAGGCATGCATGCAGGGTCTTAGTTCCCCAACCAGAGATCGAACCCACTCTTCCTGCAGTGGAAGTGCTGAACCTTAACCACTGGACTGCCAGGGAAGTTCTCTTTTTAGATTCTTTTCCCATATAGGTTTTATTACAGAATATTGAGTAGAGTTCCTTGTGCTATCCAGTAGGTCCTTGTTGATTATCAATATTATGTATTTGATTGTGGTTCAGTCTCTCAGTCATGTCCAACTCTTTGTGAACCCATAAACTTCAGCATGCCAGGCTTCTCTGTCTTTCACTAACTCTCAGAGTTTGCTCAGACTCATGTCCATTGAATTGATAATGCCATCTAATCATCTCATCCTCTGTCTCCTCCTTGTATTCCTGGCCTCAATCTTTCCAGCATCAGAGTCTTTTCCAGTGAGTCAACTCTTTGCATCAGGTGGCCAAAGTATTGGAGCTTCAGCGTCAGCAGTATATAGTAGTGTGTATAAGTTCCAAATTGAAGGAGACAATATCTCTGGCTTCAAAGATAATTTGCCATACAAACATCCTTGAAAAGATAGTTGGAAGCAAAATCTGTCAATATCTTTGCTCAAATGGGCAGAAATGCAAGAGCCCTGTGGGAAATTTTTCTCACCACTTATCTAATAACAAGAACAACAGTGTGATAAATTCTGTAGAAGAGTTATGGGTATACCAGAGAGAAGGACACAACCAAGTCTGACTTCTAGTCTGGGAATAAGGAGAGATACATTTTAACCTGATAAGAAGGGAAGAAAAATCCAGACAAAAAACTTTATAAGCATGGAAACACTTACTGCTGTTCGAAGACTGCCCTCTAGTGTGTTAAATGGCTTCACCTCCCTGGCATTTGACTTTAATGTTGCTGCAGGATGGGAGGATGACCCATGCATCTCTGAACATTGTTTTTTTTAGTTTAATTTTTAATATATACTGGAGTATGTGTGATATGTTGCATTAGTTTCAAGTATACAGTGAAGGCAAACTGATTCAATTATACATACATATTTATCTATCTCTTTTCAGACTTTTTTTTCTTAATTTGTTTCCCTACCCCCCCTACTTTGGCTACAACAGGAGGCATGCATGCAGGGTCTTAGTTCCCCAACCAGAGATCGAACCCACTCTTCCTGCAGTGGAAGTGCTGAACCTTAACCACTGGACTGCCAGGGAAGTTCTCTTTTTAGATTCTTTTCCCATATAGGTTTTATTACAGAATATTGAGTAGAGTTCCTTGTGCTATCCAGTAGGTCCTTGTTGATTATCAATATTATGTATTTGATTGTGGTTCAGTCTCTCAGTCATGTCCAACTCTTTGTGAACCCATAAACTTCAGCATGCCAGGCTTCTCTGTCTTTCACTAACTCTCAGAGTTTGCTCAGACTCATGTCCATTGAATTGATAATGCCATCTAATCATCTCATCCTCTGTCTCCTCCTTGTATTCCTGGCCTCAATCTTTCCAGCATCAGAGTCTTTTCCAGTGAGTCAACTCTTTGCATCAGGTGGCCAAAGTATTGGAGCTTCAGCGTCAGCAGTATATAGTAGTGTGTATAAGTTAATTCCAAACTCTTAATTAACCCTCCCTCCCCCGCATCACACTCCTTTGTTCTTTGGAACCATAAGTTTGTTTTCAGTCTGTGAACTTTGTTTATATTTTGTAAATAAGTTCTTTTATATCATTCTTTTCAGATTCCACATATAAAAATTATCGTGTATTGGTTTTTCTCTGTCTGCCTTCCTTCGCTTAGTATGATTATCTCCAGGTCCATCCATGTTACTGTAAATGGCATTATTTCATTTTTTAATGCCTGGGTTGTATTCCATTGTATATACATACCACATCTTCTTTATTCATTTCTCTGTTGATGGATATTTAGGTTGCTTCCATATCCTGACTATTGTAAATAATGCTGAAATGAACATAGAGGTGCACACATCTTTTCAAATAGTAGTTTTCTCTGGATATATTGCACAGGAGTGGGATTGCTGGATCATATAATAGTTCTGTTTTTCATTTTTTAAGGTATCTCTATACTATTCTCCATAAAGGTTATACCAGTTTACATTCCTACCAACAGTGTAGGAGGATTCCCTTTTCTCCACAGCCTCTCTAGCATTTATTGTTTGTAAAAGGCCACTATGAGTAATATCTCATTCTCATTTTGATTTGTGTTTCTCTAATAATTAGTGATACTGAGTATCTTTTCATGTTTTTTTGGCTATCTGTATATTTAACTTTTTTGGTTCAATGTCTATTTAGATTTTCTGCTTATATTTTGACCGGGTTGTTATTTTTTGATATTGAGACGCATGGATGTTTTTATATTCTGAGCATTGTTACTTTGGAGGTAAAAACCATTTCTCTGGTATACTGTGTGGGGATATATTTCTCTTGGCACTACCAAGAATTTATACCACTACAAATTTCTCTCACCTTGAGGCTTTCTTTGTACCTTTATGTGGTGAGTTTAAGCGAACACTTTCTCTTGGGACTGGAGAACAGAATAGTTTATTGGTTTCGATAGTTACCCTCTCACTGCCTGTAGATTATAAGTGTATGACATGTGAGTGTCTGGCCCAAATAAAACGAATCATGAAGACAGACTCTTAGAATTAAAACGTTCCTAAGTCATCTATTTTATCCTTCTTTTTTTCCTCTGCTTATTATGTATTTGTGTTCCATGCTGGAGCTACAGAAATAAAGAAAATGGCACTTTTCCTTAATGTCCTCACAGAATAGTATGGATAGAGAGACATGGTCAGTCAATTATAAGAAACTGAGATAAGTTCCATGACAAAAGGAATTGGAAGGTTCTGTGACTAGGAAGCCTAATTCAGATAAGTGGGGTCACAAATTAATATTCACAGAGGATACTCTTGAGTTGGGCTTGACAGGATGAGTAGGGGATATGAGGGCAAGAATGGCGAGGGAGGAAGGCTTCCCTGGTGACTCAGGGAAAGAATCTGGCTGCAATGCAGGAGATCCGGATTCAGTCCCTGAGTTGGAAAGATCCCCTGGAGAAGGGAATGACTACCCACTCCAGTATTCTTGCCTGGAGAATTCCATGGACAGAGGAGCCTGGCAGGCTACACTCCATGGTTATCACAAAGAGTTGAGACGACTGAGCGACTAACACAAGTCCCTATCAGAGGCTTTGTATGTCCTGCTGAGGAGTCTACATTTTATCCCACTTAGAACCAAGGAAATTTTGGAGGATATATATCAAAGAAGTGATATGATCATATTTGCATTTCAGAATGATTAGATTGGCAGCAATGTGGAGAATAAATTGAAAGGAGAAGCACTGGGGACATTGGAGATCAATTAAGATTTTGTTACAGTGATCTAGGCAAGAGATTGATGAGGCTCTACTCAGTCATTAACAAACAGAATGAAAGGAGTGTCTAGACACTAGCAATAAAATCAATAGAATTGGTAAAAGATGAGGGGAAATGGGAGCAATCGAGGATTCAAAGATAACTCTGAGGTATGTGGTTGTGTAATTGGGTAACTGGGCTATCATCAAATAAGATTTGGAGAAAGAAAATCTGTCGAGATTAGTTGAGGTTTTGATATGCTGTGACTTAATCATGTCTGGATCATCCATACAGAATAGTTATTGGTTTCGATAGTTACCCTCTCACTGCCTGTAGATTATAAGTGTATGACATGTGAGTGTCTGGCCCAAATAAAACGAATCATGAAGACAGACTCTTAGAATTAAAACGTTCCTAAGTCATCTATTTTATCCTTCTTTTTTTCCTCTGCTTATTATGTATTTGTGTTCCATGCTGGAGCTACAGAAATAAAGAAAATGGCACTTTTCCTTAATGTCCTCACAGAATAGTATGGATAGAGAGACATGGTCAGTCAATTATAAGAAACTGAGATAAGTTCCATGACAAAAGGAATTGGAAGGTTCTGTGACTAGGAAGCCTAATTCAGATAAGTGGGGTCACAAATTAATATTCACAGAGGATACTCTTGAGTTGGGCTTGACAGGATGAGTAGGGGATATGAGGGCAAGAATGGCGAGGGAGGAAGGCTTCCCTGGTGACTCAGGGAAAGAATCTGGCTGCAATGCAGGAGATCCGGATTCAGTCCCTGAGTTGGAAAGATCCCCTGGAGAAGGGAATGACTACCCACTCCAGTATTCTTGCCTGGAGAATTCCATGGACAGAGGAGCCTGGCAGGCTACACTCCATGGTTATCACAAAGAGTTGAGACGACTGAGCGACTAACACAAGTCCCTATCAGAGGCTTTGTATGTCCTGCTGAGGAGTCTACATTTTATCCCACTTAGAACCAAGGAAATTTTGGAGGATATATATCAAAGAAGTGATATGATCATATTTGCATTTCAGAATGATTAGATTGGCAGCAATGTGGAGAATAAATTGAAAGGAGAAGCACTGGGGACATTGGAGATCAATTAAGATTTTGTTACAGTGATCTAGGCAAGAGATTGATGAGGCTCTACTCAGTCATTAACAAACAGAATGAAAGGAGTGTCTAGACACTAGCAATAAAATCAATAGAATTGGTAAAAGATGAGGGGAAATGGGAGCAATCGAGGATTCAAAGATAACTCTGAGGTATGTGGTTGTGTAATTGGGTAACTGGGCTATCATCAAATAAGATTTGGAGAAAGAAAATCTGTCGAGATTAGTTGAGGTTTTGATATGCTGTGACTTAATCATGTCTGGATCATCCATACAGAAGTAATATCTGGACTCAGGTATACAGGTATAGGAGCTCTTATTGTGCTCTTTTGTTACTTGATCAGTATTTATTCCAATTTTTCATTTCTTTCTGCATTTCTGGAGTCCCTTTTGAAGTCATTATGCTTGAGCAGTGGACAGGCTATTGCAAAGCCTTGTGGGTTCTCTACTTCACTGAGTACATTTCTCTCCTCTGAATGCTCATACATCTAAAAGTAGCTCTTTCATGTAAATCTTTACTTCATATTGAATGTGACTTGAAATTACTGTAAAGTTCTCACCTTTATTTGAAAGTTACTTAATTCAGTGATTCTGTGTCATGGAAATGTTTTTCAACGGAATCTGCTTTTCTTTTCCTCTCTCTGTTGGAAGTGTTTTGATTGTTATGCAAATATGCACAGCATTCTCAGAACTCTATTCAACTTGCCCAATACTTTTTGAATCTGTTATATCTGGAAATTGTAGATTCATATGATTTCAAAAAACAGTTTCAGTTCTTTTGTTACTATTTGCTGTTTGTAGAATTTCATTTCTACATTATATTTACTCAGCATGAATAAGAATGGGGCATATCAATGAGGCATTTTACACACTTAAAAAAATAATGATTTTTTTCTCTCATTTCATAGTCATTCTTTGCTCCAGGCTGTACAATTCATCTTTTTAAGAGTTGCAGTCAATTTTATTGGTAGCTTAGGATCTACTTCATCTTTTGTATTGCACTGAATAGAGAGTATAGGCTTACTTTTTAAAAAAATTTTCACCTTTTTTTGAACAGAATGACTCTAATAAAATATAAAGAAATGGTTTATTTCCATCAGAGAAATGAAACTTGATAAGAAAAGGAACCACCTGAGGTGTACACTTAAGGTCTTCTTTGATGTTTTCTAAGTCTATCCCTTTTCCTGGGCATGTATGGTCATTTTCTAATTTTCTTTATATATTTCTTTATATTGTTTTAGGATGTCCTAATCTTTCATTTATGGCTTCCAAAAAGTAACAAGAAAAATATCACCTGAGGAGAAAGAGAGCTAACCCCTTAAGGTCCCACTTCAGCCCCGGAGGGTGCGGCTTGCCATAATAGAGATAGGTACAACAGCAGTGGCCATCTACCTCTATGTCTGCCCAACAGTCAGCAATCAGAACACAGACCTTGAACACGTAGAGGACAGGGACCTTTTTGCCTACCCTGTCTCCTGCAAGCTCTGGGCAGGTGGCTTCCAGGATCACGTGCACACCTGCCTGCCACAGGATTGGTTTTGGGAGATGAGTAGCTACTGCTTTACTAAGAGCTGAAACTGACCAAAATTAACTGCAGTTTACTGTTCAAGCCTTCCCCTGGAAGGTCCAAGGTTTCAACAGACTTCAGAGCTCTAAAAGTTATATAAGACAAAGTGTGCCAGTACAGTTGGTGAGATAGATTTCTGATTCTTCCTCATCTGCCATTTTCATGTTTTTTCCCTTCCCTCCTCCTCCCTTCCCTTCCTCTCTTCCTTCTTTTTCTGGAGAGCCAGTTTACCAGCACACCACTGGAAAGGCTGCAGTTAAGTGATACTTGGTATAAGCCGGGCTGGGATCAACTGGGCCAGCTGCCCTGACTGCAGTACTTGAGTCTTCTTCACACAGCGCTATGGCCATTTCCCACTGCTGCCTCAGTTCACTGGCTCTGTGAGTAATTTTCAGTGGAGTGCTTCCGTTCTGTGGTCCCTAATTAATTTCACAATCTGGATCTCACTCTTTCTGCACAGCGGGTTTTCATATCTGTCCCTTTTCTGCAGATAACTGTCTTACCTAGGCACAGAATTGCTTTCTCCTGTCATCAGGCTCATTAGGCTCTCCATTGTTGTCCTGTATCATCCATTTCTTATGACTGACTAGGCTATTTCTCTGAGTATTGCACACACACCCTGGGGCCTTTTTCCTATTAAAAAACAACAACAAAAGTAATCTTGACCCATCATGCCTGTCTGGTTAGCATTCTATTTCCACAGCTTATCTTAATTTTCACACTTCCTACTTACTCTTAGTTTTACTTCATTGCTTCAATGAAACTGTTTTGTCAGTCACCATTGACCTCCATTTCCCCAATTACCACTCCTATTCAGTGGAGTATTAATTCTTGCTTTAGAACATGTTCTTGATGTATCTCCTTCTGCCTAATTCACTCTCTCCATAGTGAAGTTCATCTAGTCATGATACGACTTCTATGCTTATGTTTTTCCAGTGTATTTATCTAACCCTGACATTTGCTCTGAGAGTCTCATATAGAGCAATATTTCTCTGACACCTTTATTTGGAGGTATAATAAGGTTTTTAAACTATACATTCAAATCTGAGCTTATGATCTCACTCCCAAACCTATTAGTCTCTTAGCCTATTCTCAGATCAATTATTTTCCCAGTGACCCAAATAGAAATTTGGAATTACTTTCATTTCCCCTTATCTTTCATCTTCCATTCACAAACCACAAGAAACTATCCTTAGTTCCTCTGTAATACACCTCAAATCTGTCTACTTCTGTTCATCTTCACTATATTCTAAGCCCTATTATTTCTTACTCAGAGTGCAGCGAAGTATCCTGATTGGCCTCTCCATAATTCCTTCTTTACAAACTAACATTTGAAGAACACAATAGATACTGCCATTTAAACGCTCAAAACAGTCAGTGGTTTCCCCATGCTCTTAGAATAAAGTTATATCTCTTCAATATGAACTAAAATGTCCATAGCAGCTGTTTACTTAAATTTCATTGCATATTGCTCTCTCGCTTTTCTCTAGGCAAGGTCTTTTCTAATTTAGTGGAACTATTCTAAGGAAAACTATCATAATAAAAGATCACATGACCCTAATTAATTTCACAATCTGGATCTCACTCTTTCTGCACAGCGGGTTTTCATATCTGTCCCTTTTCTGCAGATAACTGTCTTACCTAGGCACAGAATTGCTTTCTCCTGTCATCAGGCTCATTAGGCTCTCCATTGTTGTCCTGTATCATCCATTTCTTATGACTGACTAGGCTATTTCTCTGAGTATTGCACACACACCCTGGGGCCTTTTTCCTATTAAAAAACAACAACAAAAGTAATCTTGACCCATCATGCCTGTCTGGTTAGCATTCTATTTCCACAGCTTATCTTAATTTTCACACTTCCTACTTACTCTTAGTTTTACTTCATTGCTTCAATGAAACTGTTTTGTCAGTCACCATTGACCTCCATTTCCCCAATTACCACTCCTATTCAGTGGAGTATTAATTCTTGCTTTAGAACATGTTCTTGATGTATCTCCTTCTGCCTAATTCACTCTCTCCATAGTGAAGTTCATCTAGTCATGATACGACTTCTATGCTTATGTTTTTCCAGTGTATTTATCTAACCCTGACATTTGCTCTGAGAGTCTCATATAGAGCAATATTTCTCTGACACCTTTATTTGGAGGTATAATAAGGTTTTTAAACTATACATTCAAATCTGAGCTTATGATCTCACTCCCAAACCTATTAGTCTCTTAGCCTATTCTCAGATCAATTATTTTCCCAGTGACCCAAATAGAAATTTGGAATTACTTTCATTTCCCCTTATCTTTCATCTTCCATTCACAAACCACAAGAAACTATCCTTAGTTCCTCTGTAATACACCTCAAATCTGTCTACTTCTGTTCATCTTCACTATATTCTAAGCCCTATTATTTCTTACTCAGAGTGCAGCGAAGTATCCTGATTGGCCTCTCCATAATTCCTTCTTTACAAACTAACATTTGAAGAACACAATAGATACTGCCATTTAAACGCTCAAAACAGTCAGTGGTTTCCCCATGCTCTTAGAATAAAGTTATATCTCTTCAATATGAACTAAAATGTCCATAGCAGCTGTTTACTTAAATTTCATTGCATATTGCTCTCTCGCTTTTCTCTAGGCAAGGTCTTTTCTAATTTAGTGGAACTATTCTAAGGAAAACTATCATAATAAAAGATCACATGATATGTGATCAGGGATTGTCAACCAAGAGGTAATTTGTTTTTAAAATTTTTTTGTTGACCATTACTGAGGTTACAAATAGCTATGTGTTGGGTATATAGATTAACAGGAAAATTTAGATTTATCATCTTTCCCTGCTTTTTTGACCCTCTCTTCATCATCTGGCTTCCAAAATGTCTATAAAGACTTCTCTGCTGCTCCCTTCTCTGTGACTTGCAAGAGATAGAAAGAATGATACCCACACTGGGAAAACCATACCGATATGTTGGAAAAACCACACCTCTTGGGTATGGAGATAGGATGTCTTCTTTTGTATCAATATCTTTTGTCTGGTCTGTACTCTTAACTAGCACCTGGCTTATTTTTTATACTTTGAAGTTAAACATTCTATTGTTTTATGGACATTCTCTAATTTTTTTCACATGGTATTAGGTGTCTGATTTTGGACAGCCTAGGATTTAAAAAAAAATCCTGAGTGGGGAAGATGTAGGTGCTTATGTCAAATGTTTGTTTTGTTGTAGTTGAAAAGAAATTTTGGATAATATTAGTTACTGACAGTCTGAGTATATTTTTATGACCCCTAAGGAGGTCCAGGATTGCTGAATACTTTATAAACATCTGTGCACATGATTCACTCTTTTCAGGCAAATCATAAAGCCATAGAAGAGAGGGTGAAGCTGCCGTACTACTTTCATTCTCCTTTACTAAGAATTATTTCTTCCTTAGCAATCACTATGCTTATGTGACATGCTATCTTATGACTAGTTTCTTGATACCCAAAGTAAATATCCATTTGTAATATTTAATCCTTCTCAGAACCTGAAATACCAGCCAATGTTCCTGATTTCTAGGAATCATTCACTGTTCTTCTTCCCCCTGTTGAGACATCTGTCCCATGTCATATGCCTCAGAAGTGGTTGTCATGCTGATACTGATAATTCTGGAATTATTTTCCCCTCAAGCTAGTGTCTAACATGGTGATGATTTGGGTATTTTTTTCTTAAGCTAGAACAATACAACTTGTCTTTAACACTGTCATTTTTAAACATCAGTTTGTAAGCATGGCAACCCACTCCAATATTCTTGCCTGGAGAATCCCATGGACAGAGGAACCAGATGGGCTATCATCCATGGGGTTGCAAAGAGTCAAACATGACCAAACCAACTTAGCAAGCACACATAGTTTTTGCACAAAATGCTGTTAAATAACATTGAGTAACTAGGTATGTATACATGCCAAGGATTTTAGAGACTTGTAAAATAGCAGGACATTTCAAGAATTTCTTTCTTCTTAGAAACATTGATAGGGAAAAGAAAAGTGATATTAAAGAATTTAGTTTGAAGTCTAATGGCAGTCACCTGGGCTGGATAGGGTACTTGTTTCTTCAAAGAGGTTTTAATCCATTTTCTGTCCATCAGAAATTGCTTAAACAGTTCATAAGGACTACCGATTTTTTCTTGAAGTGAGGTTGTACATAATATTACTAAAAAAAGGTTCTGTCTCAGAACAGATTTGGACTGTTTTTAAAGTCCTGCTTTTTGACTCAGACACTCTTCAAAGATATCTTTCAGACAAAAAGGAAAAAAGACAGAGATTCTCACTGCATATTTGAATCCAAGATAATTCATTGGATTTTTTAAGCCCAGTCAATCTCTTTTACATTTTCTAATAAATGGTAAAAATTAGACATAAGCTAAATTTATGCAATATATATGGAACCATGCTTAATTACCATAGTGTTCCATTAATATTGATATTTCTTTCCCTATGTAAGAGAATTATTTCTTCCTTAGCAATCACTATGCTTATGTGACATGCTATCTTATGACTAGTTTCTTGATACCCAAAGTAAATATCCATTTGTAATATTTAATCCTTCTCAGAACCTGAAATACCAGCCAATGTTCCTGATTTCTAGGAATCATTCACTGTTCTTCTTCCCCCTGTTGAGACATCTGTCCCATGTCATATGCCTCAGAAGTGGTTGTCATGCTGATACTGATAATTCTGGAATTATTTTCCCCTCAAGCTAGTGTCTAACATGGTGATGATTTGGGTATTTTTTTCTTAAGCTAGAACAATACAACTTGTCTTTAACACTGTCATTTTTAAACATCAGTTTGTAAGCATGGCAACCCACTCCAATATTCTTGCCTGGAGAATCCCATGGACAGAGGAACCAGATGGGCTATCATCCATGGGGTTGCAAAGAGTCAAACATGACCAAACCAACTTAGCAAGCACACATAGTTTTTGCACAAAATGCTGTTAAATAACATTGAGTAACTAGGTATGTATACATGCCAAGGATTTTAGAGACTTGTAAAATAGCAGGACATTTCAAGAATTTCTTTCTTCTTAGAAACATTGATAGGGAAAAGAAAAGTGATATTAAAGAATTTAGTTTGAAGTCTAATGGCAGTCACCTGGGCTGGATAGGGTACTTGTTTCTTCAAAGAGGTTTTAATCCATTTTCTGTCCATCAGAAATTGCTTAAACAGTTCATAAGGACTACCGATTTTTTCTTGAAGTGAGGTTGTACATAATATTACTAAAAAAAGGTTCTGTCTCAGAACAGATTTGGACTGTTTTTAAAGTCCTGCTTTTTGACTCAGACACTCTTCAAAGATATCTTTCAGACAAAAAGGAAAAAAGACAGAGATTCTCACTGCATATTTGAATCCAAGATAATTCATTGGATTTTTTAAGCCCAGTCAATCTCTTTTACATTTTCTAATAAATGGTAAAAATTAGACATAAGCTAAATTTATGCAATATATATGGAACCATGCTTAATTACCATAGTGTTCCATTAATATTGATATTTCTTTCCCTATGTAAGAGAAATATTTTCAAACAAAATTCTATGGCAACTCAAGATCAATATTAGCTGTTTTAAACAATCTGAACTTAAACTTTTATATTATCTATGTTCTTTTCAACATAGCCTGCTATATTTACCTACGTCCAATTAAAGGTGTTGATTAGTGTCTTTGTTGTTTGCTTAACAAAAAGCTAGGGCTATTCTTTTATAAGGACAGAGAATTAATTTCTATTAGACATTTCCAAAAAAAAAAAAAAAAATCCAGGCTGCATTACTGTTCCAGAATATCCTTTTCTCTCCTTTCTGCCATGCCCTTTCTTCTCTCTTTCCTCATTTATCTCCTTCTTTCCTCAACTCTTCCCTTCCTTTCCTCAGCCCTCTACTTTCCATTTCCCTCCCTTTCTTTTTTTCTTTAAATTTTCCTTCTTTTTTCACCTCTTCCACCCAAGTGTCCTTACTTGTATATCTGTTATTGTCATCTTGTCTACTTTGAGGCAAAGTACCAAAGTATGAGAAGCTGGTTTTTTTTAGGATCACCCACCATCCCTAACTAAAATTGTAAGACTAATACTGAATCTCTGATTCTTTAGCTGCCTTATACAAACGGCTGATTCATTGGGAAAGCCCCTGATTCTGGGAAAGACTGAAGGCAAGAGGAGACAGCGGTAATAGAGGATGACATGTTTAGATAGCATCACCAACTCAATGGGCATAAATCTGAGCAAAGTCCAGAAGATAGTGGAGGACATAGACTGGCCTGATGCAGTCCATGGGGTCATGGAGTCAGACATGGCTTAGCAACCAAGCAACAACAAAAATCCTTTTTCACCTCTAAGAACTCAAATTCATGATTGTATCTAACCTTCCAGGAGTGATGATGTATGTATGTTCTTATAAATCTGGAATCCTATTAGTCACAGAATGGGTACCAAACTAAATTCCATACATGAAGTGCAGTTCTAATTCTTTTAGAATGGGCTTGTCCACGTAATTAAATGGGCTTTGCCTTCAGGTGTAACATTTCTGTACACTTCTGATTATAAATTGGGCTTTTCTAATTATGTTGAAACCATGCAAACAACTACATTGCCATGAGTGGTGTACAGGGAATCAATAAAGACACTGTGGTATATAGTAGTTGACCTGTTTTAACAAGTAGTTTTATAGCAAGGCCAATCCATATATATGCTCTTTTTACAAACTCATTACAAATACCATCAGTGGTTTTATTATTTACAGATATTATGTGGTTAGAATTGATGAACTTTATACTGATATCTTTTATCTAAAATAATTATGATTTTTCTCCCAAGCATCTTGGGCTTAACAAAAGCTAGGGCTATTCTTTTATAAGGACAGAGAATTAATTTCTATTAGACATTTCCAAAAAAAAAAAAAAAAATCCAGGCTGCATTACTGTTCCAGAATATCCTTTTCTCTCCTTTCTGCCATGCCCTTTCTTCTCTCTTTCCTCATTTATCTCCTTCTTTCCTCAACTCTTCCCTTCCTTTCCTCAGCCCTCTACTTTCCATTTCCCTCCCTTTCTTTTTTTCTTTAAATTTTCCTTCTTTTTTCACCTCTTCCACCCAAGTGTCCTTACTTGTATATCTGTTATTGTCATCTTGTCTACTTTGAGGCAAAGTACCAAAGTATGAGAAGCTGGTTTTTTTTAGGATCACCCACCATCCCTAACTAAAATTGTAAGACTAATACTGAATCTCTGATTCTTTAGCTGCCTTATACAAACGGCTGATTCATTGGGAAAGCCCCTGATTCTGGGAAAGACTGAAGGCAAGAGGAGACAGCGGTAATAGAGGATGACATGTTTAGATAGCATCACCAACTCAATGGGCATAAATCTGAGCAAAGTCCAGAAGATAGTGGAGGACATAGACTGGCCTGATGCAGTCCATGGGGTCATGGAGTCAGACATGGCTTAGCAACCAAGCAACAACAAAAATCCTTTTTCACCTCTAAGAACTCAAATTCATGATTGTATCTAACCTTCCAGGAGTGATGATGTATGTATGTTCTTATAAATCTGGAATCCTATTAGTCACAGAATGGGTACCAAACTAAATTCCATACATGAAGTGCAGTTCTAATTCTTTTAGAATGGGCTTGTCCACGTAATTAAATGGGCTTTGCCTTCAGGTGTAACATTTCTGTACACTTCTGATTATAAATTGGGCTTTTCTAATTATGTTGAAACCATGCAAACAACTACATTGCCATGAGTGGTGTACAGGGAATCAATAAAGACACTGTGGTATATAGTAGTTGACCTGTTTTAACAAGTAGTTTTATAGCAAGGCCAATCCATATATATGCTCTTTTTACAAACTCATTACAAATACCATCAGTGGTTTTATTATTTACAGATATTATGTGGTTAGAATTGATGAACTTTATACTGATATCTTTTATCTAAAATAATTATGATTTTTCTCCCCAAGCTTAACTCATTTTAAAACACTCCTGAATTCTCAATACTAGAGTTGTTATACTTAATCTTTTCAGAATCCCCTAGTTACATTTACAGTTCTCATATTAAGAATTCATAGGGGGCTTCCCTGGTGGTCCAGTGGGTAAGGACACCGCCTTGCAGTGCAAGGGGCGCCGGTTCGATCCCTGGCCTGGGAGGATCCCACATGCCGCGGAGTGGCTGGACCCATGTGTCCAATTACCGAGCCGGAGCTCTGGAGCGTGTGCGCCCAGAGCCGGTGCTCTGTGACAACAGAGGCCACTGCGATGGGAGGCCCACCGGGCCAAAGAACAAAGATGGATGAAAATAGACAAATGAAAGACCAATAGAAGTAGCCCACCTGCTCCCCTCCCTCCTCACCCCACCCCCCCAAAATAAATAAATAAATAAATCTTTTAAAAAAAAAGAATTCATAGGGCTTCCCTGGTTGTCCAGTGAGTAAAGAGTCTGCCTTGCAGTGCAAGGGGCACCAGTTCTATCCCTGGCCCAGGAAGATCCCACATGCTGAGGAGTGGCTGGGCCGGTGTGTCCAATTACCAGCCAGCGCTCTGGAGTGCATGCACGCAGAGCCAGTGTTCTGCAACGAGAGAGGCCATTGCCATGGGAGGTCCACACAGGCTAAAAAATAAAGATGGATGAAAAATAAATAAATAAAATATCAATAAAAAGAGGCCAAAATTTTTTTTTAAATTATAAAAAAGAATTCATAAACTCATGGCTTTTTTTTGTAGATTGCATTTGATTTTGTATGTAGACAGTGATATTATCTGTGAATAATGATAGTTTTACTTCTTCCTTTCCTATGTGAACTTCTTTTATTTATTTATTTATTTTGTCCTAACTTTATTGATCTGGCTAGAAAAACCCTACAGTGTTGACCTGAAATAGTGGGAGCAGATATCTTTGTCTTGTTCCTGAAATAAGGTGAAAACTTTTATCATAAAGCCTAATGTTATTTATTGGTTATTTCATAAATGCCCTTTACCAGTTGCGGAAGTTCTTTCCTATCCTGAGTTTGTAGAGAAAGTTTTTATTAGGAAAGGATGTTTTATTTTGTTAAATGCTCTTCCTGTATCTATTGACATATCATATTTTTTCCCTTTTTTTAGTTTAATGTGATGAATTATTTTTATTGGTTTTCAAATGATAAGCCAGTCTTACATTCCTAGAATAAAACTCACATATTAAAAAGGTCAAAGTATTAGTCACTCAGTCATGTCTGGACTATTTGTGACCCCATGGTCTATAGCCCACCAGGCTTCTCTGTCCATGGAACTCCCCAGACAAGAATACCAGAGTGGGTAGCCATTCCCTTCTCCAGAGGATCTTTCCAACCCAGGGATTGAACCTGGATCTCCTGCATTGCAGGCAGATTCTTTACTGCCAGAGCCACTAGGGAAGCCCCACTCATGATGTATTATACATTTTATATATTGTTAGATTCGACTTGCTCAATTTTTTTTTCTCAAATTTTTATATGTGTATCAATGAAGGATACTGATCGCTGGTCTTCTTTTCTTGTACCAGTGAGTAAAGAGTCTGCCTTGCAGTGCAAGGCACCAGTTCTATCCCTGGCCCAGGAAGATCCCACATGCTGAGGAGTGGCTGGGCCGGTGTGTCCAATTACCAGCCAGCGCTCTGGAGTGCATGCACGCAGAGCCAGTGTTCTGCAACGAGGGAGGCCACTGCAATGGGAGGCCCACACAGGTCAAAAAATAAAGATGGATGAAAAATAAATAAATAAAATATCAATAAAAAGAGGCCAAAATTTTTTTTTAAATTATAAAAAAGAATTCATAAACTCATGGCTTTTTTTTGTAGATTGCATTTGATTTTGTATGTAGACAGTGATATTATCTGTGAATAATGATAGTTTTACTTCTTCCTTTCCTATGTGAACTTCTTTTATTTATTTATTTATTTTGTCCTAACTTTATTGATCTGGCTAGAAAAACCCTACAGTGTTGACCTGAAATAGTGGGAGCAGATATCTTTGTCTTGTTCCTGAAATAAGGTGAAAACTTTTATCATAAAGCCTAATGTTATTTATTGGTTATTTCATAAATGCCCTTTACCAGTTGCGGAAGTTCTTTCCTATCCTGAGTTTGTAGAGAAAGTTTTTATTAGGAAAGGATGTTTTATTTTGTTAAATGCTCTTCCTGTATCTATTGACATATCATATTTTTTCCCTTTTTTTAGTTTAATGTGATGAATTATTTTTATTGGTTTTCAAATGATAAGCCAGTCTTACATTCCTAGAATAAAACTCACATATTAAAAAGGTCAAAGTATTAGTCACTCAGTCATGTCTGGACTATTTGTGACCCCATGGTCTATAGCCCACCAGGCTTCTCTGTCCATGGAACTCCCCAGACAAGAATACCAGAGTGGGTAGCCATTCCCTTCTCCAGAGGATCTTTCCAACCCAGGGATTGAACCTGGATCTCCTGCATTGCAGGCAGATTCTTTACTGCCAGAGCCACTAGGGAAGCCCCACTCATGATGTATTATACATTTTATATATTGTTAGATTCGACTTGCTCAATTTTTTTTTCTCAAATTTTTATATGTGTATCAATGAAGGATACTGATCGCTGGTCTTCTTTTCTTGTAATATCTTTGGTTTTAGTATTACAGTATTGCTCTTTTTCTTAGAATGAATGGGGAAGTGTTCCCTACTTTTCACCTTTTTGGAAGTGTTTCTGAGGAAATGATATTATTTCTCTGTAGATATTTGGTAGAATTCATCATTGAAATAATATCATCATTTTCCTTTGTCAGAGGGTTTCTACCTAAAAATTTCATTTTTTATTTAATATACAATGCAGTATTCAATACATATAGGGATATACAGGTTATTTCATTTTTCATGGTGAACTTTGGTAGTTTTTGCATTTTAAGGAATTCTTGAACTTGTTTAGTTTATTGATCCTTTCCTCTGCACTCTGATCTGAAACTCTATCAAAATACTTGGTGAGGGCAGTCCTAGGACTCACCTCATTCATTGTTCACCTGTCAAATATCATTGTCTTCCATTGCCTGATGTTCAATTCTTGAAAATTTTTAAATATTTTGTATATCATTTGTTTTTTTCAGGCTGGAGAGAAGATCCAAAGTTCTTCATTTTGACTAGAACCAGAGTTGTTAACCGAGGTGTTTTAAACCCAGGAATAAAATCTTAGAAGTCAGTTTGTTGGAAGGGACTATATCAGCCCAAGTTCACGAGCATGAATATACTTCTATCCATCCTCAGAGGTAATACAATTACTAAATTATATTCATATTAATAATTTAGGTTTGACTGAACTTCTCTTTTTCACTTAACTAAGAAAATGTGGAGCCTATCTGTCCTGACTATTGCTAGTGTACCTTCTTTCCAGGGGCTGACTCTCAGTTACAGAGAGAGTCTGTGTTTTAGGTGACTATCAGAGATAGAGTATGAGAAATACCTAGTCAATTTATTATGGCGTTTGGGGACTTATCCTGGATAGATCACCCATGAAATTTTGGTTGAGTAAAATCATAAGTTTCTAAGAAAATAAACAGCCACATGGTTGCCCAAGTTATTGACCAAAGTAGTAATACATTACAGCTACTAAAGGAATGTTAACTTTGTAAAAGTGAGAAATCTTTTATTTTCTGGTGGATTTGCTTTTGATTGTTTATATTTATGAAATGTGTCAGAGCAGCTCAACTCTCAATAAACCCTTTCCAAAGTGTATATATGTGCAGTGGTTAGGCAAAAATCCTGACATCTGGGCAAAATACGAAGAAAACAAAACTATTTTTGTACAGCCTAAAAGGACACAGATTTCCTTTGTGAGCTGCCAGAGCTCACTTTTTCCATTGAAATAATATCATCATTTTCCTTTGTCAGAGGGTTTCTACCTAAAAATTTCATTTTTTATTTAATATACAATGCAGTATTCAATACATATAGGGATATACAGGTTATTTCATTTTTCATGGTGAACTTTGGTAGTTTTTGCATTTTAAGGAATTCTTGAACTTGTTTAGTTTATTGATCCTTTCCTCTGCACTCTGATCTGAAACTCTATCAAAATACTTGGTGAGGGCAGTCCTAGGACTCACCTCATTCATTGTTCACCTGTCAAATATCATTGTCTTCCATTGCCTGATGTTCAATTCTTGAAAATTTTTAAATATTTTGTATATCATTTGTTTTTTTCAGGCTGGAGAGAAGATCCAAAGTTCTTCATTTTGACTAGAACCAGAGTTGTTAACCGAGGTGTTTTAAACCCAGGAATAAAATCTTAGAAGTCAGTTTGTTGGAAGGGACTATATCAGCCCAAGTTCACGAGCATGAATATACTTCTATCCATCCTCAGAGGTAATACAATTACTAAATTATATTCATATTAATAATTTAGGTTTGACTGAACTTCTCTTTTTCACTTAACTAAGAAAATGTGGAGCCTATCTGTCCTGACTATTGCTAGTGTACCTTCTTTCCAGGGGCTGACTCTCAGTTACAGAGAGAGTCTGTGTTTTAGGTGACTATCAGAGATAGAGTATGAGAAATACCTAGTCAATTTATTATGGCGTTTGGGGACTTATCCTGGATAGATCACCCATGAAATTTTGGTTGAGTAAAATCATAAGTTTCTAAGAAAAATAAATAGCCACATGGTTGCCCAAGTTATTGACCAAAGTAGTAATACATTACAGCTACTAAAGGAATGTTAACTTTGTAAAAGTGAGAAATCTTTTATTTTCTGGTGGATTTGCTTTTGATTGTTTATATTTATGAAATGTGTCAGAGCAGCTCAACTCTCAATAAACCCTTTCCAAAGTGTATATATGTGCAGTGGTTAGGCAAAAATCCTGACATCTGGGCAAAATACGAAGAAAACAAAACTATTTTTGTACAGCCTAAAAGGACACAGATTTCCTTTGTGAGCTGCCAGAGCTCACTTTTTCCATTATACATAGCTTCTTTTAAAATGTAATCTTATGGGTTTCCCC
The DNA here is from genome assembly GCA_022376925.1 of Tragulus kanchil. NCBI lineage: Eukaryota > Metazoa > Chordata > Mammalia > Artiodactyla > Tragulidae > Tragulus > Tragulus kanchil. Next base: position 120,898,560 of record JAIOJX010000030.1, on the reverse strand, counting down.
TGGTGGTCCAGTGGGTAAAGACACCGCCTTGCAGTGCAAGGGGCGCCGGTTCGATCCCTGGCCTGGGAAGATCCCACGTGCCGCGGAGCGGCTGGACTGATGTGTCCAATTACCGAGAGGGAGTTCTGGCGCGCATGTGCCAAGAGCCGGCGCTCTGCGACGACAGTGGCCACTGCGATGGGAGGCCCGCAGGAGCCAAAGAACAAAGATGGATGAAAATAGAGAAATGAAAGACCAAAGAAGTGGCCCGCCCATCCCCCTCCCTCCACACCCCACCCTCCAAAAAAGTAAATAAATACAGAAAGAAGGAAAGAAAGAAAAGCCTGATTTATATATATATATATAAAAAGTAATCCTTTTACATACCAAGGTTTTTATTTAAAATATATATACATGCACTACATAAATGAGACTATATTACATTAGTTTTAAAATTCCGTTTTTGTTTCAGGAACACTTTAAGACAGTATTTCACTCCACTAATTTTATCTTCTTAAAATGAATATTATGGAGAACAAATATGTTTGTAAATAAATAAGAGCACATAAGTGAAAATTCTTGTGTGGTGACCAAGTGATCTTGTTTTATACCACTGCTTGTGTCTACACTTGCCAAGTACCATATCCTCTGTCACAAGGAGAGATTTCTATTTACTTTAATTACTTAAACAGTTCCGAGCCTTAGGTCTTAAAGTTAATTAAGTCTGAAGTTATAAAGTTAATTAAGGGTCTTAGAATTGCAATTTAAGTTGACATTAAAGAATGATAAATCTACTTGGTATTGGACACTTATCCCCCAAATTTTACTCAGATAACACAAATAAGGTCATTCTGTAGATTTAGGTAATTCGTAACTTTTCTTGAAGTTTACAAGAACAGTGCTCAAGATGTTCATTATTTGAACTCAATATAGCTATCTTAAAAGTTCAGTACAATTAATGATTACTTATCCATCTCTAGGACAGATATGTTATTTCTAATAAATTGGCTCCCTGTCGGAAAAGAAATGAGAATCATGCATGAACCAAAATGTTGTTTGCACTGTGACAATGTTTAATTCATCCCTAGGAGTGGTAAATATTGTAACTGATATAAAATGTTTATTTGTATTTATCAATACTCAAAACATTTAATACTAATATTTATAATTTTTAGAATAATGGTAAAACCTCAATACAGAAATTTTTCTTTAAGGATGGTCTAATCTGTTAATCTTTTCTTTTTTTTTTTTTCATTATAGTCACGAGGGACCCTAACAATTAAACCGAATATATTCATTCCCTTTTTTGGAGAATTTTCTGCCTTCCTTAAATGGAACATAATTATTTTTAGGACAGTATGATTGGGCCACCTAAGCTGACTGCTCTCTTGCTCTCTGTACATTGCCCAACCAGTGCCTGCTTCACCTGTACCTACATTTACACAACTCACCTGACTACAGACTTGCCACCACCCCCAGTTAGTAATGGTCCCTCCGTGTTCATGCTAAAGTCATATCCAGCTCTTTGCAACCCCGTGGACTGTAGCCTGCCAGACTCCACTGTCCCTGGTAGTTTCCAGGCAAGCATACTAGAATTGGGTGCCATTTCCTCCTCCAGGGGATCTTCCCAACCCAGGGATCAAACCTGTGTTTCTTGTATCTCCTGTATTGCAGGGGATTCTTTACATGCTGAACCATAGAGCAAGCCCATTAATGATGGCTCTAACCTTTAAATCAGAGCATCTCCAACCTGTTGTTTAATCAAAAAGCCACAAGGGGCAGTCCCCTTTGCTAGTTTCCCTGGTAACCAATTAGCCACCTGACACTAATTCACCCATAAGTCGTTGCCTCCTCTCACTTGGAGCGTAAACTGCTGCCATGTTCTGCCCGCCAGTTGTACGCTGTCAGCTGTTGCTCCAGGACCTTGCTTCAGAAATGTAAGTAATATCCACCATCCATTAAACCAGGGGTCCCCAACCTCTGGGATCTAATGCTTGATGATGTTAGGTGGAGCTGATGTAATAATAATAGAAATAAAGTGCACTCTAAATGTAACGCGCTTGAATCATCCCCAAACCATCCCCACCCTCGTCCGTGGAAAAACTGGCTTTCGTAAAACTGGTGCCTGGTGCCTGAAAGGTTGGGGACCCCTGGGTTAGTCGATTGATGCTTTTGTTCCCGCTGGCTCTGGCTCTTTATCTGGTCTTGAAGCTGGACAGTTTCAGGGCTCTCAAGCCTGCAGGGTACAGCCCAAGGACCATTTTACAGCCAGTAATATATATGTGAATTCCAGTTGTTTTGTATTATTACCAATATTTGAATCATCAGTTTGAAACAGATTTATAGTTCTAGCCTTTTAGTGTAACTAATGGAATTTCATTATGGTTTTAATGTGCATTTCTGTAATATATTACGTTGAGGCCTTTTCACATGTTCATTGGCATTTTTCTGTCTTCCTTTGTGAAGGTTTATCCCTGCCTATTGCCCATTTACTTTTATTTGGATTGTTTTTTTATACTGAATGATAGCAGTTATTTATAGATTCTAGAAACCAGAAATCTGAAATAGATTTAAACTAATTTGAACATCTCTGAGATCTGTGTTTATGTCTACACAACGACTTGCCACCACCCCAGTTAGTAATGGTCCCTCCGTGTTCATGCTAAAGTCATATCCAGCTCTTTGCAACCCCGTGGACTGTAGCCTGCCAGACTCCACTGTCCCTGGTAGTTTCCAGGCAAGCATACTAGAATTGGGTGCCATTTCCTCCTCCAGGGGATCTTCCCAACCCAGGGATCAAACCTGTGTTTCTTGTATCTCCTGTATTGCAGGGGATTCTTTACATGCTGAACCATAGAGCAAGCCCATTAATGATGGCTCTAACCTTTAAATCAGAGCATCTCCAACCTGTTGTTTAATCAAAAAGCCACAAGGGGCAGTCCCCTTTGCTAGTTTCCCTGGTAACCAATTAGCCACCTGACACTAATTCACCCATAAGTCGTTGCCTCCTCTCACTTGGAGCGTAAACTGCTGCCATGTTCTGCCCGCCAGTTGTACGCTGTCAGCTGTTGCTCCAGGACCTTGCTTCAGAAATGTAAGTAATATCCACCATCCATTAAACCAGGGGTCCCCAACCTCTGGGATCTAATGCTTGATGATGTTAGGTGGAGCTGATGTAATAATAATAGAAATAAAGTGCACTCTAAATGTAACGCGCTTGAATCATCCCCAAACCATCCCCACCCTCGTCCGTGGAAAAACTGGCTTTCGTAAAACTGGTGCCTGGTGCCTGAAAGGTTGGGGACCCCTGGGTTAGTCGATTGATGCTTTTGTTCCCGCTGGCTCTGGCTCTTTATCTGGTCTTGAAGCTGGACAGTTTCAGGGCTCTCAAGCCTGCAGGGTACAGCCCAAGGACCATTTTACAGCCAGTAATATATATGTGAATTCCAGTTGTTTTGTATTATTACCAATATTTGAATCATCAGTTTGAAACAGATTTATAGTTCTAGCCTTTTAGTGTAACTAATGGAATTTCATTATGGTTTTAATGTGCATTTCTGTAATATATTACGTTGAGGCCTTTTCACATGTTCATTGGCATTTTTCTGTCTTCCTTTGTGAAGGTTTATCCCTGCCTATTGCCCATTTACTTTTATTTGGATTGTTTTTTTATACTGAATGATAGCAGTTATTTATAGATTCTAGAAACCAGAAATCTGAAATAGATTTAAACTAATTTGAACATCTCTGAGATCTGTGTTTATGTCTTTTCCCAATTGCTGCATTTCTCAAATGAACACTTATTTTTGCCAATTTTTAAAACTGTCTTTTAAGATGTCGGCAGTGTTATGATGGACCTTGAATCTCATCCAAAATGACTCTTGGAGATTGAACTTGCACTTTTCACTAGGCTTTGAATTTCAGAATTTAACCTTAGAAAGTAGCAGCCAAGATGTTCTTATCTTTGTGTTAGGATATGTGATACCAGAGTATTGTAAAAGTAACTAATATAGGCAGATTTAGTAATTTGCTACTGGTTCTTTAAAGTTTTGCATACAATTGTGTATTTTTGCTCAAGAGAAGACAATTTAAATTCTCTATTTTTAAGGGCAATTTCTAAATTGATTTTGTTACCAAACCAAGCTTGAGTCTACTCGCCAGTGCAGTGAAGCCAATCTACTGACACCAGGTTGTGGTAAAGGAAAGTACAGTGTTTAAAACTTCCAGGCACCAAGCAAGCAGGACCAAATGCTAACGTTCAAAGGGAAAGGCCTGAGCTCCTGACGGCTTTCAGGAAGGGTGCATACAGACAGAATGAGGAAGAGGGTTGTGGGGTACATGATCAGGTGGTGAACATTCTTCTGATTGGTTGGTGAGGAGATAATCAGGAGGCAACGTCATCCACCTTCTGATTCCAATTATTCTGGGGTCTACGTGCTCGTGGTGAGCATCAGTTAATTGCTTCAGGGAGGTTTCAGTATTTGCGAAAACAGCTGAAAGGATATTGCTCAATATTCTCAACAGCCAAGGACCATTTTACAGCCAGTAATATATATGTGAATTCCAGTTGTTTTGTATTATTACCAATATTTGAATCATCAGTTTGAAACAGATTTATAGTTCTAGCCTTTTAGTGTAACTAATGGAATTTCATTATGGTTTTAATGTGCATTTCTGTAATATATTACGTTGAGGCCTTTTCACATGTTCATTGGCATTTTTCTGTCTTCCTTTGTGAAGGTTTATCCCTGCCTATTGCCCATTTACTTTTATTTGGATTGTTTTTTTATACTGAATGATAGCAGTTATTTATAGATTCTAGAAACCAGAAATCTGAAATAGATTTAAACTAATTTGAACATCTCTGAGATCTGTGTTTATGTCTTTTCCCAATTGCTGCATTTCTCAAATGAACACTTATTTTTGCCAATTTTTAAAACTGTCTTTTAAGATGTCGGCAGTGTTATGATGGACCTTGAATCTCATCCAAAATGACTCTTGGAGATTGAACTTGCACTTTTCACTAGGCTTTGAATTTCAGAATTTAACCTTAGAAAGTAGCAGCCAAGATGTTCTTATCTTTGTGTTAGGATATGTGATACCAGAGTATTGTAAAAGTAACTAATATAGGCAGATTTAGTAATTTGCTACTGGTTCTTTAAAGTTTTGCATACAATTGTGTATTTTTGCTCAAGAGAAGACAATTTAAATTCTCTATTTTTAAGGGCAATTTCTAAATTGATTTTGTTACCAAACCAAGCTTGAGTCTACTCGCCAGTGCAGTGAAGCCAATCTACTGACACCAGGTTGTGGTAAAGGAAAGTACAGTGTTTAAAACTTCCAGGCACCAAGCAAGCAGGACCAAATGCTAACGTTCAAAGGGAAAGGCCTGAGCTCCCTGACGGCTTTCAGGGAAGGGTGCATACAGACAGAATGAGGAAGAGGGTTGTGGGGTACATGATCAGGTGGTGAACATTCTTCTGATTGGTTGGTGAGGAGATAATCAGGAGGCAACGTCATCCACCTTCTGATTCCAATTATTCTGGGGTCTACGTGCTCGTGGTGAGCATCAGTTAATTGCTTCCACCTGGTGCAGGTTTCAGTATTTGCGAAAACAGCTGAAAGGATATTGCTCAATATTCTCAACAGCCCTTGAGGAAGAGCTAAAAGGTCCTTGCCTTTTTCAGTGGAAAAGTATTCTGTCTTGCTTGACTGTTTTCCTTTGTTATTGCATTTTCTCACTTCTCTGGTTAAATTAATTCTTTGGAGCTTGGGGAAGGCCGGAGGAGTCTACAGTTTTCCTACAGACAAGAGACAGGCAGAGGAAATGGTGGGATCTGCCCCAAGAAAGCCCCATGAGGTTGTGCTCGGTTATAGTTTTTTTTTTTAATTTTTAATTTTAAACTTAAAAGTGTATTAAATTTAATAAATTATTTCAAGAAAAGTTGTGAAAACTCTGAAAAATTCTGTCTGAATTACCTTTTATACTGATGCTCAAATGTAAGCACTTAAAGCAGCCTTACCTTATATTTTTTTCTCTTGTATTAGGTAAATATGTTAAATATTGTAATTTTTGAGCATTTGAGAATAAGATGCAGATCTGTAACACCTTGTGTGCATGCTCAGTCATGTCTGACTCTGCTGCCCCCCAGACTATAGACCACCAGGCTCCTCTGTCCATGGAATTCTCCAGATAAGAATACTGGAGTGGGTTACCATTTCCTACACCAGGGGATTTTTCTGACCCAGGGATTGAAAACACTTCTCCTGCATTGGCAGGCAGATTCTTTACCACCGAGCCACCTGCTAAGCTCCCTGTAGCACTTTATAACACCATAAACACAGGGATGTTTGCTTTTTTTAACCATGGAACAATGATCAAAATCAGGAGAATAACCCTAGTACAATACTATAACCTAGTCCCAAGACCTGATTCAGATTTCACTAATTGCCCCACTTATGTTCTTCAAAGAACACTTTAGAGTATAGGATCCAATCTAGAAACATAGATTGCATCTTTTTCACTTTCCTTCAATTTGGTATAGTTCCTAAACCGTTCTTTTTCTTTCATTCCCATGATATTTTTGAAGAGCGTAGTTCACTTATCTGGTACAATCTTCCTCAGTGTGATTATCTGAAGTTTCATCTTGATAAAATTTGGGCTATGCATTTTGGCAAGAGTGTTACAAAAGTTAAGCTGTGTTCTTCTCAGCATGTACTATCAGGAGCCCATGACATTTATTTTTCTCATTACTGGTAAAGTTAACTCTGATCATTTGGTTAAGGTCATATTTGCAGGCTTCCTCTTTCTTTAATTAAAATATCTTTTGTGGAAAGTTACTTAGAGATCTTGTCAATATTCCTCTTCTTGTTACTGAGTCCTAACTTGTACTGCTGGTCACGGGACAGGCCAGTAAATAGAGAGATAAGCTGTTAGGGGCAAGGAATAGCCACTTTGTTTGAAAAGCCAGCATATACAGAAGATGATGGACTAGTAGCTCGAAGAATCATCTTACCCAAGTAAGAATTTAGGCTTCTTTTATACTAAAAGGTGGGAGGTATGGTTGGTTGCCGCACACCTGTTGGTAACAGAATCCTTTGCTCTTGCAGTTGTTCACATGGGTCCAGTCACGATATTCCTATAAACCTCCAGCAAAACAAACATTACTCTCTATTCTGCAACTTTTTACCTCTATGTAAATGGAAATGTGTTATACCTTTAAAGATCAGGTTATTGAGAATGAGCTATCCTGTATATTTCAGGCTATAGACAACATTCTTATAGAAAAAGCAATACCGTGTTAAACGGCCTGATATAGCCAATAAATACAAGAGTAGGAGAAGCCTTACAAATCAAACCCCAAATTTCTAAGAAGATGACAATAGGAACATTCGTATCAATAATTACTTTGAATGTAAATGGACTAAATGCTCCAACCAAACGACACAGGCTGGCTGAATGGATCCAGAAGCAAGACCCATATATATGCTGTTTACAAGAGACCCACTTCAGACCTAGAGACACTCATAGACTGAAAGTGAAAGGCTGGAAAAAGATATTTCATGCAAATGGAAATCAAAAGAAAGCTGGAGTAGCAATCCTCGTACCAGACAAAATAGATTTTAAAGTGAAGAAGATTCTAAGAGACAAGGCAGGTCACTACATCATGATTAAGGGATCTATCCAAGAGGAAGACATAACAGTCATGAATATCTACGCACCCAACACAGGGGCACCTCAATACATAAGACAGGTACTTTCAGACATAAAAGAAGAAATCAACAATAACACAATAATAGTAGGAGACTTTAACACTCCTCTCACACCAATGGACAGATCAACAAAACAGAAAATTAATAAAGAAACACAAGCCTTAAATGCCACACTGGAAAAGATGGACCTCATCGATATCTTTAGGACGTTCCATCCAAAAGCAGAAGAATACACTTTCTTCTCAAGCGCTCACGGAACATTCTCCAGGATAGACCACATCTTGGGTCACAAATCTAACCTCAGTCAGTTTAAGCGCCTCACGGAACTATACTAACCTAAAAACAGAAGATGATTGGAAAACAAAAGTAGCTCGAAGAATCATCTTACCCAAGTAAGAATTTAGGCTTCTTTTATACTAAAAGGTGGGAGGTATGGTTGGTTGCCGCACACCTGTTGGTAACAGAATCCTTTGCTCTTGCAGTTGTTCACATGGGTCCAGTCACGATATTCCTATAAACCTCCAGCAAAACAAACATTACTCTCTATTCTGCAACTTTTTACCTCTATGTAAATGGAAATGTGTTATACCTTTAAAGATCAGGTTATTGAGAATGAGCTATCCTGTATATTTCAGGCTATAGACAACATTCTTATAGAAAAAGCAATACCGTGTTAAACGGCCTGATATAGCCAATAAATACAAGAGTAGGAGAAGCCTTACAAATCAAACCCCAAATTTCTAAGAAGATGACAATAGGAACATTCGTATCAATAATTACTTTGAATGTAAATGGACTAAATGCTCCAACCAAACGACACAGGCTGGCTGAATGGATCCAGAAGCAAGACCCATATATATGCTGTTTACAAGAGACCCACTTCAGACCTAGAGACACTCATAGACTGAAAGTGAAAGGCTGGAAAAAGATATTTCATGCAAATGGAAATCAAAAGAAAGCTGGAGTAGCAATCCTCGTACCAGACAAAATAGATTTTAAAGTGAAGAAGATTCTAAGAGACAAGGCAGGTCACTACATCATGATTAAGGGATCTATCCAAGAGGAAGACATAACAGTCATGAATATCTACGCACCCAACACAGGGGCACCTCAATACATAAGACAGGTACTTTCAGACATAAAAGAAGAAATCAACAATAACACAATAATAGTAGGAGACTTTAACACTCCTCTCACACCAATGGACAGATCAACAAAACAGAAAATTAATAAAGAAACACAAGCCTTAAATGCCACACTGGAAAAGATGGACCTCATCGATATCTTTAGGACGTTCCATCCAAAAGCAGAAGAATACACTTTCTTCTCAAGCGCTCACGGAACATTCTCCAGGATAGACCACATCTTGGGTCACAAATCTAACCTCAGTCAGTTCAAGAAAACCGAAATTATATCAACCATCTTCTCGGACCACAATGCAATGAGACTGGAGATCAACTACCAGAAAAAAAACCCTAAAAACAGAAACACATGGAGATTAAACAGTACATACCTAAAAAACCAACTGATCATTGAGGAAATCAAAGGAGAAATTAAACAATTCCTAGAAGAAAATGACAATGAACACACGACAGTTCAAAACCTATGGGATACAGCAAAAGCAGTTCTAAGAGGGAAATTTATAGCAATACAATCCCACCTCAAGAAACTAGGAAAATATGAAGCAGATGACCTAACCCTCCGCTTAAAACAGTTGGAGAAAGAAGAACAAAAACATCCCAGAGCCAGCAGAAGAAGAGAAATCATAAAGATCACAGCAGAAATAAATGAGAAAGAAACAAAAGAAACAATAGTAAAGATAAATAAAACAAAAAGCTGGTTCTTTGAAAAGGTTAACAAAATTGACAAGCCACTGGCCAGACTCATTAAGAAAAAGAGAGAGAAGAACCAGATCAACAAAATCAAAAACGAAAAAGGAGAGATTACAACAGATAATGCAGAAATCCAAAGGATTCTAAGAGACTATTATGAGCAACTCTATGGCAACAAACTGGACAACTTGGAAGAAATGGACAGTTTCTTGGACAGGATTAATCTCCCAAGACTGAGCCAGGAAGAAACAGAAACTTTGAACAACCCAATCACAAGCTCAGAAATCAACTTTGTGATTAAAAATCTACCCAAAAATAAAAGCCCAGGGACAGATGGCTTCACAGCCGAATTCTACCAAACATTTAAAGAAGACCTAATGCCTGTCCTTCTAAAACTCTTTCAAAAAATTGCACAGGAAGGAAAACTCCCAAACACATTCTACGAGGCCACCATCACCCTGATACCCAAACCAGGCAAAGACAACACAAAAAAGGAAAACTATAGGCCAATTTCACTGATGAACTTAGATGCCAAGATCCTCAACAAAATCCTAGCAAACAGAATTCAACGACATGTCAAAAAACTCATACATCACGATCAAGTTGGGTTCATCCCAGGCATGCAAGGCTTCTTCAACATCCGCAAATCAATCAACGTGATACACCATATCAACAAGTTGAAAGACAAAAATCACATGATCATCTCAATAGATGCAGAAAAAGCCTTCGACAAAGTACAACATCCATTTATGATCAAAACTCTTCAGAAAATGGGCATAGAAGGAACCTATCTCAACATAATAAAAGCCATCTATGAGAAACCTACAGCGAACATTATTGTTAATGGTGAAAAACTCAAAGCATTCCCCCTAAGATCAGGAACAAGACAGGGGTGCCCACTTTCACCACTGCTATTCAACATAGTCCTGGAAGTCCTAGCAACAGCAATAAGAGAAGAGAAAGAAATCAAAGGAATCCAGATTGGAAAGGAAGAAGTCAAGCTCTCTCTTTTTGCAGACGACATGATATTATACATAGAAAATCCCAAAGACACGGTTACAAAGCTACTAGAACTAATCAATGAATTCAGCAAAGTTGCAGGATATAAAGTCAACACACAGAAGTCACTGGCATTCCTATACACAAACAATGAAAAATCAGAAAACGAAATCAAAGAGGCAATCCCCTTCACCATTGCAACCAAAAAAATCAAATATCTAGGAATAAACCTACCCAAAGAAACAAAAGAATTGTACACAGAAAATTACAAGACACTCATGAGAGACATTAAAGAAGACTTAAACAGATGGAGAGATATTCCATGTTCCTGGGTCAGAAGAATCAATATTGTGAAAATGACCATACTTCCAAATATCATCTACAGATTCAATGCAATACCTATTCAACTACCACTGACATTTTTCACAGAACTAGACCAAAGAATCACACAGTTCATATGGAAACACAAAAGACTTCGAATAGCCAAAGCAATCCTGAGGAAGAAAAATGGAGTTGGAGGGATCAGCCTCCCTAACTTCAGACTCTACTACAAAGCAACAGTTATCAAGACAGTATGGTACTGGCACAAACACAATCACCCTGATCAAAAAAAAAAATTCAATGATGAACTTAGATGCCAAGATCCTCAACAAAATCCTAGCAAACAGAATTCAACGACATGTCAAAAAACTCATACATCACGATCAAGTTGGGTTCATCCCAGGCATGCAAGGCTTCTTCAACATCCGCAAATCAATCAACGTGATACACCATATCAACAAGTTGAAAGACAAAAATCACATGATCATCTCAATAGATGCAGAAAAAGCCTTCGACAAAGTACAACATCCATTTATGATCAAAACTCTTCAGAAAATGGGCATAGAAGGAACCTATCTCAACATAATAAAAGCCATCTATGAGAAACCTACAGCGAACATTATTGTTAATGGTGAAAACTCAAAGCATTCCTCTAAGATCAGGAACAAGACAGGGGTGCCCACTTTCACCACTGCTATTCAACATAGTCCTGGAAGTCCTAGCAACAGCAATAAGAGAAGAGAAAGAAATCAAAGGAATCCAGATTGGAAAGGAAGAAGTCAAGCTCTCTCTTTTTGCAGACGACATGATATTATACATAGAAAATCCCAAAGACACGGTTACAAAGCTACTAGAACTAATCAATGAATTCAGCAAAGTTGCAGGATATAAAGTCAACACACAGAAGTCACTGGCATTCCTATACACAAACAATGAAAAATCAGAAAACGAAATCAAAGAGGCAATCCCCTTCACCATTGCAACCAAAAAAATCAAATATCTAGGAATAAACCTACCCAAAGAAACAAAAGAATTGTACACAGAAAATTACAAGACACTCATGAGAGACATTAAAGAAGACTTAAACAGATGGAGAGATATTCCATGTTCCTGGGTCAGAAGAATCAATATTGTGAAAATGACCATACTTCCAAATATCATCTACAGATTCAATGCAATACCTATTCAACTACCACTGACATTTTTCACAGAACTAGACCAAAGAATCACACAGTTCATATGGAAACACAAAAGACTTCGAATAGCCAAAGCAATCCTGAGGAAGAAAAATGGAGTTGGAGGGATCAGCCTCCCTAACTTCAGACTCTACTACAAAGCAACAGTTATCAAGACAGTATGGTACTGGCACAAAAACAGAACTATAGATCAATGGAACAAGATAGAGAACCCAGAGATCAACCCACGCACCTATGGGTACCTTATTTTTGATAAAGGAGGAGAAACTATAAAATGGGACAAAGACAGCCTCTTTAACAAGTGGTGCTGGGAGAATTGGACAGCTACATGCAAAAAAATGAAATTGGAACATTCCCTGACGCCATACACTAAGATCAACTCAAAATGGATTAAAGACCTCAATGTAAGACCAGAAACCATCAAACTCTTAGAGGAGAATATAGGCAAAACCCTCAAGGACATCAATCAAAGCAAGATCTTCTTTGACCCACCAACTAAAATAGCAGAACTGAAAAGAAAATGAACATATGGGACCTTATGAAACTTAAAAGCTTTTGTACAGCAAAAGAAATTACAAAAAGTTCAACAGACACCCCACAGAGTGGGAGAAAATCATAGCAAATGAAACAACAGACAAAGAATTAATCTCCAAAATCTACAAGCAACTCAGACAACTCAGCACAGGGAAAATGAGCAGCCCAATCAAAAAATGGGAAAAAGATCTAAAGAGACGCCTCTCCAAAGAGGACATACAAATGGTCCAAAAATACATGAAACGATGCTCAACCTCGCTTATTATTAGAGAAATGCAAATTAAAACCACAATGAGATACCACCTCACACCTGTCAGAATGGCCATCATCAACAAATCGACAGACAACAAATGCTGGAGAGGGGGTGGAGAAAAGGGAACCCTCTTGCATTGCTGGTGGGAATGTAAATTAATACAACCTCTATGGAAGACAATATGGAGATTCCTTAAAAAACTAAAAATAGAAGCACCCTATGACCCAGCAATCCCACTATTAGGCCTATATCCTGATGAAATCAAAACTGAAAGAGGCACCTGTACCCCAATGTTCATTGCAGCTCTCTATACAATAGCCAGAACATGGAAGCAACCTAGATGTCCATCGACAAATGAATGGATCCAGAAGCCCTGGTACATATATACAATGGAATACTACTCAGCTGTTAAAAGAAATGCAGAAGACTCAGTCCTAATGAGGTGGCTGGCTCTAGAACCTATCATAAAAAGTGAAGTAAGTCAAAAAGAGAAAGACAAGTATAGTATACTAACTCATATATATGGGATCTAGTAAGATGGTCATGATAACACATACAATGAACTCATGAAAAAACAGAGAATAGACATAAAGACATTGTGGAGACCGAACAATGGGAGGGAGTAACATGGGAACCTATACTGTCATGTGTAGAAAAGATAGCTATTGTCATTGTGCTAGGGGAATAGGAGTACCTACAACCACTTGGAGCAATGGTCTGGAGGGATGAGGGGGGGGGAACCTGGGTTGGGGGAGGGTCAAGGGATATGCATCTGATTGATCTGGGAACATACATGTACAAAAATAAATAAATAAATAAAAAAAAAAAAAAAAAAAAAAGCAATACCACACAGGGGCCAAAGTAAAAACAAAACCAAAAGATCCAGTATGGAGTCTTTGTGCTTCCCTATTACCTTCTCCTCAACCTTATGCCTACCAGCTTTAGTGCCTTGAATAATTTTTGCCTGAAGTAATTATTAATCAGTGGTGGTCAAAATGGTGATTTATTTTTTTGGCCTAATTCCAGTATTCCTTCTATACATATTACTTGGCATTCCACAATGAGAAAGAGCAGTCTTTTCGCTGTTTATTTGTATTTGTATGGAATCATGGAGTCTTGTTTTATTTAATATGACATAATCCATTGTTGTTGTTTAGTCAATAAGTCATGTCCAACTCTTGTGACCCCATAGACTGTGGTCCACTATGCTCCTCTGTCCATAGGATTTCCCAGACAAGAATACTAGAGAGGGTTGCCATTTCCTTCTCCAGGGAATCTTCCTGACCCAGGACTGAACTAACATCTTCTGCAAAGGCAGGCAGATTCTTTTCTACAGAGCCACCAGTGAATCCTGGTGGACATAATCCATTATTTATCACTATTTATTTTGATATGGAAATGGTGTTTATTTGGCCAGTGGGAACTCCTGTAACCTTTTGCCATGTCCCCATGCTTCTTTGAGCACTTCCTTAAAAAACAATTGAACAGGGCTTCCCTGGTGGTCCAGTGGGTAAGGACACCGCCTTGCAGTGCAAGAGGCGCCAGTTCCATCCCTGGCCTGGGAAGATCCCATGTGCTGCAGAGCGGCTGGACTGATGTGTCCAATTACCCAGCCAGAGCTCTGGAGCGCATGCGCCCAGAGCCGGTGCTCTGCGAGAACAGAGGCCACTGTGATGAGAGGCCCACGTGGGCCAAAGAACAAAGATGGATGAAAATAGATAAATGAAAGACCAATGGTAGTGGCCCGCCCGCCCTCTCCCTCCCCACCCCATCCCCCGCCCAAATAAATAAATAAATAAATATTTAAAAGCAAAAGCAATTGAACAGTATTATCAGGATCTCTCACTTGAGACTTGTGTGTCTTTTCAGGATCTCCCACTTGAGACTTGTGAGTTATTGCCATCATCTAAGTCAGACACCAACTATAAGAAATTTTGTGGCTGTTGGCTTTGAACATTTCTCTGAGGCTACTTGTTCTAATTACATTAAAAGAGACCTTAAGTGGCCACTTAGGATATATTAAATGACCATAGGTCATACTAAATATGGCCATAGAGTGTTTGCAGGCCCTTCCATCAAGCTTTGTGACATTCTTAGGCTAAGAGGATGTGGCAAGTTCTTTTCACCTTTTGAAATTTTGCCCTGGGCTTCCCCTGGTGGTCCAGTGGGTAAGGACACCGCCTTGCAGTGCAAGGGGCGCCAGTTCGATCCCTGGCCTGGGAAGATCCCACCTGCCACAGAGCGGCTGGACCCATGTGTCCAATTACCGAGCCAGAGCTCTGGAGCGCATGCGCCCAGAGCCGGTGCTCTGCGACAACAGAGGCCACCGCGATGGGAGGCCCACAGGAACCAAAGAACAAAGACGGATGAAAATAGAGAAATGAAAGACCAATAGAAGTGGCCTGCCTGCTCCCCTCCTTCCCCAACCCGACCCCCGCCCAAAATAAATAAAGAAATAAATCTTAAAAAAAAAAAAAAGAAAGAAATTTTGCCCTGAGATCACCATTTTTATAAGTCAGTCTAGCCTATTGGAAGATGGAAAGACACATAGAGAAAAACCAGGGTTCCCTGTGACATTCATCGCTAACTGTCTGACATGTGTGAGTGAGCTCATCACAGTTGACTCTTCAGCTGAACTGGTTACATGAATGAGCTCAGGCAACAGCAGCAGAGGAGTCGTTTGGCTAAACCACAGTATTATGAAGAATGATTAACCTTTTATTTTAATGCTTTAACTATTGGGATTGTTACTTAGCAATAAGTAATATACCATCATACTCAAATTATCTGTAATTCAATAATTCCATGTTTTTAAGTATTTTAGAGCTTTTCTCAATAATTCACTAATAGGCAGAAAGTCTTTTGGGATCCCCTGGGCTGGAAGAACTGTTTGATTTGAACTAGATAGCCCCACTGTGACACAAATCACAAACCCTGCAGCTAGCCACATTGCTTTATGAAGTACTACTTTTATGTGAAGGAAAACTTGGGTTATTTAGCCTTAGGCAGTTTGCAAACTCATCTCTGAAAATGATTATGTTCAAGCAACTCACAGTATTTGTTGCTTTGGCCCCTATAAGAAATTTTGTGGCTGTTGGCTTTGAACATTTCTCTGAGGCTACTTGTTCTAATTACATTAAAAGAGACCTTAAGTGGCCACTTAGGATATATTAAATGACCATAGGTCATACTAAATATGGCCATAGAGTGTTTGCAGGCCCTTCCATCAAGCTTTGTGACATTCTTAGGCTAAGAGGATGTGGCAAGTTCTTTTCACCTTTTGAAATTTTGCCCTGGGCTTCCCCTGGTGGTCCAGTGGGTAAGGACACCGCCTTGCAGTGCAAGGGGCGCCAGTTCGATCCCTGGCCTGGGAAGATCCCACCTGCCACAGAGCGGCTGGACCCATGTGTCCAATTACCGAGCCAGAGCTCTGGAGCGCATGCGCCCAGAGCCGGTGCTCTGCGACAACAGAGGCCACCGCGATGGGAGGCCCACAGGAACCAAAGAACAAAGACGGATGAAAATAGAGAAATGAAAGACCAATAGAAGTGGCCTGCCTGCTCCCCTCCTTCCCCAACCCGACCCCCGCCCAAAATAAATAAAGAAATAAATCTTAAAAAAAAAAAAAAGAAAGAAATTTTGCCCTGAGATCACCATTTTTATAAGTCAGTCTAGCCTATTGGAAGATGGAAAGACACATAGAGAAAAACCAGGGTTCCCTGTGACATTCATCGCTAACTGTCTGACATGTGTGAGTGAGCTCATCACAGTTGACTCTTCAGCTGAACTGGTTACATGAATGAGCTCAGGCAACAGCAGCAGAGGAGTCGTTTGGCTAAACCACAGTATTATGAAGAATGATTAACCTTTTATTTTAATGCTTTAACTATTGGGATTGTTACTTAGCAATAAGTAATATACCATCATACTCAAATTATCTGTAATTCAATAATTCCATGTTTTTAAGTATTTTAGAGCTTTTCTCAATAATTCACTAATAGGCAGAAAGTCTTTTGGGATCCCCTGGGCTGGAAGAACTGTTTGATTTGAACTAGATAGCCCCACTGTGACACAAATCACAAACCCTGCAGCTAGCCACATTGCTTTATGAAGTACTACTTTTATGTGAAGGAAAAACTTGGGTTATTTAGCCTTAGGCAGTTTGCAAACTCATCTCTGAAAATGAATGAAGTGAGTGTCACTTCAAGAAAAACAACTCACAGTATTTGTTGCCAGTGATAAAATTTGAACTTTCAAGTAAAAAATTTGCATTTTGGTTTCTTGTTTCTGCCACTAGAAGCTTCACAGCTTCATAACACTCTTTTGATACTGGTGACGATATCAACTAAAGTGATGTTGTTATTTTATAATGAGATTTGTTAATATTTGGAAGATCCTCATAACTCAGTGAATCTGTATTTTTCAAATGACAAATACATGATGTTGCAAAATTATATACATACCAAAAAGGTTTGTTCAAGCAAATTAAAACCATGGATTTTTTTTCAGTTAAAAAGTCCATTCATGAAATTTTATTCCAATTACATGAACTTAATAAATGTGTTTTTTTACATTAAGTCATGTATTTTTAAAATATTTTAAAATCATGGATTTCAATGTAATAAGATACAAAGAGCTTGTACATATGGTATCAAATTCCACATGCCAACTAACCTTTTCAAAAACTACCACTTACAGAATTGTAGTGTCAAAGAAGAGTATATGAAATTATACTCAATTATATGAAAGACTGCTAACTAATTCTCCCTCTTCTGTACATTTACCTGTGAAAATTCATGTTCCTTCATTATTTAAACCAAAACAACATATTACAACAGGCTGAATATAGAAGCAGATGTGAGAATACAGCCTATCTTCTATTAAGTCACATATTAAATAGCATTGCAAAATAGGAAAACAGGAAAAATGCTAGTCTCATAACTAAGCTTTTGTTCTGGGAAAGGTTTAGCTCTTCATAGAAATATGGTATTTATGTTGTATGAAATTGTTATTTATAAAGAATTAAGAAATATGTTAGGGCTTCCCTGGTGGTCCAGTGGGTAAGGACACCACCTTGCAGTGCAAGGGGTGCTGGTTCTATCCCTGGCCTGGGAAGATCCCACATGCCGCGGAGCAGCTGGACCGATGTGTCCAACTACCGAGCCGCAGCCCTGGGGCGCATGCGCCCAGAGCCGGTGCTCTGCGACGAGAGAGGCCACTGCAATGGGAGGCCCACACGGCCAAAGAACAAAGATGGATGAAAATAGATAAATGAAAGACCAATAAAAAGTGGCCCGCCCGCCCCCTCACTCCCCACCTGCCCCCACCCTTCCCCCCACAAAAGCCTGAATGAGCTTTTTTTAAAAAAAAGAAGAAATATGTTAATTTTTTCTTAGTTTTTAATTTGCAATATATTACAAGCTCATGGGTATAACTCCCATCAAAAAGCTATTTGGAGTCCTCACTTCTTTTTAGGAGTATAAAGGAATCCTAAGACCAAAAATTTGAGACAGCTGCTCTCAGCAAATGGGCAACTGTGTATCTAAAAAATTCCTGGAGAATTTCCACTGACTGTAAACACAAAGGCCTACAAGCAGCTTCTT
This sequence comes from Tragulus kanchil, assembly GCA_022376925.1. Taxonomy (NCBI): domain Eukaryota; kingdom Metazoa; phylum Chordata; class Mammalia; order Artiodactyla; family Tragulidae; genus Tragulus; species Tragulus kanchil. The sequence continues at coordinate 120,880,130 of JAIOJX010000030.1, read as the reverse complement.
AAGTACATAGGCAAACATAAAGAGAATACCAGGTCAAACACAGTATTCTAGTCCAAAAGCAGACACAAATATGTCCATAAATGAACCCTACAGGAAGAAGACAGTATGTACTCACAGATTCCTCAAACGACTCTGGAAGTTCTCAGCATAAGGCATTTACCAGAACCATGAGGTACCATATCTAGTTCTCCTTCCTGAGGGGACTCTGATACCCCCTCCATGTCAAACCACTTGTTCCCACTCTAGAGAAGGTCACTGACATAACCCAAACTGCAAACCTAAACTAGCTTTCCATGTTCTCACCTTGGATGGAAAAATGTCTCAAAAGAAAACATCTCTTAAAATGGTTGATAGACAGTCATCCTCTAACCTGGCTAAATAACAGCCTCCCCCAAATATGCCAATGCCCTAATCCCTAGAAGCTGTGAATCCCATGGAACCTATGTCACATGGCAAAGGGACTCTGCAGATGTTATTGAGATTACAAACATTAAAAGAGAGGTTATCCCAGATTATCGGTCTCATAGAATCCGATGGGCCTGTACAAGTAGAGACTTCCTCTGGTTGAAAAGGAAGCCAGAAGGATTTGAGGTATGAGATACACTTGATGCACTGTTTCTGGCTTGAAGATGGAGGGGCAAAAAGACAAAGGAAAAAGGCAGAATTAAAGAGCCAAGAGAGGCTTCCAGCTGATAGCCAACAGACAGACTTTACCTCAGTCCTATAGTCACATGAACTGAATTTGTTCATCAACTTGAACGAGTTCAGAAAATTTATCCCCAGAGCACCTAGAAAGGAATGTAGCACAGTGGACAGCCTGATTTCAGTCTGAGACTCTAAGGCAGAGGAACCAACTGAGCCGCTCTTGCACCTGAACTTCTGATCTAAAGAGTCATAAGATATTTGTGTTGTTTTAAGGTGTTAACGTATGGTAACTTGTTATAATAATAACAGAAGACCAATACCATGGCCATGGAGCTTCGACATGTGAACAGTGAGAATGAGCTCAAGTTTTGACATCTTAGCAGAAACTTCCAGTCAGAGTCCAGATGCAGGAAGGTTAGGCAGCACACATGATCTCATCAGCATGCTTATGCTATTTGAGCCCCTTCATTCTGGTGGGTCTTCTTGAGAAAAGCTCATCTTGGTGGGTCCTTCTCCAAAGCTGTAATAAATACTTTTCTGACAATAATTATGAGTTTGTATCAGCATTTTGTTATAATTTAATTGAAACTGAAAAGATCTCTAGCAGACAATTTAGAGATTTCTCTTGGTATTGATATGTATGGGGAAAAAAATCTGATTCAATACTCTTAATCATGGATGGATCAGACAGAAAGGAGAACAAATATCTGGTTACAGGTAAACTGACAGTCAACTGGGTTGCTAATTTGCCAGACTACTAAAACCACTTAAAATCCATCAGAATATTGCTTACATGTTTTATTAGGAATACTAAAAGCAAAAGTATTAGTCACTCAGTTGTGTCCAACTCTTTGTGGCCCTATGCACTGGAACCCGCCAGGTTCCTCTGTCAGTGGAACTCTGCAGGCAAGAATACTGGAGTAGGTTGCCATTCCCTTCTCCAGGAGATCTTTCCAACCCAGGGATCGAACCTGGGCTTCCTGCATTGCAGGCAGGCGCTTTATTGTCTGCCCTCAGGAATACTAATCCCTTCCCAAATAAATATATGTATTATATTACACCAAAGGTTTTGTCTAATGGCATGTTTCGGCAAAAGAAACAAAGGAAAAAGGCAGAATTAAAGAGCCAAGAGAGGCTTCCAGCTGATAGCCAACAGACAGACTTTACCTCAGTCCTATAGTCACATGAACTGAATTTGTTCATCAACTTGAACGAGTTCAGAAAATTTATCCCCAGAGCACCTAGAAAGGAATGTAGCACAGTGGACAGCCTGATTTCAGTCTGAGACTCTAAGGCAGAGGAACCAACTGAGCCGCTCTTGCACCTGAACTTCTGATCTAAAGAGTCATAAGATATTTGTGTTGTTTTAAGGTGTTAACGTATGGTAACTTGTTATAATAATAACAGAAGACCAATACCATGGCCATGGAGCTTCGACATGTGAACAGTGAGAATGAGCTCAAGTTTTGACATCTTAGCAGAAACTTCCAGTCAGAGTCCAGATGCAGGAAGGTTAGGCAGCACACATGATCTCATCAGCATGCTTATGCTATTTGAGCCCCTTCATTCTGGTGGGTCTTCTTGAGAAAAGCTCATCTTGGTGGGTCCTTCTCCAAAGCTGTAATAAATACTTTTCTGACAATAATTATGAGTTTGTATCAGCATTTTGTTATAATTTAATTGAAACTGAAAAGATCTCTAGCAGACAATTTAGAGATTTCTCTTGGTATTGATATGTATGGGGAAAAAAATCTGATTCAATACTCTTAATCATGGATGGATCAGACAGAAAGGAGAACAAATATCTGGTTACAGGTAAACTGACAGTCAACTGGGTTGCTAATTTGCCAGACTACTAAAACCACTTAAAATCCATCAGAATATTGCTTACATGTTTTATTAGGAATACTAAAAGCAAAAGTATTAGTCACTCAGTTGTGTCCAACTCTTTGTGGCCCTATGCACTGGAACCCGCCAGGTTCCTCTGTCAGTGGAACTCTGCAGGCAAGAATACTGGAGTAGGTTGCCATTCCCTTCTCCAGGAGATCTTTCCAACCCAGGGATCGAACCTGGGCTTCCTGCATTGCAGGCAGGCGCTTTATTGTCTGCCCTCAGGAATACTAATCCCTTCCCAAATATAAACTATATGTATTATATTACACCAAAGGTTTTGTCTAAGGGTGAGATGATTTTTTTCTTTTATTTTGCAAGGCACTTTCCTCCCCTCCTTACTGAATTAGCTCTACTCACACTTTACATCTCGTGTCATGTATTACTTCCTCATAGGCACTTAGTATGTATGATCTTTGTAACTAGTCACTCCCTATTATGCATTCATAATATAGGGGCTTCTCTGATGGCTCAGACAGTGAATAATCTGTCTACCAATGCAGAAGACCCAGGTTTGATCCCTGGGTTGGGAAGATCCCCTGGAGACAGGAATGGCAACCCACTCCAGTATTCTTGCCTGGAGAATCCCATGGACAGAGGAGCCTGGTGGGCTACAGTCCATGGGGTCATAAAGAGTCGAACATGACTAAGCAACTAACACACGTACATATATACATTGTACTTCATGCCTCCATAACTCTTTTTACAGTTGCAATTTTATATTTGTTTTGTTCATTCCTTTTTTTTTCTGAGTGCACTGTACAACATGCAGGGTCTTGGTTATCCCACCAGGGATCAAACCTGTGACCCCTGCTTTGAGAGCACAGATTCTTTTACTGATTTTTTATTTATTTATTTTCATCCATCTTTATTCTTTGACCTGTGTGGGCCTCCCATGGCGGTGGCCTCTCTCATTCAGACCACCAGCTCTGGGAACATGTGCTCCAGAGTGCTGGCTCATAATTGGACTCATCAGTCCAGCCACTGCACGGCACATAGGATCTTCCCATGCCAGGGATTGAACCAGTGCCCCTTGAATTACAAGGCAGACTCTTTACCCACTGGACCACCAGGGAATACCCCTATAGTTCTTTAAATGATACTTATTTCATTTACTAGGCTTTAAATTCCCAGGGGCAGGGATTATATTTTTGTTCATTACCAGGTTCTCAGTGTTTAGCAGCACTGGCCATATAATAAGGGCTCAGTAAATATTTTCAAATGAAGAAATGAGTTGAATACTATTTTAATGTGGTAAAATGTAAGAATATCCTTAATAGGAAAAACGAGCTGCTTTTTTCTTTCAAAGTGCTGTAACTACCACTTGCAAGGGCTGGTGAGTGAGAACAATTGCTCTAGTTCACGGTATTAAAAAAAAAATTGGCCTGTTTCAGATAAACTTTATTCTGGTGAGAAACTGGCCCATTTTATAGTTGGAAAGAATTTGGTCTTTACCAGATCAAATAGAGACCCAGAGGTGAGATTCTATTCTTAGGTGTCTCATCTATTATTTTAATAAATACAAAGGCATCCTTAGGAAAAGAAAATGAATTTTTACAGTAATGAGAAGCAAGTTCAGGATGGTAGTGGATATGAGAGTATGTCTATAAACTCAATAATTGTTTTTCATGATTACAAATAGGATAACATACCTGGGTATTCCACAAAGCTCATATATGCAGGGAGAATGCTGTGAAGCTCTCTGTTTTAGTAGCTTTCTATTTGAGTATATGAATATTCATTGAGTCTACCATGGCTTCTCCCTTTCTTCTCCACACTCTATTCTTCTGGTCACCTACTTATTCTTTTAATGAATAGCTGTAGAATATCACAGTTCTTAGAAAAAAATATTTTTGTGTTTTTCTTTGCTTCTTTAACCAGGAGCCAAACATATCACGTGTTTCTGTTTTGGGAGTGTAACAAAAACAGCTTCTAAAAAGTATGGATGGTGTAGCTGAGATAGGATGGCAATATTTTTTAAAGACACATTTTTATAGAACCAGATGGTCTAGTATATTCTCAAACAAATATGTCACCTATAATTTGATGAATACCTTCCAAAGGAAAATAATTTTTTCAGGAGATAACAGATGGTATCAGTCAAAAGCATATCGAGACGCTTTAAGAAAACTTGATGGCGCAAGTGATTTAACCAACAAGATTTTCTCCAATGTACCAAGCATGTTTTAGAGTCTAAAATTTGTCATCTGCAAATAATTCAGCCTCATTTCCAAACTTTACTCTGTGGAGAATTGAATGCAACCTGCTTTATATGATACCAAAATGAAATTACCAAGACAATGTTTTAAGTCTAAAACATTATATAGTCATTTAAACAAATTACTTAATGTGGTAAAAAGTAAGAATATCCTTAATAGGAAAAACGAGCTGCTTTTTTCTTTCAAAGTGCTGTAACTACCACTTGCAAGGGCTGGTGAGTGAGAACAATTGCTCTAGTTCACGGTATTAAAAAAAAAATTGGCCTGTTTCAGATAAACTTTATTCTGGTGAGAAACTGGCCCATTTTATAGTTGGAAAGAATTTGGTCTTTACCAGATCAAATAGAGACCCAGAGGTGAGATTCTATTCTTAGGTGTCTCATCTATTATTTTAATAAATACAAAGGCATCCTTAGGAAAAGAAAATGAATTTTTACAGTAATGAGAAGCAAGTTCAGGATGGTAGTGGATATGAGAGTATGTCTATAAACTCAATAATTGTTTTTCATGATTACAAATAGGATAACATACCTGGGTATTCCACAAAGCTCATATATGCAGGGAGAATGCTGTGAAGCTCTCTGTTTTAGTAGCTTTCTATTTGAGTATATGAATATTCATTGAGTCTACCATGGCTTCTCCCTTTCTTCTCCACACTCTATTCTTCTGGTCACCTACTTATTCTTTTAATGAATAGCTGTAGAATATCACAGTTCTTAGAAAAAAATATTTTTGTGTTTTTCTTTGCTTCTTTAACCAGGAGCCAAACATATCACGTGTTTCTGTTTTGGGAGTGTAACAAAAACAGCTTCTAAAAAGTATGGATGGTGTAGCTGAGATAGGATGGCAATATTTTTTAAAGACACATTTTTATAGAACCAGATGGTCTAGTATATTCTCAAACAAATATGTCACCTATAATTTGATGAATACCTTCCAAAGGAAAATAATTTTTTCAGGAGATAACAGATGGTATCAGTCAAAAGCATATCGAGACGCTTTAAGAAAAACTTGATGGCTCAAGTGATTTAACCAACAAGATTTTCTCCAATGTACCAAGCATGTTTTAGAGTCTAAAATTTGTCATCTGCAAATAATTCAGCCTCATTTCCAAACTTTACTCTGTGGAGAATTGAATGCAACCTGCTTTATATGATACCTATAAAAATGATGAAAATTCCAAAGTTGTTTTCTGGCTTTGTTTTTCAAGTATCTACTATATTATGGTTAAAAGGTGAAGGGAGGGCATACATCTAAGTGTCTTAAAACATTATATAGTCTATATTAAATATAAAAACATTTTAATAGGACTGAACTCCATTTTCCCAGGGGGAGCATAAAGTTGTATTAATATTGAAATTTTGTTAGGTCTTTTCCTAAAGCAGCAGATATATGAACATAACAGAAAAAAGAAGGACTTCTGAGTTAACTTATTTTGCACTGTTTTTTGGCAAATATACTGTAAGAGGGTTGTGGTTCAGAACCACCGACGTGACAGTATGTTGACAGTAAATCGAATGACATCCACAAACTTGAGGGGCAGGAGGTATGGTGAAAATTAGGAGGTTATCTGTCTTCATGCCTCATAGCCATACATAAACTGAGATGAGACATGTAATTTATCATTTTACCTAGGGTGTGTTTGTGAATAAAAGAGGCACTGATTGTGGTTACAAAGTGTACCTGTCCAGGGAAAATTAGGATATATAATCATCCCAAGTGTACATAACTAGTGTTGTAATGAATGAGTCTACTGCGTCTTGACTGACATATTTTGGAGAGTGGTCATAACCTTAGCCACTTTCGACATGGGGAGGTGGGTAATAGCATTGATTCTGTATTGTCTGGTCTATCATTACTCTTTTCAGACTTTTGTCGACATTAGAGGAAAAGACTTCTTTTTAATTCTGTTTCTTAGCATGGATCTCAATTAAACATATATTTGTTTGTTTAAATGTAATAGGATTGAAATTTTTGCTTTCAAGTATGATGTAATAGCCATGGAAAGGCAAAGGTCCCATTAAAAGTAATAAAACAAAATTTTTAAAAAGTAATAAATTAAAGGAATACAAAAGTGTTTTTGTTTTTAAAGAAATCAGATTGCTATATTAGTAAAGAGAAAAGATGAAATAAAATTCCAGACAGGGAAGAACCTTTCCTCAATGCGTTCATGATTGCCAGCCATTTTCTCCATTGGGGCACTTCTTACTTGGTCCAGGAACAATATTTGTCTTAGTCTAAATGGAGGAATTCTACTGAGGGAAAAATTGGAGCTATTTAAAAAATGAGATATAAACTTACTCTGTAAATTTAAGTTGTACAGTGTATTGAGTTGATACATTTATATTGTAATAAGATTGCCATTGTCGCACTGTCATGTCACATAATTATAATATCTTCTAGTGGTGGAAATAAGATCTAGACTCTTAGCTTAAAGTTTATAATACAGTTTTTGTTGTCTATTTCCATATTGTGTATTACATAGCAGGACTTCTTTATTTACTAGTTTCAAGTGCATACTCTCTTTTTTTTAAATTTATTTATATTTGGCTATTCTGGGTTTTCGTGCTGCCACAGGCTCTTCTGTAGTTGCAGGGAGTGGGGGCTACTCTCTGGTTGTGGTGAGCAGGCTTCTTGTTGAGGTGACTTCTCTTGTGGAACTCGGGCTCTAGGGCACACGGGTTTCAATAGTTGCGGCTCCAAGACTCTAGAGCACAGGCTCAATAGTTGTGATTCACAGGCTTAGTTGCTCTGCAGAATGTGAGATCTTCCCAGATCAGGGATTGAACCCGTGTCTCCTGCATTGGCACGTAAACTCTTTACTACTGAGTTATGAGGGAAGCTTAGTACTCTTTTTGTTTTTTTTTTAAATTTTTCCCTCTTTTATTGGTTTTTTATTTGTTGGTTTTTCATCCATCTTTATCCTTTGGCCTGTGCAGGCCTCCCATTGCAGTGACCCCTCTCCTTGCAGAGCAGCAGCTCTGGGTGCATGTACTCCAAAGCACTGACTTGTAATTGGACACACTAGTCCAGCTGCTCCTTGGCCTGTGGGATCTTCCCAGGCCAGGGATCAAAGTGGTGCCCCTTGCACTGCAAGGCAGGCTCTTTACCCACTGGATCATGAGGCAAGCCCCATACTCTCTTAATTTAGTAAAATATAGTTAATTTACACTGTTGTGTTTAATTTCAGCTGTATAACTAAGTGACCCGGTTATATGTGTGTATATATATCTATATATACTTTTCATATTCTTTTCCATTAAAGTTTATCACAGAATATTGAATATAGTTCCCTGTGCTTTACAGTTGGGCTTTGTTGTGTGCAAGTACTCTTCAACAGAATTGGTCCTATCCCTTCCCCTACTGCTTAAGCTGCTGGTAACTACCATTGTTTAAAGTTTGGTTCTTTTTTGGTTGGTGCTTTCGAAAATTGTATAAAATACTATGATTGATTAAACTCAGAGGCACTCAAAAACACAGCTCCTTTTTTCCATGAGGCTTGGAGACGGGTCAACACCTGGTGAAAGGTGAAATTTCTTGCAGTTTCCTACTTTCCTGGTGGCTCAGGTTTATATGAGGAATCCATCTGCCAATGCAGGAAACATGGGTTCAGTTTGTGGATCAAGAATATACCTGAGGACTTCCCTGGTGGTCCAGTGGGTAAGGAGTCTGCCTTTCAGTGCAAGGGGTGCTGGTCTCTGACCCGGGAAGATCCCAAGTGCCGTGGAGCAGCTGGACTGGTGTGTCCAATTACAAGTCAGCACTCTGGAGTGCATGCGACCAGAGCCGTTGCTTGACAACGAGAGAGGCCACCACAATGGGAGGCCCACACAGGCCAAAAAATAAAGATGGATGAAAATAAATAAATAAAAAGCCAATAAAAGAGGCTAAAATTAAAAAAAAAAGATACCCGAGAGAAGGAAATGATAGACCACGCCATTGTTCTTGCCTGGGCAATCCCATGGACTGAGGAGCCTAGTGGGCTAAAGTCCATGGGGTCGCAAAGAGGGTGACACAACTTAGCAACTAAACAACAGAGACAGGTACTGCTAGAGAGAGAAGGCTCGTCATGGCCAGTATCCACATCAAAATACTTGGCATATCGCTGTGTTTGATATATTTGAAAGAATGTGAAGCAGGAAACAATAGTGCTCAGCTCAAAATCCATAAAAGACAGAAGAGAACCTTTCATAGTTTTTCAGGATTAAAGAGACAAAGACCTTCCAAAGCCTAAAGCAAACGTCTAGAATGCCCATGCCTAAGGAATATTTTTGAAAGAATAGAAACTCATTTTACAAAAACTGCAACCTAAATTTTAGTTAAATCTCTGATTAGATTTGAATAACCAACTCTTTGATTTATCTACCTTAGAGGAGAAAACCATTGAAATAACTATGAAAAGATATGATAGTATGACCAATAAGCTAGAGCAAAAATAGTATCACAAAGTGTAGACCTTTAACATTTCTTGTGAGGTCGGTTGAACACCTTTAGCTTTTGCTTGTCTGTAAAACTGCTTCTCCCTCAATTTTAAATGATAATCTTGTTGATAGATGATTCTTGGTTGTAGTTTTTTTCCTTTCAGCATTTTGAGTGCCACTTCTTTCTGGCTTGCAAGGTTTCTGCTGAAATGCCAGCTGCCAAACATATGGGAGCATCTTTATGACCGTTGCCACAAATTCTTTTATTAGGTAGATTGCTTATTGTTCTTTTGTTCTCTTTTCTGGGGTTTTGTTTTGTTCTGTCTCTTGGAGCATATTCCTCTGTCTCCTCATTTTACCTGTTTTACCTGGTTTTTTTTTTAACCTGTTTGTTTCATTTTACTTCATTTCATCTACCTCATTTTACCTGTTTATTTCTCTGTTTTAGTTAGGATGGTTATATCTCCTGCTCTTGGAGACATGACCTTATATAGGAGACGTTTTCTGGGACCCAGCTGCACACTACCCTTTGGTCATCAGAACCAAATGCTTCAGGGGTTATCTCAGTTGCAGAGAATTGTGTAGCCAAAGGTCATGCCCCTGTCTGGGAAAACCTGTATCAAAGACTGAATAATGGCTTTGTATAAAGGTGTGACCCTCTTGCCCCAAATCTGGCCCACACTGAGAAGGCCTCCCAGCTCCAGAATACCCTTAAGGTCTGACTGAATTCTTGACTGAGACTGCATTGCATCCAGACCTCTCTTTTTGTACAATTCTTCTTTCTTTCCTTCCTCCATCCCCTCACCGTGTATTGCCTTAAAAAACTAATATTGGTCTCAAAAATTGCTTTTTGTGAGTATGGTTTTTTGTTTTCATCCGAGTTTGTTGCTAAGTTATAGGTAATTAAAAGAAACTTATTCATTGCTTGGAACTGAGTGGAAAACTGGAGAGATGTGTCTCTATCTTGAAGTGGGAGTGGTTGCTATCAGAAGACATTGGAGGCCAGTAGTGATCACTGCAGACCAACAGCAGTAGAGCCAGGGGCATCAAAGTTTAACTAAAAGGCCAGGGAGAAAAGAGCATGAGAGAGCTATTTCATATAAGTGAAGGGCACCAGCAGTCCTCAGAAGACACTAGTAGATGCTTTCCTGCATGTAAATGAGCATGAGGGTCAATGAGCTCCTGCAGAAGTGGGTAAGGATTGGTGTAGTACAACCCGACCTTATGATCAGAGTCTAGTGATAGCAGCTATTGACAGTTAATCAAAGTCTTGGTGAGAACCTAGGTTTAGAAGATAAGAGGAAGTAGAAAAATGGTGAGTGGTGTGTCAAAATTTCATTAAACATTTGAGAACAGCCCACAGATTTTATTTTTCCCCTTAAATAGTTTATTGGCAGTGGACTGAAAAGGGCAATGGATTAATATGTACAGATAACACCAGGCACCAATTCCATGAAGGAGGCAAGAATGATGGGAAAGAGCTGTGGAGCTCTGAATGAGGTCCCCTTTCAAGAGTAAGTATGTGAGGAGACAGAGGCTTGAGGTGTTCATGGAGTACTATGGACATGTTCTATTTCTTTTTTCCTAGAAAATAGCATAAAGCATTAAAGACTAGTAGAATTATTATAAAAAATTATAATAATTAGAGGTAGGATATTCCCCAAAATGTTAAGGAGTAATTTGAGAGTCTCATAATAAAAGTGACCAATATTTTGGCTGCTTTTTTCACAGATAAATAGTGGCTATGCTTTAGATTTTTTATTTTGTATTGGGGTATAGTTGATTAATAATGTTGTGATGGTTTCAGGTAAACAGTGAAAGGATTCAGCCATATTTGTACATGTGTACAGTCTCCCCCAAACTTCCCTCCCATCCAAGCTGCCAAATAGTGGCTATTTTTAAGGACAATTTTAGGTTCAAACATGATATCAAGCATCTTGAAAATGACCAAGAGTTGTTTAACAGGAGTTCAGTAGGTCTTGAGCAATGTGTTTGGCATGTAGAGGAAGTAAAGCTGCATTGTTTTCCCTTGAAAGGGAATAAGAGTTTCTTTCATAGAGAGAGTTATAAAAGAATATAGTCCAAGGCAATGCACTTAATCAAAGATGAACAGTATGATGATGTGCATTGTAATTTCCCAAGTTCACAGATAGCTTAAGTTGAAGATTAAATACTAGTATTTTGTTTCTCATAAATGTTCACACTTCTTTCTAGGAATTGGAGGGCTATAGTATCAGCATTAGTAGTTTGAGCCCTTTCCTCACAGTATCCAAAACTCCACTCATGTTGGGTGATTTTCCAGGGTATAATCTTATTTTCCACTGCATGTCGTGAAGCATTACTCTTAAGTGAAATGTGGATGTCAACATTTGATATCTTCTGATTTTGAAGAGTCAAATTTTGAGGTTGTGTGATCTTTGAACACCACTGATTAGAAAGTCTTCCTTTGTTTTTTGTTTTCAGTCTACCACATTCCCTGATGCTTCTTCATGTGCATATATGCTAAGTCTCTTCAGTTGTGTCTGACTGTCTGCAATGCCCTGGACTGTAGCTCACTGGACTCCTCTGTCCATGAATGAGCGTCACCGGACATTTCAAGAGTGGGAAAGAGCTGTGGAGCTCTGAATGAGGTCCCTTTCAAGAGTAAGTATGTGAGGAGACAGAGGCTTGAGGTGTTCATGGAGTACTATGGACATGTTCTATTTCTTTTTTCCTAGAAAATAGCATAAAGCATTAAAGACTAGTAGAATTATTATAAAAAATTATAATAATTAGAGGTAGGATATTCCCCAAAATGTTAAGGAGTAATTTGAGAGTCTCATAATAAAAGTGACCAATATTTTGGCTGCTTTTTTCACAGATAAATAGTGGCTATGCTTTAGATTTTTTATTTTGTATTGGGGTATAGTTGATTAATAATGTTGTGATGGTTTCAGGTAAACAGTGAAAGGATTCAGCCATATTTGTACATGTGTACAGTCTCCCCCAAACTTCCCTCCCATCCAAGCTGCCAAATAGTGGCTATTTTTAAGGACAATTTTAGGTTCAAACATGATATCAAGCATCTTGAAAATGACCAAGAGTTGTTTAACAGGAGTTCAGTAGGTCTTGAGCAATGTGTTTGGCATGTAGAGGAAGTAAAGCTGCATTGTTTTCCCTTGAAAGGGAATAAGAGTTTCTTTCATAGAGAGAGTTATAAAAGAATATAGTCCAAGGCAATGCACTTAATCAAAGATGAACAGTATGATGATGTGCATTGTAATTTCCCAAGTTCACAGATAGCTTAAGTTGAAGATTAAATACTAGTATTTTGTTTCTCATAAATGTTCACACTTCTTTCTAGGAATTGGAGGGCTATAGTATCAGCATTAGTAGTTTGAGCCCTTTCCTCACAGTATCCAAAACTCCACTCATGTTGGGTGATTTTCCAGGGTATAATCTTATTTTCCACTGCATGTCGTGAAGCATTACTCTTAAGTGAAATGTGGATGTCAACATTTGATATCTTCTGATTTTGAAGAGTCAAATTTTGAGGTTGTGTGATCTTTGAACACCACTGATTAGAAAGTCTTCCTTTGTTTTTTGTTTTCAGTCTACCACATTCCCTGATGCTTCTTCATGTGCATATATGCTAAGTCTCTTCAGTTGTGTCTGACTGTCTGCAATGCCCTGGACTGTAGCTCACTGGACTCCTCTGTCCATGAGATTCTCCAGGCAAGAATACTGGAGTAGGTTTCCAATTTCCTTCTCCCATGACTCTTCATACCTCTTCTGATTTGTGAATCAGTGGGGTTTGGTTTGGTATCCTAGAGAACTTGGTGTGCTAAGTCTGCTAACTTCTCCAAGATATTGATCCATATTCTTTCTTTAAAATTATATGCTTGTTTTTATTTACTTATTTGGCTATGTCAGGTCTTCGTTATGATATGTGGGATCTATTCCCCAACCAGGAATAAAACTCAGACTCCCTGCATTGGGAGCACAGAACCTTGAATGCGGGACCACCAGGGAAGTTTTCTGATTCATACTCTTGACATTTTCCTTTTTATTATTTTGTCTCTAGGGGGCAATCACTGCAGTTACAGCAGAATTAAACATTGCCTATAGATCTGGTTTTATAGGAACTTTCTGAACTTGCTAAAATTCTTGAGAGAAACAAGCTTCTGTATATTCTCTATTATATTATATACATTGGTCAAAACTGTAGACCACTAAGTTTTTATAGCTCAGGATGCCTTTATAGAGATTGCAGGGCATAGACTAATGTTGTTTTCCAGAAATCTTGCAGATTTGGTGTCCCATTATCTTGGTATCCACCATCAAATGATTTCACGGAATAGTCATTCGTTTGAGGAGTATCTGTATATTGAGATTCAAGAATAAGCTTGGGCATCCCATCTCTTTTTAGCATACAGTAAGAAAATTTGTTGACAATAATAAGAGTAACATGGACATTTTAAAGGGCTGTTCACACTTCTTTCTAGGAATTGGAGGGCTATAGTATCAGCATTAGTAGTTTGAGCCCTTTCCTCACAGTATCCAAAACTCCACTCATGTTGGGTGATTTTCCAGGGTATAATCTTATTTTCCACTGCATGTCGTGAAGCATTACTCTTAAGTGAAATGTGGATGTCAACATTTGATATCTTCTGATTTTGAAGAGTCAAATTTTGAGGTTGTGTGATCTTTGAACACCACTGATTAGAAAGTCTTCCTTTGTTTTTTGTTTTCAGTCTACCACATTCCCTGATGCTTCTTCATGTGCATATATGCTAAGTCTCTTCAGTTGTGTCTGACTGTCTGCAATGCCCTGGACTGTAGCTCACTGGACTCCTCTGTCCATGAGATTCTCCAGGCAAGAATACTGGAGTAGGTTTCCAATTTCCTTCTCCCATGACTCTTCATACCTCTTCTGATTTGTGAATCAGTGGGGTTTGGTTTGGTATCCTAGAGAACTTGGTGTGCTAAGTCTGCTAACTTCTCCAAGATATTGATCCATATTCTTTCTTTAAAATTATATGCTTGTTTTTATTTACTTATTTGGCTATGTCAGGTCTTCGTTATGATATGTGGGATCTATTCCCCAACCAGGAATAAAACTCAGACTCCCTGCATTGGGAGCACAGAACCTTGAATGCGGGACCACCAGGGAAGTTTTCTGATTCATACTCTTGACATTTTCCTTTTTATTATTTTGTCTCTAGGGGGCAATCACTGCAGTTACAGCAGAATTAAACATTGCCTATAGATCTGGTTTTATAGGAACTTTCTGAACTTGCTAAAATTCTTGAGAGAAACAAGCTTCTGTATATTCTCTATTATATTATATACATTGGTCAAAACTGTAGACCACTAAGTTTTTATAGCTCAGGATGCCTTTATAGAGATTGCAGGGCATAGACTAATGTTGTTTTCCAGAAATCTTGCAGATTTGGTGTCCCATTATCTTGGTATCCACCATCAAATGATTTCACGGAATAGTCATTCGTTTGAGGAGTATCTGTATATTGAGATTCAAGAATAAGCTTGGGCATCCCATCTCTTTTTAGCATACAGTAAGAAAATTTGTTGACAATAATAAGAGTAACATGGACATTTTAAAGGGCTCAAAATAAATTTGTTAGCCCATTTTCTTTTTCTATTGCTAGATATAATATCTTAAACTTGTATTTTCTTGTCCACAATTCCCAGTGTCTGATTATTTCCTCAGTGATCCGAGATTTCCACATTTCCTTGAGAGTTAAGATTGTTGTAACTGAAATGCAAAGAGAAGAAAAATCAATGGGTGTTCAGTCTTTGACTTCTAAAATAGGCTTTTGGAACTCACATCAAAATGAGTATTTTCAAAAGCCAAAGACTGTGTTACAAGAACTGAGTTTGATTGAAAGAAAGAAAATCTCTTGAGAATCAAAAGGGAAGACTCTGAAAAAAAGTAGGGACACACATTAGGACGCTAATAAGAAACAGAAGAGAGAGCAGAGAGTATTTCAACTGCCCCACCCTCTAGGACACGAGATGAGCAACGGCTAGCATATCAGTTAGGAGCTGTACTTCCTTGCATGTAATAGAAATCAGCCAAAGGTGCCTTAACCAAGCATAGGTTTATTTAAAGAGGTCCAGAAAAAGGCATTCCAGACTGGCACAGTAGTTCCTTGACATCAACATCAGGGCTCTACACTTCTGCTTTGTTATCTGGTTATTTCTGTCTGGCTCTCATTTACATGGTCATGTCATGGTCACAATATGCCTGTCCCAGCCCCATATCTGTGTTGTGAGTAGACAGAAAATGAAGAGGACTTGGAAAGCAAAACACACTCCCAGAAGTACAAGAAGGCATTAATGGCCAGAGTTTGTTCTCCAACAGTCAGTTGCAAAAGAGTCTGGGAAATGTCGTTTTTATTTTTTTTAAGTGGTGTCTCCCTAAAGACATACGATGAGGGTTCAGGTGGGTTTGGGCTAGCATTTGCCCAGGGTGAGGGTAGGGTTAAGGTAAGCTTTACTATAAGAGTTGGAGTCATTTTATGGCTGGGGTTGAGTTTAGAGGAAAGTGAATGAGGAAGGCCATTGTTAGCTTTAGGGGGCTCCTTTAGTTGGGGTTTCTTGTGGAATGGGGTGAGGTCTGGGCTATAATTAGGATTACATTTACTGAAATAGTTGGGAGCTGATTAAAGTTAGGGTTGAGTTTGAAGTTTAGGAAAATGCAGGGGGCTGGTGTTAGTCTTAGGGTTTGGTTCACTTTGGGATAGGCAGGACATTCGAGTGAGCTTTGGTCTAGCTTTGGTCTAATTCCAGGGCTACGGCTAGGCTAGGGTTAGGGTTAGCTTTATTTGTTAGATTTGGTTTACAAATGCAAAGAGAAGAAAAATCAATGGGTGTTCAGTCTTTGACTTCTAAAATAGGCTTTTGGAACTCACATCAAAATGAGTATTTTCAAAAGCCAAAGACTGTGTTACAAGAACTGAGTTTGATTGAAAGAAAGAAAATCTCTTGAGAATCAAAAGGGAAGACTCTGAAAAAAAGTAGGGACACACATTAGGACGCTAATAAGAAACAGAAGAGAGAGCAGAGAGTATTTCAACTGCCCCACCCTCTAGGACACGAGATGAGCAACGGCTAGCATATCAGTTAGGAGCTGTACTTCCTTGCATGTAATAGAAATCAGCCAAAGGTGCCTTAACCAAGCATAGGTTTATTTAAAGAGGTCCAGAAAAAGGCATTCCAGACTGGCACAGTAGTTCCTTGACATCAACATCAGGGCTCTACACTTCTGCTTTGTTATCTGGTTATTTCTGTCTGGCTCTCATTTACATGGTCATGTCATGGTCACAATATGCCTGTCCCAGCCCCATATCTGTGTTGTGAGTAGACAGAAAATGAAGAGGACTTGGAAAGCAAAACACACTCCCAGAAGTACAAGAAGGCATTAATGGCCAGAGTTTGTTCTCCAACAGTCAGTTGCAAAAGAGTCTGGGAAATGTCGTTTTTATTTTTTTTAAGTGGTGTCTCCCTAAAGACATACGATGAGGGTTCAGGTGGGTTTGGGCTAGCATTTGCCCAGGGTGAGGGTAGGGTTAAGGTAAGCTTTACTATAAGAGTTGGAGTCATTTTATGGCTGGGGTTGAGTTTAGAGGAAAGTGAATGAGGAAGGCCATTGTTAGCTTTAGGGGGCTCCTTTAGTTGGGGTTTCTTGTGGAATGGGGTGAGGTCTGGGCTATAATTAGGATTACATTTACTGAAATAGTTGGGAGCTGATTAAAGTTAGGGTTGAGTTTGAAGTTTAGGAAAATGCAGGGGGCTGGTGTTAGTCTTAGGGTTTGGTTCACTTTGGGATAGGCAGGACATTCGAGTGAGCTTTGGTCTAGCTTTGGTCTAATTCCAGGGCTACGGCTAGGCTAGGGTTAGGGTTAGCTTTATTTGTTAGATTTGGTTTCAGTTTAAAGTTAGGATTGAGTTTAGAGTAAAAGGAAATGCAGAGGGCAAGTGTTACTTTAGGGTAGCTTTAAGTTGGGAGAGGTAGAGGTTTATGTTAAGTTTGAGCTAGGGTCAGATCTAGAGCTAGGCTAAGCTTAGGTTTAGCTTTCCCATAACATGTCTGTTGTGTCTAAGGCTAGGTTCAAGTTTAGAGGAAGGGAAATGGGGTGGGCCAGTGTTAGCTTCAGGGTTCTCATTAAGTTGGGGTAGGTTGAGGGTTTGGGTGAGGTTTGCACTAGGGTTTTTGGTAGGACTAGGGCTAGAGCTAGGGTTAGGGTTAGCTGTACCTTAAGTGTTGCGGTGGATTTAGCGTTAGGATTGAGATCAGAGGAGAAGAAAATGCTGAGAGCTGTGCTAGCTTTAGTTTTCTAGTTCCCTAAAACTCTATGAGGGGGGTCTTCCCTGGTGATCCAGTGGGTAAGGGCACCGCCTTGCTGTGCTAAGGGTGCTGGTTCGATCCCTGTCCTGGGAAGATCCCACCTGATGCGGAGCTGCTGGACCAATGTGTACAACTACAGAGCCAGCACTCTGGAGCGCATGCACCCGGAGCCAGTGCTCTGCAGTTGGAGAGGCCACTGCAATGGGAGGCCCACACAGGTCGAATAACAAAGATGGATGACAATAAATAAAGACCAATAGAAGTGACCAAAAAAAAAGATCTCTATGAGGATGTTGATGAGACCTGAGACATAAGTCCTCCCCAAGGGTACTGCATAGAGAGAAGCTGAGTGGATATCAGTGCGCATTGTTATGAGCTATAGGTAATCTGTGCCAGGAATCCTCGTTAGTGTTGAGAGGGGTGGGGACAATGGAGGACTTTCCATTGACATCTTCCTGAAGCTTCTATGATATTTGAACCTCCTCCAATGGTTAGAAATTCATAGCCTCAGAAATAGAGGTTCAGTTTATGGGCTTCCCTTGTGGCTCAGTTGTAAACAATCTGCCTGTCAACTCAAGAGGCACAGGTTAGATCCTTGGATCAGCAGGATCCCCTGGAGAAGGCAATGGCAATTCACTCCAGTATTCCTGCCTGGAAAATCCCATGGAGAGAGGAGCCTGGCAGGCTACAGTCCATTGAGTTGCAAAAGAGACACAACTTAGTGACTAAACAACATTCATGATACATAAATAGAAGACACAGGCTAGGGTGGAAAGGGAAATTTTGCTTTCTTTTCTTCAGTAGGACTGCATGGGGGCAAAATTTCCTATTCGCTCCTATGAACAAGTATTGTAGACTGCCTCTTTTGTGGTTTAGTATGTTTTCTTAACCTCTATAGCTCAAATGTCAATTTTGAAAAAATTTCAGAGATGAAAAAATGTGGAGAAGGAATGGGAAAAAATTCAAGAAGAACTTTCAAGTAAAGCTATTTATGAGTTTAACACTGAAATAAATTCAAGAGACTTTCACCAACTATTTTCACTACAAAAGCACTTAGAAACATTGTTGGATAACTTTTGTGGATGACCTTCATCATTGCTTTTAACCTTTGTGTCTATGTGTGTGCTTCCCTTTGCCTTTGTTTGATTTATGTTGTCGTCACAGTTGTTAACACTTCTGTTGCAGGGGCTTGCCATAATGGATGTTCATGTGCTCGCCATTTTTTAACTGTCCGGAACCCCTGATGCGGAGCTGCTGGCCCAATGTGTACAACTACAGAGCCAGCACTCTGGAGCGCATGCACCCGGAGCCAGTGCTCTGCAGTTGGAGAGGCCACTGCAATGGGAGGCCCACACAGGTCGAATAACAAAGATGGATGACAATAAATAAAGACCAATAGAAGTGACCAAAAAAAAAGATCTCTATGAGGATGTTGATGAGACCTGAGACATAAGTCCTCCCCAAGGGTACTGCATAGAGAGAAGCTGAGTGGATATCAGTGCGCATTGTTATGAGCTATAGGTAATCTGTGCCAGGAATCCTCGTTAGTGTTGAGAGGGGTGGGGACAATGGAGGACTTTCCATTGACATCTTCCTGAAGCTTCTATGATATTTGAACCTCCTCCAATGGTTAGAAATTCATAGCCTCAGAAATAGAGGTTCAGTTTATGGGCTTCCCTTGTGGCTCAGTTGTAAACAATCTGCCTGTCAACTCAAGAGGCACAGGTTAGATCCTTGGATCAGCAGGATCCCCTGGAGAAGGCAATGGCAATTCACTCCAGTATTCCTGCCTGGAAAATCCCATGGAGAGAGGAGCCTGGCAGGCTACAGTCCATTGAGTTGCAAAAGAGACACAACTTAGTGACTAAACAACATTCATGATACATAAATAGAAGACACAGGCTAGGGTGGAAAGGGAAATTTTGCTTTCTTTTCTTCAGTAGGACTGCATGGGGGCAAAATTTCCTATTCGCTCCTATGAACAAGTATTGTAGACTGCCTCTTTTGTGGTTTAGTATGTTTTCTTAACCTCTATAGCTCAAATGTCAATTTTGAAAAAATTTCAGAGATGAAAAAATGTGGAGAAGGAATGGGAAAAAATTCAAGAAGAACTTTCAAGTAAAGCTATTTATGAGTTTAACACTGAAATAAATTCAAGAGACTTTCACCAACTATTTTCACTACAAAAGCACTTAGAAACATTGTTGGATAACTTTTGTGGATGACCTTCATCATTGCTTTTAACCTTTGTGTCTATGTGTGTGCTTCCCTTTGCCTTTGTTTGATTTATGTTGTCGTCACAGTTGTTAACACTTCTGTTGCAGGGGCTTGCCATAATGGATGTTCATGTGCTCGCCATTTTTTTAAAGAGTGTTGGGCAAACAAGATGTTTCCTCTCACAGACTACCCCAGAGAGAACACATGGTAAATAAGTAATACCTCTGAAAAGAAGGAAAAAAAGAATGTGCAGATTTTGATAAATATAAGCAATTTTTACTTTTACTTCCATAGTTTCTGAAGTGAGAGACTAGATATTCTTTTTCCACCCAAAATGCATTAGATAGATACTTCCAGAGGTGTGCACTTTTATTATGCTATTCATTTGATTCATGATTCATAAAGCACCTTTGTACGAAAGCTGGCCTGTGTCTAAGCCAACACACTGATTTTAAAGAAATGCTTTGGCCAAAATTCTCTGTGCTCTGACTAGAGCAGCAGGAGATGCCAACAGAATTTAAACTCTTAGTCTTTAAAAGTAAAATTTGATAAAGAGAAGCTTACCTTGTATATTGTTGGGAAAAGTAAAAGGAAGACAACGACAAAGACACAAAAAAGAAACAGAATTGTTCTCTTCTGGAGTTATAGTTTGGAAAAAAAAAGTTAATCTTCTTATTGATGATATTAAAATACCTTCATAAAAATAGTGTTATCATTTCAGAAAAGGACTGTCAGGTATTTTATTTTTGACTGGAACCAGAGCACTATGATTCTGATTAGTTGTAAGTTTTAAAATCTGAGAACCTCATTAGAGTCAACGGTATATATGGGCTTTTAGTGGATGGGGAGTCTGCCTGTTTATATTCTTGACACAATTCCAAGAGTGCTGGATTCCAACAATCACAGACAACTCTGCTCTCCATTTGTTTTGATGAGCAGAGTAGTTCACGCATTACCAATAAATTTTTAAAATGGTTTTTCTTATATAATGGGCTTTTACTCTCTTCAGTAACATAATCAGAAGGGTAAATAATAGCAGTTAGAGCAACATGAAGCCATGTAGCTAAGGGGAGAGCCCACTATTACTTGAGCATTCTTTCCCACTAGGGCTAAAAGCTTTAAAATAAATGTCTTTTAAAGAAAAAAATTTAACTTCTCCTAACAAAAGATGGCATCTTTGGGGGGATAAGTTTCCTGTTAAACATATATTCAAAAGCTTTAAAGATACGCTAAGCTATGAATAAAGGAGGAAATATTTGTGTCCAGTACAAGCAAAATTCTTTGGATTCTATATCTAGGGTCTTGATTAGCAGTTCACATTATCATAAATTCTACTCTAGTTTGCTATAACCTGATAGGAAATGCTACCCCAGCCTGTTACCTTTCCTCTTTGTGCCTTGGACCCTAGGCATATGGAAATAAGTCAAGGGCCTTCCTGATTAGCAAGGAAGTGGATTTTTTCTTCATTTTTTCTCTTTATTTTCATAAATAATAACCACTTTTAAATGATACATATATAGCATTTTTAATTATAATACCTTATAGGAATCAGTGTATGTAATATTATTCCCATTTTGCAGATGTGCATGAGTTCTTATGACTTGAAAATGTTAGGTAACTTTACCCATGCCTAGAACATCCAATATATAAGACTGGAGTGTCCTAAAGTCTGGAGTCACTTCTTTGTTAACATTTCATGGCTTTCCATGCCAGCAAGATTGGATGACCTCCAGAAACTCAACTGAACCAATTGGCTTGACTTCCAGCATTGGTTGAGCCCAGCTGTTCACTCACCAACTTGGAGGAGGAGAAGATCAACTGAAAGAGAAACATCTGATTCCTGACTGGAGCTCGCTCCCTCTGTCCTACAGTGTTGGCTGTTTGAGAGTAGGGATTCTGTCTTTTGTGGTAGTTTGATGTCTGGTGTGGGACTCTGGAAAGTGATCTAATGAAATACTTGTAGAAAAAGATAAAGAGCAATTTACTTATCTCTGTAGTACTCAGATCCCTTAGTTGTGAGGAGACAGTGCCTAATTGCATGAAGATTGCTGTGAGGAATACTAAATCAATTCACACTTGATATCAAAGTAGAAAGATAATGGCGGTGGTATCCAGTTAAATGCACCATTCAGTTTACCAATAAATTTTAAAATGGTTTTCTTATATAATGGGCTTTACTCTCTTCAGTTACATGATCAGAAGGGTAAATAATAGCAGTTAGAGCAACATGAAGCCATGTAGCTAAGGGGAGAGCCCACTATTACTTGAGCATTCTTTCCCACTAGGGCTAAAAGCTTTAAAATAAATGTCTTTTAAAGAAAAAAATTTAACTTCTCCTAACAAAAGATGGCATCTTTGGGGGGATAAGTTTCCTGTTAAACATATATTCAAAAGCTTTAAAGATACGCTAAGCTATGAATAAAGGAGGAAATATTTGTGTCCAGTACAAGCAAAATTCTTTGGATTCTATATCTAGGGTCTTGATTAGCAGTTCACATTATCATAAATTCTACTCTAGTTTGCTATAACCTGATAGGAAATGCTACCCCAGCCTGTTACCTTTCCTCTTTGTGCCTTGGACCCTAGGCATATGGAAATAAGTCAAGGGCCTTCCTGATTAGCAAGGAAGTGGATTTTTTCTTCATTTTTTCTCTTTATTTTCATAAATAATAACCACTTTTAAATGATACATATATAGCATTTTTAATTATAATACCTTATAGGAATCAGTGTATGTAATATTATTCCCATTTTGCAGATGTGCATGAGTTCTTATGACTTGAAAATGTTAGGTAACTTTACCCATGCCTAGAACATCCAATATATAAGACTGGAGTGTCCTAAAGTCTGGAGTCACTTCTTTGTTAACATTTCATGGCTTTCCATGCCAGCAAGATTGGATGACCTCCAGAAACTCAACTGAACCAATTGGCTTGACTTCCAGCATTGGTTGAGCCCAGCTGTTCACTCACCAACTTGGAGGAGGAGAAGATCAACTGAAAGAGAAACATCTGATTCCTGACTGGAGCTCGCTCCCTCTGTCCTACAGTGTTGGCTGTTTGAGAGTAGGGATTCTGTCTTTTGTGGTAGTTTGATGTCTGGTGTGGGACTCTGGAAAGTGATCTAATGAAATACTTGTAGAAAAAGATAAAGAGCAATTTACTTATCTCTGTAGTACTCAGATCCCTTAGTTGTGAGGAGACAGTGCCTAATTGCATGAAGATTGCTGTGAGGAATACTAAATCAATTCACACTTGATATCAAAGTAGAAAGATAATGGCGGTGGTATCCAGTTAAATGCACCATTCAGTGCCTTTACCATACCTTCCCTGAAGTTGATTTGTTGATTAAAAATGACTTTTGTTATTAGGTGTTCATTTTGGAAAGGAGTGTTCTATATTTAAGATAGGTTTTCTATTTGATTAATGAGGCACTAATATTTGTATATGTGTGTGTGTGTGTGTATATATATATATACGTACATATATATATAAGAAATTAAGAAGGAACCCAAAAGAATAATATTTTGCAAGTAGTAAATACATCACACAGCATCATCTCAGAGTTGGAAGGTTCCTTAGAGTCAGGTATCCGACCTTGTGCACAAGCTCCCTCTCCAACATCCTGAATGCTATCTACCCAGATCCCAACACAAACAAAACCATTTACTTGGGGCTTCCTTGGTGGTCCAGTGGGTAAAGAGTCCACCTTGTGGTGCAAGGGGCACGGGTCAATCCCTGGCCTGGGAAGATCCCAAGTGCCACGAAGTGGCTGGACCATTGTGTCTAATTATGAGCCAGCACTCTGGAGAGCATGCACCCAGAGCCAGTACTCTGCAATGAGAGAGTTCACTGCAATGGGAGGCCTGTGAGAAGAATAAACATGGATGACATGGATGACAATAAACAGATTAAAAAAATCAATGAAAGAGGCCAAAATTAAAATTTTTTTTCTTTTTTCTTAAGACAGTTGATTAGAGTGCTGGATTCTTATAATTGTTACATCTCTTTCTAATACTGAACTGAATTTTTTTCCTCTGGACACCATCCATGCTGCTAATCTTTAAAAAATAATTTTTTTTCTTCCCTTCTGGGAATACAGTGACCGTAAATGTGCTGGGCTGGCCTTTAAACTTAAATTGAAAAATCAGTAGGTGGGTACAAAGTATATGCTTTATGAATGGTTGTTAGAAGTGGGTCCTTCAAAGAATGTAAAAGAGGCCAAGAAAATTTGAAAATACTTCATTTTTTTTCCATTTGTTATATTTTTAGGTACCCCTATCATACAATTTCACTCATCTGAGTGAAATAGGGATCTTTGGCCTAAAGTGAACGTGTTAGTCACCCAGTGCTGTCTGACTCTTTGCAATGCCATGGCCTGTAGCCCCCCAGGCTCCCCATGGACTTCTCCAGGCAAGAATACTGGAGTAGATAGTCATTCCTTTCTCCAGGGGGTCTTCTTGACTCAGGGATTGAATGCAGAACTCCTGCATTGCAGGCAGATTCTTTACCATCTGAGCCACAAGGGAAGCCCTGAAATTCAAAAATCTGTGGGCATGATTTGCTATCTAGTGGGTGACTCCATGATAAGTTCATTTGTGGTGAAAATAATGGTGAGTGGGTGAGGGGCTGGGTAGAAAGAAAATGGTTTATTTTGTTTAGACACCTGACCAAGGAATTGAGATACAGAAAGAAGCATGGTGCTTGCCTGTCATAACTGTTCCACATCAGTCTGTATGTAGAACTGAGATCATGGAGGAACTCTTCGCATGAAGGACTCCATGAGATATGGAAAAAGGAAGAATGCTATGACTTTATCACAACTTACAAAAGTGTGACCCAAGTCAGAGTTGTTCTCTCTGTGCCTCTGAGTTGCTGGGGGATTTACTGATTTGAGAGTTTTTCAGTGGTAACATTTTGGTCTGGATAAATGGCACTAGGTGGAGTTAAGCAAGACATTATTCCAGATTATCATAATAGGGAGAGAGAATGAATTTGACTCCAGTAACACAAAAGATTGGAGAGTTTTTAAGCACTGGGGTGAGCTGATGAAAGGTAACTAGAGAACATGAGTGGGGAGGGTGGGCTGTGTGTCAGTCCATCTGTGTTCACTGTTTGACATCCTTTGCAATGCATTATAAACAGCAAGTATGATACGTGTTTGTTTGTTTGTTTTTTAACTTCTGGTGTCTTATCCATTACTTAGCCTTGATGAGACCTCAATCCTGTCTCTTTAGGACCATTGTAACTTCTCATAATCAGACTAGTCCTTTTCTGCTCTGATTAAGCAAATTTACTCTTGTTCCCATTCATCTGAGCAGCGCATACATGTTCTAAGTAGATTTTTTTTCTCTCTCTCTTTCATCTGTCATGTTTGATCTATCTCCAAGCTCACCAAGTCTTGGATTTGGACTTTCATCTTTTCTACAATACTCTCTTCTTGGGAGGTCTTTTGTGCTGAAATGGAAGTCAGCAGAAGTCTTGCCCCTCACACCCCTATCTGAATGCACAGTCTGCTAAAATGTCTCAGTGCTCGCTTAGTGATTTTGATGTTTGAATTTGACTAAATTATACTATGTAGCCATAAGCTGCTCAGCATCAATATCAACACATGATAGATCAATTCATATTATGGAATACCTAAAGAAGATACCAAAGAGAACTCTGTGCTCTTTTTGATAGAAAATGTGGGTGTTGATAAGCAAAGACAATCATTGTTTAGTGGGAAAGTTAAACATTGGCTTACCACAGAAGAAATAAATTCTTAACTGCAAAGGAATAGCTAATTTAGCCATTAAACTATTCAGGACAAAGAAATCACTATTTTGTTTCGACTGTCTAATGGTGCAATCACAGTTACTTTGGTATTTGGCCCTTGTTCTTTAGTAATTTAGTCTGAACAAGACCCGAATGTGTGCTATTCTTTGGCTTTATGGTCCTCTAACCATAGGCAATGATGGCATTCACGATTATAGATTAAATAGGGCCAACTCTTGTCAGTAATTTGTTAGAAAACCCCCACAGAGATACCTATGGTGCAGCTGAGCAATGATGTTGGGAGTGTGCTATTTTGCTTTAGGAAAAGCTACAGCATTCCAACATGAGATTCAATGCCTGATACTGGAAGGCTTTTTTCTATTTGATGTAAATTAAACCTTGAGTACACTCTGCCTGGTATTGCCATTAGCATCTGGGGCTGGACCAAATTGTAATTTGTGCAATTGCAGATTATTTGCTACTGGATAAGAAATATACTCCATCATATCCTTACTTTGTTATATAATTTTGCCTGGGGTTGTGAAATCACTGTTGTATTCTGCCACTGTGTGCAGCCAGTGGGCTTTTAGAAATTTCAGCATGAAAGGCTCTCAAGAAAACATGAAAATCTTTTAACATAAGGTTATCTCCAGGAGACTGCTTTCTGGTTTAGTTATGTGATTGCTTTTGAACACATGTATTTTTCTTTAGTTCTACTTAGTGGTTTTTAAATTAATGGACTTTTATGATAGGTTTTCAGAACTTGTGCTTTCAGTTTCATTTTTGGAGGGGTAAAAGTTTCAGGATGACGCATGTAGTGTTTGGAGTTGAAAAATCAAAGTATGATCAATTAGACATTATTTTGCTGATCTGATCTTTTTTTTCTGGAAATAACAACAGTAGAAGACTAAAATTCTTAAAAGAAAATGAAATTTTTAGGAGACAGCTGATAGTCTCATTTTTTTAATTAACTGATGAAATTGTTCACATTTTGAAGAAAGTATTCATTGAGGTGCAGTAATACTTGGATTCTTTGTGAAGTGACAATAAGGGGCTTCTTGGTTGACACCAGCATCAGCAAACTAAAACTTAGAGGCCAGATCAAGTCCACCACCTGCTTTCGTAAACAAAGTTTTACTGGAACATGACCATACCCATTTGGCATGAGCACCTTATAGGTTTCCTTTTATAGAAATTGTATGGCCAGTTTATATATGCAAAATTGTAACCTGTTGCTTTTTCACTCAATCAACCAGTTACTTTGGTATTGGGCCCTTGTTGTTTAGTAATTTAGTCTGAACAAGACCCGAAGGTGTGCTATTCTTTGGCTTTATGGTCCTCTAACCATAGGCAATGATGGCATTCACGATTATAGATTAAATAGGGCCAACTCTTGTCAGTAATTTGTTAGAAAACCCCCACAGAGATACCTATGGTGCAGCTGAGCAATGATGTTGGGAGTGTGCTATTTTGCTTTAGGAAAAGCTACAGCATTCCAACATGAGATTCAATGCCTGATACTGGAAGGCTTTTTTCTATTTGATGTAAATTAAACCTTGAGTACACTCTGCCTGGTATTGCCATTAGCATCTGGGGCTGGACCAAATTGTAATTTGTGCAATTGCAGATTATTTGCTACTGGATAAGAAATATACTCCATCATATCCTTACTTTGTTATATAATTTTGCCTGGGGTTGTGAAATCACTGTTGTATTCTGCCACTGTGTGCAGCCAGTGGGCTTTTAGAAATTTCAGCATGAAAGGCTCTCAAGAAAACATGAAAATCTTTTAACATAAGGTTATCTCCAGGAGACTGCTTTCTGGTTTAGTTATGTGATTGCTTTTGAACACATGTATTTTTCTTTAGTTCTACTTAGTGGTTTTTAAATTAATGGACTTTTATGATAGGTTTTCAGAACTTGTGCTTTCAGTTTCATTTTTGGAGGGGTAAAAGTTTCAGGATGACGCATGTAGTGTTTGGAGTTGAAAAATCAAAGTATGATCAATTAGACATTATTTTGCTGATCTGATCTTTTTTTTCTGGAAATAACAACAGTAGAAGACTAAAATTCTTAAAAGAAAATGAAATTTTTAGGAGACAGCTGATAGTCTCATTTTTTTAATTAACTGATGAAATTGTTCACATTTTGAAGAAAGTATTCATTGAGGTGCAGTAATACTTGGATTCTTTGTGAAGTGACAATAAGGGGCTTCTTGGTTGACACCAGCATCAGCAAACTAAAACTTAGAGGCCAGATCAAGTCCACCACCTGCTTTCGTAAACAAAGTTTTACTGGAACATGACCATACCCATTTGGCATGAGCACCTTATAGGTTTCCTTTTATAGAAATTGTATGGCCTTTAAGGATTACAATATCCACTATTTGACCCTTGCTATAAAAAAGTTTGCTAACCTGTGGTTTGCACTATTAATTTTTTATTTTTTCTAATTTTATCAGAATGGAGTGTGTATATCCTCAAAACTCTGAAAAAAATCAAACCACGTATTTGACAGTTAAGCCTGCTTCTTTTGCATCCCTTGTACTCTGGATAAAAATTTGTGGCAAGCACAAGCAACCCTTGTCTTTCCTGCAGAGCAAACTCTTGTCTCTGACTGTGTCACCAGAATTTGTTGGATTAATGATATACAGTTTAACCTAAACCCTTGAAATTGTTTTGAACCCACTGGAAACATTCTGGGTTTTGCAGTAGTGTCACATTTTAGACTGCCTGTTTAGAACTATCCTTGTGCTACATTTGGCACTTACATTATAAAACTGGAACAACTTATTTCTTTTATTGTTAGCTCAAACTGATCACACACCCTTTTCTAAACTATTCCTGTAGACTAATAAGAATCAACGCCTCATCTTACAAAGGGGCTATGTGATAACCTGGAGGGGTGGGATGGTGGGGGAATGGGATATACATATGACTAATCTGGAATTATACATATCTGTAAACAATGAAACTCTGTAAAAGCCAAAAAGGTAAAAAAACAGGGGAAAAAAAGAATCAACACCAGCATTTTGGAATAGGGTAGCTTGCCCCTGGACCCCTGCGTCACTGGAGAGAAGAGTGGACACCTGGAATAGTCAGTCTTCTTTGCCTCCAAAGCTACCTTTTCTATTTTATGTAAAACTGATGACAATTGTTCACAAAAAGTAGAAGACTAAAATTCTTAAAAGAAAATGAAATTTTAGGAGACAGCTGATAGTCTCATTTTTTAATTAACTGATGAAATTGTTCACATTTTGAAGAAAGTATTCATTGAGGTGCAGTAATACTTGGATTCTTTGTGAAGTGACAATAAGGGGCTTCTTGGTTGACACCAGCATCAGCAAACTAAAACTTAGAGGCCAGATCAAGTCCACCACCTGCTTTCGTAAACAAAGTTTTACTGGAACATGACCATACCCATTTGGCATGAGCACCTTATAGGTTTCCTTTTATAGAAATTGTATGGCCTTTAAGGATTACAATATCCACTATTTGACCCTTGCTATAAAAAAGTTTGCTAACCTGTGGTTTGCACTATTAATTTTTTATTTTTTCTAATTTTATCAGAATGGAGTGTGTATATCCTCAAAACTCTGAAAAAAATCAAACCACGTATTTGACAGTTAAGCCTGCTTCTTTTGCATCCCTTGTACTCTGGATAAAAATTTGTGGCAAGCACAAGCAACCCTTGTCTTTCCTGCAGAGCAAACTCTTGTCTCTGACTGTGTCACCAGAATTTGTTGGATTAATGATATACAGTTTAACCTAAACCCTTGAAATTGTTTTGAACCCACTGGAAACATTCTGGGTTTTGCAGTAGTGTCACATTTTAGACTGCCTGTTTAGAACTATCCTTGTGCTACATTTGGCACTTACATTATAAAACTGGAACAACTTATTTCTTTTATTGTTAGCTCAAACTGATCACACACCCTTTTCTAAACTATTCCTGTAGACTAATAAGAATCAACGCCTCATCTTACAAAGGGGCTATGTGATAACCTGGAGGGGTGGGATGGTGGGGGAATGGGATATACATATGACTAATCTGGAATTATACATATCTGTAAACAATGAAACTCTGTAAAAGCCAAAAAGGTAAAAAAACAGGGGAAAAAAAGAATCAACACCAGCATTTTGGAATAGGGTAGCTTGCCCCTGGACCCCTGCGTCACTGGAGAGAAGAGTGGACACCTGGAATAGTCAGTCTTCTTTTGCCCCTCCAAAGCTACCTTTTCTCTATTTTATCTTGGCTTTCCTCGAAGCAGAAGCTGAGAAAATGTATACATGAAGGTAGTTATTTTGGGAAATGATACCAGACAATAGGGCTCCAGGGGCTGGGAGTAGTAAAACAGAGAAGGAGGTAATGTTAATTCAACAGTCAAGTGATAAAAGGTTTGATGTTGGTTACTGTTATAGGCAACTGGGGCTCAGTCTTGGAACCTTTGAAGAGCTATTTATGTTCTGTGAATATTTTTCCATCTCAGAACAGAGATGGAGACATAAAGGAAGTAGCATGAAGGCCTGTACTATCATAAGTGAAGAAAATAGCTATAGTCATTGCTCTGTGAGAAAAGGGGATCCTTCAGGGGTACTGTGTGATGGTTGGGAGGGGTGGGAAGGGGGGATATACATATGACTAATCTAGGAACATCTGTAAACAACAAATCTCTGTAAAAGTTAAAAGCAAAATAAAGGTTAAAAAAAAAAATTATATTGATCTGTTGGTTTCCAAACCCAATCACTCAACGGTTGCCTCAGAGGCCACTAACTTCCTTACATGTACAGTTTGAATACAGTGCAGAATAGATAAACAGGCTCCTGTCGTGTCGGGGGTCTCACATGGTGAAGGCAAAGTATTTCTGAGAAACAAGAAACATTCTGTGAAATTGAGTTCAGGGGCTATTGCTGCAGCTGGGTGATCTAGCAATGGCCAGGACAAAATGGTGGGACAAGGGAATGCAGTATAGGACATAAAACATGTGTATTTCACCACCTTTCTTAACTTGCTACCTACCTTAGGGACTGATATCTATAACCTAGTTTGCCTGATCTCCTTTGCTGTCTGGCTTCTCACTGAGTCTTGGTACCAGGAGACATGGGAGGAAATCTGAAGACAGAATAGAAAAATGGCAAGTGTTTATTTCCCCCAGCTTCCTCCCTCCTTGCGCTGTCATTGGCACAACACCTATTGGATAGGTAGTCCTGTTTATGTGTCTCCAGCTCTCTTCGGGTTTTGTTAACACCATTCTCTTATTCCAAAGGCCACAGATCCTTCCAGAAGTCCTTCTCCTATAGCTACAGCTTCCCCATGGGTTCAATAAACTCTTGTCTCTCTTTTTCTTCAAACCTGAGTAGGTTTTAGTTCTCTACTCTTGCTGATCTTTGGAACCTGCTCAAACCACTCATCTTATTTAATCATTTGAGTGTACTTTCATTTTCTGTCTAAACAAAGTTGAGATTTTGTTAGCAGCAGGTTGGCATCAAAGAATGCCCATAATTCCTGCTTCAGGGGCCAGAACCAACAGAAATCTTGCGCACAGTGTACTAACTTCAATACACTTTGAAAAATGGCACAGAGATGAAATTCCTTTTATAGGGAAGCTTTCACCTTCAGTGGTCTCTATTTCCATATTTTGGATTGTTGAACTTGGAATGGTGTATTTTACATTTTCATGGCATTATTTTTTTTCTTCGTATAATGATATGTTTCCAGTATAAAGGATTGAAGCAATATAAAAAGGCATAAAAATGAAAGTGAAAATTCCCTATAACTCAACCACCCATAGATAAATATTAACATATTGGTGTGTATGCCTTCAGACTCTCTTGAATGGGTCTATAAAAAGGAACCTCAATTTTATGTTTGGAAGGAAAACATTATAAAAAGTAGAATGGGGTGAGAGAAAAGAATGAAAATTAAGTCACCTTGTTTCTGGGTAAGCATCAAGTTTGTATTCGTCTGTTATTTTTCAATGATATACAAACAAAAAGGAAAGTAGAAGAAAAATAAAATAATATCTACAATCCCCTCTCCAAACCCCACAATTTCAAGAATCAAAGGAAAATCAAACTTCAGAAAACATTTTCCATTTTGTGACAACTTAAATGTACATCATGGGGTAGTGGATGAATGAATTATGGTAGACTCATTTAGTGCTAAAAAACTAAGATCATGGCATCCAGTCCCATCACTTCATGGCAGAGAGATGGGAAAAAATGGAAACTGACAGACTGTTTTATTGGGCTCCAAAATCACTGTGGATGGTGACTACATACATGAAATTAAAAGACACTTGCTCTTGGAAGAAAAGATAGCATATTCAAAAGCAGAGGCATCACTTTGTTGACAAATGTCCATATGGTCAAAACTATGGTTTTTCCAGTAGTAATGTATGGATGTGAGAGTTAGACCATAAAGAAGGCTGAGCACTGAAGAACTGATGCTTTTTCACTGTGGTGTTGGAGAAGACATTTGAGAGTCACTTGGACTGCAAAGAGATCAAACCAGTCAATCCTAAAGGAAATCAACCCTAAGTATTCATTGGAAGGACTGATGCTGAAGCTCCAATACGTTGGCCACCTTATGTGAGGAGAAGGGGATGACTGAGGATGAGATGATTGAATGGCATCTAAGAATGCCCATAATTCCTGCTTCAGGGCCAGAACCAACAGAAATCTTGCGCACAGTGTACTAACTTCAATACACTTTGAAAAATGGCACAGAGATGAAATTCCTTTTATAGGGAAGCTTTCACCTTCAGTGGTCTCTATTTCCATATTTTGGATTGTTGAACTTGGAATGGTGTATTTTACATTTTCATGGCATTATTTTTTTTCTTCGTATAATGATATGTTTCCAGTATAAAGGATTGAAGCAATATAAAAAGGCATAAAAATGAAAGTGAAAATTCCCTATAACTCAACCACCCATAGATAAATATTAACATATTGGTGTGTATGCCTTCAGACTCTCTTGAATGGGTCTATAAAAAGGAACCTCAATTTTATGTTTGGAAGGAAAACATTATAAAAAGTAGAATGGGGTGAGAGAAAAGAATGAAAATTAAGTCACCTTGTTTCTGGGTAAGCATCAAGTTTGTATTCGTCTGTTATTTTTCAATGATATACAAACAAAAAGGAAAGTAGAAGAAAAATAAAATAATATCTACAATCCCCTCTCCAAACCCCACAATTTCAAGAATCAAAGGAAAATCAAACTTCAGAAAACATTTTCCATTTTGTGACAACTTAAATGTACATCATGGGGTAGTGGATGAATGAATTATGGTAGACTCATTTAGTGCTAAAAAACTAAGATCATGGCATCCAGTCCCATCACTTCATGGCAGAGAGATGGGAAAAAATGGAAACTGACAGACTGTTTTATTGGGCTCCAAAATCACTGTGGATGGTGACTACATACATGAAATTAAAAGACACTTGCTCTTGGAAGAAAAGATAGCATATTCAAAAGCAGAGGCATCACTTTGTTGACAAATGTCCATATGGTCAAAACTATGGTTTTTCCAGTAGTAATGTATGGATGTGAGAGTTAGACCATAAAGAAGGCTGAGCACTGAAGAACTGATGCTTTTTCACTGTGGTGTTGGAGAAGACATTTGAGAGTCACTTGGACTGCAAAGAGATCAAACCAGTCAATCCTAAAGGAAATCAACCCTAAGTATTCATTGGAAGGACTGATGCTGAAGCTCCAATACGTTGGCCACCTTATGTGAGGAGAAGGGGATGACTGAGGATGAGATGATTGAATGGCATCACTGAGTCAAGGGACATGAATTAGAACAAGCTCTGGGAGATGGTAAAGGACAGGGAAGCCTGGCATGCCACAGTTGTGGGATCACAAAGAGTCGGACATGATTGAGAGACTGAACTGATTATAGGAAATGGGTAGATATTTGGGATAAGAGGGAGATTTATATACATTTTGTCATGTTTGTTTTTCCTTTTCCCATATTACTTATTCAACTAGTGAAGACTTACTAGAGGGAGCACAATCACATCTTTATTATGCACTCAGTTAACTTTAAGAAGCTATAGATTCTCTGAAATGAGAGAAAACAGGTGATATTTACAAAGTAGAAAAGGGGTGTCTACACAGTTGTAAGTATAAAAGGAAACTGAAAAGTTTAAATTATAAAGAAATTTCAAATATAATGAGAAAATTAAAGTGTATATTAGAATCAATACAGATAAGAATTATCTCTCAGAAGTAACCCAGTGACTTGGAAGACAGCTCTTAAAAAATTCTCCCAGGATTCAGAGGGTAAGAACAAAGAGGAAATTAACAAGAATGAAGAGCACAGGTGTGAAAGGCATCTGCTCAACCTACAGAAAATTGGCCTTCCAAGAAAGGAGAAAAAAATGAACCCCGCAAGTGTCAGGAAATAACAGTCTAAAAACCTCCTGAGGTGAAGAATATCCTGAAACAGCACATAAGGCAAATTGGGCAAAAGGAAAACAACACCCAAATGTATCCTGGTGAAACTTTTGAATGTCAATGGTAAATAAAGTGTTTCCTTCACATCCAAAGAGAAAAAAATAGAAAGATATGACTGATTTTATCTTTTCCATCATAACATGACCATTAGATACCAGTGGAGCAATGTTGATAGAATTTTGGAGTGAGTGAGAAGAATTTGAGCTCTAACCAGAACTTTCCTATTTTGTTATGGTATCATTCATGTGTAAAGAGGGAATTTTTATTTAGTATATATTGGTATGTTTGCAATAAGGTTTAGACACTTGGACTGCAAAGAGATAAACAGTTGAAATCAACCCTAAGTATTCATTGGAAGGACTGATGCTGAAGCTCCAATACGTTGGCCACCTTATGTGAGGAGAAGGGGATGACTGAGGATGAGATGATTGAATGGCATCACTGAGTCAAGGGACATGAATTAGAACAAGCTCTGGGAGATGGTAAAGGACAGGGAAGCCTGGCATGCCACAGTTGTGGGATCACAAAGAGTCGGACATGATTGAGAGACTGAACTGATTATAGGAAATGGGTAGATATTTGGGATAAGAGGGAGATTTATATACATTTTGTCATGTTTGTTTTTCCTTTTCCCATATTACTTATTCAACTAGTGAAGACTTACTAGAGGGAGCACAATCACATCTTTATTATGCACTCAGTTAACTTTAAGAAGCTATAGATTCTCTGAAATGAGAGAAAACAGGTGATATTTACAAAGTAGAAAAGGGGTGTCTACACAGTTGTAAGTATAAAAGGAAACTGAAAAGTTTAAATTATAAAGAAATTTCAAATATAATGAGAAAATTAAAGTGTATATTAGAATCAATACAGATAAGAATTATCTCTCAGAAGTAACCCAGTGACTTGGAAGACAGCTTTTAAAAAAATTCTCCCAGGATTCAGAGGGTAAGAACAAAGAGGAAATTAACAAGAATGAAGAGCACAGGTGTGAAAGGCATCTGCTCAACCTACAGAAAATTGGCCTTCCAAGAAAGGAGAAAAAAATGAACCCCGCAAGTGTCAGGAAATAACAGTCTAAAAACCTCCTGAGGTGAAGAATATCCTGAAACAGCACATAAGGCAAATTGGGCAAAAGGAAAACAACACCCAAATGTATCCTGGTGAAACTTTTGAATGTCAATGGTAAATAAAGTGTTTCCTTCACATCCAAAGAGAAAAAAATAGAAAGATATGACTGATTTTATCTTTTCCATCATAACATGACCATTAGATACCAGTGGAGCAATGTTGATAGAATTTTGGAGTGAGTGAGAAGAATTTGAGCTCTAACCAGAACTTTCCTATTTTGTTATGGTATCATTCATGTGTAAAGAGGGAATTTTTATTTAGTATATATTGGTATGTTTGCAATAAGGTTTAGACAATATATTCCACATATTATTCCTGATTTTAAAAAAAGGAATATTCAAAGATACACTTAAACCAAGGATTTTGTTGTTGGTGGTTCACACAAGGTTATCCTAATTTTTAAATGGTTAAAAAAAAGGAACTAGAATAGCTCAAACAATTTGAAAAGTGATAAATCGGAAGAAATCTATCTACCCAACTTTTATAGTATTAAGACTGTGTGTTACTGGCAGAGAGATAGATCAATGGACAGAATAGAGAACCAAGGAATGGACCTACACAAATATGCCCAATAAGTAAAATAATTTATAACATATTTCATTGACATATTTCTAACTCTGTTTATTACAAACAGAACATAAATTTGTGTCAACTCACAATAAAACATTTACAAAAATCCAAACTACTAATCCACAGGGAAACCATAATAAGTTCTAGAAAATGGAATTACAATGGCTATTTTCTCTGACCCTAATGGAAAATAAACCAGAAGTTAATAATAAGAAAATATCTCTGTTTGAGATTTTACAAACATTACTGCAAGCTCTCCTCCTGTAAACTCTTAGGAGAAGTTCAAGTCAGTTGTTAGAAAAATAATAGCAAGGATGACATTAAATGAGAATAGTAATAGTAATTGCATATTATCAAAGCTGTAAGGATAATATTAAATAAGAATATTAATTGTATATTATCAAAGCTGTATTCAGAGGCACATTCATAGTTTAATTTTCATTATTCAATAAGAAAAAAAATGATTAGCTTAAATTAGTAAAGGTAAAACCAAACAACAAGGAGTTAAGCAGATACATAAGTCTGTATAAGCTTCATGAGTACATGGGCCTCCTCTGTTCTGTTCAGGGCTGGGAGCCCACCTGTGTCCTGAACCTAGTTCAGGGAGAACCATAAAAGTCTGTTAAATTGATATGTGAATAAGGGATTGAATAAGTGAATGAATAAAAAGTCTATGAGTTTAAGTCTAGAGTTTGTGAAATAAAGTCTATTAACAGAACTGAAGATACAAGATTTACCTGAGTACAGATGTCTGTTCACAGGGCAAAAAGACAAGCTGAGACAAGTGTGGTGTTAGACCCACAGGTGGAGAGTGCCAGAGGCCTCAGTGCTCATTTCTGGAATGCTTGACGTCTGCTGGGGGCAAAATCTGTCAGAGAGGGTAGCCAGCCGCTGACAAGAGCTGCACTGTGGCAGTGTGGTGGCACTGCTTACTGCTTACCCTTGATATCCTTTGAACAGGTGCCAAGTCTTGCATTTCAACCTGAAAACAAAGCCCACACAATAACTTGCTTTTGGGAAAAGTGATAAATCGGAAGAAATCTATCTACCCAACTTTTATAGTATTAAGACTGTGTGTTACTGGCAGAGAGATAGATCAATGGACAGAATAGAGAACCAAGGAATGGACCTACACAAATATGCCCAATAAGTAAAATAATTTATAACATATTTCATTGACATATTTCTAACTCTGTTTATTACAAACAGAACATAAATTTGTGTCAACTCACAATAAAACATTTACAAAAATCCAAACTACTAATCCACAGGGAAACCATAATAAGTTCTAGAAAATGGAATTACAATGGCTATTTTCTCTGACCCTAATGGAAAATAAACCAGAAGTTAATAATAAGAAAATATCTCTGTTTGAGATTTTACAAACATTACTGCAAGCTCTCCTCCTGTAAACTCTTAGGAGAAGTTCAAGTCAGTTGTTAGAAAAATAATAGCAAGGATGACATTAAATGAGAATAGTAATAGTAATTGCATATTATCAAAGCTGTAAGGATAATATTAAATAAGAATATTAATTGTATATTATCAAAGCTGTATTCAGAGGCACATTCATAGTTTAATTTTCATTATTCAATAAGAAAAAAAATGATTAGCTTAAATTAGTAAAGGTAAAACCAAACAACAAGGAGTTAAGCAGATACATAAGTCTGTATAAGCTTCATGAGTACATGGGCCTCCTCTGTTCTGTTCAGGGCTGGGAGCCCACCTGTGTCCTGAACCTAGTTCAGGGAGAACCATAAAAGTCTGTTAAATTGATATGTGAATAAGGGATTGAATAAGTGAATGAATAAAAAGTCTATGAGTTTAAGTCTAGAGTTTGTGAAATAAAGTCTATTAACAGAACTGAAGATACAAGATTTACCTGAGTACAGATGTCTGTTCACAGGGCAAAAAGACAAGCTGAGACAAGTGTGGTGTTAGACCCACAGGTGGAGAGTGCCAGAGGCCTCAGTGCTCATTTCTGGAATGCTTGACGTCTGCTGGGGGCAAAAATCTGTCAGAGAGGGTAGCCAGCCGCTGACAAGAGCTGCACTGTGGCAGTGTGGTGGCACTGCTTACTGCTTACCCTTGATATCCTTTGAACAGGTGCCGAAGTCTTGCATTTCAACCTGAAAACAAAGCCCACACAATAACAAAAGTGATTGAGGCTTACTTTGAGGCTTCTTACTGATAGCAAAATGTTTCCTGAATGCACAGTTTGAAATCAAAGATTGCTGCACTGCTGAGCGCTAAGAAACTCAAGGAGAAAGGGAGGGTTTTCATTGCTACCGGAAAGAATGCAGGATCATTAAAGACTCATTTGATTACTTCAAACATTTTCCCAGCCTTAATTCTCCAGAAGGAAAGAGGAACAAGTCGAATCTCAAGCTAATGACACATTGCTGAATATATTGATTGCAGAAAAAGTCACTTTTGTGGTTTCTTGTTTCAAGTTCCTCTGACTGGCTTCCTTCACTTACGTGCACAACACCTCCAAGCCTTCTAATGCTGAGAGGAAATAAATCTTTATTGCTGTAAGTCCTTAGTCCTCAAAAAGTTCTCACTCTTTTGACCTGTGAGAAGATCAATCAAGTTGAAATGAAAGCCTAAAATTTTCAAAATATTGAAATCATGCTGATAATTATAATTTTTTGGTCACTGTTCAGGATAAAGTCTCACTTACCTGACTTTGCATTTAAAAGAGCCCAACATACTCCTTTTAAATCAGAGAATTTCCTACAACCCTGTTTAGAATTCTAGCCAAATCTAACTTCACAGGTATTTCACATATAGACTAGTTTGCCTTTTTGCTTCTGTTTGGAAGGTCACCTTTATCAGGACTGCAATTAATTCTTGCCAGGCTAACAGTGTTGCCTGTGAACACACAGGTCTTGGGGGAAAATTAATCAGTCCACCAACCTGCTATGAGTTTAAGTCTAGAGTTTGTGAAATAAAGTCTATA
Source organism: Tragulus kanchil (assembly GCA_022376925.1). Lineage (NCBI taxonomy): Eukaryota > Metazoa > Chordata > Mammalia > Artiodactyla > Tragulidae > Tragulus > Tragulus kanchil. Next base: position 120,841,506 of record JAIOJX010000030.1, on the reverse strand, counting down.
CAGACTAAATCTTTGAGTACAGATGTCTGTTCACAGGGCAAAAGACAAGCTGAGACAAGTGTGGTGTTAGACCCACAGGTGGAGAGTGCCAGAGGCCTCAGTGCTCATTTCTGGAATGCTTGACGTCTGCTGGGGGCAAAAATCTGTCAGAGAGGGTAGCCAGCCGCTGACAAGAGCTGCACTGTGGCAGTGTGGTGGCACTGCTTACTGCTTACCCTTGATATCCTTTGAACAGGTGCCGAAGTCTTGCATTTCAACCTGAAAACAAAGCCCACACAATAACAAAAGTGATTGAGGCTTACTTTGAGGCTTCTTACTGATAGCAAAATGTTTCCTGAATGCACAGTTTGAAATCAAAGATTGCTGCACTGCTGAGCGCTAAGAAACTCAAGGAGAAAGGGAGGGTTTTCATTGCTACCGGAAAGAATGCAGGATCATTAAAGACTCATTTGATTACTTCAAACATTTTCCCAGCCTTAATTCTCCAGAAGGAAAGAGGAACAAGTCGAATCTCAAGCTAATGACACATTGCTGAATATATTGATTGCAGAAAAAGTCACTTTTGTGGTTTCTTGTTTCAAGTTCCTCTGACTGGCTTCCTTCACTTACGTGCACAACACCTCCAAGCCTTCTAATGCTGAGAGGAAATAAATCTTTATTGCTGTAAGTCCTTAGTCCTCAAAAAGTTCTCACTCTTTTGACCTGTGAGAAGATCAATCAAGTTGAAATGAAAGCCTAAAATTTTCAAAATATTGAAATCATGCTGATAATTATAATTTTTTGGTCACTGTTCAGGATAAAGTCTCACTTACCTGACTTTGCATTTAAAAGAGCCCAACATACTCCTTTTAAATCAGAGAATTTCCTACAACCCTGTTTAGAATTCTAGCCAAATCTAACTTCACAGGTATTTCACATATAGACTAGTTTGCCTTTTTGCTTCTGTTTGGAAGGTCACCTTTATCAGGACTGCAATTAATTCTTGCCAGGCTAACAGTGTTGCCTGTGAACACACAGGTCTTGAGGGGAGAAAATTGATAATCGAATAACTATAGCAAAATGTGACATCTTCACCTTCCAGGCCCGGTATTTGGCTTTCTCTTCTTTTGAATGACACAGCTTGGTCTGTAGTTAAAATTGCTGCTAACTGTAGGAAAAAAAAAAAAAGTTCGTGGCTTTCTTTAGCAGCATCTTCTGTTTCTGTTTTCAAGTACAAAGTCAGTTTCTGAGTCAGCCCATCCCTTTACCTGGAAGCAAAAGCTTTCCACGCAATGAGATACAACAGCTTAGCTTGCATGAGGTTTTTTGGGGAAAAATCCAAATATTCAAAAAACCATCTGCTTGCACTGCTCATAAATCACAGAAATGATTGCCCTTGATCTGCAGCCATCCCCCATTATAGAGGATATTGGCTTCCAAAAGATGTCACAGCATACTGAAATGAGATGGCCTCTTCCAAGCAGAAAATTCCTCTTCCCCATTACATTATATAGTGGAGGAGAATTATGTCATGTTAGCCCTCAAAGGCAGATAGGATCTCAGAGAAGATGCAGGTGGAAAGGTGGCTGTAAGTTTTGCCACTAGCACAAAGGACAAGCCGCTACATTTTTGTGTGTGCTTTACTTCAGTCAAAGGCTGTAAGAAAATTTGAAATGATTGGGAGCAAGGAGTTCTGTTTCTGAAGACGTCTTTTCACCAGGTGTCCATCTTGTCACTCATAGCAGTGTTTCTCACCAAGAGCAGAGACAGCGGCAGTTAATAGAATGAATGTAAAGAATGACTGTACTGCAAATAGCCCATGAAAGCTAGACACTGTTATTATTTAGCACTTGGAGGACCATCTGCAGAACGCTTGGCATTCTGCAAAGCACAGGGGATGACAGAATGTCTGGCCAGTGGCTCTGATGATCTGAATGAGACACAACCTCCCAAGGAGCTGGCGTGGCACAAGGACACTCCACTCATTTACCCTCTATGGTAAAAGCCAGGAAAGCGCTGCATCTAAAATCCACAAAGCATTGGGGAACCCTTGGTACTTTCTTTAACACCTGGGGTTCAGTCCAGCTGGACTGCAATTAATTCTTGCCAGGCTAACAGTGTTGCCTGTGAACACACAGGTCTTGAGGGGAGAAAATTGATAATCGAATAACTATAGCAAAATGTGACATCTTCACCTTCCAGGCCCGGTATTTGGCTTTCTCTTCTTTTGAATGACACAGCTTGGTCTGTAGTTAAAATTGCTGCTAACTGTAGGAAAAAAAAAAAAAGTTCGTGGCTTTCTTTAGCAGCATCTTCTGTTTCTGTTTTCAAGTACAAAGTCAGTTTCTGAGTCAGCCCATCCCTTTACCTGGAAGCAAAAGCTTTCCACGCAATGAGATACAACAGCTTAGCTTGCATGAGGTTTTTGGGAAAAGTCCAAATATTCAAAAAACCATCTGCTTGCACTGCTCATAAATCACAGAAATGATTGCCCTTGATCTGCAGCCATCCCCCATTATAGAGGATATTGGCTTCCAAAAGATGTCACAGCATACTGAAATGAGATGGCCTCTTCCAAGCAGAAAATTCCTCTTCCCCATTACATTATATAGTGGAGGAGAATTATGTCATGTTAGCCCTCAAAGGCAGATAGGATCTCAGAGAAGATGCAGGTGGAAAGGTGGCTGTAAGTTTTGCCACTAGCACAAAGGACAAGCCGCTACATTTTGTGTGTGCTTTACTTCAGTCAAAGGCTGTAAGAAAATTTGAAATGATTGGGAGCAAGGAGTTCTGTTTCTGAAGACGTCTTTTCACCAGGTGTCCATCTTGTCACTCATAGCAGTGTTTCTCACCAAGAGCAGAGACAGCGGCAGTTAATAGAATGAATGTAAAGAATGACTGTACTGCAAATAGCCCATGAAAGCTAGACACTGTTATTATTTAGCACTTGGAGGACCATCTGCAGAACGCTTGGCATTCTGCAAAGCACAGGGGATGACAGAATGTCTGGCCAGTGGCTCTGATGATCTGAATGAGACACAACCTCCCAAGGAGCTGGCGTGGCACAAGGACACTCCACTCATTTACCCTCTATGGTAAAAGCCAGGAAAGCGCTGCATCTAAAATCCACAAAGCATTGGGGAACCCTTGGTACTTTCTTTAACACCTGGGGTTCAGTCCAGCTGGACTGATCTGACAGCATGTTGCCGGGTGATCTGAAGGGAGACAGTTGCCACTACAGCCTCATACATGGTATCTCTGTTGAGACAGTTTCTTCTGGGAGGGCTCTCTCATTCTGCATTTACTTTACTTTGCCATCTGGTCTGAAATCATTTTGGGCTTCCCTAGTGACTCAGATGGTAAAGAATCCACCGGCAATGCAGGAGACTCAGGTTTGATCCCTAGGTCGGGAAGATCCGCTGGAGGAGGGCATGGTAACTGAGTATTCTTGCCTGAAGAATCCTGTGGACAAAAGAGCCTGGCAGGCTGCAGTTCGTGGGATTGCAAAGAGTCAGACACAACTAAGCAACTAACACTGAATTCATTTCTGTGCTCTGTACTTTCTTGCGTGATATGAAAATTCTACTAAGTGGTGATGTGTGCTTCTTTGTCTTCATTAAGCCTTGAGTACTGTAAGTGTGATCTACTTTGATTATTTCCATTGGTTTTCTGTGAAAGTTTTGTGAGATCTCATTAAATTGCTTGAGCTCTTAAGGATATTGGAATGTATTTTGGCTCATGCTAGGGATTGGGAGATAGGGGAACATTCAGAATTAGGGAGAGCAGAAGAAGACTGCGGATAAGCAAAAGATTTTGGTGTTTTACAGACCTGGGTTTGTATTTCAGTTCTATTGCATATTTGCGAAATGTGTAATATTGAACTAGCTATCTAAGCTCTATAAGACTAATTTCCTTCATTGGTAATAATAATCCTACCTCATAAGACTGTTGTGAAGATTAAAATTAGACATGTGTGTATGTGTATATGTACACATGTATTTATATACATGTGTGTACATATGTATTTTTTATACATACATACACATATATATATATATATATGAACATGGAGCTTGAATGAGTATGCAAAGGATAACTATTACTACTCCTTTATGAGGCAATGCCAGTAACAATTCCAAGACTTACGTAAAATGAAAAAGTTAGTGCCTGAAACAGAATTGAACAAAGCGAGAGGTGATCCAGTAAAGATTAGGGCAGGGTCATTTCCTTTATCTCCAACAGGTTGTGTGTTTCACCTTTCTTGCCAGGGACAGACTGAACCTTCAGGTTGAATCGACACTGAGCACTGTATGTGCACAGTCACATGTGTGTGCCTGCCTGTGTGTGTACGCTTCATTTTGAAAGGAAAAGAAATAGGCTTGGCTGCCTGAGAGAGAGGACACGCGGGAAGTGATGAAATACAGGAGCTGTCTGAGGCTGCCCTGGGCTTCAAGAGCCTGGAATGAGGTTCCCAGCTGTTCCGATTACAGAAGCGGCTCCAGCGACTGCTGTGTGTGTGAAGATTCAGTCATTTGTCACCCCTCAGAGATGCCTGTTACCCACCACCACTCTGCTCTAGCGGGCTCTGTTGTCTTGGCTGAAGTTACACCTTTCCCTGCTTCTCTTGACTTTCAGAAGAGCTCACCGTCTGCCTTATGTTGACTCTCTCTGAGAACTGGCTCTTTCATTTCATGTGTGTTTTACAAGGCCTTGCCAGTCTGGCATAGGTGATTGATCTAGGGATGCGCACCTGACCCAAGCTGAGAAAATGCTCTTCTTTCTCACTGGAATTACAAAATCAGAAAAAATAGCTAGGGAGGCTGTTTTTTTCTGTGCATTGCGTGATGCTTAGCTGCATCCCTGGCCTTTACCTACTAGACACAAGTCACATTCCTTCTCCCACCCACACCCCTTCTGCCGCAGTGGCACCATCACAGCTGTGCTCCAATCTTGCCAAATGCCCCTTTGTTGGGGAGGGGGCAGTCGCCATGGTCAGAACCACCTCCAGAGCAGCGCTATAGAGTGTGGTCTGTGGACTAGGAGCAACTTAGAAAGGTGAGACCTGATCATTTCTAAGTTGCTGAATCAAAATCTGGTGGTAGAGTCCTTGAATGCCTGTTTTCACAAGGCTTGCAATGCCTTTTATGTTTGCTAAATCCCTCTCCTGTACAGTGACTGCTGGTTGAGGTTATTAGTCTTGTATCAACAGAAATGGAACCTGGCTAGCTTCATGTAAAACCTCATTAGGGAAGAGTATAGGGGAGGCTCACAAATTAAAATAAGAATTGAGCAAAGAGGCTTCCCTAGTGGTCCAGTGGGTAAGGACACCGCCTTGCAGTTAAAGGGGCGCGGGTTCGATCCCTGGCCTGGGAAGATCCCACGTGCTGCGAAGCGGCTGGACCCATGTGTCCAATTACCGAGCCAGAGCTCTGGAGAGCATGCGCCCAGAGCCGGTGCTCTGCAACAACAGAGGCCACCGCGAAGGGAGGCCCACATGGACCAAAGAACAAAGATGGATGAAAATAGACAAATGAAAGACCAATAGAAGTAACTCGCCTGCTCCCCTCCCTCCCCACCCCCACCCCCAAAATAAATAAATAAATAAATCTTTAGAATTGAGCAAAGATGTTTCAGAACCACTGCTCTAGATCTTTGCTGGCCTAAGTGTGGTTTGAGGATATCGGTAGCCTCAGGTCACATGAGGAATGCATAACCTCAGGCCCACCCCAGACCCAGGTTCAGCATCACTTGGGAATTTGTTGTAAATACAAATCATTTCTAATGGATTTTATGTAGATCAGAAATTCTGGGATTGGAGCCCAGCAGTCTGTGTTTTAACAAGCCTTCCAGGTAATTTTTTCATGCAGCAAAAGTTTCCACGTGGCTGCTGACTGAAATCAGCTCTGGGGTTATAAAGGTATCGTGGGTCCCAGTCCAAAAGATTTTGACTTCAGTTCATTTGGGGTGTGGACTGAGGATCAGCCCAGGATTATATAATTCCCATATAGTGGCAATATGCAGACAGACTACACAGCCACCACCAGAGAGAGAAGGTCTTTAATCTTTGCCAGAAATGTCCCCCCTTGCTGTTTAGTCGCCATGGTCAGAACCACCTCCAGAGCAGCGCTATAGAGTGTGGTCTGTGGACTAGGAGCAACTTAGAAAGGTGAGACCTGATCATTTCTAAGTTGCTGAATCAAAATCTGGTGGTAGAGTCCTTGAATGCCTGTTTTCACAAGGCTTGCAATGCCTTTTATGTTTGCTAAATCGCTCTCCTGTACAGTGACTGCTGGTTGAGGTTATTAGTCTTGTATCAACAGAAATGGAACCTGGCTAGCTTCATGTAAAACCTCATTAGGGAAGAGTATAGGGGAGGCTCACAAATTAAAATAAGAATTGAGCAAAGAGGCTTCCCTAGTGGTCCAGTGGGTAAGGACACCGCCTTGCAGTTAAAGGGGCGCGGGTTCGATCCCTGGCCTGGGAAGATCCCACGTGCTGCGAAGCGGCTGGACCCATGTGTCCAATTACCGAGCCAGAGCTCTGGAGAGCATGCGCCCAGAGCCGGTGCTCTGCAACAACAGAGGCCACCGCGAAGGGAGGCCCACATGGACCAAAGAACAAAGATGGATGAAAATAGACAAATGAAAGACCAATAGAAGTAACTCGCCTGCTCCCCTCCCTCCCCACCCCCACCCCCAAAATAAATAAATAAATAAATCTTTAGAATTGAGCAAAGATGTTTCAGAACCACTGCTCTAGATCTTTGCTGGCCTAAGTGTGGTTTGAGGATATCGGTAGCCTCAGGTCACATGAGGAATGCATAACCTCAGGCCCACCCCAGACCCAGGTTCAGCATCACTTGGGAATTTGTTGTAAATACAAATCATTTCTAATGGATTTTATGTAGATCAGAAATTCTGGGATTGGAGCCCAGCAGTCTGTGTTTTAACAAGCCTTCCAGGTAATTTTTTCATGCAGCAAAAGTTTCCACGTGGCTGCTGACTGAAATCAGCTCTGGGGTTATAAAGGTATCGTGGGTCCCAGTCCAAAAGATTTTGACTTCAGTTCATTTGGGGTGTGGACTGAGGATCAGCCCAGGATTATATAATTCCCATATAGTGGCAATATGCAGACAGACTACACAGCCACCACCAGAGAGAGAAGGTCTTTAATCTTTGCCAGAAATGTCCCTGGATCTTCTGTGGTTTCTTCACATCTCCAGTTACCCTTATTGTATTTCAACAAACTAAATTTTCATTTTGTTTGTGACTCAATTCTTATTTTAATTTGTGAGCCACTTCATCCTCCTCCTTGTAAGGTTTTTCATGAAGCTAGCCAGAGTCCATATCCGGTGAGAAGGATGCTAAGAACCTCAACCAACACAGTCACTGTCCAGGAGAGAGACTGCAGGCAGTAGACTCTCAGGAAATGAGTGAGGCCAGATATTTTGAATTGGTCCCTGGATTGTGTGCACTTATCCCTGCATATTCCAGTCTGGAAAACTAGCAGCCTGCAGTCTACATTCAGCCATGAAGAACCCTGTTCAGTAAGTATCATCCTGCCTGTAGCCATTGGGCCAAAGTCTGCAGCTCTCAGTCATTAGCAGGTAACACTCAATGCACTGGGACACGGATAGGACAGCCTGGAAAAGGGGATTTCAGCAGGCCATGGAGTGTGGGTGCTCTCTGTGTTCATAACATCAATGATGTCAAGGTGATGAGTCTGAGAAAACAGGAAAAGGAAAACACCCTACATGTTCTGGTTCAGTAGTAGGAGATAATGTATGCAGAAGTTCTGCAAGTTAATACAGTGACATTTCTATGGTATTGATAATTTAGAATATGTTGGCATATTATTTCCAATCTAAAAGACAAGTTTTTTTTAACTTTTTATTTTGTACTGGGGTATAGCTGACGAACAGTGTTGTGGTGATAGTTTAAGGTGTATGACAAAGGAGCTCACCCTTATATGAAAAACCCCTACTCCCTCTCATCCGGAAAACCAAAATCATTTCTAATGGATTTTATGTAGATCAGAAATTCTGGGATTGGAGCCCAGCAGTCTGTGTTTTAACAAGCCTTCCAGGTAATTTTTTCATGCAGCAAAAGTTTCCACGTGGCTGCTGACTGAAATCAGCTCTGGGGTTATAAAGGTATCGTGGGTCCCAGTCCAAAAGATTTTGACTTCAGTTCATTTGGGGTGTGGACTGAGGATCAGCCCAGGATTATATAATTCCCATATAGTGGCAATATGCAGACAGACTACACAGCCACCACCAGAGAGAGAAGGTCTTTAATCTTTGCCAGAAATGTCCCTGGATCTTCTGTGGTTTCTTCACATCTCCAGTTACCCTTATTGTATTTCAACAAACTAAATTTTCATTTTGTTTGTGACTCAATTCTTATTTTAATTTGTGAGCCACTTCATCCTCCTCCTTGTAAGGTTTTTCATGAAGCTAGCCAGAGTCCATATCCGGTGAGAAGGATGCTAAGAACCTCAACCAACACAGTCACTGTCCAGGAGAGAGACTGCAGGCAGTAGACTCTCAGGAAATGAGTGAGGCCAGATATTTTGAATTGGTCCCTGGATTGTGTGCACTTATCCCTGCATATTCCAGTCTGGAAAACTAGCAGCCTGCAGTCTACATTCAGCCATGAAGAACCCTGTTCAGTAAGTATCATCCTGCCTGTAGCCATTGGGCCAAAGTCTGCAGCTCTCAGTCATTAGCAGGTAACACTCAATGCACTGGGACACGGATAGGACAGCCTGGAAAAGGGGATTTCAGCAGGCCATGGAGTGTGGGTGCTCTCTGTGTTCATAACATCAATGATGTCAAGGTGATGAGTCTGAGAAAACAGGAAAAGGAAAACACCCTACATGTTCTGGTTCAGTAGTAGGAGATAATGTATGCAGAAGTTCTGCAAGTTAATACAGTGACATTTCTATGGTATTGATAATTTAGAATATGTTGGCATATTATTTCCAATCTAAAAGACAAGTTTTTTTTAACTTTTTATTTTGTACTGGGGTATAGCTGACGAACAGTGTTGTGGTGATAGTTTAAGGTGTATGACAAAGGAACTCACCCTTATATGTACATATATCCATTCTCCCCCATACTCCCCTCTCATCCGGACCACATAACATTCTAAAATACAAGTTTCCTTGAGAAAGGAAAGGCTACCCACTCCAGTATTCTTGCCTGGAGAATTCCATGGCTCATCCATGGGTCACAAAGAGTAAGACATAACTAAACAACTTGCCCTTCCACACTGAAATACAAATTTATTCCTGCTTTCTGACATGGAGAAGGAAGCACAACACATGTGATGAATGTTCTTTTCAGATTCTGAGGACTGTTTGCTTCATATTTGAAAGAAGTATGTTGTACATTGTTCTCGATCTGTTTACTTGGCATCTTAGTCTGCTTTCATTTAGTCTTACTATGTCACTAATGAGAAGCCCATGTGGCATCAGTGGTAAAGAATGCACCTACCATTGCAGGAGATGTAAGAGACGAGGGTTCTATTTCCTGAAAGAGGAAATGGCAACCCACTGCAGTATTCTTGCTTGGGAAATCCTCTGGACAGAGGAGTGTAGTGGGCTATAGTCCATGAAGTTGCAGACAGCTGGACACAACTGAGCATCTGAGCACAGGATATGTCACAAATAACCCTGAGAATCTCAGTGGTTTACAAAAATAAGCAGTTATCTTTCCTTTTCTTGTGCCATGCATTGTCGTAAGAATGCTAATCCAGGTGGAAGGTAGGGTTCAAGTCTGCACCACGTGCCCTGCTCCTTCTAGGGCCAAAGTTGAAGGAGGGCCCCCTACTTGTCTGTTCTCTTGGTGCAGGGCAGGGGTGCAAGAAAACAATTGGTAGCACACATCATACCTTACAGTCTCTTCTAGGAGCTGAAATACTGTCATGTCCATCCACATTCCATTGTTGAAACTAAGTCATGTGGTGGGAAAGCCCAAAGTGCCTGGCACAAGGAAGTATATTTTATCTACAGTGAACCATGGCAAGAAAAGGGAGACATCATTACATGTTCTGGTTCAGTAGTAGGAGATAATGTATGCAGAAGTTCTGCAAGTTAATACAGTGACATTTCTATGGTATTGATAATTTAGAATATGTTGGCATATTATTTCCAATCTAAAAGACAAGTTTTTTTTAACTTTTTATTTTGTACTGGGGTATAGCTGACGAACAGTGTTGTGGTGATAGTTTAAGGTGTATGACAAAGGAACTCACCCTTATATGTACATATATCCATTCTCCCCCATACTCCCCTCTCATCCGGACCACATAACATTCTAAAATACAAGTTTCCTTGAGAAAGGAAAGGCTACCCACTCCAGTATTCTTGCCTGGAGAATTCCATGGCTCATCCATGGGTCACAAAGAGTAAGACATAACTAAACAACTTGCCCTTCCACACTGAAATACAAATTTATTCCTGCTTTCTGACATGGAGAAGGAAGCACAACACATGTGATGAATGTTCTTTTCAGATTCTGAGGACTGTTTGCTTCATATTTGAAAGAAGTATGTTGTACATTGTTCTCGATCTGTTTACTTGGCATCTTAGTCTGCTTTCATTTAGTCTTACTATGTCACTAATGAGAAGCCCATGTGGCATCAGTGGTAAAGAATGCACCTACCATTGCAGGAGATGTAAGAGACGAGGGTTCTATTTCCTGAAAGAGGAAATGGCAACCCACTGCAGTATTCTTGCTTGGGAAATCCTCTGGACAGAGGAGTGTAGTGGGCTATAGTCCATGAAGTTGCAGACAGCTGGACACAACTGAGCATCTGAGCACAGGATATGTCACAAATAACCCTGAGAATCTCAGTGGTTTACAAAAATAAGCAGTTATCTTTCCTTTTCTTGTGCCATGCATTGTCGTAAGAATGCTAATCCAGGTGGAAGGTAGGGTTCAAGTCTGCACCACGTGCCCTGCTCCTTCTAGGGCCAAAGTTGAAGGAGGGCCCCCTACTTGTCTGTTCTCTTGGTGCAGGGCAGGGGTGCAAGAAAACAATTGGTAGCACACATCATACCTTACAGTCTCTTCTAGGAGCTGAAATACTGTCATGTCCATCCACATTCCATTGTTGAAACTAAGTCATGTGGTGGGAAAGCCCAAAGTGCCTGGCACAAGGAAGTATATTTTATCTACAGTGAACCATGGCAAGAAAAGGGAGAGACATCATTGACTATATCACCTCTAGGTACCTGAAAATCTGCCAGAACAAGAGAAGCACCTTTAACTCTCCATAGCAAAATTCATGCTTCCCTGGTGGCTCAGTGGTGAAGAGTGCACCTGCAATGCAGGAGATGCAGGCTTGATCCCTGGGTCAGGAAAATCCCCTGGAGAAGGAAATGGTAACCCACTCCAGTATTCTTACCTGGGGAATCTCATAGACAGAGGAGCCTGGCAGCTACAGTCCATGGGGCTGAGAGTCAGACACAACTTAGCAGCTAAACAACAACAGCAAAGTTCATGCTACTCTTTCGTCACACTTTGTAGCCTAGCATGTGTAATGGTGTTGTTTGGAAATGGGCTTTTCACAGTGGAGTCTGTGATAAGCCCTAATGGGACTGTGGTCTCTAGAGTCTGAAAGAAGATCCATGCCTGCTTTCCAGGTGACTCTCCTTTTTAGAATGAGCTCCCAGTTTTTAAATGGACTGTGGTGAAGACAGAATACCTGATCCATGGAAAGCTGTAGTGCTCAAACTGCTCATGAGCAACTAATACCATCTGATATATCTAGCCATAAAGCTGGACGTGGCTAGTAATATTCCATCATTAAATTGACATAGGGTTTTTATATAGTCAACTTATACGTACTCCCATTGTTCACATTCCCATGAATTTCTTAGTCTGTACCTATGAATGGCCTCAGTGGTGGTTTCCGGGGGCCACTGGATTAAAGAGAAAACTGTCAAGTTTGATTCTTGGAGAAATGCTGACATGAACTGGAATGGTCTGTAGTGTGACAGAGGTGCTCCAGACAGGTGCTCCACCTGAAAGACGGTGGAGGAAAGGAGTCCTCTTTGTGGCCAGAACAGCAAACATACCATTTGGGTTTTATTTACTTTGCCTAAAAGGAAATTTGGCCTAAATTTAGGATCAGTCAGGATAGATACTGATTTCTGGGCCAGTGTTTTTATCTGGCTCTCTTTGGCTCTCTCTCTTGAGGAAGGTTAGAAAATTAGTGACAAGAAGGTTAAGAAATAGGCTGGTATGGCTGCGTCTCTCAGGGTGAGCTTAAAGCGTGCAAATAGTTGTAGCTCACACGTCCCTTTCAGAAGACTTTCACTGCAGAAGAGACCAGTAGTAGCCGGGTGGACCCATGAAAATCTGCTTCAGAACAAGAGAAGCACCTTTAACTCTCCATAGCAAAATTCATGCTTCCCTGGTGGCTCAGTGGTGAAGAGTGCACCTGCAATGCAGGAGATGCAGGCTTGATCCCTGGGTCAGGAAAATCCCCTGGAGAAGGAAATGGTAACCCACTCCAGTATTCTTACCTGGGGAATCTCATAGACAGAGGAGCCTGGCAGCTACAGTCCATGGGGCTGAGAGTCAGACACAACTTAGCAGCTAAACAACAACAGCAAAGTTCATGCTACTCTTTCGTCACACTTTGTAGCCTAGCATGTGTAATGGTGTTGTTTGGAAATGGGCTTTTCACAGTGGAGTCTGTGATAAGCCCTAATGGGACTGTGGTCTCTAGAGTCTGAAAGAAGATCCATGCCTGCTTTCCAGGTGACTCTCCTTTTTAGAATGAGCTCCCAGTTTTTAAATGGACTGTGGTGAAGACAGAATACCTGATCCATGGAAAGCTGTAGTGCTCAAACTGCTCATGAGCAACTAATACCATCTGATATATCTAGCCATAAAGCTGGACGTGGCTAGTAATATTCCATCATTAAATTGACATAGGGTTTTTATATAGTCAACTTATACGTACTCCCATTGTTCACATTCCCATGAATTTCTTAGTCTGTACCTATGAATGGCCTCAGTGGTGGTTTCCGGGGGCCACTGGATTAAAGAGAAAACTGTCAAGTTTGATTCTTGGAGAAATGCTGACATGAACTGGAATGGTCTGTAGTGTGACAGAGGTGCTCCAGACAGGTGCTCCACCTGAAAGACGGTGGAGGAAAGGAGTCCTCTTTGTGGCCAGAACAGCAAACATACCATTTGGGTTTTATTTACTTTGCCTAAAAGGAAATTTGGCCTAAATTTAGGATCAGTCAGGATAGATACTGATTTCTGGGCCAGTGTTTTTATCTGGCTCTCTTTGGCTCTCTCTCTTGAGGAAGGTTAGAAAATTAGTGACAAGAAGGTTAAGAAATAGGCTGGTATGGCTGCGTCTCTCAGGGTGAGCTTAAAGCGTGCAAATAGTTGTAGCTCACACGTCCCTTTCAGAAGACTTTCACTGCAGAAGAGACCAGTAGTAGCCGGGTGGACAGGGTGGCCCATAGATGTCATTGTTACCTTTATGAGCCCACGTGGTGTTTAGTCAGTGGGCTTATACATAAGGCAGACTCATTTATAGTTTCAACTCGTGAACCTATAGTGAACCTCGCTTCACTAGATCTGACTTGCCTGTCTAGGAGCATTGCTGAGTGCCCAGTGTTTTAAGCAGTGGCATCCACCTGTGAACCACAGTCTAACACTAAACCTCAAGGTTGCTTCCTGGGTACCTGGTAACTGGGCCTCTGCCATCAGTGAATAAATTGGGAATTTTCATTTTACTATCAGAAGAGATAACGCTGCTCTGGAGTTGGAATTCCTCTTCTCTTCATGCCTATGCACGTTATCTATGAGTTTATTGAAGGTCATATGCACTGTCAGTAAACATAATATCACCAAATTCACTTGACGGCAAAAATGGGCAGGCAATGAGATGATATCCAGGGGATTAATGGACACTATCATATGCCCTATCATTCAGAAAATACTGGCCTTATAGAATGATTCAATGACCTATAAAATCCCAACTGTGACAGAAGTCTGGCAGTTATCACCTTGCAGTTTTAGGATGCTATTTTGTAAGTTGCACTATGTGATCTGCACCTGTTATTGGCAGATTTATACAGAAAATTTTTTAAAAAGCTCCAAGACATCCTTGGAGAAGTCCTATCTGCTTTTCTTTCTGAGAGTAGGTTATTCAAACTTTTCTTCATTTATATGAAAAGTCCTTGTAATATGTCTAACAACCCCTCCATTTTCCTTCAGCTTGTCAGTTGGTTCAGTTCTTTACTACCAAAGATCTTAATAAATATAGCCTATTACTAAAGTGTTTTTCTTGGTTTTTAAAACAGTAGTAAAGACGGTGGAGGAAAGGAGTCCTCTTTGTGCCAGAACAGCAAACATACCATTTGGGTTTTATTTACTTTGCCTAAAAGGAAATTTGGCCTAAATTTAGGATCAGTCAGGATAGATACTGATTTCTGGGCCAGTGTTTTTATCTGGCTCTCTTTGGCTCTCTCTCTGAGGAAGGTTAGAAAATTAGTGACAAGAAGGTTAAGAAATAGGCTGGTATGGCTGCGTCTCTCAGGGTGAGCTTAAAGCGTGCAAATAGTTGTAGCTCACACGTCCCTTTCAGAAGACTTTCACTGCAGAAGAGACCAGTAGTAGCCGGGTGGACAGGGTGGCCCATAGATGTCATTGTTACCTTTATGAGCCCACGTGGTGTTTAGTCAGTGGGCTTATACATAAGGCAGACTCATTTATAGTTTCAACTCGTGAACCTATAGTGAACCTCGCTTCACTAGATCTGACTTGCCTGTCTAGGAGCATTGCTGAGTGCCCAGTGTTTTAAGCAGTGGCATCCACCTGTGAACCACAGTCTAACACTAAACCTCAAGGTTGCTTCCTGGGTACCTGGTAACTGGGCCTCTGCCATCAGTGAATAAATTGGGAATTTTCATTTTACTATCAGAAGAGATAACGCTGCTCTGGAGTTGGAATTCCTCTTCTCTTCATGCCTATGCACGTTATCTATGAGTTTATTGAAGGTCATATGCACTGTCAGTAAACATAATATCACCAAATTCACTTGACGGCAAAAATGGGCAGGCAATGAGATGATATCCAGGGGATTAATGGACACTATCATATGCCCTATCATTCAGAAAATACTGGCCTTATAGAATGATTCAATGACCTATAAAATCCCAACTGTGACAGAAGTCTGGCAGTTATCACCTTGCAGTTTTAGGATGCTATTTTGTAAGTTGCACTATGTGATCTGCACCTGTTATTGGCAGATTTATACAGAAAATTTTTTAAAAAGCTCCAAGACATCCTTGGAGAAGTCCTATCTGCTTTTCTTTCTGAGAGTAGGTTATTCAAACTTTTCTTCATTTATATGAAAAGTCCTTGTAATATGTCTAACAACCCCTCCATTTTCCTTCAGCTTGTCAGTTGGTTCAGTTCTTTACTACCAAAGATCTTAATAAATATAGCCTATTACTAAAGTGTTTTTCTTGGTTTTTAAAACAGTAGTAAGAGAATCTCTAAGTATGATTTTTTACAAAGCAAATGTGATAGTTGACAATTTTTCAGGAGTATAACAGACGTTTTAGTTATCCATATCCATTCTCTTTCAGTTATTTCTAAAAGACATTCTGATATTCTTTTTCTTTAACTATCTATTTGGCTGTGCAGGGTCTTAGTTGCATATACAAGATCTTTTTTTCTTTTTAATTTTGGCTTTTTTATTGATTTCTTTTTAAATTTTTGGCCAATTTTATTGATCTTTCATTTATTTATTTTTCATCCATCTTTGTTCTTTGGCCTGTGTGGGCCTCCCATTGCAGTGACCTCTCCTGTAGCAGAGCACCGGCTCTGGATGCATGCGCTCCAGAGTGCTGGCTCACAGTTGGACACATGGGTCCAGCCACTCCGCGGCACATGGGATCTTCCCAGGCCAGGGGTCAAACTGGCGCCCCTTACACTGCAAGGTGGACTCCTTACCCACTGGATGGCCAGGGAAGCCCTTGATTTTTAATTTATTTATTTTTCATCCATTCTTATTCTTTGGCCTGTATGGCTTCTATTTTGCAGTGGCCTCTTTTGTTGCAGAGCATTGGCTCTGGGCATATGCACTCCAGAGCACCGGCTCATAATTGGACACACTGGTCCAGCTGCTCTGCGGCATGTGGCATCTTCCCAGGCCAGGGGAAGGCACAGCAAGGCGGACTCTACCCAGTGGACCACCAGGGAAGCCCCCACACAAGCTCTTCATTGTGTCTCATGGGCGTCTCTAGTTGCAGCCCATGGGCTTGGTTGCTCTGCAGCATGTGGGATCTTAGTTTCCCAACCAGGGATCCAACCCTCATCCCCTGCATTGGAAGGCAGACTTTTAACCACTGGACCACCAGAGAAGTCCCCTGATGTTCTTTAAGAAAGCAGACTACCCGACTTTTAAAAAGAATCTGCAGCATGGGATGAAGAAAGAGGGCGCAGCTCTGGTAACGTGATACAAATAGACGCTGCTTTCAGGAAAACCTTCAAAAGGGAACAATACACCTTCTACCTTTTCCCCTTGACCCTTTGCATTCCATATTTTCTTCCTTGGAATGCAGAGTGAGCTGACGCTGAAGCTGTCTTGTGTTCATGAATGACCAGCACAAACCAAGACCATCCGCTGAGGGTGACAGAGCAGGAGAGAGGGGTGTCTTTGTTGAGAGCATGGATTGACCCTAGACCACCTACCTCAGCACTTACTCTGATGAGAGAAGAGCTGGACTCTCCTTGAGTAAACCACTGTATGTTGGGATTGGTACATTTAACTGAATGCAATATTTTAAAAAATATATTATTTATTTTTTGGCTGTACTGGATCATCTTTGCTGCATGGGTCTTCCTCTAGTTGTGATGAGCAGGGGCTACTCACTAGTTGCAGTGTGTGGACTTCTCATTGTGGTGGCTTCTCTGTGGTGAAGCACAGGCTCTAGGAGCACAGGCGTTTCAGTAGTTGTGCCTCACGGGCTTAGTTGCTCCAAGGCATGTGGGATCCTCCCAGACCACGTACTGAATCCATGTCTCCTGCACTGGCAGGCAGATTCTTTATCACTGGGCCACCAAGGAAGCCCCTAACTGAATACAATATTGAACTGGCATACACAGTTTCCCTTTTTACTACTGTTTCAGGATTGAACAACAACAGAAAATCTTTCTATTTCCATACAGGTGACAGAGCTATTCAGATAATTTGAAACTATTGAAAGTACAATTTATGGCTATATTTTTTAAACTACAGGGATTCAAATAACTAATGACTTCTGTTAGAACTGCTATGATTTTAGCTGACAAAAAGAACTCAGATGGGGAATTGAGGATAAAGTAAGTTCTGATGTGCTGATTTCAGCTACATTGGTTTATCTTCAATTTATTTCCCTCAAACATAAGAATTTGCCTATTTTTTTTAAAGTGCCACCTTCTCTATGACCCATAAATCCTTTCATTACCAGAGAATGTGTTCCCGCCTCTAGTGCTACTGATGGATTTGTGTTTTATCTTCAGCTCTGTAGAACTGTCTCCAGATTTCCTTGAGGAATATTCACATTTGTGTCAAGAAGCAGTTCGTCCACCATGAAGATATTTATCAGAGCTGACACAAGGGTCATGTCTTCAGTTTCTCTCATTCTGCTTCTCACCAAGGAGCCTTTGAGATTTTGTGCATGGCTAGCTGGGGATTTTCCATTTTAGTTGTAGAGGATTTTGTGTCAATGTATCTACCATGTCAAAGCACATGAATGTAAGCTTCAGGATCCCCAGGAGGTGCTTGTTTGCAAGGCCTACATCCAGGCCAACATCAGACACAGTTTTGAGGATTGCAGTGTTCTCAGGCTGGAGTGGGCCTTCTGGGTCAGGTCACTCGAGCCTTACCTCAGAATTACCTGGACCAGGCTGCGAAGATAGAGAACCCACCCTACTTTGGAACTAGCACCAGTGAGCTGGGAATAGGGCTCTAACTTCCTATTTAGTGCTCTTTCTAGGACCTTCCCATGGGCTTCCCTGGTTGCTCAGATGGTAAGGAATCTGCCTGCAATGCAGACCTGGGTTCAATCTCTGTGTTGGGAAATCCTCTGAAGAAGGAAATGGCTACACACTCCAGTATTCTTGCCTGGAGAACTCCTTGGACAGAGGAAACTGGTGGGCTAGAGTCTGTGGGGTTGCAAAGAGTCAGACATGAATGAGAGATTAACTCTTTGTCTCTCTCTCGACCTTCCCTGTCTCTTCTTTACTCAAGGAAGCCCCTAACTGAATACAATATTGATGAAACAAGAGCAAAAAAATTAAAAGGAATAATTTGAAACTATTGAAAGTACAATTTATGGCTATATTTTTTAAACTACAGGGATTCAAATAACTAATGACTTCTGTTAGAACTGCTATGATTTTAGCTGACAAAAAGAACTCAGATGGGGAATTGAGGATAAAGTAAGTTCTGATGTGCTGATTTCAGCTACATTGGTTTATCTTCAATTTATTTCCCTCAAACATAAGAATTTGCCTATTTTTTTTAAAGTGCCACCTTCTCTATGACCCATAAATCCTTTCATTACCAGAGAATGTGTTCCCGCCTCTAGTGCTACTGATGGATTTGTGTTTTATCTTCAGCTCTGTAGAACTGTCTCCAGATTTCCTTGAGGAATATTCACATTTGTGTCAAGAAGCAGTTCGTCCAACATGAAGATATTTATCAGAGCTGACACAAGGGTCATGTCTTCAGTTTCTCTCATTCTGCTTCTCACCAAGGAGCCTTTGAGATTTTGTGCATGGCTAGCTGGGGATTTTCCATTTTAGTTGTAGAGGATTTTGTGTCAATGTATCTACCATGTCAAAGCACATGAATGTAAGCTTCAGGATCCCCAGGAGGTGCTTGTTTGCAAGGCCTACATCCAGGCCAACATCAGACACAGTTTTGAGGATTGCAGTGTTCTCAGGCTGGAGTGGGCCTTCTGGGTCAGGTCACTCGAGCCTTACCTCAGAATTACCTGGACCAGGCTGCGAAGATAGAGAACCCACCCTACTTTGGAACTAGCACCAGTGAGCTGGGAATAGGGCTCTAACTTCCTATTTAGTGCTCTTTCTAGGACCTTCCCATGGGCTTCCCTGGTTGCTCAGATGGTAAGGAATCTGCCTGCAATGCAGACCTGGGTTCAATCTCTGTGTTGGGAAATCCTCTGAAGAAGGAAATGGCTACACACTCCAGTATTCTTGCCTGGAGAACTCCTTGGACAGAGGAAACTGGTGGGCTAGAGTCTGTGGGGTTGCAAAGAGTCAGACATGAATGAGAGATTAACTCTTTGTCTCTCTCTCGACCTTCCCTGTCTCTTCTTTACTGAGATCCTTTCTCTTACCTGCTTTCTCTTGAAACTTCCCCAATGTGACCGTTTATAGCCAGACCTACTTCAAGGATTTGCATGTAATTGTTCAGTCATGATGCATTTTCTTTGCATGTATCTGAAGTCCCTAGTTGGAAGTCATAGTCTGACTAACACTGAGATACCCCCTCCTGAGGCCCTGACAACTGTCTTCTGTAGGTGTCTTTTGCACTGACAGCTCAGAGCCTCACCAAGACCCCTTTCCTAGGCATTGCTTCCCCTCCTTATATTTTAAGAACCTCTATAATAGTTTCCTGTGATTGCTGTAATAAAATACCAAAAAGTTTCTGGCTTAAAGTGAAACACATTTATCCTCTTACAGTTCTGGAAGCCAGAAATTCAGAGTGGTTTTCAATGGACTGATACCATAACATCAACAGGAGCATGTACCTTTCAGAGAACCTAGCAGGGCATCCGTCTCCTTGCCTTTTCCAGTCCCCAGCGGCTGCCTGGACTCCTTGGCCTGTGGCCCCTTCCTCTATCTTCAAAGCACATCACTGCAGTCTCTGCACCCATCTCCTTTAACGTTGGTTCTCCCTCTGCCTGGATCCAGAAAGGGCACTTGTGATTCCGTGTAGAGTTCACTGGGTAAATCCTGGATAACCTTCCCATCTCAAGAGTCTTCACTGAGTCCCATGGGCAAAATCACTTTTTCAACATGGGTAACATTCACAGGTTCCAGTGGTTAGAACCCAGCTATCTTTGGGGGCCATTACTCAGGCCACACAGCGACCCCTCCCCTCTTTGACCTCTCCTTGACCATCTGGTGACAATGTGTGCTGACATGGGAGTGTACCTTCTGGACACATGTGCAGCCCAAGGTGAGGGTACCCATGCAGGCCCATTGAAATGTGATCCTGTGTTCTAAAATTTGTTCTGAGAAAGGTGATTCTGTCTTGGTGCAGGTAGCAGAAGCTCTGCTGGGTAAACCTCAGAGTGCTTAGTGGATGTGTGCTTCTGTCTTAGAGCAGAGATCATGAGAACAGTTGAGAGAGAGCGGCATGCACCAGAGAGAGAAAGAGACAGAGATGGGGGAAGGAATATGACTGAAGAACACACAGCAGAGTTGGGGAGCCCTCTCCTGACCCCATGCCCACTTCCATTCTTGAGGCTCATCTGAGTCCCTACCCTTACCCTGGCCGGCTGGTCAACCCTTTCTTGCTTCTGTGGGATATCTTCATATCTAAATAACAGACTCCTTTTCTTTTCCCTTAGTCTGGCTTTGCCATCCTCAACTAAGAGTCCTAACAAAGTGCAAGAATATAGAGATAGAGAAAGAATGCAGCATTGCTTCCCCTCCTTATATTTTAAGAACCTCTATAATAGTTTCCTGTGATTGCTGTAATAAAATACCAAAAAGTTTCTGGCTTAAAGTGAAACACATTTATCCTCTTACAGTTCTGGAAGCCAGAAATTCAGAGTGGTTTTCAATGGACTGATACCATAACATCAACAGGAGCATGTACCTTTCAGAGAACCTAGCAGGGCATCCGTCTCCTTGCCTTTTCCAGTCCCCAGCGGCTGCCTGGACTCCTTGGCCTGTGGCCCCTTCCTCTATCTTCAAAGCACATCACTGCAGTCTCTGCACCCATCTCCTTTAACGTTGGTTCTCCCTCTGCCTGGATCCAGAAAGGGCACTTGTGATTCCGTGTAGAGTTCACTGGGTAAATCCTGGATAACCTTCCCATCTCAAGAGTCTTCACTGAGTCCCATGGGCAAAATCACTTTTTCAACATGGGTAACATTCACAGGTTCCAGTGGTTAGAACCCAGCTATCTTTGGGGGCCATTACTCAGGCCACACAGCGACCCCTCCCCTCTTTGACCTCTCCTTGACCATCTGGTGACAATGTGTGCTGACATGGGAGTGTACCTTCTGGACACATGTGCAGCCCAAGGTGAGGGTACCCATGCAGGCCCATTGAAATGTGATCCTGTGTTCTAAAATTTGTTCTGAGAAAGGTGATTCTGTCTTGGTGCAGGTAGCAGAAGCTCTGCTGGGTAAACCTCAGAGTGCTTAGTGGATGTGTGCTTCTGTCTTAGAGCAGAGATCATGAGAACAGTTGAGAGAGAGGCGGCATGCACCAGAGAGAGAAAGAGACAGAGATGGGGGAAGGAATATGACTGAAGAACACACAGCAGAGTTGGGGAGCCCTCTCCTGACCCCATGCCCACTTCCATTCTTGAGGCTCATCTGAGTCCCTACCCTTACCCTGGCCGGCTGGTCAACCCTTTCTTGCTTCTGTGGGATATCTTCATATCTAAATAACAGACTCCTTTTCTTTTCCCTTAGTCTGGCTTTGCCATCTTCAACTAAGAGTCCTAACAAAGTGCAAGAATATAGAGATAGAGAAAGAATGCAGCTGGGGGTAGAGAGGATAAGACCCGCAGGTAAGAATTTGATTCTGTTGATGTTAGGTGGGCTGTGGAGAAAAGAAGCTATTAATGCTAGGATGGTTGTCAGTGTGATGTTCTGGGTCCAGTAAATGGTTTTTGAATGTCTAGAGACTGTGCGGAGAAAGCTGGTGATATTTGCAACCAAGAAGTAACGGGAGAAATATTTGCGGCATTCAAACAGAATAGCTCTTTCTATTCCCTGAAGCACTGTTACTTAATCTCTTGAAGATGCTATAGTTCAAGGTGTATTAGCAAAAGGACAAGCACTTCATTAGGGAAAGGCTATTGCAGTGAAGGAAGAGGACACAGAGACAGCCCTAGCCCTGTTGGAAGTTCCTCATCCTGAACATCTTTGGAGTTGCTTTAGAGATTTTACTAGAATGCACTTCCAAGTGCCTATAGCAAGTCTCTCATACTTCCCCTTTTTCCATTGTAAACCTTCCTGAAAATGGCCATGACTTAAGCTGGTATTAAAGATCTTTCAGCCAGCACTGGAGAGCAGCCAGAAGGAAAAACAGGGAAGAAAAGGTGCCTGGGGAAGGAGCACTGATACACATGTGGTAGGGAGGACTGCTTTGCCCCGGGCTGGCTCTGCCCTCATGACCACCTCACCTGTCTAAAGTACAAGGGTGGAAACCCATTTTTTTTTTTTCAAACTTGAACAGAAACCAAATTTTGTGTATAACGTATAGTGCTGCACTTGAGTGAAATCTGAAAGCCTTCAAAATTGAAGGGGAAAACTTAAATGGGTTCCCCAGTGTTGAGTGTGGGAGGTGAGGTCCCCATCAGAGTGTGCGGTGACACCCTTCTCAGCCCAAGAACTACCCGAGTTAGCATTGTTTCTAACACCCCAGGTTTCTCAGCAAACAAAGAGGCCCACCGAATGCAAGCATGAATTGTGACTTTGAAGACTGGAAAATAGTAGGGATTCTCTCTCCTGTGAAAGAAAGGGGTTAGAGGTGAGCAAGGACCCTTCCAGCAAAAGAAGAGAGGCAAGGAGAGAGAGACAGGGGATAGGAGAGAGAGGGAGAAACATACCTGTGGCCCTGGGGATGCTGGTGGGGCAGCGGGGGTGGGAGTGAGAGAGAGTGACAGGTGCTCAGAGAGAAGAGGAAAACCTCTGAAGTCAGTGGAGGACAGCACAGCAGACTCTCCCCGAGAGGAGCTGGTCAGATGGGGCCCACTCATGACTAGCGTTATATTTTAAATGCTGGTTCAACTGACATGACATCTCTTACTAAGGGGTGAAAGCTTCATGTATTTTTGATCTTGCATCGGTGACAAAATCCCTCTGAGTTCAGCCAAGAAATACAGCGAGAGTAAATTGTCAGTGACAACATCAGTGTCGTCCCTAGGCATCAGGATTAAGTGACAACAGCCATGGCCAGGCCCCCAGCATGGCTTTAGGCATCTTTAAAAACAAACAAAAAGCAACCAAATTAAAGCCACACAGGTGAGGGAGGGAAGCCTCCTACCCTGGCAGAGAGATACCTTTGATTAAAGTTCAGTCTGACCTTCCTGCTTCATCTTCACGGAAATGGAGACACATTTCCTAAACGGCAGGACTTTCCAGAATTGTAATGAGCAGAAACCAAGATGCTTTAGGTTAACATTTCCACCTTCATTCCAGGAGCGGGAGCTGAGAAAGGAGACAGCCAGGGAGGGGCTATCCTGTGTCTTATCAAAAGAACAATGCAGCTCTCTTTCCCCACCCAGTTTCTTTTGTGCAGAGGTGGGATTATCTGTGAAACAAGCTATTCATTCGCGGACACTTTAGATTGCTTTTCTGCTCAGCCGAATTCTTAGATTATTAGCGTTCAGTGGATGCTGATAGTTAGATGGGAGAACTTCTCCTTTGAGGGTGATATGCATTAAGAAATAATTCACTCTGGGAAAGCAACCCAAGCTTCAGGGAATTGAAAGCGAAAACAAAACTCAACAAAACAAATCTATTTCAAAGTTAATGATGGTAAAATAAACCAGAGGGTTTTCCTTCTAGTTTCTTTGATGTTTCATTAAATCACAATTACTTAAACTACAAAGGGCTTAAGTAGGCTAAGGTGTCAATAAGACTTTGCTGTTTTTATCACATTAATTTTGTGGGGTCTGAACAATTTCTACCAACTTGGAAAATATACCCACTGCAACACTGTATTGTTCTGATGAATTAAAATTGAAGGTAATGAAACCTGGATTATTACATTATTAGTACCCTCCACTTAACTTTATTTTTGGTATGAATTGCAGAACCTAGCAGCTTTAGGGTACTTAATGAAGATTAAAACATGTAATACAATATTTGTATTGGAAGCAGGATCTCAAAGAAATCTCACACATATTTTTTTTTTTTTTTTTTTTAACTAGGAGAACAGTATTCCCAGCCACCATGTTTTTACATACATAGTATATGTTGCTGTACAGTTTGGCGAAGATACATACTTACCTCAGAGAGGAAGGCAGATTTTAGGAAACAATACAGGGCTTATTAAGGAGAAAAATTCTGCCAGCTTGTGTAGAATGAAACTACATAATCTCAAACAGCTCCTCCACTGTCCCTGTGGTCATTTAACGCGCCCTCTATGCATGGCTAGTCTGTGTTCCTGCAAAGGGTGCGCACGCGTCCGATAATCTCTCACCTGTGCCTGCGTAGAGGAGACATGTGTTTACATCAGTGTTCTCAGACGGAACAGGTTGAGTTTAGCCTCTGTTTTTGTTGAAAAGCAAAAACAATCTTAAGAGAAAGGACCCCAAACACATTCAAAACTGAGGACAATGCAGCTCTCTTTCCCCACCAAGTATCTTTTGTGCAGAGGTGGGATTATCTGTGAAACAAGCTATTCATTCGCGGACACTTTAGATTGCTTTTCTGCTCAGCCGAATTCTTAGATTATTAGCGTTCAGTGGATGCTGATAGTTAGATGGGAGAACTTCTCCTTTGAGGGTGATATGCATTAAGAAATAATTCACTCTGGGAAAGCAACCCAAGCTTCAGGGAATTGAAAGCGAAAACAAAACTCAACAAAACAAATCTATTTCAAAGTTAATGATGGTAAAATAAACCAGAGGGTTTTCCTTCTAGTTTCTTTGATGTTTCATTAAATCACAATTACTTAAACTACAAAGGGCTTAAGTAGGCTAAGGTGTCAATAAGACTTTGCTGTTTTTATCACATTAATTTTGTGGGGTCTGAACAATTTCTACCAACTTGGAAAATATACCCACTGCAACACTGTATTGTTCTGATGAATTAAAATTGAAGGTAATGAAACCTGGATTATTACATTATTAGTACCCTCCACTTAACTTTATTTTTGGTATGAATTGCAGAACCTAGCAGCTTTAGGGTACTTAATGAAGATTAAAACATGTAATACAATATTTGTATTGGAAGCAGGATCTCAAAGAAATCTCACACATATTTTTTTTTTTTTTTTTTTTAACTAGGAGAACAGTATTCCCAGCCACCATGTTTTTACATACATAGTATATGTTGCTGTACAGTTTGGCGAAGATACATACTTACCTCAGAGAGGAAGGCAGATTTTAGGAAACAATACAGGGCTTATTAAGGAGAAAAATTCTGCCAGCTTGTGTAGAATGAAACTACATAATCTCAAACAGCTCCTCCACTGTCCCTGTGGTCATTTAACGCGCCCTCTATGCATGGCTAGTCTGTGTTCCTGCAAAGGGTGCGCACGCGTCCGATAATCTCTCACCTGTGCCTGCGTAGAGGAGACATGTGTTTACATCAGTGTTCTCAGACGGAACAGGTTGAGTTTAGCCTCTGTTTTTGTTGAAAAGCAAAAACAATCTTAAGAGAAAGGACCCCAAACACATTCAAAACTGAGGACATGCTGCCCTCTTGTGGACAGATGTGGTACTAACAACGTGCATCCTGGGATGAGTGCTTTTTATTTTCCTGTGGAAGAAATGGTTTTTTTTTTTTTAAACCTTTATTTTACTTTTAACTTTTACAGAGTTTTGTTGTTCACAGACATGCATGTTCTCAGATTAGTCACATGTATATCCCCCCCTTCCCTCCCCTCCCGACCATCACACAGCACCCCTGAAGGATCCCCTTTTCTCACAGAGCAATGACTATAGCTATTTTCTTCACTTATGATAGTACAGGCCTTCATGCTACTTCCTTTACGCCTCTCACCCACTGTTCCTTCCCCACAATGTCCATATGTCCACTGTCCATGTCTGTCTTTCTGTCGCTTCACTGCATGTGCCATCATCACCATCCTATTAGATTCCATATATATGTGTTAATATACTGTATTTGTCCTTCTCTTTCTGACTGACTTCACTTTTGATGATACGTTCTAGATCCAGCCACCTCATGAGGGCTGATTCTTCTGCATTTCTCTTTACAGCTGTGTAGTATTCCATTGTATATATGTACCAGAGCTTTTGGATCCATTCGTTCGTCGATGGGCATCTAGGTTCCTTCCAAGTTCTAGCTATTGTATAGAGAGCTGCAATGAACATTGGGGTACAGGTGCTTCTTTCAGTTTTGATTTCGTCAGGGTATAAGCCTAAGAGTGGGATTGCTGGGTCATATGGTGCTTCTATTTTTAGTTTTTTAAGAAATCTCCAGACTGTCTTCCATAGAGGCTGTATCAATTTACACTCCCACCAGCAATGCAGAAGTGTTCCCTTTTCTCCACAGCCTCTCCAGCATTTATTGTCTGTCGATTTGTGGATGATGGCCATTCTGACGGGTGTGAGGTGATATCTCGTTGTAGTTTTGATTTGCATTTCTCTAATTATTAGTGAAGTTGAGCATCGTTTCATGTGTTTTTGGGCCATCTGTATGTCATCGTTGGAGAGGTGTCTGTTTAGGTCCTTTTCCCATTTTTTGATTGGGTTGTTCGTTTTTCCAGTGCTGAGTTGTCTCAGTTGCTTGTAGATTTTGGAGATTAATTCTTTGTCTGTTGTTTCATTTGCTATGATTTTCTCCCACTCTGTGGGCTGTCTGTTCAGCTTTTTTGTGATTTCTTTAGCTGTGCAAAAGCTTTTAAGTTTCATGAGGTCCCACATGTTCATTTGTCTTTTTAGTTCCACTATTCTAGTAGGTGGGTCAGAGAAGATCTTGCTTTGATTGATGTCCTTGAGGGTTTTGCCTATATTCTCCTCTAAGAGTTTGATGGTTTCTGGCCTTACATTTAAGTCTTTAATCCATTTTGAGTTGATCTTTGTGTATGGTGTCAGGGTATGTTCACAGCACTTCCAGTGTCACATGTATATCCCTTCCTCCTCCCGACCATCACACAGCACCCCTGAAGGATCCCCTTTTCTCACAGAGCAATGACTATAGCTATTTTCTTCACTTATGATAGTACAGGCCTTCATGCTACTTCCTTTACGCCTCTCACCCACTGTTCCTTCCCCACAATGTCCATATGTCCACTGTCCATGTCTGTCTTTCTGTCGCTTCACTGCATGTGCCATCATCACCATCCTATTAGATTCCATATATATGTGTTAATATACTGTATTTGTCCTTCTCTTTCTGACTGACTTCACTTTTGATGATACGTTCTAGATCCAGCCACCTCATGAGGGCTGATTCTTCTGCATTTCTCTTTACAGCTGTGTAGTATTCCATTGTATATATGTACCAGAGCTTTTGGATCCATTCGTTCGTCGATGGGCATCTAGGTTCCTTCCAAGTTCTAGCTATTGTATAGAGAGCTGCAATGAACATTGGGGTACAGGTGCTTCTTTCAGTTTTGATTTCGTCAGGGTATAAGCCTAAGAGTGGGATTGCTGGGTCATATGGTGCTTCTATTTTTAGTTTTTTAAGAAATCTCCAGACTGTCTTCCATAGAGGCTGTATCAATTTACACTCCCACCAGCAATGCAGAAGTGTTCCCTTTTCTCCACAGCCTCTCCAGCATTTATTGTCTGTCGATTTGTGGATGATGGCCATTCTGACGGGTGTGAGGTGATATCTCGTTGTAGTTTTGATTTGCATTTCTCTAATTATTAGTGAAGTTGAGCATCGTTTCATGTGTTTTTGGGCCATCTGTATGTCATCGTTGGAGAGGTGTCTGTTTAGGTCCTTTTCCCATTTTTTGATTGGGTTGTTCGTTTTTCCAGTGCTGAGTTGTCTCAGTTGCTTGTAGATTTTGGAGATTAATTCTTTGTCTGTTGTTTCATTTGCTATGATTTTCTCCCACTCTGTGGGCTGTCTGTTCAGCTTTTTTGTGATTTCTTTAGCTGTGCAAAAGCTTTTAAGTTTCATGAGGTCCCACATGTTCATTTGTCTTTTTAGTTCCACTATTCTAGTAGGTGGGTCAGAGAAGATCTTGCTTTGATTGATGTCCTTGAGGGTTTTGCCTATATTCTCCTCTAAGAGTTTGATGGTTTCTGGCCTTACATTTAAGTCTTTAATCCATTTTGAGTTGATCTTTGTGTATGGTGTCAGGGTATGTTCCAACTTCATTTTCTTGCATGTAGCTGTCCAATTTTCCCAGCACCATTTGTTGAAGAGGCTGTATTTGTCCCATTTTATATGTTCGCCTCCTTTGTCAAAAATAAGGTACCCATAGGTGCGTGGCTTTATCTCTGGGTTCTCGATCTTGTTCCATTGGTCGATATTTCTGTTTTTGTGCCAGTACCATACTGTCTTGATGACTGTTGCTTTGTAGTAGAGTCTGAAGTTGGGGAGGCTGATCCCCCCAGCTCCATTCTTCTTCCTGAGGATTGCTTTGGCTATTCGAGGTCTTTTGTGTTTCCATATGAACTGTGTTATTCGTTGGTCTAGTTCTGTGAAGAATGTTATTGGAAGTTTGATAGGGATCGCATTGAATCTATAGATGACATTTGGTAGTATGGTCATTTTCACAATATTGATTCTCCCGACCCAGGAACACGGAATATTTCTCCATCTGTTTAACTCTTCTTTAATGTCTCTCATGAGTGTCTTGTAATTTTCTGTGTACAGTTCTTTTGTTTCTTTGGGTAGGTTTATTCCTAGATATTTGATTCTTTTGGTTGCGATGGTGAAGGGGATTGCCTCTTTGATTTCATTTTCTGATTTTTCATTGTTTGTGTATAGGAATGCCAGTGATTTCTGTATATTGATTTTGTATCCTGCGACTTTGCTGAATTCGCTGATTAACTCTAGTAGTTTTGTAATAGTGTCTTTGGGATTTTCTATGTATAATATCATGTCGTCTGCAAATAGAGAGAGTTTGACTTCTTCTTTTCCCATTTTTTGATTGGGTTGTTCGTTTTTCCAGTGCTGAGTTGTCTCAGTTGCTTGTAGATTTTGGAGATTAATTCTTTGTCTGTTGTTTCATTTGCTATGATTTTCTCCCACTCTGTGGGCTGTCTGTTCAGCTTTTTTGTGATTTCTTTAGCTGTGCAAAAGCTTTTAAGTTTCATGAGGTCCCACATGTTCATTTGTCTTTTTAGTTCCACTATTCTAGTAGGTGGGTCAGAGAAGATCTTGCTTTGATTGATGTCCTTGAGGGTTTTGCCTATATTCTCCTCTAAGAGTTTGATGGTTTCTGGCCTTACATTTAAGTCTTTAATCCATTTTGAGTTGATCTTTGTGTATGGTGTCAGGGTATGTTCCAACTTCATTTTCTTGCATGTAGCTGTCCAATTTTCCCAGCACCATTTGTTGAAGAGGCTGTATTTGTCCCATTTTATATGTTCGCCTCCTTTGTCAAAAATAAGGTACCCATAGGTGCGTGGCTTTATCTCTGGGTTCTCGATCTTGTTCCATTGGTCGATATTTCTGTTTTTGTGCCAGTACCATACTGTCTTGATGACTGTTGCTTTGTAGTAGAGTCTGAAGTTGGGGAGGCTGATCCCCCCAGCTCCATTCTTCTTCCTGAGGATTGCTTTGGCTATTCGAGGTCTTTTGTGTTTCCATATGAACTGTGTTATTCGTTGGTCTAGTTCTGTGAAGAATGTTATTGGAAGTTTGATAGGGATCGCATTGAATCTATAGATGACATTTGGTAGTATGGTCATTTTCACAATATTGATTCTCCCGACCCAGGAACACGGAATATTTCTCCATCTGTTTAACTCTTCTTTAATGTCTCTCATGAGTGTCTTGTAATTTTCTGTGTACAGTTCTTTTGTTTCTTTGGGTAGGTTTATTCCTAGATATTTGATTCTTTTGGTTGCGATGGTGAAGGGGATTGCCTCTTTGATTTCATTTTCTGATTTTTCATTGTTTGTGTATAGGAATGCCAGTGATTTCTGTATATTGATTTTGTATCCTGCGACTTTGCTGAATTCGCTGATTAACTCTAGTAGTTTTGTAATAGTGTCTTTGGGATTTTCTATGTATAATATCATGTCGTCTGCAAATAGAGAGAGTTTGACTTCTTCTTTTCCAATCTGGATTCCTTTGATTTCTTTCTCTTCTCTTATTGCTATTGCTAAAGAAATGGTTTTAAGTTGGTCGCCTTAATCAGGCTCTCAGAGCAATATTTGGAAATTCTAGTGGCATTCCATATTTGTTATTTTACCCACCCTCTGGATGTAGAAGTCATAAAGACCTTCTATCATTTACTATTTTCACTACCATTTACCATTTTACTACTTTTACTATTCTTGAAAAAAAAAAAAGGATATCTTTGCTATAATCTTCCCCAGAAAGAGGATTTCTATCCCTTTCTTTCAACAACTTCCTCTTTCATGTTTATGTTTGGCAGAAACTAACAAAATTCTGTAAAGCAATTATCCTTCCATTAAAAAGTAAATACATTTAAAATTTAAAAAATCTAGCCTCTGCTTGCTCCTCTTTACTGCCTTTATTGATCATATCACTTTCTCTGTACAGTAAACTTCAAAGAAATCTTCACATTTCAGTTTTTTAGATTCTTTTTAATAAAAGGCAATAAGGCACAAATGGTAAACAAGGAAAAACTAAGGAAAATATAGGCACCAATCAAAAGAGACAAAAGAAAAATGACATCATTTATATCCCTTCCCGCACACAAGTATTTTTTTCAACTTTTCTCTCTCACCTCACCTCTGGCATGCTGGTGTTTCCTTTCCTCATGGAAGACTGTCTTACCTCTTACTTTATTGAAAAAAGTAGAAAATACTTCCTTAATCTGTATTCAAATTATGCCTTTCTTCTCTCACTTACCAGTCCATCTGGGTCCATGTTCCAAACCCTTCCGTGCACTGCCAGAATTGCTCTGTGTCCTGGCAAGGCAAATGTCTTCCTCCTTCAGGAATGGGCCTCTTCTCTCATGTGTGTCTAGTTTGAAATTCTGCCCCTGTGCGGGATCACTCCCCATTACCTACAAACACACACACGTGCCTTCCATACTACAAACAAAAACAGAAACAAAACAACCCACAAACAAAGCAGTGCAAAACAACACCTACAGCTGACTCACACTGGTGGATGGCAGAAACCAGCACAATACTGGAAAGCAACTATTCTCCAATTAAAATAATTTTTAAAAATTAATTTCTTAGCCTTGCAAGGCTATACTTTGCTTTCAGCTTTGACTGCAGCCAGAAGGAATCAGTGAACGGGTCTCAATTGCTGGAGTTCAGAAATGGCCTCATTCAGAGTAATTTTCTTTGGAATAACAAGGTGAATCATTCAGTTAGCATGAATTTACAGTAGAGTCTTGAGATGTGAGGAGAGACAAGGTACGTGACCAATGTGCCATCTCCAGCTGCAAACTCGTGTCCTTGCTTCTCCCTATTTTCCATTTCTTCTCGCCGTGACTGTGTGCCGTCAGGGTGAAGGTGACTTGGAAGCCAGAGAAGACGGCCAGGCCAGCCTGAGTCTGGTCCAGTCATGGACGAGCACCGGCTCAATGAGGACCTGATTGTGTTGAGGAACACCGTGCTTGCTCCTCTTTACTGCCTTTATTGATCATATCACTTTCTCTGTACAGTAAACTTCAAAGAAATCTTCACATTTCAGTTTTTTAGATTCTTTTTAATAAAAGGCAATAAGGCACAAATGGTAAACAAGGAAAAACTAAGGAAAATATAGGCACCAATCAAAAGAGACAAAAGAAAAATGACATCATTTATATCCCTTCCCGCACACAAGTATTTTTTCAACTTTTCTCTCACCTCACCTCTGGCATGCTGGTGTTTCCTTTCCTCATGGAAGACTGTCTTACCTCTTACTTTATTGAAAAAAGTAGAAAATACTTCCTTAATCTGTATTCAAATTATGCCTTTCTTCTCTCACTTACCAGTCCATCTGGGTCCATGTTCCAAACCCTTCCGTGCACTGCCAGAATTGCTCTGTGTCCTGGCAAGGCAAATGTCTTCCTCCTTCAGGAATGGGCCTCTTCTCTCATGTGTGTCTAGTTTGAAATTCTGCCCCTGTGCGGGATCACTCCCCATTACCTACAAACACACACACGTGCCTTCCATACTACAAACAAAAACAGAAACAAAACAACCCACAAACAAAGCAGTGCAAAACAACACCTACAGCTGACTCACACTGGTGGATGGCAGAAACCAGCACAATACTGGAAAGCAACTATTCTCCAATTAAAATAATTTTTAAAAATTAATTTCTTAGCCTTGCAAGGCTATACTTTG
The DNA here is from genome assembly GCA_022376925.1 of Tragulus kanchil. Classification (NCBI taxonomy): domain Eukaryota; kingdom Metazoa; phylum Chordata; class Mammalia; order Artiodactyla; family Tragulidae; genus Tragulus; species Tragulus kanchil. Next base: position 120,809,155 of record JAIOJX010000030.1, on the reverse strand, counting down.
CTTTCAGCTTTGACTGCAGCCAGAAGGAATCAGTGAACGGGTCTCAATTGCTGGAGTTCAGAAATGGCCTCATTCAGAGTAATTTTCTTTGGAATAACAAGGTGAATCATTCAGTTAGCATGAATTTACAGTAGAGTCTTGAGATGTGAGGAGAGACAAGGTACGTGACCAATGTGCCATCTCCAGCTGCAAACTCGTGTCCTTGCTTCTCCCTATTTTCCATTTCTTCTCGCCGTGACTGTGTGCCGTCAGGGTGAAGGTGACTTGGAAGCCAGAGAAGACGGCCAGGCCAGCCTGAGTCTGGTCCAGTCATGGACGAGCACCGGCTCAATGAGGACCTGATTGTGTTGAGGAACACCGTGCAAGGACATCACTGGCACACGTCAGATCCGGAATGAGCACCAGCAAGCACGGGCTCTTTCACAGCAGCAAGTGCTGACAGCTGAGGTATTAGAGCCAACAAACACAGTCATTGGTGACTCTGATCAGTTACCCTGACTGTCACCAAGCACGGTGGCAGGAGCTTTTCAGAACTTCTTCTGAGGCTGGATGGAGAACCAGGGTCATCTCTGCTACACTGCAAACCCCCGACTCTCGCATTTCTTTGGATACATCTCCTCCTGCCAGTGAATGTGCTCAGGAAATAATGACTCAGACAGTAAAATAATCTGTCTGCAATGCGGAAGATGTGGGTTCAGTCCTGGGTCGGGGAGATCCCCTGGGGGAGAGAATGGCACCCACTCCAGTGTGCTTGCCTGGAGAACCCCATGGACAGAGGAGCCTGGCGGGCTGCAGTTCATGGGGTTGCAAACACACAGCTGAGCGACTGACACTTTCACTCACCCTGACTATAGGATCCTTGGAAACCTTCGGAGAATTGCCCTTTTCTTGTCAGAATGGAACGTACACAAGATAGTCGACTTTTCAGGCAGGTTTCCAAGCCCAAATCCTTTCAGGAGACGTGGTCCCTGGATTCAAGCCACAGTCAAATCTGGGAACCGTCTTAGCTGTCTACAGAATATCGTGATCTGTGCCAACATGATGGCCTTCACTTATTTTGCACCAGTTTATCTTCCCCCCCTTTCTTTGTGTGTCCTCCTCAGGACTTAGGCACTTACTGTTCTTTCTCTACTAGTGTGACTTACCCTTCTCTCCCTCGAGGTCTCCACAAAGTCTTTCAGCACATCTCCTTCTCTAGTTAGACATTTTTGACCCTTTTACTATCCTTTGACAAATGTCCTTTCTAGCCAGAGAAGCAGGGATTTTAAAAACTAATTTTTCACTTAGTCTGGGGTAGTTAGTGCCATCTCCAGCTGCAAACTCGTGTCCTTGCTTCTCCCTATTTTCCATTTCTTCTCGCCGTGACTGTGTGCCGTCAGGGTGAAGGTGACTTGGAAGCCAGAGAAGACGGCCAGGCCAGCCTGAGTCTGGTCCAGTCATGGACGAGCACCGGCTCAATGAGGACCTGATTGTGTTGAGGAACACCGTGCAAGGACATCACTGGCACACGTCAGATCCGGAATGAGCACCAGCAAGCACGGGCTCTTTCACAGCAGCAAGTGCTGACAGCTGAGGTATTAGAGCCAACAAACACAGTCATTGGTGACTCTGATCAGTTACCCTGACTGTCACCAAGCACGGTGGCAGGAGCTTTTCAGAACTTCTTCTGAGGCTGGATGGAGAACCAGGGTCATCTCTGCTACACTGCAAACCCCGACTCTGCATTTCTTTGGATCCATCTCCTCCTGCCAGTGAATGTGCTCAGGAAATAATGACTCAGACAGTAAAATAATCTGTCTGCAATGCGGAAGATGTGGGTTCAGTCCTGGGTCGGGGAGATCCCCTGGGGGAGAGAATGGCACCCACTCCAGTGTGCTTGCCTGGAGAACCCCATGGACAGAGGAGCCTGGCGGGCTGCAGTTCATGGGGTTGCAAACAAAAGCTGAGCGACTGACACTTTCACTCACCCTGACTATAGGATCCTTGGAAACCTTCGGAGAATTGCCCTTTTCTTGTCAGAATGGAACGTACACAAGATAGTCGACTTTTCAGGCAGGTTTCCAAGCCCAAATCCTTTCAGGAGACGTGGTCCCTGGATTCAAGCCACAGTCAAATCTGGGAACCGTCTTAGCTGTCTACAGAATATCGTGATCTGTGCCAACATGATGGCCTTCACTTATTTTGCACCAGTTTATCTTCCCCCCCTTTCTTTGTGTGTCCTCCTCAGGACTTAGGCACTTACTGTTCTTTCTCTACTAGTGTGACTTACCCTTCTCTCCCTCGAGGTCTCCACAAAGTCTTTCAGCACATCTCCTTCTCTAGTTAGACATTTTTGACCCTTTTACTATCCTTTGACAAATGGTCTATTTGACTCACTTATTCTATGCCAGAGAAGCAGGGATTTTAAAAAAACTAATTTTTTTTCACTGTTGAATTCTTAGTGGCTGGAGAGGCTCCAGAACTACAGTAGATGGTCAATAAGTACTTATTTTAAATTAATAAGGAAAAGTTCACTCTGAACCGTCTGCAGTTCTCTCTGCCTAGTCCACGATTCCTAGGCCACTGCTTTTGCCTTTATCTTAGTCTCAATCCTGGCCCCCCTTTCATGCCTGCTCAGTGTAACCCCTGGAGAAGGCAATGGCGACCCACTCCAGTGTTCCTGCCGGGAGAATTCCGTGGGCACAGGAGCCTGGTGGGCTGCCGTCCACGGGGTCACACAGAGAGGGCACAGCTAAAGTGACTGAGCAGCAGCAGTGTCACGTCATGCGTGGACTCTGTGGATTCTCCCCAGTTATAAATAACAGCACCTCTCTGACCTCCCTAGGCCTTTTGTAAATAGCACTTTCTGTTTTTTAAATGAAAGTATAGTTGATTTACAATGTCGTGTTAGTTTCAGGCTTATAATAAAGTCATTCAGTTATACATACAGGTCAGGGTTTTTTTTCCCTTATAGATTATTACAAAATATAGAGTAAAATTCTTTGTGCTGTATAGTAAGTCCTTGTTGGTTATCTGTTTTACATATAGTAGTGTGTGTGTGTGTTAATTTCAAACTCCTAATCTATCCCTCCCTCCACCTTTTCCCTTTGGTAAGCATAAGTTTGTTTTCTGTCTGTAGGTCTGTTTCTCTTTTGTATCCAAGTTCATATGTATCATTGTTTATTTAGACAGCACTTCCTAAATGGTACATATACTTACTTATACATACCTTGTAATCATTTCTCCATATGAAACGACGTGTTTCTTACTAGAATGAGTGATCTTAGAAACAGAACATAGTGTTAACGTACTTTGCAGTCAGGTAAACCTAGATTTGGGATCTGACTACTCCTCTTCACCTGTGCTGAGGGCTTTGTATTCTCTCACACCCACCCCTTGGTTATGGGTCCAGGATTATGATTTTGAGATCATGAGGTTGGGTGCTCTTGACGCATTACAGCCGTCACCCTCTGCTCCATCCCTCTTTCTCCTTTAACAAAGTTATGGCTCTGGAGAACAGTGACTAACTTTTTTCAAAAAAAAAAAATTATGTGTGTATTTGGCTATTCTGGGTTTTCATGCTGCTGCCGGCTCTTCTCTAGTTGCAGGGAGTGGGGGCTACTATCTAGTTGAGGTGAGCAGGCTTCTTGTTGCAGTGACTCTTCTTGTTGTGGAACTTGGGCTCTAGGGCACACGGGCTTCAGTGTTTGTGGCACATGGGCTCGATGGTTGTTGCCAGGTGGGACTCTTCTGTTCCTGCCGGGAGAATTCCGTGGGCACAGGAGCCTGGTGGGCTGCCGTCCACGGGGTCACACAGAGAGGGCACAGCTAAAGTGACTGAGCAGCAGCAGTGTCACGTCATGCGTGGACTCTGTGGATTCTCCCCAGTTATAAATAACAGCACCTCTCTGACCTCCCTAGGCCTTTTGTAAATAGCACTTTCTGTTTTTTAAATGAAAGTATAGTTGATTTACAATGTCGTGTTAGTTTCAGGCTTATAATAAAGTCATTCAGTTATACATACAGGTCAGGGTTTTTTTTCCCTTATAGATTATTACAAAATATAGAGTAAAATTCTTTGTGCTGTATAGTAAGTCCTTGTTGGTTATCTGTTTTACATATAGTAGTGTGTGTGTGTGTTAATTTCAAACTCCTAATCTATCCCTCCCTCCACCTTTTCCCTTTGGTAAGCATAAGTTTGTTTTCTGTCTGTAGGTCTGTTTCTCTTTTGTATCCAAGTTCATATGTATCATTGTTTATTTAGACAGCACTTCCTAAATGGTACATATACTTACTTATACATACCTTGTAATCATTTCTCCATATGAAACGACGTGTTTCTTACTAGAATGAGTGATCTTAGAAACAGAACATAGTGTTAACGTACTTTGCAGTCAGGTAAACCTAGATTTGGGATCTGACTACTCCTCTTCACCTGTGCTGAGGGCTTTGTATTCTCTCACACCCACCCCTTGGTTATGGGTCCAGGATTATGATTTTGAGATCATGAGGTTGGGTGCTCTTGACGCATTACAGCCGTCACCCTCTGCTCCATCCCTCTTTCTCCTTTAACAAAGTTATGGCTCTGGAGAACAGTGACTAACTTTTTTCAAAAAAAAAAAATTATGTGTGTATTTGGCTATTCTGGGTTTTCATGCTGCTGCCGGCTCTTCTCTAGTTGCAGGGAGTGGGGGCTACTATCTAGTTGAGGTGAGCAGGCTTCTTGTTGCAGTGACTCTTCTTGTTGTGGAACTTGGGCTCTAGGGCACACGGGCTTCAGTGTTTGTGGCACATGGGCTCGATGGTTGTGGCTCCAAGGCTCTAGAGCACAGGCTCCATAGTTGTGCCTCACGGGCTCAGTTGCTCTGCAGCATGTGGGATCTTCCCAGATCAGGTATTGAATCCGTGTCTCCTGCCTTGGTGGGTGATCTCTTCACCACTGAGCTACCAGAAAAGCCCAGTGACTAATTTTTTATATTAATCCAATTGAGTGCCTGGGGCAGAATAGAACTTCAAGAAATACTTGTAAAAGGAATGAAATAGTAATGGCAAAAATTGAACTTGTGACAAATGAGTTTGTTCGTTCTCTACATACACTGGATGAGGGGAGGTATAACGGTGGGAATTAGAAAATGCCGGACTGGGACCAGCCTGTTGTCCTCTGCATCACCCTGGGGAGACGGCCAGGGAATGACGGTGAGAGAGAAATCTCAAGGAGCTTAGGATGAGCTCTCAGTTACTGAGTTTCTGAGTAACTGGATACATCATGCCATCTAATGCATCAGACCAGCCATTGGGCATGAGTGAATGAGCTTAATTAATCATTGGTGAAACAGGATTGTGGAACACACGGGTTTTGCCCTTGTCATTGTTCAGTTGCAAAGTCACAGTAACCTGCACAGGCTTCTCTGTCCATGATGTCCAGGCAAGCATACTGGAGTGGGTTGCCATTCTTGTCTGCAGGGGATCTTCCTGACCCAGGGATCAAACCCAGGTCTCCTGCATTGCAGGCGAGTTCTTTACCACTGGACTATCAGAGAAGCAAATCTGGAACACGTAGCACCCGTGGAGAGACGGCCACCAAAGCGTATTGAATGAAAAAGTGAATAGATCGTTACTGTTAGGAACAAAGATAATGGTATTAATATAACTACTGGTATATAAGAATCGTTTACTTATAATTAACTTGTCATATTCTACGACATTTCAGCATTACTTTTTCAAGGTTGGTTAGTTACCTCTTCGTGGAAGATTTTTTAAAAAGTATCTTAAGCAAAAAGAAAACTAGGGCTTCCCTGGTGGTTCAGTGGGTAGGGACACGGGCTTCAGTGTTTGTGGCACATGGGCTCGATGGTTGTGGCTCCAAGGCTCTAGAGCACAGGCTCCATAGTTGTGCCTCACGGGCTCAGTTGCTCTGCAGCATGTGGGATCTTCCCAGATCAGGTATTGAATCCGTGTCTCCTGCCTTGGTGGGTGATCTCTTCACCACTGAGCTACCAGAAAAGCCCAGTGACTAATTTTTTATATTAATCCAATTGAGTGCCTGGGGCAGAATAGAACTTCAAGAAATACTTGTAAAAGGAATGAAATAGTAATGGCAAAAATTGAACTTGTGACAAATGAGTTTGTTCGTTCTCTACATACACTGGATGAGGGGAGGTATAACGGTGGGAATTAGAAAATGCCGGACTGGGACCAGCCTGTTGTCCTCTGCATCACCCTGGGGAGACGGCCAGGGAATGACGGTGAGAGAGAAATCTCAAGGAGCTTAGGATGAGCTCTCAGTTACTGAGTTTCTGAGTAACTGGATACATCATGCCATCTAATGCATCAGACCAGCCATTGGGCATGAGTGAATGAGCTTAATTAATCATTGGTGAAACAGGATTGTGGAACACACGGGTTTTGCCCTTGTCATTGTTCAGTTGCAAAGTCACAGTAACCTGCACAGGCTTCTCTGTCCATGATGTCCAGGCAAGCATACTGGAGTGGGTTGCCATTCTTGTCTGCAGGGGATCTTCCTGACCCAGGGATCAAACCCAGGTCTCCTGCATTGCAGGCGAGTTCTTTACCACTGGACTATCAGAGAAGCAAATCTGGAACACGTAGCACCCGTGGAGAGACGGCCACCAAAGCGTATTGAATGAAAAAGTGAATAGATCGTTACTGTTAGGAACAAAGATAATGGTATTAATATAACTACTGGTATATAAGAATCGTTTACTTATAATTAACTTGTCATATTCTACGACATTTCAGCATTACTTTTTCAAGGTTGGTTAGTTACCTCTTCGTGGAAGATTTTTTAAAAAGTATCTTAAGCAAAAAAAGAAAACTAGGGCTTCCCTGGTGGTTCAGTGGGTAGGGACACCGCCTTGCAGTGCAAGGGGCGCCGGTTCGATCCCTGGCCTGGGACGATCCCACGTGCCACGGAGCGGCTGGACTGATGTGTCCAATTACCAAGCCGGAGCTCTGGAGCGCATGCGCCCAGGGTCTTAACTTTTTTCCTTAGGGGTTACTGTTAAGAAGTTACCCAGTTTGCTGCAGGTAGCGTTCCATGTCTGCCATCTAGTGGAATAAAGTGTTTAAGACAACTTTTATAGCGATGGTTGCCGAAGTTTAAATCAGGCCCAGTGCTCAGAATAGCAATTACTCCTTTCATCAGAGTTCAAAGCAATTGCCTGGACTCCAATTTACCAACTTTGTGCAGTGAAACTGAAAATTGCATTTAATTTTCTGAAATGGTTTCTGGATATATATGTTTGCTGTTTTACTAAATTTTGCGGAGCTTTTGAAGAGCTGAGTGAACAAAGGTAGCCCTGTTATATTTGCTGTGAAAAGTGTGACAGTGAAGCTAATGAGAGAAGTGATTTTGGGGAGAAAGACTAAAATTACAAGGCAGTGTCTTTACTGAGGACCATCAAAGATCACAGCCCTGTTGTCCTAGGAAGAGAAACTTAGGTCATTAACCTGGTTCGCTATATGCCGTGAAGTATGTAGGCTGTAATAGGCTCTCTGAAAAACAAAGGGAGCACAGAGCTGTTTCCATGGGACAGTATGCTAAGAGATGGTTTTCCCTGTATAGTTTCCTCATATTTTTCTACGTAGATGAGTGAAGAATATATTAGGTATTTTTCATCAATGTGTGATTTTTCAGATATATTCTCTGATTATAAAAGTGGCACAGTTTCCTTATAGGTAATTTAGAAAATTCTGAAATACTATAAAAATAAAAAGGCATCTGTCAGATATTTCCTTTCAATTCTCTAGAAAAAGTGAATAGATCGTTACTGTTAGGAACAAAGATAATGGTATTAATATAACTACTGGTATATAAGAATCGTTTACTTATAATTAACTTGTCATATTCTACGACATTTCAGCATTACTTTTTCAAGGTTGGTTAGTTACCTCTTCGTGGAAGATTTTTTAAAAAGTATCTTAAGCAAAAAAAGAAAACTAGGGCTTCCCTGGTGGTTCAGTGGGTAGGGACACCGCCTTGCAGTGCAAGGGGCGCCGGTTCGATCCCTGGCCTGGGACGATCCCACGTGCCACGGAGCGGCTGGACTGATGTGTCCAATTACCAAGCCGGAGCTCTGGAGCGCATGCGCCCAGGGTCTTAACTTTTTTCCTTAGGGGTTACTGTTAAGAAGTTACCCAGTTTGCTGCAGGTAGCGTTCCATGTCTGCCATCTAGTGGAATAAAGTGTTTAAGACAACTTTTATAGCGATGGTTGCCGAAGTTTAAATCAGGCCCAGTGCTCAGAATAGCAATTACTCCTTTCATCAGAGTTCAAAGCAATTGCCTGGACTCCAATTTACCAACTTTGTGCAGTGAAACTGAAAATTGCATTTAATTTTCTGAAATGGTTTCTGGATATATATGTTTGCTGTTTTACTAAATTTTGCGGAGCTTTTGAAGAGCTGAGTGAACAAAGGTAGCCCTGTTATATTTGCTGTGAAAAGTGTGACAGTGAAGCTAATGAGAGAAGTGATTTTGGGGAGAAAGACTAAAATTACAAGGCAGTGTCTTTACTGAGGACCATCAAAGATCACAGCCCTGTTGTCCTAGGAAGAGAAACTTAGGTCATTAACCTGGTTCGCTATATGCCGTGAAGTATGTAGGCTGTAATAGGCTCTCTGAAAAACAAAGGGAGCACAGAGCTGTTTCCATGGGACAGTATGCTAAGAGATGGTTTTCCCTGTATAGTTTCCTCATATTTTTCTACGTAGATGAGTGAAGAATATATTAGGTATTTTTTCATCAATGTGTGATTTTTCAGATATATTCTCTGATTATAAAAGTGGCACAGTTTCCTTATAGGTAATTTAGAAAATTCAGAAATACTATAAAAAATAAAAAAGGCATCTGTAATTTTCCTCTTCAAAACACATAACCACCTTTATATCATTTTGATGTATTTCCTTTCAACTTCTAGTCTCTTTGTAGATGTAGTATATTTATAACTTTTCTTTGACAAAATTTTAATCAGTTTTGTTCTGCTTTTCTTAACATTACAAGATGAAGCTTTTCATCAAGTTATTCAAGAATACAATTTCTTTTTTTTTCTTCTGACGCTGTATGGCATGCAGGATCTTAGTTCCCGGATGAGATGTCAAAACTGCATCCCCTTGCATTGCAAGGCAGATTCTTATTAATTAATTAATTAATTTATTTATTTATTATTCTGGGTTTTCACTGGTGCTGCAGGCTCTTCTCTAGTTGCCGGGGCCGGGGAGGGGAGAGGTGGGAGCTACTCTCTAGTTGAGGTGAGCAGGCTTCTTGTTGCTGTGACTTTAATTGTTGTGGAACTCGGGCTCTAGGGCACATGGGCTTCAGTAGTTGTGGCTCTGAGGCTCTAGAGCACGGGCTCCAGAGTTGTGGCTCTCAGGCTTAGTTGCTCTGCAGTGTGTGGGATCTTCCTGGATCAGGGATCAAGCTCATGCCTCCTGCATTGGCAGGGGAGTTCTTCACCACTGAGCTACCAGGGAAGCCCAAAGCAGATTCTTTATCACTAGATGGCCAGGGAAGTCCCCCTAAACATATGATTCCCAGCAGCCATAAATATTTTCATTATTATCTACAAAAGTTATTTAATCAGTTCTAATTATTAAAAGCATTGGTGGTTTTCAAATATTTTGCAAAAATGGCAGGAGTCTACTCCTGGAAGGAAGCCATGATTTTGGGAGAAAGATTTCTTTTGAAAAACAATTTAGGGAGCACTTAACCTGGTTCGCTATATGCCGTGAAGTATGTAGGCTGTAATAGGCTCTCTGAAAAACAAAGGGAGCACAGAGCTGTTTCCATGGGACAGTATGCTAAGAGATGGTTTTCCCTGTATAGTTTCCTCATATTTTTCTACGTAGATGAGTGAAGAATATATTAGGTATTTTTCATCAATGTGTGATTTTTCAGATATATTCTCTGATTATAAAAGTGGCACAGTTTCCTTATAGGTAATTTAGAAAATTCAGAAATACTATAAAAAATAAAAAAGGCATCTGTAATTTTCCTCTTCAAAACACATAACCACCTTTATATCATTTTGATGTATTTCCTTTCAACTTCTAGTCTCTTTGTAGATGTAGTATATTTATAACTTTTCTTTGACAAAATTTTAATCAGTTTTGTTCTGCTTTTCTTAACATTACAAGATGAAGCTTTTCATCAAGTTATTCAAGAATACAATTTCTTTTTTTTTCTTCTGACGCTGTATGGCATGCAGGATCTTAGTTCCCGGATGAGATGTCAAAACTGCATCCCCTTGCATTGCAAGGCAGATTCTTATTAATTAATTAATTAATTTATTTATTTATTATTCTGGGTTTTCACTGGTGCTGCAGGCTCTTCTCTAGTTGCCGGGGCCGGGGAGGGGAGAGGTGGGAGCTACTCTCTAGTTGAGGTGAGCAGGCTTCTTGTTGCTGTGACTTTAATTGTTGTGGAACTCGGGCTCTAGGGCACATGGGCTTCAGTAGTTGTGGCTCTGAGGCTCTAGAGCACGGGCTCCAGAGTTGTGGCTCTCAGGCTTAGTTGCTCTGCAGTGTGTGGGATCTTCCTGGATCAGGGATCAAGCTCATGCCTCCTGCATTGGCAGGGGAGTTCTTCACCACTGAGCTACCAGGGAAGCCCAAAGCAGATTCTTTATCACTAGATGGCCAGGGAAGTCCCCCTAAACATATGATTCCCAGCAGCCATAAATATTTTTCATTATTATCTACAAAAGTTATTTAATCAGTTCTAATTATTAAAAGCATTGGTGGTTTTCAAATATTTTGCTCTTTAAAATACTGCCACCTTGAATTCCTAACATGGTCACTTTGGTGAAAATTTGTTTCCCTGAGTACAAATTCCCTGGAAGTGTAAGCGTTCAAAATTTTGACATTTAAGACTTGTGTTTTAAAGAGCAAAGTTCCCTTTCATAAAGTTGTAATAGTTTTTTCAGACTAGCTTTCTATGACAGAATCTCTTTCATCTCACCCTTGCAACATCCTCTTCATTTGATTAAATACTTGTAGAAAGAATTTCTCATTGAATGATAATTTGCATTTCTTTGATTATTAGACACACTGATTCTTTTATGTTTACCAGAAATTGCATTTCTTAGATCATTATTTCTATTTTTTTTCCTCATGTGGCATTTTTTGTTGGTTTGTTGGAGCTATTTACAAAGTTAGGCTGTTCATCATTTTACATCATATACCCTGCCATTCATTTCCCCAGCTTGTCCTGTGTGTTTAACTTGGTTTGTGAAGTTTTTAACTTTCTGTGTCAAATAAAATTCACCAAGTTTTTCCTTTACACTCCTGTTTTTAGCTTTTATGTTCAGAGATATTCTTTTCATTTTCCACCTTCATCTCTGTCTTTTGCTTATATTTTTCTGTCTCCATTTCTTAGAGACCAGGTCTTTTTGCATCTTTTTGAAGATATCCCTTAGAAATAAAAAAAGAAAATCATTTTCATTTGGTTCTTTAATAAACTTTTTTCCAAGGTAATTTTCCCCTTAGTCTTTGGGATAAAGGAAGAAACATCTTAGATACGTCATAATTAGCATAATTCTCTACACATGTAAATTTTTTTTTTATTATTAGAGTTAATTTTCATTACTGTTAGGAAATTTTTTTCCTTTTTTAAAATTAGAATTTTAATGGGGCAGTGGGAGACACTGGGTCATGAATTCCTTGGCATCCTAAACCATACGTCTATTTAATATCTTTTATTCAATAAGCAGTAGGAGAGAGGGAGAAATGAGTGAAGATTGGAAGAAAAGGAGGTAATTCCAAAATGATACCTTTGACCTGAAACAGACTACAGCTATTTCTCCAGCAAAGATGGGTTCATTCCAGATCAACAGAGGATTGAACTGTGGAGTCTACAGTGATGGAGAGCTATGTGCAAATTCCCCCGCAGCCTACATTACAGAGGGAAAGGCAATTGGGAGGCCCACAGTAAACCAGGAGTCCGTGGCTTCTCAATGGCCGAGTCCTGGCCAGGAAAGAAGAGGCGTCTTCACTCTTCCTGTTGGGCTCTGCTGTTGTCACAGGGCATGAGAGTTCCTTCTTCTGCCCTTCTGACTCTGTTTAATTACACTTTTTATTTAGTGATCTGTTAACAACGGACTAATTCATGTCTGACACTGACAACACAGGTATGCTCACCTTCTTGCTGTGATTATGGGTCAGGTGAATTCCTTTGACAGCTGAGAAATGGAACTTCAAAGAAACTGAGGCAGTCGGAATCACTGGAGTTTTGACCCTTTAAACACGTGTCCCTCTCACACCTTGCTCGTGTGTGCTCACTCAGTCTTGTCCGACTCTGTGAGACCCTCTGGACTGTGGCCCTCTAGGCCCCTTTGTCCATGGAGTTACTGGAGTGGGTTGCCATTTTCTTCTCCAGGGGATCTTCCCAACCCGAGGACTGGACCCACATCTGCATTGCTGGTGGACTCTTTACTGCAGGGAAGCCCCTCTATAACTACATTCAAATGTTTATTTTCAGGGAGCAGAAAATCAAGTGTTAGAAATTACAGATAATTTGAGGTCAGAAACATATACATGCTCTCCCTAATAATAATACAAGCCTAGGTGTTTGGGGTTTGCCATTACAGCAGCCTCTTTGAACTAGCATAATGGAAATGGGGGTGTTAAGAGAGTTCTGGCTGAAGCCTTAGGAACCAGCTGGAGCTAAAACCTCCCCCTCAGGATTTCCTTCTTGCTTGTCTTGCTTGTCTCTTCTGTCTCACTATCACCTGCCTCTCTCTGCTTCCCAGGTCACAGGGTTAAAAACATTGCTTTCAGCAATTCCAAGTTTGTATTTTAATGCTGTGGTCACCAGAGGAACAGAATTAATCGATACTGCATTCCAATTCTGGCCCCACCCACCTCTCAGAAGGATAGACTGAGGCCCCTTATCTGACCTTGTGGGTGAGAGTGCTTCCCACCCCTCCTCCCTCCGCTGTGACTTGTGAGGGCTGGAGTTAACACAGAAATTGTCCACCAGGTGATGGCTCCTGAGTCCCTGCTGGAGCAGAGAAACTACCCGTGCTAGGACTTAACAGATGATGAAGACAGTTTAAGTGGTGAGAGCTCTGAAATAATAAACAGTTTATTTATTTATGACTCAGGACTTTATACCTACTTGAGTCCCCAAAACTTTGAGAATAGAAAGTGACTGATTTAGAAAATTTTGTTTTACCAAATAATTTGGAGAAGGGGCACATCCATCAGTAAAGCGAAAATAGTACAGGCATGGTTTACTTCAATCAATATTCACACTTGACAGTTCTTAAAATTGGCATTTATTTGAGAATTACAGCTTTTAGAACTGAATTCTTCTAAGACACCGCTCATTGTAGCTGATATTCAACAAATGACATTTTATAGATGGAATGTATCCTGCAGCTATGGACTGTGAGATGTGGAAAACCCTGAGTAAGCTGTGTGTTCACCACAGCCAGAGGCTAAAATCTCTGTTCATCGTACAAGAACTAAAACTGAGTGTGAAGTTACCTGTCCCTTGTAAACAGAGAGAATAGCACTGTGTGTGGTTACTGAAGTGCCCATGAAGGTTGGTGGGGATTGAATCCTTGCTTAGGTGAATCCTTGCTTCAACCTCCACCAACCTACAAGCACCCCGAGTGCTCTGGCGCCTCCTGGTGGCTGTCACAACACAGAAAACTAGTGTTGCCAGATCACTGTTGAAAATGTTGGTTTCTTTTCATTGTTGAAAGCTCTGTAATATTTCAAATTGCAGGAAAATAGAGATGAGTAAACAGATACTTACATATTCACCAGATATGAGAAATATTGACATTTTACCATTTTGCCTCAGACCTGCGCTGAATTTACATACAGAGTAACGCATGTGTCTTAAATATGAAATTAAACCAACTTTGACAAATACATGTTTCTATGTAATCCACGCTGCTATCAAGAAGTAGTGCTTCTCAGGATTTCCCCAGCATTCCAGTGGTTAAGACTCTGATCTTCCAGTCCAAGGGGGCGCAGGTTCAATCCCTGGCTGGGGCACCAAATATCCCACATTCCACATGACAAAAAAAAAGAGAGAGAGAGAGAGAGTGCTTTTTCATTTTTGTAGCATGCTCCCTTATGCCGCTTCCTGATTAACTACAGTCTCAACCCCCTGGAGGCAATTCTAGTATCTAGAAAAACCATTTTATCAGAATTACTAGTTATCTTAGAAGTTTATATATTTTATGTATCCAAACAGAAATCATACTGTTTGGATTCTTTGGCTCAGAACAGTTTTGTGACTCATCCACACTGATGCATGAAATAGATTATCCCTTTTTTTTTTTTTAAAAAGATTATTCCTTTTTAAAAAATTTCTGAGTAGCATTTTCTTGCACAGATATACCAGTGTTTGTTTATTCTTTCTCCTGTTGATGGACATTTGGGTTGTCTGTAGTTTTTGAAGGATGCTACTGTGAATCTTCTTGTACAGTTCTTTTGGAGGGCATGTGTTTTTGTTTCTGTGAGTAAATGCCTAGGAAAAGAGTTGCTGGATCATAGGATAGATGTATGGGCTTCCCAGATGGCTCAGTGGTAAAGAAAATGCCTGCCAATGCAGGAAAAGCAGAAGGAAAGAGTTCAGTCCCTCAGTTGGGAAGATCCCTTGGAAAAGAAAATGGCAACCCACTCCAGTATTCTAGCCTGGAAAATCCCATGGACAGAGGAGCCTGGCAGGCTACCCTCTTGGGGTCTCAAAGAGTCAGACACGACTGAGTGACTGAGCACTGCACATATCCACGGTAGGTGTGTAAGGTAAGAAAGTGCAAACCGTTTTCAGAGTTGATGAACCATGGTCTTATTGTTGAAAGCTCTGTAATATTTCAAATTGCAGGAAAATAGAGATGAGTAAACAGATACTTACATATTCACCAGATATGAGAAATATTGACATTTTACCATTTTGCCTCAGACCTGCGCTGAATTTACATACAGAGTAACGCATGTGTCTTAAATATGAAATTAAACCAACTTTGACAAATACATGTTTCTATGTAATCCACGCTGCTA
The DNA here is from genome assembly GCA_022376925.1 of Tragulus kanchil. Lineage (NCBI taxonomy): Eukaryota > Metazoa > Chordata > Mammalia > Artiodactyla > Tragulidae > Tragulus > Tragulus kanchil. Next base: position 120,794,141 of record JAIOJX010000030.1, on the reverse strand, counting down.
TCAAGAAGTAGTGCTTCTCAGGATTTCCCCAGCATTCCAGTGGTTAAGACTCTGATCTTCCAGTCCAAGGGGGCGCAGGTTCAATCCCTGGCTGGGGCACCAAATATCCCACATTCCACATGACAAAAAAAAAGAGAGACAGAGTGCTTTTTCATTTTTGTAGCATGCTCCCTTATGCCGCTTCCTGATTAACTACAGTCTCAACCCCCTGGAGGCAATTCTAGTATCTAGAAAAACCATTTTATCAGAATTACTAGTTATCTTAGAAGTTTATATATTTTATGTATCCAAACAGAAATCATACTGTTTGGATTCTTTGGCTCAGAACAGTTTTGTGACTCATCCACACTGATGCATGAAATAGATTATCCCTTTTTTTTTTTTTAAAAAGATTATTCCTTTTTAAAAAATTTCTGAGTAGCATTTTCTTGCACAGATATACCAGTGTTTGTTTATTCTTTCTCCTGTTGATGGACATTTGGGTTGTCTGTAGTTTTTGAAGGATGCTACTGTGAATCTTCTTGTACAGTTCTTTTGGAGGGCATGTGTTTTTGTTTCTGTGAGTAAATGCCTAGGAAAAGAGTTGCTGGATCATAGGATAGATGTATGGGCTTCCCAGATGGCTCAGTGGTAAAGAAAATGCCTGCCAATGCAGGAAAAGCAGAAGGAAAGAGTTCAGTCCCTCAGTTGGGAAGATCCCTTGGAAAAGAAAATGGCAACCCACTCCAGTATTCTAGCCTGGAAAATCCCATGGACAGAGGAGCCTGGCAGGCTACCCTCTTGGGGTCTCAAAGAGTCAGACACGACTGAGTGACTGAGCACTGCACATATCCACGGTAGGTGTGTAAGGTAAGAAAGTGCAAACCGTTTTCAGAGTTGATGAACCATGGTCTGAGGAGGCCACTCAAGTTCTTTGCATTCCCTGCTCAACCAGTGCCTGCCTCCCCTACACCTACCCACTCACCTGACAAACCTGTCCCTGCCCCAGCTAGTAATAGTTCTAACCTTTAATCAGAACATCTCCACCTGTTGGCTAATCTAAAGGGCCATGAGGGGTGGGTCCCTTTGCTAGTTTCCCTGACAACCAATAGCCTCCTGAAACTAGTTCCTGCATAAGTAGCTTCCTCTCCCTTGGGAGCGTGAACTGCCGCCATGTTCTGCCCGCCGGTTGTACGCTCTCAGCTGTTGCTCCAGGACCTTGCTTCAGATATGTAAGTAAAATCCCCCGTCGATTAAACCAGGGGTCCCCAACCTCTGGGATCTAATGTTTGATGATCTGAGGTAGAGCTGATGTAATAATACTAGAAATAAAGTGCAGTATAAATGTAACACGCTTGAATCATTCCCAAACCACCCCCACCCCGAGCCCGTGGAAAAACTGCTTTCCACAAAACCAGTTCCCGGTGCCTGAAAGGTTGGGGACTCCTGGGTTAGATCGTTGATGATTCTGTCTGTCGTTGCCGACTCTGAGCTCTTTCTCTGTTCCTAAAGCTGGGCAGGTTCGGGGCTGTCAAGCCTGCCGGGTGCAGCCCAACAACCATTTTACAGTGTAATCAGCAATATATTTGGGTTTCAATTGCTCTGCATCCTCACCCATATTTGGGGCTGTCCAATTGAAACAGATTTATAATTCTAGCCTTTAGTGTCTGTGTAATGGAATTCTGTTGTTTTTTAATTTGTATTTCCCTAATAAGTTTTTTTTTTTTTGGAGACATTTTTTGGTGGAGGGGGTAATCAAGTGTTCTCAATTTTATTATTGAATGCAATATATTTCTGTGGTATCTTTTTTGGGGTGTTGGGGGGAAGGGAGGGGGGCAGGCGGGCCACTTCTGTTGGTCTTTCATCTATCTATTTTCATCCATCTTTGTTCTTTGGCTCCTGTGGGCCTCCCATCACAGTGGCCTCTGTTCTCGCAGAGCACTGGCTCTGGGCGCATGCGCTCCAGAGCTCTGGCTGGGTAATTGGACACATGGGTCCAGCCGCTCCGCGGCACGTGGGATCTTCCCAGGCCAGGGATGGAACCGGCGCCCCTTCCACTGCAAGGCGGTGTCCTTACCCACTGGACCACCACGGAAACCCCCGCTAATAAGTTTTGTTGAGGCCTTTTCACCTGCTCATTGGGGGTTTATGTCTTCCTTTGTGAAGGTTTATTCCTGCCTATGGCCCGTTTACATTGATTTGAATTGCTTTTCCTATTGAAGTTTTGTATGCAGGCCTTTTTTCACCTGCATAAGTAGCTTCCTCTCCCTTGGGAGCGTGAACTGCCGCCATGTTCTGCCCGCCGGTTGTACGCTCTCAGCTGTTGCTCCAGGACCTTGCTTCAGATATGTAAGTAAAATCCCCCGTCGATTAAACCAGGGGTCCCCAACCTCTGGGATCTAATGTTTGATGATCTGAGGTAGAGCTGATGTAATAATACTAGAAATAAAGTGCAGTATAAATGTAACACGCTTGAATCATTCCCAAACCACCCCCACCCCGAGCCCGTGGAAAAACTGCTTTCCACAAAACCAGTTCCCGGTGCCTGAAAGGTTGGGGACTCCTGGGTTAGATCGTTGATGATTCTGTCTGTCGTTGCCGACTCTGAGCTCTTTCTCTGTTCCTAAAGCTGGGCAGGTTCGGGGCTGTCAAGCCTGCCGGGTGCAGCCCAACAACCATTTTACAGTGTAATCAGCAATATATTTGGGTTTCAATTGCTCTGCATCCTCACCCATATTTGGGGCTGTCCAATTGAAACAGATTTATAATTCTAGCCTTTAGTGTCTGTGTAATGGAATTCTGTTGTTTTTTAATTTGTATTTCCCTAATAAGTTTTTTTTTTTTGGAGACATTTTTTGGTGGAGGGGGTAATCAAGTGTTCTCAATTTTATTATTGAATGCAATATATTTCTGTGGTATCTTTTTTGGGGTGTTGGGGGGAAGGGAGGGGGGCAGGCGGGCCACTTCTGTTGGTCTTTCATCTATCTATTTTCATCCATCTTTGTTCTTTGGCTCCTGTGGGCCTCCCATCACAGTGGCCTCTGTTCTCGCAGAGCACTGGCTCTGGGCGCATGCGCTCCAGAGCTCTGGCTGGGTAATTGGACACATGGGTCCAGCCGCTCCGCGGCACGTGGGATCTTCCCAGGCCAGGGATGGAACCGGCGCCCCTTCCACTGCAAGGCGGTGTCCTTACCCACTGGACCACCAAGGAAACCCCCGCTAATAAGTTTTGTTGAGGCCTTTTCACCTGCTCATTGGGGGTTTATGTCTTCCTTTGTGAAGGTTTATTCCTGCCTATGGCCCGTTTACATTGATTTGAATTGCTTTCTTTTTCCTATTGAATTGTAGCAGGTACTTGTATAGTCTAGAAGCCAGACTTTTGTGATGTAAAGATCAGTAAAGTCTCTTTTTGGATGAGAAGATTGTTTACCTAGAAATTCTTATAATAAATTTTAATGTCATCTAGTGTGGATTTGAAATTTTCATTTCTCAGGATTGTCTTGTGGATCCTAGTTTTTTTGCTTGTCTATATAAGTTTAAGACTTAGCTTGTTCATTTCTTCAAGAAAACTTAATTGATACTGTGTCAATTTTATAAATCTGTTGGGGGTGGGGGGGGATGTGTGTGGCACGTCATGTCCTGGAACCCACAGGAGTCCTTCAGATGGACTGCCAGTGAGGGTTCTTGGTATTGGGCAGGGAAGAATTCAAGAGTAAGCCCCCCCACCCCCCCAAAAAAAAAACACAGGCAAGTTTATTTAGAGGGATAAACCATCCTCCACAGGCAGGTAATGAAACCTATCAGAAAGTAAGAGTGGGCCCTGGCGTGGGGTTTTCGGTTTTTATGGGCTAAGTAATTTCATGGGCTAACAAGTAGGAGGAATGTTTTAGCTTTTTCAGGAAAGGATGGGAATTTTGCCGGGGATTGGGTCACTGCTCATGTGTTGGCTTTTTATGGTCTATCTCAGAACAGTCATGGTCTAAGGGTAAATGATATTGAGTATTAAAATGAGGGTATAATGAGCTAAAAGTCAGTGATTGGACTGTTCTCCAGGCCACCTTGGTGTCAGTTAGTTCCAGCCAGTCATTATCACATCCCAGCAGCTGGGCCCCATCTTCATTACCTAGCATTTCTATCCAGCCCCTTCCCTCCTGCCACAAATATGGAGACAATCGAGACTTTAATGACTAATATTAAGGTTTTTTTTCCCAATTCACAAACATAGCACATCTCCATGTATCTTGATTGTTTTTTTAAATTTCACTCAGCAATGTTTTGAAGTTTTCAGTATAAAGATCTTGCACATCTTTCATTACATGTATCCCTAAATATTTTATTTTTGGGTGCTGTTATCAATGATGGTTTTCTAAATTTAAATTTCCATTTGTTGCTTGTATACAGAAATGCACTGGTCTTCCCTGGTGGTCCAGTGGGTAGGGACACCACCTTGCAGTGCAAGGGGCGCTGGTTCAATCCCTGGCCTGGGAAGATCCCATGTGCCGCAGAGTGGCTGGACTGATGTGTCCAATTACCGAGCTGGAGCTCTGGAGCGCATGCGGCCAGAGCTGGTGCTCTGCGACAACAGAGGCCACCGCAATGGGAGGCCCACACGGGCCAAAGGACAAAGATGGATGAAAAAATAGACAAATGAAAGACCAATAGCAGCGGCCCACCCGCCCCCACTCCCTCCCCACCCCACCGCCCAATAAATAAATAAATGTTAAAAAAAAAAAAAAAGAAATGCACTTAAATTTTATAGATAACCTTGTATTTTGTGATCTTTTAAATTCATCTATTCATTCTTATAGTTTTCCTTGGGAATGTCTATGTAAACAATTGTATTATCTGAACCGAAAAGTTTTACTTTTTTCTTTTTGATTTTTATGTTTTCTTTGTTTCTGGCCTTATCATAACATCCAGATTTGCTATAACATTGAATAGAAGTGATGAAGCCAGGCAACCTTGTATTGTACCTTATTTAGGAGAAATCTATTCCCCATTCAGTATAATGTTAATTGTAGACTATTCATAGATACTTTCTATACATTGGAGGAAGGTTCATTCTATTCGTGCTTTAATACGAGTTTTTACTATCAGCATGTTTGAAATTTTAACATTTTTCTGCATTTACTGAAATGATCTGGTATGTTTTCCTCTTTAATTTGGTGAATTATGTTTATTAACAAATATTGAGTAGTGGATATTGCATAATACTACATACTCATGTATGATAGACCTGATTTTGTCCTCATACATTATCCTTTTTATGTATTTTTGGGTTTAATTTGCAAAAACAAAATCCTTTTAAATTTTAAAAGGATTTATATGTGTATCCAGAGGAATATTGATATTGATCTTCAGCTTTCTTTTCTTTCACTCTTACTCTCAGGTTTTCATATTAATTTAAGCTGGTCTGGTAAAATTATTTAGATATATCCTATCTCACTTATTTTCTGAAGTAGTTAGTGTAAGAGTGGTACTATTTCTTCCTTGAATATTTAGTGGCATTCACAGGTAATGCTATCTGGGTCTGAAATATTCTTTGTGGGAATGTTTTAAACTATAAAGTCAATTTACTTAACATAAACGGGAATATTCAGATTTTCTGTTCTCCTGTTTTGACAATATTTGTCCTTCAAGAAATTAATTTTGTCCAAGTTGTTGAAATTGTTAGTGTAATTTTGTTCATAATATCTCTTATTCTTATTTTGGTGAGAAATTCTATCTCAGTGATAATTTGCACTGCTCTTACTATAAGCTAAGTTGAGTTTTTTTTCATAGATTTGAATGGCGTTTCAAGTACATTTTCTGTGATCTGCCTCTTCATTTGTTTTGTCTATTTCTCTGTTGGGTTGTTGAGTGTTTTTTTTTTTTTTTCAATCTATAAAAGATCATATATTAATAATTCTTTGTATTAGAAGTTGCAAATATTTTTCTCAGTTATCTTTTCACTTTATGGTGGGTTTTGCCATGTAATTCATGCTTTAAGGTAATCAAATACATATTTGTCCTTATTGGTTCTGGATTTTGAGTCTTAGTTAGGAAATCAGAATTGTTTCAGAGAAAAGTCACTGTGAGAAAACTGCTGAAGATCTTGGTACCTGAGATGATTTCTTTTCTTTTCTTTTCTTTTTTTAATTGCTTTCATCTTTTCATATTTGACTTGCTAATTTTGTGTCCTTTTTCAGTGTTGGTGAATTGTTGGTAAAATGTTCATAGTATTTTTTGATTATTCGTTTAATGTCTAGAGACTCTGTAGTACATTTCCTCTTTCACCTCTGACATGTGCAATTCATATTTCCTTTTTTAAAAAAAGTTTTTTGATCATCTGGGCTAGTCTTAATTTTGTCCGTCTTTTAAAATGTTACTTTCAAGTATCTGGATATTCTCTCTATTTTCGGTTTTCTATTATTAATTTCTTCTCTTTCTTTCTTTTTGGCATTTAATTTACTCTTTTCAGCTTCCCTGGTTGTGGTTTCGATTATGTATTACCTTTCTTATTTGTTCATATTAGCATTTACACCATAAAGCATTTCCTCTAAAGCTTCATTTGAGCTGAGTTCCAAGAGTTCTGATGCGCTGAGTTAATTGTATATCTTCTTGCCTAACATACTTTGATCTCTGAGGGAAGAGATGCCTTATCTTATTTAGTATATCTCCAGCACCTACTGCAGTGTTTGGTAAAGAGTAATGCTCAATAACTCTTAAAATAAGCAACATCTTTCCTTGGCAATATTCTCTGTTCTCCATACCCTTCTGAGAGCCGCTTTGTCAAGAGTTCCTTGTGTTCTCTGGTGACATATAAAGTCCTCTCTATATGAGGGCCTTGGTTATTTCTAGCTCATATTGCCTCTCAGCTATTCTTAGTTTTCATTTTCACTGTCAATTGTAATGGTTAAGATACCCAAGATCTTCTTATAATCAGCAATTAAAAAAAAAAAATGAAGTGAAAGTGTTAGTCAGTCATGTCTGACTCTTTGCGGCCCCATGGACTGTAGCCCACCAGACTCCTCTGTCCATGGAACTTTCCATGCAAGAATACTGAAGTGGGTTGACAATTCCTTCTCCAGGAGTTTTTCCTGACCCAGGGATCGAATCCAGGTCTTCTGCATTGCAGACAGATTTTTAACCATCTGAGCCACCAGGGAGCTCCCTGAAAAATAAAAAGCAAAAAGCAATATAAATAGGTTTATCTCATAGGTGTTTTCCCCCTTCAAAACCTATCTCTTTTGTCCTTCATTCAAATTACTTATTATACAACCTGCTCTTGATCCTGACAGTGTATTGTCCACCATTCTTTTTTTTTTTTTTTTAAGATTTATTTATTTACTTATTTTGGTGGGGGTGGGGAGGGAGGGGAGCAGGCGAGCCACTTCCATTGGTCTTTCATTTCTCCATTTTCATCCATCTTTGTTCTTTGGCCCGTGTGGGCCTCCCATCGCGGTGGCCTCTGTTGTCGCAGAGCACCGGCTCTGGGCTCATGCGCTCCAGAGCCCGGGCTCCGTAATTGGACACATCGGTCCAGCCGCTCCGCGGCACGTGGGATCTTCCCAGGCCAGGGATCGAACCGGCGCCCCTTCTGCAAGGTGGTGTCCCTACCCACTGGGCCACCAGGGAAGCCCCTGTCCACTATCCTTAACACACTTATTTCCTTACTACGAGAGCACAACTTACCTCTCTGAAAAAGTGGAGAAGAGAAATACATTACACTCCTTTTGAAATATATCTGCAGTGAGAATAGTTGATGGAAACAAAGATTCACAATATTACCTGTTTAATATTTTAATCAACATTTTTCTAAAAGTCTTATGATAGCCTTCTTCTGCAGTCTGTTGCTTTAGACCAGCTCAATTTTATGCTGCAAATTATGAGCTATGTAGAGGTGTGCATAGAACAGGCTCCTTATTTTCTAGGTGTGTGTGATGTATCTGTGACTTCTTGAGCATTAGCAAAGGCACCATGGCAGTTTTATTATGAAGACCCCAAAGAGATCCTTTTTTTTTTTTTTCATGTAAATCAATTGCACATTTTCCAGTCAGAGTTGCTAGGCATAACAAGTTTGGCAAGTTTATCCTAAAAATCATTTAGAGTAATTTGTGTTGGAGATTGGAGACACTTCAGTTGCCTGACAGCTGCTCTGCAGTCAGTCATGATGGCAGGAGCAAATTAGTCCCCTGGCTTTCTCGAGAAACCTTTATGCAGACAATCTTGTCTAAGAGAAATGAGATGGCTCTAATATTAAATAGATGTGGAAGGAGGTTTAAGTTACACAAAACTATCTTTGATTCCTACATTTGACTGTCAGCTTCACTCTGAGAGGCTCTTCTGGAAATGCTAAATCGCCTAGGTAGGTCTTAAAGAGATGGAATTTGGAGCATGTATACACAAAATTTGGAAGGAAATGCCCAGTTATGATTGTGATTCATTAAAGAGGCTCTTGAAGTTTTATATTCAAACCATGATTTGTGGAAACATAGGCAACTAGGTATAAAATTTTTGAAGCCAATTTTTTTTAATGAGAACTTTTATATTTGTTCTTTGGCCCGTGTGGGCCTCCCATCGCGGTGGCCTCTGTTGTCGCAGAGCACCGGCTCTGGGCTCATGCGCTCCAGAGCCCGGGCTCCGTAATTGGACACATCGGTCCAGCCGCTCCGCGGCACGTGGGATCTTCCCAGGCCAGGGATCGAACCGGCGCCCCTTCTGCAAGGTGGTGTCCCTACCCACTGGGCCACCAGGGAAGCCCCTGTCCACTATCCTTAACACACTTATTTCCTTACTACGGGGCACAACTTACCTCTCTGAAAAAGTGGAGAAGAGAAATACATTACACTCCTTTTGAAATATATCTGCAGTGAGAATAGTTGATGGAAACAAAGATTCACAATATTACCTGTTTAATATTTTAATCAACATTTTTCTAAAAGTCTTATGATAGCCTTCTTCTGCAGTCTGTTGCTTTAGACCAGCTCAATTTTATGCTGCAAATTATGAGCTATGTAGAGGTGTGCATAGAACAGGCTCCTTATTTTCTAGGTGTGTGTGATGTATCTGTGACTTCTTGAGCATTAGCAAAGGCACCATGGCAGTTTTATTATGAAGACCCCAAAGAGATCCTTTTTTTTTTTTTTCATGTAAATCAATTGCACATTTTCCAGTCAGAGTTGCTAGGCATAACAAGTTTGGCAAGTTTATCCTAAAAATCATTTAGAGTAATTTGTGTTGGAGATTGGAGACACTTCAGTTGCCTGACAGCTGCTCTGCAGTCAGTCATGATGGCAGGAGCAAATTAGTCCCCTGGCTTTCTCGAGAAACCTTTATGCAGACAATCTTGTCTAAGAGAAATGAGATGGCTCTAATATTAAATAGATGTGGAAGGAGGTTTAAGTTACACAAAACTATCTTTGATTCCTACATTTGACTGTCAGCTTCACTCTGAGAGGCTCTTCTGGAAATGCTAAATCGCCTAGGTAGGTCTTAAAGAGATGGAATTTGGAGCATGTATACACAAAAATTTGGAAGGAAATGCCCAGTTATGATTGTGATTCATTAAAGAGGCTCTTGAAGTTTTATATTCAAACCATGATTTGTGGAAACATAGGCAACTAGGTATAAAATTTTTGAAGCCAATTGATTTTTATTGTATGAATGAGAACATTTTACCGTGCAGTGGTTTTATTCTGGAGAACAGGAGGGAACTCAAAATAAGCTTTTCAAGCCATTCAGATACGGAAGACAGATTTCTGTTTGCCTTTTATTTGTTTTCATTTTTGTGTGTGTATGTGTGTGACTTTCCCTTGTTCTGTGAAAAATACACAAAAGGTTTTGTGGATATGGAAGAAATAATGCTAGAATAAGCAAGTTTTACTGAAAAATGTACCAAGTTCTCTTTTGTAAAATCATCACCTCTCATAGATGCCCCAGGCATACTTCTTACTTTTAAGATGATACTCTGCCTTCTGTCTGTGAGACTTTATGTGAAGACAGAAGATATTTCAGGTTCCACTCCCCATTGTCTGAACTCCAGGAAATAGCTCAATGAACTCCAAACTGAAGTGTTTCTCCTTGTGATCCTAATTAAAAATAAGGGATGACAGATCAAATGCTTCTCTGAGTAGGCTGATAATAGCCTATGTTTGCAATCATCTCACTTTATCTTTGCCCCAGCCTGTCAAGGTAGACAAGCAGGAAGTAGTGTTCCAGTTTTCTGTGGGGGGATATGGTGAAGTTGCCCCAGCCTGTCAAGGTAGACAAGCAGGAAGTAGTGTTCCAGTTTTCTGTGGGGGGATATGGTGAAGTTGCCCCAGCCTGTCAAGGTAGACAAGCAGGAAGTAGTGTTCCAGTTTTCTGTGGGGGGATATGGTGAAGTGACTAGTTCAAAAACATATGGATAATAAGTAACAAAACCAGCATTCTCACCTGGATCTGATGCTTTACCTCTGTCATACTGCAGTGATTTCTTTTGTTTTCTCCTCTTCTTTTTTCCTTGTAGAAAACAAACAGGTACAGATATTCGCTGGTGACATTATAAAGTGCCTGGGTTAAAGATTCCTATGAGGAAATAGGGCTTGCCTGGTGGTCCAGTGGGTAAGGACACCGCCTTGCAGTGCAGGGGGCGCCAGTTCATTCCCTGGCCTAGGAAGATCCCATGTGCCGCGGAGTGGCTGGACTGATGTGTCCAGCTACTGAGCTTGAGCTCTGGAGCACATGCGCCTAGAGCCGGTGCTCTGCAACAACAGAGGCCACTGCAATGGGAGGCCCATAGAGGCCACAGAACAAAGATGGATGAAAAATAGATAAGTGAAAGACCAATAGAAGTGGCCAGAACTAAACATAATAATAAAGATTCCTATGAGGAAATAAACACAAAACTCTTACATTTCCAAAAATTGATCATAAACATATTTACACCAATTCTTATTATGTCTACTTGTAAAAAGACTTGAAGAGTTTAGTTGGCTTCAAATCTGAGCTACTTTTCTAAAGATTTCAGATAGAAAAGACAGGCTCGACAGTTCCTTTTTTTTAATCAGAGTAGATCTTTCCATGTTGGAACCTTGTATATCTGGGTACATCCAAGGAGCTCCTTAACAAGACCATATTTTAAATATAAGGTGGGTGTGGCAAGCTGAAGAATGGCTTCCTCAAAAACACCCAGGTCCCAGCCCTTGAATCTGTGAAGCCATGGCTGTATGTGGAAAAGAGGATTCTGCAGACAGGTTTAAGTTAAGGAACTTGAGATGGGAAGTTTATCCTCATTAACTAGGTTGGCCCTAGTTATAAACACATAGGTCCTTATAAGAGAGAGGTGAGAGGGTCAGAGTTAACAGTCGGAGAAGTGATGATGGAAGCCAAAGCTTGGAGTGATACAGGGAAGTTGGAGTGAGGCGGGAAAGGAAGGCAAGTGGCCTTCAGAAGTTGAAAGAGGCAAGAAAGCAGATTCTCCCATCAAAATCTCCAGAAGAAATGCAGCCTCTGCTGATGCTTTACCTCTGTCATACTGCAGTGATTTCTTTTGTTTTCTCCTCTTCTTTTTTCCTTGTAGAAAACAAACAGGTACAGATATTCGCTGGTGACATTATAAAGTGCCTGGGTTAAAGATTCCTATGAGGAAATAGGGCTTGCCTGGTGGTCCAGTGGGTAAGGACACCGCCTTGCAGTGCAGGGGGCGCCAGTTCATTCCCTGGCCTAGGAAGATCCCATGTGCCGCGGAGTGGCTGGACTGATGTGTCCAGCTACTGAGCTTGAGCTCTGGAGCACATGCGCCTAGAGCCGGTGCTCTGCAACAACAGAGGCCACTGCAATGGGAGGCCCATAGAGGCCACAGAACAAAGATGGATGAAAAATAGATAAGTGAAAGACCAATAGAAGTGGCCAGAACTAAACATAATAATAAAGATTCCTATGAGGAAATAAACACAAAACTCTTACATTTCCAAAAATTGATCATAAACATATTTACACCAATTCTTATTATGTCTACTTGTAAAAAGACTTGAAGAGTTTAGTTGGCTTCAAATCTGAGCTACTTTTCTAAAGATTTCAGATAGAAAAGACAGGCTCGACAGTTCCTTTTTTTTAATCAGAGTAGATCTTTCCATGTTGGAACCTTGTATATCTGGGTACATCCAAGGAGCTCCTTAACAAGACCATATTTTAAATATAAGGTGGGTGTGGCAAGCTGAAGAATGGCTTCCTCAAAAACACCCAGGTCCCAGCCCTTGAATCTGTGAAGCCATGGCTGTATGTGGAAAAGAGGATTCTGCAGACAGGTTTAAGTTAAGGAACTTGAGATGGGAAGTTTATCCTCATTAACTAGGTTGGCCCTAGTTATAAACACATAGGTCCTTATAAGAGAGAGGTGAGAGGGTCAGAGTTAACAGTCGGAGAAGTGATGATGGAAGCCAAAGCTTGGAGTGATACAGGGAAGTTGGAGTGAGCCGGGAAAGGAAGGCAAGTGGCCTTCAGAAGTTGAAAGAGGCAAGAAAGCAGATTCTCCCATCAAAATCTCCAGAAGAAATGCAGCCCTGCTGAAATCTTGATTTTAGATTTATCAACTCCAGTACTTTCAGAGAATATGTTGCCTTTGCTTTAAGCCACTAAATCTGCGGTAATTTTTACTGCAGCAATAGGGATAACATAGTGGGGATTTATCTTAGTTTTTTTCTCCCCCTTTTTTTTTTCATTCAGAGCATCTTAGTCAAGTAGAAGAGTATCTGTTTTGCTAGATTAAAGCCAACATTCTCTTCCATTATATTGTTCTATATAGATGTATGATATCTTAATTACTTACAAAGTTTCAAGTTTTAATTGAAATGAATATTTTCAAAGGAACATTTGATTTTTGTTGGAGAAAATTTTATGCAGAAAATCTGAACAGACATTACTCAGAAGTAGGTTTATTGTTATTTTAATGAAAATGATTTATTATATGTTCCTGTTATGAAAATAATATTTATTCTCTGTGAATGTTTTGGGAAATAAAAAGGTATAAATAAGAAGGTCAAAGTCGTCTCTGATCCTATGATAGATGGAAAATGCTTTAATGTCAAATATAGTTTAACCTTGTAGGGTTTCCCCTGAAAGCAGTGTGTGCTTCCGCAATTGATTATCAGAGAACGAGAGCTCTGGAGTTGGGCTTTGGACTAGAGGATGATCTTGGGAAGTGAGACAAGTAGCTCTCACAGGTGTCAAAGGTCCGAGTGGTCCTAACAGAGATGCCTCCAGTTTTCCTTGAGAGCCATGGAGCAGGACAGGAGACTCTGGCAAGGAACCCTGAGGATACAGCTAGACCTAAGCCCTATATGTGCACATGTGTGTGTGTGCTCCATTACTCAGTTGTGTCCAACTCTTTGTGACCCCCATGGACTGTAACCCACCAGGCTTCTCTGTCCATGGAATTTTCCAGGCAAGAATCCTGGAGTGGGTATTCCTTCTCCAGGGGAATTTCCTGACTCAGGGATCAAACCCATGTCTCCTGCGTTTACTGAACCAGGGGAAAAGGTACACAGATGTGGGAGACAAGTCAACAGAAGTCTTTGCAGCCTTGGCCGAGCCCTGAGAGAGACGGCTTGGGAAACAGGAAAATAACGATGAGTGAGCCGGGAAAGGAAGGCAAGTGGCCTTCAGAAGTTGAAAGAGGCAAGAAAGCAGATTCTCCCATCAAAATCTCCAGAAGAAATGCAGCCCTGCTGAAATCTTGATTTTAGATTTATCAACTCCAGTACTTTCAGAGAATATGTTGCCTTTGCTTTAAGCCACTAAATCTGCGGTAATTTTTACTGCAGCAATAGGGATAACATAGTGGGGATTTATCTTAGTTTTTTTCTCCCCCTTTTTTTTTTCATTCAGAGCATCTTAGTCAAGTAGAAGAGTATCTGTTTTGCTAGATTAAAGCCAACATTCTCTTCCATTATATTGTTCTATATAGATGTATGATATCTTAATTACTTACAAAGTTTCAAGTTTTAATTGAAATGAATATTTTCAAAGGAACATTTGATTTTTGTTGGAGAAAATTTTATGCAGAAAATCTGAACAGACATTACTCAGAAGTAGGTTTATTGTTATTTTAATGAAAATGATTTATTATATGTTCCTGTTATGAAAATAATATTTATTCTCTGTGAATGTTTTGGGAAATAAAAAGGTATAAATAAGAAGGTCAAAGTCGTCTCTGATCCTATGATAGATGGAAAATGCTTTAATGTCAAATATAGTTTAACCTTGTAGGGTTTCCCCTGAAAGCAGTGTGTGCTTCCGCAATTGATTATCAGAGAACGAGAGCTCTGGAGTTGGGCTTTGGACTAGAGGATGATCTTGGGAAGTGAGACAAGTAGCTCTCACAGGTGTCAAAGGTCCGAGTGGTCCTAACAGAGATGCCTCCAGTTTTCCTTGAGAGCCATGGAGCAGGACAGGAGACTCTGGCAAGGAACCCTGAGGATACAGCTAGACCTAAGCCCTATATGTGCACATGTGTGTGTGTGCTCCATTACTCAGTTGTGTCCAACTCTTTGTGACCCCCATGGACTGTAACCCACCAGGCTTCTCTGTCCATGGAATTTTCCAGGCAAGAATCCTGGAGTGGGTATTCCTTCTCCAGGGGAATTTCCTGACTCAGGGATCAAACCCATGTCTCCTGCGTTTACTGAACCAGGGGAAAAGGTACACAGATGTGGGAGACAAGTCAACAGAAGTCTTTGCAGCCTTGGCCGAGCCCTGAGAGAGACGGCTTGGATGGAGAAGAAAACAGAGAAATATAACAGGGAGGATTGAGACAAAATACGGGCTCGTTAGCTTAGGCCACGCTGGCCTGTATGAACAGATAGGAGGGCTGCTATGGACTTAGGAATGCTGGGTCAGTGCATGTCAGAACGCTGCCTGCGCACACAGACCAGACTCCTTTGGACTTCTTACAGGTCTAGTTGCCCCCGATCTGCAGCAAGCCCTTTCCCTTAAAGAAATAACATAAACAACGTAGAGTCTCAAGGATAGTTGTTAACTGGGGACATGATTAGGTCCCAGTCTGCGCTGATTGGAAACATTTCCTGGATGCTTAAGCTATCAGTAAAAGAGGATCAAGTGAATGTGTTTGGGGCTGTAGATCCATGAGATCGGGAGTCCCCCGTTCCCATCCTGTCTACTTGTCTCTGTCTATGTGTGTATTTCTTAATGTCTTGCCACACCTCCTGTTTTCCCTACACCCCAGTGAGGTGCTATGGCACACGGAGATGCTCCTGGGGTGCTTCTTGAAGTGGTTGTACTTGCAGTGGTCATGGAGTTCATCTTGGAGATTGCTAGTGTTCCTCTGCATCTTCATTATGGTCAGGATATGCCCTCAGATGGAGACATTACCAGGAAAAGGGCATTTCCTGTCAATCTGGGGGCCATCAGTGGCTCCCTTTGGAGTCGTGGATCCAAGACCAATGTTCGTGTAGTACTGAAGTGGCTTCTTGCCAGTTTCTACAAGTAGGACCCTTTTCTTATTTTGGAAGATAGTCAATGGCTTTGGGTATATGTGCGCAGTCTGAGTGTCCACCATTTTGTCATAAACAGTGCTTTTCCTACACTCTTCTGTTTTCTCCCTTTGCCCCAGATTCTTCCACAGGTTCTTGGTGAAACATAGGGATTAGTCCCTTCTGCATTGGAGAATTAATTGACCTTCTGCCTCTGGGATGGGCTCACAGAGGTTAGCGTATTCTCTCTCCCAGAGCTTAGGTGTTAAAACTAGCAGCCAAAGGAAGAACCTCCTGGTGTTTGATGGCTTCTGCTAACATCATGCAATTCTGTCTGGCTGCTGCAGAAGCACCAACTCCCTCTACCAGTCAGGCACTTTGGTACCAGCTCTCAAGTCTCTCAGAGTCACATACCTGCCAGGGCAAGTGTCCGGAGTCCTCCAGCCCTGAGTCACAGGGGCTGTCTAGCACTGGATGCTTGTGTGATGTAATATCACAGAGGCAAATGCAGTAGGAGAATGACTGGTGCTATCTTGATTTCAACTCTCAAATTAGAGAACTGAATTATGTTGCCTTCTTGAATTTCCTGTTGTGAGATTATACGCAGGATTATTCCTGTCCCCTGCTTTGACTTCCTAGGTGGCTCGGTGGTAAATGTTAATGCAGGAGACAAGGGTTCAATCCCTGGGTTTGGAGGATCCCCTGGAAAAGGTAATGGCAACCCACGCCAGTATTCTTGCCTGGGAAATCCTGTGGACAGAGGAGCCTGACAGGGCACCGTCCATAGGGTCACAAAGAGTCAAACATAACTGACTAAACCACCATTACCGTCTCCTTCTTCAAACCCTTCAACCAAGAGACAGAGCCAGGAGGGGGACTGGACATGACAACCCTGACAAGGTCAGTATCAGGGTCCATCTCATGGGCAGAGCAGCACAGGGGCGGTTGGCAGTTCAGAGATACATCTTGGCCCCAGGTTCACATTGTCTAACCCTAACTCACAGTGGTCATAAACTCAAGAGGCATCAGCAGAGTGGCATGATGAAGGAGCTGGAGCTGAAGAACACGAGGGACCTGTTTCTCAAGCCTGTGAGACAGCCTCTGGGGCCGTGAAGTAGCTGGAGTTCATGGTGAGCAGGGATGGATTTCTGACACGTTGGCAGTAGTTCAAGTCCATTCATGTGGGTGTGGAAGGTAAAGTGATGGCATCTAGAAGTTGGAGAGCCTTCCTTTTACACCGGCAAGTTGTCATGCACAAGAGCAGCAATAGGAGAGCCTTGTGTCATGTGGAGCTCTGTGTTTAGAGGCAGCTTGACCTTCTGCCTCTGGGATGGGCTCACAGAGGTTAGCGTATTCTCTCTCCCAGAGCTTAGGTGTTAAAACTAGCAGCCAAAGGAAGAACCTCCTGGTGTTTGATGGCTTCTGCTAACATCATGCAATTCTGTCTGGCTGCTGCAGAAGCACCAACTCCCTCTACCAGTCAGGCACTTTGGTACCAGCTCTCAAGTCTCTCAGAGTCACATACCTGCCAGGGCAAGTGTCCGGAGTCCTCCAGCCCTGAGTCACAGGGGCTGTCTAGCACTGGATGCTTGTGTGATGTAATATCACAGAGGCAAATGCAGTAGGAGAATGACTGGTGCTATCTTGATTTCAACTCTCAAATTAGAGAACTGAATTATGTTGCCTTCTTGAATTTCCTGTTGTGAGATTATACGCAGGATTATTCCTGTCCCCTGCTTTGACTTCCTAGGTGGCTCGGTGGTAAATGTTAATGCAGGAGACAAGGGTTCAATCCCTGGGTTTGGAGGATCCCCTGGAAAAGGTAATGGCAACCCACGCCAGTATTCTTGCCTGGGAAATCCTGTGGACAGAGGAGCCTGACAGGGCACCGTCCATAGGGTCACAAAGAGTCAAACATAACTGACTAAACCACCATTACCGTCTCCTTCTTCAAACCCTTCAACCAAGAGACAGAGCCAGGAGGGGGACTGGACATGACAACCCTGACAAGGTCAGTATCAGGGTCCATCTCATGGGCAGAGCAGCACAGGGGCGGTTGGCAGTTCAGAGATACATCTTGGCCCCAGGTTCACATTGTCTAACCCTAACTCACAGTGGTCATAAACTCAAGAGGCATCAGCAGAGTGGCATGATGAAGGAGCTGGAGCTGAAGAACACGAGGGACCTGTTTCTCAAGCCTGTGAGACAGCCTCTGGGGGCCGTAGAAGTAGCTGGAGTTCATGGTGAGCAGGGATGGATTTCTGACACGTTGGCAGTAGTTCAAGTCCATTCATGTGGGTGTGGAAGGTAAAGTGATGGCATCTAGAAGTTGGAGAGCCTTCCTTTTACACCGGCAAGTTGTCATGCACAAGAGCAGCAATAGGAGAGCCTTGTGTCATGTGGAGCTCTGTGTTTAGAGGCAGCTGCCTTGTACAGCTGTCTAGCGTGTGCTCTGAACAGTTCTGGTCCATGAGTACATGGTCTTTCCTGGAGTTTTACAGTATAGCTGCCCTGCTGTCTGACCTCTGTGCATTCAGGTATTTGAAGCTCAGTGCTGTGAAGTAATTGGCTTAGGACTGTCTGACATTATCTATCACATACTTTATTTCTTTTTTTATTATTATTATTATTCTTTATTTTAAAGGTTTTACAGAGTTTTGTTGTTCCCCACTTCCCCCCTTCCCACCCCTCCGGATCATTGCCCCACACCATTGTAAGCACTCCTATTCCCTAGCACAATGACAATAGCTGTCTTTTCCACACATGACAGTATAGGTTTCCATGTTACTCCCTCCATGCCTCCCTTTCCCTATTTCTTCCCCACAGTGTCCCTATGTCTATGCTCTGTCTGTTTTTCCATGAGTTCACTACGTGTGTTATCAAGACTGTCCTACTAGATTCCATATATGTGTGTTAGTATACTGCATTTGTCTTTCTCTTTTTTACTTACTTCACTTTTTATGAGAGGGTCTAGAGCCAGCCACTTCATTAGGACTGAGTCTTCTGCATTTCTTTTAACAGCTGAGTAGTATTCCATTGTATATATGTACCAGAGCTTCTGTATCCATTCATTCGTCGATGGACACCTAGGTTGCTTCCATGTTCTGGCTATTGTATAGAGAGCTGCAATGAACATTGGGGTACAGGTGCTTCTTTCAGTTTTGATTTCATCAGGATATAAGCCTAAGAGTGGGATTGCTGGGTCGTATGGTGCTTCTATTTTTAGTTTTTTAAGGAATCTCCATACTGTCTTCCATAGAGGCTGTATCAATTGACATTCCCACCAGCAATGCAAGAGGGTTCCCTTTTCTCCGCACCCTCTCCAACATTTATTGTCTGTAGATTTGTTGATGATGGCCATTCTGACCAGTATGAGGTATCACATACTTTAGCATGAAAGCCCTCAGGGGGTTGCCATAGTCTTAAAAGACATGTGACATCGACCTCTCTAAAGATGAGATGTCTGTGGAAATTTGTGTATGTGGCATGTGAGTGTGTGTAGTATAGCACAATCAAGTTTTTACCGGCAAGTTGTCATGCACAAGAGCAGCAATAGGAGAGCCTTGTGTCATGTGGAGCTCTGTGTTTAGAGGCAGCTGCCTTGTACAGCTGTCTAGCGTGTGCTCTGAACAGTTCTGGTCCATGAGTACATGGTCTTTCCTGGAGTTTTACAGTATAGCTGCCCTGCTGTCTGACCTCTGTGCATTCAGGTATTTGAAGCTCAGTGCTGTGAAGTAATTGGCTTAGGACTGTCTGACATTATCTATCACATACTTTATTTCTTTTTTTATTATTATTATTATTCTTTATTTTAAAGGTTTTACAGAGTTTTGTTGTTCCCCACTTCCCCCCTTCCCACCCCTCCGGATCATTGCCCCACACCATTGTAAGCACTCCTATTCCCTAGCACAATGACAATAGCTGTCTTTTCCACACATGACAGTATAGGTTTCCATGTTACTCCCTCCATGCCTCCCTTTCCCTATTTCTTCCCCACAGTGTCCCTATGTCTATGCTCTGTCTGTTTTTCCATGAGTTCACTACGTGTGTTATCAAGACTGTCCTACTAGATTCCATATATGTGTGTTAGTATACTGCATTTGTCTTTCTCTTTTTTACTTACTTCACTTTTTATGAGAGGGTCTAGAGCCAGCCACTTCATTAGGACTGAGTCTTCTGCATTTCTTTTAACAGCTGAGTAGTATTCCATTGTATATATGTACCAGAGCTTCTGTATCCATTCATTCGTCGATGGACACCTAGGTTGCTTCCATGTTCTGGCTATTGTATAGAGAGCTGCAATGAACATTGGGGTACAGGTGCTTCTTTCAGTTTTGATTTCATCAGGATATAAGCCTAAGAGTGGGATTGCTGGGTCGTATGGTGCTTCTATTTTTAGTTTTTTAAGGAATCTCCATACTGTCTTCCATAGAGGCTGTATCAATTGACATTCCCACCAGCAATGCAAGAGGGTTCCCTTTTCTCCGCACCCTCTCCAACATTTATTGTCTGTAGATTTGTTGATGATGGCCATTCTGACCAGTATGAGGTATCACATACTTTAGCATGAAAGCCCTCAGGGGGTTGCCATAGTCTTAAAAGACATGTGACATCGACCTCTCTAAAGATGAGATGTCTGTGGAAATTTGTGTATGTGGCATGTGAGTGTGTGTAGTATAGCACAATCAGCTTTGTTTTAAGGAAATTTTGTTTCTTAGGATTTGAGCAAAGATAAAATTGCAAATGTGTATATAATTTGCAAGACTGTCTCAGTCCTCTTACTTTTCATAAGGACCAGGCTAAGATGTCAACAATTTAGAGGTTCTAGAATTGGTTCCTGGAGGGGTGGTTGTGATGAGGTAAGCAGATATATGGCCCTAATTTTCCACAGAAAATATAGAGCTTGACAGTTAAAAACTTCATTTTGTAAACAGTGGATTCCTAGCTGTTAGAATTTTTGACTGTAGATGACATCTTTCATTAGACATTTTGCACTCAACCATTGATTCAGGCAGGAACAACAGTATAAATAATCATCCATCATTTGTAAAGTCATCTGAAACAGGCTTTATTTGATGTTGAAAGGCAAAGTAGCAACTTCCCATGTCATTGCTCTAAGAAAGCAAGCTAGCTCATTCATAAGCAAGGTTGTGAAGACTTCTTGCAGGTGTTAGGTGCCACCTGGTTTCTGATTGATCAGATACGAGTGATACTGTGAGCACAAGAGGTAAAGAACCTGGCTCCTTAATGACCTAACAGAGCCGGTGATCCACGCTGTCCTGCAGTGATTGGCCATGGTCTCCTGCTGTGTAAAGTGACAAATGCATGGCCTCCATGCTTCAGCACTTTGAGTCAGGATTACTTGCAACAGGAAGCGTACAACCGAATCCTGAGGAGACGAACTAGTTCTTCTCTGGGCTTCTTGATCAGGTTCTCGCCCAGAGCAAACTGATTTAGACCTTGTCGGAATTTACAAGCTTAACTCTTGGCAAGCATGCTTTAAATTTAGCCCGTCTCCTTCCTGCTGTTGTTAAAGTACTTTTTTTATTGTCCTGTCAGTGGAGAAAAAGTCTAGGTGATATACAGAGTGTTACTTTGCAAATCTTCCCAGCTACTTCTATTTCAGTATTAATTAATCACTAGAACTTTAAGACTTTCTTGATAGATCTTATTTTATAACCCTTTAAATTGAATCCAGAGTAGCTAATTATGTTCTAGTCTAATTGATCTCTTTTTGTTTTTTTTCTTTCCTAAATTATACTTTAAAACTTTTATGCTTCAAAACCTTGAGAGTGAATAATGGGTCTGATGTGACTTCCAAACTTCACAATTGCCCTAAGTTAGGAAAGGCCTGTAAACAATTAATAAATAGGAACCGGAATAGGGTTGGGAGACCAGAGAGGGAGGTCTCAAGCCCTGTGACAATAGCAAAGCCCAACAAGAAGAAAGACCCCTTTCTTTCCTGGGAAGGATTCAGCCAATGAAAAGCCTTGTATTCTTTCTCTGTTCTTTCTCTTATTCTAGCCCCCCAACTTCCTTCTGCCCCTCTATTAAAACACCTATTAAAACTCCCTTGCCCTATAGAGACTTGGAAGTCATGGTTAGAGACCCTGAATTGCAATTCTCTGTTGACCATGGATAAACCCACTTTTGCTAGAGAAATGACTGGCAGTCCATCTGTTCTAGGTCCATAAACCCTTCCAGCTTTTGAAAGCAATCCTTTGGAGGCCCTCTGTTTTCTACCTCCTCCCTGGTGGTAAAGCCAATGTGACATGTTTGAGGTTTCTGTAACTTCCAAGCATCAAATTCTGTTACTTATTTCTGAGGTGCAAATCATACACAACTTAGGAGCCTATAACAACAATTTACTTGACTCACAAACCTGTGATATGGATGTAGTTGGGTGGGGTTAGCTCATCTCTGCAGAGTGATGACAGGGGAGTTGTCTTTTAGGACAAAATTCATCTTGTGTGTCAGACTCTTGACAGTTTCTTGAACAGCAAGGAGAACAAACCAGTCAATCCTAAAGGAAATCAACCCTGAATATTCACTGGAAGGACTGATGCTGAAGCTCCTGTACTTTGGCCACCTGATGTGACGAGCTGACTCATTGGAAAAGACCCTGAAAGTACTTTTTTATTGTCCTGTCAGTGGAGAAAAGTCTAGGTGATATACAGAGTGTTACTTTGCAAATCTTCCCAGCTACTTCTATTTCAGTATTAATTAATCACTAGAACTTTAAGACTTTCTTGATAGATCTTATTTTATAACCCTTTAAATTGAATCCAGAGTAGCTAATTATGTTCTAGTCTAATTGATCTCTTTTTGTTTTTTTTCTTTCCTAAATTATACTTTAAAACTTTTATGCTTCAAAACCTTGAGAGTGAATAATGGGTCTGATGTGACTTCCAAACTTCACAATTGCCCTAAGTTAGGAAAGGCCTGTAAACAATTAATAAATAGGAACCGGAATAGGGTTGGGAGACCAGAGAGGGAGGTCTCAAGCCCTGTGACAATAGCAAAGCCCAACAAGAAGAAAGACCCCTTTCTTTCCTGGGAAGGATTCAGCCAATGAAAAGCCTTGTATTCTTTCTCTGTTCTTTCTCTTATTCTAGCCCCCCAACTTCCTTCTGCCCCTCTATTAAAACACCTATTAAAACTCCCTTGCCCTATAGAGACTTGGAAGTCATGGTTAGAGACCCTGAATTGCAATTCTCTGTTGACCATGGATAAACCCACTTTTGCTAGAGAAATGACTGGCAGTCCATCTGTTCTAGGTCCATAAACCCTTCCAGCTTTTGAAAGCAATCCTTTGGAGGCCCTCTGTTTTCTACCTCCTCCCTGGTGGTAAAGCCAATGTGACATGTTTGAGGTTTCTGTAACTTCCAAGCATCAAATTCTGTTACTTATTTCTGAGGTGCAAATCATACACAACTTAGGAGCCTATAACAACAATTTACTTGACTCACAAACCTGTGATATGGATGTAGTTGGGTGGGGTTAGCTCATCTCTGCAGAGTGATGACAGGGGAGTTGTCTTTTAGGACAAAATTCATCTTGTGTGTCAGACTCTTGACAGTTTCTTGAACAGCAAGGAGAACAAACCAGTCAATCCTAAAGGAAATCAACCCTGAATATTCACTGGAAGGACTGATGCTGAAGCTCCTGTACTTTGGCCACCTGATGTGACGAGCTGACTCATTGGAAAAGACCCTGATGCTGGGAAACATTGAGGGCAGGGGGAGAAAGGGGCGGTAGAGTAGAGGGTGGTTGAATGGCTGTATTGACTCAATGGACATGGATTTGAACAAACTGTGGAAGATGATAAAGGACAGGAGAGCCTGGTATGCTGTAGTCCATGGGGCAGCAAAGAGTCAGAAATGACTGAGTGACTAAAGAAAATGGCTAGGGGCCCAGCCAGTATTGGTTAGAGGCTTAATTTCCTTCTAGAATGGCCACTTTATGGAGCTACTTGAGCTCCTTCTCAGCATGCTGGCTAGGTTCCAGGAACAGATGTTTTAAGAGAGGAAGAGGAAGCTATCAGGCCCTTAAGCACAGATCATTTCTGCTACATTCTGTTGATCAAGTGGTCACAACATCTGTCCAGTTCAGAACAGTGGAATGTAGCAAAAGTAATGAAGAATGGCAACCATCTTTACCAAAGACAAGGTATTTATCTGTCCAGATTTTAAAAAAAACAAGAAAATGGAAAGACAATGAATTTCCTCAAGGTCACACAGCTTGAGTGTAGAACTAAGATTTTAATCTAGGTGGTATAGTTAGATCCTAGTTCTTTTAAAGTACACTTTTATGAGAAAATTTGGTAAAGGAAAACTTTTACAACTGACCACTATGGTATAATTTTAAGTTGGCCAATCAAGGCCTAAAGAGAAGCAAATCTGAAGCCTAACTTTTACTCCAGTGTGGGGTCATAATAAACTGTAAAAATTACTAAACAAAATTTGTAAGTTGCTTAGTAATTTTTATTGACGTACAGTTTTTTATAATTCTTATAGGAATGTAGTTTACACTATTGTGTTAGTTTCAGGTGTATAGCAAATTGAATCAGATATATATTAGTTATCTGTTTTACATATAGTTCTGTGTACATGATAATTTGTACCCAATTTATCTGTACCCCCTTACCCCCTAATAACAGTATATTTGTTTTCTACATCTGGAATTCTATTTCTGTTTTGTACATAAGCTCATTTGTACACATTTGTTTGAGATTCCACAAATAAGCGGTAGTGTATGATACTTGTCTGACTCACTGAACTGAGGATAACAATCTCTAGGTTCATCCTGTTGCTGCAAAAGGCAGTATTGTCATTGTTTTGTGGCTGAGTGGTATTCCCTTGTTTATACGCACCACATCTTTTTATCGGTTAACCTGTGGATGGACACTGAGGTTGCTTCTGTGTCCTGGCTACTGTAAAAGCTCTGCAGTGCACATTTGGGTGCATGTATCTTCTTGAAGTATGGTTTTGTCCAAATACCTGCTGAGGAGTGGGATTGCTGGGTCAAATGATACTTCTACATTTAGATTTTAGAAAACCTCTGTAATGTTCTCCATAGTGCCTATGCAATTTGCATTCCCATCAACTGTGTACAAGAGTTCCTTTTATACCAGGATCTGTCCAGCATTTTCTGCTCAGAGAAAACTTTGAGTGTGTCTGTCCTTACCCATGAGAGGTGATCCCTCTTGAAAGTTTGATTTGCATGTCTCTAATCATGTGCATTGATGAGGAACATGAGATGTGCTTTTCTTTTTTTAAAATTGTGAGTAAGATTACCTTTTGAAATTGACTTCTTGAAAGCCTACCTTTTTCAAATACATACTCCATTCCATACCTAGGACATTTCTTGAGGGAAGGAGTCGTTTTGAGTCTACCAGGCCTTCTGAATTTAAATTTCCCTAAGGACAGATTTTTATTTTCAAGGTTGTTACAAGAAAGACCTGTTCTTGGAAGGGAAATGAGAGTAGAAGGTGGCAAAAATGAACCCCGAAAGGCTTCTGCTTCATTCATTCTTCTCCATTCACATTCAGCGCCCTATCTCCTTTAAAATATCAGTCTCATCAAATCTGCCCTGCAGAGGGTGCTGTGCTAAAGTAGGCATTTCATTTGATTTGTCAAAGGATTGTGTATTTTCTACTGGAGCATAGTTGATGGCCAATGACGTGTATGTTGTGGGTGCACTGCAACTTGACTCTGGTATAGAGGCAGTTCTTGGGGTTCTCTTTGTTCTTTCAAGTTCTCCACCCACTTACCTTATTGCAGAGAATCGATTGAGTAGGCCCCTTGTGCCACAGAGTAGATATTTGTTTTCTACATCTGGAATTCTATTTCTGTTTTGTACATAAGCTCATTTGTTTTGAGATTCCACAAATAAGCGGTAGTGTATGATACTTGTCTGACTCACTGAACTGAGGATAACAATCTCTAGGTTCATCCTGTTGCTGCAAAAGGCAGTATTGTCATTGTTTTGTGGCTGAGTGGTATTCCCTTGTTTATACGCACCACATCTTTTTATCGGTTAACCTGTGGATGGACACTGAGGTTGCTTCTGTGTCCTGGCTACTGTAAAGCTCTGCAGTGCACATTTGGGTGCATGTATCTTCTTGAAGTATGGTTTTGTCCAAATACCTGCTGAGGAGTGGGATTGCTGGGTCAAATGATACTTCTACATTTAGATTTTAGAAAACCTCTGTAATGTTCTCCATAGTGCCTATGCAATTTGCATTCCCATCAACTGTGTACAAGAGTTCCTTTTATACCAGGATCTGTCCAGCATTTTCTGCTCAGAGAAAACTTTGAGTGTGTCTGTCCTTACCCATGAGAGGTGATCCCTCTTGAAAGTTTGATTTGCATGTCTCTAATCATGTGCATTGATGAGGAACATGAGATGTGCTTTTCTTTTTTTAAAATTGTGAGTAAGATTACCTTTTGAAATTGACTTCTTGAAAGCCTACCTTTTTCAAATACATACTCCATTCCATACCTAGGACATTTCTTGAGGGAAGGAGTCGTTTTGAGTCTACCAGGCCTTCTGAATTTAAATTTCCCTAAGGACAGATTTTTATTTTCAAGGTTGTTACAAGAAAGACCTGTTCTTGGAAGGGAAATGAGAGTAGAAGGTGGCAAAAATGAACCCCGAAAGGCTTCTGCTTCATTCATTCTTCTCCATTCACATTCAGCGCCCTATCTCCTTTAAAATATCAGTCTCATCAAATCTGCCCTGCAGAGGGTGCTGTGCTAAAGTAGGCATTTCATTTGATTTGTCAAAGGATTGTGTATTTTCTACTGGAGCATAGTTGATGGCCAATGACGTGTATGTTGTGGGTGCACTGCAACTTGACTCTGGTATAGAGGCAGTTCTTGGGGTTCTCTTTGTTCTTTCAAGTTCTCCACCCACTTACCTTATTGCAGAGAATCGATTGAGTAGGCCCCTTGTGCCACAGAGTAGATCCTTTTATGAGCCATTTTTACTCATCTGAGTGTGTACATGTAAATTCAAATGACCTAAAATAGCTCAGTCTGCTAAGTAGCCTTCAGTTAACACTGGTTCACTTTTCTAAGTCTGTGGCTATGTTTCTGCTTTGGAATGGAGCTGCTTTGTATCATTTTTTAGATTCCAAACAGGAGACATACCAAATTATGTCCATTTCTCTATGTCAGACTCAACTTCACTGATTATGATGGTCCCTTGGTCCTTGTAG
This sequence comes from Tragulus kanchil, assembly GCA_022376925.1. NCBI lineage: Eukaryota > Metazoa > Chordata > Mammalia > Artiodactyla > Tragulidae > Tragulus > Tragulus kanchil. The sequence continues at coordinate 120,767,489 of JAIOJX010000030.1, read as the reverse complement.
CTTGTTGCCAGGGGCATAATTTCATTCGTTTTGATGGCTGAGTAACTTTCCTTTCTTTGTACGTACCACGTTGTGTTTATGCATTCATCTGTCAGTGGACATTACAGTGGCATCCAAATCCTGGCTACTATAAACAGTGTTCCAGTGAACGCTGGGTTGCTTGTCTCTTTTCCAATTAGAGTTTTCATGAGATACACATCGAACCTGTAATGGCCAGTTCTCATGTTTAGAGGGTTCTGTATAGCCTGACTGAGTTCTCGCACAGGCTCATATCTATTCTTATCCTCACTGTGAGCCTCGGAGGACTCACTACTCTCAAGGCCTCACACAGGTTTTACTGTTTGTCCACTTTTTCTGGATGGCCTTTGTGACAGGTGGGCAGGCTAACCACATTGAATTTGATTTGTATTTCTTGAATAAGGTGAGGGGGGGGGATCAGTTCTTTTTTTTTTTTTTTAATTTAAATATTGAAATTTAAATTCACTATGAAATCAGACTCTAGACAGCCTGCCAGGGTTAGTAAGCTTATTCAAACATCTACCCAGGTGATACCTTGAGGGCAAGTGTCATATCAAGCCCCTCGGGCCTTGTGAGACTTCAGCGTCCCTGAGTCCTGGCTAGCAGTGGCCACAAGGTGGCAGCCCTTCCTTATTCCTCTGCTCGTTATGGGGAGGGGGCCTTAGTCCACCTCTTGTTGCTGAGTTCCAATTCAGAGTGGAATATGGCAGAACAAGGGCTGAACTGTGTCTCGTTTAAGATTCTCATTCCCATTCACCACCTTGCCCCTTTGCAATATCAGTCCTTGCAAGTCTACCCTCCCAGGATGCTGTCCTCTGCTTGTGAGTCATTATAAAGAGAGAGTAGATGAAAAACCTCCTGCCGGGATACATAGAGACCAGATGACTTCTCAAAACTCCAGCCCTCAAGGGTCAGGTTTTTCTGGGTCTAGGCTTGGATTAGCTGTGAAAGGTAGCATACGGTGTGGAAATGTAGGTTACATCATGAGAGGACAAACAGTACAGGTGCAACGAAGACAAATTTGTTCTCATATTTTTTGCAACTCCCTCAGACCTAAGCCAGTCCATTTTAGGAACCCAAGGCTACTCAGGCTCCAGGGATGTGACAGAGGCTTGGATATTTCAGGCCTGCCCAGAAGACAGAAGGCATTTCCTTTCACTCAGAAAAGGAACTTTTTTTTCTAACCAATTTCAGTTGATTTCAAATGTTGTCTTTGTTGAGGGTGTACAGCATTTTGAATCCAGTACATGTCACAGAGATCTTGTTTTTTTAAACCTTTTTGTCCCTTAGGGCAGTATGGAGGATTGACTGGTTTCCCTTTTGCACTGGACTAGGTTCTGTTGATGGCCCATTTTTACCCCTATGAGGGTGTATATGTATATCAATGTCCTGGTTTCTTATCCTCACTGTGAGCCTCGGAGGACTCACTACTCTCAAGGCCTCACACAGGTTTTACTGTTTGTCCACTTTTTCTGGATGGCCTTTGTGACAGGTGGGCAGGCTAACCACATTGAATTTGATTTGTATTTCTTGAATAAGGTGAGGGGGGGGGATCAGTTCTTTTTTTTTTTTTTTAATTTAAATATTGAAATTTAAATTCACTATGAAATCAGACTCTAGACAGCCTGCCAGGGTTAGTAAGCTTATTCAAACATCTACCCAGGTGATACCTTGAGGGCAAGTGTCATATCAAGCCCCTCGGGCCTTGTGAGACTTCAGCGTCCCTGAGTCCTGGCTAGCAGTGGCCACAAGGTGGCAGCCCTTCCTTATTCCTCTGCTCGTTATGGGGAGGGGGCCTTAGTCCACCTCTTGTTGCTGAGTTCCAATTCAGAGTGGAATATGGCAGAACAAGGGCTGAACTGTGTCTCGTTTAAGATTCTCATTCCCATTCACCACCTTGCCCCTTTGCAATATCAGTCCTTGCAAGTCTACCCTCCCAGGATGCTGTCCTCTGCTTGTGAGTCATTATAAAGAGAGAGTAGATGAAAAACCTCCTGCCGGGATACATAGAGACCAGATGACTTCTCAAAACTCCAGCCCTCAAGGGTCAGGTTTTTCTGGGTCTAGGCTTGGATTAGCTGTGAAAGGTAGCATACGGTGTGGAAATGTAGGTTACATCATGAGAGGACAAACAGTACAGGTGCAACGAAGACAAATTTGTTCTCATATTTTTTGCAACTCCCTCAGACCTAAGCCAGTCCATTTTAGGAACCCAAGGCTACTCAGGCTCCAGGGATGTGACAGAGGCTTGGATATTTCAGGCCTGCCCAGAAGACAGAAGGCATTTCCTTTCACTCAGAAAAGGAACTTTTTTTTCTAACCAATTTCAGTTGATTTCAAATGTTGTCTTTGTTGAGGGTGTACAGCATTTTGAATCCAGTACATGTCACAGAGATCTTGTTTTTTTAAACCTTTTTGTCCCTTAGGGCAGTATGGAGGATTGACTGGTTTCCCTTTTGCACTGGACTAGGTTCTGTTGATGGCCCATTTTTACCCCTATGAGGGTGTATATGTATATCAATGTCCTGGTTTAACTCTACCAGGGTGTTTGGTCTACAGAAACACTGGTTGGGTTTTCCAAACCTGTGGATCTATTTCTGTCTTCCCGTTGAGTTGCTTTGAATCAGTTTTGAAATTCCATGCATCAGAGAAATCACATAATGTCTTTCTTTACCAGTTAGAACCACCTCACTGAGTATGATGATACCTAGGTCTCTATACCCTCCTGCTGGGCATGATTTCATTAGTTTTGATGCCTGAGTAACCTTCCCATCTTTATATGTACCACACAGAGTTTATGCATTGATTTCTCCATGGGTATCACGGTGCATTCCAAGTCTTGGCTACTGTAAATAGTGTGCAGTGAATGTTGGGCTGCAAATCTCTTTTCCAATTAGAATTTTGTTGAGAAATAGATCCAGCTTGTAATTTCCAGGTCTTAGTGTACTAGGTTTTTGAAGTTTTTGAACAGCTGAATGGTGTTCTCCAGAGGACTCTTATTTATTGTCCCCACCATGGCCCCGAGGGTTCTCTACACACTAGACCCCAAGCAAGTTTTACACTTTTTTGACTTTTTCAGGGTAATGAATCTGACAGGTGGAAGGGCTTACTTCTTACAAGATCTGATGTACATTTCTCAAAACATGTAGATGAGGGGAAGGTATGGAAGGTGGCCTCCCCTGGTTATGGAGACAGCAGACCTCAGTCCACCTTTTGATGCTGGTTTCAAATGGCAGTGGAATGAGGCAGAACAATCCCAAAGGGCTGAACTATGTCTTGTTCAAGGTTGCACATTCCCATTCAACACCCTTCCCTTGACAATATCAGACCTTTCAAATCTACCCTAAGGACATCATGCTCAGTGAGTCATTCTAAAGAAAGAGGAGGAGGAGGAGCACCTCCTGCAAGGACACATGAAACCAGATGACTGTTCCAGCTTTAAGCCTAACAACTTTTTGGGTGGCCAGTAGGCTTGTAGGAGCTGTGGAAGGCAATGCCATGGTATGGAGATGTTGCTTTCATCTGCAGAGGACCAAGAGCATAGGTACAACCAGGAAAAATCTCCATTCTAGAGATCTGGGACTATCCAGGCCCCAGGGATGTGATAGTAGCACATGTTTCCGTGGCCTGTCAGAAGACAGACTTTCTATTCATTTAGAAATGACTTTTTCTTTTTCTTTCACATGTATTTAAATGATTTAGAAAGTTGTATTTGCTGAGGGTAAACAGCATTTGGATCCTGGTATCTGTACACAGATATCCTATTTCTTTTTTTTTTCTTTGCAGTTGTTGGACCCTTTGGGTTGGTATATAGGATGACAGGGATTCCCAAGTAGTTCTAGTGGTAAAAATCCACCTGCTGAGGCAGGACACATAAGAGATGTTGGTTTGATCCTTGGTTCAGGAAGATCCCCTGAAGGAGCACATTTCTCCATGGGTATCACGGTGCATTCCAAGTCTTGGCTACTGTAAATAGTGTGCAGTGAATGTTGGGCTGCAAATCTCTTTTCCAATTAGAATTTTGTTGAGAAATAGATCCAGCTTGTAATTTCCAGGTCTTAGTGTACTAGGTTTTTGAAGTTTTTGAACAGCTGAATGGTGTTCTCCAGAGGACTCTTATTTATTGTCCCCACCATGGCCCCGAGGGTTCTCTACACACTAGACCCCAAGCAAGTTTTACACTTTTTTGACTTTTTCAGGGTAATGAATCTGACAGGTGGAAGGGCTTACTTCTTACAAGATCTGATGTACATTTCTCAAAACATGTAGATGAGGGGAAGGTATGGAAGGTGGCCTCCCCTGGTTATGGAGACAGCAGACCTCAGTCCACCTTTTGATGCTGGTTTCAAATGGCAGTGGAATGAGGCAGAACAATCCCAAAGGGCTGAACTATGTCTTGTTCAAGGTTGCACATTCCCATTCAACACCCTTCCCTTGACAATATCAGACCTTTCAAATCTACCCTAAGGACATCATGCTCAGTGAGTCATTCTAAAGAAAGAGGAGGAGGAGGAGCACCTCCTGCAAGGACACATGAAACCAGATGACTGTTCCAGCTTTAAGCCTAACAACTTTTTGGGTGGCCAGTAGGCTTGTAGGAGCTGTGGAAGGCAATGCCATGGTATGGAGATGTTGCTTTCATCTGCAGAGGACCAAGAGCATAGGTACAACCAGGAAAAATCTCCATTCTAGAGATCTGGGACTATCCAGGCCCCAGGGATGTGATAGTAGCACATGTTTCCGTGGCCTGTCAGAAGACAGACTTTCTATTCATTTAGAAATGACTTTTTCTTTTTCTTTCACATGTATTTAAATGATTTAGAAAGTTGTATTTGCTGAGGGTAAACAGCATTTGGATCCTGGTATCTGTACACAGATATCCTATTTCTTTTTTTTTTTTTTTTCTTTGCAGTTGTTGGACCCTTTGGGTTGGTATATAGGATGACAGGGATTCCCAAGTAGTTCTAGTGGTAAAAATCCACCTGCTGAGGCAGGACACATAAGAGATGTTGGTTTGATCCTTGGTTCAGGAAGATCCCCTGAAGGAGCACTTGGCAATCCACTTCAGTATCTTTTTTTTTTTTTTGAAATTTCAATCTGACCTTTGTATTTTTCCATGTCTGATTTTTTGTGTGTATATGTATTTTTTTATTTTTTATTTATTTATTTTTTTGCTTTTACAGAGCTTTGTTTACAGATATATATAATTCCAGATTAGTCATATGCATATCCCATCCCATTCCCCAACATCCCACCCCTCCAGGCCATCGCATAGACCCCATGTAAGATACCTTAACCCACAGCACATTGACAATAGTTATCTCTTTTACTTATGGTATTATAGGGTTCCATGTTACTCTTGCCATATCTCTCACCCACTCTTCCCTCTCCCCAATGTCCATAAGTCTGTTCTCTGTGACTGTTTTTCCATTGATGTTCTGCATGTGTATTTATCAGTACGATCTTACTAGATTTCATACATATGTATTAGTATACTGTACTTGTCCTTGTCTTTTTGACTTACTTCACTTTGTATAATGGGTTCTAGATTCATCCACCTCACTAGGACTGATTTTTCTGCATTTCTTTTTGCAGCTGAGAAGTATTCCATTGTATATATGTACCATAGCTTCTTTATCTATTCATTTGAAATGGACATCTAGGTTGCTTCCATGTTTTGGCTATTGTATATAGTGCTGCAATGAACATTGGGGTACAGGTGTCTCTTTCAATTTTTATGTCATCAGGATATAAGCCAAATATCCACTCCAGTATTCTTACCTAGAGAATCTCATGAACAGCCAAGTCTGAGGGGCTAGAGTTCATAGGGGATTGATTAGGGTCCTCTTTACTTGAGATTTGGTCCTCTTAATGATCAGCTTTTATACCTGTGTGGGTGTATATATAAATCAAAAGGGCCTGACTTAAGACTACGCAGCTGTTTGTCCTTAAGGAACCCTGGGTGGGTTTTCCAAACCAGTGGGTGTGTTTCTATCTCCTGTCTGAGATCCCTGTGTATCAGTTATAGGATTCCATGAACCAGAGATTCCTTATGATATCTTTCCTCATCTGTCAGAACTGAGTTGAATAATTAATCTCTTGGTTATTGCAGCTTGCTTGTAAGGCCATGATTTCATTATGTTTGGTGTATGAATATTTTTCCCTTTTCGGTGCATCCCGCATCGTGTTTACCCATGCATCTGTCATTGATCTTACTGTGGCCTCCTAATCTTGGCTACTCTAGAGAGTGTTTCAGTGAGGGCTGGGCTAGATTTTTTTTTTTTTTTCCCTCATTGGAATTTTGTGAAGATACTGATCCAACTGATGATTTCCAGGGCTTCCTTTGGAGATATTGAAGTTTTTGCATAGCCCAGTGGTATTCTCCCAGAGTTTCTTATCTCCTCTACACCCACCACCACCCTGGGAGGGTCATTGCTCTCAGACACCCAGCCAGGTGTTACTCTTTGTAGAGTTTTGAGCATGACCTTTTTGAGAGTTGAGAGGGCTTACCAATGTGCAAATCTGAAACGAGTTTCTCAAAAAATGTATGGTGGCCTCAGTCTTGGGGAAAAAAAAAGAAAGTACGGTGGGGAGAGTCAGCATGTCCTTTTCTTACAGTCTTATATATTGAAATTAAAATACATTTTGATGTCGGCCTTTGCGCAGCCTGCTTTTATTAGGCACCCTGATCAAACACTTACCCAGGTGATGTTTTGAGGGTCAAATAATTGAGATCCCCTCAGGCCTTATGGAGGAGGAAATGGCAACCCACTCCAGTATTCTTGCCTGGGACATTCCATCGACAGAGGAGCCTGGTGGGCTGAGGTCCATGGGTTACACAGTCAGAATCACCGGAAGTGACTAAGCAGCAGCAGTAGCAGCCGGCCTTGTGGTTTTCATTTTCCTGAGTAAGGGGGATAAAGTTGTTGTTGCAAGCAATGGTCACAAGGCGGCAGCACTTCTTCATTCCTCCCAGATGATGGGGGCACCACTGGTTGCTGGGTTTCAGTGAGCATGGCATGTGGAAGACCAGTCCCCAAGGGCTGAATTCTGTCTCACTTGAGGTTCCCCATGAACATTCAGCACCCTTCCCCCTTAGCAGTGTCAACCCCTGCCCATCGCCTTGGTCTGCCTGTCAGTCTTTCTAAAGAAAGTGCACTAGGTGAAAAAAACCTCCTGCGGGGACATGTAGACCAGATGACTGTTCACAGCTTCAAGCTTAAGGGCGAATACTTTAGGGAGCCAGTAGGATGAGCAGTGAGAGGCATGCGGGGTGTGATGTTGGTTTCATGTGGAGAGGACCAATAATATAGACACAAGTGGGCAAAGTCGGTCACATAGTTTTCTCAACTTCCTCAGCCCTAAGACAATCCATTCTAGTGAACTGACACTGCCCAGGACCCAGGGATGTGACAGTAACTGGGGTGTCAAAGCCTGCCCCGAACATAGACGGCATTTCCATTTCCATACAGTTTGAAAAGGAATATTTTTTTTTTTTTTGTAAGTGGATCCAGTTGGTTTTGAAAGTTGTATTTGCTTAAGTCTCCAGGAGTTTGGTCCCAAAAATGTCCACAAATATCTTCATTGCTTTTTTTTTTTCTTTTTTAATTTTTAATTGTCCTCTTTAGGGTGCTATAGAGTATTGACAGAGGGTTCCAGATAGCCAGAGTGATAAAGAAACCACCTGCAGAGGCAGGAGCTATAGGAGATGTGGGTTTGACCCTTGGTTCAGGAAGATCCCCTGGAGGAGGACTTGGCCTTCCACTCCAGTATTCATGCCTGGAGAAGCTTTTGGACAGTGGAGCCTGGGGTGCACGAGTTCGTAGCATCCCACAGAGTTGGACACAACTGAAGCAACTTAGAAAGCACACAAGGGATTGACTAGGGTCCCCTTCATTCCCCCTGGAGATTTGGTCCTCAGATAATCAGCTTTTACACCTATGTGAGTGTGTATGTAAATCAAAAGGCCTGACTAAAGACTGCCCAGCTGTTTGGCCTTGAGGAACCCTGGGTGGGTTTTCCAAACCAGTGGGTGTGTTTCTGTCTCCTGTTTGAGTTCCTTGTGTATAAGTTTCAGGATTCCACAAACCAGGGATTCCTTATGATGTCTTTCTTCTTCTATCAGAATTGCCTCCTTGAGTTGAATAATCTGTTGGTTCTTAGAGCTTGCTTGTAAGGGCTTGATTTCACTGTATTTGGTGGATGAATATTTTTCCCTGTTCGTGCATCCCACATCGTGTTTACCCATGAAGCTGTCATTGGATATTACTGTGGATTCCTAATTTTGGCTGCTGTAAATAGTGTTTCAGTGAATGCTGGGCTAGAAGATTTTCTTTTTGCACCGGAGTTTTGTAGAGATAATGATCCAACGGGTGATTGCCAGGTCTTCTTGTGAAAGGTTTGACCCTTTTGCATGGCCTGATGGTGTTCTATTAGAGGCTTTTACCTACTATACACCCTAGGAGGGTTCGATCCCTGATTTGAGAATACTCCCTGAAGTGAGCTTGACCTTCCACTCAAGTATTCATGCCTGGAGAAGCTTTTGGACAGTGGAGCCTGGGGTGCACGAGTTCGTAGCATCCCACAGAGTTGGACACAACTGAAGCAACTTAGAAAGCACACAAGGGATTGACTAGGGTCCCCTTCATTCCCCCTGGAGATTTGGTCCTCAGATAATCAGCTTTTACACCTATGTGAGTGTGTATGTAAATCAAAAGGCCTGACTAAAGACTGCCCAGCTGTTTGGCCTTGAGGAACCCTGGGTGGGTTTTCCAAACCAGTGGGTGTGTTTCTGTCTCCTGTTTGAGTTCCTTGTGTATAAGTTTCAGGATTCCACAAACCAGGGATTCCTTATGATGTCTTTCTTCTTCTATCAGAATTGCCTCCTTGAGTTGAATAATCTGTTGGTTCTTAGAGCTTGCTTGTAAGGGCTTGATTTCACTGTATTTGGTGGATGAATATTTTTCCCTGTTCGTGCATCCCACATCGTGTTTACCCATGAAGCTGTCATTGGATATTACTGTGGATTCCTAATTTTGGCTGCTGTAAATAGTGTTTCAGTGAATGCTGGGCTAGAAGATTTTCTTTTTGCACCGGAGTTTTGTAGAGATAATGATCCAACGGGTGATTGCCAGGTCTTCTTGTGAAAGGTTTGACCCTTTTGCATGACCTGATGGTGTTCTATTAGAGGCTTTTACCTACTATACACCCTAGGAGGGTTCGATCCCTGATTTGAGAATACTCCCTGAAGTGAGCTTGACCTTCCACTCCAGTATTTGTGCCAGGAGAATCTCATGGACAGAGGAGCCTGGCCGGCTGCTCTCTGTCCCACAGAGTCAGACATGACTGCAGTGACTTAGACGCGTGTAGCACATTGAATGGGGTTCCTTTTGCTGGACTTGTGGATGAATGATTTTCCTACCTATATGGGTTTGTATGCAAATCAAAACGACTTGATGGAACCCGACCTTCTGCAACAATCGTTTGTGTATTCTAAGCTAGTGGCTGTGTTTTTGTCCTCTGGTTGAGTTTCCTAGCGTCAGTTTTGAAACTCCACGAACCTGGAATTTAATATGATCTTTCTTCCGTTGTCAGAATTACCTGAGATTGATAATTTATTGGTTGGTACAACTTCGTTACAAGGGTATGATTTGATTGTATTTGGTGGCTGAATATTTTTCCGTTACGTGCATTCTGTACAGTGTTTACCCATGTATACACGTGTTCACACAGTGAGTGTGTTTCTGCCTCCAGCTTGAGTTCTTTCTATCAGTTTTGCTAATCCACAAACAGGAATTCCTTATTGATTGTTTTGTTGCTCTGTCAGAACTACAAGCCTGAGTTGGAGAATCCCTTGACTGTTGCAGCTGCTTGTAAGGACAGGAGTTCATTGAACTGGGTGGAAGAATAATTTTGTCTTTTCTGCATCTTGTTTACCCGTGAGTCTCTTGTGGATATTGTCCTGGTTTTCTAATCTTGGCTACTATAAGTTTGACTACTATGAGTTTGATCTCAGCACATGTCCACAAATATGTTCCGTCCTTTTTTTTTAAATTTTGAATAGTTGGTCCCTTTTGGGTGCTATGGAAGACTGACTGGGAGGCCCAGGTAGCACTAGGGGTAAAGGACCCCCCTGCCAAGGCTGGTGATGTAAGAGATGTGGTTTTGATCTCTTGTTCAGGAACATTTCCGGGAGGAGGTCTTAGAAATTTACTCCTGTATTCTTGCCCGAAAAACCTCCTGCATAGAGGAGCCTGGCGGGCTAGTGTTCATAAGGTTCCACAGACTCAGACAGGACTGAAGCAACGTGGCAGGCATGTAGGGGATCGACCCAGGTTCCCTTTAATGGAGATTTGGTCCTCTTAATGATCAGTTTAGGCTCCTAAGTGGGTGTATATGGAAATCGAAAGACCTGACAAGACTACCCAGTTGTTGGCTTTTAAGAACCCTGGATATGTTTTCAAAACCAGCGGGTGTGTTTCTGTCTCCCGCTTGGTTCCTTTGTATCAGTTTTGCAATTCCAGGAACCAGGAATTCCTTATTGATCTTATTATTGCTCTGTCAGAATTACAAGCCTGAGTTGGAGAATCCCCTGGGTGTTGAAGCTGCTTGTGAGGGCATGGTTTCATTGAATTTGATGGGTGAATAATTTTCACTTTTTTGTGCATTGTGTTTATGCATGCATCTGTCCTTGGATGTTACTGTGGTTTCCTGATCTTGACACTGTAAATAGTACTTTAGCCAATGCTGGATTAGAAGATTTTTCTTCCCATTGGAGTTTTCTCGAGGTATAGATCCAAAGATCTGGTGATTTCCAGATCTTCTTGAAGGGAAAGGTTTTGAATTTTTTTCCAAATGGAGTTGTCTCCTGGGCCTTATCTATATATATATCCTCCACTAACCTAGGAGGTTTATTAATCTCCTGGTCACAGCCTGGATTTACTATTTGTAGTCTTTTTACGATGGTCTTTCTCTCAGATAGCAGATCTAAGCACTGTGAAGTTCTGATTTGAATTTCCCAAATAATGTAAGTTTGGAATATTTGGCCTGTCCTTTTCTTAAAAGTGTTAAATATGAAGTTAAAATGCATTTTAAAATCAGTCTTTACACAGTCTCTTCGAATATTCACATATTCAGACCCCTTCCTTTGCAATGTCTTGAGGGCATAATCACTGAGAGCCCCTCAGGCTTTGTGGTTTTCAGTTTGCCTAAACAAAGGTTACAGTGGTTGTTGCAAGCAGTGGCCACAAGGTGGCAGCACCTCTCCCTTCCTCCCCTGATTATGGGGCACCTGAAGCTTAATCCACCTCTTGATGCTGGGTTCCGCTGAGGGTGGAGTGAAGGAGAACCACCCCCAAGGGCTGAATTCTGTCTCATTTAAGGACCCCCATGCCCAGTTTGCACCCTGCTCCTTGGCTTTACCAACCCCTAGATATCTCCCCTACCAGAATGCTGTCCTCTACCTCTGGTCATTCTAAAGAAAGTGTACTAGGTGAAGACACCTCCTGCAGGGACACATAGAGACCAGGTGACTGTTCACAGGTCAAGCCTAAGGGCCACTTCTTTGGGGAGCCACTAGGCTTGGAAGTACTGTGAAGGCATGCCAGGGTTTGGAGATGCAGGTTTCATCTGTAGAGAAGGGTAGTAGAGGTACAACTGGGGAAAATTCAGTCACATATTCCGCAGCTTCTTTAGGCCAAAGACAGTCCAGTTTAGGGCCCCAGGACGGCTCAGGTCCCAGGAATGTGACTGGCTGGGGTCACCAAGACTTGTGCAGAAACTAGCTAGCACTTCCCCATACTTCCAAAGGGAACCCCCCACCCCCAATGGTTCTAATTAGTTCTGAAAGTTGTATTTGTTGACCGTGTCCAGGAGTTTGACCCCAGCACATGTCCACAAATTTCTTCCTTCTGCCTTTTTCTTTTGTTTTGTTTTGAATTGTTGCTCCTTTTTGCGTGCTAAAGAGAATTGACAGAACTTACCAGGTCTTACTAGAGGTATAGAACCCCCATGCCAAAGCTGGAGCTATAAGAGATGTGGGTTTGATCACGGTTTGGAAACATTCCCTGGGAGGAGGACTTGGCAATTTACTCCTGTATTCTTGCCAGGAATATCTCTTGGATAGAGGAGTCTGGCGGGCTAGAGTTCATAGGGTCCACAGACTCAGACACGACAGAAGGGAAGTGGCAGGCGCCCAGGGGATTGACTAGGGGCCGGATCAGTTTTCACACCCAAGTGGTGTATATGGAGATTGAAAGGCCTGACTTAAGTCTACCCAGTTGTTGCCTTTTAAGAACCCTGGATAAGTTTTCCAAACCAGTGGGTGTGTTTCTGTCTCCCACTTGAGTTCCTTTGTTTGGGTTTTGGATTCCACAAACCAGGGATGAGGCCATGTCAATTTACTCCTGTATTCTTGCCAGCAAAATCTCCTGGATAGAGGAGCCTGGTGGGCTAGAGTTCTCAGAGAGTTCCCTCTGAGAGTGTCTCACTCAGACAAGAATGAAAGGATCTGGCAGACCCACAGGGGACTGCCTCGGGGTCCCTTTACTGGAGATTTAGTTGTCTTCATGATCCATTTTTTTTCACTCCTAAGTGGGTGTATGTGGAAATTGAAAAGCCTGACTTAAGATTACCAGTTGTTGGCGTTTTAGAACCTTGGATGAGTTTTCCAACCAGTGGGTTTGTTTCTGCCTTCCACTTGAATTCTTTATATTGGCTCTGTGATTTTCGAAACAGGGATTCCTTATTGATCTTATTCTTGCTCTGTCAGAATTACAAGCCTGAGCTGAAGAATCTCTTTATTGTTGTAGCTGCTTGTAAGGCCAGGATTTGACTGTATTGGGGGGTGAATAATCTTATCTTTTTTGTACATTGTGATTACCCATGCATCTCTCATTGGATATTACACGGGTTTCATAATTTGGCTACTATATATAGTGCTTCAGTGACTGCTGGGATATGGGATAGAAGATTTTTTTTTTCCCATTGGAGTTTTGTCGAGGTATGGATCCTACTGGTGATTTCCAGGGCTTCCTGTGAAAGGTTTTGAAGTTTTTGCATAGCCCAGTGGTGTTCTCCCAGAGGCTCTTATCTGCTCCACACCCACCACCACCCTGGCAGGGTCATTATTCTCCAGGCGCCAGCCAGGTTGTACTCTTTGTAATCGTTTGAGGATGCCCTTTCTCTCAGCAGGCCGAAGTGCTATGAAAGTCTGATTCAAATTTCCCAAAATAGGGTCCACAGACTCAGACACGACAGAAGGGAAGTGGCAGGCGCCCAGGGGATTGACTAGGGGCCGGATCAGTTTTCACACCCAAGTGGTGTATATGGAGATTGAAAGGCCTGACTTAAGTCTACCCAGTTGTTGCCTTTTAAGAACCCTGGATAAGTTTTCCAAACCAGTGGGTGTGTTTCTGTCTCCCACTTGAGTTCCTTTGTTTGGGTTTTGGATTCCACAAACCAGGGATGAGGCCATGTCAATTTACTCCTGTATTCTTGCCAGCAAAATCTCCTGGATAGAGGAGCCTGGTGGGCTAGAGTTCTCAGAGAGTTCCCTCTGAGAGTGTCTCACTCAGACAAGAATGAAAGGATCTGGCAGACCCACAGGGGACTGCCTCGGGGTCCCTTTACTGGAGATTTAGTTGTCTTCATGATCCATTTTTTTTCACTCCTAAGTGGGTGTATGTGGAAATTGAAAAGCCTGACTTAAGATTACCAGTTGTTGGCGTTTTAGAACCTTGGATGAGTTTTCCAACCAGTGGGTTTGTTTCTGCCTTCCACTTGAATTCTTTATATTGGCTCTGTGATTTTCGAAACAGGGATTCCTTATTGATCTTATTCTTGCTCTGTCAGAATTACAAGCCTGAGCTGAAGAATCTCTTTATTGTTGTAGCTGCTTGTAAGGCCAGGATTTGACTGTATTGGGGGGTGAATAATCTTATCTTTTTTGTACATTGTGATTACCCATGCATCTCTCATTGGATATTACACGGGTTTCATAATTTGGCTACTATATATAGTGCTTCAGTGACTGCTGGGATATGGGATAGAAGATTTTTTTTTTCCCATTGGAGTTTTGTCGAGGTATGGATCCTACTGGTGATTTCCAGGGCTTCCTGTGAAAGGTTTTGAAGTTTTTGCATAGCCCAGTGGTGTTCTCCCAGAGGCTCTTATCTGCTCCACACCCACCACCACCCTGGCAGGGTCATTATTCTCCAGGCGCCAGCCAGGTTGTACTCTTTGTAATCGTTTGAGGATGCCCTTTCTCTCAGCAGATCTAAGTGCTATGAAAGTCTGATTCAAATTTCCCAAATAGTGTACAGTGGGGATATTCAGCATGTCCTTTTCTTAAAAATGTTAAATATTTTAATTCAAGCGCATTTTGAAATGAGTCTTTACACAGTCTACTGGCATTATTCACTGTGTTCAAACACCAACCCTGGGGCGATGTCTTGAGGGCATAATCACTGAGAGCCCCTCGGGCTTTGTGGTTTTCTATTTCCCTGAACAAAGGTTACAGTGGTTGTTGCAAGTAGTGGCCACAAGGTGGCAGCACCTCTCCCTTCCTTCCCTGATTATGGGGCACCTGGGCCTTAGTCCGCTTCTTGATGCTGGGTTCCGCTGAGGGTGGAATGTGGCAGAGGAGTCACCAATTACTGAAGTGTGGCTCACTTGGATTCCCCATGCCCAGTCAGGACCCTGCCCCTTTGCATTATCCACTCCCTTCATATCTCCTACCAGGATGCCATCCTCTGCCTGCGAGTCATTGTAAAGAAAGTGCACTAGGTGAAAATACCTCACGTGGAGGCCAGATGACTTTTTACATCTTCAAGCCTAAGGGGCAATCCTTTGGGGAAATAGGAGGCTTCGATGAGCTTTGCAGTCTTTGGTGGCATGCCACGCCCAGGCTTGCCAGGTTGTGGAGTTGTGGATTTCATCCCGAGAGGACCAATAATACAGATAACTGCAACAGTGTTGGTTACATATTTTCTCAGCTTTCTCAGCCCTAAGATCATGCATTCTAGCACCTGAGACTCCACCAACCAGGAATTCCTTATTGATCTTATTCTTGCTCTGTCAGAATTACAAGCTTGAGTTGGAGAATCCCCTGGGGGTTTCCGCTGTTTTTAAGGGCATGATTTCATTGTTTTTGGTGTCTAAATAGTTTTCCCTCTTTTTTTGCATCCTGCATTATTTTTACCCATGCATCTGTCCTTGGATATTACCTTCAGTTGCTAGTCTTGGTTTCAGTCATTTCTGGGCTAGAAGTTTTTTTTTTTCCCGTTAGAGTTTTGTCGCGATCTGGATCCTACTGGTGATTTCCAGGGCTTCCTGTGAAAGACTTTTAAAGCTTTTGCCTAGCGCAGTGGTGTTCTCCCATAGCCTGTTATCTACTAAACACCCACCACTGCCATCTGCGGGTAAATGACTCTCCAGCCCCAGGCCAGGTTTTGATTTTGCAGTCTTTTTTGAGGATGGACTCCTGACCGTTGGGAAGGCTTACAGCTGTGAAGCTCTGATTTGATTTCTCAAATAATGTATGGTAGGGATTCGGCATGCTGTTTTCTTAGAAATGTTAAATATTGAAATTAAAATTTATTTAGAAATTGCCTGAGCAGAGACTGCCCAGAACAGTCACCTTCTTCAGACAGCTTCCCGTGCAATGTCCTGAGGGCAAAATCACTGAGTGCCCCTCAGGCCTTGTGGTTTTCAGTTTCTTCCTTGTTAAAATTGTTGTTGCAGGCAAGTGCCACAAGGAAGCAGCACTTCTTCCTTCCTCCCCTGATGATTGAGGCACCTGGACCTTAGTCCACCTCTGGATGCTGGGTCCCACTGAGGGTGGAATGTGACAGAATAGTCCCCGAGGACTGAATTCAGTCTCATTTGAGGTTCCCCGTGCCCAGTCAGCACCCCACCCCTGGCTTTATCAGCCCCTAGATATCTAGGATGCTGTCCTCTGCCTGTCAGTCATTCTACAGAGAGTGTACTCGGTTGAAAATACCTTCTTGGCGACACATCCAGACCAGATGACTTTTCACCGCTACAAGCCAAGAGTCAAGTCTTTTTGGCGGCACTAGACTTGGATAAGCTGTGAACGCTTGGCAGGGTGTAGAGATGTTGGTTTCATTCAGAGGACCAACAACGTAGAAGAAACCAGAGTAAAGTTGCTCACATAGTTTTCCTAGCTCTCTTAGGCCCAAGGTAATCCATTCTAGGGTCCCGAGCTACCCAGGCCCCAGGGATGTGACAGTAACTTTGGTCTCCAAGGCCTGCCTGTAATTAGACTGCATTTCCACTCACTCAAAATAGAAACTTTTTTTTTTTTCCTAATGGATGTGATTGGTTTTGAAAGTTGTGTTTTTTGATGGTGGTCAGGATTTTGATCCTGTCACTTGTCCACAAATAATCTTCGTTTCTTTCTTTCTTTTTTTAAAATTGGTCCCTTTAGCATGCTGTAGAGAGTGACAGGGCTTCCCAGATGGACTCGTAGTAAAGAATTCACCTGCCAGGGCATGAGATAAAAGAGACTGGAGTTTGAACCCTAGTTCGGGAAGATCCCCTTGAGGTGGACCTGGCCATCCACTCCCTGGAGGGTTTCATGGACAGAGGAGCCTCGCAGTCTAGAGTTCCTAGGGTCCTGCAGAGTCAGAGACGACTGTAGTGAGCAGTCAGGTTTGCATGGGGATTGACTTGAGTCCCCTTTACTGGAGATTTGATCCTGCCGTCACCTTCTTCAGACAGCTTCCGTGCAATGTCCTGAGGGCAAAATCACTGGTGCCCCTCAGGCCTTGTGGTTTTCAGTTTCTTCCTTGTTAAAATTGTTGTTGCAGGCAAGTGCCACAAGGAAGCAGCACTTCTTCCTTCCTCCCTGATGATTGCGGCACCTGGACCTTAGTCCCCCTCTGGATGCTGGGTCCCACTGAGGGTGGCATGTGACAGAATAGTCCCCGAGGACTGAATTCAGTCTCATTTGAGGTTCCCCGTGCCCAGTCAGCACCCCACCCCTGGCTTTATCAGCCCCTAGATATCTAGGATGCTGTCCTCTGCCTGTCAGTCATTCTACAGAGAGTGTACTCGGTTGAAAATACCTTCTTGGCGACACATCCAGACCAGATGACTTTTCACCGCTACAAGCCAAGAGTCAAGTCTTTTTGGCGGCACTAGACTTGGATAAGCTGTGAACGCTTGGCAGGGTGTAGAGATGTTGGTTTCATTCAGAGGACCAACAACGTAGAAGAAACCAGAGTAAAGTTGCTCACATAGTTTTCCTAGCTCTCTTAGGCCCAAGGTAATCCATTCTAGGGTCCCGAGCTACCCAGGCCCCAGGGATGTGACAGTAACTTTGGTCTCCAAGGCCTGCCTGTAATTAGACTGCATTTCCACTCACTCAAAATAGAAACTTTTTTTTTTTTCCTAATGGATGTGATTGGTTTTGAAAGTTGTGTTTTTTGATGGTGGTCAGGATTTTGATCCTGTCACTTGTCCACAAATAATCTTCGTTTCTTTCTTTCTTTTTTTAAAATTGGTCCCTTTAGCATGCTGTAGAGAGTGACAGGGCTTCCCAGATGGACTCGTAGTAAAGAATTCACCTGCCAGGGCATGAGATAAAAGAGACTGGAGTTTGAACCCTAGTTCGGGAAGATCCCCTTGAGGTGGACCTGGCCATCCACTCCCTGGAGGGTTTCATGGACAGAGGAGCCTCGCAGTCTAGAGTTCCTAGGGTCCTGCAGAGTCAGAGACGACTGTAGTGAGCAGTCAGGTTTGCATGGGGATTGACTTGAGTCCCCTTTACTGGAGATTTGATCCTGCCGATGATCAGTTTTTACACTGTGTGGGTGTGTATGTCGATCGGAATGTCGTGATTTGACCCTACCCAGCTGTGTCCTTCAGGAACACAGGTTGTGTTTTCCAAGCCAGTGGGCGTGTTTCTATCTTTCAGTTGAATTCCTTGAATCAGTTTTGAGAATTCTCCCAACCAGGGATTCCTTATGACCCCTTTCTTCCTCTGTCAGAATTACCTCACCGTGTTGGCTAATCCCTTGGTTGTTGCAGCTTGCTTGCAGGGGCACGATTTCATTGTGGTCGGTGGCTGAATAATTTTCCCATTTTTGTGCATCCTGAATATTGTTTCTCATGTATCTGTCATTGGATATACTGTGGCTTCCTAATTTTCACTAGTAGAAATGCTGCTTCTGGGAATGCTGGGCTAGAAGAGCTTTTTTCTTCTCACATGTGTGTTGTTGAGATGTTGATCCAACTATTGAGTTTCAGGTCATCTTGTGAAAGGTTTCTGAAGTTTTGCAGAACCCAGTGGTGTCTCCCAGAGGGTTTTATCTACTACACACCAACGACCACCCTAGGAGGGTCATTACTCTCCTGCCCGCAACTGGGTTTCACTGTTGGTAGGCTTTTTGAATATCTGTATGGCATACGTCTTTCATACTGATTTTTAAACCTTGAATATCATAGGGTGGACATGTAGTTAAAATTAGCTTTTTAAACAGATAGTCTACCCATTTAGAATTCTTATTCTGTCTTATTCTGTTGTGTCCCCAGGTGATGTTTTGAGGGTGAGATTTATTTAGATCCTCTCTGGTCTTGTGAATGTTAAGGTTCCCTGGGCACTGGTGTTAACGTTGTTGTTACTAGTATTGACCTGGTTTGGGTTCACCAGAGCTTTAGTCAGAGTCCTGTTCTGGAGATGGCAGTGAGAGTGAAAATTCACAAGGCCCGTGTCTCACGCATTTTTCCCTGGTCACATTCAACCTGTGCTCAGTTCTGACATCAACCCTTCCAAACCTGCGCTTCCTAGATTGCTCTCCCTGGGTGAAGTCTAGAGAGAAAGTGTGCAGGTGGAAACCCATCACTGGAGAGAGAGAATCCAGACAATTTTCAAGCCTTGAAATAAAGGGACCACTTCCTTTGGATTCCTAAGCGTGGTTTAGTTGTGCATGGTGAGCCCTGGTCTGGGGACTCGGGTTTCCCCTGACAGGACCATCACTCCACGTCTAACCAGGTATTTTTTTCTCAGTTACCTCAAGCCCCAGGACAGTTCCTCCTTGGTTCCCAAGGCTGTTTAGGCTCCAGGGTTAAGGCCACAGCCTGGGGCACAGAGCCCACAAGAATTACATCGCGACTGTCAAAGGATTGTGCTCGCTACTGGAGCATTGTTGATTTCCAGTGTTGTGTTGGTTATAGGTGTATAGAAAGTTGACTCAGGCATAGATTAATAACTGTGTAGTTTTTGTCTCGAGTTTTTGTCCCTTTAGGATATTACAGAGGATGGAGGGGGACCCCATGTGCTATGCAGTAGATCCTTGTGGATGATAGTTTTACACCATGTGAGTGTGTATGTGTAATTCCAAATGTTCTGGTCTTCAGCAACACTGGTTGTGTTTTCAGTCTGGTTCTGTTTTTGTTTTGTAATTGAGTCGCTTTTTATCAAGTTTTAGATTCCACTCATGAGGTCTTCCATGATGTGCGTTTTTCCCTATCAGACTTAGGTCACTGAACATGATCATTGCTGGTTCCTTGTAGGTTGCTGCCAGTGGCGGTGATTTCATTCTCTTTGATGGCTTAGTGGCATTTCCTTGGATGTATATGGAACATCATGTTTATGCATTCATCCATCGATGGACCTTCTGGTTTTTTGCGTATATTGGCTACTGTAAATAATGCTGCCATGAATGCTGGGCTGAAAGTTGCTTTCAGATTGGTTTTCTTGCGATATACATCCAAGGATGTATTTTGGTGAATCTCATGGTATGTGTTTCTTAAGGATTTTAAGGAAGCCCAATGCCATTCTCCAGGGTTTTTTGTTTGTTTGTTTTTTAGCAATTTTTACATGCCCACTATCAGCTTAGGAGAGTTCCCTTTGCTCCAAGCCCCTTCCAGTTTTTAGTTCTTGTAGACTTTTTGAGGATGTTGAATTCTGATTGGGTGGAGGTAGTACCTCTTTGAAGTTCTGATTTCCATTTCTCTAATAATGTGAAGTGGTAAGGATTTTTGTGTATGCTTTTGTTTTGCTTTGTTTTGTAATTAGTGTGATTTAACTTTTGTAATCCAGTCTTTGAAAACCTGCACTGTAATTTTCATTCATTCACTTTGACCCACCAGGGAAATCTATTCATTCACCAACCCTAGGGTATTTCTTTTTTTTTTTTTTTTGGGTGGGGGTCGGGTTGGGGGGGGGGGGGGTCGGGCGGGCCACTTCTATTGGTCTTTCATTTCTCTATTTTCATCCGTCTTTGTTCTTTGGCTCCTGTGGGCCTCCCATCACGGTGGCGTCTGGCGTTGCAGAGCGCTGGCTCTGGGCACATGTGCGCCAGAGCTCCGGCTGGGTAATTGGACACATCAGTCCAGCCGCTCCGCGGCACTGGTGGCCAGATATAAAATGTTTTTTTCAAGTTTTGGGGATGTCGAAACTTGTGGATGATAGTTTTACACCATGTGAGTGTGTATGTGTAATTCCAAATGTTCTGGTCTTCAGCAACACTGGTTGTGTTTTCAGTCTGGTTCTGTTTTTGTTTTGTAATTGAGTCGCTTTTTATCAAGTTTTAGATTCCACTCATGAGGTCTTCCATGATGTGCGTTTTTCCCTATCAGACTTAGGTCACTGAACATGATCATTGCTGGTTCCTTGTAGGTTGCTGCCAGTGGCGGTGATTTCATTCTCTTTGATGGCTTAGTGGCATTTCCTTGGATGTATATGGAACATCATGTTTATGCATTCATCCATCGATGGACCTTCTGGTTTTTTGCGTATATTGGCTACTGTAAATAATGCTGCCATGAATGCTGGGCTGAAAGTTGCTTTCAGATTGGTTTTCTTGCGATATACATCCAAGGATGTATTTTGGTGAATCTCATGGTATGTGTTTCTTAAGGATTTTAAGGAAGCCCAATGCCATTCTCCAGGGTTTTTTGTTTGTTTGTTTTTTAGCAATTTTTACATGCCCACTATCAGCTTAGGAGAGTTCCCTTTGCTCCAAGCCCCTTCCAGTTTTTAGTTCTTGTAGACTTTTTGAGGATGTTGAATTCTGATTGGGTGGAGGTAGTACCTCTTTGAAGTTCTGATTTCCATTTCTCTAATAATGTGAAGTGGTAAGGATTTTTGTGTATGCTTTTGTTTTGCTTTGTTTTGTAATTAGTGTGATTTAACTTTTGTAATCCAGTCTTTGAAAACCTGCACTGTAATTTTCATTCATTCACTTTGACCCACCAGGGAAATCTATTCATTCACCAACCCTAGGGTATTTCTTTTTTTTTTTTTTTGGGTGGGGGTCGGGTTGGGGAGGGAGGGGATCGGGCGGGCCACTTCTATTGGTCTTTCATTTCTCTATTTTCATCCGTCTTTGTTCTTTGGCTCCTGTGGGCCTCCCATCACGGTGGCGTCTGGCGTTGCAGAGCGCTGGCTCTGGGCACATGTGCGCCAGAGCTCCGGCTGGGTAATTGGACACATCAGTCCAGCCGCTCCGCGGCACGTGGGATCTTCCCAGGCCAGGGATCGAACCGGCGCCCCTTGCACTGCAAGGCGGTGTCCTTACCCACTGGACCACCAGGGGAAGCCCCCTAGGGTATTTCTTAAAGTGAGGAGCCCACAAGCTGTTGGGCGCATTATTAGCAGCTTCCAATGGGTTTCACTCTGACAAGCCATTCTCAGAATGCTTCGGCCAGTGTGCTTCTCTGTCCACTGAGTCACTGCTAACACCAGTCTCGGCAGGTGATCCCTCAGGTTTAGGCGGATAGGTTCACTCGAGTGTTTTATTGTATAAATGCTTTATACACCCCCTTCCCACGTTCTGGTTCATAACAGCCTTTCTGTGTCCTGAGTGGAATGTCTTATTCTTAGTCCTGTGGAGTCCTTCAATCAAACCGTGTGTGTGTGTACTCAGTCATGTCTGACTCTTTGCATTACTATGGACTGTAGCCCCCCAGGCTCCTCTGTCCATGAGATGCTCCAGGCAAGAATCCTGGAGTGGGTCTCCATGGCCTTCTCCAGCAGATCTTCCTGACTCAGGGATTGAACTCATGTCTCTTGCATTGGCAAGTAGATTTTTTTTTTCTTTTGGCCACTTCTATTGGTCTTTCATTTATCTATTTTCATCCATCTTCGCTATTTGGCCTTTGTGGGCCTCCCATCGCAGTGGCCTCTGTCGCTGCAGGGCACCGGCTCTGGGTGTATGCACCCCAGAGCTCTGGCTCAGTAGGTGGACACAACGGTCCAGCCGCCCCGCGGCACATGGGACCCTGCCAGGCCAGGGATCGAACTGGCGCCCTTGCACCACAAGGCAGTGTCCTTACCCATTGGACCACCAGGGAAGCCCGGCAAATGGACTCTTTACCACTGCGTCCCTGGGCTTGCCTTCAAATCAGTTTCTCTGGGAACTCCTCCAGGTGCCTTACCCTGAGGCAGAGAATCCTGATACAGGGCTGAACACTTTGATTCCTGTGGGAGAACTTCTGCGATATAATTGTTCTCCAGTTTGTGGTCTGCCACTGTGCGGGAGTGGGATTTGACTTTATTGTGATTGAGCCCCTCCTACTGTGGTCTTGTGGCTGCCTCTTTGTCTTTGGATGAAGGGATCTTTTCAGTAAGTTACAGCTTTTTTGTTGATGATGGTTAAGCTGCTCTAGCAAATCGATTGATCCTGTGTTTGGGTCACAGGAACTCCTGATTGATGGCCAGTCTGGTGTTAGAAGTTGGGTGCAGACACATCTTGTGTGGCTGAACTGGAAACCTGTGGAACCGGGTGCTCTCTCCACGTAGACAGTGTCAGCTCTGAGTAGGATTCTCACAGGGAATCGCTTGCTGGTGGTGCAGTGGAGCCTCACTCCTCACTCCACCCAGTGGAATTAGTGCAGGAACACAAAGTATCACCCTCCTGAGGGGTCCTCCACCCCAGTGCTCTCTCAGCCACCATCACCGTTTAGTTCAGTCACTCAGTCGTGTCCAAGTCTTTGCGACCCCACAGAGTGCAGCACACCAGGCTTTCCTGTCCTTCACCATCTCCTGGAGCTTGCTCAGATTCATGGTGATGCCATCCAACCATCTTGTCCTCTGTTGCCCTCTTCTCTTCCTGCCTTCTGTTTTCTCCAGCATCAGGGGCTTTTCCAGTGAGTCATCTCTTCCCATCAGGTGGCCAAATTATTGTAGCTATTAGCTTCAGCATCAGTCCTTCCAATGAATATTCAGGTTTGATTTCCTTTAGGTTTGACTGGTTTGATCTCCTTGCAGCCCAAGGGACTCTCAAGAGTCTTCTACACCACCACAATTTTGAGGCATCAAGTCTTCGCTGCTCAGCCTTCTTTATGATCCAGATCTCACATCCATACATGACTACTGGAAAACCATAGCTTTGACTCTATGGACTTTTGTTGGCAAAGTGATGTCTCTGCTTTGTAATACACTGTCTAGGTTTGTCATAGCTTTTCTTCCAAGAACCAAGTGTCTTTGTCCTACTTTATTTTCTGCATGGAAGTTTTTACCGACAAGCATATTTTCTTCTTTTAAAAAATTTTTTATTGAAGTATAGCTGATTTGCAATGTTATGTTCCTTATCTCCTTATTGTCTTTCTCCTCAATAGAACATGTAATGAGTAAGAGCAGTTTGGGATTATTTGTTTTTCACTTCCCACATTCAGAGCCTAGAATGACACCTGGAATGGAGTAGATTTTCAGCAGCCACTACTGAATGAACAAATGGGGAGGGATACACCAACTGCCCTTGCCTGTGTTCATTGAATACTGCTTCTCTGAGAGAAGGGATCAGACATCTCCCTAAGCACGTGGTCTTCTCAGACTCATAGTGATAATGGGCAGTCATTTCCTCTAGAATATAATAAAACTACAGTTTTCCAGCGGTTATCATATTATTGAAGCAATCAGTACCCACGAAAACTGAACTTTTTGTATTGACCATTGCTGTTAAATTCCCAGTATTTTTACCCCTGAATAGAAGATTTGAGTTTCTTATGGGCTTGTTTTATTTGCTCTTCACAAGTTCTAACAGAGTTTTTCTGAAGATATATAGTGATAATATAATTTAGATAAATCTTTGTTTCATATTTTTTCTCTGAGAGGCATGTAATGAACATTGTTTGGAGATCCCCTGCTCTACCTAATTTATTAGCTTCAGAAATGGAGGCTGAGTATCTAAGCAGAAAGACAGTATCTGTTCTCTGTGCTTCCACGTTGGTGCTTTGTGTTTTTCTAAATCCAGATAAGCGGCAAGCATCTTGCTCCCTGGTTGATGAGCACAGACCACCACAGACAGAGATGGGCTTCTTTCTCCAGCTGCTGCCTGTAATAGTACAGAAACCTTTCTTTTCAGTTCATTAAATTTAACTCCAGACAATTCCTAAAATGTAACATAGTTCTTCTTGTAATTTCTTTGGCATGTCCACATTCAGTCTCACATCGGCAGCAACAAGCCAGAGGTTTTGTGTGTGTGGTAGTTATTTTTGAAGACAGGGACTTAGGAAAAAAGATTCATTCGAAATGACAAAGATTTAACATTATCTTTCCTTTTATTTATATTGAAGTACATGCAATTGTAATTATTTTCTAAGTTGACTTTATACATACAGCTCAGCAGGAAATATTTTTTAATTTGATTTTGTATGAAAAATCTGGACTCTTAATTTTCAATCAGTTATTTGTAACATTGAAAATAAATGGCTTGACAGACATTTTTAGAGTATAATTTAAAAATATTTTGTGAATATGTGTGCTATGATTTTCCTATTTTCCCAGTTGACAGTTCTGAAAAATTAGAAATAATAGGATCCTACAAATAGGATCTTGTGTAGTATTATGTGTTATGGTAGTTTCTTGGCTCAGTTGTTGTCCAACTCTTTTTTTAATTTTTTTCTTTTCCCCATCATGCCTCTTTTTATTTGTATTTATTTTCATCCATCTTTTTATTCTTTGGCATGTGTGGACCTCCCATTGCAGTGGCCTTCCTCACTGCAGAGCACTGGCTCTGGGCGCATGCGCTCCAGAGCACTGGCTTGTAACTGGACACACCAGTCCAACCGGTCCAGCTGCTCCGCAGCACGAGGGATCCTCCCGGGCCAGGGATCGAACCGGTGCGCCTTGCACTGCAAGGTGGACTCTTTACCCACTGGACCACCAGGGAAGCCCTGTTGTCTGATTCTTGAGGCTCTATCTACTGTAGCCCACCAGGCTCCCTTGTCCATTGGATTCTCCTGCCACAAATACTGGAGTGATTTGCGCTTTCCTTCTACAGGGAATCTTCCTTACCCAGGGATTAAACTCCCATCTCCTGTATTGCAGGTGGTCTCCTACACTGCAGACAGATTCTTTACCAACTGAACCACCAGAAACCATTGTGTGTTATGAATGCACCATAATTTATCTAACCCTTACATTATTTATAGTCATTTATGTTGCTGTGATAAATATCCTTACACTGAATCACTGTGCCCAGGCTTTGTGTCAATTATCTACCTACCTACCTGTCATCTTTGTCCACATAGGCACACATGTACCAAACTTGTTACCTATTATCTGTTTTTCTCTCTTACTCTATTTGTTCATTATCTCTCTCTAGACTGAGGATCAGTTCCTGGAAATGGAATCACTAGGTGAAAAGATGTGTTTGTTTTTAATTAAAACAAGTGGTATGTTGCCCTTCATTGAGTTGAATTAATATTTTCCTCACTACACAAAAAATGTTTTTGCTTCATGCTTGATAAGACTGTACTGTCAAACTGTTTTCTTCATCTGTAGGATTTTTGTTTTCAGTGGCACTTCTTCAACGATAATGATCATGAGACTCTTTCATAAGTTTAAAAAGCCACTTACATTCTCTTCTGTTTTTCTGACTCTGTTCTTATATCCTACTAGAAAGAAGGATCTTTCAGTTAAGGTTTTAGATTCTTCCTTAGTTTTTTTTTTTTTTTTTTTAAACAGTGTAATATGCAGGATCTGGTAACTGACAGTGAACGAACACTGCTTTTAAAACTTACTGTGTCTATGTCTGCTGTTGTAAGAGATGTACCCATTTACTGCTACATCTGCCTTGCCATGGATCCATAATTAGCTGTAAGTGGTTTTGGCTAGGAATCATTGGTTTTTGAAAGCCAATATGATGCCTGTTCTGAAGAGAACTGTATCACCATCCTCTTCAGTTTTTATCACTGAACAGATCACCTTGCAATGTACATTGTGTCACAATTACTACTAGACATGGCTTCAGTCCATCATTATCTACTTCATTATAGGAGAGATTTTAATTTGATTTTGCCTTAGATTCTTGTATACAGACATTTGAATGAGCATGAGTGTACAAAAATTAATTTTCTTGTAAACTTTAAAGATCTTTTAAGCAAATACCAGATCAAAATCCTGTCCATTATGACTCCTATAAGTAGGATACTTCCTGGTTTAGTTTTAGAAATTATTTTTTCTAGTAAGTAGCAAGGCAGTGTCATCAAAAGATTTTTAGCCTTTTGGCAACGATCACAAAAAGTGATTAAACACACACCAGAAAAACTCAGATAAATATTACAAACTAGGGGGTCTTTTAAAAAAATTTTGGCCTCTGTTATTGGTCCTTCATTTATTTATTTTCATCCATCTTTATTATTTGGCCTGTGTGGACCTCCCATTGCAGTGGCCTCTCTTGCTGCAGAGCACCAGCTCTGGGCACACGTGCTCCAGAGCTCAGGCTCATAATTGGACACACCCCTGCCCAGCCATTCCTCCGCATGTGGGATCTTCCCGGGTCTGGGATCAAACCGGTGCCCCTTGCTCTGCAAGGTGGACTCTTTACCCACTGGACCACTAGGGAAACCCAAGAGAGTCTTTTATAAAGAGAAATTGTGAAAGGGTATAACTACACATCAGCTGTCAGACTGGCAGCTGGAGGGTCACTGGGGATGAAATTCATCACTGTGTTGATGAAATACGGAGGGTGGGGGAGACACGGGCCTCTACCTCCCCTTAAGATGTTTACTTTCTTCTCCATATTTCTTCCTAGGCTCACTGAATGACTCTTTTTCTTTTCTTTTTTAGAATTTATATTTATTTTTAACACTAAAAACATTTTATATTGCGGTAGAGCCAATTAACAATGTTGAGATAGTTACAGGTGGACAGTGAAGGGACTCAGCCAAACATAGACATGTATCCATTCTCCCCCAAACTCCCCTCCCATCCAGGTTGGCACGTACCATTGAATAGAGTTCCATGTGCTGTACAATAGATTTCTGTTGGTTATCCATTTTAAGTATATCAGTGTGTACATGATCTTCCCAAAGTCCTTACTGTCCCCTCCCCCTGGCAACTGTGAGTTGTTTTTCTAAGTCTGTGCATCTTTGTTTTGCAAATAAGTTCAAAACTTTCTCTTTCGATTCCACATATAAGGAATGTCATATGATATTTCTCCTTCTCTGTATTACTGCACTCAGTATGACACTCTCTAGGTTCATCTATGTCGCTACACATGGCCTTTCCTTTTAATGACTGAGTAATATTCCATTATATACATAATGTGTGTGTACACACACACACACACACACACACACACACACACACACACCACATCTTTATCCATTCCTCTGTTGATGGACATTTAGGTTGTTTCCGTATCTTGGCTGTTGTAAACAGTACTGCAGTGAAATTTGTGTGTGTGTATCCTCTCAGGCCATTTTTTTTTTCCTCTGGATATAGGCTCAGGATTGGGACTGCAGCGTCATATGGTAGCTCTGTTTTTAGTTTTGTAAGGAACAAACATACAGTTCTCCATAGTGGCTGTATCAATTTACATTCCTACCAACAGTGTAGAAGGATTCCCTTCTCTCCACATCCTCGCCAGCATTTGTTGTTTGTTGTCTTTTCAGTGACTGCCATTCTGACCAGTGTGAGGTGATATATCATTTTAGTTTTGATTTGCATTTCTCTAATAACGAACAATTTTGAATGTATTTTCACGTGCCCATTGGCCATCTCTGTATGTCCTCTTTAGAGAAATGTCTATACAGGTCTTCTGCCCACTTTTCGAGAGGGTTTTTTTGATGCATTAAGTGTCTAATCCCTCATCAGTCACATCATTTGCAAATATTTTCTCCCAACCTGTGAGTTGTCCTTTTTTTTTAAATTTTGGCCTTTTTCATTGGTTTATTGTTTGTTTTCATCCATCTTTATCTTTTTGGCCTATGTGGGCCTCCTATTGCAATGACCTCTCTCCCTGCAGAGCACTGGCTCTGGGCGCATGCACTCCACAGCACTGGCTCGTAATTGGACACACTGGCCCAGATGCTCCGCGGCACGTGGGATCTTCCCGGGCCAGGGATCGAACTGGTGCCCCTTGCACTGCAAGGCAGACTACCAGGGAAGCCCTGTGACTTGTCTTTTTGTTTATTGTTTCCTTTGCTGTGCAAAAGCTTTTAAGTAGGTCCCATTTGTTTATTTTAGTTTTATTTCCATTATTCTGGGAAGTGGATTAAAAAGGTTTTGTTGTGATTTATGTCAGAGTGTTCTGCCTATGTTTTCCACTTGGAGTTTTATAGTGTCTGGTCTAATATTTAGGTCTTTAATACATTTTGAGCTTATTTTTGTGTATGGAGTTAAGGAACGATCTAATTTCATTTTTTTTACATGCAGCTGTTCAGTTTTCTCAGCACCATTTGTTGAAGAGACTGTCTTTCCAATGTTGTATTGTCTTCCCTCCTTTCTCACCAACTGACTCTGATCTTAAAATTCTTTTCACTCTTCCAGGAAATCAAGATACTGTTTTCTAGAAGGAATGGGTTTTATATGGTCCATTCATGTATTTACATGTGTGCTGAATGTCCCTGTCTGCTGTTCCAAAATGAATAATGGGGATTTGGGAAACACTTTGTAGTGTAATTTTATTCTTTGTTTTATTTCTGTTTTAAAGCAAGCAAATAGTATGTCACTTAACTATTAGTGATGCCAGAAAGTAAATTAATACTGTTTAAGACTTACTAGGAGAGTCAGGCTGTCCTGGAATGAGGTTATTTTGTTATTTTGTTGTTAAATAAATTTGTGATTGCCTTCCTTATTTCCAGTTATTTCCTGTTCTCTCTTTTCACTGGAATTCCCCATGCCATGAAATGGTAATTAAGAGAAAGTTATTAAGTTATTCTTGTACAGACTCCATTCCCAAGATAGTTATCCAATTCCCATGGCCCATATCTTGCTGGTATGTCCTCAGCCGTCACTCTTTCAGAATGCCAGTCTCATCGTTATTGATTTGATTTCTTCGCCTGCTCTGTTACTACTCTTCTCAGGTCACAACATTGTGCTTTCTGAGGAGTTTTGGTGAACATACTTCTGGCAAGTGAAATGAATATGAAATGATTCCTGATAGAGAGCAGACCACGTGAAGCTCTGGATGAATTAGTTGGTTACTTACCCTGAGTGGTCTCTTGCTAACTGATCTGCTAATTAACCTTAACCACTATGTCCATAAACCTCACAGTTCACTAATTCTTTGGCTCATGCATTCATCCAACAAGAATTTATTGTCCTTACTCTGTGCTGGACTTGATTCCAGGTAAAAAGGGTAAACCTGGCCTCTCTACCTGGTGTGGGGAGTTTTGATTTATGTCAGAGTTTCTAATATTTTGTCTGGTCTAATATTTAGGTCTTTAATACATTTTGAGCTTATTTTTGTGTATGGAGTTAAGGAACGATCTAATTTCATTTTTTTTACATGCAGCTGTTCAGTTTTCTCAGCACCATTTGTTGAAGAGACTGTCTTTCCAATGTTGTATTGTCTTCCCTCCTTTCTCACCAACTGACTCTGATCTTAAAATTCTTTTCACTCTTCCAGGAAATCAAGATACTGTTTTCTAGAAGGAATGGGTTTTATATGGTCCATTCATGTATTTACATGTGTGCTGAATGTCCCTGTCTGCTGTTCCAAAATGAATAATGGGGATTTGGGAAACACTTTGTAGTGTAATTTTATTCTTTGTTTTATTTCTGTTTTAAAGCAAGCAAATAGTATGTCACTTAACTATTAGTGATGCCAGAAAGTAAATTAATACTGTTTAAGACTTACTAGGAGAGTCAGGCTGTCCTGGAATGAGGTTATTTTGTTATTTTGTTGTTAAATAAATTTGTGATTGCCTTCCTTATTTCCAGTTATTTCCTGTTCTCTCTTTTCACTGGAATTCCCCATGCCATGAAATGGTAATTAAGAGAAAGTTATTAAGTTATTCTTGTACAGACTCCATTCCCAAGATAGTTATCCAATTCCCATGGCCCATATCTTGCTGGTATGTCCTCAGCCGTCACTCTTTCAGAATGCCAGTCTCATCGTTATTGATTTGATTTCTTCGCCTGCTCTGTTACTACTCTTCTCAGGTCACAACATTGTGCTTTCTGAGGAGTTTTGGTGAACATACTTCTGGCAAGTGAAATGAATATGAAATGATTCCTGATAGAGAGCAGACCACGTGAAGCTCTGGATGAATTAGTTGGTTACTTACCCTGAGTGGTCTCTTGCTAACTGATCTGCTAATTAACCTTAACCACTATGTCCATAAACCTCACAGTTCACTAATTCTTTGGCTCATGCATTCATCCAACAAGAATTTATTGTCCTTACTCTGTGCTGGACTTCATTCCAGGTAAGGAACAAAGCAGATAAAGACCTGGCCTCTCTCACCTGTGTGTGAAAGAGAGTAAAACACAACCTCAGATAAAAAGATACATAGTATCAGGGCCATAGAGAAAATTAAAGGGCAAGAGGATAGAAAAGGGATAGAGGTAGTCAAGGAGGGCTTCTCAGAGGAGGTGGCGTTTGGGCAGAGACCTGCATGAAGTAAGGGAGCTGCCAGGCCTGTGTCTAGGAGAAGAGTGTTTCCAGCAGAGATAACACTAAGGGCACAACTCTAAGGAAAGTGTGTAGTTTGAATAGAAGATAGGTCTCCCACTTCATCACTTCCATGTGACACTGGCCTCAAGGGCCATCATGAGAGAAGGGTGCGCATGCTCAGGAAAGAGCTGGGGGCAGTGAAGAGGCACCAGCCCTTGTTAAGAGCATCTCTACCCGGGAGAGAAAACTAGATGGTGGAGAAATAAAATTCAGAAATGTTTCTTTACCCCTCCAATTTTTTTTTTTTTACTTTTGGCCATTTTTATTTTATTTATTTTCATCCATCTTCACTCTGTGGCCTGTATGGGCCTCCCATCGCAGTGGCCACTCTTGCTGCAGAGCACCGGCTCTAGGTGCATGCACTCCAGCGTGCTGGCTCGTAACTAGACACATTGGTCCAGCCGTGGCATGTGGGATCTTCCTGGGCCAAGGATTGAACCGGTGCCCCTTGCACTACAAGGCGGACTCTTTACCCAGTGGACCACCAGGGAAGGCCCTCCCCCCAATTTAAATTTAGTTGATGGCCTAAAATGAACACCCACTTTGGTATTGCCAACATTGCCATTCAAAAATGCTGTGTAAGAGAGGACCAAATCCAATAGCTAACACATACAGGAAAGACAGAAGTTCCTCAAATTTGCTAGTCATCGAGGAAATGAAAAACAATGAGAGGGACTGATTTTTGTTCTAGCCTGGGTTAGGTCTTCTTCACAGCTCAAAGAAGGCTATGGGATTTGTCTTAGGGGACTTGCCAAGGTGGGGACAGAGGACATTTCACTGCTTGAAACAGGAAGAGGAGAAGAGGTGAAGCTGTTTTCTAATTGTATCTACTAAATTTAGCTCGTTTCTCTCTCTCATCTCCTTTTCCACCTCTGTCCCCATCATATTAATAAGACTATGATCAAGGAGAAAAATATGACTGGATACATATCAGATTGTTAGCCTGAGTTCCCTTGGCAGGGAGACGCTATGGCAGAAGGTGGAAAGTGAGGGGGCGTGATCTGAGAAAGAAAGAAAGAAAAAAAGAGATGCAACATCAGAAAGCCTGACTGCATGTAATCATTTCTGTGTGTATATACTGTTTCCAGAGTAACGGACATTAAGGCCTGTGAACTGAAGTGTGTGTTAGTTTGTCTTTGGCGTGTGTTTGGAGTCTAATGAAAGGAATCATTAGGGGCTCACTCATACCAGCAAAATGCAGACCAGTTGTGCTCTTATTTGTGTTTGCAGGACATAAATTAAGAGTTGCAAAATAAAAAATGGAAGTTAGCAATTTGACTATGAAGGTCCAAGTACATAGAAATAAGTGAGTTATTTTTAAAAATTTTCATCTAGATTCAGTTGTAATGAATATAGAAAAATAAGGAAACTGTGAATCACTGGTTTTTCATCAAGCATTTGGGGCTAGCTGTATATTTTGAGTGGTTTGTATACTGTGTTTAACAGGTTCCTTCCTTATTAGTTACAGTTTAGCAAACAGCAATTTCAGAAAATGTTTTAGTTGCAAGCTAAGCTGGCAATAATTCGCCCAATTTGTGCACCCCTTCCTGAATTTGTTAATGTGTGCATCTCCATCTTGGGAATGAGGTTATCTTCATTTATTAATGTGTGAGCTCCCAATTTGTTTCTTAGGGTTAAGTCTTTTACTGGTAAACACAGGGGAAAGGCACAGTGGGCGGCGTGCCTTCAGACTGAGGGCAAAGAAGAGCTGCACCATAGTAGTCTAGCGCCTTTACCATCCTCTGCAGTTTCCTCTCTTGTAATTTACTAGAAACCAAGAGGTCGTTTGCCCAGAATGATTAAACTGGTCTCCGCAGACATTTAAATGTTTGCATCTCTCAGACTCTCTAAATTGAAATTGTTAAGGAAAAAAAAAAAAAAAACCAGGAGAGGGCAGTATGGTACAAAAAAAGATTTGTTTTCTCACTGTAAAGAAATTTTAACCCCCATTTAAGCAGCAAATGGTGCAAATTAAAACAGATACACACGAGTAGAATGAAAATGATCTCCATGTTTATGTTTATCAGCAACAGTTATTTACAAATAACCCATATGAAAATGTAAAAAAGCATATTACATCTTCACATGCCATCTGTATTAACTGAGTAAAGCTTAGTGACATTATTTGCAAATCTGTAGTTAATTGTACATAGACCTTTTGTGCGTTAAAAAAGAAATGTACATAATTTAAAATAAATTACATTACACAATTTACAAAGCAATATTAACAAAAACTTCTTAAGACAGCTGCCTTCTTATTTAAACAGAATAAATACTCAGGTAATTAAATTAACCAAAAAGAGAACATATTTAGGGGGATCATAATTTATAGAAAGACAATGTAAATTGAATAAAGTTACATTTTATAAGGACAGATACTGATCACTTCAAAATCTCTGTGCTAGAAATAGGCAAGAAAAAGTACCAGAAAGGAAATCTTAATGTTTACTTTTAAAAAATAAACTTAGAGTCCTGAAAAATAGTTGGAAGAAGCTCAGTGAGGCTTCAAAGCAGGTAATCTAGAAACTGTTGCTTAAAAAAAAAAAAATCTACAAAACATAGGAAGACTGACGCCCAAAGACAGTGGAAACAGACTAGAGATTCTTGATTGCTGGAAACATGACTCTCACAACTAAATGCCTTCATATAACTGCCCGTTTTAAGATCAGGCTTTGTAGAAGCACACAAAACATAAAGGTACAGAATTAACTCTATCCATTTAGCGTTTGTTTTATTTGCTTAACAATGCAGACATAACCATTTTCCAGTGTCTCTGCTAGATAAAGAATTATCATATCACACGGTGCAACCCCCTTTCTCCAGTCCTGTCTGCAAGGCCCCCACTCTAGGTTTAGACCCTGAAATCCTGCTTCGTGTAGCTCTGGCCACCAGAGGGCAGCACCACGGGGGACAGGCAGAAATTAGTTCTCCCATGTCAACCAGACCCAGGACAGGTGTCTGTCTAACCGGATTCCTTACAGCTGTGTTCACAGGCTGCCCTCCTTTCAACACCCTCAAGCTTGGAGGGGAAACAGAACAAGAAACACAGTTTAATTTGGTACCACTTTTACAGAGAGTGAGACCGTGGGTCATTTGGGAAGCCCAGTTCTTTCTGTGCACTTTGACAGCTGCAGGCCTCCGTGTCTGCCCGGGAGGGCAGCACGTGGACAGAGACACAGGACAAGGCTGGTGGAGGGCAAGGACTGGATGGATGAAATCTGAGGTAAGGACTGGCAGTCTTACAGAAGAGGCTCTTTTGGGGAAGGGGGTGTCCTCCACAGCTTTCTTTTTCTATCTGTGTCTTTGACAGGTACATTCTGTTTCAATCAAACTCTTCACACGATGACACTTTGACTCCAACGGGAAAGACCTACAAGTATTCACCTCTCCTTTTCCTTACTAACCATGTAGGCGTGTTTAGCAGAAGGTCTTGCGGGACGAGCTCTGGCTAAGCCAGCAGAGTGAACGAGAGACCAGGTTTGGAACACCGTCGTCAAGGAACAAGGGTATACAGGGAGTTAGAGAAGGTTAAACAAACAGAAAAACCCTGAGGGCTGTTAACTTCCTTCCTGTGAGAAGTTTTAAATAAGTGACTTTATCTTGAAATGTCCAGGAACTTAAGAAGGTTCGCATTAAGCCACTGTGACCATTGCCGCCTGCCTGAGGGTGGAGCAGCCATATAGCTTAAGCCTGACCTGAGACACAGACATCACATACGGAAAAATACTAAGCACGCTGAAACACCACATCTAGAGTGAAGGGTGATGGGTGTGTCGTTTTCACTCAAGAAGCTTTTCCCCTTCTTTTAAATGTCTTAGATACGCATGGAAACAAAAGCCATTACTAATATTTTATAGTATCTAGCAGAGTGTCTTATGTGCGATAATTCAATAAATATTAGTCTTGTCATAGGTACTTTGTGCTTTGCTATAATTAAGAACATGCTTTTATGAACTGCTTTTCAGATCAGCTTAAAACTACACTGTAGTGACCTCGAAAAGGTTTCAAAATAACGATTATGGTCAGTTTCCTAGATTAGATATTGATGAATGAGCAAATCACCACCTTTCAAGAGAGAACAATTATGCCACTTTTATGTCATTTAAGTGGAAACAGTCCAACAAAGTAATACTGTGTCAATAGCTTTCATTTCTTTTTTTTTCAACCAAGCAGACCTTCATACGTACAGAACAATAATTCTTAATCTTGGTGGAACCACAGACCATCTTGGTAAGGCAGGAGTGTCAACAGACAAGTTAGGACTCTAGTCCCCTCCTGAATTCTTAGAATGAACAGGAGGAATGCAGTTTTGATGACATTCCAGTAAAGTACTTAACTCATTATTGACTTATGCCAAGAACAAAAACAAGGCCATTTTCATGTTATAAACATGAATATAGTAATCTTCACTTGTCCAAAATAGCTAGCTACATGGTCTTCCCTCTACCCTTCTAATAAGGGGCCATCTGATATTTATTCTGAAAAAAAACTTCCAGTATGCTCCTTAGCATTAGCTTACATTGAACTTAGTTTCCTTCACACATGTAATGTTCTTAAAGGTAGTCAACTTATGAATAAAGTCACCTCAGATGTTCCTAACGTAATTCTGATCTATTAATTTTAACAATATAGGTAGGATGATACTCGTCTTCTTTCTGAGTGAATGACATTTTATAGTACTGTAAGTATAGCACTGGGAGTAACAATTTATTCTAGTCAATGACTGTAAGGGTATTGGGTGTGGTGCACACTTCATAAGACTGTCAGCAAGATTCTTCATGTAATGGCAGTAGATTCTTATCAACCATTTTGAACAAATGGAGTTAATTTTTTTCAAAGAAATCAACTTGAGGATTATCTGGAAGACCCCTGAGTACATACATTGACAATCACAGTTTTAGGGTGACAGTATTATCTTTGTCTTCCTCTTTAATAAGACAGATGAGATGGAATTTATTTTTTATGCCTTTCCTTATTTAAATCCTTGATTTAAGGTAAAATTCTCATTTTCCTGACAACCTGTTTGCTTAGAAATGATTTAAACATCCCTTAATACAGTAAATATTGATTAAGGAATTAGTGCTTACCACATTTAATGCTTCCTGAAATAAGTAGAAATCTGTTTATTTGAGGGACAAGGATATTTAATCTATCTTTTGTAATCTTTGCAAATACTCTAATGAACAGTAGGATGAATTCAAATGCTAGTATGAGGCAAAAGGATAGCTTTCATTTCTTTTTTTCAACCAAGCAGACCTTCATACGTACAGAACAATAATTCTTAATCTTGGTGGAACCACAGACCATCTTGGTAAGGCAGGAGTGTCAACAGACAAGTTAGGACTCTAGTCCCCTCCTGAATTCTTAGAATGAACAGGAGGAATGCAGTTTTGATGACATTCCAGTAAAGTACTTAACTCATTATTGACTTATGCCAAGAACAAAAACAAGGCCATTTTCATGTTATAAACATGAATATAGTAATCTTCACTTGTCCAAAATAGCTAGCTACATGGTCTTCCCTCTACCCTTCTAATAAGGGGCCATCTGATATTTATTCTGAAAAAAAACTTCCAGTATGCTCCTTAGCATTAGCTTACATTGAACTTAGTTTCCTTCACACATGTAATGTTCTTAAAGGTAGTCAACTTATGAATAAAGTCACCTCAGATGTTCCTAACGTAATTCTGATCTATTAATTTTAACAATATAGGTAGGATGATACTCGTCTTCTTTCTGAGTGAATGACATTTTATAGTACTGTAAGTATAGCACTGGGAGTAACAATTTATTCTAGTCAATGACTGTAAGGGTATTGGGTGTGGTGCACACTTCATAAGACTGTCAGCAAGATTCTTCATGTAATGGCAGTAGATTCTTATCAACCATTTTGAACAAATGGAGTTAATTTTTTTCAAAGAAATCAACTTGAGGATTATCTGGAAGACCCCTGAGTACATACATTGACAATCACAGTTTTAGGGTGACAGTATTATCTTTGTCTTCCTCTTTAATAAGACAGATGAGATGGAATTTATTTTTTATGCCTTTCCTTATTTAAATCCTTGATTTAAGGTAAAATTCTCATTTTCCTGACAACCTGTTTGCTTAGAAATGATTTAAACATCCCTTAATACAGTAAATATTGATTAAGGAATTAGTGCTTACCACATTTAATGCTTCCTGAAATAAGTAGAAATCTGTTTATTTGAGGGACAAGGATATTTAATCTATCTTTTGTAATCTTTGCAAATACTCTAATGAACAGTAGGATGAATTCAAATGCTAGTATGAAGGCAAAATACCTTCTAGTCCTAACCACTTTTGAATAGCAACACAGCTATGTTTAAGATAAAATGGCTTGCAATACTGTTTTTTTTTTAAAGACCTTAAAGCCTCATGTCTTCCCTCTCCCATTTACTGTGTTGCAGTAAATGTTGCTTGAAAAATGGTATTGCTTGTTAGTGGCACTTTTTGGATGTTCTTTTCATAGGAAAAAAAAAAAAAATGGCCAACTAAGGTATCATTTTACTGTGCCATTCTCAGGGCTACATCTCTGGGAAATATAGTTGCTTGCAACACATTAAGAAGTTTAATGACTGTTTTTCAGTTTTGAATTAAACACTGATAGCAATCAGAGCGTAAACAAGTGAAAACTCAAGATGATACAACATCTAGTTTAGCATTGGAATAGACCTAGACCAGCAAACAGCAGACCACAACTTGCAAGTGTGGCCTGCTGACTTCTTTTAAAGGAAGCTGTATTGAAAACCAGCCGTGTGCGCTCTCTCAGTGCACTGTTGGGTCCTGTCTGTGCTCTCGCAATGGCAGAATGGGGGAGCTGCGACACAGACCATGGCTGGAAATAGTTACCATCTGAACTTTTCCAGGAAACGTGTGCCAACACTGGTCTAGATGACTAATGAGGCCCTGGACAAAATATTTTTCTCTTTTTAAAATTCTAGTTTTTCATATCATACATTAAAAAGGCTTGCTTCAAATTTTTCCAGTAAGAAAGACAAAATTATGGACTTTGAAATACATTCCATCTGAAAATAGGAAAACAAATCAGGGAGAAAGAAAAAAATCAACAGACAATTGGGATTTCTTTTAGTTACAAAAAATCACCAGTATGTTATTTTTTTTTCCATCTTCTCAAAATGAAAAAAAGACAACCAGCTCCTTTTTTTCCTTTTCTTTTCTTTTTTTAACAAAGATAACAAATATAAAAATCTAGTCATAAACAGCCTTCAAAGTACAATTAGAAACCAACTAGAGGATCCATCTTTTGGGAAGAGGGAAATTTTAAAAGATGTTTAGTGCTTACCACTTTATGTTAATGGAAATCTGTTTATTTGAGGGACAAGGATATTTAATCTATCTTTTGTAATCTTTGCAAATACTCTAATGAACAGTAGGATGAATTCAAATGCTAGTATGAAGGCAAAATACCTTCTAGTCCTAACCACTTTTGAATAGCAACACAGCTATGTTTAAGATAAAATGGCTTGCAATACTGTTTTTTTTTTAAAGACCTTAAAGCCTCATGTCTTCCCTCTCCCATTTACTGTGTTGCAGTAAATGTTGCTTGAAAAATGGTATTGCTTGTTAGTGGCACTTTTGGATGTTCTTTTCATAGGAAAAAAAAAAAAATGGCCAACTAAGGTATCATTTTACTGTGCCATTCTCAGGGCTACATCTCTGGGAAATATAGTTGCTTGCAACACATTAAGAAGTTTAATGACTGTTTTTCAGTTTTGAATTAAACACTGATAGCAATCAGAGCGTAAACAAGTGAAAACTCAAGATGATACAACATCTAGTTTAGCATTGGAATAGACCTAGACCAGCAAACAGCAGACCACAACTTGCAAGTGTGGCCTGCTGACTTCTTTTAAAGGAAGCTGTATTGAAAACCAGCCGTGTGCGCTCTCTCAGTGCACTGTTGGGTCCTGTCTGTGCTCTCGCAATGGCAGAATGGGGGAGCTGCGACACAGACCATGGCTGGAAATAGTTACCATCTGAACTTTTCCAGGAAACGTGTGCCAACACTGGTCTAGATGACTAATGAGGCCCTGGACAAAATATTTTTCTCTTTTTAAAATTCTAGTTTTTCATATCATACATTAAAAAGGCTTGCTTCAAATTTTTCCAGTAAGAAAGACAAAATTATGGACTTTGAAATACATTCCATCTGAAAATAGGAAAACAAATCAGGGAGAAAGAAAAAAATCAACAGACAATTGGGATTTCTTTTAGTTACAAAAAATCACCAGTATGTTATTTTTTTTTCCATCTTCTCAAAATGAAAAAAAGACAACCAGCTCCTTTTTTTCCTTTTCTTTTCTTTTTTTAACAAAGATAACAAATATAAAAATCTAGTCATAAACAGCCTTCAAAGTACAATTAGAAACCAACTAGAGGGATCCATCTTTTGGAGGGTTAATGAGTTTGGGACTTAAACACTTAAATGATCGCCATGTTGTTGATTTGCCCATGGCTGCAGCGATGAGGAAGTGTGCAGCAGATCTAACAGCTAGTCCCTCCTGTCGCCATCCCTGCGGCACTTACTCTCTTCAGGACACAAGGACTTGCAAGTGTCTCCACGACACTCTGAGCACAGAAGTCTTCATCCCGAGTGAAAACCGGCAGTTTCTATGGCAGTACTGGTTCAGCGCCTATCATGCTGCACTAATATAGTGCAAGAATGTGCCTTCCGTGTAGCAAAAAAAGATGCAGGCAACCAGTTTGAAAATTAGGGCAGGTAGAAATGTACTGTATGAACGCAAGCAAATTAGTTCTCCAGACAATAACCACTCTAAAATACTGAACTTGAAGACTCTTCTAAGGTACTAGTACATGTCCAGCATTCATACTTTGGAAAGAGACAAGAATGAAGTCTTATAAAAGTGTCTTTGCCTCTAAATGCAGGTCAATGAAACGTATCATCAACCCCCAAGATGCTGAATTCATTCAGTGGGTTTTCTGCTCAGTTTAGAGCTATCTTTATCCACCATTGGAACTGCTTATTAACAAGTATATTACCTGACATAATAATGTGTTTCATTCAGTTGAGTAGGCATGTTGTTATGTTGGACTATATAGTAGTGTAGAGGTCCTGGTATCAAAATCTTCATGCGGAAATGTTACTATGGGTTAACACTGCAGAGACTTGCATTGGGCATCCTAAACTGGCCAAGCCCACCACCATGTTTGAGAGATGAAAGTGAGTGATCAGTTAGTAGATTTCAGAAAAGATCACATCAAACTCCCAGAATGCAGCATGTATTCAACTAAATCTAGAGTTCTCAGGGCTGACGGTTTCTATGTAAGTGGTACTGTCTTGGTATCTCCAATGGCACTGTGATTTTTCACTGCTTTCTTAATGATGATCTTTCAAGAAGTTACAATGTAGTTTAATCCACACAATTTGACTAGCTTTGTCGCCTCTAGCTTTGTCACCTCCAGATAGCTACGGCAAAGGCAGAAAGCTGAAACTGGTTGATGGAGGGTAAGTTACAACTTACATGTCTGCATCTCCATCATAGGCTAAGGTCAAAGGTTTCAGCCGGTTGTTTTGCCTTCTTTGGGGTTTCTTTGGCTTTTTGCTGTTAAAATAAAAACAAAACCAAAAAGAAAATCAGTAAAATTGTGAGAAAGAAAATCTTCAATTGTAATTTTATTGTTCTAAATGGGAAGAAAAAAAATAAAACTGAAGCACGGATAAGCGTAAGAATTGCTTAACTGACTACATTTTCTAAATTCAACCCTAAAATTTGATTTTCTGGTTTTGGAATTCCACAGTTTTATGCATGGAATAAACCTGAACCAGAACTTTTCAAATATGTTATTACTCTGTAAAAGGTAAATTATCTAGATGGAATTTCTGTAGTACTAACAACGGAAATAAATGTTATAGTATAATCATTTATATGTCCACAAACTTTTATAAATAACACAACTTATAATTAATACGTTTAAAAAGACAGTTGAGGGCTTCCCTGGTGATCCAGTGGGTATGGACACCACCTTGCAGTGCAAGGGGTGCCTATTCAGTCTCTGGCATGGGAAGATCCCAGGTGCCACGGAGTGGCTGGACCGATGTGTCCCAACTACCAAGCCAGAGCTCTGGAGTGCATGCGCCCAGAGCTGGTGCTCTTCAGTGACAGAGGCCACCGCGATGGAAGCCCCACACAGGCCAGAGAACAAAGATGGATTAAAATAGCTAAATGAAAGACCAATAGAAGTGCCCCCCCCCAATAAAATTTGGAACAACAACAAAAAAAGACAGTTGAATTAGCTACTATCATAATATCTTCCTCAGTAGCTAATAAAAATGTACAGTTCACTGTAAGTGTACAAGGTAATGCACGGTGCCTACACAACCAAGGGGAACACACTTGAGATGACTGCAGCAGCTCTGGCTCGCCTTCAGAAACTAAGTGGTCTAGGTTCAGTGGTTTGTGGACTGTCTACGCCTATTCAGAAACTCAGATGAACCCTGAATAAATGTGGAATACTTATTTGAGACATCAGATTGCTATTCCTGGTTATAGTCAATTCAAAGTGTTTCCTCTGAGACAGAGAGATCCCCTTAGATTTTTAAATATTTAAACACTCACCAAGCTAGATAGATCATGGAGACAATGAAGATGAGTAGCACTAAAGCCCCAGCCGCTACACCGTAAACCCACGTCTTCAGTCTCCCATCTAAGAAGAGTGGATATGGGTCATTAATTTGCATTAGTCTGCTCTCTCTCTCTCTCTCTATATATATATCAGTCTTTAACTATAACCAATGACCAGTCACATATGACCAAGTCCTTTCAAAACTCAAAGTGAATTATTGCTAAGGCAGAGTTAATGATTAATGCAAAGCTGCTATTATGAGTTAGATGCTTCTTCATTAAAGATAAATTATCAATGAAGACTGGATAGAAAAGCGATAAAAAAAATGCTACAATTCGAGTTCAGCTTTAAAGTTAATACGTCTAAATTTCTGCTACTTCCTATATGGATTTTACTTTAAACTCAGCATACGTGTTACATTATAGAAATGTTTTCTTCTGATTTTTGTTCTATCTTCAGAATAGCAGTCGTGAGAAAAGAAGAAAAACCAATGCAATTTTGAGAGATTCCTACAACTTTTTTGATGCTGACAGGTATCTCAATGTAAACTTTATCATTTAAATACTTTTTCCAGATTAACTGAAAGTAAATATATTTAACATTTTTAGAATTATTAATCCTTTACCTAGTTTATACATTAGCATATGCTTCAAAATTGATCTGAAAATATCATTTGTAACAGTAAGTTTGATTAACACATAAAAGAATCTCTAAATATCTCTTTTTCCTATCTTTTCTATTTATGGACAGAAACTTTCTAGTATTATGAGGGGACACTTTAAAATTTGGTTTTCTGGTCTCATTCTCTTTGGACTTCTCAGTTTTCTATTCTGAATAAACTTCATATGGATGATAGTATTAACAATTTTGCCTAACTTGTTCCTCACACCAACATATGTTTTCTATTGTACACAATCAGCTAAACATTGAAACTATAGATTGGTTAAATTGATCCCACAGAGACTCTGGTTTAGCCAACATGTGAAAGACTTCAAAAGCAAATCTAGTATTTTTTTTTGGCCTAGAGCTGGATCAACATAGGAGTTCATTCATATGCTGGGAATAAACCAAATTAATATTCTAGGTATTTTTTTTTCAATTCTAAAGATTTAAAAACAACTGAGTCTGAGTTCAAAATCTAAAGAACTATACAGTTGGGTTTATCTGTCCTGAAACAAGTTTAACAAATATTTTTGGGTTTTTCATAAAACAAGAACAAGGTCTAATTGTATGTTTTCATAATGTATACCTATTAAATATATTAAAATGTTCACTTGAGGAAAACTATATATAAAATGAAAACTGACAATAATGTTGTCTTTTAGATGCAGTTTTGACATGAGGAGATCTGCTTGGATTCTTGGTCAAGGTCAAGATTGCAAATAGACACAGGCTGGTCCGTTGACTGAGAAGAACTTCCCATGCTTCACAGACAGGTCAGCTTTACAAAATAAACTTTATCTTCAGCTCAAACCCTAATAAAGTCAGGGATGATGTGTTTAAATATGAATCACCCAAATAATGAAAATACTTTTAAGAAAAGTCCCAGTAGTGATTCACCAGTAAGGTATAGTGTTTTGACTTAATGCATTAAAAATAAGAGTTGTGCTAAACCATCCCAACTCCCTCCTTCCTTTCTCAAATTTCTGATGGGATTAGGAGGTAGTTTATGCCTAGCTTTGCCTGGCAATTTCCGGTTGGTCATGAAGTGGTAATCCCTCTAGGGTGTAAGAGAGGAGTGGCATCAGTTTAGCTACCATACAGCTCTTGTGGCCCATTTTTAAGCACCAGGTTAGGGCTAGGGATGAGTGCATGGCTGAATCAGCTGAAGAAAAAGAATGTGCAGAGTAAGGATACAATCTGATCAGTCTCAAGGCTTTTGTCTATATGGGCTTCAAGTTCATTACTAGATAACGTTAGGAGGTATCTGTTTAATATCAAAGGGGTCTGGACATTCTCCAAGTTTAGACAGTCCCATTGAGACAGGAAAGCTCCGTCCCTGCCTCCATGTATCTAAAACTAGTATAGATTCCGAGTATTTCAGGGTGCCAGCTCCAAGGGCTGGCGGAAATTGGTCTGGCTGCCAAGTATCCCCTCTGTTACTGATCTTCCTATTTAGGGTTCAAATAGTTAGCACTCTGTGGGCAAATGGAAAATTCTTGACTGTCTTCACAGTTTTTATTATAGTTCTGCATGACAGTACACTCTTCCCCTAATATTTTCACTGTTAGGTTACTTTGATCAATGTGAAAATAATGATAAATTTAGGACTAAATTTATCAATCTGAGAATTTTTCTCAGCAGAGAGTTTCCTTTTTCTGAATGTTCAGCATAATGGCTTTTTTCATAATAAATGTAAAAATTAAAAGACTATATGGCAGTATCGAAAGAAATGATTACAGATGAAATAAATAGTTATCTCTTAGGAGACCACTTGCTCATTTTTTTTTAAATCCTTTAGCATTGGTTACTATATAGCTAAAGACCTCCACATCAGTGCTGTCTGGTCACTTCACCTGGCCCAAATGGCTGCAGAAACCAGGTCCTTCCCCGTCCCGCTGGGTTACTGGAGGGCTGGGTGGGATGCACTGCTCGGCTGGTTTTCACGTCTCCTCTTTTGTCCTCCACAGTGGGTATGACCACCACGGGGATCAGAGTGCACTGCTCGAGTGTGCCGTTGGAAGACAGGACTTCCGTGTACCCTTCTTCACAGCTGCACGTCCTGGTCTGTAGGAGAAGAAGACTTACTGTGCCCACACGCTGGTCTCTGTAGGTGTACCACACCCGACTAGGAGGCGGGCTCTAGAGAAGTATGGTTCTGGGACTTTACCCATGGAGTGTCTGTCACCACTATATACAAAAAGAACACACTTTTTAATACTTTATACAAACTTATTCTAACAGTAGAAGCCAGTGTGTTCAGAATTGTTGATGTTGATAAAAGGAGAGGTCCCCAAATCGAATTCCTGTGCCTTAAGACATGCTTTCTATTCCCAAGGTGGGGCGTGGACTGTACCAGCGGCAGTGGGGTCGATGGTTCGTCCACTCTAATGAGTTCATCCCCTGCCTCCATGTATCTAAAACTAGTATAGATTCCGAGTATTTCAGGGTGCCAGCTCCAAGGGCTGGCGGAAATTGGTCTGGCTGCCAAGTATCCCCTCTGTTACTGATCTTCCTATTTAGGGTTCAAATAGTTAGCACTCTGTGGGCAAATGGAAAATTCTTGACTGTCTTCACAGTTTTTA
Source organism: Tragulus kanchil (assembly GCA_022376925.1). Classification (NCBI taxonomy): domain Eukaryota; kingdom Metazoa; phylum Chordata; class Mammalia; order Artiodactyla; family Tragulidae; genus Tragulus; species Tragulus kanchil. Next base: position 120,722,722 of record JAIOJX010000030.1, on the reverse strand, counting down.
TTATAGTTCTGCATGACAGTACACTTTTCCCCCTAATATTTTCACTGTTAGGTTACTTTGATCAATGTGAAAATAATGATAAATTTAGGACTAAATTTATCAATCTGAGAATTTTTCTCAGCAGAGAGTTTCCTTTTTCTGAATGTTCAGCATAATGGCTTTTTTCATAATAAATGTAAAAATTAAAAGACTATATGGCAGTATCGAAAGAAATGATTACAGATGAAATAAATAGTTATCTCTTAGGAGACCACTTGCTCATTTTTTTTTAAATCCTTTAGCATTGGTTACTATATAGCTAAAGACCTCCACATCAGTGCTGTCTGGTCACTTCACCTGGCCCAAATGGCTGCAGAAACCAGGTCCTTCCCGTCCCGCTGGGTTACTGGAGGGCTGGGTGGGATGCACTGCTCGGCTGGTTTTCACGTCTCCTCTTTTGTCCTCCACAGTGGGTATGACCACCACGGGGATCAGAGTGCACTGCTCGAGTGTGCCGTTGGAAGACAGGACTTCCGTGTACCCTTCTTCACAGCTGCACGTCCTGGTCTGTAGGAGAAGAAGACTTACTGTGCCCACACGCTGGTCTCTGTAGGTGTACCACACCCGACTAGGAGGCGGGCTCTAGAGAAGTATGGTTCTGGGACTTTACCCATGGAGTGTCTGTCACCACTATATACAAAAAGAACACACTTTTTAATACTTTATACAAACTTATTCTAACAGTAGAAGCCAGTGTGTTCAGAATTGTTGATGTTGATAAAAGGAGAGGTCCCCAAATCGAATTCCTGTGCCTTAAGACATGCTTTCTATTCCAAAGGTGGGGGCGTGGACTGTACCAGCGGCAGTGGGGTGACACAGGATGGAGCTGGCTCGTCCACTCTAATGAGTTCACACCTACCTCACTGCAGTAGGAGTGGGGTGGACTGCACGGTGGGTTACAAGACCTGTCAGCGTCAGGCTGGCGCACCACCAGGCAGCCCCCTGCAGAACAGAGAATCTTATTTGGACAAGCAGCCTCTCTTGGAATGATAAAAAACAAAAACAAAAACAAAAACACACCATTGTTGTTGACTTTGAATCCTGAAACGTCTTGAAATCCCACAGACTTTTCAGAGAGCAGCTGACTGAAACACTTGGTTAACCTGGACCACTCTATTTAGGAACTTGAGGCCCTTCTTATTCAGAGGAGATGGCACCTGTCACCCCAGTGGGTCTCAGTAAGTACCTGTTGATTTTTTACTTGATACTTGGAAAACACTAATTGCTTGCAGGCTCATGTCATAGTTCCTGAGACCAAGTCCAACATTAAAAAGGATATTAAATTTTCTTTTAAAGTTAAAATTCTTTCTTTATTATTCAAAGAAATAGTTTTCAAGATTTTTTTTCATTTACGTGATGACCTTGTAAGTGAATTTTTTTATAATACATTTTTTTTTGCAAAAAAATCACTAATTCAGGATTTTTTTTTTGGTATATAAGAAAACACATGCAGCTACAAAGTGGTACATGTCTGCAGCGCTGTTTTCACTTGACCTTGTGGGTCTCTAGTTAGTCCTCTGTTTTGCTCCCTCTTTTCAAGGTGAGTACCAGGTAGGCTGAAGTTGTTATAGTGAAGTTTTAAGACAAGACTAGATGTCATAAAGAAACTGTGTTGGGCGCATGGAAAGAACTCATAGTTTCCAACCATACTTGTTCAGTTTCACAGAATTTTAGCAAAGCAAAAGTTTTATTTATGGAACTGATGATCCTCTGGAATTTAATTAAAGGTGTTCATTCCTTCCTTTGATTCTCACTGTTGTAAGCAAAATATTCACAGAGAATCAGTTATGGAAAAGCAGTTAGTCATTGCAAGGCAGCTGGAGTGACCTGGCTGTACTGAAGCTCACATCAAAGCACAGGAAGACAAAGGCAAACAACATCTTGAGTTTCTCATAAGAATGACTATTCATAAAACTAGAGCAATCAATCAAGGTAGGTAATACAGTTTACATCTTTGTCTATTTCTCATAATCTCATCTCTCCTAAAAGACAGAAGAACAACACGTATCACAAATAATTTGTACCATTTTCTTTTTTGCTATAAAACAGCATTAGAAGGGAATAAATACATGGGATACTCTACTATGTGGAACCGAAATTGAACATGTGATTTCTACAGGTAAGTCTTTTAAAATTCGACTTACCTTTACATTAGGGAATAGCCCCAATTTCAGTGTGAAAAGAGCTTGTAAGATGTAGAAGAAAAGTCTGACGTGACTATTTGCAGCCATATTTGAAAAAAGAAATACTGAAAACTAACGGTATCCCCTGGGAAAGCTGTAAAATTCCCTCTGAATAAAAAAGAAGGTAGACATTCATTTTTAGTTCTTCAGTGTAAAGGTGTGCTAATTCACTTAAGTCATGTCCAATTCGCTGTGAACCCACGGACTGTAGTCCACCAGGCTCCTCTGTCCACAGGATTCTCCAGGCAAGGATACTGGAGTGGATTGCCATGCCCCACTCCATGGGATCTTCCCAACCCAGGGATTGAACCTGCATCTTTTAGGTCTACTGCACTGGCAGACCGCTGCTTTACCACTACAGCCACTTGGGAAGGACCACCTCTCTAGTGTCTTCAGGTTCAGGAAGCCTATGCTCCTCTCCCCAGAGCTGTGTCTCCTCCTACTGCCTCTGAGAGTGGTGTGCTTGGAACAGACTTTTCATCCAGAAAATAATACTGTGAGAGAACAAAGGGTTTCCTTTGTTAGGTGTCTTTTCTTTGTTACAGATGTGTCCACGGGGAGTTGCTACTATCAAGTGTTTCTTGACCCAGATAGCTAATGTATAAAATCTTATCTTCACAAGAATACAATTTGACATGTGCTCTAGCTTTCATAGGCTAGAAATGCATAATTAGATTTCAGGTAATTTAAAATTCAATATCAAAATTTATGCTTTACAAAAAGCATACTGATCCGGCATTCCTGTCATCTTACTGTAGATCCTACAGTTCAATTTATAACTGTTACTCAGAGGCACCAAAATGCACATTACCTTTTCTTCCTGCCCAAGGGTCAAAACAGTGGCAGCAAGTCAGCAGGTCCCCTGTGCAGTTACCTCTCAACCTGCAGGCTGCTGCTACACTGGGGAGAGTCCTGTGGATTGTTTGAGACCCTGGGGACTCATCTTTGGGTCCACAGGATTGAGGCTGAGGTTTTCATTCTGACCTTGGTTCCTATAGGAGCCAAGAGTGTCTCACTCCATCTCTGGAGCCAATGTTCTTCCCTCTTCAGGGGTCTTTGGGATCCTTTGCATTTACTTGACTCAGACAAGGAGACGTTTAGTAACTGCACATTAGTTCTTTGAAGATATATTTGGGTCAAAGGAAATTGTAAAAAAGCCCTTCATTTGGATGCCTCCTTTCGATGTATAATGAGTTTTGACTGGTGACAGAGTAGGTACTGGTGAACACTCAGATGCTCTGTGCAATTTTTTTCCCAATAGGTCTTATATACTTAGTAAAAAACTAAGTCATAGATGTCTGAAATTAGGCAAAATATTTGAATGTGTACAATCACATTCTCTTGGCAGTATTTTGGGGCTGCGTGTACAGTGCCTCAAAGGCCCAGAAACAGTCAACAAAACATTGACTTTTTAGCATGAAGTAAGTTATTAATATGTAAGATTTTAGGAGACAACCTGAGAATTATTGACTTATAATAATTACTAGAATTAGATAGTCATGTCTAAAATGGCTGAGGGAGAACTGAACTGAAACACTAAAAAGTAAAACAGTCTGCCATTGGTCATCAGGTACACAGCTCAGGTGTCCTGAACCCAACCCCATGTGGAATGACTAAAAGACTACCTGTTTTCTTAATTGTTGTCTTTAAGCAACACACGGGACTTACAGGAGGACTTTGAAAGAACACAGAGAAGCGGAGGGTTTACCTGTCACGTTTACGCCATCTGATCTTTGACACCAGACTGTTCGGGAAGAGCCCTTCCAGGCGCTGGCCATCCACTTGTACTCGTAACACTGTCCATCTGCGGGGGCACAACACACATGAGCAGGGGATTCTGCAGGCCAGGGCAGCAGCCACGGAGACAGGGTGTTAACAAAATGCGAAAAGGATAAGAAGTCCATCCTGAGTGATGGAAATGTGAAGTTATTCTGAAGCTGCCATATGACTAATTTTCCATGTCTCCTATCATACTATCTGATGGGAACCTGGATTCCCAATTTAAAGTCTTATATCAAATATGCAGGCAAGGACAGAGGATAACTGAAAAAATAATTGAAAAAATAAATTCAATTATCTGTCATTTTAACAAACATTACCATTGAGTCATATTTGCTTTATTTTTTGTTTTGTTTGTTGATGGCTGAAAAGACAACCGGCTTGGAGTCCTATTGCATTCCTTCCTGATCTCCCTCCACGTCTGTGCAGCAGGGCCCACTATTCTGAAGTAGGTACAGGCATTTCTGTGATATGCTTTTTATTCTTTGAATATAACTATAAATATGTATAATCCATAAGTGACTTACAGCATTACTTGTAGGCAGTCTTAAAATTAAAAACTATTATACTGATACATGAGACATCTATCTTTTTGAAACTTAATAGTCAATGTTACAGATGAAATATTTCTATGTGAATTTTTAAAGCAGGCACAATCAATTAATTGTAACTGCTACGTGGAATTCCATGGTGCTAACTACTACAATTTATGTCCTCTGTGGGTGGACTTCTGGTTGTGTTCAGTTCATGGTCCTATATCCGTGTCTCAGGGGTCAGCCTTGCGCAAGTCTCCTGGTGCTTCTTTAAGGTAAATATTTAGAAGGGAAATTTCTAGGTATCACTGTAGGGATAGCTGAAACTTTACTAATAAACACAGCTCTTTTTTTTTTTTTTTTTCTTTAAAAGGTGACAGTTTACATATCCACCAGCACTGAACAAGAGTTGCTAAATTTAAATTTCTCATCAGTCTTGTGGGTGTGGAAAGCTGTCTCATCATTTTACCTTGCAGTTCTTTACCAAAAATACTCAATGGTAAGAAAAATGTTTTGGGGCATTTAGATTTCCTCTTGTGAATTGCTCATGTGTATCTTTGGGCTCCTCCAAAAGAAATTTGAAATCTGTACCTTTTCTATGTATCGAGTTGTGGGCAGTTTTATTCTAGAAAAAAACAATTCTCAAATTATGGTCCAAGGACCAAGGAAGACTGTGGCATTTCTTGAGAGCACATGTTTGAGGATTTTCTCCTTTAACTATACACCTGGGTAAGTAAAGCTGGATTTTCTTCATACACAGGAACTAAACTAAGATGGGCTGTGTTAAGTCTCTTCAGTCGTGTTCAACTTTCTGTGACCTCAGGGACTGTAGCCCACCAGGCCCCTCTGTCCATGGGGGTTCTCCAGGCAAGAATACTGGAGTGGGTTGCCACCCCTCCTTCCAGGGGATCTTCCCAACCCAGGAATGGAACCTGCATCTCTTTCGTCTCCTGCGCTGGCAGACAGGTTATTTACCACCAGCACCACCTGAATGCAGAAGCAGGTAAGAGACTCTAGCTGTCTTCTGTTAAGCCAGATGTTATAGAGATGTGAAAAAGTGTAAAAACGAGATCATGTCTGTTATTAAAATTACTTTTTTTTTGCTTTGGAAAAACAGTTACTTTTCAGGAGATGTTATTTATGATAACATATAATTGATCTGTAATTGTTTTAAAAAGTTTTTAAATATTTGATAAGCAGTTATCATTTGATAGTCAGAATTTTGATATGTACACGTCAGAGAAAAGCACTTTGGGGTCCTCACCAATTTTACAAACATGAAATTGTCTTGGAAGGCTGAGAAACTTTAGGATAGTTATTCTAGACACTAATTCCTTCAAACTAACTTCACAGATATATTTTCTAAGTCTGTGGTTTGCATGGTAACCTTGTTTATAATCTATTTTACTGTGGAGAAGATTTAAATTTTGATTTAACAGTATTTTTATTGTTCCTCGTTTTTGATTTTGGTGTCAAATATGAAGGAGATTTTCCTCATCATTTTTCCTATCCAGCTTTATTTATTAAGATTTCACATCAATGTGAGTTTGTCTGTTTCAATTTTAGTAACGCTCATAAGTAAACCCACTTAGGTTTTAGCGTGCATGTGTGAGAATATTTGATAGACTTGGGTTTTTAATAGTTACAGAATCTACGGTTTAGCCTCTGCATTACTCTTGATAAATGACCTTCTAAATAGCTGTCAAGTTTTTACATTTATTAGAAAAATGTATTCATAGCATTATCATTTTTAAACAGTACTATTAATAACTTTCCTCTTTTTTGCTGCTCCATTGATTTTGGTCTACTTGGTTAATTTGGTTAAAAAACTTTACTGATTATCTTGTTTGTTTTCTATGTCATTCAATTTGTATTTATCTGTACTAATTATACTCTTTTCTTTTTTAAAAAAATTGAGTTGAAAGTTGAGCTCCTATTAAACTTTTATCCCTCCTATGTAAGCATGTAAGGCTTTAAATTCCCTTCTAAGGGCTTCCCTGGTGGTCCAGTGGGTAAGGACACCGCCTTGCAGTGCAAGGGGCGCTGGTTCCATCCCTGGCCTGGGAAGATCCCATGTGCCGCGGAGCGGCTGGACCCATGTGTCCAATTACCGAGCCGGAGCTCTGGAGCGCACGTGCCCAGAGCTGGTGCTCTGTGACAACAGAGGCCTCCGCGATAGGAGGCCCACATGGGCCAAAGAACAAAGATGGATGAAAATAGACAAATGAAAGACCAATAGAAGTGGTCCGCCTGCTCCCCCCCCTCCCCCCCCCCCCCCCCAAGATAAATAAATAAATCTTTAAAAAAAAAAAAAAAAAGAAATTCCCTTCTAAGTACTTTTGTGCTGCATCCTGCGTAACATTAGACATGTAATACTCTAGAAATGTAGTTTTCAGGTTTTTTTTTTCTGTGTGTGCATGGGGAGAATGTATTTGCAATTGCTGTTGATTCCTAATATTATTTTCATTGCTCTTATAAACAATTCTTTCTTTTCTTGAAAATTATTTTATTTATTGGAATCCCTGACCTTTCCCTCCCTCTTTGCCTACCCTGTCCCAGGAATATGGTTGGTAAATTTGAGAAAATGTAATTAATAAGGTGGATAAGCCTCTAATTCTTAGGTTTAGTCATCTACCTCAACTGGCTTTCATTATTCTCCAACATTCTAAGCTTTCTTCCACGTCTCAGTAATACAGGTGTTATTTTGGCCCTTATTTTCTAATATTTGTCATGCTCCTCAACTGCTTCAGAACACAAGAAAGAATGAGAAGGCTGTTTGTTGAGCAAGACATTCTCCGCTAGGTAACAACACTGCTCTGTGGTTCTCACATATGTCATGCATTGCTTTACTGCACACACGGCTCTATGTGTATATATACATACACACAGACATACAAACATGTATTTTTATATATGCTAGTGTCAAATTCAGACAAATACTTATTAACACTTTGGTTTACCAACTTCTGAGAATATAGTAAAGCATCTTGCTTTGCTATTGCTTCATAATCTTTCTTTCTTTGGATTTAGGTATGATCAGGGTTCTTACAGGTGTGTACAAATAACATGCTCCTAAGGATCTCTGCCTTCTTTAGCTCATAAACCTCACCTTAGAGGGATTTTTACAGTATTTCATATCTAACTGAGGAAAGGCAAGACTTTTCTTCTCTAAATCTTTAGAATTCAGAATCATATCCTTGACTCAATCCTCAGTTTCAGTGAGATCTTAGCAAATTTGCTTATCTAACATTTTATATCTTATGCTTATCAACACAAGACTAAAATAAATAGATATTCTGACCACAGCACTCACCGTCACACGGTTTTGTTTCCAGCATCTGCTCCGGGCAGAGATGCTGGTTCTCTAGTTCTTGTATGATCACGGCTCTGGAACGGACCTGTATTCCCCCAAAGCCGAGGTCCTCGCCATTCACACAGGTCAGCTGACACAGGCTCCAGGAAGACCAGTCCTTCAAATAGCAGTCCCCTTTTTTAATAAAGAAGAGCCAGCAAGATCATCATTTTATGTCTAAGCCAATTAAGCAATGCTTTTAGGTATGCCAGTCATACGATCTGTTTTTATTTTTTTGAATTATTTTTTGAATCCTGACCTTTCCCTCCCTCTTTGCCTACCCTGTCCCAGGAATATGGTTGGTAAATTTGAGAAAATGTAATTAATAAGGTGGATAAGCCTCTAATTCTTAGGTTTAGTCATCTACCTCAACTGGCTTTCATTATTCTCCAACATTCTAAGCTTTCTTCCACGTCTCAGTAATACAGGTGTTATTTTGGCCCTTATTTTCTAATATTTGTCATGCTCCTCAACTGCTTCAGAACACAAGAAAGAATGAGAAGGCTGTTTGTTGAGCAAGACATTCTCCGCTAGGTAACAACACTGCTCTGTGGTTCTCACATATGTCATGCATTGCTTTACTGCACACACGGCTCTATGTGTATATATACATACACACAGACATACAAACATGTATTTTTATATATGCTAGTGTCAAATTCAGACAAATACTTATTAACACTTTGGTTTACCAACTTCTGAGAATATAGTAAAGCATCTTGCTTTGCTATTGCTTCATAATCTTTCTTTCTTTGGATTTAGGTATGATCAGGGTTCTTACAGGTGTGTACAAATAACATGCTCCTAAGGATCTCTGCCTTCTTTAGCTCATAAACCTCACCTTAGAGGGATTTTTACAGTATTTCATATCTAACTGAGGAAAGGCAAGACTTTTCTTCTCTAAATCTTTAGAATTCAGAATCATATCCTTGACTCAATCCTCAGTTTCAGTGAGATCTTAGCAAATTTGCTTATCTAACATTTTATATCTTATGCTTATCAACACAAGACTAAAATAAATAGATATTCTGACCACAGCACTCACCGTCACACGGTTTTGTTTCCAGCATCTGCTCCGGGCAGAGATGCTGGTTCTCTAGTTCTTGTATGATCACGGCTCTGGAACGGACCTGTATTCCCCCAAAGCCGAGGTCCTCGCCATTCACACAGGTCAGCTGACACAGGCTCCAGGAAGACCAGTCCTTCAAATAGCAGTCACCTGCAAAGCCCAGGTTGGTAGTTTAGACTCACACCCATAAAGAAGAGCCAGCAAGATCATCATTTTATGTCTAAGCCAATTAAGCAATGCTTTTTAGGTATGCCAGTCATACACGATCTTCGTAAGACTAATAATAACTATGGGGTATTTATACACTTGGATTAATCGTGCTGTCTTTTGAGATATAGGCTATGTGTGGCTTAATGATATCAAATGTAAACTAAAAGAGCTTGTCCACTATGAGTCCCCTTACCTTAAATGACAACAATACTTAATTAAAACCAGTGACTACAACTCTGGTCATTGTCATCATAAAGGGGCTTACTTGGTACTATTACAAGAAAATCTAAATATATAAAGATCTTGTTATCTAGGCAGGTATTCAAAATTTTGAAGTGGCTAAAGTCCCAGGCTGAGAAAGCTTGTGCTTGGTTCCTGTTTCTCCCCAAAGTTGTGGGGGTGATACAGCCAACCGCTGTACTGAGGCAGTAACACACAATTTCCTCTGACCTGCTTCTTCAGTCCACTTCCCCTCTTTTCTGCAATTATTTATTGAAGAATAATACACATGTGAAACAATGACATCATAAATGCACAGACAACTGGATTAAATACCCATGTAAATGACCTTTACATCAAGCAACAAAGCATTCTCAGAAATCCCCCTCATGGTTTACATGGAGTAGACCCACAGGCACTTTTTAATGTTTGGTTTCTCTCACTCCTTGATGTCTGTGAGACTGATCATATACTTACAATGCTCTAATTTGTTCTTACTGCTGTGCTTTATTGTGTAAATATGCCACCATTTACATATCCAGAGTTGTGTCTCCTGCATTGGTAAGCTATTCTATTGATGGGCAAGTGGAGGGTTGTAAGTTTTTCTCATTATGAATACTGATGTTGTGAATATTTCGGTTTGAGTCTTTTAGTGAACTTATAGATGCATTTCTTGGGGGCATAAAACTAGAAATTAGTTACCATTCCATAAGAATTGTTGGGTCATAGTATGTGTTCATCTTAAGCCATTTTCGGAACAGGGAAAACTCTATTCAATGCCCCTTTCCCCTACACTCATTCATTCTTTAGGGCACCGCTAGATTGTACTGTTCAGAGGGTATGGTACATTGTGATAAATACGAATCCATAAGAAAGTCCAATCACGTTAATTATTTCAGTCATATCACACGACTAATTTATACTGGCTTATATGATGCTGAAGATGTCTAAGGTTAGCATGTCTGAAGTTGCCTGGAGATCTGATTAATGAAAAAACTTGTGCCAGGTTAAGAAATTCTACAACGACACAAATAACTAACAGATACACGTATCATACTAGAGTAGTCATTTTTGTAGCCCTTTATTATAGTGTGTCATTATTGTAAGAATCTCAAAGACACGACGGACAGCAAGCTGTTAGGGAAAGAGCCTATTTGGGAAGAGTTCCCAGGCGAGATCCACAGGTCCAAGAGGTGGGCCAGTGAAGTCCCACCCCGGAGATGGGAAAAGGAGGTTTTATTTGGGAGGAGAAGGGGGAAAGGAGAGAGGGGAGGGGGTTTCTTAGAGAAGGCGCAGAAACAAAGTCTTTGTCTAAACTGAGCGGGAAATTAGTGATGAGTCGGCTGTCCTTGAGTTGTCTGTGGGCATGGGGGTGTGCAGTCCTTGTCACTTTCCACATCTGGTGGACAATCTTCATGGCCAGAGCGAACTCCTTATCGCCAGCCTTGAGAGACTCCCAGGCACCAGCAGACTAGCAACCGGCCCTATGATGCTGACCCTTTAGGGCCAGGGAGTTCTCAACTGCAATGTTAACCCTTTAATAGCCCATAAACCTAATAATTATCACTGTCTCATGTTCCCTAAAGTGAAGAAAATTCTAGTCAATTTGGGAAGGGCTAAGGAAAAAGAAACTAGTGAGAATTTTTAAGCAGCCAAGCAAAGTTTTAGAAGTATTTATATCTGTTAGGAAAATGCTACTTTGGGGTCACTCAGCTTTTAATTATGCAGGAGAAACTATTAAAACAGCATTTCCCTGGTGGTCCATTGGGTAAAGAGTCCACCTTGCAGTGCAAGGGGCACCAGTACGATCCCTGGCCCAGGAAGATCCCACATGCTGTGGAGGGGCTGGACCGGTGTGTCCAATTACAAGCCAGTGCTCTGGAGTGCATGCACCCAAAGCCGGTGCTCTGCAATGACAGTTGAGTCTGATTAAAATTTGACAAATTCTTTAGGGCACCGCTAGATTGTACTGTTCAGAGGGTATGGTACATTGTGATAAATACGAATCCATAAGAAAGTCCAATCACGTTAATTATTTCAGTCATATCACGACTAATTTATACTGGCTTATATGATGCTGAAGATGTCTAAGGTTAGCATGTCTGAAGTTGCCTGGAGATCTGATTAATGAAAAAACTTGTGCCAGGTTAAGAAATTCTACAACGACACAAATAACTAACAGATACACGTATCATACTAGAGTAGTCATTTTTGTAGCCCTTTATTATAGTGTGTCATTATTGTAAGAATCTCAAAGACACGACGGACAGCAAGCTGTTAGGGAAAGAGCCTATTTGGGAAGAGTTCCCAGGCGAGATCCACAGGTCCAAGAGGTGGGCCAGTGAAGTCCCACCCCGGAGATGGGAAAAGGAGGTTTTATTTGGGAGGAGAAGGGGGAAAGGAGAGAGGGGAGGGGGTTTCTTAGAGAAGGCGCAGAAACAAAGTCTTTGTCTAAACTGAGCGGGAAATTAGTGATGAGTCGGCTGTCCTTGAGTTGTCTGTGGGCATGGGGGTGTGCAGTCCTTGTCACTTTCCACATCTGGTGGACAATCTTCATGGCCAGAGCGAACTCCTTATCGCCAGCCTTGAGAGACTCCCAGGCACCAGCAGACTAGCAACCGGCCCTATGATGCTGACCCTTTAGGGCCAGGGAGTTCTCAACTGCAATGTTAACCCTTTAATAGCCCATAAACCTAATAATTATCACTGTCTCATGTTCCCCTAAAGTGAAGAAAATTCTAGTCAATTTTGGAAGGGCTAAGGAAAAAGAAACTAGTGAGAATTTTTAAGCAGCCAAGCAAAGTTTTAGAAGTATTTATATCTGTTAGGAAAATGCTACTTTGGGGTCACTCAGCTTTTAATTATGCAGGAGAAACTATTAAAACAGCATTTCCCTGGTGGTCCATTGGGTAAAGAGTCCACCTTGCAGTGCAAGGGGCACCAGTACGATCCCTGGCCCAGGAAGATCCCTTGTGCCATGGAGAAGCTGGACCGGTGTGTCCAATTACAAGCCAGTGCTCTGGAGTGCATGCGCCCAGAGCCGGTGCTTTGCAATGACAGAGGCCACTGCAATGGGAGGCCCACAAAGGACGAAGAATAAAGGTGGATTAAAACAAATATAAATAAGAGGCATGATGAGGAAAAAACAAAAAAATAATAAAACAGACACACCTGTCAATATGAGTGTAGTGGAGCTTCACCTCAGAAACTGCAAATTACATGGAAGGAAAATATACCTTTTTACTGAGAGGTGTTACCTTGCTTCTGATATTACTTGACATAGTGTATTTTGATGCAAAACCCAATAAATCTTTTAATGTGAGTCTGTGAATTATATAATTAGCACTCCAAAATAATCCGTGTCAAGTTTCCAAGATTTAGTAACAGCGAATGAGCGTGAGGCATTGACTTATACAAAACGTATTGTTATATTTTGCCATATAAGCTACTGTAATAATAAAATGACACTGTCTGCCAAAGATATGACAGCTGTTTGTAATGCATTTGTTCAGTGTTCTAAGCGTATTGGCTCACATGCTGCTAGCTTTAAAAAACCAACATTGGAGAAAATGAGCAAGAGAGGAATGGAAATGGGTAGATAGTAATTTACAAGAGAACAGGAACCTCCCACTGGATTCTCATTTACTTTAACAGGGTGAATTGCCCTATTCTGTGCTGCTATGGGATCTTGTCATTTTTCTCAAGCCATTTACAACAGACTTTATATTGCAGTAGAGTTGTCTAACAGTGATGCATCAGCTACAAGTGCACAGCCAAGTGATCCAGTTGTCCCTATGCAAGCACTCATTTTTTTCCAATTCTTTTCCCATTTAAACAATTACAGAATAGTAAGCCACATTGCCTGCGCTGTGTATAGTGGATCTTTTCAGCTATCTGTGTATAGTAGTGGGTACATGTTCATCCCAGACTCCCAATCCACCCCTCACCCCTGGTAACCAAACTCTTTGCTCTATGTCTGTGAGGCTGTATCTGTTTTGTAAATAGTTCACTTGTATCTTTCTTTTGGATTCCACATATCTAAAATATCATATGCTATTCTCCTTCCCTGACTTCCCGCATCGATGTTGCTGCACACAGCACTGCTTCCTTCTTAGTAATGGCTGAGTAAGGTTCCCTGGTGTGTATGGACCAGGTCTTCCCAGTCCATTCTTCTGCTGATGAGCACTAGATTACTTCCAGGTTCTGGCAACTGTGACCACTGCTACACAGAACATACGGGTGCATCTTTTTTGCTTTATGCCCAGGAGTGGGATTGCTAGATCATATGGTAGTTCTAATTTTAGTTTTTAAAAGGAGTTTTCCAAACTGTGCCCCTAAATGGTATTATCAAATTATATTTCCACCAACACGGTGGGAGGGCTTCCTTCTCTCCACGGCCTCTGCAGTGTTTACTGATGTAGACTTTGCATCACGGCCATTCTGACAGGTGGGAGGTGATGCCTCCTTGATTTGATTTGCACTTCTCAAATAATGACCGCCCAGCAGGACAGGTATGAGAGCTCGGGATCTGTCTGTGAAGGGAAGGGTGGCTGGTGAGGGAAATGGGCAAGAAATAATGAAAATACAAACCGTTGGGTGTTTGTCCTGGTCCAGTCCACTCTTATAAACTTATAACCCAGAACAAGGCTTTCTCTAAGGCTGTGATGCCCCAATAACCACGGTTAGGAAGGAAGAAATGCTCCCATCTTGTGGCCATTTTCTGTAACAGCAATTTCAAAATCAGTACTCTAGCACTTAAAATTCCAGAGGTGCAGGGCTAAGACTCCTGCCCTCAAGAAATGGCCAGGCATAGATAATCCAGGAACAATTTTAACTAGGGCAGGCTTTCAAGAAGCCAATTTCAACAGGTAGCCTTACTTACTGTTTAAAAGACAAAAGTACCTACAAATGCCTTCACCATTGTTTATTCTTAGAGAAATGCAAATCAAATCTACAAGGAAGTATCACCTCTCAAAATGGCCATCATCAAAAAGTCTACAAGCAGTCTGCTAGAAAAGGGCAGGAAAAAGGGAACCATCCTGCACCGCTGCTGAAAATGGAAGCTGCTAACAGCCACTGTGGAGAGCAGAATGGAGATCCTTAAAACCTAAAGACAGTGACACCATGTGGTCCGGAAATTCCACTCTTGGGTGTACATCCAGAGCAAAGAATAACTGGAAAGCACATATGCACCTCAGTGTTCATTGCAATGTTACCTACAATACCCAAGACATGAAGGCAAACATAATGTCCTTTCAGAGATGACTGGAGAAAGAAGATCTGGTATAAATATAGAAAGGAATGTTACTCAGCCATCCCAATGAATGAACTAATTCCTTACGCAGGAACACAGAAGAACTAAAAAGTGATGAAGTACACATGCAGGTAGGAGGACCTACCGGGGATCATTCCAGGTGAAGTATGTCAGACACAGGAAGACATATATGGTACGGTATCACTTATAGATGGAATCTAAAAATTGATACAAAAAACACATTTATCCAAGACAAAGAGACTCACAGTCTTGGAAAAACCACACAGTATCACTGAAGGGAAAAGTGCAGGAGTGGGGGGGAGGGTATTTACTTAGGACACTGGAATTAACATACAGTCAAGTATCTCAATAAAGAGGATCAACAAGAGCCCACAGTAGAGCCTACTCAACATCTGTAGTAACCCAGACAGGCAGGGCATCCCCAAATGATGAGATATTCACCTCTATGTATAATTTCAAGTTGCTGTACACCTACAACCAACAGGAAAGCAACTGTACTTCAATAGAGAATCAACATTAATTGGACAAATAAAATGAATAGCCTCCATGGGGCTCATCCGCTGCTGCCCATCCCTGGAGACGGAGCAGCCCCAGGCACAAGGCTGCACTGTCCTGGCGCTCTGGTTGAAAAAGGGCTAAGACTCCTGCCCTCAAGAAATGGCCAGGCATAGATAATCCAGGAACAATTTTAACTAGGGCAGGCTTTCAAGAAGCCAATTTCAACAGGTAGCCTTACTTACTGTTTAAAAGACAAAAGTACCTACAAATGCCTTCACCATTGTTTATTCTTAGAGAAATGCAAATCAAATCTACAAGGAAGTATCACCTCTCAAAATGGCCATCATCAAAAAGTCTACAAGCAGTCTGCTAGAAAAGGGCAGGAAAAAGGGAACCATCCTGCACCGCTGCTGAAAATGGAAGCTGCTAACAGCCACTGTGGAGAGCAGAATGGAGATCCTTAAAACCTAAAGACAGTGACACCATGTGGTCCGGAAATTCCACTCTTGGGTGTACATCCAGAGCAAAGAATAACTGGAAAGCACATATGCACCTCAGTGTTCATTGCAATGTTACCTACAATACCCAAGACATGAAGGCAAACATAATGTCCTTTCAGAGATGACTGGAGAAAGAAGATCTGGTATAAATATAGAAAGGAATGTTACTCAGCCATCCCAATGAATGAACTAATTCCTTACGCAGGAACACAGAAGAACTAAAAAGTGATGAAGTACACATGCAGGTAGGAGGACCTACCGGGGATCATTCCAGGTGAAGTATGTCAGACACAGGAAGACATATATGGTACGGTATCACTTATAGATGGAATCTAAAAATTGATACAAAAAACACATTTATCCAAGACAAAGAGACTCACAGTCTTGGAAAAACCACACAGTATCACTGAAGGGAAAAGTGCAGGAGTGGGGGGGAGGGTATTTACTTAGGACACTGGAATTAACATACAGTCAAGTATCTCAATAAAGAGGATCAACAAGAGCCCACAGTAGAGCCTACTCAACATCTGTAGTAACCCAGACAGGCAGGGCATCCCCAAATGATGAGATATTCACCTCTATGTATAATTTCAAGTTGCTGTACACCTACAACCAACAGGAAAGCAACTGTACTTCAATAGAGAATCAACATTAATTGGACAAATAAAATGAATAGCCTCCATGGGGCTCAGTGGCCCGGGCTGCTGCCCATCCCTGGAGACGGAGCAGCCCCAGGCACAAGGCTGCACTGTCCTGGCGCTGGGAAGGAGGTGCCAGCAAATAAGCCCTGGAGGACCTGTGGTGTTGGTCCCCTCTGGATATAAATACAATATCAGGACCCGGGCCAGCCCTCCAGAGGTTCACCAAGCCAAGAGTACCCAGAGAATGGTGGACCCTTTGGGCGGGAAGAGCTCTGAAAAGACAGCTCATCTCCAAGGCTCCCAGTGGTGAGGTTCCTGCCTCCAGCTGTCTTCCTTAGAGGCGTCCAGATGAGAGGTGACAGCACCATCAGCAGGCAGAAGGCTTAGGGTTTTGTCCGGTAGTGGGGGTGAAGAATAGTGGGTTAGAAGTCATGGGACAAGCCCTTGGGTCTTTGCCCTGGCAGATCCCACTCTCATTTACAACTCGGACAGGACTTTCTATAACCACAGATGTACTCCACTAGCCAGACATGGAGAATAAAAAGTGCTGCCCCCTTGTGGCCATTCCCAATAACAGCAACTTTAAGAGGCGTGCTCCAGAGTCCTTTAAACTTAGAAAGCCTGCAGGGCTGTAAATGTCTTCTGCCCTCAAGACATAGCCAGGGGTACATAATCGAATACCAATCAGAAACAGTCCAGGCTTTAAAGAAGCCAACTGTAACGCGTAAATTTTTTTAAAATTTATATTACGTGATTGCCTCCATTTATGTTAATATCCACATCTTTTTAAATTTTGGCCTCTTTCATTGGTCTTTATCTATTTTCATCCATCTTAATTCTTCAGCCTGTGTGGGCCTCCCATCGCAGTGGTCGCTCTTGTTGCAGAGCACTGGCTCTAGGCACATGCGCTCCAGAGTGCTGACTCATAACTGGACACACTGGTCCAGCAACTCCGCTGCTTATGGGATCTTCCCAGGCTAGGGATTGAACCAGTGCCCCTTGCACTGCAAGGCGGACTCTTTACCCACTGGACCACCAGGGAAGCCCTAACAGGTAAATTTTACTCATACCCTTTAAAAGGAAAAAACCCTATAGAGATCCTTACCAGGGCCATTAGAGAAAGGCCACAGGATCTACACTGAAGTGTCACCTCTCACCTGTCAGTAAGGCTGTGATCCAAAAGCCAACAAACACTAAGTGCTGGAAGGCGGCTGGAGAAAAGGGATACCCCCTGCACTGGTGCTGAAAACAAACTGCTAACAGCCACTGTGGAGAAGAGCATGGAGCTCCTTAAAACTGAAAGACACAGATACCATATGGTCCACTCGTGGTCATAAGCCCAGAAAAGTATACCCAGAAAAGACACGTGAACCTCACCATTCACTGCAGCACTATTTACAATAAGTAGTAGCATAAGGCTCCCAGTGGTGAGGTTCCTGCCTCCAGCTGTCTTCCTTAGAGGCGTCCAGATGAGAGGTGACAGCACCATCAGCAGGCAGAAGGCTTAGGGTTTTGTCCGGTAGTGGGGGTGAAGAATAGTGGGTTAGAAGTCATGGGACAAGCCCTTGGGTCTTTGCCCTGGCAGATCCCACTCTCATTTACAACTCGGACAGGACTTTCTATAACCACAGATGTACTCCACTAGCCAGACATGGAGAATAAAAAGTGCTGCCCCCTTGTGGCCATTCCCAATAACAGCAACTTTAAGAGGCGTGCTCCAGAGTCCTTTAAACTTAGAAAGCCTGCAGGGCTGTAAATGTCTTCTGCCCTCAAGACATAGCCAGGGGTACATAATCGAATACCAATCAGAAACAGTCCAGGCTTTAAAGAAGCCAACTGTAACGCGTAAATTTTTTTAAAATTTATATTACGTGATTGCCTCCATTTATGTTAATATCCACATCTTTTTAAATTTTGGCCTCTTTCATTGGTCTTTATCTATTTTCATCCATCTTAATTCTTCAGCCTGTGTGGGCCTCCCATCGCAGTGGTCGCTCTTGTTGCAGAGCACTGGCTCTAGGCACATGCGCTCCAGAGTGCTGACTCATAACTGGACACACTGGTCCAGCAACTCCGCTGCTTATGGGATCTTCCCAGGCTAGGGATTGAACCAGTGCCCCTTGCACTGCAAGGCGGACTCTTTACCCACTGGACCACCAGGGAAGCCCTAACAGGTAAATTTTACTCATACCCTTTAAAAGGAAAAAACCCTATAGAGATCCTTACCAGGGCCATTAGAGAAAGGCCACAGGATCTACACTGAAGTGTCACCTCTCACCTGTCAGTAAGGCTGTGATCCAAAAGCCAACAAACACTAAGTGCTGGAAGGCGGCTGGAGAAAAGGGATACCCCCTGCACTGGTGCTGAAAACAAACTGCTAACAGCCACTGTGGAGAAGAGCATGGAGCTCCTTAAAACTGAAAGACACAGATACCATATGGTCCACTCGTGGTCATAAGCCCAGAGAAAAGTATACCCAGAAAAGACACGTGAACCTCACCATTCACTGCAGCACTATTTACAATAAGTAGTCAAGACATAAGAGCCTTCCGGAGAGGACTGGAAAATGACCTGGCCCATATAGTAAGAGAATGTAGCTATCTCAATGAATGAACTAATGCCATTTGTAGGCACGCAGAAGACCTAGGGATGATCATGCTAGGTGAAGGGCATCAAACACAGGAAGACAAATATCGTAGGGTATCACTTATAGACGGAATGGAAACACTGATAAAAAGGAACTCATCTACACAGGACAGAGAGATCCAGAGCTTGAAAAAGTCACTCTGTGTGACTGAAGGGGAAAGAGGGGGTCAAAGTGTGGAGGGTTTAATCAGAGATTAACATATGCACACCCAAATATCACAGAGCATCAACAAGGGCCTCTGGGACAGCTCAGGGAACCCTATTCAATACTCTCTAATACCTTATGGATGAAAAACATCCCCCAAAGGTGAGACGGTCATCATAAAAACCTCTTCAAGTTGCTCTACACCTACAACAGACTCAACACTGGAAATCAACTGTACTTCAATGAAAATAAAGATTAACTTGACAAATAAAATGAGCTGCCTTCTATATTCCCCTCAGAGCTCAGTGACCTGGGCTGCTGCCATGTCCTGGAGACTGAGGAGCCTTGAGTTCCAGGCTGGACGGTCCTTGGCTGAGAAAGCTGTCCCAGGAAATGAGCTGTAGGACTGCTTCTGGAGGCAGAGGTTTGTCCAGTTTGTCCCTTCTGGATGTAAGCACAATCCCTGGACCTGGGCCTCCCTCCACAGCCACATCAGTCCTAGTGCACCCATAGGAGGGTGGGCTTCAGGAGCTGGAAGAGCTCTGAGAAGTCATCTGGCCTCCAGGGCTTCCGGTGGTGGGGGTTCCTACCTTCAGCTTCCTTCCTTAGAGGTGCCTGACTTAAAGGTAACAGCATCGGCGGCAGGGAGGAACTGAAGGGTTGGAGATTTGTCCCGTAGTGAGGGTGAAGAATAATGGAGTCATGAGACAGAAGCCCTTGGGTCTTTGTTCTGGCACATTCCACTCTCATTTACAATCCAGAGCAGGGTTTTCTCTAAGGCTGTGGTGCCCCATTAAGCAGAGTTAGGGAACAAGAAGCGCTGCCACCTCGTGGACATTTCCTGTAACAACTTTAAAACCAGTCTGCTACTGCTGCTTAGTCGCTGCTGGGAACAAAAACTGCTAACAGTCGCTGTGGAGAACAGCATGGAGTTTCCTTAAATCCCTAAGGACACAGATACGACATCATCTAGACACCCCACTCTTGGGTGTATATCCATAGAAAAGTATGGCTGCAAAAGACACATGCCCCTCAACATTCACTGCAGCACCATTCACAGTAGTAAAGGCATGGGAGCAACGTAATGTCCTCCCAGGGATGAACAGAGAAAGATATAGAAAGATGTACATATGCACACAGGAATGATACTCAGCCATCCCAATGAATGAACGAATTCTGTCTGCAGGAACAATAAAGGATGTATTGATGATCATACGAGGTGAAGTATGTCAGACACAGGAAGACACAGGTATGGTATCCCTTATAGGTGGAATCTAAAAATTGATACAAAAAGCTTGTTCACACAAGACAAGGAGACTCACAGTCGCAGTCAGGATTGCTGAGGGAGGGGGTTAATCAGTATGTTGGGATTAACATATACATACTCACATATCTCAAAGAAGTGCATCAACAAGGGCCTAAGATACAGCGCAGTGAGCCCTACTCAGCACTCTCTGATACCCGAGGAGGGAAAAGATTCCACAGAAGACTAGATGCTCACCAATGCACACCTGACTCTAGGGCTGTTCACCTGTGACAAACTCAACACGGGAAAGCAATACGCTCCAACAGAAAATTGATCCTGATGGTACAAGTAAAATGAATTCCCTTTTATATTCCCCACAGGGCTAGCTGATCCTGGCTGCTGTTACAGCCCGGAGCCTGAGCAGCCTGGGTCCCGCACGTGCATGCCCCCTGGTGCTGGGGGGGGGGGGGGCAGCAGCGTGCCAGCACACCAGCCCAGGCTAGCCCGGCAGTGCCCGTCCCTTAGGTGAAAGCACAGTATCTGGACTAGGGGCTGGTCCTAGTGCACCCAAAGAATGCTGGACCCTTGAAGCTAGAAGACCTTTGAAAAATTATCGGGTCTCCAAATCTTCCGATGATGGGGTTCCCACCTCCAGCTTCCTTCCTCTGAGGTGCCACACTTAAAGATGACAGCCCCACTGACTGGGCAGACTTGAAGGGTTTGGGACTTGTCCAGGGCTGGGTGTAGAGTAGTGGGCAAGAATTCATGAGACAGAAGTCCTTGGGTCTTTATTCTAGCCCATTCCACTCCCATTTTCTACCCTGGAACAAGACCCTCTCTAAGGCTATGGATGAAGAAGGGAATGGCAGCCCACTCCAGCATTCTTGCCTGGAGAATTCTATGGGCAGAGGAGCCTGGTGGCCTACAGTCCATGGGGTCGCAGAGAGTCAGACACAACTGAGCGACTGACACAAGGCTGTGGTGTGGCAATAACCAGAGTTGGCGAAGAGTAAATTCTGCCACCTTGTGGCCCTTTCAAGTAACAGCAATTTAAAAACGTGCTCAGGGGCATTTAAAACTCACAAAATCTGTGGGGTTGTAAAAGACTCCTGTCCTCAAGACATGGCCTGAGGTACATAACTGAAAAACAACTGAAAACAAGGCAGGCTTTCATGAAGCTAAGTTAATTAGGTAAAATTTACTCACACTGTTTGAGAAATATAAGCACCTGCAGAGATCCTCCCTATCACCCATTGCTAGACAAAAGCAAATCAAGGTTTCCCTCGTGGTTCAGTGGTTAAGAATCTGCCTTGCAATGCAAGGCCTACAGGTTAGATCTCTGGTCTGAGAATATCTCACGTGCCTATGAGCAGGGTTTCTACTGCAAGAGCCCGTGAGCTGCATCTGACGCCTGCTCACCTAGAGCCCATTCTCCACAAGAGAAGTCACTGCAATTAGAAGCCCGTGCACTGCAGCCACGAGCAGCCCCTGCTCATCACGACTAGAGAAAGCCTGAAAGAACCACCACAGCTGAGAGAGAGAGAGAAAAAATCTCAAAAACAAAGAAGCAAATCAAATCTTCACTGAAGTATCACCTCTCCCTCGTCAGAACAACCATGATCAAAAAGTCTAGAAAGAGTCAATACTGGAGAAGCCCTGGAAAAAAGGGAACCCTACACTGCTGCTGAAAACCTAGATTGCTAACAGTCACTGTGTAGAACAGACACCATTTGGTCCAGAAATATCACTCTTGGGCGTGTATCTATAGAAAAGTATGACTGGAAGAAAGACATATGCATCCCAATGTTCACTGTATCACTATTTACAATAGCCAGGACACTGAAGCAAGTTAAACGTTCGTGGAAAGAGGAATGCGTAAAACATATGTGGTACATAGATAAACAATGGAATATGACTAGGCTTTAAAACAGAATGAAATAATGCCATTTGAGGCAGCACAGATGAACCTGGAGATTTATCATACAACATGAAGTCAGTCTGACAGAGAAAGACAAACATCATGTGCTATCACTTACATGTGGAATCTAAAAAATGATGCAAATGAACTTATTTACAAAACAAATGGACTAATAAACTTCAAAAACAAACAAACTTATGGTTATCAAAGGAAAAAGATGAGGGGGAGAGATAAATTAGGAGTTTACATATATGCACTCCTACATATAAAGTAGGTAGTTAACAAGGACCTAGTATATAGCACAGGGAACTCTACTCATCATTTTCAAATAATCTATATGTCAAAAGTATGTGAAAATGTATATGTATATAACAATCACTTGGCTTTACACCTGATACTTACAAATTGCTGTAAATCAGCTATACTCCAATATAAAATAGAAATTAAATTTAAAAAGACAATTCACTTCAGCCTTGTTCTTTTGCAGCCCCCTAATATACCACTGCCCCCACATGGTTCTTAAGGCCCAAGGTCGTGCTTGACACTGAGATTATTTTGACCTTCTATCTGCCTTTATGTCCTCTGCATGAAGCCTAAATTTCCTCATCATTAATATATCACTTCCTGCTAGTGACTTGTACACTGCTTGATACACAACATTTGCCTTCCACATTTACCACTTGCACTTCTGTGCCCAATGCCGAACCAGAATAACTTCTTTCAAATTTTTCTTGAAAAGTATTATTTTTCATACTCTTGAATGATAATTTAGCTGGTCATAGAATTTGGGGTTGTTGATTAGTTTGTATCACACTCTGAATATATTCCATTGTTTTTACCTAAGGCAATA
The DNA here is from genome assembly GCA_022376925.1 of Tragulus kanchil. NCBI lineage: Eukaryota > Metazoa > Chordata > Mammalia > Artiodactyla > Tragulidae > Tragulus > Tragulus kanchil. Next base: position 120,699,619 of record JAIOJX010000030.1, on the reverse strand, counting down.
TCTGTTATAATTCTGATTGTCTTCTGGTTGCAGGTAATCTGCTTTACTCTTTCTGAATGCTTCACAAATCCTCTACTTTCCTACATTTTATGTTTTGACTGCAGTGTATCTAGTGTGAATTTGCTGTGGGCTCTACCCAGGACCCACAGGAAGCTCTCATTAAGACTTAACTCTTTCTCTATCCACTATGTGTATAAATACTGCCTCTGTCTCATTCCCTCTTCTCTCCTGTATGTATCCTAAATACATACATATTCTTTGCAGATGTTACACCTCCAGGGGAGGGGGTGACTGTCAACTGAGGTCCACCTGGAACTGGACGTCACCCCCAGCTGGCAGTCCGGAGGCAGTGGCTCCTTCATCCACACTACAGGGTCTAGCTCTTGGCACAGGTATTACTGAATGAGAAGGCTGCTGGCATCTCTTACCTTAGGCTTCACGTGCAGAAACCCTCCTCTACTCCGGTCCTGGTAAGGAATGGCCAAAATTCTTTTTTGAATGAATTCAATTCTGTTTTGTATGAATTCTGTTTTGCGGTTGTTACCTGGGCAAGGGTGGGTGCAGGTTTCCTCGAGAACCACTTTCTTATTGCCATCTATCATGGGCTCAACGTCAGCGCAGAATTCTTCATCCACCACTTTGCTGAAATCATCGGTTGACCCGTCGCTTACTACACAAGAGATGTTTCTTGTTCTTGTCCCTTCGCCACACTGGGCATCCTGGAATGGAAGAAGAAATAATTAGGAAAAGAAATTCCTTAGTTAGCTCATCGCTTAACAGTCATCTTCTGCCCCACTGATTATGACTGATGAGCAGTTAAAGGAGCATTTGAACCCCTAGGGAAAAAGTCCTATAGGGCACTAGCTATAAAGCACACCACGAACAATTTATTTGTTTTCTAGCCCAAGACAGGCACATAAATTTTCATTAAAATCGATCAGTCTCCAAATGGTTTTAAAAATAAGGAGCAAGGAGTACTTGTGATCAAAACTAAGCAGCTATGAAATGGCAAGCTACCTAAAATCTTTAATAGGAGACAGGCCATCTGTAAGCTCTGAGAAGTTTTTTTTTTTTTAACATTTATTTATTTATTTATTTTGGTGGGGGTGCGGAGGGAGGGGTGGTGGGCGGGTCACTTCCACTGGTCTTTCATTTCTCTATGTTCATCCGTCTTTGCTCTTTGGCTCCTGTGGGCCTCCCGTCGCGGCGGCCTCTGTCATCGCAGAGCACCGGCTCTGGGCGCATGCGCTCCAGAGCTCCGGCTTGGTAATTGGACACATCAGTCCAGCCACTCCATGGCACGTGGGATCCTCCCAGGTCAGGGACCGGACGGGCGCCCCTTGCACTGCAAGGCGGTGTCCTTACCCACTGGACCACCAGGGAAGCCCCTGAGAAATATTTTTGAAACCAAGTCTCTGCAGATACAGAATACTCATTTCCATACTCCTTCTTGAGACTGGTTACCTGAACCTGGCATGCAGACCACGGGCCATACTGCCACCTGTAGCACGGCTTCACCGGGCAAGGCTTCGCCTGTTCCATCAGCGCAGGGCACGGTCTTCCGTCTCCCTGAAACGGCTGCGTCACTGTGCGTCTTCGGATCATTTTTCCTTTAGGTGATACAATGTGATGCACTGTTAGTAATACACTGTATTAGGCAAGCAGATACCTATTTTTGGAGAAGGTGTCAGAGACATTTATCCAGAGTTGAGGAACAAGTAATATTTAGATGTTTTGGAAAGAAATATGCCCTGATTCAATGTTTCTGAAGATTATTTGATATGACTTAAAGCAAGACGGAGATTTCCTACTCCTTGACCATTATCCAATGCCAAATAAAACACAAACAGACCTGTGAGGCCACATGTTTGAGAACATTCTGACCAAGGAGACCAGTCGGAAAGCTGGCAGTTCACAGGACATTCCACCATGCAGGACGTGTTCATCTGCCAGTTCTTCTCCAGGCCGAGCTGAAAGGACAGGCACATAAATTTTCATTAAAATCGATCAGTCTCCAAATGGTTTTAAAAATAAGGAGCAAGGAGTACTTGTGATCAAAACTAAGCAGCTATGAAATGGCAAGCTACCTAAAATCTTTAATAGGAGACAGGCCATCTGTAAGCTCTGAGAAGTTTTTTTTTTTTAACATTTATTTATTTATTTATTTTGGTGGGGGTGCGGAGGGAGGGGTGGTGGGCGGGTCACTTCCACTGGTCTTTCATTTCTCTATGTTCATCCGTCTTTGCTCTTTGGCTCCTGTGGGCCTCCCGTCGCGGCGGCCTCTGTCATCGCAGAGCACCGGCTCTGGGCGCATGCGCTCCAGAGCTCCGGCTTGGTAATTGGACACATCAGTCCAGCCACTCCATGGCACGTGGGATCCTCCCAGGTCAGGGACCGGACGGGCGCCCCTTGCACTGCAAGGCGGTGTCCTTACCCACTGGACCACCAGGGAAGCCCCTGAGAAATATTTTTGAAACCAAGTCTCTGCAGATACAGAATACTCATTTCCATACTCCTTCTTGAGACTGGTTACCTGAACCTGGCATGCAGACCACGGGCCATACTGCCACCTGTAGCACGGCTTCACCGGGCAAGGCTTCGCCTGTTCCATCAGCGCAGGGCACGGTCTTCCGTCTCCCTGAAACGGCTGCGTCACTGTGCGTCTTCGGATCATTTTTCCTTTAGGTGATACAATGTGATGCACTGTTAGTAATACACTGTATTAGGCAAGCAGATACCTATTTTTGGAGAAGGTGTCAGAGACATTTATCCAGAGTTGAGGAACAAGTAATATTTAGATGTTTTGGAAAGAAATATGCCCTGATTCAATGTTTCTGAAGATTATTTGATATGACTTAAAGCAAGACGGAGATTTCCTACTCCTTGACCATTATCCAATGCCAAATAAAACACAAACAGACCTGTGAGGCCACATGTTTGAGAACATTCTGACCAAGGAGACCAGTCGGAAAGCTGGCAGTTCACAGGACATTCCACCATGCAGGACGTGTTCATCTGCCAGTTCTTCTCCAGGCCGAGCTGAAAGGACAGAGGCAGATCTGTTTGTACCGACACAGAGGCATGACCATGGTGTACTGCTGATGGAAAGAAGGAGGGAGGGAGGGCAAGACAGGAGTGGTGAGGAGAGCAGAGGAAGAATAAGCAAGTCCATCATAAAGTAAAAACATGTCTGCAGGACAAAGACCCAAACTGCTGAAAATATAAAGTGGCTCACTCCAGAAGAGTGGGAGCAAAAGAAACAGGATGAATGGAGGAGCCCATTCACTCTATATTGTCGAACTTTTTAATAAAGAATGGAAAAAGGAAGATTTAACCTTCATATCAGTTGAATTTCTCTAAAGGAGGAATAAATAGATGTAAGCACAAATATTTTCTACTAGTTAAAACACCAATAATATCATCAATATACAGACATGTAACTGCACTTGGGGGATATTATTTTCACATGTGTATGTCAAACTGAAAAGCAAAGGAGGCAAGTTAAAGACAAGTTTCCACTCAAACCCCAAACTATAATGTACTAAAATCATATAAAATAGTTTTAAAGTAAGTAACCTCTCTCTCAAAAGGAGGGCTGGGTCACTAGACTTCTCAGGACAAATGTTTTCTGTACATTTATAATTTTTTACAAAGATTTTCTCTTTTAAAATTCAGCAGCTAACTGTGGTATATCTGTTATTTTGGCATTAGCCTCTCATCACATAATAATGTGTATTTTATTGCATTAAGTCACATTGCTTAAGTATTCTACTTTCAAAATACAGGATGGCATTTCAAACTCATCCACTGTGTCTGCACATATTTTAAAAGTTTAAGGTGCAAAAAAAAAAAAAAAAATAGGCTAAGGTGCAAAGTAGCACCGAAATAGAAAAAATTAACTGCCTGTTAAGAAAGTGCATGTTTTAAAGTTGGTCACCCTTGGGGATTTTCAAGACCTTTTGTATTTCTACAGGAAAGATACACTGATAGTGTCTAATTTATATAGCAAAAATGGCAAAATGTTATGTTGTGGTTCTGAAATGTTAGGCTGTGGTTCAAGCAGAGCTCCTGTCTCTAGGGTGTGCAGAGAGAGAGGAGATCAATGACCACATGTTTAAACTTCTGCCAGGCCTGAAGCTGGCATTCACAGGAACCATGCAGGACGTGTTCATCTGCCAGTTCTTCTCCAGGCCGAGGGCAAGATCTGTTTGTACCGACACAGAGGCATGACCATGGTGTACTGCTGATGGAAAGAAGGAGGGAGGGAGGGCAAGACAGGAGTGGTGAGGAGAGCAGAGGAAGAATAAGCAAGTCCATCATAAAGTAAAAACATGTCTGCAGGACAAAGACCCAAACTGCTGAAAATATAAAGTGGCTCACTCCAGAAGAGTGGGAGCAAAAGAAACAGGATGAATGGAGGAGCCCATTCACTCTATATTGTCGAACTTTTTAATAAAGAATGGAAAAAGGAAGATTTAACCTTCATATCAGTTGAATTTCTCTAAAGGAGGAATAAATAGATGTAAGCACAAATATTTTCTACTAGTTAAAACACCAATAATATCATCAATATACAGACATGTAACTGCACTTGGGGGATATTATTTTCACATGTGTATGTCAAACTGAAAAGCAAAGGAGGCAAGTTAAAGACAAGTTTCCACTCAAACCCCAAACTATAATGTACTAAAATCATATAAAATAGTTTTAAAGTAAGTAACCTCTCTCTCAAAAGGAGGGCTGGGTCACTAGACTTCTCAGGACAAATGTTTTCTGTACATTTATAATTTTTTACAAAGATTTTCTCTTTTAAAATTCAGCAGCTAACTGTGGTATATCTGTTATTTTGGCATTAGCCTCTCATCACATAATAATGTGTATTTTATTGCATTAAGTCACATTGCTTAAGTATTCTACTTTCAAAATACAGGATGGCATTTCAAACTCATCCACTGTGTCTGCACATATTTTAAAAGTTTAAGGTGCAAATTAGAAAAAAATAGGCTAAGGTGCAAAGTAGCACCGAAATAGAAAAAATTAACTGCCTGTTAAGAAAGTGCATGTTTTAAAGTTGGTCACCCTTGGGGATTTTCAAGACCTTTTGTATTTCTACAGGAAAGATACACTGATAGTGTCTAATTTATATAGCAAAAATGGCAAAATGTTATGTTGTGGTTCTGAAATGTTAGGCTGTGGTTCAAGCAGAGCTCCTGTCTCTAGGGTGTGCAGAGAGAGAGGAGATCAATGATCTGTGCACCAGAACCCTCAGCAGGCGCTCCAGCTATACTCTCCACCAGCGATACTTAACAAAGCTGGGTATTCGGTAGGAAAATGTTTACCAATGCAAATACTTCATACCAAATAGGATGTATTTGGTATGAAAATATTTCAGTATTTAAATACTTAAATATTTAAGTATCTCTAGTAATATGCTCTATTACTAGTTAAAATTAAGTGTAACTATTTCAATATTACTATTTTAAAATTGTCACTGAAGTCTCATGACTATCACTTGATGTCACTGGAGATTAGAGATAGAAATCTTAAGGTATTATGATAAAAACATTTTGCTTTTAAGACTTAAGGTAGTTTCACGGAGAAAGGGCTTGAATTAACCAAATTCAACCACTATTGGCTTACTTATTTCACTAGAGGATTAAAAAAAGATGTCTGTTGACAGATATTTTGGGTATCCAGCAGTAAGATAATTTAATCCTACACTACTTTTTTCTCTTAAATTCCTTTATTAATTAATTTTCATTGAAGTGTAGTTGTTTGACAATGTAGCATATCTTAAATTTATTGTATCTTCTTTTCTCCTCTATCTACCATCTATCTAATCTATCATCTATCTAAACAAATCTGTTCAGGGATCAAAGAATAGGAAAGGAGAAACTGATGACTGGGTATCAGGTGAATGAATGTCTGAGAATAAGCAAAGACAAAAGTGCTACACAAACGCTGGATGGGTTTCATCCTGGTTTTCCTCTTTGTCAGGGAGAAATGGGATCTTTCTTATCAGCTGTTAGAGAACAGCAAGGGTTAGCCACTGCTGCTGTCCTGAGTGCAGGGTTTGCACATGTATTAGTAGGTAGGCAATCAATCTGTTGTTAGAAAAGATAGCCGGCTTTGCTCGGGGCTATTATTTAATTCTACTGCTTCCACTGGGTGGATAAAATGGGATGTGAATCGTTTAAGCCAATTCCTGCAGAGAACAATACTGTTCTCCCTGAATACAGTGTTTGCTAAAATGTTATGATTGGAATCCCTAATTGTCATCACAGTATTCAAACATTGTAATATTTGTACATAAAAGTAAATTTATCTAGGCCTCTGGATAATCACAGGTTATTTCTCAGACTTTTGCTAACATTGAAGAAATAAAAGGCATTATTTTTATCTTTGTCCTGTAGTCATATGAGATATTTCAATACTGGTCTTCCATTGGACATGACATAGGAACTAAACAGCAACTTATATGACATGGGTAGAGCTTTCTGAAAGCTCTCAGAACTATTCATCATTATTTTATTCTGGCCCAGGAGGAATTTACATGTGCATTTGCAAAAAAAAAAGAAGAGACATATGTGAGAGGCAGATCACAGGATGCTCTCCAGCCTGGATACCACTATGACAATAATGCTCATTAATAATGTTGTTTTTATAGTGGTCACATTACTATGATGTTATTAGTTTCAAAGCCAAACTAACTCAGGTATGAAATTTCTGATTAAATCACAGGCCATGATTGAATTAGGTTTTAAGACAGATGAATTTATTAACTCAACAATTTGTTATCAGCACATTTGGGAGCTCTTTTCCTGTGGACAGAGATACAGAAAGTTAAATTAGGTCCACATGATAATATCAGAGATATCCAATGGATAAAAATACTGCCATCTTGAGTTTTCCCTTAGGATTTGGGATAACATAGCGCAGGTTTATAATAACCTCTAAGACATGTAGACCATGGTCATGGTCGCATGTCTACTGAACACTGAGGAGGTTACAAGTTCCTCCTGGGTGTGAAGGGAAGTTTTCTTATCCTGGTTAATGTTTACCCCAATGGGCCTCAGTTCAGGAGGAGTCAGAACCTGTCGGGAAGATGAGTACCCTTTTGGTTTGGAAATCAGACAAAATGACCACTGAAATACAGTGTCACAAAAAGTACCAAAAGCCAACAACTAGGTTTCCTCACATTTCATAAGGTCACATTAGAAAAGATAACATTACTTGTTAAAGTGAAAATTAATAGTTACAATTCTCTGTACCCAGAAGACACTAATGGCAGACTCCATTCCTTTGTTTGAATTTCAAACTCTCTCTTAACCCAGACCTGACTCAGACTCTCACAGCTGGGTATTACATCCTAATATCAAAATCTGCTACCAAACCACAGGCGATCAATGTTTTGCAACAGAGAGAATAAATGATGGCTCTTGGCAGGTGGCCCAGGCAACACAAAATTCACATGAAATTACAAAAGATGATGAGTAGTCTGATTAAGATTTATTGCCTTTATTCACCTTGATTACTTATTGCTACCCAAGCATTTCTTTCGGAATGAGCTAATTAGCATACCTTTGGGCTTCCAGCAGAACAAAATACAGGAAATTATGTGTAGAAATCGGTAATGTTGCAAAGTGCCTCTTTTCGCGAGTGTGTTTAGCAGAAAACATCTGCTGGCAACAAGCTGCATAAAGCACCGGTCACTTGGCTCAGCATGAATTGAGATTATTAGGAAAGAATTTACTCACAAAGATACAACACAGCCTCCCCTCACCTCTTCACAGTACTTCAGGTTAACTGACTTGCCGTCGCTTCGAACGCAATCCAGCATCCTTGTTTTAATGCCATTTCCACACACGGCCTTCTCACTCAGCTGGCACGTGCTCCAGTCTGAAAGAGAGGGGCCACATCAGAACAGAAGGCTCTGTACCAAACAGATTTCAAATGAAACTCGGATGACCTGAAAAAAAAACCCAGCATGGAGTGCTTCCTAAGCCCGCAGGTAAATTTCCCTGTATCCTGGTTATTTTGTTTTAGGATTTGGGTAACCCTTTCCTAAGACATGTAGACCATGGTCATGGTCGCATGTCTACTGAACACTGAGGAGGTTACAAGTTCCTCCTGGGTGTGAAGGAAGTTTTCTTATCCTGGTTAATGTTTACCCCAATGGGCCTCAGTTCAGGAGGAGTCAGAACCTGTCGGGAAGATGAGTACCCTTTTGGTTTGGAAATCAGACAAAATGACCACTGAAATACAGTGTCACAAAAAGTACCAAAAGCCAACAACTAGGTTTCCTCACATTTCATAAGGTCACATTAGAAAAGATAACATTACTTGTTAAAGTGAAAATTAATAGTTACAATTCTCTGTACCCAGAAGACACTAATGGCAGACTCCATTCCTTTGTTTGAATTTCAAACTCTCTCTTAACCCAGACCTGACTCAGACTCTCACAGCTGGGTATTACATCCTAATATCAAAATCTGCTACCAAACCACAGGCGATCAATGTTTTGCAACAGAGAGAATAAATGATGGCTCTTGGCAGGTGGCCCAGGCAACACAAAATTCACATGAAATTACAAAAGATGATGAGTAGTCTGATTAAGATTTATTGCCTTTATTCACCTTGATTACTTATTGCTACCCAAGCATTTCTTTCGGAATGAGCTAATTAGCATACCTTTGGGCTTCCAGCAGAACAAAATACAGGAAATTATGTGTAGAAATCGGTAATGTTGCAAAGTGCCTCTTTTCGCGAGTGTGTTTAGCAGAAAACATCTGCTGGCAACAAGCTGCATAAAGCACCGGTCACTTGGCTCAGCATGAATTGAGATTATTAGGAAAGAATTTACTCACAAAGATACAACACAGCCTCCCCTCACCTCTTCACAGTACTTCAGGTTAACTGACTTGCCGTCGCTTCGAACGCAATCCAGCATCCTTGTTTTAATGCCATTTCCACACACGGCCTTCTCACTCAGCTGGCACGTGCTCCAGTCTGAAAGAGAGGGGCCACATCAGAACAGAAGGCTCTGTACCAAACAGATTTCAAATGAAACTCGGATGACCTGAATCCCATATTTAATTCACAACTGCTTCCTAAGCCCCACAGTCAATCATCCCACATGCAGAGCATATGGGCCCCAGCTCTGAACATATCAGGAGTCAAATGGAATTGCTGGGCCTGCACAGAGCTCCGGGGATTATTCCTGAGGCAGATGTCTCCTTGACAATCTTGATAGCTGGTTGTTTGGTGATGATGGAAAAATGGCTGTGGCCTGCAGATGAAATGCCATTTAAAAACTTGTTTTATCCTAATGAAAGTCAGAATGTAAATTTCAACCTTTTTTGTTTTAGCAAAATAATCATCATTTTAATGGCTGGCATTTTGTACAGTTATATATCCAAATAAAATGATTTCACTTACTGTCCATACTTAGACTACTGTAAAATGTTTCAAAAATCACGTTGGCCACATTTATTTAATTCTCTTATTAAATACTTTCTTTCTAGGGTAACAAGCATGTCCATGAGGACTGCGATTTCATTATACCATGAAAGGAAGCTGAAGAGAAAAACCAAGAGAAACAAAAAGTTAACCTTAATCGAATTGTTATGTGTCACAGGACAGTTTCTGGGGTTTTATTTCAGCTTGAAAATTACCTGGGGGGCTTCCCCTGGTGGTCCAGTGGGTAAGGACACCGCCTTGCAGTGCAAGGGGCGCCGGTTCGAGCCCTGGCCTGGGAAGATCCCACGTGCCGTGGAGCGGCTGGACTGATGTGTCCAATCACCGAGCCGGAGCTCTGGAGCGCATGCACCCAGAGCCGGTGCTCTGCAACAACAGACACCACCGCGATGGGAGGCCCACAGGAGTCAAGGAACAAAGACGGATGAAAATGGAGAAATGAAAGACCAATAGAAGTGGCCCACCCATCCTCCTCCCTCCCCACCCCACCCCCCAAGAAGATAAATAAAAAAAAAAAGAAAAGAAAATTACCTGGGAAATACTCCAAATGAAGCTTCAGTGTTGCCCCAACTCACATAAACCAAGAAACTCTCAGAGTATATGCCTTGATGATATAAGAGGAGGTTTGGGAATTCATAAGAAGCCTTTATAATAAGCCTTTTTCTTTTCCTAAAAAAACACTCTTCTATCTTGTTCACCTATACCTTTGATAATATTGAAATATTTATTGCAGAGCCATTTTTGTCCTAAGCCCCACAGTCAATCATCCCACATGCAGAGCATATGGGCCCCAGCTCTGAACATATCAGGAGTCAAATGGAATTGCTGGGCCTGCACAGAGCTCCGGGGATTATTCCTGAGGCAGATGTCTCCTTGACAATCTTGATAGCTGGTTGTTTGGTGATGATGGAAAAATGGCTGTGGCCTGCAGATGAAATGCCATTTAAAAACTTGTTTTATCCTAATGAAAGTCAGAATGTAAATTTCAACCTTTTTTGTTTTAGCAAAATAATCATCATTTTAATGGCTGGCATTTTGTACAGTTATATATCCAAATAAAATGATTTCACTTACTGTCCATACTTAGACTACTGTAAAATGTTTCAAAAATCACGTTGGCCACATTTATTTAATTCTCTTATTAAATACTTTCTTTCTAGGGTAACAAGCATGTCCATGAGGACTGCGATTTCATTATACCATGAAAGGAAGCTGAAGAGAAAACCAAGAGAAACAAAAAGTTAACCTTAATCGAATTGTTATGTGTCACAGGACAGTTTCTGGGGTTTTATTTCAGCTTGAAAATTACCTGGGGGGCTTCCCCTGGTGGTCCAGTGGATAAGGACACCGCCTTGCAGTGCAAAGGGCGCCGGTTCGAGCCCTGGCCTGGGAAGATCCCACGTGCCGTGGAGCGGCTGGACTGATGTGTCCAATCACCGAGCCGGAGCTCTGGAGCACATGCGCCCAGAGCCGGTGCTCTGCAACAACAGACACCACCGCGATGGGAGGCCCACAGGAGCCAAAGAACGAAGACGAATGAAAATAGAGAAATGAAAGACCAATAGAAGTGGCCCACCCATCCTCCTCCCTCCCCACCCCACCCCCCAAGAAGATAAATAAAAAAAAAAAGAAAAGAAAATTACCTGGGAAATACTCCAAATGAAGCTTCAGTGTTGCCCCAACTCACATAAACCAAGAAACTCTCAGAGTATATGCCTTGATGATATAAGAGGAGGTTTGGGAATTCATAAGAAGCCTTTATAATAAGCCTTTTTCTTTTCCTAAAAAAACACTCTTCTATCTTGTTCACCTATACCTTTGATAATATTGAAATATTTATATTCTCTTCATATACTTTCTGGCAAGCTTAAGATTGCTGATGTTTCAACGTAAGACTAATCATATGTATGAACTACCCCCAAAGTGATTACACATCTTCTGAAGAAGACACCTTCCAATAAACTGATACCCACAGGAAAGATGTCTATTTGCACTTTCTGAAAGTGGGAGGGTATCTTAAATAGGAACCCTCAGGCTAGCCACAATCTGCCTTAATGTTTGTGTGAGGTTTTCATTCTCTATCTTGAGGCTTATTAAAAATAAAGCAGATAAGTATCTTTCATTTAATAGAGAATTATTTCTGGTAGAGTGAGCTGCACATCCAAAAGGCGCGTGGATGGAGGGGAAGCATACTTCTGAGAATGCTGCTGAGCTGCCAGCCTTGGGACCTGGCTTGCCTGTGGCCACGACGCCTCACGTACCTGTTACATTATAATCGTAGTGGAAGCAGTTTTTGTTCAGACTGCAGGGCTCCTTCTCCACAGCTTCAGGGCAGGCTCTTCCTTCGTCTGTTGGTTGTCTGATGGGATCAGCTGACCTTTGCCGGAAACTGCTTTGACTGCAAGGCTGACAAAGAATAACAGAACTCCTCAGAAAGGTGAACACACAGCCACATAAAAGGTAGTGTTTTAAGGAGAGCACAGGAGCAAGAGTTACAGTCTTTGGGCCACTGGCTAACGTCAACAGTCTCATCTCTAAATCAAGCCATGGGATGAGCTTCTGATGTCCCAGCTGGCTCTCAGATGCTGTGGACAGGGAATGCTGCCTGACATTCTAGCAGAAAAAGAATGTTGCCCACTCTACCAGTTCTACAGGGATCAGACCATCAGCCACTGCAGCCGGTGCAGGTGATGTTCCCTGAGAGAAACAGGATGGAGAAGAGGAGGTATTCTGTGCTTTGATACTGATCCGATGGTTAAGATCATGTCTAAGGAATAATTTCAGTGACTCCAGACTTTTGCATCTTCCTATACACAGGAAAGCACTAAAATCATTAACTAGAGATGTCTGCCTTTTGGTGTCTGACTACCTGCTTTTTCTTTTTACACCCAGCAAAAAAACCCTCCTGTTTAGGGCTTCCCCTGGTGGTCCAGTGGGTAAGGACACCGCCTTGCAGTGCAATGGGTGCCAGTTCGATCCCTGGCCTGGGAAGATCTCATGTGCTGCAGAGCGGCTGGACCGATGTGTCTGACTACCGAGCTGGAGCTGGTGCTCTGTAGCGAGAGAGGCCACTGCGATGGGAGGCCCACACGGGCCAAAGGAAAAAGATGGGAATAAATGAAAGACCAATAGAAGTGGCCAAAAAAAAAACCCCACTCCTGTTTATCCTGGTTTCACCTTTACTTCTTTGGAGCAGTTCCTCAGAGCTACGTAAAAGGCTGTCTCCCAGGCTATAGTCCTCAGTAAGATTCCCCCTCATACAGCTTAACTGGCATCTTTCAGGTTGTGTCTTTTTCTTCAGCCAGCAATGATTAATGGTCTACGTGTCTAACTTGAAAATATATCTGCTCCCCCATGTTTACTGCAGCATTATCTACAGTAGCCAAGACATGGAAAAGACCAAAGCGTCCATCCATGGATGAACGGGTAAATAAGCTGTAGCATAATTATACAATGGAATATTGTTCAGTCATAAAAGATGAGGGTTTAACAACTTATGACAAAGCTGATGGACCTCGAGGTCATTATGCTAAGTGAAATGTCTGGCACAGACAGACAAACATGATATGCTCTCACTTACATGTGGAGTCTAAAACAAAACAAAACTCAAGAAAAACATCAGACTTGCAGTTACCCAAAGTGGGGGCAGGAGAGAGGGAGAACGGGAAGAAAGTGGTCCAAGGTACAAATGTCCAGGTATAAGAAGCAGCAGAGATACAATGTTCAACATGGTGACTGTAGCTGACACAGCTGGATGCCAAAGAGGAAAGTTATTAAGAGGGTAAATCTTAACTGTTCTCATCACAAGCAGAACACTGTTTTCCTTTATTCTTTTCCTCTTTCTTTTCATACCTATTTGAGAAGATGGCTGCTAAGTGAAACTATCCTGGTAATCATTTCACAATATACGTAAATGAAACCATCATGCTGTATGCCTTGAACGTATGTCTGTCAATTATTTCCCAATAAGACTGGGATGAAAAAAGAGTCAATATGTCAAATATTAATAGATACATCACATCATCCATATACAAATACACATATGCTCATATTAATTACTGTAGGTCATGAATACAGAAGTTATAATCTATATCAGGTCTATTTTCTTAGACCTAAAAAACTGTTTTAAGGGTAAAAACTTTAAATAATCGCTGTGAGTATTTTCCTCATGTGCACATACCCATGCACACAAGTACAATGGGGCAGGCAGTAATTAAAAAGGCTGGCTGCCACTCTCCTACTGGTACAGTCTTGTGTTGGTAACATTAGGTTACAAACAGCAGAAATGATAACTTCAAATCTGATACCATGGACTCAGAATAGGAAACGACTTGCATACCCTTGTGAAACAGTGGATTCTTTATCGCAATTTAACCTGTATCCAAGTCAGCCCTGTTTTTTTTTTCCTGCTGTATCAGTTGGCTGTTACTCAGCATCTTTAATAGTGTTAACACTGAAATAGAAAATTAATTTCTCCTTGAAAACATGTATTTGTTCTGCATTATACTTCAGGGAATTAAGTCCACATTCAGTGGATCTTTTCCATGCTTTTGATGCCATTGTGAAGCATGCGGTTGTACAAAGGTGCCCAGGGACAAGCCAAATGTCCTCCATCACCAGTCAGTTCTGTTTCAAGTGCCTCTCCTCCCAGGAGCTCATGGCAGAGCCCCTACAGGCTGCTGACATCCAGGAGCTCTGTGTGATTCGAAACTCTCAGTGGGCTTTACAAGAGACAAAGCGTCAGTGTGTGGAAGGAGACCGACTGACGCCCAGCGTTCTTCTCTCCGCTCACTTTCTTACCAGGATCTCTGGCGTTTTAGTGTCAATACACCCGTGGCCACACTCCCAATGGTGTGAAAGATTATTCCTACGATTTAAGTAAAATGGATTTGGGGAAAATCAAGGGGCGATAATAACCCAACACCATGAAAGTATTTTTACTAGAGTCTCATTCTTTTTCCCTTTACCTGGAGGGAATCATTATCACCGCTGCAGTTTTTAGCATGCTGGGTATTCATAAGCGGATTGAAAGACGCTTTTTACTGGGTCTAAGAGGATGGTGGAGGACCATAAAGTTTGCAAGAGGCTAAGCTATTCCCAGATGAGCCCAAACTGCTGGTTTTAAATGACACAGTCGAAAGAAACAACACACCTTGCCTTGGTAACTAATTTAGTCACCAAGCTATGGTAGTTGAAAAGCTTTAGTGGTAAGGAATTAAGCAAATTCTACATTACCGAATGGTTAATTGTCTTACCAAAGTGCATCGGGTCCAGGGACCCCATTCGGACACCACGCAGTCCTCAGGGCATGGCAGTTTGCACTCTCGAGAGCCCAGAGGCATCTCTTCTGGGTCGCAGAGGTAGTCCTCCACATGCTCAGAGGGCCCGTCGGCTGTGTTTTGCAGGCACCTAGAGGAAAACATACGGATCAGTGAAGGACCTGGGACAACAGAACAATGGCTGAGCCCTGGAGGCGGTGGGGGGGATGGGAAGTGGGAAGCTTGGCATTTAACGAATAAAATTCTACAAACACAAAGATGTCAAAAGATTTCCGCCTCCCATAAATAGCTGGAGCACTTCAGAATGATTTAAACATCTCTGCTTGCATGTATCATTATAATTGTTTAAAGCTGTAGCCACTGTGCGTATTTTATTCTCTATATACAAACTCTTATGTCTCTTCCTCTGAAAGGACTGGGTCATAAACACCTAAATATCATGTGGAAACTAAAGCGTTGGTCAAAGTTATGCCCAGATAGGTTGCAACTTTGAAGTATAACGCATTTTTTTTCCTTCTGAGAAAAATGGCGGATTCCATGGAGAAGGCAGATTCATATAAGGTGGAAGGCAATGCGCATTGAAATCTCCTAGGGAGAGGTCATTAACTGGTCTTGAAAGTAACGATGATGTTTATCAAGTTATTTTGTCATTTAAGAAGTAATGGGGGGCTTCCTTGGTGGTCGAGTGGGTAAGGATACCGCCTTGCAGTGCAAGGGGCGCCGGTTCGATCCCTGGCCTGGGAAGATCCCATGTGCTGCGGAGCGGCTGGACCCATGTGTCCAATTACCGAGCTGGAGCTCTGGAGCGCATGCGCCCAGAGCCGGTGCTCTGTGACAACAGAGGCCACCGCAATGGGAAGCCCATACGGGCCAAAGAACAAAGATGGATGAAAATAAATAAATGAAAGACCAATGGAAGTGGCCCGCCTGCCCCCTCCCTCCCCAACCCCCCCCCCTCGCCCCCAAAAAAGAAGTAATGGGAAGTATCAGCTTCCCATCTGCTAATAACCTTAACAGAAAGCTGGAAGTGAAGGGACAATCATTAGCGAAAGAGCACACATTCTCTAAACGTGGCTGGTGGTATGTTTCTGTATCTTGATCTTTTTTTTTTTTTTTTAACAGAATCAATCCAAACATTTTATTACATTTCATTCTATCATGAGCAGTCATAAAGGGCTCTTTAACTCATCTCTTGGGAATCTAACTGATGGGGCTAGTACCAGACTTCATTTTACCATAGTCAAATCTCTCTGGGCACTTTTTTAATAGAAGAGACAAACTTTATCCCTCATTTGTGACTCAGATAAGGTCAACCAAATTAATAGGTTTGGGGAAAAAAACTGCACTTCAGGAGATGAAGAGGAAGGCCTGAGCTCTTCAGCCTCTCAAACCCACTGCAATGGTTTAAACTGTTGGTGGTATTACATTACCGATTAGACCTGGAGTCTCAACTTTTCTCAGGGATTTGCAATCAGTAGAGACACTGTATCTTCACAATTCTACTCTGTGGAATCACCTGTCCATACATACTGCCGATCGTAAAAGAAATGTGATTCTCCTGTGGGATGCTTTCAAAAACTGGGAAAACTATGCTGTTGGTTACGTCTTAACTGGATTTGTAACCTGAAAATACATCCACACAAATACCCCACATCTGCGTAACTTTTTGTATACTGAATATATATATATATATATATATATAAAGTAATCACAACAACAAGCAAATAATAGACTTTTTTTTTGGTCATTTTGCTATTGAAGCAAATAATTATTTGCTGTTAAAAAACAAATTATAAATTTTAAAAGGAGAATTTTATTTTTCCAGAAAAAAGTTCTAGCTTCAGTGGCATTTTTAAAATGTTCTGTTGACAGCAGCTTTGAGAGGACATGGAACAGACGGGACAGTTCAATCTCCAAAGTTGGATTTGCCGCTAAGAAAAGACTGCAATCATGTTAGGCTCTGACATGATGTACAAGGATTAACTTGCAAAATTACCTATTGATCCAGGGTTAAGGACAGATGTTCGATACTCTATTAAGTAGTTATGTACAGAAAACTTTGTTTTCAAAGGCTTTTCTTTTCCTTCAATTTTCATTTTACAATTAATAGATTTATTTTATGAAAATCAGAAGAAAAAATAAAAATTTGTTACCTTCTATCAGAAAGCATCAGTCTTAACAGACTATTATATTTAAATATATTCTCATTTCATTAAATGAATAAAGGAATAAACTGTACCTACTATTTGTACCATTTAGGAAAAAATCAATAATACATTATAAATGTCTTATCATTTTATTAACTGTTTTTCTAAGACATAATTTTTAATGATTACATTTGAGTTTCATGATTTCAATGTGTCACAATTGCTAAAAACCCTTCTTGTTGCTGTTCAGATTCTGTGTAAGTTTTATTTATTTGATTTGGCATTACTGGTATTTCTATCACTGTAGAATGCTGCTGGGTTAGTCCCACCAACACCACTGACCACTGTAGAATACAGAGTAACTATTTAGATTAAGTCTTAAGACAAAAGGAAGGCAATTAAGTTCATTTGCTTTCTTCAAATGCCTAGGCTTTCTCCTTTCCACAGGAGGAGGGATTATGCTGTGAGAACATTCGACTACTTAAGAAAACAGTGAAGTTGGGGTCAAGAATGGAGCCAGACACCACCAGAGTTGTGGCAGTAAGTGGGTGCATTGCTTGCAGAGAATTCAAGAGCAACAAGAAGAATAACCAAACCTGTCTGGTTTTTATTACCATCATGTGTTGAAACTTTTAGAAAAATGTCAGTGAAAAAAAGACTACCTCCCACCAGGGCAGATCACTACTATCACTCAATATTTGCTATGTCACACCGCCCTAAAAGGGAAAGCCCGAGGTCAGATATTTTGAAACTGATTTCTTATAGACACAACCGTCCTGAAATATCACTCAATTCTTGTATCTAACCAGGTATTTAACCTTAATTACCCAAGGATAAGGTTTGGGAGGTATACTGGTCGATCAATAAAGGAACATTATTATATGTTAAGAAGTTTGCATCAATAACTCATCTTCTCTTTTCTCTGTTTGCATTAAGAATGTTTACTAAAAAAAATAACCTGAAAGGTTACTTTGTTTAACATGTGTTTGGAAATGCTGAGAAGACCCATTCACAAATCAAAAAGAACCTACATGTACATAAATAGCTGAAGGGCAAGTTGAAAGAAGTTCTTTATTGTAATTTTTGTATCAACAAAAAAACCAACCTGATCAAATTATTACTATAAGGAAAACATTTTTATATTTGAAAGATAAATTTTACATTTGGCAAGAGAGTGGTTGAAAACAGAATCTCTTTTTCTTCCCCATTAACTCATTACCTCCACCCTTCACTTCATCCACTTTTCAAAATTGCTAAGAAAAATAACTTGAGAGTTGAGGATTAAAAGAAGAGAGATAGAGAGATAGAGCTTTTTTTTTTTTTTAGATCAGAGGCAACGTTTTACATAGGGTGCCAAGGTTTTACAATATAAACATTAATTTGTCCTACTTTCCTACTGAAACAGATAAAGAAATAGTAATCTTAAATTCATGAAGAGTTATGTCATGAGTGAGAACGGGATTCTTCATAACAGGAAGTTTCAAGTTTCAGATGCTTTTTCTGTTTTTCATTATTGTGTGTCACTCAATGGAGTTAGAAAAAAACTGGTTCAAGAGAGACAAGAGACTTACGTTCCAATGCCACCCTGTCCCTTCACTCAGTGTGCGCTTGACACATTAATTCCTTAGCACTTCTGAACCTTCTCTGTAACGCAGAGATAATAAAGTCTCAAATACTTATTTTCCAGGTTTGAGACCCTTAAGAATCATATGCAGATGCTGTAGGTATAATTTAATGAGTTAATTTAATTGTATGACAGTTATTACAATAATTCAATCTCATTAGGTTTGAGAAAATTTCTATGTCTACAACGAGGTCTCAGTTTGGAGAGACAGCATTTAATAAAGGAGAGACACATGTAAATGGATCTTTCCAAACACTGAAGGGGTATATACAACAAGGCTGCTCAGCAGTATGACAAAGTTGTCATACTTGCTATGACCAAAAATGTGGATAAGGTTTGGGAGGTATACTGGTCGATCAATAAAGGAACATTATTATATGTTAAGAAGTTTGCATCAATAACTCATCTTCTCTTTTCTCTGTTTGCATTAAGAATGTTTACTAAAAAAAATAACCTGAAAGGTTACTTTGTTTAACATGTGTTTGGAAATGCTGAGAAGACCCATTCACAAATCAAAAAGAACCTACATGTACATAAATAGCTGAAGGGCAAGTTGAAAGAAGTTCTTTATTGTAATTTTTGTATCAACAAAAAAACCAACCTGATCAAATTATTACTATAAGGAAAACATTTTTATATTTGAAAGATAAATTTTACATTTGGCAAGAGAGTGGTTGAAAACAGAATCTCTTTTTCTTCCCCATTAACTCATTACCTCCACCCTTCACTTCATCCACTTTTCAAAATTGCTAAGAAAAATAACTTGAGAGTTGAGGATTAAAAGAAGAGAGATAGAGAGATAGAGCTTTTTTTTTTTTTTAAATCAGAGGCAACGTTTTACATAGGGTGCCAAGGTTTTACAATATAAACATTAATTTGTCCTACTTTCCTACTGAAACAGATAAAGAAATAGTAATCTTAAATTCATGAAGAGTTATGTCATGAGTGAGAACGGGATTCTTCATAACAGGAAGTTTCAAGTTTCAGATGCTTTTTCTGTTTTTCATTATTGTGTGTCACTCAATGGAGTTAGAAAAAAACTGGTTCAAGAGAGACAAGAGACTTACGTTCCAATGCCACCCTGTCCCTTCACTCAGTGTGCGCTTGACACATTAATTCCTTAGCACTTCTGAACCTTCTCTGTAACGCAGAGATAATAAAGTCTCAAATACTTATTTTCCAGGTTTGAGACCCTTAAGAATCATATGCAGATGCTGTAGGTATAATTTAATGAGTTAATTTAATTGTATGACAGTTATTACAATAATTCAATCTCATTAGGTTTGAGAAAATTTCTATGTCTACAACGAGGTCTCAGTTTGGAGAGACAGCATTTAATAAAGGAGAGACACATGTAAATGGATCTTTCCAAACACTGAAGGGGTATATACAACAAGGCTGCTCAGCAGTATGACAAAGTTGTCATACTTGCTATGACCATGGAAATACTGTGCTAGCTCACAGAATAGATGCTAGGCACTGCTGGCTATCAAGCACTTAGAATACATCTAGTGTGACTGAGGAAATGCATTATATTTAACTTTACTTAATTTAGATTTCACACAGCCATACATGGCTAGTGGCTACCCACTGGACACTGGGCACAGACAACACATGAGTGGCACTAACCAGCTGGGGGCTTTAGGCAAGACTTCCTAGAATAGATGAGAGTATGCAAGAGGTGGCCAGTTTTTCACTAAGAATGAAGAGTTAATAAAATGTCATCAGTAAACTACAGTTTAGAAATAGAATTGACCTTTAAGGAAGAAGTGATTAAGTTGGAAAACCTGCATTCATTCAGCTCACATTCAACAAGCAGCCCTTTCTTGCCAAGAGCACCGAGAAGCAAAGCTTCCAAAAATCGGAAGGCAGCGGGGTGGTGACCAACTGCTGCTGCAAGCAGATCCCCTCAGAGCTTTCCATGAACACAGACTCCCTAAAAGTGAAACTGAAGACAATTTCGCTGGGGAGACGGGGAGGAGGACAAGTTCATGCGGGCGCATGAGAAAGCAGGAGGTGGCTGTGCCTTTGCTTCTTTGTGAAAGGAGGCTTGACCTTACCTCACTTTTCGGGTTTGCACGCCTCTCCGCAGTTGTCCCGCATGTTCACAAAGGTCACCTTGCAGACGCTCCATGGCTCTGCGACCCATATGTACTGGCTGCAGTCACTGTGGCAAGGGACGACCTCGTATAAAACCTGAAACACAACCCCTGAAGTGAGTGGGAACACTTCAGCATTCGTCAATTGCCCTCACCTTGACAAGGTAAGCTCAAATACTTATTTTCCAGGTTTGAGACCCTTAAGAATCATATGCAGATGCTGTAGGTATAATTTAATGAGTTAATTTAATTGTATGACAGTTATTACAATAATTCAATCTCATTAGGTTTGAGAAAATTTCTATGTCTACAACGAGGTCTCAGTTTGGAGAGACAGCATTTAATAAAGGAGAGACACATGTAAATGGATCTTTCCAAACACTGAAGGGGTATATACAACAAGGCTGCTCAGCAGTATGACAAAGTTGTCATACTTGCTATGACCATGGAAATACTGTGCTAGCTCACAGAATAGATGCTAGGCACTGCTGGCTATCAAGCACTTAGAATACATCTAGTGTGACTGAGGAAATGCATTATATTTAACTTTACTTAATTTAGATTTCACACAGCCATACATGGCTAGTGGCTACCCACTGGACACTGGGCACAGACAACACATGAGTGGCACTAACCAGCTGGGGGCTTTAGGCAAGACTTCCTAGAATAGATGAGAGTATGCAAGAGGTGGCCAGTTTTTCACTAAGAATGAAGAGTTAATAAAATGTCATCAGTAAACTACAGTTTAGAAATAGAATTGACCTTTAAGGAAGAAGTGATTAAGTTGGAAAACCTGCATTCATTCAGCTCACATTCAACAAGCAGCCCTTTCTTGCCAAGAGCACCGAGAAGCAAAGCTTCCAAAAATCGGAAGGCAGCGGGGTGGTGACCAACTGCTGCTGCAAGCAGATCCCCTCAGAGCTTTCCATGAACACAGACTCCCTAAAAGTGAAACTGAAGACAATTTCGCTGGGGAGACGGGGAGGAGGACAAGTTCATGCGGGCGCATGAGAAAGCAGGAGGTGGCTGTGCCTTTGCTTCTTTGTGAAAGGAGGCTTGACCTTACCTCACTTTTCGGGTTTGCACGCCCTCTCCGCAGTTGTCCCGCATGTTCACAAAGGTCACCTTGCAGACGCTCCATGGCTCTGCGACCCATATGTACTGGCTGCAGTCACTGTGGCAAGGGACGACCTCGTATACCTGAAACACACATGGTTCTCAATGCCCTCACCTGACAGAATCCCATGAAGTGAGTGGGAACACTTCACATTGCAATAATCATGTGTCTGTTTAGCTGCTCTTCACTTTCACACAAGCCTCTCCTTTACTGTTCCTTGTTCCAGAACAGGAATATGGGGGACCTCCTGAAAGTTCCAGCAGTGAGGGGCAGGGCCCACTGTGAGATGTGCTGACCTGCTAATACACTGAGGCTGGAAATGAACCTCATGGACCACATCAGACACATGCCATTCTTCCTGAAGTGACCCTTAGCACTCGGTATTGTAATTTCCTGGGCCCTATGTCTTGTTCACAGTCTCCTGTGTCTTCAACACTTAACCCAGAGTGTTTATATGCCAGGCATTCTACAGAGATTTGTTGAGTAAGATGAATAAATGAATAAAAGAATTAGTGAATTAAGTAAGCATATAACAATGCTTTAGAATTGTAGTCCTACAGAAGACTTCGGAGAGTTCCCTGGATTGCAAGGAGATCAAATCAGTTAATGCTAAAGGCAATCAACCCTGAATATTCACTGGAAGGACTTAAGCTGAAGCTCTAATACCCTGGCCATCTGACACAAAGAGCTAACGTACTGGAAAAGACCCTGATGTTGGGAAAGGTTGAAGGTTAAAGGAGAAGGGGGTGACAGAGGATGAGATGGGTAGACAGCACCACTGACTCAATGGACATGAATTTGAGCAAACTCTAGGACACAGTGAGGACAAAGAAGCCTGTAATCCATGGGGTCACAAAGAGTCAGACATGACTTAGGAACTAAACAACAACAACAACAACAAAGCATATAAAATCAGCTATTTTCAAATAAATATAATTTGGCCCATTTTCCAAATAAGCATGTATACCAATGAGAATTTTTTGTGTGTTCCATATATGAAACTAACTTAAAAGATAAATAAAATGAAATAAAGCTATCTTAAGCCATCTTAAAGTTATCTTAAATCATTTAGGGCTCGGAAGCAAGGTCTCAAACTGGTCTCATATTACGCAGCTACAAAGCAGAGAGGGCCACATGAAATAAAGCAAATTTTCAGTGCTCTGGTGCCCATAAAGGCTTGCAGCTCCAGATTTTGGGTGGTGGGGTTGTGGTTGGCTTCAGGATTTTTAGTGCAGTGAACCAATTACGTCTTTTCTCAGCGATAAAGAAGAAACAGTAAATAAATGGGGAAAAAAAGGACTCTGATCCATTGCAAAAGAGCTGATTAAACCATTAAAGAAAAAATTCTTTTAAAAATCATTTCAAAATCTACAATAATTCAACTGTTTCCTGCTTTATACATCCACCCACCCACACACAATTGTGTGTGACTATTATATCAATAATTACAGAAAATATAGTGTTAAATAGTTCATTGGAACCATTCTTTTGTGCAAATTTTAGTCATACAAAATACCCATGTAAAGTGAATAGAGGTCACCTGCTCCACATAGGAATAAGAAGTATGCCCTGCCGGAGTAAGAATCTCTAATTATTGTCATAGTGGTCACCTTCACACTGGGTGCTGTATTAAAACAAGACTAAATATTATTTTAGTTTTTAGTAAAACATTACCCTACACGTTGTGGAGAAGGGAACACTTGAAGGGGAAATGCCATCGTTCCCAATCCTTTGACGGCTTTCATTTTAATCTCCTACACTGGGAAGAATACAAATCAGTTCAGAGCGACCTCTCACTGCTGCGTGGAGCTCACCTGCACCTCTCCCTCACCTTCTGAGAAGCCTGAGACAGCGGTGTCACTGCCTTTTCAAGGCGAGTGAATTAAGCTCGTTCTTCCCTGTCCCTGTACCTCAGGCCCTGGTTTTAAAGTGAGAAAACATGTGCTAACATGCTAGGGGAAGAAAGGGAACAGCTGCAGAAGAAAAATTTTATGAAAATGCAGTATTTTCTTTTGTAAACAGTAAAAGAAACAGAAGAAAAGAAATACATTCTCTGATGCCAGGAGTAAAATTTTGTGTGTTCCATATATGAAACTAACTTAAAAGATAAATAAAATGAAATAAAGCTATCTTAAGCCATCTTAAAGTTATCTTAAATCATTTAGGGCTCGGAAGCAAGGTCTCAAACTGGTCTCATATTACGCAGCTACAAAGCAGAGAGGGCCACATGAAATAAAGCAAATTTTCAGTGCTCTGGTGCCCATAAAGGCTTGCAGCTCCAGATTTTGGGTGGTGGGGTTGTGGTTGGCTTCAGGATTTTTAGTGCAGTGAACCAATTACGTCTTTTCTCAGCGATAAAGAAGAAACAGTAAATAAATGGGGAAAAAAAGGACTCTGATCCATTGCAAAAGAGCTGATTAAACCATTAAAGAAAAAATTCTTTTAAAAATCATTTCAAAATCTACAATAATTCAACTGTTTCCTGCTTTATACATCCACCCACCCACACACAATTGTGTGTGACTATTATATCAATAATTACAGAAAATATAGTGTTAAATAGTTCATTGGAACCATTCTTTTGTGCAAATTTTAGTCATACAAAATACCCATGTAAAGTGAATAGAGGTCACCTGCTCCACATAGGAATAAGAAGTATGCCCTGCCGGAGTAAGAATCTCTAATTATTGTCATAGTGGTCACCTTCACACTGGGTGCTGTATTAAAACAAGACTAAATATTATTTTAGTTTTTAGTAAAACATTACCCTACACGTTGTGGAGAAGGGAACACTTGAAGGGGAAATGCCATCGTTCCCAATCCTTTGACGGCTTTCATTTTAATCTCCTACACTGGGAAGAATACAAATCAGTTCAGAGCGACCTCTCACTGCTGCGTGGAGCTCACCTGCACCTCTCCCTCACCTTCTGAGAAGCCTGAGACAGCGGTGTCACTGCCTTTTCAAGGCGAGTGAATTAAGCTCGTTCTTCCCTGTCCCTGTACCTCAGGCCCTGGTTTTAAAGTGAGAAAACATGTGCTAACATGCTAGGGGAAGAAAGGGAACAGCTGCAGAAGAAAAATTTTATGAAAAATGCAGTATTTTTTCTTTTGTAAACAGTAAAAGAAACAGAAGAAAAAGAAATACATTCTCTGATGCCAGGAGTAAAATGAAAAGAAATAGTACTCTATTATACACCATAAAGTTTAGAAGTTCTTACCTGGGCCTGGAGCAGCGTTCACCAGGAATGAAGAAAAGGGAGAGAAACAAAGAAAAGTTAAAATGTGAGTATATTTGACAAGAAGAACTCCTGTTCTAAGTTTAAAATATTATACGTATTTAAAAGGTGGTTTTTTAGGGGGTAAATGATTATAGAGTATCTATCTTAGACTTGAAAAGCCAACTCCTTCTTACTGTGTAAAATTAAGGTACACAAATGAGTATATCAAACAGCACAGTTAAGAAAAGGATTGATGGGCAAGATAAGGAAATCTTAGAGAACTGAGTAGACCTCAAAATAGGTGTCTCGGGGAATTAATACGTGACTGCAAATATCTGGTGGACCAAACTGTGAGCGGAGTATTTATGGACTGCCTGGCCCCCTGATTCGTCTTCACCCATATTTCTGAGGAAATGAGTATTTGCTTCCTCAGCTGGAGAACCTCAGAGACCCTTTTCAAAGCAAAGTCCCACAGATTACTTACTGAGGAATGTAGAACGGCAGTAAAAATCTATAGGATTTACCATTTTCAACATTTGCCCAAACCTTTGCATATTCTTTACCTTCCTTATATTTTACTAATACATAAATCCTTAGAAGTTTCTACTTTTAATGTAGACCATTTAAGCTCAAAGACGTGGATATCTATTATTTCCTATATCTATTTAGTTTTGATTTTTCTACTGTATGTCTTGATATACTACCAGTAGACTGATAACAAATGCTGAGATGTTCTCACTATACTCTACATTAGGTTTTATCAGAGTGGCAGAGAAATGGCTTAGGTTAAAGACTTTCAGTAGCAGAGACGACGTGCCTCAATCATTTTGACTTTTTCTAACTTCACCATGTAGGAAACGCTAAGCTCGTTCTTCCCTGTCCCTGTACCTCAGGCCCTGGTTTTAAAGTGAGAAAACATGTGCTAACATGCTAGGGGAAGAAAGGAACAGCTGCAGAAGAAAAATTTTATGAAAATGCAGTATTTTTCTTTTGTAAACAGTAAAAGAAACAGAAGAAAAAGAAATACATTCTCTGATGCCAGGAGTAAAATGAAAAGAAATAGTACTCTATTATACACCATAAAGTTTAGAAGTTCTTACCTGGGCCTGGAGCAGCGTTCACCAGGAATGAAGAAAAGGGAGAGAAACAAAGAAAAGTTAAAATGTGAGTATATTTGACAAGAAGAACTCCTGTTCTAAGTTTAAAATATTATACGTATTTAAAAGGTGGTTTTTTAGGGGGTAAATGATTATAGAGTATCTATCTTAGACTTGAAAAGCCAACTCCTTCTTACTGTGTAAAATTAAGGTACACAAATGAGTATATCAAACAGCACAGTTAAGAAAAGGATTGATGGGCAAGATAAGGAAATCTTAGAGAACTGAGTAGACCTCAAAATAGGTGTCTCGGGGAATTAATACGTGACTGCAAATATCTGGTGGACCAAACTGTGAGCGGAGTATTTATGGACTGCCTGGCCCCCTGATTCGTCTTCACCCATATTTCTGAGGAAATGAGTATTTGCTTCCTCAGCTGGAGAACCTCAGAGACCCTTTTCAAAGCAAAGTCCCACAGATTACTTACTGAGGAATGTAGAACGGCAGTAAAAATCTATAGGATTTACCATTTTCAACATTTGCCCAAACCTTTGCATATTCTTTACCTTCCTTATATTTTACTAATACATAAATCCTTAGAAGTTTCTACTTTTAATGTAGACCATTTAAGCTCAAAGACGTGGATATCTATTATTTCCTATATCTATTTAGTTTTGATTTTTCTACTGTATGTCTTGATATACTACCAGTAGACTGATAACAAATGCTGAGATGTTCTCACTATACTCTACATTAGGTTTTATCAGAGTGGCAGAGAAATGGCTTAGGTTAAAGACTTTCAGTAGCAGAGACGACGTGCCTCAATCATTTTGACTTTTTCTAACTTCACCATGTAGGAAACGCTAAGCAAACAGACTTTAAATTCTGACTGCCTGTCCATATACACACTAAAGGTGAGAAAATGTGTAGAATTTATTCAAACAATGGGTACAAATGACAAAAATTTAGGTTTACTATTGGGAATTTAGTACTCTGAAACTTGTAGAAAAATATTCTTTTGCATTATAAACATTACATTTCAGTTATTCTCTTTCATCAGGGTCATGTGTTTTCTTTAGAAATAGTCACTGGGACAGAGAAATTCGATTTCCAGTAGATGGCAGCAGTGCAGTATATGATTCACCTTCAGCTGTACTTAAGTTTATAGCAATTTTTCTTGGGAAAATCAACATACTTTTAGAAGACTTTCTACGCAATTTAATTCTCCACTTCCCTGGCCACTAATCCCTTTATTCAAAAGTTATATTTATGTCTCTATAATTTACTTCTGTTGTGATGAACAAAGGTTATTTTGGGGAGACAAACGTATATGAGTAAGCAATGTATCTGAAGATGGATATGAGACAATCTACGTATGTATGAAATATAGCTACATACAATGGTGTGTATGAACCATCTAAGGCTGATTCATACATGTAACTTGACTGATTTGTGGCTTAAACATACATCTTAGTATGTACACACACTGTGGATTTACTGTTAATTCACATGCAGGCCAAACATGGCAATAAGTGTCTGATGAAAATATGACATTTTATTTTTAATTCCAGTGGAATGTAGAACGGCAGTAAAAATCTATAGGATTTACCATTTTCAACATTTGCCCAAACCTTTGCATATTCTTTACCTTCCTTATATTTTACTAATACATAAATCCTTAGAAGTTTCTACTTTTAATGTAGACCATTTAAGCTCAAAGACGTGGATATCTATTATTTCCTATATCTATTTAGTTTTGATTTTTCTACTGTATGTCTTGATATACTACCAGTAGACTGATAACAAATGCTGAGATGTTCTCACTATACTCTACATTAGGTTTTATCAGAGTGGCAGAGAAATGGCTTAGGTTAAAGACTTTCAGTAGCAGAGACGACGTGCCTCAATCATTTTGACTTTTTCTAACTTCACCATGTAGGAAACGCTAAGCAAACAGACTTTAAATTCTGACTGCCTGTCCATATACACACTAAAGGTGAGAAAATGTGTAGAATTTATTCAAACAATGGGTACAAATGAAAAAAATTTAGGTTTACTATTGGGAATTTAGTACTCTGAAACTTGTAGAAAATATTCTTTTGCATTATAAACATTACATTTCAGTTATTCTCTTTCATCAGGGTCATGTGTTTTCTTTAGAAATAGTCACTGGGACAGAGAAATTCGATTTCCAGTAGATGGCAGCAGTGCAGTATATGATTCACCTTCAGCTGTACTTAAGTTTATAGCAATTTTTCTTGGGAAAATCAACATACTTTTAGAAGACTTTCTACGCAATTTAATTCTCCACTTCCCTGGCCACTAATCCCTTTATTCAAAAGTTATATTTATGTCTCTATAATTTACTTCTGTTGTGATGAACAAAGGTTATTTTGGGGAGACAAACGTATATGAGTAAGCAATGTATCTGAAGATGGATATGAGACAATCTACGTATGTATGAAATATAGCTACATACAATGGTGTGTATGAACCATCTAAGGCTGATTCATACATGTAACTTGACTGATTTGTGGCTTAAACATACATCTTAGTATGTACACACACTGTGGATTTACTGTTAATTCACATGCAGGCCAAACATGGCAATAAGTGTCTGATGAATCTTATATTACATTATGTCCTCCCTATTAGACATTTTATTTTTTAATTCCAGTGGAATACGCGTAACAACTACGAACAGCCACTAATAAAGTGTGCAATCAAAATCAACGAAAGTTCCAACTAAGACTGAAAAGGCCGATCCCCCAACTGATGGATAACATATGGTGACTTTGACACCATGTCTATATTTCTTTTCTAACATATTTCCTATCGAAGAGAATGTATTTCACAATGCTTCACCCAAACCTATATGTTTTCTTTGATTTCAACTTCTATAGTTGGTAATTTGATGTCTTTCCTGAGAGTCTAGTAGATATATCAGAATAAGACAAACTTGCTCTCAGCCCAAATTATAACAGATTTAATACCTTAACAGTATTTCAAAGATGGATTTCATTTTTTATTTCCACTGAATTATATTAACGTGCATATACATATGTGTACAGTGCATTAAATCTCTTGAGACTACAGAGACCATCAATCTGATTTGGGATTTTAATAATGTACTCAGGCACTGTGAAGATAATGTGGGTCAAATTTTTTATTCAGGGGCTATTATTTATTCTTTCCTACTTGGGGTAAAAACTAGATCATTGTGCATCTAAGAAACAGTCTACAACATTCCTCGGAGTAGAACATACCTGGTTGACATGGTCCAGTTTGGGGCACGGCCTTCCACCATTATAGGGCTTTTCACGCAGCCATTTAGATCGAACCTTCACGCCGCTCCCACAGGACTTACTGCAGCGCGACCAGTTGGACCACTCGCTGAGCTTGCAGTCGGAGGGGCAGGGGATGATGCAGGCCTCCTCAATGTAACCTAAGTGGATGGAAATGAGACAAGAGCCGTCTCATCCGCCTGTCACCGCCTCTAACCACCCACCCCTCTAGCTCATTTAGAAGGCCCAAGTTTGACTTGGCAGCAACATGCAAATGTAGAGGTGTCTCCATCGTTAGGGACCCAAATTAAATTCTGCAGGAAAATGCTTACTGAGACAATCGTATGTATGAAATATAGCTACATACAATGGTGTGTATGAACCATCTAAGGCTGATTCATACATGTAACTTGACTGATTTGTGGCTTAAACATACATCTTAGTATGTACACACACTGTGGATTTACTGTTAATTCACATGCAGGCCAAACATGGCAATAAGTGTCTGATGAATCTTATATTACATTATGTCCTCCCTATTAGACATTTTATTTTTTAATTCCAGTGGAATACGCGTAACAACTACGAACAGCCACTAATAAAGTGTGCAATCAAAATCAACGAAAGTTCCAACTAAGACTGAAAAGGCCGATCCCCCAACTGATGGATAACATATGGTGACTTTGACACCATGTCTATATTTCTTTTCTAACATATTTCCTATCGAAGAGAATGTATTTCACAATGCTTCACCCAAACCTATATGTTTTCTTTGATTTCAACTTCTATAGTTGGTAATTTGATGTCTTTCCTGAGAGTCTAGTAGATATATCAGAATAAGACAAACTTGCTCTCAGCCCAAATTATAACAGATTTAATACCTTAACAGTATTTCAAAGATGGATTTCATTTTTTATTTCCACTGAATTATATTAACGTGCATATACATATGTGTACAGTGCATTAAATCTCTTGAGACTACAGAGACCATCAATCTGATTTGGGATTTTAATAATGTACTCAGGCACTGTGAAGATAATGTGGGTCAAATTTT
This sequence comes from Tragulus kanchil, assembly GCA_022376925.1. Classification (NCBI taxonomy): domain Eukaryota; kingdom Metazoa; phylum Chordata; class Mammalia; order Artiodactyla; family Tragulidae; genus Tragulus; species Tragulus kanchil. The sequence goes on along the minus strand of JAIOJX010000030.1, from coordinate 120,669,223 downwards.
TTATTCAGGGGCTATTATTTATTCTTTCCTACTTGGGGTAAAAACTAGATCATTGTGCATCTAAGAAACAGTCTACAACATTCCTCGGAGTAGAACATACCTGGTTGACATGGTCCAGTTTGGGGCACGGCCTTCCACCATTATAGGGCTTTTCACGCAGCCATTTAGATCGAACCTTCACGCCGCTCCCACAGGACTTACTGCAGCGCGACCAGTTGGACCACTCGCTGAGCTTGCAGTCGGAGGGGCAGGGGATGATGCAGGCCTCCTCAATGTAACCTAAGTGGATGGAAATGAGACAAGAGCCGTCTCATCCGCCTGTCACCGGCCTCTAACCACCCACCCCTCTAGCTCATTTAGAAGGCCCAAGTTTGACTTGGCAGCAACATGCAAATGTAGCGGTGTCTCCATCGTTAGGGACCCAAATTAAATTCTGCAGGAAAATGACATTTACATACAACGACTCTGTTAACAGCTAAGCAGCAGCCATGTGATCTGCTTGGAATTCATACTCTCCATATTTCAACATTTCTGACTTTCTGACAGCTCGTGTTTAATTGACAGTAACCTGTCTGCTGCCATATCATTCTCATGCTGCCAGAATAATACATTAAAAAAATTATCACAGTTTTCTACAAAAGCCTATCTGTTAATGTCACACAAGTTCAAGTGTTCATGAGTCCATGCAACATTCTTCGTCAAGAAGAGAGCCAGGCCCTCTCGATCAGTATTCAAAAGGAACCATTTAACTTAGCACCTTATGTTTCCCCTTCACTGAAAATCAAGTCTGATGAACTGATGAAGAAAAATGAAGGATGTTAAATAAATAATTTCTCATATTTTCAGAGTGCTGTCAATTTCAAACAACTTCACATCTGGCATTCATTTGATTCTCTTGACAGTTCTATAAAGGCAGTGGGTATGCTCTGATGCTCTACTGGACAGATAAGAAAGCAGATAAAGAGAGAACTGATGAGGGCGAGGTCACACAGTCAGAGGCTGGGATGGGATGTCTGAGGCCTAGACCAGTACTCATTCCATCAGATCAAGCAATTAACAGTTTACAGAATTGTCTTGAGAAATGGCAGCACTTTCCTTGATTAGTCCCTCACTACCAACTTGGCATTTCACAGCATCAATGTCTCACTATTGTTCTCAAGACAAATGGAAAAGTAAAACTTCTCTGGTCAAGAGTCAAATGTTGTCCTCTGTCATACTCTGACTATGGAAAGTGGTTGTTCTGGAGACAAGAGACACTCTATTCTTACCTTTTTACATCAACATCAAAGATTCCATTTTGAAAATGATTATAGTGTAAAGGGATTTGATCTGATAGACAGACTGCCTGAAAAACTGTGGGTGGAGGTTCATAACACTGTACAGGAGGCAGTAACCAAAAAGAATGGTGGTAACCATTCCCAAGGAAAAGAAATGCAAGAGGCAAAATGGTTGTCTGAAGAGGCCTTACAAATAGCTGAGAAGAGAAGAGAAGGGAAAGGCAAAGGAGAAAAGGTAAGATATAGCCATCTGAGAGTTATAGCAGAGTTACAGAGAATAGCAAAGAGAGATTGAAAAAAACCTTGTTAAGTGAACAATACAAAGAAATCAAGGAAAACAACAGAATGGAAAAGACTAGAAATCTCTTCAAGAAGATAAGAGATGGGCTTCCCTGGTGGTCCAGTGGGTAAGGACACCGCCTTGCAGTGCTGGGGGTGCCGGTTCGATCCCTGGCCTGGGAAGATCTCACGCGCCACGGAGCGGCTGGATCGATGTGTCCAATTACTGAGCCGGAGCTCTGGAGCACATGAGCCCAGAGCCGGTGCTCTGTGACAACAGAGGCCACCGCGATGGGAGGCCCACACGGGCCAAAGAACAAAGATAGATGAAAATAGACAAGTGAAAGACCAATAGAAGTAGACTGCCTGCTCCCCTCCCTCCCTACCCCACCCCCCCAATAAATAAATAAATAAATAAATCTTTAAGAACAGAAGAAGAAGATAAGAGATACCAAGGGAAAACATTTCATACAAAGATGGGCACAATAAAGGACAGAAATGGTAAGGACCTAACAGAAGCAGAAGAGATTAAGAAGAGGTGACAAGAATATACAGAAGAACTGTACCGAAAAGGTATTAATGACCCAGATAACCATGATAGTGTGATCACTCACCTAGAGTCAGGCATCCTGGAGTGTGAGATTAATTGGGTCTTAGTAAGCATCACTATGAACAAAGCTAGTGCAGATGACAGAATTCCAGCTGAACTATTTCAAATCCTAAAAGATGATGCTGTTAAAGTACTGCACTCATTAGCTAGCAAATCTGGAAAACTCAGCAAGTGGCCTCAGGACTGGAAAAGGTCAGTTTTTTTTTAAATTGGTTTTTTTTTTTGGCCACTTCTATTGGTCTTTCATTTATTTCCATCTTTGTTTTTTTGGCCTGTGTGGGCCTCCCATCACAGTGGCCTCTCTTGTTGCAGAGCACCGGCTCTGGGTGTGTGCACTGCAGAGCTCTGGTTTCGTAGTTGGACACATCGGTCCAGCTGCTCCGCGGCACATGGGATCTTCCCAAGCCAGGAATCGAACCAGCGCTCCTTGCACTGCAAGGTGGTACCCTTACCCACTGGACCACCAGGGAAGCCCGGAAAATGTCAGTTTTCATTCCATACCCCAAACGGGCAATGTAAACTGTGCAAACTACTACACAATTGCACTCATTCCACATGCTAGAAAGGTAATGCTCAAAATCCTCCAAGCTAGGCTTCAACAGTATGTGAACCAAGAACTTCCAGATGCACAAGCTGGGTTTAGAAAAGGTAGAGGAACCAGAGATTAAATTACTAACATCCAATAGATCACAGGAAAAGCAAGACAATTCCAGAAAACATCTACTTTTGCTTCATTGATTATGTTAAAGCCTTTAACTGTGTGGATCGCAACAAACTGTGGAAAACTCTGAAAGAGATGGCAATACCAGACTACCTTACCTGCCTCCTGAGAAACCTGTATGCAGGTCAAGAAACAAGTTAGAACAAGATATGGAACAATGAACTGGTTCCAAATTGGGCAAGAGTACATCAAGGCTGTATATTGTCATCCTGCTTATTTAATTTATATACAGAGTACATCATGAGAAATGCCAGTCTGAATGAAGCACAAGCTGGAATCAAGACTGCCAGGAGAAATATCAATAACCTCAGATACGCAGATGACCCCACCCTAATGGAAGAAAGAGTAGATTAACCAAAGGACCTCTTGATAAGGGTGAAAGATGAGAGTGAATAAGCTGGTTTAAAACTCAACATTCAAACAATGAAGATCATGGCATTAGGCCCTATCACCTCATGGCAAATAGATGGGCAAACAAAGGAAACAGTGACAGACTTTATTTCGTTGGGATCCAAAATCACTGTGGATTGTGACTGCATCCATGAAGTTAAAAGACACTCCTTGGAACCAAAACTATGACTAATACCTAGACAGTGTATTAAACAGCAGAGATATCACTTTGCTGTAAAAGATCAGTATAGTCAAAGCTATGGTTTTTCCAGTAGTCATGTCTGTATGTGAGAGCTGGAACATAAAGAAGGCTGAGTGCTTAAGAATTGATGCTTTCAAACTGTGGTGCTGGAGAAGACTCTTGAGAGTCCCTTGGACTGTAAGGAGATCAAACTAATCAATCCTAAAGGAAATCAACCCTGAATATTCATTGGGAGGACTGATGCTGAAGCTGAAGCTCCAATACTTTGGGCACCTCATGTGAAGAGCTGACTCACTGGAAAAGATCCTGATGCTGGGAAAGATTCAGGGGAGGAGGAGAAGGGCATGACAGGGGACAAGATGGTTGGATGGCATCACTGACTCTATGGACATGAGTTTGAGGAAATGTGGAAGACAGAGAAGGACAGGGAAGCCTGACTTTCTGCAGTCCATGGGGTCGCAAACATCACACATGACTCAGTGAGTGAATAACATCAAGAAATAATGTAAAGAATTTATACTAGAAACTCTAGATAGACCTTTAAAATTTGATCGCAACAAACTGTATAAAGCCTTTAAGTGTGGATCGCAACAAACTGTGGAAAACTCTGAAAGAGATGGCAATACCAGACTACCTTACCTGCCTCCTGAGAAACCTGTATGCAGGTCAAGAAACAAGTTAGAACAAGATATGGAACAATGAACTGGTTCCAAATTGGGCAAGAGTACATCAAGGCTGTATATTGTCATCCTGCTTATTTAATTTATATACAGAGTACATCATGAGAAATGCCAGTCTGAATGAAGCACAAGCTGGAATCAAGACTGCCAGGAGAAATATCAATAACCTCAGATACGCAGATGACCCCACCCTAATGGAAGAAAGAGTAGATTAACCAAAGGACCTCTTGATAAGGGTGAAAGATGAGAGTGAATAAGCTGGTTTAAAACTCAACATTCAAACAATGAAGATCATGGCATTAGGCCCTATCACCTCATGGCAAATAGATGGGCAAACAAAGGAAACAGTGACAGACTTTATTTCGTTGGGATCCAAAATCACTGTGGATTGTGACTGCATCCATGAAGTTAAAAGACACTCCTTGGAACCAAAACTATGACTAATACCTAGACAGTGTATTAAACAGCAGAGATATCACTTTGCTGTAAAAGATCAGTATAGTCAAAGCTATGGTTTTTCCAGTAGTCATGTCTGTATGTGAGAGCTGGAACATAAAGAAGGCTGAGTGCTTAAGAATTGATGCTTTCAAACTGTGGTGCTGGAGAAGACTCTTGAGAGTCCCTTGGACTGTAAGGAGATCAAACTAATCAATCCTAAAGGAAATCAACCCTGAATATTCATTGGGAGGACTGATGCTGAAGCTGAAGCTCCAATACTTTGGGCACCTCATGTGAAGAGCTGACTCACTGGAAAAGATCCTGATGCTGGGAAAGATTCAGGGGAGGAGGAGAAGGGCATGACAGGGGACAAGATGGTTGGATGGCATCACTGACTCTATGGACATGAGTTTGAGGAAATGTGGAAGACAGAGAAGGACAGGGAAGCCTGACTTTCTGCAGTCCATGGGGTCGCAAACATCACACATGACTCAGTGAGTGAATAACATCAAGAAATAATGTAAAGAATTTATACTAGAAACTCTAGATAGACCTTTAAAATTTTATTGAAATATAATATATGAAAGTCAGCTCATGTTTTGGTCTTTAATGCAATCGGTCTGTTCTATGCAGCCATCGATACCATCTACTCTCACAGCATGTTCATCACCACAGGAAGAAACCCTATCCATTAGCAGTCATTTCCCATTTTCCCCTCCCCTACTCCCAGCAACTACTAATCTACTTTGTATTTCTAAGAGATTACTTATTCTGAACATTTATAAAATGAAACCAAACGTCTTATGATTGGCTTCTTTTGCTTCATACAATGTTTTCAGGATTTTTCTATGTTGTAGCATGTACTTCATTCTTTTTTATAACTAAATAGTATTCCATTGTGTGGGTAGATCATATCTCTTTATCCTTTTCTTTCTTTCTTTTTTTTTTTTTTAAGTGTACAAGTAACAGCATTGTTCAAATGATTATTTTTGCCCCACTCCAAGTCACTTAACAAATCTTGTCTCTAAATGGATCATCTCGGGCTTCCCTGGTGGCCCAGTGGGTAAGGACACTGCCTTGCTGGTTCGATCCCTGGCCTGGGAAGATCCCATGTGCCATGGAGTGGCTGGACTGATGTGTCCAATTGCCGAGCCGGAGCTCTGGAGCGCATGCACCCAGAGTCGGTGCTCTGCAACAACAGAGGCCACCATGTTGGGAGGCCCACATGGGCCAAAGAACAAAGATGGATGAAAATGGACAAATGAAAGACCAATAGAAGTAGACTGCCTGCTCCCCTCCCTCCCCATCCCACCCCCACCAAAATAAATAAATAAATAAATCTTTAAATGGATCATCTCCTTAGCCACATAAAACTAGAAAACACCTTGTGTTTGTCACACACATGCCTACTTTCTATTTTGCTGAGAAAGAGGTGCTTAGTTGTGAAACAGTTTCTTTCCCACAGAGGAATGCCACAGCTGCTACCGTAAGAACAGCTGCCGACCAGTCTTTATCCTTTTCTGATGGACATTTTAGTTTCCATATTTTGTATACTGCAAATAATGCTATGAAAATTTGTGCACACGTTTCTGTACAGATAAGTTTTCAGTTCTCTTTGTATATATCTAGGAATGGAATTGCTTGATCATATGATAATTCTATATTAAACTTTTTATTGAAATGCCAAACTGTTTTCCAAAGTGACTGCACCATTTTACAACACACTAGCAAGATAAGTGTTCCAATTTCTGTATTTGTCAAAACTTGTTTTGATGTCTTTTTTATTTGTGTCCTTTGAAGAACGAATGTTAATGAAGTCTAATTTATCTACTTTTACTTCAGTTACTTATACTTTGATGTCTGATCTAGGAAATCATTACCTAATTGAGATCATAAAGAATTACACCCATTTCTTCTTCTAAGAGTTTTATAGTTTCAGTTCTTAATATTTAGGTATATGATTCAGTTTGAGTCAAACTGTAAAAATGTCTAAAGTCCACTCCCAAATGCCATCAGTAACCAAATTACTTAATGTTTATAAAGGACAATGAAAAAAACCTATAATAGAGATTAGACTCAAAAGTACAATATAAAAAATACAAAGCAAAATCAATCACAAAAATTACAAATATATGTGTGTGTGTGTGTGTGTGTGTGTGTGTGTGTGTGTGTGTGTGTATATGGAATTTGTTTAAAAAATATGGTTTTTTTGATAGGTACTAGTTGGCTCTAAGAATGAAAGTTGAAGGAGTAAAAGAACTCAAACTTTAAAAAATTAAAAACTTGTAATAAAAATATATCTAGAAAAAAAGACAATGAATTAATAAAAATCCCAACTATTTTCAAATATTATCAATAGCTTTCATAAAAGGACATTAGCATTTCATATATAAAAAATCACTGAACTATTTCTACAACTGCATTTCCTACCTTGTGCATGTGTTGCTTGACTCACATCTGACTCTTTGTGACCCTGTGGCTGCATTCTGCCAGGCTCCTCTGTGTGTGAGATTCTCCAGGCAAGAACACTGGAGTGGGCTGCCGCGCCTCCTCCAGGGATCTTCCTGACCCAGGATCGAGTCCGGGTCCTTTACATTTCTTGCACTGGCAGTGAATTCTCTGCCACTATTACCACCTTTCCTACCTTGCTGAAGATCAAAACAACTGCAACAGTAAACTTCTAACTTTCTGATGGACATTTTAGTTTCCATATTTTGTATACTGCAAATAATGCTATGAAAATTTGTGCACACGTTTCTGTACAGATAAGTTTTCAGTTCTCTTTGTATATATCTAGGAATGGAATTGCTTGATCATATGATAATTCTATATTAAACTTTTTATTGAAATGCCAAACTGTTTTCCAAAGTGACTGCACCATTTTACAACACACTAGCAAGATAAGTGTTCCAATTTCTGTATTTGTCAAAACTTGTTTTGATGTCTTTTTTATTTGTGTCCTTTGAAGAACGAATGTTAATGAAGTCTAATTTATCTACTTTTACTTCAGTTACTTATACTTTGATGTCTGATCTAGGAAATCATTACCTAATTGAGATCATAAAGAATTACACCCATTTCTTCTTCTAAGAGTTTTATAGTTTCAGTTCTTAATATTTAGGTATATGATTCAGTTTGAGTCAAACTGTAAAAATGTCTAAAGTCCACTCCCAAATGCCATCAGTAACCAAATTACTTAATGTTTATAAAGGACAATGAAAAAAACCTATAATAGAGATTAGACTCAAAAGTACAATATAAAAAATACAAAGCAAAATCAATCACAAAAATTACAAATATATGTGTGTGTGTGTGTGTGTGTGTGTGTGTGTGTGTGTGTGTGTGTATATGGAATTTGTTTAAAAAATATGGTTTTTTTGATAGGTACTAGTTGGCTCTAAGAATGAAAGTTGAAGGAGTAAAAGAACTCAAACTTTAAAAAATTAAAAACTTGTAATAAAAATATATCTAGAAAAAAAGACAATGAATTAATAAAAATCCCAACTATTTTCAAATATTATCAATAGCTTTCATAAAAGGACATTAGCATTTCATATATAAAAAATCACTGAACTATTTCTACAACTGCATTTCCTACCTTGTGCATGTGTTGCTTGACTCACATCTGACTCTTTGTGACCCTGTGGCTGCATTCTGCCAGGCTCCTCTGTGTGTGAGATTCTCCAGGCAAGAACACTGGAGTGGGCTGCCGCGCCCTCCTCCAGGGGATCTTCCTGACCCAGGATCGAGTCCGGGTCCTTTACATTTCTTGCACTGGCAGTGAATTCTCTGCCACTATTACCACCTTTCCTACCTTGCTGAAGATCAAAACAACTGCAACAGTAAACTTCTAACCTTTTCTTATTCAGTGTTAATAATTATAACTGACAGTAGAATCACATGATTTTTCATGTCACTACTTCACAGTAACCGTTAAATGGAAATTCTCTCCATTTTCTCTGTTGAAGTCTTACAGCACTGGTGACATATGTCATGCCTGACTTCGGTTTGATTCACACTGTATTATTAAGTAACCAGATACAAAATGTGTACGTTTGATATTCTAATAGAGTATTCCATAAAACACCTCTCCAATAAAACCCAGTCTACTACATTGCTGAAAGATACAAATTAGGCACTGAGATAAAGACCCAACTGCAAAAGAGTATAATGCTTAGCATTCCATTTTAATTTTCTAATGTGTAACAACATTCAATAATTGCCTGTCATGTTTATCTTGTACAATTAAAATCCTTAGTGCTACCAGTGAGCTGCCAGATAAGCGTTCCCCTGCCTTCTCCGCTAGCATCATTTTTGAGGGCAATTAACGCTGAACAATCATGGGGGATAGAAAGACAGAAACATTTGAAGCGTTTTAAGGCTAAATAAACTGCTGGCATCTTGAAGCAATTTATGGTTCCCAAGGAATGCTGGAATAAAATAAATGACTTTACAATTAGGGTGTTAAAACGCAGTAGCTCAACCCTGAATAAGACCATGAAAAAACCACACTCCTGAATTCTGATTGTGTTTTTTGTATCTATATCTGCTCTGATGGCTGCTTTCAGGTTGAAATGAATAAAGAACTAGCAGGGGTTGAGTGGCAACCAGAGGACTTTGAGAGACATCCAGTCACCACGCTCATGTGAATTATGAATGTGCAGATAAAGTAGCTTTCAACAACCTTCACAATTATGATACTGTACTGTTGAAAGGTACACCATTGATAGATGGAAGAATTCATTTTGAAAGCACATGGAAAGTATTGGTTTGTTGTGATTTACAGCTGTGTGAATGGGGAGAAATGCTGGTACTCTATCTCAAACATCTGGATTAATTTCAAAAGTGACCTGAGAAATTTCTCCTGCTTCAATGCATGCTATATGCACATGCCTGCAATCACAAATGAGAACATTTAGCTAGAAGTTTACCCACTGTGGTCCTTGAGGACTTGAAAATACTGAACAAAAATTACTGAAACATAGTTTCAAAATGGAAATTCTCTCCATTTTCTCTGTTGAAGTCTTACAGCACTGGTGACATATGTCATGCCTGACTTCGGTTTGATTCACACTGTATTATTAAGTAACCAGATACAAAATGTGTACGTTTGATATTCTAATAGAGTATTCCATAAAACACCTCTCCAATAAAACCCAGTCTACTACATTGCTGAAAGATACAAATTAGGCACTGAGATAAAGACCCAACTGCAAAAGAGTATAATGCTTAGCATTCCATTTTAATTTTCTAATGTGTAACAACATTCAATAATTGCCTGTCATGTTTATCTTGTACAATTAAAATCCTTAGTGCTACCAGTGAGCTGCCAGATAAGCGTTCCCCTGCCTTCTCCGCTAGCATCATTTTTGAGGGCAATTAACGCTGAACAATCATGGGGGATAGAAAGACAGAAACATTTGAAGCGTTTTAAGGCTAAATAAACTGCTGGCATCTTGAAGCAATTTATGGTTCCCAAGGAATGCTGGAATAAAATAAATGACTTTACAATTAGGGTGTTAAAACGCAGTAGCTCAACCCTGAATAAGACCATGAAAAAACCACACTCCTGAATTCTGATTGTGTTTTTTGTATCTATATCTGCTCTGATGGCTGCTTTCAGGTTGAAATGAATAAAGAACTAGCAGGGGTTGAGTGGCAACCAGAGGACTTTGAGAGACATCCAGTCACCACGCTCATGTGAATTATGAATGTGCAGATAAAGTAGCTTTCAACAACCTTCACAATTATGATACTGTACTGTTGAAAGGTACACCATTGATAGATGGAAGAATTCATTTTGAAAGCACATGGAAAGTATTGGTTTGTTGTGATTTACAGCTGTGTGAATGGGGAGAAATGCTGGTACTCTATCTCAAACATCTGGATTAATTTCAAAAGTGACCTGAGAAATTTCTCCTGCTTCAATGCATGCTATATGCACATGCCTGCAATCACAAATGAGAACATTTAGCTAGAAGTTTACCCACTGTGGTCCTTGAGGACTTGAAAATACTGAACAAAAATTACTGAAACATAGTTTCAAAATGAATATTCTTTTGTAATTACATAGTGTAATTATATATTAAGAACCGGTAACTTGAAAAGTCAGGGAAACAAAACTACCATGCATATACCCAAAGTCCCATAATCAACTATTCTACCTATAAAATTCTTATATTCAGTGTATGAAAAGTTAGGAATCAACATTGGGCAATTAAAATTTTCATAATGAAGTATTCAGGTAAGTTTATTATAACTGCAATAAACTGTTATCTTAATTTTATTTGCTTCCTGTACAACTGAAGGCATATCTCTTCATATTTGCTAGGTACTTACAGATTTCCTCAGAAAATTTCAAACTCAGTTTTAATTGTTGTCAGATTGTGTTGCTGTTGATCTTCCAACATGGGTAACTTACTCAATGACAAGGAACATTCAGATTCAGGTAGAACACCTATGTACACATTCATGATCAAGGCCATTTCTAACAGCAAACGCTCAAACTCTCTGCTGTATAATAAAGACTTCGACTGTTCAGTTTCCCTGATTTTTGGGAGGTGGCTTCTAAGCTCTGAAGTTTGCTGAGTGACAGGAGTATCTTTATTATTCATGTTGGCCTCTTCAATCACCTGTGAATTTACCTGAAGAGTTCTAAGAAGGGGAATGATTAAATCACAAAGACCAACCATGTATTTAAAAGCTTGTGGCTTTAAGCCACTTGATATCCTCCAAACCTCTAGGAAGAAGAGATTGAGTTAAACTGTGTGGTCAATGACTCAATTAATCATGCCTACACAGTAACTCCATCCCTCCCTGAAAACTCTGGATACAAAAGCTGAGGACATCCATGGGCTAAGCAGGTGGTGCCTCCTGGCTCCACGAGGAAACAACACGGATGCTCTGCGTTTGGGACCCTCCCAGTCCTTGTCTATGTGTCTCTTCTACTGACTGGTTCTGATTTTCATCCCTTTGCTATAATAAAGCTGTAATTCTAAGTATGGTGCTTTCCTGAGTCCTCTGAATCATCCTAAGCACATGGAAAGTATTGGTTTGTTGTGATTTACAGCTGTGTGAATGGGGAGAAATGCTGGTACTCTATCTCAAACATCTGGATTAATTTCAAAAGTGACCTGAGAAATTTCTCCTGCTTCAATGCATGCTATATGCACATGCCTGCAATCACAAATGAGAACATTTAGCTAGAAGTTTACCCACTGTGGTCCTTGAGGACTTGAAAATACTGAACAAAAATTACTGAAACATAGTTTCAAAATGAATATTCTTTTGTAATTACATAGTGTAATTATATATTAAGAACCGGTAACTTGAAAAGTCAGGGAAACAAAACTACCATGCATATACCCAAAGTCCCATAATCAACTATTCTACCTATAAAATTCTTATATTCAGTGTATGAAAAGTTAGGAATCAACATTGGGCAATTAAAATTTTCATAATGAAGTATTCAGGTAAGTTTATTATAACTGCAATAAACTGTTATCTTAATTTTATTTGCTTCCTGTACAACTGAAGGCATATCTCTTCATATTTGCTAGGTACTTACAGATTTCCTCAGAAAATTTCAAACTCAGTTTTAATTGTTGTCAGATTGTGTTGCTGTTGATCTTCCAACATGGGTAACTTACTCAATGACAAGGAACATTCAGATTCAGGTAGAACACCTATGTACACATTCATGATCAAGGCCATTTCTAACAGCAAACGCTCAAACTCTCTGCTGTATAATAAAGACTTCGACTGTTCAGTTTCCCTGATTTTTGGGAGGTGGCTTCTAAGCTCTGAAGTTTGCTGAGTGACAGGAGTATCTTTATTATTCATGTTGGCCTCTTCAATCACCTGTGAATTTACCTGAAGAGTTCTAAGAAGGGGAATGATTAAATCACAAAGACCAACCATGTATTTAAAAGCTTGTGGCTTTAAGCCACTTGATATCCTCCAAACCTCTAGGAAGAAGAGATTGAGTTAAACTGTGTGGTCAATGACTCAATTAATCATGCCTACACAGTAACTCCATCCCTCCCTGAAAACTCTGGATACAAAAGCTGAGGACATCCATGGGCTAAGCAGGTGGTGCCTCCTGGCTCCACGAGGAAACAACACGGATGCTCTGCGTTTGGGACCCTCCCAGTCCTTGTCTATGTGTCTCTTCTACTGACTGGTTCTGATTTTCATCCCTTTGCTATAATAAAGCTGTAATTCTAAGTATGGTGCTTTCCTGAGTCCTCTGAATCATCCTAATGAGTTACTGAACCTGAAGGGATAGTGGGAATGCCCAAATCTATAGCCAGTTGGTCAGAAGTGAGGCTGATCTGGGGTCCCCAAATGTGCACAGTTCGTGTCTGAAGTGACAGCAGGCTTGTAGAAGACTAAGCCCCTATTCTGTGAAGGTTAGCCCACGTCCAGGTTGTTAGTATCAGAACTGAATTCTACTTTCAGATATATATTTAAAAAGGAAATAAACTTACTTATGCAAGAGCGCATATCTAAAATTTACTTATTCAACCAAAATAAAAACTTTGAGAATAATTACATGCATGAAGGCATTTATGGACTTTTTTTCCCTAGAGTTAACATTTATAATTTTAACTAATATTGTATTAAAAATCAGAAAAAAAAAATCTGAAAACTCATTTTGGAAATAGAGGTTTGTCAGTAACATAAACATATTTGATAGTTCAGATTACAAAGTAAGAGGAAATAAATTAACTTGGAAATAGTAGAGTGATTCACATTTAACTAGATCAAGGCAGGGCACTGTTCTTTCAGTCAATAAGAATCACACATTAACATGACGTACTTCCAAAGGATGATCTTTATAAACACTAGCTTGTTGGATTCTAATAAGCAGTAAGCATGACTTCTATAAATTACGTGGTCAAGTAAGGTGGAAAACTGTTGCACTGAACTAGGTTAAACAGGTTCTCTTTACCCTGGGCTTCCTTTGTTGTTGTTTGTTGCTAATAAGAACTGTGAATTTCTAGGAGAATGACTCAGACACTGCATTCTACGCTTATTAACTTTTTTCTATAGCGTCTTACTGGACCACTGAGAAAGACATCATCCTGCTAGGCTGTAATTATAATGCATTAAAACTGGATCCATGTTTTGAGCTGTACAGAGTTTTCATGTTTAATTAGGCCATTTTATGTTCATTTCTAGATAAGGGGAAACATGTAAAAGCTAACAAACACAAAACCCCTAAACTTAAGAAAATTTCTTCTTAAATTAGTTTATACTTTAAAGTTTCAAAGCAGTAAAGTTTAAACTATTTTAAATGACAAGTTTGTTTTTATGCAGATTATAATTTCCTGTAAGGGTTAA